>CAMTZC010000024.1:17502500-20002500 GCA_947086505.1 Morpho deidamia
AATAAATCTAATTGATCCTAGACGATTTAAATGTGTTTGCAAGAGGTTACTTGAATAAAGGCACGTTTTTTCACGATGTTTTCCTTCACCGAAAAGCGTGTGATAAATTGCAATTATCAATTAAACACATGAGTTTTAATAGAAAAACTCATTGGTGCCTGCCCGGGTTTGAACTCGTATTCCCCTCGAAAGAGTCGCACGGTCTCACTGCTGGGCTATCACAGCTCAAGTAACAATGATTTTATCTAAATAGATAGGAGGCCTTTGCCGAGTATTAGAAAATTAGTACTCCATTACTTTACTTTGACTCTTCAATTACGTTATGCAATCAATGAAAATAACTAATTAAGCTGTCTAATTAATGTTAACATTTCCATAATCAAAGCTCAAAGTAATTAATACACCGCGTGCCGTTTATAATTCACGTTTCCAAATCTAATTAACACAATCAATTAACTGACGAGAGTAAACCAATCACCACCAAACTAAACCTAAATCGAAACAAACTTCGATAATAATATTGCGTATGAAATATTATGTCATTATTTAGTACAAATCACGATAATATTGTTTAGATGCAATATTTGGAATCTTCCAGAAGTCTCTAATAATGAAAAGGCCTTCAATACGCAAACACGCGTTATTGGCTGTGGCCTTGGAAAGGACGCGTAAACCGAATTAAATTTTATGCCAAAAAATTTATGTCTATCAGATATGATACATCTGGTATCAATTTTAATAATTTTTTAATTCTTGTTTATTTTTAATTTATTTCGTCGCTTACAAGAAACGAGATCAGCTGTGGTTGATATTTTATTGGGATTACGGTTCGTGATAATTAAAAAATAATAATTAAAAATATTCTTTATTCATGTAAACTTGCAAACAAGTGCTTTTGAATCGTCAACTTTACTGCTGGTTCGAAAAGCTGTTCCTACCGAGAAGAACCAGCAAGAAACTCGGCGGTTGCTCTTTTAAAATATAAATCTTAAAACTAGTTACATTTATTTATTACTGTCACTTCTACCCTGTACTCTTGTACATGGTAAAAGTGACAGTGCACCTATATCCACACATCCTTGTCATCCAAGTAATCTTCAACAGTATAGTAGGCTTTCTGTTTTAATTAACAATTAGATATCCGCCCAGGCTTTGAACGATTCTAACAGCATATTGTTATTAACTAGCGGCAGTCAGTTTTTAAAATCTAACATGTTTAGTATAAATTTTTTATATTTTTATTAATTAGAAATTATCTTAATTTACAATTTATCAAACTTAATAGAAACATTAAGGTCACTACAAGCGAGAAATCATCGTGTTAGCTACGGCCGGGAATTCGACTCATAATTCTACCTTCTCTCATAAAAATTTTACCAAATAATACGTCAACAAGAGATAACTGTACAACTATAACATATGGAACACGCTAAAAAAGTATTAACAGGTTGAGTTAATAACAATTTGGAATCACTAAGCCAGGACGATTCTACAACCAGCTCGGAACGCTGTCATCCACTGAGAAGAACAGACAAGAAACTCAGTGGTTGCTCTTATCACGAATATTAACTGTTTGACGTTAAATTCTAATAACACGAAATACTCAATGTAGTTAATCAAATCAATATTAAGACGTCACAGCACTTTAAAACGTACGGACACCTTGAGAGGTGGTATTGGACTAACTAAACTGTTGAATGTCGCTCGCGAACAAGTCTCGGGTCACAATCTTTTACCCTCATTCATTCGGATTTATTCCTCTACCCACCAAATGACAGATAAAATTATTGTCGACAAAACACTTCCTCATTATTATTCCACATATATCTGACAATATCTAACAATCGTCAGAAAGGGTGCACATTGCCGAAGAATTCCTGGGATATGTGTACCACCATAGCACGTTGAAGAAGTATGGTATATCTTAGCTTGAAACCGTTATCATTGGCTATTGCCCCTATCCACTAAGTGGGGTCGGTACAACAGGCCGCCTGACGTCAACTTTTACCTTAATTTTAATTTTACTGTATTCGGTAAGAAATGACACACTGATTTCTCAGTCTATCCTAATCAGCCGAATACCACACGGCGGATATCTTAACTTGAAACATTCTTACCAAAATGAGAGAGGGGCTCCTTTATCCAGCAGTGAGATAGTACTAGACCGCTACTGTATTTCAAAAATACTTCACAAATTAAATATACTCGTTAAAGCATAATAAACAACACGACAGAAAACAATTCTATTTGCACAAACGAGCCCCAAAGTAGAGACTCGTTTGGCAATTATAAACTCGTTTGAAAGCAAAACATTCGGCGCGCCGTTCAAGCGTTCATGTTGCTTTTGCCCTTTGACGATGTGGAATGCAAATATTGTGCAAAACAAGCCGAAATTCAGCAACAATACGCGTAGAACTCTGTGTGAAATGAGAACAATACAAAATCGCAATAGCTTTGCAATTTTAGCGTGGAGTCTCCTGATAATGCTTGTAGGCGAAACTATTCTTGAGTTTGTGATAGTGAACGAGTGTAGTTCTTGTGTAATGTGGTGGCGATGGTGGAGGTTTGTGTGTGTATTTTTTACAAATCCTTCATGTATCAGGTATGAAAACCGAATAGAATATAGCTTTTCCGCTGTGTGGTATCCGGCTGAGTAGAATAGACCATCTTCATTTCTTACCGAGGTGTCGCAAAAGGCGACTAAGGCAATAATTTACAGAATTAGGCGTTACTTTGCGGAGATCCATAATACAAAAGTGCTATAATCCGCGATACAGTATCAAATATCGCAAATTATTAAAAGTAATGCTCTTTAAATGTAGAAAATATTCAAAGCTTTATACTGAAAGTGAAATGTTAAGCGTAAGAAAATTTTGACGGAAAGAATAATAAAAAAAGAAGAAAAAACGTTATAACATGCACTTACAAATCAAAAACTAAGTTTGCATCCCGGCAATTCTTAGTAATATCTAACAATATATACAATCGCGTGAATAAAATATGATATATATATACTGTAAATTTTTATAAATGTACAGAACTTGTGTTAAAATGGCTACTCGGCTTAAATTATGATGATACAGAAGCATTGATATAAAAACTCAGTCACGCACTCATTCACACACACACACACACTCTCTCTCTCTCTCTCTCTCTCTCTCTCTCTCTAACACACACATACATAATACAAGCACGGACTTAACAATTATATTTCCAAAAGTAATAATCAAAATTATTTTGCTATAATTATATTTCCCATTATGTATGAAATGTTATGGAAGCGCACAAGTACTAGTAGAAATACTTGTAACTTACTAGGATGGTATGGATGGTAGGATTCTGTATATTAATTTTATAATGTATTTGTGATGAGAATAATTATTTTTGATTTTTTTGATTGATCGCGGTACAGATCCGCAATATTTATTACGAAACGATTGTCGAGTTTGTGATAGTGAACGTGTGTAGTGCTTGTGTATTGTGGTGTCAGTGGTGAAGGTTTGTGCATGTGTTTTTACGAATCCTGCATGTATCGGGTATGAAAAAACGGATAGTCCACTATACATTTAGCACTATATACATTTTCTATATACTGTATCGCGGATTATAGCAAAATAATTTTTATTATTACTTTTGTATTATGGATCTCCGCAAAGTAACGCCTAATCCTATAAGTTGATTACTTTTGATTAATTTGCGATTTTGTCGTAGAGTTTATCTCCTGATGATGCTTCAGTTACGGGGAGAAACGATTGTTGACATTGTTGTAGTGAATGCGTATCGGCGAACGTATACCCAGCCAACAAATAGAATAACAATTTTCCTTTTTCCTGTCAGAAAAAACATATACGAAACAATTCCGAGTATTTTCACATTGGACTTGAGAACATAGTCGCAAGCAAGTTATTTTTATTCTTATCATATCCGGATTAAGTGATCAGATATCCCAATGATCCGGGCATTAGCATGATTCTTATTACCTTTTGCAACGATGTAAAGCTTCAAAAGATTTACCCACATCAACATAATGAAGGGAAAACATATGACGGACTGAGGGCCGGAAAAAGGCAACCTTGCCTTTCCTTTGTTTTCCAACAAAGGTTTTTATAATACGTTATCTTCTCGTAAAAAGGAACACGAGTATTCTTGAGAATGTTGTAATCTACTTACAAGTATGAAACTCCTTTGTTACTGCGGAATGATGGATGTGAGAGGGGAAACTTTAATATGATAGATATTTTGAATAACGAAGTGAGGTATTACGGCATAGCAATATGCAATACCAACTTTTAATTTAGAACATTAGTGGTTATGTGTGTATTTATAGTAAAGTAACGGCCTGTTACTATGCCCACTGCTGGGCTTTAATATTTCCTTTTTATGTAACTGTATAATCTTCCTCTCTTTTTTTATTAATATTGAGTATTTTTGTTACTAACTTCTAATGAAAAATGCCACCGTGTGGTATCCGGTTGAGTAGAATAGACCACCCTCTTTCTTACCGAGGTGTCGTAAAAGGCGACTAAGGTAAGTTGACATGAAGATAAGTTAAGGTTTCCACATAAAAGGTAGGTGTATATGTTATCGCGGACTTTTATTTAGAACTATTAAAGACAAACAATACTACGGTATATCATTTTTGTGTAACTCCAATGGTTTAAGCAGCGTATGCCCAGATAGCTCTCAGAGGCCAGATTTTTTCCAACTTAATTGACATGTATCTTTATATTACATAAAATCATTACAAATTGTAGCCTATATGTTATTCCGATGTAAAACCTGATATACGGGTAAGATTCACTGGGTCAATATTGATGAGATTAGTCAGAGCAAAATTCTGTTATAAGGAGTATAAAAAAATTTTGCAAAAGCTAAGATTTTACTGAACTATTTTTATTATAATATAATTAAATAAATTCCAAATTTTCAATATTTAACACGGCTGTTCTTTGAATGTCCAAATAATGTTGTTTTTGTTTTAAAGTTAGAAGAAGTAAAAGTTAAACAGCGAAAGGGTGGAGGCAAATTATTCCAGCATTTAGTTGCATTATATCGGAAACACCCTCGGAAACAAACATGTCTGTGCCGTTGCTGACTTACGAGTACATGCAGTTGAAAACCAAACTACAAAAAGAGAGTTTTCTTGTTGCATCTTTTCGTTGTAAGAATTGGTGAGATCAAGTTTGAAATATTTTAACAAATTGCAGTAGGTAGTTAACGTATTTATTTTAAGCGAAAAGCGAATTGGTATCTCTTTAAATTTATCTCCAGACTACTCTTCTGGGAGAGCTGTGGCGGCGAGACATTTGACATCACAGTGTCTGATAGCAAAGCATTTAAGGACTCTCGTTGAAACAGCTTAAAGTTTAATATTTATAAATAAGAAAGATTCTTCAAGACTGACTCATGCAATGAAATTTTTACAGTATTAAGGAATTTCTTGAAAGGAAATTGTGACTAAATATGATAGGTTAAATTGATAATAAAGTATTTTTTTAAATTAAGACATCAATTTTTTTTTTATCTTTTTAACAAATTTTTGCATACCTTAAACGGTCAAATTCACTGTTACAAAAATTGTTTTACCAGCTCTATGTACGTGTCTTTATGCAAATAAAACAATATTATTATTACTTATTTTAATTACAAGAAATTCTCCAAGTTGTTAAGAGTACCGACAATTATAAAACCATTATATTCAGATCTCCGAATTAATCCTTATGCCATTCAATGATATTTTTTTACAAAATTGTTTTAATACCATCCCAATCAAAAGATATTACGAATTTAAGAATATAAATCGAAAGAAAATAATGCCATAACAAATTCATTGTAGCGACCGTTATAGCAGGGCTTGCGTTTGGAGACTTAGCCCTTATTCCAAGAATACTAATGATACCCGTTTTTTATAATTAAATAATCTACAAATAAATCTACACTCCGACTTCGTAGACTTTCCACTACCACGAGATCGGTATGGACGCGGGTGAAACCGCGGGGCATTATATAAATATTCACGTTTCGGTACATCAACCTTTCCAACTGATTCTAAACTTTTTCTGATTGACTTATTCTAAGCTTTTATGAGCACTTACGAATCATATTATAATGAAGTTAGGTTATGTGAAAGTTGCGCCCATTGTACTAAAGACGAAAAGTGCAAAATTAAGATGGTATGGACATGTAATGAGGAGGGATGAAAATCATGTGACCAAACATGTGGAAGGATATGTGATTAGAGCCTGAAAGAGATGGTTGGATTGTGTCAACTATGATATCTATATAAAAGGAATTGCGTCAGAGTTGACGATAGAAGAAAATAGAAGGGAACTCGACCCCACTTATAGTGGGACAAGGTAAGGAATAATAAAAAAGATTATAATGAAGCTACCAAGCGATTACATGATACATATCGCACAGTGTCATGTGTAGGAGACACACGTGTAAGAGCTTAATCGTTCATATATCATATTCATACGGTTTCAGTCACGTTTCTAATTACAGGGATATAAACAGCGTGCCCGTTACATATGTTTGCTTCCGCTGTAATCGAACTTTGATGAAATCGTGATTAGTTCCTAAATCGATGGCGATTTATGTTTCTAAATGGCTATATTTCCTTAAACCCAACTATTGTTAAAGCCTCATCGGGCGTCATGGATGAGTGGAGAATCGTCAAGGTTGCGAAAGGCCGAGAGTTAAGAGCTCAATTTCTACTAGCTTTGGGATACGTCGTCTTAAGAGTGCGTCCTGTGATGTCGGAACACGGCTTAGGGCGTGTAGTGGAGGGCCGAGGGTATGACTGTGATTAGTCATCACGCCGTCGAAAGATTTCAAATTCAAATTCAAAATATTCTTTATCCAAGTAAACTTGCAAACAAGTGCTTTTAAATCGTCAACACCTACCGCTGGACAGCTGTTCCTACCGAGAAGAGCCAGCAAGAAACTCGGCAGTTGCTCTCTTCTAAGAATAATTCTTATTACTAGTTACATATAGTTATTAATGTCTTGTACAGGGTCGAAGTACCTATATCTACGCATTCTTATCGTCTTAGTAATCCTCCATAGTATAGTAGGCTTTCTGTATTAGCCTTTATTAGTTCGGCGTGAAGCCACGTTCACGGTCCGAAAACTGAGACCTAGTCTTCGTCGGCAAAGACGCTGTGTGCGTTTATATGTGAATGAATGAATGAATGAATAAATCTTTATTCTTCAACACACCTCAGTAAAACAACAGTATTAATAAAAGATAGAAAATAAAATAAAATAACGTCTTATACGACTATAACCCATTGCTGATTTTCAGTGGCCTCCGTTCGCTAAATGACGGCATAGACGGCGGTTCAATAACGACAATAAAAAAATTATAATCTATAAGGTAATAGTGGTATTTGAAAAATATAAAATGTTAATAAATTAGTATAAAAAATAAAAAATAAAAATAAAATAAAAAATTTGCAAACTATTTTTATTATAATGTAATCAAATAATTTCCAAATTTTCAATATTTATATATGTTTGTGTGATCGTTGATTATGTGTGTTTGTGTGCTCGTTGTTTGATTGTCAGGATCATAAAGGACGCTTTTTGGACACCTATATTGTCAGTCCACAACCCGTAACGATTGTTGAGATTATAATAGTAACTGTGTGCTTTTTTTGTGAGTTGGTAGAGGTGTTTTTTTTAATATGAAATAGGATGGCAGACGAGCATGCAGTTCAACGTTATCACCGCCGCCCACGACCCCTTGCAGATCGAGTGTGCTGACCCTTAAAAAGATGGAAAATACGTTTTTTGAAGGTACTTATGTCGTACCGATCCGGAAACGCTGCTAGAGAGATATTATTCCATAGAATGATATAATATATTATAACGGAATAAAATATTAGAAAACCGCACTTTTACAGGTTTTACAGGTTACAATATCATCCTTACCAGATGGTAAGGATGATATTGTAACCTGTGACGTACAGTGCGGTTATGGAATTTGGCGGCAGGAATCAGGTCGTGTAGCTCACTGGAACACTCCCCATGAAAGATGCGGTAGAAAACGCACAGTGAAGATACGTCTCTATGCATGTCATGTCTCTATGTTTTGTGATACGTGCGGTAACTGAATGTATACGTTATTAGAACGGTTTCTGCTTCCTACACGTAGCATTACATTGATTTTCTTAATAAACGAGGATGAAAGCAGTTATTCTATTACTTTTGTACTACGATAAAAATAAAATAGTGAATAGTATAAAAAAAATTTAATGATCCCTTCCAGTGTTGCGTTTTGTAATAAAAATAGCGGCCTGTTACAATCCCATTGCTGGGAATAGGCCTCCTCTCTCCAATTCTGAAGAGAAAACATATATATATATATATACTTAAAAAAACAGAAAGAGCGGGGTTCTCTGGCACAGGTATTTGTTACTTAAAAGAGGGCCTTAAGAGAGGAGAAAATTCCGCAATCTGTATTAGAATTATCTACAGAAAAGTTTAAATTAAGTGTAAAAACTATGCTTATACGTAAGGCATATTACACAATTGAAGATTGTTTGAATGATAAAAATGCTTGGATTTGAAAATCCTTTCAGCTCCTAACAAGACTGCAATCAAATAATGTAAATTTAAATGTTTAAAAGATTGACCGCCGAGTTTCTTGCTGGTTCTTCTCGGTAAGAGCAACATTCCGAACCAGTGTACCTTATTAAATCTAATTATTGACTCTTGACGATTCAAAAGTGCTTGTAAAAAGCCTACTTGAATAAAGATTATTTCGATTTGATTTGATTTGATTTGCCCCAGCACAAACTAAGTAATAATGTAGTAAAGTTAACGAAATAAACATTTTTGATATTTTTTTGGATTTGGTGGCAATAGCATATAATTAATTAAAAGAAAAATACCAAATATAAAGTAAAAATTTTCTTTTAACGTTATATCCGACCTACTAACATCACCATTTATACTAGGTCTGAACATTTCTCAGCTGTCACACCATTCATCATATTTCCGTAGCTATATTTTTTTTCGCGCCTGAGGTCGTGACCTACTTATGCAAAACACGCCGCGTAATTACCGCTGAAAATTTGCCGACAGAAACAAAGGCCCATTGTGAAATAAAAGCCATGCAATTAGTATTATATTAGTATTATATATAGTACATGATTTGGCTATGTACTTTACGACCGGCCGCCTGCCTGACGTCAACTTACCTTAGTTGCCTTTTACGACACCTCAGTAAGAAACGAGGGTGATCTATTCTATGCAGCCGGATACCACACGGCACTGAATAGAAATTATATATAACGCTTAATGTATAGTGGACTATATGTTTTCATACCCGATAGATGCAGGACTCTTTAAACACATGCACAAACCTCCACCACCGCTACAACAATACAATAGCACTACACACGTTCACTATCACGAACTCAATAAACGTTACGTCTCGCAAACGAAGCATCATCAGGAGATAGACTCCACGACAAAATCGCAAAGCTTTACGATTAATTATTAATTGTATAATTATTATTAAATATAATGTAATTATTATTGTGTTATTATTTTTAATTGAAAATAGCTATTGCACTAAAGGGCATACGCCTCAATTCTCCGTTCTAGAAAAGAAGAGTTGGAGCTAAGACCTACCACGCTGTTCCAATGCGGATTGGTAGGTTACACATATCCCCAGTTCTCTAGAGATATGCAAGTGTCCTTACGAAGTTTCCCTTTACCGAAAAGCGTGTAATAAGTTGCAGATACATAAGATTTAACATAATAACTCATTGGTGCCTATCTGGGGTTTGAACGCACAACTCCCTTGAAACAGTCGTACGGTCTTACTTACCACTGGGCTGTCATAGCTATAATCTTTTATCCCATTATTAAAACTAAACTTAACTGCTTTCCCATCAAAATATAGTTGGAAAGTTCTTAAGTTATGCTTTAAACTAACCCGGACCGGAGTTACGAGCTTATTAAAATGAAACATAGCGTAATAATGTTTCTATAATATTCTCAACATTATCCTGCCCACGTGTTTTCAACATGTGACATGTTTTTGGCTACTTATTTTTCGACCGGCAACCTGCCTGACGTCAACTTAGCCGTATTTTACAACACATCGGTAAGAAGTGAGGGCGGTCTATTCTATTCAGCCGGATACCACACGGCGGGTCAACTTACCTAAATCGCCTTTTACGACACCTCGTTAAGGAATTAGGATGGTCTATTCTACTCAGGCAGATACAACACGGCGAGTTAAGTTACCTTAGTCACCTTTTACGGCACCTCGGTAAGAAATGAGGACGGTCTATTCTACTCAGCCGGATACCACACGGCGGGTCAACTTGTCTTAGTCGCCTTATACGACACCTCGGTAAGGAATAAGGGTGGTCTATTCTACTCAGGCAGATACAACACGGCAAGTTAAGTTACCTTAGGCGCCTTTTACGACTCCTCGGTAAGAAATGAGGGTGGTCTATTCTACTCAGCCGGATACCACACGGCGGGTCAACTTGTCTTAGTCGCCTTTTACGACACCTCGGTAAGGAATAAGGGTGGTCTATTCTACTCAGGCAGATACAACACGGCGAGTTAAGTTACCTTAGTCGCCTTTTACGACTCCTCGGTAAGAAATGAGGATGGTCTATTCTACTCAGGCAGATACAACACGGCGAGTTAAGTTACCTTAGTCTCCTTTTACGACGCCTCGGTAAGAAATGAAGGTGGTTTATTCTACTCAGCCGGATACAACATGGCGGGTCCGTTTACCTTAGTCGCCTTTTACGACTCTTCGGTAAGAAATGAGAATAGTCTATTCTACTCAACCGGATACAACATGGCGGGTCCGTTTACCTTAGTCGCCTTTTACGACTCTTCGGTAAGAAATGAGAATGGTCTATTCTACTCAACCGGATACAACATGGCGAGTCCATTTACCTTAATCGCCTCTTACGAAACCTCGGTAAGAAATCAAGGAAGTCTATTCGACTCAGCCGGATACCACGCGGCGGAGTTTCCGGAATATTCGTAATAGCATTATATTAAAAATTCTATATTATTTTCTACCCACCTATAACTTTTTCAGACTTGGGAACACTGCCAACTCCCTTCTCAAAACATTGTGGTGCAAACTTGACAGTCCCTTTCTGAACCACTGGAATGGTGCACACTCAGTGGTGTACAGTTTGTGTAAATAATGTTAGTTCTTAGTGTAGTTTAGGTTAGGTTAGGTTATTGTTTATTACTAATATAGTTTTTAAGATAAATTGTTACTAACAACTAATTTAAGTATTTAAGTATGGATTTTGTATCTGAATTAAAAATTAAATAAATAAAATATAACATAATATCTGATTAAAATGTCATCGAACCCTTGCAAAGTTTAATCCATAAATCTTTTGATCTCAGGATAAACAGTTTGTTATGTGGTTGGCACTTCTTGACCCGTTACTAAACTTCTCATAATCTGTTTTAAGTCTAAGCATAAATCGGCTTAAACTTGGTTGTATTTACATATTGACTGGCCTGTTGGCGCAGTGGGTTCGATTCCCGCCGACGGCCAACATTTTCTATAAACAATTTGTTGGTTCTTCGAGCTTGGATGTATATTTGTATTTAAGTATGTATTTAAAATTATATATGTAGTATATCTACCAGTTGTCTATCACCCATAACACAAGTATTAAGTCCGACTTTAGGGTCGGACGACCGTGTGTGTAAGTGTCTAATATATTGATTATTTATTTATTTATTATTATTTAAATTAATGCATTTCGCAATGCAGTCACAGCTGTGATAGCCCAGCGGTGAGACCGTGCAACTCTTTCGAGGGGAACACGAGTTCAAACCCAGGCAGGCACCAATGAGTTTTTCTATTAAAACTCATGTGTCTAATTGATAATTGCAATTAATCACACGCTTTTCGGTGCAGGCAAACATCGTGACGAAACTTGCATATATCTAGAGAATTCTGGAGATATGTGTACCAATCACTACCTACCAATCCGCATTGGAACAGCGTGGTCTTAGCTCCAACCCTTCTCTCCAGAAACGGAGAAAGAGAGGAGGCCTATTCCCAGCAGTGGGATTGTAATAGGCCGCTGCTTTTAATGCATTTCGACTGCAAGCATTGTCATCCGTTATATACTAGCACTAATATTGTAATATCTACCTACCATTTCATTCATCACTATATATCATTTTTTTCTTAACTTATCTCTGTTATCAGTTTCTCAAAGGTTCTTCGGTAGAGATCCCTATGTGACTTAAGTCTACCTTTGTTCACTTATTCAAAACTACCAATATTTTTTTTTTCGTTAATACTTGTTGCGAAATTCTACACAATAAAATGATACAAAAATAACAGCAACCTTCGTCAAAGATTCGTCACTCTCGTCTATTCGCGAACCGCATGCAATTATCCGCAGTAATTTTTGACAGACAGACTCGAGGGTAAGGGGATTTTGTTTTATATATGTAGTGATTTCGGGGCAATCGCATTAGGGTGGGTCAGACACGTCGACGAGGGATCCAGAAGGGTTGGACTCCATTAGCCCTTTAATGCCGGCCATTTTCATTATCCATTCACTTCCGCTGACCTATTTTTGCCGTGTCAGAGTTGACGTAGACGAATGTATCTCTGTAAATAACTTGCTGGACTTGCAACTCTGTTTGAGTTAACTTAAATGATAATCTTTTCTCATTTAAGCACTATCTATTCTGTATGTACTTCGTTGATATTGTCGTAGTGTATGGTGGTGACGTTTTACGCTAATCCTGCATGTATATGGTCTGAGAACGGATTGTGCTTCCTAGATTTAGCATAACGTAGAATTTCTTAACAAATGTTGAGATTGTCGTATTGAGTGTGTAGTGTGTAGAAAAGGCGCCTAAGGTTAGTCGACCCGTCGTGAGGTATCCGGCTAAGTAGAATAGACCACTGTCATATCTAACCGAGGTGTCGTAAAAGGCGACTAAGGTAAGTTGATCCACCGTGTGGTATCCGGTTGAGTAGAATCGAGCACCCTGTTTCTTACCGAGGGGTCTATAAAATACGACTAAGGTAAGGTGACGTCAGGCAGGCGGCCGGTCGTAAAATGCGTAGCCAAATGATGTGACAACATGTTTGTAACATATGCCGATCCCACTTAGAGTGAGATAAGCGCAGGAGGATGATGTATTTTTCTAAAGGGATTTTATTATTTGTTATACGAAACAACCAAAATTTTGGGTCACACCACACATCTGTTCGGCACACGATTTAAATAACAAGGCATTTAATAATAATAATAAGTAAACTGCAAGCGAAATAAAATATTTTTCTTTATCTTCTTCTTCTTCTTCTTCTCTAGCCGATGGACGTCCACTGCTGGACATAGGCCTCTTCATGGGATCGCCACACCACACGATCTTGCGCCGCCTGGATCCAGTGGCTCCCTGCGACCTTTTTGAGGTCGTCTGTCCACCTCGTAGGGGGTCTACCGACGCTGCGCTTTCCGGTGCGGGGTCGCCATTCCAGCACCTTAAGACCCCAGCGCCCATCGGTCCTCCGCACTATGTGCCCCGCCCAGCGCCACTTCAGCTTCGCGACACGCTGAGCTATGTCGGTGACTCTAGTTCTTCTACGGATCTCCTCATTCCTGATTTGATCTCGTAGAGACACTCCGAGCATAGCTCGCTCCATCGCCCACTGAGCGACTCTGAGCTTTCTTATGAGGCCCATAGTGAGCGACCACGTTTCAGATCCGTAGGTCATCACTGGCAACACGCACTGTTCGAAGACCCTGGTCTTTTCTTTATCATCCTCATTTAAAATTACCAATTCACAAAATCTTATGTTACACAAACCACGCTCGTGACCTAGTAAGCTGTAAGCGCCCTTTGAAAAAATTTATGCAGCTATGCAGGCTTGGGATGAATATAGTATGGAATTATATAAACGCAATTTTACGACGTATATCACTAATTGCATGCGATTCACAGCTTCTTTGTTTTACAATAAAATTCCGCAATCTACAGAAAAGTTTAAATTAAGTGTAAAAACTATGCTTATACGTAAGGCATATTACACAATTGAAGATTATTTGGATGATAAAAATGCTTGGATTGGAAAATCCTTTCAGCTCCAAACAAGACTGCAAATAAATAATGTAAATTTAAATGTTTAAAAGATTGACCGCCGAGTTTCTTGCTGGTTCTTCTCTGTAAGAGCAACATTCCGAACCAGTGTAGCTTATTAAATCTAATTATTGATCCTTGACGATTCAAAAGTTGCTTGTAAAAAGCCTACTTGAATAAAGATTATTTTGATTCTGATTTTACACTAAAGAGCTATTAGTGGTATTTATAATATGAAACCTCATGATTCACTTAGGGAGAAATATTTAATTAAGCTTCACAATATATTGTGAGTAATGTCACATTAGTATAGTATTAGTGGAAAATAATAATCACTTATATAGTTAAAATAGTGATAGATATGACAGACATATTAGAAACCGACATAAACTAATGACGCCTAGGTTGCATATCCAAATGATCCGAAACATTTGTCGGTCTCGGTACACGTTTTTATAACAAAATTCCTCAACATCATCCAAACTTTCCTTTACATAAGTTTAGAAATTATCTTACAACGATGCTGCTGCTACATAAAGCTTGCTATACCACTGAAGATTATTTGAGTGATAGTAACATATTTTAACTGTACTACGCACCAAGCTGTAACGATCAACTTTTAACCATCAATCAAAATTTATTCGAAAAGATTATCTGTCGAGTATCTTGCTGGTTCTCTTTTGGTAGGAGCAAACTTCCGAATCAGTGGTAGCTTCTTGAAAAACATTTGACGATTCAAAAGTACTGAAAACAGTCCACTTTAATGAAAAAATATTTTGAATTTAAATTTCAAATTTGAATTTGTTACTTTCAACATTATATACTTGGTCTAGAACAGAGGTGTGAAAGTAATATAGTATTATCTATACTTATTATAAAACAAAATTATTATTATAAAGTCCCAAAATGTTGTCTGTGTTTAATCGATTTTCCCAAAATCTGCTGAACGGATTTTTGTGCGGTTTTCACCAAAAGATAGTGCAATACTTCCGGATGGTTTCGGTAAATAGTACATATCGGTACTATGTAAATTGTGTCTAAGAGATCGCGCAGTTGTTAAAAAACTTGCTTGCTGGGAGCTGTAGTTGCGTGCGCTGCGTAAACCAGATGAGATACGCTGAAGTAATGTAGTAGAGAATTGTAGATCTATAAAAGTACTACAAAATGTCCGCGATAGCATGTCTCTATCTCTCACGGTTAAATCACAATTATTACTTTTATGTTTAAAATTTGAATTATTAGAAAAAAATTGTGACACGCTGATTTCCACGCGGGCGTAGCCGCTGGCAGAAACTCGGTGGTTGCTTTTTTCAAAGAATAATTCTTATCTCTTTAATAACATATAGGTATTAATGTATTGTACAGAGTCGAAGAGTAGCTATATCCACGCATTCTTATCGTCTAAGTAATCTTCAATAGTATATTAGGCTTTCTGAATTAGCCTTTTTAATAGTATTTTTAAACTGCTGTAATGGTAAAGTTAAAGAAGATTGTGGAATTTTATTATAGAATCTTATACCCAAACCCACAAACGAATTACGAACTTTTGCAAGGCGCAAAGCAGGAACCGCAAGCTTATGTCGGTTCTTACTTTGTCTATTATATACATCGCCAATCCTTTTATAATTATGTGAAGTCAATGTAAGAATACCTGTTTCCTTGAACTTCTCTCGCAGGGAATCGCGCGAATTTAAATTGTAAATGCCACGAATGGCTCTTTTTTGTAATACAAAAATTTTTTCAATGTTTGTCATTATATTATTTGTAATGTCATTTGCATTTACTCCATAACAATATTCCGTATTTTTTCTACGAACTGACGAAACTGGTGTTAAATATTCGGCTAGATATTATTGAATTTAAAGACACTGTGCAAGTAAATTATTAATTTTGTTGTATTAATAGTTAGTTGTATAATAGTAAGCTAGTAGCGAGCTAGTTGTTATAATAAAGCTAACTTGGGCCAAATAAACAATACTCGACATTAGGTGGGCCGCAAAACAAAACAATTTTTATAGAAAGAATTATTTTTATCATGATTAGTATAGTATAGTAGTATAGTTTATTGTAATAAACATAATAAAGTTTAATTATTGAAATGTTATGTAGAGTTTATAATTTTTACAAGCTGGTTACGTTTCTTATTCACATCTCTATTTCATTTCTACTTCACACCGGATATATTGAGCGGACCGCAAACATGTTCACCTCGGACCGTGATTTTGTCACTCCAGCAGGCCTACGGTGAACTCTTATTGCGACTCAATTGAAGACGTAAACGACGACCGCGGACCGCTTTTATTTCATACCATGAAGTGTGAATTGTAATGGGGTCGTAATGTTTGGAAAGGATAACATTAAATGAACTATAGATAACTCTTTTACTCACATGTTCTTAGGACGAATTCCGAACGCTCATTCGACAACGACTTAAAGTGTACGTCTTTAAGACGTCGTGGCATGAAAAAGCAAAACAATTTTGTTTACTTTTAACTATTTAGTCTTCAATTGAGTCGTAATAAGAGTTCATGGTAGGCCTGCTGGTATAGTTTTTAATAATAATTTTAATGGTCTCACTTGGAAGCTGTGGTTCGCGTTGTTGATGCTGCACTCGGCGAAGGTGGCGTCCTCTAGCTCGAATTCATCCCAAAGCTGGTTCTGTAACAATTGTCGAGATAAATCTCATTGTAATAAAGCTATCTGTCCTTAAAATCTACTGAACGGATTTTTGTACGGTTTTTACTAAAAGATAGTGCAATCCTTCTGAAAGGTTTAGGATAATAAAAAATTAAAATAAAACTGCCGTTTTATAAAAAAAACGTAAAGAGGTTGCGCGGTTGTAACTCACCTGTTGGGAGCTTAAACTAGCAGAGACACACTGAAGTAATGTTCTAGAGAATTGTAGATCTCAAAAGATACTACACAAAAGTCCGCAAGAGCATGTCTCTATCTCTTATGGTTACCTCACAATGAAAAGAGAACTGAAGAGATTTGCGATTTTGTCGTGGAGTCTATCTCCTGATGATGCTTCGGTTGTGGGACGAAACGATTGTTGAGTTTGTGATAGTGAACGTGTGTAGTGCTTGTGTATTTTGGTGGAAGTGGTGGAGGTTTGTGCATGTGTTTTTTACGAATCCTGCACGTATCGGGTATGAAAATACGGATAGTCCACTATACATTTAACACTATATATATTTTCTTTTTACTGCATCGCGGACTATAGCAAAATAATTTCATTATTACTTTTGAACTGAAGAGAATTGAAAAGAGCAACCGCCGAGTTTCTTGCTGGTTCTTCTCGGTAGAAAGAGCTTTCCGAAACAGCAGTAGATGTTGACGACTCAAAAGCACTTGTTTACAAGTTTACTTGAATAAAGAAAATTTTGAGTTCAATGACTTTTATGTTTGTTAGCTACGGCCGGAATTCGACTCATAATTCTAACGTTCTCTCATAGAAAATGTTACCAAATAACACGTCACCAACAGATAACCGTACAACTATAACATATTGGACACGCTAAACAAGTATTGACTGATTAATTTAATAATAATTTGGAATCATTAAGCCAGGTCAATTCTACTACCAGTTCGGAACGCTGTCCTCCACTGAGAAGAACTGGCAAAAAACTCAATGGTTGCTCTTATCGCGAATATTAACTATTTGACGTTAGATTCTAACAACACGAAATACTCAATATCGGTAACCAAATCAACACACAACGTCACAGCACTTTAAAACGTATGGACACCTTGAGAGGTGGTATTGGACTGACTAAACTGTTGAATGTCGCTCGCGAACAAGACTGGGGTCACAATATTTTACCCTCATTCATTCGGTTTTATTCCTCTACCCACCAAATGACAGATAACATAATATTGTAGACAAAATACTTCCTCATCATTATTCTATGCATATTAATGTATTTATTTATAATATATAATTTATATCTGATTATTATAATTATGTCTAACAATTATACACGTTATACCGAGTCACCGTATGATATCTGATAATATCTAACATGTTGAAGATTTCAGTTCGGGATAAAATTTTTCGTGATCAATAGAGACATCAGAGCTCGTATGATGGGTGAGACTGTGCGACTCTTTCGAGGGTATCACGGGTTCAATCCCCGGGTCGCCACCAAAAAGGTTTCTGTGAAAACTTATGTGTCTAATTGATATTTGCAGTTGTCACATGATTTTCGGTGAAGGAAAACATCGTGAGGACACTTGAATGTCTCTAGAGAATTCAGGGGGTATGTGTGACCTACATACCCCCTGACCATACCAACCTACCAATCCGCATTGGAGCAGCGTCGTGGCTTTTAGTTCCAATCCTTCCGTTAAAAAACTGAGGGAGGAGATCAGCAGCAGTGTAGCTTCCCGGAATAAAGATCCCTATATTCTATATCTAAGTATACAAATCTTACATTTAAAACTGGAACCTTAAAGAAAAATAACACACACACTCAACTTTTTGCTTTAATAATGTTTTACATAAAAAGCTCTAGAGACAAACTTTGGTAGCCGGTGTCCATTAGCACATGTATATTTAAGTGTTCGTCGAGCATGAAGCAATCAACATGTTAAACTTGTTTAAACTTGTGTAATACATTTTGAGTGTGAGAATATAATTACTTATCATCATCATCATCCTCCTGCCCATTTTAAGTGGGGTCGGTACAACATGTTATAAACATATTGTCACATGGTTCGGCTACGTATTTTACAACCGGCCGCCTGCCTGATGTCAACTTACCTTGGTAAGAAATGAGGGTGGTCTCTTCTACTCAGCCGGAGACCACACGGCGGGTCGACTCACCTTAGTCGTCTTTTACGACACCTCGGTAAGAAATTAGGGTGGTCTTTTCTACTCAGCCGGATATCACACGGCCTTTATATAATACTATCTGTGCCAGCAGCTTCGCCCGTGTGGAAATCAGCGTATCACAATTTTTTATAGAATTCAAATTTTAAACTTAAAAGTAGTTATTGTGAGTTAACCATAACAGATAGAGACATGCTTTCGTGGACTTTTTTTGTAGTATTATTATAGATCTACAATTATCTAATATTAGCGTATCTCTCTTACGCAGCGCACGCGACTAAAGCTCCCAGCAAGCAAGTTTTTTAAAAACTACCCGATGTCTTTAACACAATTTACATAATACTGTTATGTACTATTTACCTAAACCATCCGGAAATATTGCACTATCTTTTTGTGAAAACCGTACAATAATCGAAAAAAATCGATAAGATACAGACAGACAGGTTTTTAGGACTTTGTTTTATTATAAGTATAGATGAATGCTTATGGTTGAAATAAGACAATTACATTATAATGCATAGTTATAGCTATATAGTTGCTACGTGCGTGCTACGTAATAATGGCTACGAAGTTATTTTTTTTTTTATAGAATTAGGCGTTACTTTGCGGAGATCCATAATACAAAAGTAATAATAAAATTATTTTGCTATAATACATGTATCGCGGATTATAGCAAAATTATTATTAATATTTATTGATAAGTTAGGATATCATTTGTAATTATAATTTAAATTTTTAAGTTTACGAGTATAACGTACCAAAACTGCATTACAATAAATTGTATTCTTCGTAGGTTGAAAAGGAAAATGTTCGTCTTGTGAAAGAGATCTCTGTCAAAGGGATAAGTTGACCTTCGTAGACTTTTTTTTATCAACAATGTTTTTCTTACTTTTCTAGCGCTGTGTGGTATCCGGCTGAGCAGAATAGACCACCCTCTTTAATACCGAGGTGTCGTAAAAGGCGACTAAGGTAAGTTGACGTCAGGCAGGGGGCCGGTCGTAAAATACGTAGCCAGATCATGTGACAACATGTTTGTAACATGTTGTGATGACCCCACTTAGAGTGGGATAAGGGCAGGAGAATGATGATTTCTTACTTTTTTATGGTTAATATTTATATAAATAAATATATATATTTTTAACAAAAACTAACTTACTTGAAAACAAAGAAACGACAATCAAAGTTTTTGTTTTACTTGCCGATTCCATTTGTACATTAAATTAACCATCAATATTATTATTATAATTTATCTAAGTAACAATATTTTGTATGTTTTCAATTTTTCGTCGTCAAATTTAGCTTCAAAGAGGATAATTCAGATATTTGAAAAAAAAAGAATTTTATTCTTTACATATATTTTATTTATGTATTTATCTAATAAAAGATAGATAAAAAATATTGCTTTAGATTTTAGTTCAATATTAATTGTAAACTTCATTAACGTAAAAAGAACTTTGTGGTAAAATTAATAATGAATTAATACTTGTATATTGTGTTTACGCCGTGTGGTATCCGGCTGCATAGAATAGACCACCCTCATTTCTTACCGAGGTGTCGTAAAAGGCGACTCAGGTAAGTTCACGTCAGGTAGGCGGCTGGTCGTAAAATACGCAGCCAAATCATGTGACAACATGTTGTACCGACCCCACTTAGAGTGGGATAAGGGCAGGAGAATGATGACTTGTATATTGTGTTTGTTGCATTGTTTGGTGTTTTTATTGTTGATGGTCTTTTAAAAAAACTAAATAATAATAATACAGATATCGTTCTCTCAGTGTTAAGGACGATAATTTGGACACATAAAGAAGACAAAACGGGCGTAAAAAATATAAATACTAACAAAAAAGTTCAATGGTACTTTGCACTGACATAATATTCCAAAAATTTCGTAATCCTACTTCCTACTAATATTATACATGCGAAAGTTTGTGAGTATGGATGGATGTTTGTTACTCTTTCACGAAAAAACTATTGGACGGATTAGGATGAAACTATACAGTTATATAGGTTATACATCGGAATAACATATAAGCTACAATTTGTAATGATTTTATGTAATATAACGATACATGTCAATAAAGTTGGGAAAAATCAGGCCTCTGAGAGCTATCTCGGCAAACGCTGCCTAAACAATTAGAGTTACACAAAGATGATGTACCGTCTTTAATATTTCTAAATAAAAGTCCACAACAGCATATATCTATCTTTTATGTGGAAGCCAACCAAAATTGTGAATTAATTAAATTAGATACTGTGGCAGACGAAATTTCTCGCGAGCGACGCCGCGGGCATAAACTAGTACTATTTATTTAAACAAGAGTTTGTCCCATATACTGGAATTACATCTTACGTAAGATTATAAGTGGCTTGAAGTAGGTCATTTACGCGGATGGTTGGATATTTAAGCCACACACCGGAAAATGGCTCCTACAGCTGAACTATCTAAATAATGCTTTTGAGGCATAGTTATGTTCAAAGACAATGTGTAATGTAATTCTCTTTGAACATTGCACGCTTTCAGTATTTGGATACTGTTTTATTATACAGGATGATACCTCAACACCATATATTTAAAAAATCAGTTAATTCCGTGAAGTATTTTTGCTACAGGAGTTATTCAACGTTGTTAAAAAAATTTTTTTTAGAGATCAATGACCGCATCCCATCACGTAATTCCAAATAATGTATACGACACATAACCCTGACCTAAAAACTAAATAGTACAAGTGCTAGTGAGACAAAATAGTTTTCTCCTGTTGCCCGCCACTTTAGATCAATGAATCCTTATAAAAAAAAGTCGGCTCACATTTAAATTATATTTATTTAGGTTGAAAATATATTTGTTAAAACAATATTTAAGAAGAATGAATTATGCTAAGCTCATCATATATATCATAATATATCATAAAGTTCGTAAAGTTCGGTGATATATATCTATTATATATATTACCTCTTGTTTTATAATTCTTTATGCCGTGTGGTATCCGGCTGAGTAGAATAGACCACCCTCATTTCTTATCGATCTGTTGTAAAATGCGACTAATGTAAGTCGATCCGCCGTGTGGTATTCGGCTAAGTAGAATAGACCAACCAAATTTCTTACCGAGGTGTCGTAAATGACCATTCATTTCATATTCTCCACACTTGTGATAAGGGACTCCGACTCAATACGTTAGAGCAACTTGAGATAATAAAAAATAACAATGGTCACTTAATTAACGAGCAAGTAAATGTATCTAATTCCGTTTTGCTACATGTGTTCGGAGGGGAGGGTATTGGTGGGAGTTGAACTATTTAAGACTGCTTGTATGGGTAACGCGGCGCATTACGATTTTTGTGGTGGAGCCTATCCTCCTGATGATGCTTCGGTTTCGGGGCGAAACGATCGTCGAGATTGTGGTGGTGGGTGTGTGTGCTGCTTTTGTGTGCGTTGTTGCTGGTGAATTGCGCCTTGGGGTGCATGTGGTGGCTGGTGCTGCATGTATAAGGTGCGTAGATTTTGTCTGCTTCATACACATTGGCTTTGCATGCATTCACTTAACCCGTGCGGATTATAGCAAAGTAGTTAGTTCTGTTATATTGCTTGTAATATGGAATTCCGCAAAGTAACGCCTGCTTCTATAAAGCGACTAATGTAAGTTGACCCGCCGTGTGGTATTCGGCTGAGTAGAATAGACCACCCTCATTTCTTACAGTGTCGTAAAATGCGACTAAGGTAAGTTGACCCACCGTGTGGTATCCGGTTGAGTAGACTTGACCACCCTTCTTCTTACCGAGGGGTCATACAATACGACTAAGGTAAGTTGACGTCAGGCAGGCGGCCGGTTGTAAAATACACAGCCAAATTATGTGACATGTTTGTAACATGTTGTGCCGACGCCACTTAGAGTGGGATAAGGGCAGGAGGATGATGATGTTTTATAATCCTTTATATTTTATACACAAAAATTAAATCGTCTAAAATATACTGTGGTAAAAAGTAACACATTAAAGTTGTGACCAAAATCGCGGGTGAAGCTTGTATACAATATGCTAAATTCAACTCATTATTCAAATATATATTCTAATACTCCTTAATTTCTTTGAGCTCTGTATGGAGTCCTTGCATTTGACGTGAACATTATGCGAAGTCAAAGCTTTGTGAATGTGCTTTGATAACGATATTCAATTCGGCATTCTGTAGTTGTATGAATTTTTGATATAGATATAATCTGGAAGGAGTAAGCACTTAACAAATTGTTTGCTTGACTCATTGGCGGGGGTCTAAACTTGTGAGCCCCCGTGAACTTGTGTAGATGATTCTATAATAAGATCCCGCAATCGATTTTATCTTTGCCACTACTTTGGTCACATGATTTGGCTATGTGTTTTACGACATGCCGCCTGCCTGACGTCTACTTATCTTTGTAGTATTTAACGACCCCTCGGTAAGAAAGAGGGTGGTCTATTGTACTCATCTGAATACCACACGGCGGGTCGACTTACCTCAGTCGCCTTTTACGACACCTTGGTAAGAAATGAGGGCGGTCTATTCTATTTAGCCGGATATCAGACGGCGGGTCGACTTACCTCAGTCGCCTTTTACGACACCTCGGTAGAAATGAAGGCGGTCTATTCTACTCAGCTGGATAACACACGGCGGTAATGTTATGGAATATGTATGTGTTAGGTTTTAAATGTTGGTTAATATGATATTGTTCAAAATTGTAATTTGTTGTCTCAAAACAAAGTTATGTATGTTGGTATTACTGTCAATGTCATTTCCGTCAAAAGTGTTTTAGTCAATTGAGTAAGCATTGTGAGTCAGTCGTACTGTAGCAGAGGACAAGAGTGGTTGTTAAAAAGTGGTTGTTAGAGTGGGTGTTACAAATAAACGTGTGAAATAAAAGGAGTTTTATTACAATCAGAAGTGGTAAGTACACGCCTTTTTTATTTTTCTTAGATTCATATTGTGTGCAAAGTATATAAATATATTTAAGTACCGTATCGAACGAGTAAAAGAATTTGAAGGGATACGTTATATTCAGTGACGTAAAATAATAAATACTTAAGTATTTAAATTAATTGCTATGATTAATTTATTTTTGAATTTAAAGTATTGATTTGTTTTGAATCCAAATTTTTAATATTATATAATATATTTAAATCAGTTATGATTGCCACTTTCACCATGATTATTTCGGCGTCCCTTCGCATTACATATTTGATATTATGTTGTAAGTCTTGAAAATCTCTCTTATCATGATTTTGGTTCTTTTTCATAATTTCTTAATGGTTAAGCTATTTGCAAATATAGTGATAAAAGTTAACCTACCCTACAATTAAAAAAAAAACCCCCCTTGAAGTGTATTTTTCAACTTTAAACTAATGCAGACTTATTCTTTGTTTTCGAGCTCTATACGATGCCGCACGATAGTGCTGAGTCACGGCGTCTAAGGACTCCTGCACCGCACAGTTCTTCACATCGCAGCGGTTCCGAGACTGCGAGACAGAGTCATCAATGTAGTCGACAACGGAGTCGTAGTCGATTACGCGACCATTCTCCACAGTGCGGCCGTAGAAGCCTTCTGGACCGTGAAAAAGAATTGGAGCGAGAGCGCGAACGTCTTCGGAAACTGGAAAGTGAGGTACGCGCAGCCCGTGAACGTTATTCGTCAGACCCCCGTAAAACTGATTATGTTTGTCGTGAGTCCCGGCCGCGGAATATTTCGCATAGTAATTCCCGTAAGCGAAGCCATAGCCGTAACCGATCAGGCGAATCTGCTAGACATAAATCTAAGAGTTTAGAGTTTTCTACCAAAGACGTTGTAAATTTACTTAGTAGTATTAAAAACTTGTCGTCTCAGCCAGCATCAGCTGCACATTCAAGCCGTAGTTATGACCATAAAAATATTTTGCCGGAATTTAATCCTTCTTTAAAAAACCAGCGCATAGATATATGGATTAAAAAGATTAATGAGTGTGCATCAGTTTACAGCTGGGATGACAAGACTACTATACACTTTGCGATGCAGAAACTCCAGGGATTGGCCAAAACCTGGTATGAAAGTTTAGATTCTATTCTATTTACTTGGCCTCAATGGCAAGAAAAATTACTTAGTGCGTTCCCGTATGAACAGAATTTTGGCCAAATCCTGGAGGATATGCTTAAACGAAAAAGCAGATTCAATGAACCCATAGAAGTGTATTTTTATGAGAAACTAGCACTACTAAACCAGTGTGATGTAATAGGGAGACGGGCTGTAGACTG
Organism: Morpho deidamia; assembly: GCA_947086505.1. Taxonomy (NCBI): domain Eukaryota; kingdom Metazoa; phylum Arthropoda; class Insecta; order Lepidoptera; family Nymphalidae; genus Morpho; species Morpho deidamia. The sequence continues at coordinate 17,527,697 of CAMTZC010000024.1, forward strand.
TATTATTCATGGCATAAGCGATAAGACTATTAAAACAAGTGCACTTGCGCTTCGATGTAGTCAACCAGACCAGTTATTACAGTTTTTAATGAGTAATAGGGATATTCAAAGTTTTCCTGAACGTAATCTAAACTTTAGACAACGATCAGCCCAAGAATCCTACTCGAGTAGTAGTAATAATAAACCTACCCTAAAAAGTAACTTTAATAAACAGATCCTTCATTGCTTTAACTGCAAAGAAAAAGGTCATCCGTTTCTTAAATGCCCAAAGCCCTTGAAGACATGTTCGAAATGTAAAAAAATAGGACATACAGTAGAAAATTGTTTTTCTGAATTAGAACTTGGAAATAAATCGGAAGTAGTTACTAACAAAACTATGTGTATTTCCGCAGCTAGATCTAGTTCCAAGTTTATGTTGGAGGTTATTGTAAACACGATTACCGTAAATGCATTTGTAGACTTGGGTAGTGATGAGTCATTAATGAAAGAATCCTTGTTATTAGCTTTAGGTCTTAAGCACGATAATATTGAAACTACTCTTAAAGGTTTTGGAAATACTATTGTAAAGTCTGCAGGTAGGGTGGATGTAGATTTAATCGTTGACGGGGTTCTAGCTAAGGTATCGTGTTGTGTAATTAGCAATGAATTCCTAGATGTACCTATGTTAATTGGCCAGTCTTTTACTGAACAGCCCCACATTGTGATGTATAAAACTGCATTAGAATTAAAGTTTTTTGACATAAATCATGAAATGCCATTTTCAAAAGTCAATATTAGTGATAATAGTAATGTTGTACGGTTGACAGTTTCAAATAATTTAACACTAATCGGTGCGGCAACAGTTAAAGTCTTAGTTGAGTCTCTTAGCACAGGGCATTTGTTACTGGACAGTAAGGTAATAGGTAAAATTACTCAGCAATGTGTAGTGACAGGGGGGTTGTATAAAGTCATCGATGGTGCGATATTTGTATGCATGAGGCCTCTTTCGGACTTTTGTTTAATACAAGAAGGTTATGTTATAGGTAGGGCAACCTTAGTTAGTGTAGTCAATCGGCTCTTATCTCAAAAGAATGCACAGTCGTCTGGGAACTTCAATTTAATCGATCCTAGTCGAATCCACATTGGAGAATCTGTTGAAGAAGGTGATAAGAAAAGACTTATTGAGATTTTAAATAAATACTGCCATTGTTTTGCACAGTCTTTAGACCAACTTGGTTGTACCGATGTATGTGAAATGAATATTGAAGTTAACAGCAAGACTCCGGTCGTATATCGACCATATCGATTATCGCATAGTGAACGCCAGAAGGTGCGTGAAATGGTGGAAGAGATGTTGAATACTGGAATAATTCAAGAATCAATGTCTGAATATGCAAGCCCGATCGTACTTGTTCGCAAGAAGGATGGAAATCTCCGTTTATGCATCGACTACAGGATGCTTAACTCAATTACAGTAAAAGAACGCTATCCTATGCCGATAATTGAGGATGAAATAGCCAGATTGTCAGGTCACGCATGTTTCATTACATTAGATTTGGCGTCTGGATACTACCAGGTGCCCATATCCAAAAGTTCAAAACATCTTACTTCCTTTGTAACACCGGACGGCCAATATGAATTCAATCGTATGCCGTTCGGTTTGGCCAATGCCCCGGCCGTCTTTCAGAGGATGATGAACAAGGTCTTGGGCTCCGCCAGATTTACAGAAGCAACAGCTTATTTAGATGACGTTTTAATATTTGGGAAGGATATCGATGAATGCCTAACGAGACTGGAACACATTCTACAACTATTAGAAAAGGCGCATCTAACCCTTAATTTAACAAAATGTGAATTTCTAAAGAAGAAAATCGACTATCTGGGATACGAAATTAGTGCAGTCGGTGTGAAGCCTGGTAATAAGAAAATCCAGTCGGTTCTAGATTTTCCATGTCCCATAAACCAGCATGGTGTGCGCCAGTTCTTGGGGCTGGTGAGTTACTTCAGAAAGTTCATCCGTAATTTCGCCCAACTGGCACATCCTCTAACTAAGCTGCTTAAGAAAGACGTGAGGTGGGTTTGGAACAGCGAACAGGACGAAGCATTTTCTATACTTAAGACGAAATTAGTAGAACGACCAATTTTAGCGATATATGACCCTGCCGCTGAGACAGAGTTGCATACGGACGCCAGCAGAATCGGGATTGGCGGGATCCTAATGCAACGCAAGGTTGATGATGATTCTTTTCGTGCCGTGGCTTTCTATAGCCGTCAAACTTCCCCTGAGGAAAAGAATTTCCATGCCTACGAGTTGGAGACGTTAGCCGTTATTTGTTCCTTAAAAAAATTTAGGGTTTATCTTTTGGGGCAAGAATTCAAAATTGTATCTGACTGTAGTGCTTTGCGTACTACTTTTGCTAAGAGAGATCTGATTCCCCGAATTGCAAGATGGTGGTTGATGATGCAAGAATTCAATTGCAGTGTTGAATTTCGATCCGGATCTAAAATGTCGCACGTCGATGCTTTATCTAGAAATCCAGTGACCAATGACGAAGAAGTCACTATTGACCAATATCCTATGGTAATGAGTATAAGCAGCGAAGACTGGCTGCATACTTTGCAGTTGGGTGATAGTGAATTAAATAGGATACGCGACATTCTTACCAATGATTTAGATCTAGAAGGGATAAAATACATAAAAGAAAATTATATTATAAAGGACAATGGGCTTTACAAGTGCATAGGAGGTGATACAAATGATCTCAGGTGGGTAGTTCCAAAAGGTGCAAGGTGGCAGCTGTGTCGTATGAATCACGATGATATAGGCCACTTTGGGATCGAAAAGACGTTAGAGCGTATAAAAAAGACCTATTGGTTTCCCAGTATGTCCAAATTTATAAAAAAATATGTAGGCGCCTGTCTTGAGTGTGCATACTCCAAAAAGGTTAATAATAATTCAGAAGGTTTATTAAATCCCATCGCGAAGATTGAAATTCCATTTCACACATTGCACCTAGACCACCTTGGACCCTTTGTGAGGTCTAAAAAAGGGAATACCTACTTGTTAGTTGCAGTTGATGCATTTACCAAGTTCGTATTCCTAAAACCAGTAAGGAATACTAAATCTATCACAGCTATTACCGCCCTCGAGACTATATTTGACAGTTTTAGGATACCAGACCGTATAATTAGCGACAGGGGAACCTGTTTTACGTCTAATTCCTTCAAGAAATTCTGCAAGGATAGAGGAATTAAACATGTACTTAATGCGGTTGCAAGCCCCCAATCAAATGGTCAAGTCGAGCGGTATAATCGCACTGTACTTGAGTCACTTACTGCGCAGAATTTGAATTATGATGAGAAGGACTGGGATACTAAAGTTGGCAGAGTACAATGGGGATTAAACAATACTGTTCAGAAAACTACTGGAAGGACCCCTTCAGAGGTTTTATTCGGTACAAGCATGAACAGCGAAATCGATCCCAGGCTGAATGAACTTAGGAATATCTCAAAAGATCAAACAGATTTATCAACTATTCGCGAAGAGGTTAAGGACAGAATTGATGAGCAACAAGTTAAGCAAAAGCTATATTATGATAGAAACAAGCGAGCTGCCAGGCAGTATGTGGAAGGTGATCTTGTGAAAATAACAAAAACTAATTTTGACAATGACGGAAAAAGTAAAAAACTGCTTCCCGTATATGTTGGCCCGTATCGTGTAGAATCTGTGTTAGGGAATGATCGATATGTGTTAAACTCTGTGCCTGGACTCACTAGTAGGAAACGTAAGCGTAAGACAACGGTAGCGGCTAGTCGAATGCTACCATGGGTTCACATAGCCGCATTAGAAGTCAATGAAGATGGCACAGATGATGAGAATATTTAACGAAGTATATCAATCACAGTATAAATCATGTTTGAAAGTTAATTTTTGGAACAATATTTGATTGTTTTCATGATAAACATAAGTTTGAGATTTATACCGTACATATACTCGTAATCTATGTATACAATATTGTAAATGTACGACGATATTATTTCAGGGCTAATGTTGTTTTATAGACAAGTTATTCTTATGAGAACCTTATATTTATATTTATATAAAGTGAATTAAATTTATGTAATTTATAAATATTGCTTTAGAAATCGGAATATGATATGATAATGAAACCATGATGATCACACTATAGATTATTGATAATATTGTAATATATAAATGGAATAATGCAGTTACTATTACTAAAATATTATTGATTGTAATTTAGTATAAGGGAATATTACTAAACATACGATGAATAAGTGAATAAGAGTCTAGTTTTTTATATAAAAGTGTCTCACGTGAGAATGGATTGGTTCACGTGATGATGAATGGATATTTTGGAAATGTGAGAATTGATGGGTTCACATTCCACTTTACTTATCTTGAAATTTACGGTGATTGTATTGTACTTTGATAATTAGTCATCGTTTCGTGAGAATGGATGGGTTCACGTAACGATTACTATAGAAGGGTATGTTTACTGGCACTAAACATGAGAATGGATGGGTTCATGTCTTGGTGGTAGTCAACATATTTGTGTACTATATTGTGACCTCGCGAGAATGGATGGGTTCGCCTGGTCACTGTAACTAAGGTAATAATTGTATGATGGATAAATAAGGATGATTGTATTGCACTTTGATAATTAGCCATCGTTTCGTGAGAATGGATTGGTTCACGTAACGATTGCTATAGAAGGGTATGTCGACTGGCAATGAACATGAGAATGGATGGGTTCATGTCTTGGTAGTCGACATATAATACTTGTGTACTCTATAATAATTGTTATAATTCTATGATGAATTAATAAGAAGTAAATAAGTTACTTATTGATAAATATGTAAAATTAGATTAAAAAAAAAAAAACAAATGTAATAACGGACCGAATGTTAGGTAAGTGTTCACTTGATACGTGTATGAGGACATACACGTTGTCAGGATGGACGAATGTTAGGTTTTAAATGTTGGTTAATATGATATTGTTCAAAATTGTAATTTGTTGTCTCAAAACAAAGTTATGTATGTTGGTATTACTGTCAATGTCATTTCCGTCAAAAGTGTTTTAGTCAATTGAGTAAACATTGTGAGTCAGTCGTACTGTAGCAGAGGACAAGAGTGGTTGTTAAAAAGTGGTTGTTAGAGTGGGTGTTACAAATAAACGTGTGAAATAAAAGGAGTTTTATTACATATAAATCTATATCGGGCGTACATTCTGCGAATCCTCCGTGTCCCAAGCCATACCTACATCGAAACTGTCAGTTAAATCTATTAACAATTCCGAGCACATCCAGCCTCGTGTAATCCGATAAACGAAATTATGGAATTTCTACCTAACCATGTCATATTTAGTTAAATAATCTTTCTCCATCGCACGTATTTGTTCTATATCAGCCATTTTACAGTTTGCGAATACATTGACTTCACATCAATACTTATATTTTAGCTTTGCAATTACATCATAATTCAGAAGTAATAATAAAATTATTTTGCTATAATCCGCGATACAGTAAATAGAAAATATATATAGTGTTAAATGTATAGCGGACTATCCGTATTTTCATACCCGATACGTGCAGGATTCGTAAAAACACATGCACAAACTTCCACCACTGCCACCACAATACACAAGCACTACACACGGTTTCTATCACAAACTCAACAATCGTTTCGCCCACAACCAAAACATCATCAGGAGATAGACTCCACGACAAAATCGCAAAGCTTTGCGAATACTTGCTAGCTTTGAAAATACGGATAGTCCACTATACATTATACATTATACATTATACATTACATTATACATACATATATATTTCCTATTTACTGTATCGCGGATTATAGCAAAATAATTTTATTATTACTTTTGTATTATGGATCTCCGCAAAGTAATGCCTAATCCTATAAATTACATCATAATTATAAAACGATAGGTGATGTATATACTAGACAAAGTAGGAACCGACATAAGCTTCCGGCTCCTGCTTTCCAAAAGTACATAAGTCGTTTGTGGGTTTGGGTATAAGATTCTAAAATAAAATTCCGAAATCGATTTTGTCCTTGCGATTACAGCAGTTTAAAAACATTATTAAAGGGAGGCTGATACAGAAAGCCTACTATACTGTTGAGGATTATATAGATGATAAGAATGCGTGAATATAGCTACTGTAATCGACCATGTACAAGATAGTAATCACTAAATGAGAATTATTTTGAAAAGAGCAACCGCCGAGTTTCTTGCTGACTCTTCTCAGTAGGAACAGCTTTCCAAACCAGCAGTAGACTTGATGATTCAAAAGCAAGTATTTACAAGTTTACTTCGGTAAAGAATATTTTGAATTTGAAAAAAAAATGTGTTTCTGTCTGCTTCACGGATAAATATTGTTTTAATTTAAGGGAAAAATTCATTATTTCCCGGGTTTTAAGCCGTCACCTCCTTAGTAAGAGATGTCAAAAGCTAAGAGTAAGAAGAACATAAAAGGAAAAAGGATGTATTTATGTATTACCAAGAGTTTTGAGTTTATGTTATACAAACAAACATACCGCTACTAAAAACATTGTTATAAATCTTAGGTACATACTCGAAGTATTCCAAAAATAAACAAACATCGAAGCTATCCGCAGAGCGTCCGATATTTCTGTCGCAAAAAAACTCCATTATAACTTTCCTAAAACAACTTAACTTTGCCGTGTATTTTAATTCTCGTACTTAAATGTATTTGGTTTTCTTTGGGAATGTTTTAGATATGGTATTGAAATTAAATGTTTGATATAAGTATTTCAGTTTTTTATATATTTTTAGCGATATACCTCTTTTGCATAGACATATATATGATTATAAAAAATATTGTCGATGTATATAATAGACAAAGTAGAAACCGACATAAGCTTCCGGCTCCTGCTTAGTGCCTTAAACCGTAGTACATAAACCGTTCTTTGGTTTAGAATATGATTTTATAATAAAATTCCAAATTGTACTTTATTACAAGTTTATCTGAATATGAAGAATATTCTGAATTTGTCTGTAATTTTTATTGTTCCATGCGAATCGCCACGCAAAGGTAGCTGAATAATATAACGAGTAGAATGGACGGGCTGACTCATATATTATTTAGGGTGGATGACGTTGCTTGGCATTTAGTAAGGCTCGATATGAGGGGTACACGGTACTATGTGTGTTTTGTGAAATCTATGTAACGATGAGGCTATTCTGATTTAATTGTCTAGGATCATATTGAACTTTTTAGATGTTAACGGCCTGTTATTATCTCTTAGGCAACCACTCTCCGTTTGTGGAGAGAAGGATTGGAGCTAAGACCTGCTCCAATGCGTATTGGTAGGTTAAACATATCCATAGAATTTTCTACTGATATTCAGGTTTAACCGAAAACCGTTTGATTAATTACAATTATTCATTAGGACAAATAAGTTTTAAAAGAAGAACTCATTGACCTGCCCGGGGTCTGAACTCGTGAACACGTGAAAGAGTCGCACGGTTTCACCGCTGGGCTATCACAACTTTTTCCGTAAGTAATAACAGATCCGTAAGTAATCGATAGTGAATTTTAAATTTAAACTATCGTGACTAGTATTTATAGTTAATTTATAGATACCGGCTATACTCACGTCTAATTTTATCGGATTACGTTCGATTTAAGCTGTGATAGCCCACCGGTGAGACCGTGCGACTCTTACGAGGGGAACACAAGTTCAAGCCCGGGCAGGCACCAATGAGTTTTTGTATTAAAACTCATGTGTCTAATTGATAATTGCAATTTATCACACACTTTACGGTGAAGGAAAACATCGTGAGGAAACCTACATATCTCTAGAGAATTCTGGAGATATGTGTATCCTACCAATCCACATTGGAGCAGCGTGGTAGGTCTTAGCTCCAACCCTTCTCTCCAGAAACGGAGAGAGGAGGCCTATTCCCAGCAGTGGGATTGTAACAGGCCGCTACTTTAGGTTCGATTTGCGATTACGTTCCCGCCGCGATAACGTCGTGTAAAGAGCTCATGAATAAGTGCCCCGGATGGATTCGAAACTAGTCGGGCTAAACCGATAAAATTAGACGTCAGTATAGCCGGTATCTATATATAACTAATCAATAGTGAAACGAATTATTAGACAGACAGATTTGGTCCTCAGACTTTTTAAGACGAAGGAACGATTGTATGAAGAGATGTATAAGATGAAAAAATTATCCTATCCAAGGGTCTACATACTCTGCGTGTTGTGGTGTGGTTCGGTCATTTCCAGTAACTTAGGTACTCAACAACTAAGGCCTCTTAAGTTACTAAAGAACACTTAAGTTAACATGAGACCAGTAAATTCAGATCTCCTTCTATATTCTGTTAGAATGTAAGAAGTATGATGGGGAGAGAGAACACTTTATTGCGGAAATATATTTTAAATAAATACAACTTAGGAGTTCTAACTAGTTTTCTCTCTTACCCGTCTGCTGATATATTTAAGATGATAATTAGTATATTTTTACCTAAATGATATCTATATAATTATCAACATCATTATCAGTTTCCTGCCATTATCCCACTGTAGGGTCGGCACAACATGTTACAAACATGTTGTCACATGATTTGGCTACGTATTTTACGGCCGCCTGCCTGACGTCAACTTACCTTAGTCGCCTTTTACGACACCTCGGTAAGAAATGAGGGTGGCCTATTCTAATCATCCGGATACCACACGGCACATCTATATAATTATACATATATATAATTTTAATATGTACGTAATATTAATTTAGGCGATGATGGGACTGGCATATCCTTGTAGGATATAAGTCCTTAAAAAAAAGATAAAAAAAAGATCTCTTTAATGTATTTATGTCTTAATGTTCCTTTTTCTGTATTTTTGGAAAAGTTATTCTTCTTCTTTCTTTCTTTTTAATACTTCATCATAAGATCCTGAGCTCTCTCATGAGACTCTTATTTATTTCATTCGTTGGGCTTCATCTGAAAATCAGTGAATGTCTTAATTGCGACATTCAGTTAATACTGAGATGAAGCTCTTTCAGAATTATGTACTAGATGTTAAATAATTAGTTTAGTTTTTTCCTTTTTCGGTTAATCTTGTACATAGAGCTGAATAAATATATTTTCATTTTAATTTCATTTATTTTATTACTTCTACTAAAATTCTTACAAGTATCTCACTTGTCGAATAAATAGTAATAAATCTATTTTGTTTACCACAAAGTGACTTCGGAACGGCAATATGTTAAAAACTTATTCAGTTCAGCTGTAATGCATTATTTGAGTGCCAAAGTTATATTTACGCTTTGAATAGTCAGTGAACTATCGTATAAACTTTCGACCATTCGAGTCGTGCAACAAATCAGCTAACTGTGTAACATTTTTGTACACGAAAATAGCTCTTATTTACATAGCAAAATAACTGGTAATTGTAATATAGATATTCTGCTATAGAAATGTCTAGATCGGTTAACATTCAATTTTACAAATGAGTCTGCAGAGGCGTAAAGCGAATTATGGAGTTTCGCAACGTGGTCAAATGAAAAATGAATAGTATTATGTGGAACTAGAATTATCGATACATCATAGCGTGTCGGGAAGCCTAAGTGGCGAAGACCAAGGCATATGGTTCTAAGAAACCATATTTAGGTGTTTGGATCCCAAGGTGTTGGAATGGCGACCCATTATTGGAAAACGCAGCGGATAACCTGATAAAGGTGGTGATGAGCCGCTGGGTCCAGGTTCTTAAAGATCGTTTTAGCTGGAAAAATCGTCAAAAGTCTTATGTCTAGCAGTTGACGTTCATGCGTTGAGAAAGAAGGAGAATAACAGCTTCCACTCGTCAGTCACTCGTCTGTTTACATATGCAGGTTTCCTCACGATGTTTTCCTTTACCGAAAAGCGTGTGATAAATTGTAGACACATGAGTTTTAATAGAAAAACTCATTGGTTTTAATAGAAAAACGCCTGCCCGGGTTTGAACTCGTGTTCCCCTCGAAAGAGTCGCACGGTCTCACCGCTGGGCTATCACAGCTCACCAATTTAATTTTTAATTATTATATTAAAAGGTAATTTTAATGTGAAATTCGTATGAATCATATTTAAAGTTGTATTGATTATTTAAATATTGCATATAAAATACTGCATTCTATACCACTCATTGTCTGAACCGGTAGGAAAGACTGTCTAATATTCATCGTTACAAAATACAAAGGCAAGTTTCTTGCAGCGCTGCAAATTAAAACTTCGCTTTTTAATCAAACGGTGTCTTTTTAATAGCACTTTGATGGGGCGCTATAAAGTTGAAGTAGTTATCAATGTTATGAAGTCTCTTTAAGGCGCTGAACAGAGCTGGCGCAAATTCAGATTTCGGCATATAAGCCACGCCCACAATTTCTGCGACGGCGTAGCGACAAAATTAATTTTTTAACACCCATTGTAGGTGTACACTATTTTATCCAAACTTTTTTGTACAATTTATTTAAAAAACTTATTTCTAATTAATCTTATAAAACTAAGTATGCTGAAACTATAACTAAACACCTAAAAAAAGACATATTATCAACAAGGAATAGTCACAAAAGGCGGCAGCTAGCGACACACGTCCATATAGCAGCGCGCCTCAGCGATCACTGTCTATATTCGTAGATGTAAAAGAGAAGCGAGACGATGGCTCGTTTCAGTTTTGCTATTTTCTAAAAAATATTTAATTTGAATGAAATATCTTAATTAATTCAAAATTTAAATCTTACATTCTCTTTATATTATAATGATTTATTAGTCTTATTAATTTTACCAATTTTTGTTGATAAATATTAGAGATATTTACGATCAAAGTAAAAATCAGAGGTCTATTTACCAATTTTTTTTATCGAAAAAAAGTATCGTAATCGTGTTTTGAAATCTTACATTCTCTCTGAGATATGATGTATATCAACATATATTTTTCTTGTAATCGTCATTCCTATAGCTTTTGTTAAAAACGTGTTTAAAGTCAGCCTATTTGGCTCTGTTCAGCGCCTTAATAGATTACTCGTTACCATGATACACAACAATACAGCAAGATAATAAATTTTAAACTATTGCACGGCTTCCTCTAAAACGTTTGAATGATTTATAAAGTGTAAAACTATTTTCCATGTTTGGTTACAAGGTAAAATATAATTTATTTTGATTACTACATACTTATGAAAAATAGAGATGCATTTTACAAAGAGCTAGCTTGAACAAAAGTAGTTGAAAACTTTGTCCCTTTGAATAGAAACTTTTACCGGAAACTTAAGTTAAGCGTCATTTAGTAGTTTCATAAAATGTTTTTTTTTATAATCTTTAATAATAATAATATATTTATTTGTTACTGTTACGAACATGCGAAAAGAGTTCGTAATCTCTACGTATATATAGACTTCAAATTCGCTTAACGTTAATTCTCTGGAACGTTCAGGTTGTGTTCCAAAAGGTTGTTTACTATCTCATCAAGGACTCACGAACGTTCTCGAACAATGTCGTCATCGGTTCGGTCGATATATAAGCAGACGTATCGTGCGCCTCGACATTCAGTTTGCGAATAGTGATCAAGAGCGAAATACGTGAAATAATAACAAGGAAGCCGAGGTCACGGCTTCCTTGTCTGACAACGGACTGTATAGAGACTGTGAGTAATATTTTTTTTTGTGAAAAGCTTAATAAAGTGTTTTTAACGAGTCATTTTTATTTAGCTTTATATTTAGAGGTATTGTCTTCCAAATCCCTTTACGTAACAATACTAATAATTACCTCCACAAAACTTTATACATTTGCATTTTCAATTCAATAAAGGCGTTCCGTTCCTCGCAACGTCCGCAGTTCACGGCAATAATAGACAATGTCACCTTAAAAACGATAATAACGCGTAAAAAGGTTCGCGTGTGTAAACATTCTAGAATATCAAACCTAATGGAGTGGGGCTGCCATTTTGTAAACTGGGAAAGTACTAACGTCCATTATAACGAACTAACCGCGGTCAAATTACTTAATGGAACGTATAATGCGCTGCTAAAATTAACTCTACTAATTTATAAATTAATATAAATAGGTTGCCCTACCATTAAGCTGTGATAGCCCCGTGGTGAGACCGTGCGACTGTTTCAAAGGAGTGACGGGTTCAAACCTAGACATCAATAAGTTAAAAAAAAAATTATAAGTCAAAGTAATATTAGGTCCTTACATATGAAATTGGCGTTTTGTCGTACTGGCCACTTTGATTTCAAATATTACCTTTATGGTTAGGAATTTCAAATTCAAATTCATACAGCTATTTACTCATGCATTTGTGTTTCAAACCCCCTAATTCATTTGTTTTTTTCTTTGTGTCACTCTGTTTACAAAATGGAAAACATGAAATATCGCGTTATTTACGAGTATGAGTTCCACCGTGGCACCAGTGCTGCAGAAACAGCTCGAAGGATTAATGATGTGTATGGTGACGGTGTCGCAAAAGAAAACACAGTGCATTTTTGGTTCCAACGTTTTCGTTCTGGAGATTTCGACGCGCAGAACAAGCCTCGTGGACGGCCGGAGACCAAAGTTAATAATGAAGAATTGAAGGCTATTGTGGAAGCGGATCCATCGCAAACCACGTCCGAGTTAGCTGCAGGCTCCGGTGTTAGTGATAAAACTATTCTAATCCACTTGAAGCAAATTGGGAAGGTGAAAAAGCTTGAAAGGTGGGTACCTCATGAATTGAGTGAAGCAAACCGACAAACGCGCGTCGACTGCTGCGTTACGTTACTCAACCGGCACAATAATGAAGGAATTTTAAATCGAATCATTACCTGTGATGAAAAGTGGATCCTCTACGATAATCGGAAGCGCTCATCGCAATGGTTGAACCCTGGCGAACCAGCCAAATCCTACCCTAAGCGAAAATTGACTAAAAAAAGTTGCTTGTAAGTGTTTGGTAGACTAGTGCCGGTGTCGTTCACTACAGCTTTCTTAAATCTGGCCAGACGATTACGGCAGATATCTATTGTCAGCAACTGCAAACCATGATGGAAAAGCTAGCTGCTAAACAACCGAGGCCGGTCAATCGCTCTAGGCCACTGCTGCTTCAGGACAACGCTAGACCACACACTGCACAACAGACGGCTACCAAATCAGAGGAGCTTCAATTAGAATGTCTTAGACATCCACCGTACTCTCCGGACCTTGCTCCAACAGATTACCATTTTTTTTCGCAATTTGGATAACTACCTGCAAGGAAAAAAATTCAACTCCGATGGGGCAGTCCAAACCGCCTTCAAAGATTTTATTGATTCCCGCCCGAATGGTTTATTTAGTAAGGGGATCAATGAACTACCTATGAGATGACAAAAGTGCATACATAGCAATGGTACATACTTTCATTAATGAAATATATTTCATTAAAAAAAAACGACTTTATGTTCCTCCCATAGAAAACGCCAATTTCATATGTAAGGACCTAATATTTCCTAAGCAATATAACAGAACTAACTTTTATTTTTATTGCTTGTAATATGGAATTCCGCAAAGTAACGCCTGCTTCTATAAATCATTAATATTTCCTATTTAATACGCTTTTTGCTGAAGGAAAAGTATCATGAGAAACCTGCATATCTCTGGAGAATTCTAGGGATTTGTATAACCTACGAAAGAAGGGCTCAGGTGACCACGATCCTCAGTAATGAGGGACCGATTGAAGAAGAAGTATAACTTACCTAGCGTGGTGGGTCTTAGCTCCAACCACTCTCTCCAAAACGGAAAGAAGACGCCTATGCCAACCAGTGGGATAGTAAAAGCTATCAATTTTTTTTACCATTAACCATTGTCTAGAAGCAATATAGAATATGACAATTATAGAAATCGAAATCGGAAGTAGTCGGACTTTATATAGTGTGATAGCAGAAATAGAGTTTTCGACGTAAATATATTAATAAATAATTAATAAATAAAAAAATATATGGGACACTTATACACACGGTCGTCCGTCCCCAAAGTAAGTAATTAATACTTGTGTTATGGGTGACAGACAACTGGTATATACATATATAGTTTTAAATACATAATTAAATACAAATACACACCCAGGCACGAAGAACCAAGAAATTGTTTATAGAAAATGTTGGCTCTCGGTGGGAATCGAACCCGCGACCCGCGGAGCTGAAGGTAGGCTCACTACCCATTGCACCAACGGGCCAGTCAATCGTTCGTTAATATCGTTAAATAGCTTACCGTATTGAAATCAGTCTCTATATAGACGTAGATACTCAATGTCTAGACCAGGGTTTCTCAATATTTTTGTGTCATGATGCACTTTAAAAATTCTTTTACCCCTCTATGTAACATACATAGACTTATGATATTAAAAAAATGTATTGTTTACTTAAGAAACTTAATAGAAAGGTTTTTGCGTTTTTTGTACATTTCGTAAATTTGGCACCGAAATCTAGCATCGCATTTAAATGGTCAAAAGCGAAATGATTAAAATCATGTCCAGTCCATTTTTCAATTGCCCCTACGTTGGGAAACACTGATCTAGACCATAGTCAGATATTTCACTACCTTGAGAATATTCACTACAAGAGAATATATCATTCTAACATTCCAATCATTTTTAAAACAGAAATAATATTGCTCCGTTAGACGTCAAAGAAAGAGTAACCTTTTTTTCTTCCTTCCTTTTTATCTGACGAGGAGGAGGATTTAAACCAGACCGAACCGAAAAATCACTCAAAAATCAACGATAATACAATCTTCATGCTTAAAAAATATGAGAATAAAGCGAAAAGAAGGGAATTAAGAAATATGCGAATAAAAAATATAATAAGTGCGAAAAAAAAGCGCACAAATGCGACGAGATTAGATCCGCGGTATTCAAGTGGAAACATTACCGACTGCCATTGAAATAAATGCGAAAAGATAGCACTTTTATTCGAGATAAAGTACAATACTTTAAATGCGTGGCTTTTATTTTTAATATTTATATTATTTAACAGACCAAAAAATAATTATATATATGACCTATGATGAGGTTTACTTAAACAAAATATATGGATAAATGGATTTTAATTTTGAAGTATACATATAACAAATGATAGTTGTTTAAATTAAGTAAACTTGTAAACAAGTGTTTTTGAATCGTCAACTTTACTGCTAGTTCGGAAAGCTGTTCCTACCGAGAAGAACCAGCAAGAAACTCGGCGGTTGCTCTTTTTGAATTATAAATCTTAAAACTAGTTACATTCAGTTATTACTGTCTTGTACAAGGTAGAAGTGCAGCTATATCCACGCATTCTTATCATCTAAGTAATCTTCAACAGTAGGTATAGTAGGCTTTCTGTATCAGCCTCTTTATGTACAGTGTTTGTAATGTCATGGTCAAAATCGATTTCGGAATTTTGTTTATAGAATCTTATACCCAAACCCATAAACCACTTACGTTCTTTTGCTAGGCCCAAAGCAGGAGTCGCAAGCTTATGTCGGTTCCTACTTTGTCTGTTATATAATGATAAAACTTTATATAATGATAGACCTGAATGATAGACTTTGTCGGAGCAAATATTCACAACACGTAACCGTAACGCCGCCGTAGTAGCCTTGGCATTGTGGGCGTTGCGCGGCCTTGAGCATTCTAGTGCGTAAAATAACGGACACAGGCCACAAGCTGTAGCGATTTTATATTTATTTCCACTTAAAGCCGGCTGTACACTCTTGTTAGAGAGCACTCACTATTCTTGCCCGAGACATGTAAGCTGGCGAGCAGTGACCACGTACTTGTGGGCGCTGTCAAATAGTGCCATCTAGCAACGCTTATAAATATCAAATTGTAACATTTGGTTTAATACTGGCTATACATATATTTTAAAACAATACTTTGCATTTCTTTGGATTCTATAAGAAATAATATATAAATAAATATATGGGACATTTACACAGACGGTCGTCCGTCCCCAAAGTAGGTAACTTAATACTTGTGTTATGGGTGACGGACAACTGGTAGATATACTACATATATAAGTTTAAATACAAATACACACCCAGGCTCGAAGAACCAACAATTTGTTTATAGAAAATGTTGGCTCTCGGCGGGAATCGAACCCGCGACCCGCGGATTTTAAGGCAGGGTCAGTACCCACAGCGCCAACGGGCCAGTCTGATAAATAACTGAACGTTATTATGACGCATTTCCGTCCGCTTGTTAATTCTTACATTAAAATATTTGAATATTATGAGATAAATCTTTACTTATTGTAAAACAAAGTCCCATAAAGCTGTCTGTCTGTATGTAATCGATTTTCTCAAAATCTACTGAACGGATTTTTGTACGGTTTTCACCAAAAAAAAGTGCCATACTTCCGGATGGTTTAAGTAAATGATACATATCGGTATTATGTAAATTGTGTTGAAGAGATCGCGTACTTGTTAATAAACTTGCTTGCTGGGAGGTTTAGTCGCGTGCGCTGCATAAACCAGCAGAGATACTAAAATAATGTACTAGATTGTAAATCTATAAAACTTCTATAAAAAAGTTTGCGACAGCATGTCTCTATCTCTTAACTCACAATAACTACTTTCATGTTAAAAATTTGAATTCTAGAAAAAAATTGTGCCACGCTAATTTCCAGGCGGGCGAAGCCGTAGGCACAGCTGGTTGTGTAATAAAAGAAACAATGTTTAAATTGAAAAGGTAACTGTATTTATAATTTACATCTGTTAATACTATTTATATTGAGAAATTCGTAATTAAATAGATTGTAAGTAACATGAATTAGAAAAGGAACCGCTGGTTGCTAAGTAACGATTATTATTAAGAAAATTCGGACTGTGAATAAGATTCTTGTGGTTTTGATTGAATTGTGTGAAGAAGTTATGGACGCCGATAGGCCGCAGCTACGCGCCGAGATACTAGTACACTCACGAGAATGAACGGAAACGCGCTCGCCGATTGTGCGAGGCGGCTCAAGACCTATTGACCCGGGCACAAAAATTAACAACCGAGAGCGGGCGAGATACCTCGACACTAGGGATGTTCCGGAGCTCCGACTTCGGTTCCGAAAGGTCGGAACCTCCGATTGAATTCACACTTCCGACTCCGACTCCGGTTCCGATAAATTTTAGTTGGAGGTATAACGAAAGTGAAAATATCTTGCGAATTCTGACAGAACACGCCTCTCGAACAAATCTCCCCTCGCACGCGCAACTCTCGTTCATTTGTTTATTTTCAGTATCAATCGTGGTATTTAAATCGTGGTGGTCATATTGTCTAAGTACAGTATACACAGTATACGGGTCAGTTTTTAGATTAACAATGAAGGAGGTGGAAGTGGAAACCTCCGCCTCCGACTCCGCCTCTGATTTCGACTCCGGTTCCGATAATTCAAATATGAAATCTCCGGTTCCGGTAAACCCACCTCCGTGACATCCCTACTCGAGACATACCGAGAGCGCCAGAGCTATCTTGTACACTCACGCACTAGGAATGTCTCGGAGTGTTTCGCAGAGAGTGTACAGCCTCCATAAGACTTTAGTGGCAACAGGCGACTTTTCTTAAAACTATGGTCTGAATTGGCACGTCCTAACTTATACCATTATTCCCATGTTGGATTTTCAAAGATATCATATCTGATTTAGGCCAAACTTTCAATCTCCTTTAAAATTTGTTTTTGTGAGAGTAGTTGATACTAGGAGCCTTGAAACATGTGGTTAAATCGCAGGTATGCTATAAATGTTTAAGCAAAGTCAACAAGGGAATTAGTCAGTGTCTCTACGAAACAGTATTACGAAACATTAAACTTGACCTTTTGTATTTGACTTATATAATCATAAATTAAAGTGTTTTCTTTTGGTGACCCTGAACAAATAAAATAAAAGTATTACAGCCCAGATTTAGGCCACGAGAATACATTGTTTGTTTACTTTTGCCTTTCAGAATTTGATCCAAATTACGTGTCAACTTTTTATCATTGCCAAATCCGTTCGTTTGTTACAAGGTAGAAAACTGCTCGAATAAAAATCTAAGAAGCTTTTGGCCTAGATATAGAGTTAAGAAGATTTAAATACAATTATTATGGCACTGATAACGTTGTACACATTATCTAGTTTCAGGAACATTTATATTTATGACTTGTATTGAAATAGTATGGTTAGAATCAAGTTATTACTACGGTTAAGCGTACTATAGGCAAGTGTTTGAGAATGATATCGGAAATCCAAATATAGTAATTTTATGAATAAAATAAAAAACATGAACATGATATGAGATAAAAACATGAGGATAATAAGCTTTGATAGCCCAGCGATGAGACCGTGAGACTCTTAAGAGGGATCACGGGTTTGAACTTATGTGTCTAATAGAGAATTGCAATTCAAAGCACACTTTTCGGCGAAGAAAAGCGTCGTGAGGAAACTTGCATATCTCTGGAGATTTTTAGGGATATGTATAACCTACCAATCCGAATTGGAGCAGCGTAGAAGGTCTTAGCTCCAATCCTTCTCTCTAAAAACGGAGAGACGAGGCCTATGCCCAGCGTGAGATAACAGGCCGTTACTTTATCGCGATAATGTAAGCTAAAAATATTACTCCTAATCTATCATGCATTGTCGTAACAATATACTTCTTTTCATATAAAAACCACCATCAGATCAACAATATAAGGAGCAAAAGTAATAATAAAATTAT
Source organism: Morpho deidamia (assembly GCA_947086505.1). Classification (NCBI taxonomy): domain Eukaryota; kingdom Metazoa; phylum Arthropoda; class Insecta; order Lepidoptera; family Nymphalidae; genus Morpho; species Morpho deidamia. The sequence goes on from CAMTZC010000024.1 coordinate 17,546,388, forward strand.
TTTGCTATAATCCGCGATACAGTAACACCGACAAAATCGCAAAGCTTTGCGATTTTGTCGTGGAGTCAATCTCCTGATGATGTGTGATAGTGAACGTGTGTAGTGCTTGTGTATTGTGGTGGAAGTGGTAAAGGTTTGTGCATGTGTTTTTACGAATCCTGCACTTATCGGGTATTAAAATACGGATAGTCCACTATATATATTTTTTATTTACTGTATCGCGAATTATAACAAAATAATTTTATTATTACTTTTGTATTATGGATCTCCGCAGAGTAACGCCTAATTCTATAAATTAAATATAAGGAGCGTAAGTAGATCATAAAAAACCTTTTAAGTGAATCAAATATAGAATTAATAATCCTACTTAAAAAATTTATTCACTCACAAAGTGTTAGGAATTATCGTTTCATAAGTAATAGGAAAGTCGTAAAAAGAAATAATATTTGCAAAACGTAGTCGCTCGGCCGTAATAGTAGCCTTGGCATTGTAGGGGTGTAAGTATTCCGTAGCCTTGGGCGGGTATTAATACAAGTCGTTACAGTCGTGCAGGTGCAAGTAGCTAGCGGAAGCGGAAGCTGAATTTAGCACTTATTTTAGAAACTACATTAAAATTAATAATCATCATTCTCCTGCCCTTATCCCACACTAAGTTGGGTCGGCACAATATCACAAGCACGTTATCATCAAGTATCTTCATGGGTTTTCCACAACACACGATCTTGTGCCACTTGCATCCAGCAGCTCCCCGCAACCATTTTAAGGTCGTCAGTCCACCTACAGAACCCCTACCAATTCGTCTTTCACCCATAACATAAGTATTAAGTTACTTACTGCGACGGATTACCGTGTCATCAATCGTCAATCAAAAAATCAATCGTCCCATATATTTATTTATTTATATTTTATTAATATTAATAAAAATATGCCGTGTGGTATCCGGCAGAATAGAATAGACCACCCTCATTTCTAACCGAGGTGTCGTAAAAGGTGACTAAGTTAAGTTGACGTCAGGCAGGCGGTCGGTCGTACCTAGCCAAATCATTTTACAACATGCTTAAAACATGTTCACTTAGAGTGGGATAACGGCAGGAGAATAAATGAATGTAATAATCCAAGATATAGGCTTCAACCGTACAAAATTATATCAACATTTCTTAAGTAGATTAGACAAGTGTAACACACATACTGATATAATATTGTGCTGGATAGTCCGTCGCTTATAACTTTCACCCTAATTCTAGTAATTGTACTGACATTTCGCGGTCAACTTTATTATTGGTGGGCAAAATTTCTTGGGAAGGGAAAAATGTTTTGTGATAAAATTTTAGTTGGCATATAATGTTCAGCTTTACGCAGTATTTGCAACAGTCATTTAATCGTCAGAAAAACGGGAATTTGATCAAAGTCATGCCTGAAAAGCCACTCAACATTGCTTTACTTACAATTTAATATAACCTCAGGATAATGTAATTTCGAAACATCTCAGAGACACGTGACACTTTACCTAGAGGTTATTGCCCTCGCATCGCTTCAAACGTAGGCTTACCATAATTATAATTCCCCAAATTGGGACAAGAGTCAGTGTTATTTACTCTTCTTTATATTAGAAGTACTAATCAAAGTAAAATACAAGAACATTTCTTTAATATTTAAAAAAAATAACTTAAGCAGAGAATGTGTTATACGACATTATAAATATCACAATTTTAAAAGGTTTTATTTAACTTGACTTATATGTGAAGGAATCTTGCAAGTTAAATTTGCCCCACTACCCGTTGTTCGATTGATCTGAGATTTTACTTAATGGTCCAGTTCTAGTGACAATGCATGATTAACACACTCTTTATACGGCATTAACGCGGCGGGAATGGGGAAGTCGTTTCTATTCAAAAACCATGAATACTGGTCACGATAGGTTAAATTAAAAAATTGGTAGTTCATTTTTTCTATGTTCTATATCTTAAATTTGTTTTTTATTTAGTTTACATAAGTGACATACAATTGAAGATATCAAAATTCAACATAAGTGGTCGCTTACAATTATTGATGTCTTCTTGATGTGAACCTAGTATGCTTACAGGTTTGGACAACCCCCTGGGTCGCAGTCGAACAGGGTGTAGGACGGCCGGTGAATAATAATAACACACAGCTATCCGAAACACGATTTATTTTGCTTTTACAATGACGTATTATTTGGTTTGAGGTTATTACAATTTACAATGTTTTGTACGATACAAAGCCAAAGGCAACGAATGAAGAGACAACAAAGGGTTCGATATAAACTAACGTATTGCTTACATACAGGTACCGAGAACGAAATGATAGCGGGAATTTTTTCGATGCAGCGCCATTTAGTTTGATTCGCGGTACTATCGTAAACGCGTTGTCCAGGTTATTTATCATTTATTTATGTACCAAAATTAAAATATATAAGAAAATACAGGTAAAAGAAAACAAGTACAAAGGATTACTTATCTCTATAAGAGATCTCTGCCAGCGACCGTTGGTGGTTTGATAGTAAGTGGAAACGTAGTATAGGTACATTAATAGTTAAAAGATACATTATTAAAAACACTATAAAACAAATATAAATTAAATATGGATAAACTTACTTTCTTATAATTATAAAATAGAATACATATATATAATACAAGGTAATACACTTATACTAATACAAAATATAATAAACCTACATAGATATAAGTTATGACAGCGAGGAAAGGTAGTGTTGCTTTAGTCTAAGTTTGAAGATGTGCAAAGAAGGAGAGTTTTTAAAGATGCTATCTGGTAAAGAGTTCCAAAGACGGGATGTAGGACTGTAAAAGATTTAGAGAAAAACATAGTTTTATAAGAAGGCACCGCCAATGATTTAACTGCCACGCAAGAGCGTGCAGGTCTTACACGAGGGGGGGCCATGTGAAAGCCATGGTTACATATGTTTTAAACTAAAATATTACTTATATTATAATTAAATATATAAGCATATATATTAACAACATCTTTTCCTTTTAATAGTATTAACAGAGTCGTGGAAGATATCTATATCACCACGAACTGCATTCGCAATTGACATCATACGATGCACGGGACTATGCTGGCCAAGAACTGTCCTCGTAAGTGGCAAATGAAACGTTGGTTATAGAAAAGCATAGCTTAGTGCAGCATAACTCAATGCAGATTTCTCAACCACAAACGCATGGTAAACTCAATCTAATACTAACAGAAAACTTTCTTAGAATGTAAAAAAAATTGAAAATGAAATACATACAACTCATTTTTATTCCTTTTAATAAGAACGACTATAAAACAATCTGTTTTGACACTTTAAGGCCGTCTTGCGACATAATTTTTATACTAACAGTTGGCAAGTGGACAGATGGCACAGTTTGTAGTGACAGAGAAACTGCAATGCGTCGTTGCTTTCGAAGAAATATATTTATACGGCTCTTGAACAAGGCCAGGGTTTCGTGGGAATCCCAAAAATGGAAATCTAATCCAATTTTTGTAATTTCGGTCTTTGGAAATTCTCCAAACAGAAGTCTAGCCAATTAACTAACAAACTAACTCTAATTAAAACTAAAACTGATCTAATTAATTTAAAGTGGAAATTTAAGTATTTTTTTCTGTTTTTTATTGTTGTCGCTAACTAAGAAGAGAGAAGAGTGCCTCATAAGAAAGTTCAGAGTCAATCAGCGGGCGTTAGAGCGAGCTATGCTTGGCGTATTTCTAATTTATCAAATTATATGAGGAGATCCTTAGAACCAAAGTCACTGACACAGATTAATTATACATTGTAATAGCTAAGTTAAATTTATCCAGTAAACAAATACCAAAATTCATAAAAACTTTCTTGAAATAACTAGTTCGATGTAATCCAAACAACGTGAACCTCCGAAATAGAACCTCTTATAATTTACAGACTTGACTTTGACACATAGTGAATAAAAAATATTATGTTGATAATAGATGACGTTTATAATTCCTGTTGGCTTAACAGGATTTCCTTAGGCTACTATATGCTACCCCGGTGTATAAGAAATAATTGTGCCAAATTTCATTAACAGTCGTCCCCAAAATAAGTAACATATTACTTGTGTGACGAACGTGTGTGTAAGTGTCCCATATATATTATTATATTTACTTTACTTTTATATTATATAATATAAATGTAACTATTAATATAAGAGGTACAAAATCAAAAGGTTGTGAAAACAGTTATGTCAACATTTAGCTCGCTAAAATAAGACTTTTTCGCTGGCTAAACCAAATATATTATTTTACTCTTAATATCAAATGTTACTTACGAGACCTTGTCTACCCTTGTTAGGTACACAGAGACATCGCAAATTGGTGCCTATATTAATTCCCAGAGTCCCCGATTCTTAGTTTATTTAGGCGAGCGCCCTCCGGCTATATGATTTCGATGTATAATAACTGACCGCTGAAATTCAACTTTATATCGCGCGCTTAGTATTAAAAAGACCGAATTCAAAAAAGTTTTGTGGTAAATTGCAATGAAGCGTAGCGTAGCGCCTTAAGAACGTTAAAGATAAGAGCGTGTATATTAGCGTTCGAGATACCCATAATTAGGAAGAGCAAAAACACGTAACGTGATGTCATAGATGGATTTGAAATAAGGACTAAAATGTAATTTTAATGTTAACGTAGTGGTATAAAGTAAAGTAAAAGTAACAGCCTGTTACTATGCCCACTGCTGGGCTAAGGCCTCCTCTCTAAGTTTTTGGAGAGAAGGATTGGAGCTAAGACCTACCACGCTGCTCCAATGCGGATTGGTGGGTTACACACATCCCTAGAATTCTCTAGAGATATGGAGGTTTCCCCACGATGTTTTCCTTCGCCGTAATCTGTGATAAATTGCAATTATCAATTAGACACATAAGTTTTTAATAGAAAAACTCTTTAGGGCTTCCCGGGGTTTGAACTTATGTCATCTCTAGAGAGTCGCACGGTCTCACCGCTAGGCTATCACAGCTTGTAGTGGTATACCGTGACTTAATTTGCATAGACTTTATCTTCTAAATTACTTGAATTATTTACTGAATTGTTTTGTTCATCCATTCTTCATACAATGAAATCAAATCCAAGCATTTTTATCACTCAAATAATCTTCATTTGTTGTAATATGATTTACGTGTAAACTTTATTTTCAACACTTAATTAAAATCTTGCTGTAGACAACTCTATTATCGATTAAGGAATTTTAGACTGCATGAATTTTGTATTGCTTACTTGTAGAGGCTTAAATAAGATAAATCTGAAACGCCACCGTCGAGTTATTTATAGAGCGAAGTCATTGATATCGTGAGTTCTGATTTAGTATTCTATTATTTTCATATCGAGAGATTTAATTTCGTAGGTACTTATTTACTCGTACGACGGCAGGATGGTTAATAATAAATGATAAATTCTTTTCTGTCTGCGACTTCTAAAGTGATATTGAGATATTAAACTTTTTGTGTTTCATACGTATGTATGTAATTAAGTTTACAGACTAAATTCACGGTATTGTTTGTTGCATGATTTGACGTATAATGTATGAATAGCAAATATTTAAGTATACAAGTACATATACATTTTGCATAAAAATACACATAACTAGCTGTGCCAGCGGCTTCGCCCGCGTGGAAATCAGCTTGTCAAAAATTTAGTCTAATATTCAAATTTTAAACATAAAAGTAGTTATTGTGAGTTAACCATAAGAGATATAGATATGCTATCTTGGACTTTTTTGTAGTATTTTCATAGATCTACAATTATCTAGTACATTACTTAAGCGTATCTCTGCTGGTTTACGCAGCCCACGCGACTATAGCTCCCAGCAAGCAAGTTTTTAACAACTGCGCGATCTCTTTAACACAATTTACATAATACCGATATGTACTATTTATCTAAACCATCGTATTGCACGATCTTTTTGTGAAAACCGTACAAAAAATCCGTTCAGTAGATTTTGAGAAAATCGATTACATACAGACTGACAGCTATTTGGAGCTTTGTTTTATAATAAGTATACATTTTATAAAATTACATTATACAAAACACGCATTCAATTTAAACTTACGCCTGTAGACCTATCAAGAAATTTACCCATAAATTTATTATATATACTCAGGAGTTAATTGCTTAAAATAATTTAAATTGAACAAACGAACATATTGTGATCGGTAAAAAGGCGAATTCAATTCAAAATATTCTTTATACAAGTAGTCTTGTAAACAAGTGCTTTTGAATCGTCAACATCTACTGCTGGTTCGGAAAGCTGTTCCTACCGAGAAGAGCCAGCAAGAAACTCGGCGGTTGCTCTTCTTAAAATATAATTCTTATAACCAGATTCATTTAGACATTACTAGTGCGCATTTATAATACGAGCGTGGACGTCTTTTGTATCGTCAACTTTACTGCTGGTTCGGAAAGCTGTTCCTGCCGAGAAGAGCTAGCAAGAACCTCGGCGGTTGCTCTTTTAAAATTATGATTCTTACTACTACTTACATTTAGTTAATGTTGTCTAGTACAGAGTCAAAGTGTAGCTATCCACGAATTCTTATCATCTAAGTAATACTCAACAGTATAGCCTCTTTTTAACTGCTGTAATGGCCAAGTCAATAAACGACGTTCATTAAGTTATCGTAACGGCGTTATTCGTTATCGGCATAACAAATGAACCGTGCCGTTCCGTTTGCAAATGAATCATTCGACTTGAATATCAATATTCAATTTATTCGAGTATTGCTTATACATAAGTGATGGATAGCCTACAGATACATAAGCTGTGATAGCCTAGCGGCGACTCTCTAGAGACGACATAGGTTCAAACCCCGGGCAGGCACCAATGAGTTTTTCTATTAAAACTTATGTGTCTAATTGATAACTGAAATTTATCACTTGCTTTTCGGTGAAGGAAAACATCGTGAGGAAACCTGCATATCTCTAGAGAATCTAGGGATATGTGTAACCTACCAACCCGCATTGGAGCAGCGTGGTAGATTTTAGCTCCAATCCTTCTTTCCAAAAACGGAGAGAGGAGGCCTTAGCCCAGCAGTGGGCATAACAGGCTGTTACTTTAAGTGATGGATAGGGTTGTCAAGCATGTACTTAGCAAAAGTTTGTTAGAAAGCGGTCATAAAGTTCCTAATGACCATTGTTTCGAAATCCGGCACACCTGTGAAAAAAGCTTAAAACTAAATATTTTCGAACAATTAGAAATCATTAAGCACAACTATATAACAATGCTTGTTTGGATATTGCTTCGCTTTGCGATTTTGCCGTGGAGTCTATCTCCTGATGATGCTTCGGTTGCAGGGCGAAACGATTGTTGAGTTTGCGATAGTGAACGTGTGTAGTGCTTGTGTATTGTGGTGGAAGTGGTGGAGGTTTGTACATGTGTTTTTACGAATCCTGCACGTATTGGGTATGAAAATACGGATAGTCCACTATACATTTAACACTATATATATTTTCTATTTACTGTATCGCGGATTATAGCAAAATAATTTTATTATTACTTTTGTATTATGGATCTCCGCAAAGCAACGCCTAATTCTATAAATTATCGTGTACCTAACATTATAAATGCTCTGTTTGTATGTTTGGTATTCTTTAAAGGTTTATTAAGTAGGTACTAGCTTTTACCAGCGACTCCGTTCACGTTGACCGTTAGGTCTTGGAATAAACAGTCGCTTCTGTCACTCACTAACCCTGCAAATATCTCCATCACTAAAATGAGATCGATCCGGGGGATTGAAATTACTATACTACAAAAGTAATAATAAAAATTATTTTGCTATAATCCGCGATACAGTAAATAGAGAATATATTTAGTGCTAAATGTATAATGGACTATCCGTTTTTTCATACTCGATACATGCAGGATTCGAAAAACACATGCACAAACCACCACTGCCACCACAATACACAAGGACTACACACATTCACTATCACAAACTCAACCGTTTCGCCCCGCAACCGAAATATCATCAGGAGATAAACTCCACGACAAAATCGCTTGAACTTGCACGTGTTTAGAGGTAAAATGAATGGTGGGGTTGAATTATATAACAATGCTTGTTTGGATAATGCTTCGCTTTGATTGTTGAGTTTGTGATAGTGAACGTGTCTAGTGCTTGTGTATTGTGGTGGCGGCGAAGGAGGTTAGTGCATGTACTTTTACGAATCCTGCATGTATCGGGTATGAAAAAACGAATAGTCCACTATACATTTAGCAATAAATATATTCTCTATTTACTGTATCGCGGATTATAGCAAAATAATTTTTATTATTACTTTTATATTAGATCTCCGCAAAGTAACGCCTGATGCTATAAATTAATTACTATACTACTAAATTATAAAAAAAATTACTGACATTTTAAATGCGTTATATGTCATTTGGTCTGGAAAAAATGTCAGAAAAACCATGAGAAAAATTGTAAAACCTGTCTTATACTACATCTTTTAATGTGAGAGGTCATCAGGCCTCCTATATAAAATCTATTTGAAACATCGTGAATACCAAAACCTTGATATAATAATAATGGCGTTTCTTACTGCAATGGTATTTCCGTTAAATTTACAGGATTTTTATAGCATAGGCCAAATTTCATGGATATTGTGGTTCAGAGGATTCGCATTGAAAACGTAACAGACAGACAAATTCTCGCATTTATAATATGAAGTAAGAATAATTGTTAACTGAATATAAAGCCAGAGCTTTATATTCAGTTAACAATTATTCTTACTTCATATTATAAATGCGAGAATTTGTCTGTCGCGGGGAGCCGCTGGATCCAAGCGGCGCAAGATCGTGTGGTGTGGAGATCCCGTGAAGAGACCTATGTCCAGCAGTGGACGTCCATCGGTTGACGAAGAAGAAGAAGAAGAATATAAAGCCTAAAAAATAAATTAATGTACCTGTATAAGATTTCTTAATTCCGGCCTATATTTAAATTGTAGTTACAGTTATTGCCTCTGACTGATTTCGATTCGACGATTTTCTGATAAGAAACCAACATAGGCTTAGTTGCTTTTAAAAAAATTAGTGCTTGTGTAGTGTTGTGTGTTGTTAGTGTTATTTATTAGTTGTGTGTATGTTGTTGGTGGAGGATTTTTGCGATACTTGCGGTAACTAACCTTGCATATATAGGGTATGAGAACGGTTTTTGCTTCGTACGCTTAGAATTGCATAGATTTGCCTAAACGTAACTTAAACGTAACGTACATAATTCTATCGTAGCTTTTGTAAAATTTTTGTCTAATTATACATATTGCAAAACAAGCCGTTCTAAAACTATAACTATTACCTTTTGTGTGCGGTTCTGTTACATAGTGCATACATGTAGTAAAGTAGCGGCCGCCTGTTACAATCCCACTGCTGGGAATAGACCTCCTCTCTCCGTTTCTGGAGAGAAGGGTTGGAGCTAAGACCTACCACGCTGCTCCAATGCGGATTGGTAGGTCACACATATCTCCAGAATTCTCAAGAGATATGCAGGTTTTCTCACGATGTTTTCCTTCACCGAAAAGCGTGTGATAAATTGCAATTTTCAATAAGATGATGAGTTTTAATAGAAAAACTCATTGGTGCCTACCCGGGTTAGAAATCGTGTTCCCCTCGAAAGAGTCGCACGGTCTCACCGCTGGGCTATCACAGCTCTCATACATTGGCCTATTGGCGCAGTTGGCACAGTGGGCATCAGTTTCATCCATCAGTAAATTGTTAATAAATTTAATACATGTAGTAAAGATATCAAATTTTATAAAACTCTATCGATATACTTAGTGATAGTATCCCAAAGGTTTCAATTCAATGCTCCAGACCCGCGCCAATATCGGGCCGCAAATTGCGAAATCGCACTTTACGGAGACCAAAATGGCCGATTTAGGGAGCGACGGGAATTTAGATACACGGCCTTTTACCAAAGCGTCGAGTTGAAGTATAGACATTCTTTAATATGACGACCCACTTAATGAAAATGGTGTAAATTTTTACTCAGACGTAATACTAGGTCACGCCTATTTAACAAAGTTTAATGGAAGATTCGTAATTATAAGCACTATAACAGAACCAACTACTTTGCTATAATCCGCACGGGTTAAGCGAATGCATGCAAAGCAAATGTGTATGAAGCAGGCAAAATCTACGCACCTTATACATGCAGGACAAGCCACCACACGCACCCCAAGGCGGCAAACACACTCAAATTGAGATTGTGGTGGTGGGTGTGTGTGCTGCTTGTGTGCGTTGTTGCTGGTGGAGGCGCCTTGGGTTGTGGTTGCTTGTCCTGCATGTATAAGGTGCGTAGATTTTGCCTGCTTCATACACATTAGCTTTGCATGCATTCGCTTAACCCGTGCGGATTATTGCAAAGTAGTTAGTTCTGTTATATTGCTTGTAATATGGAATTCCGCAAAGTAACGCCTGCTTCTATAAATCATTCGTAATTATTGTAAGGTGCGGAGTAGGTTATGAAAGCAAACAACCGTATGCTTTGAAGTCTTGTTTAATACTCTTTTAAATTAGCTAAATACTGTATCTTATACTAGCTTATAATAAAGTATAATGCTCCCATCACACTACATGCCCTATCAATAAGAAAAAAAAAATTAACCTTAGTTTACATTTTTTTTTAAATCTTACACTCTCATATATCTTAAACAACAAATATAAGAAAACATTAAAAATAACATGTAAAAAAAAAAATATAATTATGATTTAATCTTAGCAGTATAACTTAGTTCTATTTTTATGCAAAATTTCCTCTTTTCCTTTTCTCAAAATTTTTACATTGGGATTTAGATCTTCTATTACTTTATAAGGACCTGAATATATTGGAGTTGACAATTTATTACCAGTTTCATTTTTAACTAATAACAAGTCATTTTTATTATATGTTACGGGGTTAATATATGCATCGTACGTACATTTTGTTAATTCTTTACTTTTTATTAAATTTTGTCTTGCATCAAACTGAGATTTTTGTAATCGGTACTTTAATTCTGAAGCATAATTATCAAAATTGTACAATGGATCAACGTAATCACTTTTCAAATTACTTGGCAAGTTACATCTTTTCCCAAAAATAAGTTCATATGGTGTATAATTTGTTGAACTATGCACTGTGGTATTATACGAAAATGTCCAATATGGTAACCAAGTGCTCCAATATCTTGAATTATTATCTGTTTGAATTCTAAGAAATGAATTTAGAGATTTGTGAGTATTTTCTAATGAACCTAAAGATTCATGGTGATATGCGGTTGCTAATATTTGCTTGATATTCAATAGTTCACATACCTTAGTCATTGTTGCAGAAATAAATTCTGTTCCTCTGTCGCTTCCAATTTGGCGAGGAATTCCATATTTAAGAATATAGTTTTCTACGAAAGCTCTAGCTACACTATCACTACTCTTATTTTCTAAAGGATATGCCTCTACATACTTACTTAATTCACATTGTATAGTTAAAATATATGAATAATTATAATAATCCTTTTCTAATGGACCTACTATGTCTAAATAAATCTTATCAAAAGCGCTTTTTGAAGTAGTAGTAATTTGCATGGGTTGCTTAGTTGGCAAAGAATGTTTTTGTCGTTGACAAGTATTACACTTCTTCACAAACTTTCTTACATCGTCACTTATATTTGGCCAAAAATAATATCTCTTTATGTTGTTTAACATACGCCTAACACCTGCATGTCCACTGGTGGGCAATAAATGAAAGTCATTCAATATTACTTTTCTATCATCAACGTCATTAATTCTTGTTACTCCACTAACAATACAAATTCGGGGTCCGGACCTCGTTAAATTATTTTTAATCTCCTTGGTTAACCATTCAATTATATATTTATTATCGTTATCTTTCACGATATAAATTTCATTAACATTAATCTCTCTACAAAATGATTCTAAACTTCTCACGAACGCGTCTCGCGCTGAACATGATCGAGTATTAGCTTCATAAAAAATAGTGGATTTTGATGGAATGTATATAAAATTATTATCTTTTACGCAATAATCCTTGCATTTTTTATATTTCTTAAATAGTAATTCAACTCCTGTATTTGGTTTCTTAAGCACCTCTACGACGTTTGGGTGATCAGCCCCGTCATCGATGTTATCTACCAAAACAGTGTTACTCTCATCATCTTGTATCCTTCTCATTCGCCGTGTCATAACATTCACAATATGCTTGTTCATATCTTTTAACTCATCCGAACTCAACACTATGCGAGATAACGCGTCTGCAGCTACGTTATTCGCTCCTTTCACATACTCAATCCTAAAGTCATATTCCTCTAAGCTAAGTCTAAATTTTAATAAACGACTACTAGGACTATTTATATTAAATAAATATACTAGTGGTCTATGATCTGTATAAATAGTAAAAGTTTTCCCAAATAAATAAGGTCTAAAGTAACGTACTGACCATACGATTGCCAATAATTCTTTTTCTATAGTCGGATAATTAAGCTCTGCTTTATTTAATGTTCGACTTGCATATGCTATTGGTAAATTATTTTTATTGCACAACATCGAGCCTATCGCTACTCCAGATGCGTCAGTATGTAAAATAAAATTATTTTCTTCGGAAAAATCTGGATATTGTAAAATAGGTGGTGTTATAAGTGAAGTTTTTAAACCTAAAAATGAATTTTCGCATTCGTCACTCCATTCAAAATTTACTCCTTTGCGACAAAGTTTATTTAGCGGAATTGTAATTTCAGCGAAGCGTGGAATAAATTTTCTATAGTAATTAGCAAACGCAACGAAACATTTGACTTCGTCTTTATTGCACGGTTTGGGATAATTTTTTATTGCTTTGATTTTTTCCGGATCCGGACTAATACCGTCAGCAGAAACAACATGACCTAAATATAATAACTCTTTCTTCAAAAATTGACATTTAACGGGATTTAATTTTAGATTGACTAGTCTTAATCTTTCAAAAATATTAATTAGATTTTTATTATGTTGATCAAGGTTTCTACCAAAACAGATTAGGTCATCTAAATAAATAAGACATTTTTCATAGTTTAACCCAGACATGGCAACTGTCATAACCCGGCTAAAAGCACTAGGGCTAATTTTTAAACCCATTGGTAATCGCTTAAATTGATATTGTTTATCGGTTGTAAATGCAGTACATTTTCGACTATTTGGTTCTAACTCTACTTGGAAATATCCTTGATAAAGGTCTAAGTGACTAAAATAAATAGATCCAGATAAGGCGTCCAAAATTTCACAAATATTGGGTAAGGGGAATTTATCGTCTTTTATTGTATCATTTAATTTTCGATAATCTATAACTACGCGCCATTTCTTTTCGTTTGAACAATCATTTTTCTTTGGCACGAGAAGAACTGGACTAGACCATTCGCTTTGACACTCTTCGATCACATTATCATCTAGCATTTGCTTTATGTGTCTATCTAGTTCTGGTTTTTGAGATTTAGGTAAACGAAACGGTTTTACGTAAACCGGTGAGATGTTATCTTTCAAATATATAGATGGTTTATATACGTTGGTTACTCCTAATTTATCTCCATCAAGATGAAAAATATCAGCATATTTTGCACAAATATTCTCAATTGATATTTGTTCTTCGGTACTTAAATGATTGAGCTCCAATATCTCAAACAATCTCTTCACTCGTTCTGCGCTATTTAAATCGCGTTCAAATTTACATATATCGTAATTATAAAAATAATCAATGTCAGGGGAGAAATAACTTAGTTTTACTACATTATCTCTCGTATTTAATACTCGTAAAGGTATTTTTCCTTGAACCGGTGACACTAACGCGCTTCCTAAGAAAATTCCGTCTCCTAATTCTTTAGGTAATATTACACAATCTTGATTTAAATTAGTATCAACGTAATGTATCGATTCGCAACGCGGCGGCAAAATAATATAATTATTGTAACCTGTACTACCCATCTGCATATATAGTGCAACCTTTTCTAAACCGGTATTTATTGTAAAAGTATTCATTTCAAAATTTAATATGCAGTTATATTTACTGAAAAAATCTTGTCCTAATATCCCATCACATTTACAAGGCAAATTTTTAAAAATATAAAATTTATGATTTATTTCTAAATTATTAATTTGTAAATTTAAATAAATATATCCTTCTGAATAAATATTACCACTGATCCCTTGGATACAAATTTTCTCTATATGGTAAGGAATGTTGCGCGCGATCAAGCTCTCATATTTCACGGCCGAGAGTGATGCGCCGGTGTCAATTAACCAACTGTACGGAATGTTCGATATGTTTATAATAACTGAGTTTAAATTATCATAAGTTTTATGTATTGAATTATGAACGAAAAAACTGATTTTTTATTTCTTCCTTTTTATTTATGTCGGTCGGGTTCGACTCTGGTACCTGATTGATATTTGAAGTTTGAGCCATATTAATTTGATTACTGTAATTACTTTTACGGAAATTATTTCGCCTATAAGAATTCCTACCGCCTCGAAAACCACGGTTAAAATTAGTTTGGCCGCTACCTCTATAATTTTGACCTGACAAATTATTATTTTCTACTCGCACACCTCTGTTATAAGCGGTTCGTAAAATCGGTATCCTAGGCCTATTAAAATATCCTCTGCTATTCCTTTGATTGTAATTGTTATTATGATATAGCCTACCTCTAGCACGTTGACTAACGTAGTTCACGAACTCTCCTTGGGGCTGCGATGATAGCTCCTCGTCCATTGCTCCTCGTATAGCATCTTTCAACGTTGAATAACTACGCGCAGCTATAATCGTGCTGATTCGACTATTTCGCAAACCGTCAGAAAAACGTTTAATTGCATTCCTCTCATTGATAGGTTTTAAAATCTCATATTTATCTGAATCTCCATCAGCCTGTGATATAGTCAAATCCACAAACATACTTTCTAAAGACTTACCGAAATCCTGTATGGACCTTGAACCTTGCTTTGCTTGCTGTAGCTGCTGTTGAATAGCTGTATCGGATTTTTTCGTTAATAAAAATGATCTCATATCTTTAATTAAATCTGTAACTGAGGAATAATTTTGACGTAGACGTAATTTGGCATACTCTGATAACCTGGATTTCAATACAAAATTTATTAATAAAAGTTTACTGTCGTGGTCTAACATTTCGCTATACATTTCGATATTAGAAATTAATTGTTTTGTAACTAATTCGTCATCAGTCATGACTGGCAGCAACGATATAGCAGTTTTTAAATCAAACTTTTCCATTTTTAAGTCGGTTTCTTTCGTACTAATTTGCGTGAAAGTAGAACAAAGCTCTTTTATTTTGCAGAATAATGATTTAATATTTTCACAAATATCCTGTACACTCGATAAGTCAGAAATTTTAATTTCTTTTTTCGCAATTTGTTCACTTAATTTTTCTGAAATGTGTAAAAATTTTTCATACAAACTACAAGCGTGAGCGTATTTTTCACTTAAATCTTGCGTAGACCTCCTAGTAGGACCTAGTTTTACAAGGTAATCCTTAATATATCTTAACTCAATCAATACATTTTTTAATTCTTCCGCCATTACACATCAGAACAGTTTGTTTACATAATCACTTCGTTAACCGGATTCCTTCATCCTGGTGGAATCACCCGGCTGCGTCTCTGGAGGCCGACCGGCGATGAAACTTACTGCTGGCTCCGAATATGCACGTATACTTCTAAATCTGTGCTGATAAATCTCCTGTCTTATCCAATTTTGGTGACAACGGGTATATAATTTATAAGCAAAATAAATCACGACCAATCCCAACACCACAGTAATAATAGTCATCATAATATTCATTGCATTTAAGTGCCATCCTAAATCTTGTAGATTGGCTTTATTTCCACCTGCTGAATTTTGATTGATAAAGATTTCTTCCTTATCCACTGAAGATTGACACATTTTTCAGGCCAGAATATTTATCTTGTGCAGTTAAGTCAGTGTCGATTCGAAATTCTCTCTTCCATATAATTTAACTCCATTATTTTATATACTGTCTCCCTATATGGTAAGGAATTTGTCAACTGCGCACGAGGCAGACTCCTGTTGCAGGGTCGCCATGTAAGGTGCGGAGTAGGTTATGAAAGCAAACAACCGTATGCTTTGAAGTCTTGTTTAATACTCTTTTAAATTAGCTAAATACTGTATCTTATACTAGCTTATAATAAAGTATAATGCTCCCATCACACTACATTATCTTGCGGATTGGTAGGTTACACATATCTCCAGAATTCTCTACAGATATGCAGGTTTCCTCACGATGTTTTCCTTCACCGAAAAGCTTGTGATAAATTGCCATTATCAATTAGACACATGAGTTTTAATAGAAAAAATCATCGGTGCCTGCCCGCGTTGGAACTCGTGTTCCCCTCGAAAGAGTCGCACGGTCTCACCGCTAGACTATCACAGCTCTATATTTGATATGATATTTGCTTAAGCGTATGTTAAATATACCTATATTTACCATATACTATAAAATTTCATTTGAGATACACTCGAAAGTTTAGGACCGTAAAAAACTAATAAACTATCATCACAAACTCCGCACATGTTCATGACTAAAGTTTCCTAAACGTGGAACTCTCAAAATCCATTAGGAAACCTAAAGTGCTATCGGATGTCCTCCTTAACGCCTACAAAAGGCATTTATGAACCATTGAGTGAACGACGGCGTGTCGAAATTAAATAGAAAGAGACCTGCTTTTGTCTATAAAATCTGATATATTTTTTTAGGTTATCTGTTGTTTCTAGTGTTTTTCATTCATTCATTCATTCATTTATTTACTAATTAAATTAAATTTTTTATTATTTTATAAAACAGAATAAACAAGTTAAAAATATTAAAAAAATATATCCACAGAGAAAGCCGTGATGTATCCAGCTGAGTAAAATAGACCACCCTCATTTTTTACCGAGGTGTCGTAAAAGGCGACTAAGGTAAGTTTTGCACACTATCTGCATAAATACAAACTGACGACCGATCCGAATTGTGACTGTGACGGAGAAACCTCGGAGACAGTGCGAACGCTCAAAGTTTAGCCGCCAAAGATGGAAACTGGAACAATCGTTGGGAATCCCAGTCACAGAAGATACTTTAAAAGACATTGTAAATAATAGTGAAGACCTCAAGCAATTTATAGACTTTGGACTAAATATAGTAAATAAAGTTAATATTAGAAAGAAAATAAAGTAGCTAATATCAAATAGTAATAAAAAAAATTCAATAGTTCTATATATTAAGTTAATATAGTTAATTATATATATAAAGTTAGTTTGTAATGTTATGAACATAGATATTAATTGTTAACCTATAAGTTCGAAGTTGTTGCATTACAAATAGGAATATAGCAACAGTCAAAATATTAATTTAAAAAAGACCCACCGTGTGGTATCCGGTTGAGTAGAATAGACCGCCCCCATTTCTTACCGAGGTGTCGTAAAAGGCGACTAAGGTAAGTTAACGTGAGGCAGGCGGCCAGTCGAAAAATATTTAAAAAACTGTGTACGGTAAAACTTTTTCATATATTTCAAGCCCGGTTAAAAGTATGGAACCCAGCTCAAAATATTGAACGTTAAGCAAAGTTTTTACCGTCAACGCGTAAAGCGGTTAGGTTATTATGCAAAAAATAATAAAATTTCATATTAAAAGCGTCATAAAAGCACAAAATTTACGAGGCCAATGGGAATCTATGTGAGCAATGACATCAGTTTTCAGGACAATCACTTCATATGAAATAATTTTTCATTGTTCATAAAATCTCATTTGATAGCGCGCTCTAGCCAAATTGAGCGCAAAACAAACACCGTACCTATGCCGATCGAATAAACGTTGATAAGTTTACTGTGTGAGTTATAATAGTAGATTTCTGATAAAACCCTGACCAATACCAGATTGCACAGTCTTCAACATCGGCGCAGGGTTGCCTGTCTATCGGTATTCTACAGGATATATTTCGGAGAGTGTGCTAAAGTACTCCATAACCTTGTCCCTCCATCACCATTCTATCAACGTACCGCTAGGCACCGGGAGAAGTTCTTTTGTTCTGCTCACGGCAAGGGAATGGAATTTTCTCCCAGCATCTATTTTTCCCGAGTCATATAATATGGGTATCTTCAAAGCAAGAGCGAATAGGCATCTTCTAGGCAAGCGCGCTCCAACTTAGAGTGTATCATTGCTTACCATCAGGCATGATTACAGTCAAGCGCTCGCCTATTACGCAATAAAAAAAAAGACCACTGGTCTCAGAAGAAAGCGAAGAGTCAGTCAGATGCTCGGAGTATCTTTACGTGATCAACTCAGAAATGAGGAGATTTGTAAAAGAACTAGAGTCACCGATATAGCTCAGCATGTCGCAAAGATCAAGTGGCGATGGGCGGGGCGCATAGTGATCGAATCACGCTTTAATCTTTCACGACGCTAGTGTTATTGTAATCGAAAACGCTAATAAAGTAAAAATTCTTAGCGATATTTTAATCAGAAGTTGAAATCAACTTATTATTTTTAATTATATATCATTTAATATAAGCTGTGATAGGCCAGCGGTGAGACCGTGCGACTCTCTAGCGACTACATGGGTTCAAACCCCGGGCAGGCACCAATGAGTTTTTCTATTAAAACTTATGTGTCTAATTGATAATTGCAAATTATCACACGCTTTTCGGTGAAGGAAAACATCGTAAGGAAACCTGCATATCTCTAGAGAATTCTAGGGATATCTGTAGGTCCAATCCTTCTCTCTAAAAACGGAGAGAGGAGGCCTTAGCCCAGCAGTGGGCATAGTAACAGGCCGTTACTTTACTTTTATCATTTAATATACAATAATTGCGTAGCCTACAGGCCCAGACGTATTTTCCTTTCGTAGCGATATGAAACCGTTCTGCAAACCAAAGCGTCTCACCTGCCGCACCTTTATTGAATTGTATTATTTTGTTCCATTTTATCGTGACCTTAAAAGATATACAAGACAGCTGTCAGAAAAATATGACAAGGAAAATCTTTCAGGTTTGTAAACGTAAATGCGTAAAAGGCTTTGATGAAACAAGCGAGCATTCTTAAGGCCGGTTTTAAATTCAAATTCAAAATATTCTTTATTCAAGTAAACTTGTTAACAAGTGCTTTTGAATCGTCAAAATCTACCGCTAGTTCGGAAAGCTTTTCCTACCGAGAAGAGGCAGCAAAAAACTCGGTGGTTGCTCTTTTCAAATAAAATTCTTATAACTTGTTACATTTCGTTATTACTATCTTGTACAGGATAGAGGAGTAGCTATATCCACGCATTTTTATCATCCATATAATCCTCAATAGTATAGTAAGCTTTTTGTATTAGCCTCCCTTTAACGCTTTTAAATTGCTATAGTGGCAAAGATAAAATCGGTTGCGGGATTTTATTATAGAATCTTATACCCAAACCCTCAAATGACTTACTTACTTTTGCAAGGCGCAAAGCATGAACCGCAAGCTTATGTCGGTTCCTACTTTGTCTATTATATACATCGCCAATCCTTTTATTATTATGTTTATTCTTATGCATAAACATAAATAGTTTAAACTAGACGAACATAGAGAACATAGAGATAAGCATATGAAAATTCTTCGCGGTGATGCATTTCCGACGAGCGAATGCTCATTCTAAACGCACTCGATGAAATTCGCTTACTATAAACTGATATAGAACATTCTTTCAGTGTTTTTCTGCGCTCGCAAAGATTCTATGGAATATTGTTAGAATGCTTGCTCGCATGTTTCAGGATTCCTTTAAACCAAACTAAAATAGAGCTAGTTGTATATTCGTTTGGTTTAAACCGTATAGTACCCGGCATTAAATAATGCACATCGATGTTTAGAACGAAATAGCCGCCCAGTTCGGTTTCGTAGAGCGCTGTCACTGTCACTCAGTTAGTATGTGACGTTTCGCACGGGTTCGTCAGTCTGTGCGACAGAGACAATGCTCTATGAACCAGAATCTAATCGATTTCTCTCTCTAAGTCTCGGTGTGCATTATTTAATGCCACGTACTATATTCATTTGTAGACAAAAAAAGGAATGTTTAAAAAATTTAGTACCAAAGAATATTGGTAAATCTAAAGACGAGTTTAGGCCAAACGAACATACAGTTAGAGCTAGAACAAGAGCATTCTTTCTCGATCTTTTAGTGTAGATATCCACCAAAATATCAACAAACTCTGATGTAAAACGGTCTTTAGCCAATTTCATAGTGGGGTTAGAATGACGATTCGCTTATCTGATGTCAAACGTCCTTTTTACAAATACATTTGTAGATAAAAAAAAAGATTTAAACCAAAGTGTTTTAGCAAATGTTTGATGATAGAATTATTTTTCTATAATCCTACCATCTGACATCTGGCTGAGAAGAATAGACTCTCTCTCTCTCTTAAAGAGCAGCTGAGTAAGTTCACGTCAGGACGGCGGCCGGAAGTAAAATAACTAACCGAATCATCTGACATGTTTTTCGCGTCTTGTTGCGATCCCACTTAGATTGGGATAAGGGCATGAGAATGAATGATTCTCCCGGATACAGAGGCGATGCTGGCGGGGATGGGGGCAATGTGTCCAACGGTTACCACCATCAGCAGCGTGGCAGAACACTGTAAGGTCTAGTCGGTTATGGGTTTTCCTGACAAAAAAAAGGAGAATGAATGATGATTTTTTTATAATCCCCTTTTTAAAAACGCGTTAATAGCAAAGTCCATCATTATTTCATTACTTACCTTTCTAATCTACTTTTATGTATAAATGAGGTAAATCTAAAGTTAAGTTTGATTCTGTGAAATCGAACGACGCCACGGTTGGTTGGATTTTACTTTTAATACGTTATTAGAGATTTCAATAAGACTCTTGTACCGATGCTTGAACGGTTATTAGAACGTCTGGGTCGGGGCGAATTGAAATAGTGACTTGTATTGATATAGTGGATTCGTATTTATTTTTAGTAGGTATATCGATAATTTATAGAATTAGGATTTACTTTGCGGAATTCAATAATACATAAAGTAACAATTCTGCTGTTATACTCGACTAGCTAGAGAAAATCTATATTGTGCTAAAAGTAGAATTAACTATTGTTATCATATTTTATGCGGCCATGAATCATAAAAGGCATTTAATCAATAAACACGAAACAATATTCACAAAATTTGCATTTATTCTTTTTCAACAACTCTCCATATTGACCGCGACAATGTTTTTATTTTTATATTAACTAATGGACTATTTGAAGGAGGTTTTATTGAAACAGTAGCATCACAAAGCACCACTAACCAATAGCATATAACATCAGCACTGCGAAACATTAACACAATCTCAATAATCGTTTTGCGTAACCTAAGCATCATCAGGAGATAGACTCCACAACAAAATCATAAAGCTTTGAGGTTTGGCCATGCATTCGTAATCACTTATTATAGAAAAATCATTCATTTGTATTCGTTTTGTAGTTTAAACATAGGAAGGAATTACTCAAATGCTACTACATAAAGCTTTCTATACAAGTGAAGATTATTTGAGTGTTAGTAGCATATTTTAACTACAGTCAGCTACGCAACAGGATGCATAATTAACATGTAATGAATTAATTAATTGTATAATTATTTGAAAGATTATTCGCCGGGCTTTTTCTGATTCTTTTAGGTAGAAGCAAACTTACGAATCGGTAGTAGTTTTCTTGAAAAAAAATTGACGATTCAAAGCACTGACAACAGTCTATTTGAATGAAGACTATTTTGAATTTAAATTAAAATTTAAAGCAATTACTTCGAAGTTACTAATACAATTTTACGATGTCCATATATATTATTACTCGCAAAGTACGTAAAAGTAAACTACATGTTACTATTTTTTTGACTGGCCCATTGGCGCTGTGGGTAGTGACCCTGCCTTCAGCTCCGCGGGTCGCGAGTTCGGTTCCCGCCGAGGGCCATCATTTTCTATAAACGAATTGTTGGTTCTTCGAGCCTGGGTGTGTATTTGTATTTAAGTATGTGTTTAAACTTATATATGTAGTATATCTACCAGTTGTCCGTCACCCATATCACAAGTATTAAGTTACTTACTTCGGGGACGGACGACCGTGTGTGTAAATGTATTTATTTATTTATTATTTACTATCCCACAGCTGGGTATATGCCTGTTGTCACCGTTTTAGACGATAGCAGTTAGAGCAGACACACTGTAGACATATCACGCTGGGCAAATGCGGTTTAGTAGGTTACTAGGTACTAGGATTGATAGGTACTAGAGATATGCAGATTTCCTCACGATGGTTTCCTACACCGAAAAGCGTGTGATAATATTGCAATGGTCAATTAGACATATAAGTTTTAATAGAAAAACTCATTGGTGCCTACCAGGGGTTTCAAATATGTGATAATCGTATCGCTGCATGATCTGACTGCCGGACTCTCACAGCAGAGACAAAGTAGGAACCGACATAAGTTTATGGCACCTGCTTTGCGCCTTACAAACGTACGTAAGTCGTATGTGGGTTTGGGTATAAGATTCTATAATAATCTTCGGCAATCACTTTTAGCTTTAACCATTTGCCATAACAGCAGTTTAAAAACACATAATATAAGAGGCTGAAACAGAAAGACTACTTTAGTGTTGAGGATTACTTAGATGATAAGAATACGTGGTTATAGCTACACTTCGACTCTGTACTAGACAACAATGACTAAATGTACCTAGTGGTAAGAATTATAATTTTAAAAGAGCAACCGCCGAGGTTTTTGCTAGCTCTTCTCGATAGGAACAGCTTTCCGAACCAGCGGTAAAGTTGACGATTCAAAAGCACTTGTTTACAAGTTTACTTGAATAAAGAATAATTGGAATTTGAATTTGATTTTTACTAGTATTTTGCAATAATTTATAGTTAAACTGAAAGTTATAAATTTTCCAGTATATTATAATATCAATATACTATTTATATTTAATATTTAAGATATTAAAGTAAATTAAGATAT
This sequence comes from Morpho deidamia, assembly GCA_947086505.1. Lineage (NCBI taxonomy): Eukaryota > Metazoa > Arthropoda > Insecta > Lepidoptera > Nymphalidae > Morpho > Morpho deidamia. The sequence continues at coordinate 17,569,400 of CAMTZC010000024.1, forward strand.
ATACTTAAAATAATAGCGAACTTTTATAGCGATCTCGCCTTCAAAACTTACCTCATTAGGAGATAAATTCCCTTTCTAATAGAATATCATAGATAAATTAAAGTCTATGTTTATATACTTTTAAAAGTATTAAGAACACTTTGTTTGATCAAAAAGAAAAAAAATTCCAGGCACACTTCGAAACTTCGAAACTTTGACCCAGATGTAATCCTTGAAAAATTTCTTTAGAACTTGTTAAACGTTTCTACGAATATTTTCGTATAAATTTGATTGTACGATTTATTTTGCATAGGGCGTAAGATAAAGTCAAGAGGTCATTGACACGCGGTTTTCTTTAAAGGTTTTATTTAACTTGCAATATATGTACATATGTGAAGGTGGAATTTTGCAAGTTAAATTTAAATCACTTCCCGGTGTCCTGAAATTTTAAATACTGGTTCAGTCTTAACCCGACTAGTTTCGAACCCGCATCGCATGCACAAATTTCATCGGTGCATCCGACGAAGAAGACCAGAGCGACATGGAACACTAGGAAGACGATCCCGCCTCGATAACGTCGTGTAAAGAGCTCATGAATAGGTGCCCCGGACGGGTTCGAAACTAGTCGTGCTAATCCGATAAAATTAGACGTGAGTATAGCCGGTATCTATATATTAACTATGAATACCACTCACGATAGTTTAAATTTAATTGTTTGACGTTTGGCTCATTGTGAGATTTTTATTTTTGATATTTTGATAATAATATTACCGTACCATTATAATATTATTGTTTGGTTATTTATATTACAACAGCTGTCTGGTCACGCGTTGCTGTGGCTCAGTCGGATATCGAATTCCCCTCAATACAGAACTCAACAGTAAAAAAAATTTCTCCGATCGCCACCAGACTTTACTGGATCATTTTCAGGATCATTCTAAACACTGTTTAAAAATTTCATTGAAATCGGTCTAGCCGTTTCGGAGTCCATAGAGGTCATACAGACAAACATTAATTTTTATACATAAAAAGATTAAATTTATTGGTATAATAAAAAATTACACACACAGATTACTTACAAGTAATAGCTCCATACTGAAATAATAAATGCGAAAGCGTAACATACAGATGGATCTGTATGTTACGATTTAACGACCAATCTACTGGAGCAATTTTGATAAAATTTGAGAAAACTGAAGCTTATTGTATACCAGTTATGTAGAATAAAAAAAATACGTTTTTCCTTCGGAAAGAGTACAAAACATAGGTTATATAATATAATTAATAATACCCATATAATCAGGGTAGGTACTTAAATGAATTTAGTCGCGGGTAAAAGTTTTTTAAATAATAACTGGTCAAAACAAAACGGGTTTAAATTGGCATACGAATTACCTAATAATATATATATGGGACATTTACACACACGGTCGTCAGTCCCCAAAGTAAGTAACTTAATACTTGTGTTATGGGTGACGGACAACTGGTAGATATACTACATATACATATAAGTTTAAATACATACTTAAATACAGTTTATAGAAAAAGTTGGCCCTCGGCGGGACTCGAACCCGCGACCCGCGAAGCTGAAGGGAGGGTAACTACCCCCAGCGCTAACGGGCCATTCAAACTTAAGACTAATTACTCGGTAGGTATATAGCAGTGGCCAATTATATTATTGCAAGCTTGCAATTAAAATGCTGGCAATGATTCAAAGTTAACAAGAAACGTGACTTTCCTGTTTCATAAGCTTTTTACGAATTCAGCGCGCCGCCGCACGCTTTTCCGGTGAATTACGGACAATATAAATAATTTACTTGTCCAACCAATATATTGTAAGAGGATTTATAGAAGCAGGCGTTACTTTGCGGAATTCCATATTACAAGCAATATAACAGAACTAACTACTTTGCTATAATCCGCACGGGTTAAGTGAATGCATGCAAAGCCAATGTGTATGAAGCAGGCAAAATCTACGCACCTTATACATGCAGGACCAGCCACCACTTGCACCCCGAGGCGCAATTCACCAGCAACAACGAACACAAAAGCAGCACACACACCCACCACCACAATCTCGACGATCGTTTCGCCCCGAAACCGTACCGTAAACCGAAACCGTAAAAAATCGTACTGCAGTACGTGCAGTACGATTTTTGTCGTGAAGCCTATCCTCCTGATGATGCTTCGGTTTCGGGGCGAAACGATCGTCGAGATTGTGGTGGTGGGTGTGTGTGCTGCTTTTGTGTTCGTTGTTGCTGGTGAATTGCGCCTCGGGGTGCAAGTGGTGGCTGGTCCTGCATGTATAAGGTGCGTAGATTTTGCCTGCTTCATACACATTGGCTTTGCATGCATTCGCTTAACCCGTGCGGATTATAGCAAAGTAGTTAGTTCTGTTATATTGATTGTAAGAGGAGACAAGATTTTGGATAAAATCAAAGGACGATTGTCAAAATTTATTTATTAGCTAACGACAAAATTTCTGTTAAAGTAAAAGAAAATTAACAAATTTATGAGACACTTACACACACGGTCGTCCGTCCCCAAAGTAAATAACTCACTACTTGTGTTACGGGTGACGGACAACTGTTAGATACTTACTAGATATATAATTGTAAATAGATACTGAAATACAAATATACAAACAGGCTTGAAGAACCAAAAAATTGTTTATAGAAAACGTTGGCTCTCGGCGGGAATACAATCCGCTAAATCCGATAAACTAGTTTTTTTATTTACGTTTTTTGAAATGTTACATTGGATTCATCAACGCTATCTTTTAAGTGATTTTTAGCGTTAAGGTCACCTTTTTGTACTATGTTTTTTTTTAATAAGATGTGCTTAGTATAAAATTGTTAAACTGTTTTAATTGACTGGCCCGTTGGCGCAGTGGTTAGTGACCCTACCTTCAGCTCCGCGGGTTCGATTCCCGCCGAGGGCCCACATTTTCTACAAACAATTTGTTGGTTCTTCGAGCGTGGTTGTGTATTTGTATTTCAGTATCTATTTACAATTATATATCTAGTAAGTATCTAACAGTTGTCCGTCACCCGTAACACAAGTATTAAATTACTTTCTTTATAAAAACAACAGTTGACAACCCTATTTCAGACTACACATAAAAGGTTCACAGTTTTATTCAACGTTGAAAAGATGTTTCTAACAATAGGATTGAAAACGAAAAAGGTGAAGACGTAAATTGCATAATAGTGAAAATGATCGATAAAGTTCGCTTCAATACGATATGCATTCTCGTCGATAATAGCATAAACTAACGGGCTACGGGTTAGCTTTACAAATCTATTTCGGGAACGTTATTGTGTTTGATGTTGACTGTAGTGTTTACGTATTAATAACCAAAGTTGAAATTGTGGTAGCCGGCTTTGTTGTTTCGCTTAAATTAACTCATATTAATAGTAGGAATCTGTAAAATCTGTTTCATATAAAATTTCACTCATCTTTGGATACCATGCTACATTTATGAATTCAAACTATCGTGAATGGTATTCATAATTAATGTTTAGAGACCGGTTATACTCACGTCTGATTTTATCGGATGAGGCCGACTAGTTTCAAGTCCATACGGGACTCTTATTTATGAGCTGTTTACGCCGCGTAAAGAGAACCTGGTGAAACTAGTCGGGCTCATCCGATAAAATAAGACGTGAGTATAGCCGGTACTCTAAACATCAATTGTCATGCTACATCATGCGTAAAATATTGTCAAGCACCAAGTTTGAATAAAACAAAAAATCCGAATTCAATTCAAGAAAATGACGCAAGATAGAGAGTAGAAGATATGTTTTATTAGAATTTCGGGAGTTTTACCTTGTTAATAAAAGAATAAATAGATATAAGTATGAATTATACCATGGCTGAGCCATAGTTTTTTATCGAATACTAGCTGTGGCAACAACGGCTTCGCCGTAAATCACTGAATCACGCATTCAGTGATTTACATCCCGACTTTTCGCAATTTTGAACATAAAAGTAGTTATTGTGAGTTACCCGTTATACATAGAGACATGCTATCCCGGACTTATTCGTAGTATTTTTATAGATCTTCAATTCTCTAGTACATTACTTTAGCGTATCACTGCTAGTTTACGCAGCGCACGCGACTAAAGCTCCCAGCAAGCAAGTTTTTAAACAACTTCGCGATCTCTTCAACACAATTTACATAATATCGATATGTACTATTTATTTAAACCATCCGGAAGTATTGGACTATCGGTGATAACCGTACAAACATCCATTCAGTAGATTTTGAGAAAATCGATTACATACAGACAGACAGCTTTGTAGGACCTTGTTTTATAATAAGTATAGATAAACTCGACTATTTCGCACAAAAATCCACGTTACGATTTTCTCAGGTCAAGAAATCGATTTGTCCACAAAAATGTAATACCTTTAAGTGATCTATTCGTTATAGATATTGTCTGTGTACACGAAAATATCTCATGCTAAAAAGGCATTCGCCTAGAGACCAAACACTACACGCTACTGATGTTGGATGTGAAATAAAATATTTAAGGACATACATAGTATAGCTATTAAATTGGCATTATTGCCATTACAGCAGTTTAAAAAGACTGTTAAAGAAAGTCTAATATACTGATAAGGATGCAAGCATGAACGTGTACAATATAGTAATGACTAAATGTAACTATTTATAAGTATTATTTTGAAAAGAGTAAACGCCGAGTCTCTTACTCTTCTCAGTAGGAACATTTTCCGAACCAACAGTAGAGTTGACGATTCAAAAGCACTTGTTTACAAGTTCAATTGAATAAAGTCTTCTTTCTCCTACCCTTATCCCACTCTAAGTGGGGTCGGTACAACATGTTTTCCTCTTCCATTCTCTTCTAGCATTAATCTACTTTGGCGCTACTCCTTTTACATGCATGTCATACTTCACCCATTCCAACCATCTCTTTTTAGGCCTCCCTCTGGTCACATATCCATCCACATTCATATCCAACACTCGTTTAGTCACATGATTTCCATCCCTCCTCATTACATGTCCATACCATCCCAATCTTGCACCTCTCATCTTTTCTATAATGGGCGTAACTTTCATATTTCCCCTTATTTAATTGAATAAAGTATATTTTAAAAAACTACACGACGATATAGTAAATATCATTTGTCAAATATCAAAATTAGTCAAATATCATTTGTGTAGTAAGAAGATATTGGGATTAGTTAGGATTAGGATTGGTAAGTTACACTTATCCCCAGAATTCTTAGGGGATATGCAGGTTTTGCTGCCAATATTTTCCTTTACCGAAAAGCGCGTCACAGACAAATAATTTTTAAGATAAAACTTATTAGTACTTGCTCGGGGTTTTGGAACCGTGACCTGCTCGATACGAATCGCTCGGTCTCACTACTTGGCCACACAGTTTTTATTCTTTATTTTGGCTAAACGTTGCCCCATACGATTATTAGATGCTCAGGCCATCTAGATCATATTATAACTTGTTTTGGTTAAGCAAATAGATTTAGTTCAATCGTTACTGACCTAACTACTCGTAGGATTATGATTGTGATGTTTAAATGTTGGTGAGATTAGTGACCCCTGCCTTTAGCTCCGCTGGCAAAGCTTTTTCTTTAAACAATTTGTTGGTTCTTCAAGCCTGGGTGTATATATGTGTAATACATGTATTTAAAATTATATATGTAGTGTATCTACCAGTTGTCCGTACCCATAACACAAGTATTAAGTTACTTACTTTGGGGACGGACGACCGTGTGTGTAAGTGTCCCATATATATTTACATTTATGTGTTATTACCATGATTTATAGAAGCAGGCGTTACTTTGCGGAATTCCATATTACAAGCAATACAACAGAACTAACTACTTTGCTATAATCCGCACGGGTTAAGTGAATGCATGCAAAGCCAATGTGTATGAAGCAGGCAAAATCTACGCACCTTATACATGCAGGACCAGTCACCACATGCACCCCAAGGCGCAATTCACCAGCAACAACGCACACAAAAGCAGCACACACACCCACCACCACAATCTCGACGATCGTTTCGCCCCGAAACCGAAGCATCATCAGGAGGATAGGCTCCACGACAAAAATCGTACTGCGCCGCGCTACCCATACAAGCAGTCATAAATAGTTAACCCCCACCAATACCCTCCCCTCCGAACACATGTAGCAAAACGGAATTAGATACATTTACTTGCTCGTTAATTAAGTGACCATTGTTATTTTTTATTATCTCAAGGTGCTCTAACGTATTGAGTCGGAGTCCCTTATCACAAGTGTGGAGAATATGAAATGAATGGTCATTAGGCACTTTATGACCGCTTTCTAGCAAATGTTTTGCAAAATTAGAATTTTGTGGTTTATTATTCCTAAACGCAGCCATATGTTCCCGGAATCGAACCGCTGACTGGCCGTCAGACTGGCCGAAGTTTTGCGGTGTGATGATGCTTCGGTTTCGGGGCAAAACGATCGTCGAGATTGTGGTGGTGGGTGTGTGTGCTGCTTTTGTGTGCGTTGTTGCTGGTGAATTGCGCCTTGGGGTGCATGTGGTGGCTGGTCCTGCATGTATAAGGTGCGTAGATTTTGCCTGCTTCATACACATTGGCTTTGCATGCATTCACTTAACCCGTGCGGATTATAGCAAAGTAGTTAGTTCTGTTGTATTGTTATTACCATATTAACTGAACCTTTCTTCCGAAAACGGAATGTAATTCGAAATGTATTCTCTGCTTTTTTATAATTTACCTACACACACATTTTTATTGAGCTAGTTAGAAATATAATAACATATCAAATTTAGATACATTCCCAAGAGAATCTCGAAGGGCAAACGCTAAGCTCGGTCACCTCGGACAAAATTAATGTTTCCACATTCACATACTAAAATCTAATACAACGCGCGTGCAATAAACCAAATAAATATTATATTAACATCGACGTTTTGTATATTTCGACTTCTTGTGAGAATAACGTTGCCAGAATCATATACAATACATCATATATAATTTATCTACAACGAATTTTCAAGGTTATATATTAGGTCCTTACATATGAAATTGGCGTTTTCAATGGGAGGAACATAAAGTCGTTTTATTTTTTAACGAAATATATTTAATTAATCAAAGTATGTACCATTGCTATGTATGCACTTTTGCGATCTCATAGGTAGTTCATTGATCCCCTTACTAAAAAAACCATTCGGGCGGGAATCAATAAAATCTTTGAAGGCGGTTTGGACTGCCCCATCAGAGTTGATTTTTTTTCCTTGCAAGTAGTTATCCAAATTGCGAAAAAAATGGTAATCTGTTGGAGCAAGGTCCGGAGAGTACGGTGGATGTCTAAGACATTCTAATTCAAGCTCTTCTGATTTGGTAGCCGTCTGTTGTGCAGTGTGTGGTCTAGCGTTGTCCTGAAGCAGCAGTGGCCTAGAGCGATTGACCAGCCTCGGTTGTTTAGCAGCTAGCTTTTCTATCATGGTTTGCAGTTGCTGACAATAGATATCTGCCGTAATCGTCTGGCCAGATTTAAGAAAGCTGTAGTGAACGACACCGGCACTAGTCCACCAAACACTTACAAGCAACTTTTTTTAGTCAATTTTCGCTTAGGGCAGGATTTGGCTGGTTCGCCAGGGTCCAGCTATTGCTATGAGCGCTTCCGATTATCGTAGAGGATCCACTTTTCATCACAGGTAATGATTCGATTTAAAATTCCTTCATTATTGTGCCGGTTGAGTAACGTAACGCAGCAGTCGACGCGTGTTTGTCGGTTTGCTTCACTCAATTCATGGGGTACCCACCTTTCAAGCTTTTTCACCTTCCCAATTTGCTTCAAGTGGATTAGAATAGTTTTATCACTAACACCGGAGCCTGTAGCTAACTCGGACGTGGTTTGCGATGGATCCGCTTCCACAGTAGCCTTCAATTCTTCATTATCAACTTTGGTCTCCGGCCGTCCACGAGGCTTGTTCTGCAGGTCGAAATTTCCAGAACGAAAACGTTGGAACCAAAAACGCACTGTGTTTTCTTTTGCGACACCGTCACCATACACATCATTAATCCTTCGAGCCGTTTCTGCAGCACTGGTGCCACGGTGGAACTCATACTCGTAAATAACGCGATATTTCATGTTTTCCATTTTGTAAACAGAGTGACACAAAGAAAAAAACAAAAGAAGAAGAAACAAATGAATTAGGGGGTTTGAAACACAAATGCATGAGTAAATAGCTGTATGAATTTGAATTTGGAATTCCTAACCATAAAGGTAATAATTAAGATCAAAGTGGCCAGTACGACAAAACGCCAATTTCATATGTAAGGACCTAATATTTAAGGCGTAATATTTAAAACGATGGGGGAAGATTGGACAAACCGCCGTGTGGTATCCGGCTGAGTAGAATAGACCACTCTTTTTCTTACTGAGGTGTCGTAAAAGGCGACTAAGGTAAGTTGACCCACCGTGTGTTATCCGGTTGAGTAAAATAGACCACCCTCTTTCTTACCGAGAGGTCGTAAAATACGACTAAGGTAAGTTGACGTCAGGCAGGCGGCCGGTCGTAAAATACGTAGCCAAATCATGTGACAACATGTTTGTAATATGTTGTGCCGACCCCACTTAGAGTGGGACAAGGGCAGTAGGATGATGATGATGGGGGAAGATTGGACAAACTTAGCCACAAAAATATGACCATGTGACAACAGCTGGAAGAGGCCTACACCCGAAATAAGTCCACAATAAATAATAAAACTAATAATACTAACACAGATTAAAGAACAATTAACTCAAATTTAAGCAAACATTAAGTTGTGGAATTAGTAAAGGCTTATATTATAATCTTTTATTTTTCTAAAACCTAACTCCTTACACCTATACTTATTATAAAACAAAGACTCAAAAAGCTGTCTGTGTGTATGTAATCGATTTTCTCAAAATCTACAGAACGGATTTTTGTACGGTTTTCACGAAAAGATGTGCAATACTTCCGTATGGTTCTTGTATATAGAACATATCGGTATTATGTAAATTGTTTTGCAGAGATCGCGCAGTTGTTAAAAAACTTGCCTGCTGGGAGCTTTAGTCGCGTGCACTGCGTAAACCATGTACTAGAGAATTGTAGATCTATAAAACTACTAAAAAAAGTCCGCAACAACACGTCTCTATCTCTTATGGTTAGCTCACAATAACTACTTTTGTTTAAAATTTGAAATCTAGAAATAAATTTTGACACGCTAATTTCCACACGGGCAATACCGCTGGCACAGCTAGTTTTAAAATTTATAAAAAAAACAAAATAATTAAAAAGCATTTAAAAATATAAAAAATTGTCGTCCGTCGGAAGTGGGGCAATATCCCGAGCTACCGGTGGTTATGGCTCCAGAGTGAGGAACTTCCTCACAATACGTGCCGTTTCAAGCAATACTGACTGTTGCATTCGACTCTTAATCCATATTAAGCGAAAGCCTCTAAAATGTTGGTCGAGGCTCTTCGCAAACAGACCGTTAACCGACACAACAATAGGAACAATCATTGTAGAGTCAACGTTCCACATGGCGTTTATCTCATAAGAAAGGTCTAAATGTTTAGTCAATTTTTCTTTTTCCGCTTTAACGACATTATTTCTTATTATTATTATTCACTCATTCATTTATTTTCAAATTTGATTACATTTTTTAATATTTTCTAAAAAACTACATTTAAAAATATAAAAAAAATTAGGTCCACGGGAAGCGCAATCACGATTCAAGCTCGCGGTGGTTAGGACGACAGAGTGAGGAACCTCCTCACAATGCGTGCCGTCTCAAGCAACACTGCCTTTTGTATCTTGCCCTAAATCCAACAACTAAGCGAGAGCCTCTTGATCTGTTGGTCAATGCTCTTCGCTAGTAAACTGTTGTTCTTATTATTATTATTATTATTATTTAAAACGAGTTCTTCTTCTTATTACTGCGGATCACGTCATGCATCAAGGTTTTCCACGTTTGTCTGTCGTTGTCGATCTTTAAAGCTTCGGTGATTGGCAGGCCTGTAAGTGTCTTTACTTGGTCTGACCGGACCTTGAAGACTTGGAGCGACCGCGTGGTCTTTTCCCGTCGACCTGCCCAACAACCGTCGAGGCTTTCAGTGTTTCTGCAAGCAACGTTTCCGAAATATTTCAGAATACGCTGGAAGCAGTCAACAGAGTCTAATATTTGTGCCGAGCTCCTTTAGAATTGATAAATTGGTTCGGTAAACCGACATTGCTCTTTAAATATAAAACGAAGAATGTAATGAAAATATTATTTTACTATTATATAATTCATGGAAAAAGAAACTTTATGTAATACTCAATGTAGAGTGTAATCTCCGTTCACATACCTGATACATGCAGATTTCGTAAAAACTCATGCACTACCCGCAACCAATAACACACCAATACACAAGCACTGCACACATTCTACCACAATCTAAACAATTGTTTAGACCCGTAACCGGAGCATCATAGGGAGATAGACCACGGCAAGATCGCAAAACCAACTTTAGTCTGCAACAGACAAATATATGCATATACGCGTAACATACAGACATACACACGGGTAACTAATACAAAGCGCGTAATAATTACGAACTCATAAACTAAAGAGTCAAGTGCAACTGCAACAAAAGAACAGACAATAGGGATACTGACGTCAAATCATAAAGTATCAAGTACCTGGTATATATCGACGGTAAATAATGCACGCTGCAAGAGCATATCAAAGGAATACCGATCGGTTTTAGTTACAGAATCGTTTTTGATAATTACCGGGAAATATATTGTTTGTTTGTAAACGGATTTGAAATTTTTGATGTTAGCCAACGTATAGTTTAATTGTACTTTTGGATATTAATTTCATACTAACTGTTACCACGTGGAAGTCAGGGTCACAAAGTTTTTCTCGTGTAAATCCCGAACTCGCGAGAATTTTAAGATAAAAAGTAGCCTATAGGTTACTCCATTTTCTCCTCTTACTTCTAGTGAGAGTATCATCAAAATCGGTTTTGCCGTACCGGTAATGCATTCCATCCTTTACTTAAAACTGTATAAAAATCCGTTCAGTAGATTTTGAGAAAATCGATCAGGTACATAAAGCTTTCGGGGCTCTATTATATAATAAGTATAAATTTAAATCTGGAACTTCGTTCGCCAACTTAAAGGTTTAAGCACCCCCAATTATGAAATTTATTTTTCTGGTCACAAAAGAAATTGTCACTTGTTGTTCATAAGTGCTTTTAAATCGTCAACTCTACTATGCCGGCCTATATAGGGTCGAAGAGTAGCTAATATATTCACGAATTCTTATTATCTATGTTATCAACAGCATAGTATAGCTTTCTGTATCAGCCGCCGTTTTAAATTGCTGTGATGGCAAAGCCAAAATTGATTGCGGAATTAAATATAAATTCTTATACCAAAATCCACAAATGACTTATAGTACCCAGTAATAAATAATGCACATCAAGAACTTAGAACGAAACAGTCGGCCAATTCGGTTTCGTAGAGCACTGTCACACACGGGTTTGTAAGTCTGTTCGACAGAGACGATGCTCTATGAAGCAGAATCTAGCCGAATTCTCTCTCTGAGCCTCGATGTGAATTATTTATTGCCGCGTACTATACGTACTTTTGTAGAGCTCAAAGCAAGAGCCTAGAGCTCTAGAGCTTATCAAGGTAAGCTGTGAAACCGTTACAGATAGCTCAGTATATTAAAAATAATGCGAAGGAGGATGTGGGTAAATTTATAAAAGTAAAGTGATAAAGTATATAGGGCGCTTTTGCAGATATCCATAATTAAATAACGAAATAGCATAACATGCTCCGAACGAAACTAATTCGTTTATCAAGACGTTTATCAGATACGCCATTCGCCCAAGGCTAATTTTGTTTTTATTGTCCTTTTTGTGCCCATTTCGTTAATGAGGACAAAGTGTCAAAAGATTCAAAGATTATTAATATTAAATCTTTCAAGCACATCTGAATCTATGATATAGAGTTTAAACTAAACAAATGTAATTAGGTATAATATTCTCTCTTCTCTTTTCTTTTGAATCAATGATCATCAAACCAATGACAATGAAAGTCAAATAGACAATTTCTTCATGGAATCTCCATGCCACACGATCTGTGTTAAGATTTTCGTATAATGCGCAAAAAAATCCAAAATAATGTCACATCTACTTTTATTAGGTATTTCGAACGACCAATTCTATAAACTAATTATACAGAAACTTTACATTAACAGTATTAAAGAGGGATTTTTGTGGATAATATTAGATACGCATTCCTCGCGTCTTATTTTATAACGCTTAAGACTGAGGGTAATATTAGTAAGCGCCGGAACCAGAGACACGTAAGCACCTTCAGCAAGTAAATTTCAGTTGTATTAGCCGAACGACGAGACTGTGTGACTTTCGCTAATGGTTATGGTTCGTAAGGGTTTCCTTTTTAAACTTAAATACTTAATTGATATTTACAATTTATAACACTTTTCAGTAAAGAAAACACTGTAAGGTAACCTGCATATTTCTAGTGACTTTTAGGCATATGTGTTGGTTCTAAGCTCCAACTGTTTTCTCTGACAGTTGTTGTGTCCAGCACTGCTATAGTAATTGAACGATTTAAGAAAATAAGTTGTAGAAAATAAGTGACAGAGACAGCGATGTACGAAACCGAAATGACCGGCTGTTTCGTTCTAGACATCGATGTGCATTGTTTAATGCCGGGTACTATACCTACTACGCCAGTCGATGGATATATTTTAATTTTGTATCCATATAGGATACAAAATTAGAATATTAGGTCCTTACATATGAAATTGGCGTTTTCTATGGGAGGAACATAAAGTCGTTTTTTTTTAAATGAAATATATTTAATTAATCAAAGTATGTACCATTGCTATGTATGCACTTTTGCCATCTCATAGGTAGTTCATTGATCCCCTTACTAAAAAACCATTCGGGCGGGAATCAATAAAATCTTTGAAGGCGGTTTGGACTGCGCCATCGGAGTTGAATTTTTTTCCTTGCAAGTAGTTATCCAAATTGCGAAAAAAATGGTAATCTGTTGGAGCAAGGTCCGGAGAGTACGGTGGATGTCTAAGACATTCTAATTGAAGCTCCTCTGATTTGGTAGCCGTCTGTTGTGCAGTGTGTGGTCTAGCGTTGTCCTGAAGCAGCAGTGGCCTAGAGCGATTGACCAGCCTCGGTTGTTTAGCAGCTAGCTTTTCCATCATGGTTTGCAGTTGCTGACAATAGATATCTGCCGTAATCGTCTGGCCAGATTTAAGAAAGCTGTAGTGAACGACACCGGCACTAGTCCACCAAACACTTACAAGCATTTTTTTTAGTCAATTTTCGCTTAGGGCAGGATTTGGCTGGTTCGCCAGGGTTCAGCCATTGCGATGAGCGCTTCCGATTATCGTAGAGGATCCACTTTTCATCACAGGTAATGATTCGATTTAAAATTCCTTTATTATTGTGCCGGTTGAGTAACGTAACGCAGCAGTCGACGCGCGTTTGTCGGTTTGCTTCACTCAATTCATGAGGTACCCACCTTTCAAGCTTTTTCACCTTCCCAATTTGCTTCAAGTGGATTAGAATAGTTTTATCACTAACACCGGAGCCTGCAGCTAACTCGGACGTGGTTTGCGATGGATCCGCTTCCACAATAGCCTTCAATTCTTCATTATTAACTTTGGTCTCCGGCCGTCCACGAGGCTTGTTCTGCAGGTCGAAATTTCCAGAACGAAAACGTTGGAACCAAAAACGCACTGTGTTTTCTTTTGCGACACCGTCACTATACACACCATTAATCCTTCGAGCCGTTTCTGCAGCACTGGTGCTACGGTGGAACTCATACTCGTAAATAACGCGATATTTCATGTTTTCCATTTTGTAAACAGAGTGACACAAAGAAAAAACAAAAGAAGAAAAAACAAATGAATTAGGGGATTTGAAACACAAATGCATGAGTAAATAGCTGTATGAATTTGAATTTGAAATTCCTAACCATAAAGGTAATATTTGAGATCAAAGTGGCCAGTACGACAAAACGCCAATTTCATATGTAAGGACCTAATATATCCATCTGGGAATGTTAAGAAAAAACACGAACAAAATTATTAAAGGTATTTTAAGATTCCAGTTGAAGCAAAAGAAGTTACCATTAAAGCCTGTAAATAATAAATATTATCATATTTAAACTTTTTTTATATTTACTACAACGACAATACTATTCATCTATAATTCATTTTAACATTCAGAATATGCAGAACATTAATAAAATATATACACAAATTGAAACATTTCCACGCATTTCATAAACATGCACTCACCATACACACACACTTTGGAGAAGTGTGTGTGTATGCAACACATCTACATACACACATACACACAATTTTCTGGCGTCCTTATTATTATAAGAATATTGTTAACAAATTTAAAATCCGTAATTGGTTGTAAGTTAAAATTAAATATTATTTTGTAAATTCACATATTAAGAACCGTGGATTTTGTAAAAGTAAATAAATAAATTAATTAATTAACCATAACTTTTAGTAATTTGAAATGTAAGGTAATAAACCATTGGTTTCGCCCGATATTCGCATATAGTGTAGCCATATCATTTCTATATCGTTCCATTTACTCGAACGTAAATCGCTGCCTTCTGTATCCGCGGCCTAAGAGTTCATGATCTCATTCTGAAACGGTATCTGTTTACAAAGCACTACATTGTTTACGATGGGGGAGCACTCACTATGAGTTCTTATATTTTTACGAGCAGTGCGATGAACTTGCGAGTAGTCTTTTGATATAGAATGATGGATTATTACTAATACAAACAGCTTTATAGGTAAACATTTTTTATACGATGTCTACGCCGCAACGGCATCTGGCATCGTCATATGAAATTAGAAAAAATAAGTTCTAGAGGATGTTCTGTTATTAAATAGGTCTAGTATTCACACTAGCAACGGCCTGTTACTATGCCCACTGGTAGGCTAAGGCCTCCTCTGTCCGTTTTTGGAGAGAAGGATTGGAGCTAAGACCTACCACGCTGCTCCAATGCGGATTGGTTACACATATCCCTAGAATTCTCTAGAGATATGCAGATTTCCTCACGATGTTTCCTTCACCGAAAAGCGTGTGATAAAATGCAATTATCAATTCGACACATAAGTTTTAATAGAAAAACTCATTGGTGCCTACCCGGGGTTTGAACCTGTGTCGTCTCTAGAGAGTCGCATGGTCTGACCGCTAGCCTATCACAGCTTCACACTAATATTATCTTAATCTCTTATCTTCTTAATCCTTTAGCCGACACTTCTTCTTCTTCCTCAACCGATGGACGTTTACTGCTGAACACAGGTTTATTCACGGGTTCTCCACACCACACAATCTTGTGTCACTTGGACCCTGCGGCTCCCGGCGACCATTTTGAGGTTTTTTCCGGTGCTAGATCGCCATCACCTTAAAACCCTAACGCATATCGGTTCTCCGCACTATGTGCTCTGCCCTGCTTTCAGCTTCGCAAAACGGTGAGCTATATCGGTGACTCTGGTGCTTCTACGGATCCCCTAATTTCTGATTTGATTACGTAAAAATACTCCAAGCGTAGCTCGCTAATAGCATAAATCATAATATCTTCATATCTATCTATACTTATTATAAAACAAAGTCCCAAAAAGCTATCTGCCTATACGTAATCGATTTTCTCAAAATCTACTAAACGGATCTTTGTACGGTTTTCACCAAAAGATAGTGCAATACTTCCGAATGGTTTACATACATAATACATATCGGTATTATATAAATTGTGTTGTAGAGATCGCGCAGTTGTTAAAAAACTTGCTCGCTGGGAGCTTTCGTCGCGTGCGCTGCGTAAACCAGCAGAGATATGCTAAATTAATTTACTAGAGAATTGCAGATCTATAAAAATATAACAGAAACGTCCGCGATAGCATGTCTCTCTCACGGTTAACTCACAATAACTAATTTTATGTTTAAAATTTGAATTCTAGAAGAAAATTGTGACACGCTGACTTCCACGCGGGCGAAGCCGCTGGCACAGTATCATATACATTATAAAATTATCTTTAGTAGGTATAATTAGTGGTTCCATATAAGCCACAATAAGGTATCTTTCTACATAATCGGGAGCACCAGATGCACCGACCGCCTCGGGGACCTGTAGGCCAGGCGTCCGATAAACTTACCTAAATACACCTAACCTGGCCTTAGTCAACTGATACTGTGATACGTCTTAAACCTTCACTGAATACAAACATTCCCTTACCTAGATTGGCGGGCTCGTTCGCGTCAAATTGGTCGTAAATAAACTTTTATGGAGCAAACTTTGTGTACCGTCGCGTTTACGACCAGTGCGTAGATTTTGCGGGTCGCGCGCTGTTTCCTTACATACATGTTGTTTCTTATATCCGAGGAAAATTTATGAATTTTTAAATCTATCTATGCTATCTTATAAAACGTCCCCAAAAGCTGTCAGTGAACCTCACTGGCTTAACTTAACAACTTAACCAAGATCACTATTAAATAATAAAAAAAAACAAATCGTGTATGGTACGCGGCAATAAATAATACACAATGAGGCTTAGAGAGAGAAAATCGACTAGATTCTGCTTTCATAGAGCATTGTCTCTGTCGCACAGACTGACGAACCCGTGTGAAAGTCACATACTAACTGAGTGATAGTGACAGCGCTCTACTAAACCGAACTGGCCGACTGTTCTAAACATCGATGTGCATTATTTAATGCCGGGTACTATACATCGTTGGCGCAGTGACCTTGACTTCAGCTCCGCGGGTCGCGGTTTCGATTCCCGCCCAGGGCCAACGTTTTCTGTAAACGATTTGTTGATTCTTCGAAACTGGGTTTAAATATGTATTTAAGTACGTATGTAAATTATATATTTACTATATCTACCAATTGTCCGTCAACTGTAACACAAGTATTAAGTTACTTATTTCGGGTCGGACAACCGTGTGTGTAAATGTCTATGAAAATAGTTTGATTTTTTTTTCTTCGGCTTATTAAAAACCATTCATACGACATCTAATCCTTTCAATCCATCGTTCATACATACTTCTCACTCACTGCTGCGTTCAATTTTTAATCCCACATTTACAAGAAATATTTTTGGAACAACGTATTTGTAACACGGATAATCGGTATTTCAAATCAAATTCCGATTTTAATCCGCAACCGCAATTAACGTAGCGATTGATTCCTGTTCAACCAAAATTGCACTGCGGCGAATGTTCAACAACCAATATCAATTCAGGTGACTATTAAATCGATGTTATGACTAACTGGATTTACTTGAAATCAATCGTCTACTGTTATCTGTGGACTAATAGATAATCTATATAAAATGTCGGCACAGATTAAATAATATCACGGTTAAAGATTTATTTATGTAGAAAGATACCTTATTGTGGCTTATATGGAACCACTAATTATACCTACTAAAGATAATTTTATAATGTATATGATACTGTGCCAGCGGCTTCGCCCGCGTGGAAGTCAGCGTGTCACAATTTTCTTCTAGAATTCAAATTTTAAACATAAAATTAGTTATTGTGAGTTAACCGTGAGAGAGACATGCTATCGCGGACGTTTCTGTTATATTTTTATAGATCTGCAATTCTCTAGTAAATTAATTTAGCATATCTCTGCTGGTTTACGCAGCGCACGCGACGAAAGCTCCCAGCGAGCAAGTTTTTTAACAACTGCGCGATCTCTACAACACAATTTATATAATACCGATATGTATTATGTATGTAAACCATTCGGAAGTATTGCACTATCTTTTGGTGAAAACCGTACAAAGATCCGTTTAGTAGATTTTGAGAAAATCGATTACGTATAGGCAGATAGCTTTTTGGGACTTTGTTTTATAATAAGTATAGATAGATATGAAGATATTATGATTTATGCTATTAGCGAGCTACGCTTGGAGTATTTTTACGTAATCAAATCAGAAATTAGGGGATCCGTAGAAGCACCAGAGTCACCGATATAGCTCACCGTTTTGCGAAGCTGAAAGCAGGGCAGAGCACATAGTGCGGAGAACCGATATGCGTTAGGGTTTTAAGGTGATGGCGATCTAGCACCGGAAAAAACCTCAAAATGGTCGCCGGGAGCCGCAGGGTCCAAGTGACACAAGATTAGTTTCTAGTTTATATCGTTGCGCCAACAAATAAATGTAATATAGTTAAAGTTCACATAGAGGTGAGAAAATCTTTTTGTAGATAATATATAGAGAGTGAGCGAGATAGCCCAGCGGTGAGACCGTGCGACTTTCAAAGGGAACACGAGTTCAAACCCGGCAGGCACCAATGAGTTTTTCTATTAAAACTCATGTGTCTAATTGGTAATTGCAATTTATCACACGCTTTTCGGTGAAGGAAAACATCTTGAGGAAACCTGCATATCTCTAGAGAATTCTGGAGATATGTGTAATCTGCCAATCCGCATTAGAGCATCGTGGTATGTCTTAGCTCCAACCCTTCTCTCCAGAAACGGAGAGAGGAGGCCTATTCCCCGCAGTGGGATTGTAACAGGTCGCTACTTTACTTTAAATATGATTTTATTGAGATTGGCTTTGTTAGTATTGGATGACTGACCTGACGCGGCGTGCTTGTTTATAAAACAGGAAAAAACAACCACACTATTGTTTTGACTCCCTTGCGCCTGTAGTTGTATATTTGGTTTTTAGGTCAAGGTCGGAATGATGTGATAGGGTAAGGTCATTGATAAAATAAATTAATAAAATAATTCCTGTGTCTATAATACGTCACTGAATTAACTGATTTTTTATGTAGGGTGCTGAGGTGAGTAGGTACCTATAATTAAAATTAATTTCCTATGGTCCGTACCAACCTGGATACGAATAATATATATATTATATATGAACTTTTCTACACATGTCAATATTGTATTTAAAAAAATTGCGATCACCGATCCTGGTGGTGTTCCAGAGTAAAGATCTACTGCTGGTGGGGATGGGGTTAGCTGTCTTCGCTAAGAGTAGTGTGGTGAAAACATGTTTTAGTTGGTGAGAGTCCGACATACATTACACTCGTCCCCGTTGAGTGGCAACGACTCATAATGGGGTTTTAAATAGCTTATTTATGATGCCTTATGACTTTCCAAGACAATACTAGAGAATACTACAAGACAGCAAATGTAACTAGTATAAAAATTACTCTTTGTAACGAGCAACCGCCGAGTTTCTTGCTAACTCTTCTCGGCAGGGACAGCTTTCCGAACCAGCAGTAGAGTTGACGATTCAAGAGCTTTTGTTTACAAGTTTATTAGAATAAAAAATATTTTGAAGTTGAAGTTTTCACCTTTATTAATTACACAACTAAGTGATACTGGTAGTGTACGGGAAAACTTCGCTTTCACACCGCTATACAGAGAGAATAACTAACTTCGTATTATAATTAACAAAATTTTACATAGTCAAAATCTGTAAAGGTTACGAAAGAAAGTCACTGATTTACAACTTACATACTTTATTAACTTATATATTTATTTATTGTACATAAATATTCTTAGAAAAGAGAAAGAAAGGGAGAAAAAATAGCACATGTCCAAAGGTGGACTTATTCCTAAAAGGGATCTCCTTCCAGCCAACCTTTGAGTAACTGAAGGAAAAAGATAAGAAGTGAAATACTGTTAAGATAGAAAGAAGGAAAAAAATAACGAAAAATTATGTACCTAGATGAATATTTCCTCAGAGATAACACGAAAGATAAAAAAAATTATGCAATATAGATAGTAGTAAATTTAACTATTTAATCTAAAAATTAAATGGTCGCACGCGCATACACACACACACACATACACACAAAGACACACTCTCTCTCACTCACACACATATTCTTAATACTCACATACATACACTTAAACAAAATTATACATGCATGTTTTTGCTATAGTTTTAGTCTAAGACGTTTTGTATGTTTTTATTTTTGTACAACTAGAGCTTCCGTTAATTATTTACTCCTTTTCATAAATGTAACTTGTGATGTTTGGGAAGGTGTCAGCACTTGTAACACAGGTATTTCCTAGCACAAGTGTTGACAAACCCTTTTCCGAATTATTTTTGCGATTGTTAATTATGTAACTATTAAAAGGAAATTGTATCTGTAACTTACATTTATATAATTTTAAATACATAAATAAAATAATAAAAAAAAATAAGTAGTGTTTTTAGGTACTCTACTGTACCAAAGGAAATCCATTTTTTTTCCAAACTGGCTATATACTAGCAATATAACAGAACTAACTACTTTGCTATAATCCGCACGGGTTAAGTGAATGCATGCAAAGCCAATGTGTATGAAGCAGGCAAAATCTACGTACCTTATACATGCAGGACAAGCCACCACATGCACCCCAAGGCGCAATTCACCAGCAACAACGAACACAAAAGCAGCACACACACCCACCACCACAATCTCGACGATCGTTTCGCCCCGAAACCGAAGCATCATCAGGAGGATAGGCTTCACGACAAAAATCGCAGTAGTAAAATTGGGCAGTACGATTTTTGGTGGTGGGTGTGTGTGCTGCTTTTGTGTTCGTTGTTGCTGGTGAATTGCGCCTTGGTGTGCATGTGGTGGCTGGTCCTGCATGTATAAGGTGCGTGGATTTTGCCTGCTTCATACACATTGGCTTTGCATGCATTCACTTAACCCGTGCGGATTATAGCAAAGTAGTTAGTTCTGTTATATTGCTTGTAATATGGAATTCCGCAAAGTAACGCCTGCTTCTATAAATCATTTGGCTATATACTGTTAGTTCTAACGGGTTTTACAGCGTCACTGGGTGAAATGAGCTGGCGAAGAATCACCTTCGAGGTTGCGAAATACGGAGAATAGAGTGCATAAGCCCTACAAGTGATGGGGAATGTCGCTTCTAGTTAGGCCGCAACGCGCCTTAGGGCAACGTATAGTAGCGCCTTTAGTAGAAGACATCCAGAAATGGCTGTCTGTAGCTTAAATTGAAGCTTCCTCTCCTGACGTTTGATGGCTGACGTCACATTTGTTGTATTTTAGCGTTACGAAACCGATAATGTTATCGCAAGTTTTTGGGTAACTGTTGCCGCTTGGCTGCGTCTATAACTTGGCTGCTTCTATAACTTGGCTGCGTCTATAACTTGGCTGCGTCTATAGCTTGGGTGGCGTGGCAGTACAAATAATTGATCATTTTAAGCAATCGGACTCAAGCGTAGCGCATCCTTAATCTAAGCGTCACTCATATCCGCTACCCTTCGCGGCACAGTTAATACCGCAAATCTATGAGAGGCGGATACGAAATTGAGGTAAACGTTTTTGACGGCAAGCCGATTAAGTTAGCTATCAGGATTTTAAGTTATTGGACATTTTAAGGGACCAAATAAGAGGAATAATGCTGCAGTATCGTTTGTTAATGGTAGTTTGAGCCTAAGCTGAAATTGCTTAAGTATGTTGGAATAAGATAATTAAAAAAATCAACGGGTTGTAATCCGGTGAAAGTTTGAAATTTTAAAGTTGTGAATTTTTGATATTTTGGTAGGGATTAATTTTGTACGAATTGCTTTAATCATCAGTATAAAAGTACCTTCTCTACATATCTTAAATCGAGTAGAACATAAAACAAAAGTAATAATAAAATTATTTTGCTATAATCCGCGATACAGTAAATAGAAAATATGTATAGTGTTAAATGTATAGTGGACTACCCGTATTTTCATACCCGATACGTGCAGGATTCGTAAAAACACATGCACAAATCTCCACCACCTTCACCACAATACATAAGCACTACACACGTTCACTGTCACAAACTTAACAATCGTTTCGCCCCGCAACCGATGCATCATCAGGAGATAGACTCCACGACAGAATCTCAAAGCGAAGCATTATCCAAACAAGCATTGTTTGTTGTTTGTCTTGTCTTGTTTCATCCCCACCCTTTATTTTACCTCTGAACACGTGCAACAAACTTGAACTAGAAACATTTATCTGCTCAAAAATTTTATTTTGATTTTAATATTTTTTATCCTTCTCAAAAAGTGCACAACGCCGCTAAAAAAGTTTTCACTTCACAGTTTCCTATTCACGTGTAATACAACTAATTAAGTCTTATTATGTATTTATGTAGTAAGACCTGTATGAATCAGAATGTTTAGCAATTAAAAAGACGGATGGAAGAAGAGTATATGCACAAATAAAGTAAAGTAGCGGCTTGTTATAATCCCACTGCTGGGAATAGGCCTCCTCTCCCCGGTTCTAGAGAGAAGGGTTGGAGCTAAGACCTACCACGCTGCTCCAATGCAGATTGGTGGGTTACACATATCTCCAGAATTCTCTAGAAATATGCAGGTTTCCTCACGATGTTTTCCTTCACCGAAAAGCGTGTGATAAATTGCAATTACCAATTAGATACATGAGTTTTAATATAAAAACTCATTGGTGCCTGCCCGGGTTTGAACTCGTGTTTCCCTCGAAAGAGTCGCACGGTCTCACCGCTAAGCTATCACAGCTCTGGTTATCACTAGCACAGCAGTGTATGCATATGAGACAAGAATGTTAAGGTAAATATGTGGTGTTACCAGAATGGATCAAATATGAAATGAGTATAACCGGGACATCAGAAAGTTGCGCCCATTATAGAAAAGGTCCACAACGTAGTATAATGGGTGTTGTCTAGTATTTCTTTTTTGTTGTTGAATTTGCTTCTACTTATTACTTACTACTTATTGACCCGTAATTTAATACAAAAGCGGTACGAAGTTTAGAAGAGACGGTTAGTTCAGTCTATAATATTCCACTGTTTTTCCAATTGAAGATCATTATTAAACTGTTCAGCCTTTGACAACGCCTCAACTTTCCGTACAGAAATTCTCCGCGTGACCGTCATACGTACGGATGAGTCTTAAATACTTTTGATCGGAATCCAATATAGACCCTTGCGTGAGAGGAATTTTATGCAAATCCAGTGTCTCAGTTCAAAAGCTATGGATCAAAGACTTCGAATTACGCATTGCCAATGATAACTTAAAGATCCGCACCTAGTTTCATAAATTCAACTTCAAAATATTTTTTATTCTAATAAACTTGTAAACAAAAGCTCTTGAATCGTCAACTCTACTGCTGGTTCGGAAAGCTGTTCCTGCCGAGAAGAGTTAGCAAGAAACTCGACGGTTGCTCGTTACAAAGAGTAATTTTTATACTAGTTACATTTGCTGTCTTGTAGTACTCTCTAGTATTGTCTTGGAAAGTCATAAGGCATCATAAATAAGCTATTTAAAACCCCATTATGAGTCGTTGCCACTCAACGGGGACGAGTGTAATGTATGTCGGTCTCTCACCAACTAAAACATGTTTTCACCACAGTACTCTTGGCGAAGACAGCTAACCCCATCCCCACCAGCAGTAGCTCTTTACTCTGGAACACCACCAGGATCGGTGATCGCAATTTTTTTAAATACAGTATTGACATGTGTAGAAAAGTTCATATATAATATATATATTATTCATATCCAGGTTGGTACGGACCATAGGAAATTAATTTTAATTATAGGTACCTACTCACCTCAGCTGTTTAAGCTGTGATAGCCCAATGGTGAGACCGTGCGACTCTCTAGAGACGAACATAGGTTCAAACCCGGGCAGGCACCAATGAGTTTTTCTATTAAAACTCATGTGTCTAATTCATAATTGCAATTTATCACACGCTTTTCGGTTAAGGAAAACATCGTGAGGAAACCTGCATATCACTAGAGAATTCTGGAGATATGTGTAACCTGCCAATCCGCATTGGAGCAGCGTGGTAGGTCTTAGCTCCAACCCTTCTCTCCAGAAACGGAGAGAGGAGGCCTATTCCCAGCAGTGGGATATTAACAGGCCGCTACTTTACTTTACTCACCTCAGCACCCTACATAAAAAAATCAGTTAATTCAGTGACGTATTATAGACACAGGAATTATTTTATTATTTTATTTTATCAATGACCTTACCCTATCACATCATTCTGACCTTGACCTAAAAACCAAATATACAACTACAGGCGCAAGGGAGTCAAAACAATAATGTGGTTGTTTTTTCCTGTTTTATAAACAAGCACGCCGCGTCATCCAAAACTAACAAAGCCAATCTCAATAAAATCATATTTAAAGTAAAGTAGCGGCCTGTTACAATCCTACTACTGGGAATAGGCCTCCTCTCTCCGTTTCTGGAGAGAAGGGTTGGAGCTAAGACCTACCACGCTGCTCCAATGCGGATTGGTAGGTTACACATATCTCCAGAATTCTCTAGAGATATGCAGGTTTCCTCACGATGTTTTCCTTCACCGAAAAGCGTGTGATAAATTGCAATTAGACACATGAGTTTTAATAGAAAAACTCATTGGTGCCTGCCGGGTTTGAACTCGTGTTCCCTTTGAAAGTCGCACGGTCTCACCGCTGGGCTATCAGCACTCTCTATATATTATCTACAAAAAGATTTTCTCACCTCTATGTGAACTTTAACTATATTACATTTATTAGTTGGCGCAACGATATAAATAGACATATGGAGTTATCTTCGCATACTAGCGTGTATATTGGTCGTACATAGATATACGTTTGCTGGAACTCAAACGATCCCCGCAATGAGGCTACCTGACCTCATCCCATAAGAAAGAGTAATAAACGCTACGATTGAAATCCGATAATACCTTAGACCCGCGGGTGTGAGGAATTTAAACATAAGTGATTATCGCCTTCTGAGATGTTAGGTAAGTATCAAGTAAGGTAGTTAGTTAATATTAATGAGATAGATTGCATGGATTTTGACGCGGTTACGAGGCGAAATGATCGTAGAGATTTATTTATTTATTTATACGGAAGCCAACTAGCCTCGTGGTATCCGGCAGAATATAATAGACCACCCTCCTTTCTTACCGAGGTGTCGTAAGAGGCGACTAAGGTAAATGCCGTGTGGTATCCGGCTGCATAGAATAGACCATCCTCATTTCTTACCGAGGTGTCGTAAGAGGTGAGTAATGTAAATGCTGTGTGGTATCCGGCAGAATAAAATAGACCACCCTCCTTTTTACCGAGGTGTCGTAAGAGGCGACTAAGGTAAATGCCGTGTGGTATCCGGCTGCATAGAATAGACCACCCTCCTTTCTTACTGAGGTGTCGTAAGAGGTGACTAAGGTAAATGCCGTGTGGTATCCGGCAGAATAAAATAGACCACCCTCCTTTTTACCGAGGTGTCGTAAGAGGCGACTAAGGTAAATGCCGTGTGGTATCCGGCTGCATAGAATAGACCACCCTCATTTCTTACCGAGGTGTCGTAAGAGGTGAGTAATGAAAATGCTGTGTGGTATCCGGCAGAATAAAATAGACCACCCTCCTTTTTACCGAGGTGTCGTAAGAGGCGACTAAGGTAAATGCCGTGTGGTATCCGGCTGCATAGAATAGACCACCCTCCTTTCTTACTGAGGTGTCGTAAGAGGTGACTAAGGTAAATGCCGTGTGGTATCCGGCAGAATAAAATAGACCACCCTCCTTTTTACCGAGGTGTCGTAAGAGGCGACTAAGGTAAATGCCGTGTCGTATCCGGCTGCATAGAATAGACCACCCTCCTTTCTAAACGATGTGTCGTAAGAGGCGACTAAGGTTAATGCCGTGTGTACCCGGCAGAATGGAATAGACCAGCCTACTTTCTCACCGAGGTGTGTTAAGAGGCGACTAAGGTAAATACCGTGTGGTATTCGGCTGCATAGAATAGACCACTCTCGTTACTTACCGAGGTGTCGTAAAAGGCGACCAAGGTAAGGCGATCCACCGAGTGATATACGGTTGAGTAAAATACTGTTGAAAGTATGGACGCCTGCACATAATTTATGGCACATGCATCTTTAATTTGTTAGTTGTCTATGCTGTCGGCGCTCTCAAAAACTTGTATAGTCAATAGTCATTATAAATTGCTTTGATTAAAATAAATTATTTAAAAACTTCCAAGTGCCTTTACATATATTTCATCAGGTTATGGGCCGTCCCGAACCTGCCGTATAGAGTTATTTTTGAGTTTTAAACAGTTTAAAAGTATAAAAAGTAAAAGTCAAAAAACTCACGTGTATAACCTCACTTTTAGTTACCGCGCACGCGAGTGATTTTTCTTTTTTAGCACTTATACACTTAAATACAAGTTGAATATTACATAATTATGACTGGAAGTAATTCTATGATGTCGATTGAGAAGCTAACGGGTCGAGATAATTGGGCAAGTTGGAGTTTTGCTGTCAAAGCATACTTACAACATGAAGATTTGTATAGCTGCATTATGAAAGAACCATTAGCTACAGATGCTAACTCTGTGAAACAGGACATTAAAGCTAAGTCAAAGCTGATATTATTAATTGACCCAATTTTATATGTGCATATTCAAGAAGCTCAAAATTCAAAACAGGTGTGGGAAAATTTGTCAAAGGCATTTGAAGACAGCGGATTGACTCGAAAAGTCGGGTTACTTAAAGAGCTCATTAATACTAACTTGGAAAGTAGTTTATCGGTTGAAGACTATGTAAACAAAATACTGACAGCCGCACACAAGTTAAGAAATATAAAATTCAATGTAGACGATGAGTGGTTGGGCACATTAATGCTGGCAGGGTTGCCAGAACAGTACAAACCCATGATTATGGGATTAGAGAGTTCCGGTATGAAGATTAGTGCTGATTTAGTAAAAAATAAATTACTACAAGAAGTAAAGAAATCAGATACTACTGCACTTTATACAAACTCAAAGAAATATCAATACAAGAATAAGAAAGGCCCTAGATGCTTTAATTGTAATAAGTATAATCACCTCAGTAAAGACTGCTGGTATAAGAAATCAAACAATAATGAAAAACCAAATAACAAGAAAACAGGATATGTCGCAGCATTTTCAGCATCCATGGCATATAATTCTAGTTTATGGCATGTTGACTCAGGGGCATCCATGCACATGACAATGTACCGGGACTGGCTCACTGAAATAAAACCTTCATCCATACCGAGCATAAGAATTGCTAACAACAAGTACTAAAAGTTGAATGCTGTGGTAATATATGTATAAAAGTAATAGCAAAAAATGGTAGCACCGATTTAATACAGGTAAGAAATGTATTATATGTACCAGAATTAAAAACAAATTTGCTATCTGTTAGTCAAATAATTAAAAATGGCTGCAAAGTTACATTTAATGAATATGGCTGTCAAATTCACAATCAGAGTAACAAATTAGTCGCAAAGGCTGAATTAATCAATGAGACATATCTGTTAAATACTGTTAATAGTCAAGAAATGCAAGCCATTATTGCCAGAACTGATGATGATATTTATCTGTGGCACCAGAGGATGGGTCACTTAAATTTCAATAGTTTAGATAAAATACCTAATTATACAGAAGGTGTAAAACTGTCACAAAAAACAGAAAATTCTATTTGTGTTACTTGTATAGAAGGCAAGCAAACGAGAAAATCATTCCCCATTACAGGCTCTCGAGCTACCAGCTTACTAGAGCTTATCCACAGTGATGTATGCGGACCTATGGAGCACACATCTATAGGAGGTGCAAGGTATTTTGTAACCTTTATAGATGATTTTTCTCGTCTAGTACATGTATATTTTATTAAAAATAAAAGTGAAGTATTTGAAAAATTTGTTGAATTTAAGAATAGAGTAGAGAATGAATTAAATAAAAATTCTCAGAAGTGACAATGGAACTGAATACAAAAATAACAGTTTTAATGCATACTTGAAGAAAAATGGAATACTACATCAGACATCGAACCCATACACTCCTGAGCAAAATGGTCTCAGTGAGAGGATGAATCGAACTTTAATAGAGCGTGCTAAATGTATGATTCTAAATGCTGAATTGCAGGTCTCTTTCTGGGCAGAAGCGGTCGCTACAGCTGCATACATTGTGAACCGCTCTCCCACCTGCACTTTATCTGATGCTACTCCTTATGAAGTATGGTCTGGAAAAAAGCCAAATCTGAGCCACATGAAAATATTTGGATGTCCTGCAATGGTGCATATCCCTAAAGAAACCAGAACTAAGCTTGAAGTCAAGTCACGTAAGTTAATATTTGTTGGCTACAGCGACAGTACAAAAGGCTACAGATTCATAGACCCTGAAACAAAAAAGGGAGTAATTAGTAGAGATGTAGTTTTCCTAGAAGCTTCAATTAAAAGAAATATAATACTGAAACATGGAAATGAAATTAATGAAAATGAAATAAATAAAAATGAAATTAATGAATATGATTTAAAGATACAAGAAAATAAAAATGAAAATATAAAGGAAAATTGTACTGAATTTAAAGAAAAGAAAATTGTTTCCTTACCTCTATGTGCAGAACCAGAAGAACCTATAGGAAGAAATACTGATTATCATGAAAGAATAGAATCACAAGAAACATCTCAAAGTATATGTAGTTCAGATGATTCCGTTCAATTTCAAGATGTTAATGATAACACATACTTACCTGATAGAACACTCGACTCTCCACCGGTATCTAATATAACATTGCGACCTCGACAGCGCAGAATGAGGAGTCCCATTAATGATATTAATCAAAGCCCTTCATCACTGATATGTCAAAATGTTGAGGCAACAATAAATTTTTTAATTGGTCGACTTACCTGAAGGAAAATCAGCAATACCCAGCAGATGGGTCTATAAAACAAAAATGGATAGCAATGGATCAATTGTTCGCTATAAAGCTAGACTTGTGATCAAGGGATATAAACAAGTCAAGGGTATAGATTACAATGAAGTATATGCTCCGGTAGTACGTTATACATCTTTAAGATACCTGATTGGTCTTACTGCCAAATATGGACTTAAAATACACCAAATGGATGCAGTCACTGCATTCTTACAGGGTGAAATCAATGAGGAAATTTTTATGTCCTTACCACCTGGTTATGAAAATGAAAACAAGGTGTGTAGATTAAACAAGTCAATATATGGACTTAAACAAGCAAGCAGACAGTGGAATAAAAAATTAAATACTGCTCTGATAGAAATTGGAATGATTCGTTCAAACATAGATCCATGTGTTTACTATCGCATATTAGATGAAAGTGATATGCTTTTTATAGCAGTGTATGTGGATGACATACTTTACTTCTTTAATAATGAGGAAACATCTCAGATGACAAAACAACAATTAAAGCAAAAATTCTATATGAAGGATTTAGGAAAAGCCAAAC
Source organism: Morpho deidamia (assembly GCA_947086505.1). Classification (NCBI taxonomy): domain Eukaryota; kingdom Metazoa; phylum Arthropoda; class Insecta; order Lepidoptera; family Nymphalidae; genus Morpho; species Morpho deidamia. The sequence goes on from CAMTZC010000024.1 coordinate 17,598,674, forward strand.
ATTGCATCGGTTTTAGTATATCACAAAATGAAAATTTAGATGAGATTTCCATCGATCAATCCATCTACATAAAAATGATACTTGCACGATTTGGAATGAACAATTGTAAACCGATGTGGACACCTGCAGATGCTAATGTTAAACTGAAAAAAGGCAAGGATGAACAAGACATTTTAAATAATATTCCATATCAAGAAATAATTGGATGCTTGTTGTATTTATCACAGGGAACTCGACCGGATATTACCTATATAGTAAATTCTTTGAGTAGATACAATAATCAACCTACTAATGAACATTGGATGGCCCTGAAGCGAGTCATGAGATACCTGAAAGCCACAATGCATACGAAACTGGTTTATAAAAGGAATGTTGATGGAAAAATTTCAAGCTATTGTGATTCAGACTGGGTAAGTGATGTTGAAGATAGAAGATCATGTACAGGCTACATATTTTTATTTCAGGGTGCAGCTATAAGCTGGAACTCTAAGAAACAGCAAACTATAGCTCTTTCAACTAGTGAAGCAGAATACATGGCTTTAGCATCGGCCATACAGGAAGCTCTTTGGTTAAAACAGCTGGCAGATGAGTTTCAACCTGAACTCAAAGGTATACCCTTAACACTTTATTGTGATAATATGAGTGCAATTAGTCGTTCAGGAAATGCTGTACATCATGCTCGAAGTAAACATATAGATGTCCGCTACCACTTCATACGAGAGAAGATTGCCACCAAACAAATCCTGGTTCAATATAGATGCACTCAAGACATGGTCGCTGATGTTTTGACTAAAGGACTACATCGGCCAAAGCATGAAGACTTTACCTTATCAATGGGTTTAACTTTAAAACGTCTGCGTCCAGGAGAGGATGTTGAAAGTATGGACGCCTGCACATAATTTATGGCACATGCATCTTTAATTTGTTAGTTGTCTATGCTGTCGGCGCTCTCAAAAACTTGTATAGTCAATAGTCATTATAAATTGCTTTGATTAAAATAAATTATTTAAAAACTTCCAAGTGCCTTTACATATATTTCATCAAATACCCTCTTATAGAGGTGTCGTAAAATACAACTAAGGTAAGTTGACGTCAGGCAGGCGGACGTAAAATACGTAACCAAATCATGTGACAACATGTTTTATATATATTGTTGTTTTATGTTGTGCCGACGCCACTTAGAGTAGGAAGGACAGGAGTATAGTTAAATAAATAAATAAAAATCAGAATAGTGTTTAAAGAATTATCCATCGATTACATTCGCTGAACTTACTCGCGAAGAAAAGTTTATAACGCTTCAAGTTTTCTATCTAGCGAGATAAAAGCACAACCCGCAAGTGAGGTGCCTAACGCCGCAGTGCAAATTAGCTCTACGCCCTTTTATGAGCTAGAGTACACAACGATACGGTATAAAGAGATGGTACTCGTTCCGGTTTCTAGTTTCAAAGTAGGTCAATCGATGCGGCCACTTTTGAAAAATGTCATTGTTTCTACGTCAAGTTCTTTCTTGTTTTGTAATCAATATAGTAAGGTGTCAATATCTATCAATACTTATTATAAAAAAAGTCCCAAAAAGCTGTCTATCAGTATGTAATCGATTTTCTCAAAATCTACTGAACGGATTTCTGCACGGTTTCCACCAAAATATAATGAAATACTTCCGAATGGTTCAGGTAAATAGTACATATCGGTATTGTGTAAATTGTATTAAAGAAATCACGCTTTGGTAAAAACCTTGCTGAGAGCTTTAGTCGCGCGCGTTGCATAAACCAGCGGAGATACGCTAAAGTAATGTAGTACAGCATTGTAGATCGATAAAAATACTACAAAAAGTCCGCGATAGCATGTCTCTATCTCTCATAGTTAACTCACAATAACTACTTTTATGTTCAAAATTTCGAAAATTCGGGAATAGTTACGCGCGGGCGAAGCCGTTGGTTGCACAGCTAGTAGTAAAATATAGTAAAGCGATTATATGGTTACAAATTAATCGTTGCAGCTTGATGCGTAGCTGACTGCAGTTAAGATATGCTACTATCACTCAAATAATCTTCAATTGTATAGTAAGCTGTATGTAGCAGCATCGTTTTGAGATAATTTCTAAACTTGTGTAAAGGCAAGTTTAGATAAATGTTGAGGAATTTTATTATTAAAACGTGTACCGAGACCGACAAATGATTTTCGGACCTTTTGGAGGCGTCATTACTTTATTTCGGTTTCTAGTAGAATTCTAGTAGAATAGTGATAGATATGACTGACACATATCTATCACTATTCTTACTATATAAGTGAATACTTTTCCTTACAAATAGTATATTACTATAGATACATTGTGAAGCTACATTCATGACGCCTATTTCTTTAAATTTCTCGTTTAGAGAATAAGGAGGTTTCATATTATAAATACCAGGAATAGCTCTTTTTTGCAAAACAAAAAGTCAATATAGTAAAGCAGAAGTTCATCACTATCCCACTTCTGGCCAAAGTTCTTATGGAGAGAAGGGTTGTGGTTGTGGGAATTCCCTCCATTCCTGAAATCCTATAGAGCAGTGTTTCCCAACGTAGAGCCCACACCCCACGGGGAAAAGAGCAATTTGATTGTTTTGGGCCAATAAAAAATGAACTCGATACGAGTTTAATACCCTCGCTCCGGATCATTTAAATGTAACGCTGGACTTCTGAGCAAAAACGAAAATAATGAAAAAAGCAAATTCTTCTTCCTAAAACCTATCATTTAAGTTTCTCATTAAACTTCTAATTTTTTTTATATCAAAATTAATGTATGTTACGTAAAAGAATTTTGTGGAGCATGGCATAAAAAAGATTAGATGACATTGTTCTAGAGGTAAAAAAGTTTTCTCGAAAATTTTTGACAGATTATAAATATGTAAACGCATCAGTGCTTAACCGGAATTTAAATACATAACCCCTTAATTAAGATAATAAATAAGTTAAATATCATAGATGTGATGTAAGATCAGAAAGTAGAACAAAATGATAGAATTAATTCAGGCGTTTAATACTGTTTATCAAGAAAACTGAAAGGATCACTGTAGGCCAAACTCAGTAGCACATAGTTCACAAAGTACCCGCCAAATATCGTTAATAGCATCATTCTTCAGCACAAGCAACTTGCATTAAGGAATCTGTACCCCGAAATGCCCATCTCAATAATTGGATTTCATCTAAGTCCACCCTCGTCAAAACTAAGAGCCTGAGCCAACTTGACTTTGACAAGTGGGTTGTGCGTCATAACACTTGCCCTGGATTTTGAGGAAATTCAGGCCGCTTGAGATATGTAACAGTGGGGTGAATGGATTTTCAAGTGATTCAAATAAAAGTCAAATGTTCAGCGAAAAACGACTTCTGAACTCCATATGTTTAGGTACATAACTAAGTGAAAACAAACAAAATGATATTCATTTATTTATTTTAGCCGTGTGGTATCCGGCAGAATAGAATAGACCACCCTCCTTTCTTACTGAGGTGTCGTAAGAGGCGACTTAGGTAAATGCCGTGTGGTATCCGGCTGCATAGAATAGACCACCCTCATTTCTTACCGAGGTGTCGTAAAAGGCGACTAAGGTAAGTTGACGTCAGGCTGGCGGCCGTTCGTAAAATACGTAGCCAAATCATATGTCAACATGTTTGTAACATGTTATGCCGACCCCACTTAGAGTGGGATAAGTGCAGGAGTATGATGATATATTTATTTATTTATTCAAATTATATCTAACACTTTTACAATTTATTTACTTCATATCCATAAGCCTTGCCAACTTGTCTGGATATTGCACATTCCTGTTAACTATTACTTATCTGAATACAAACATAAATAAAATATTACTTTATACAGAAAACAAACCAAATCATAACAAAGTAGGTATTCTTAATAATAAGTTAGTGCAGGTAGATTATTTCACAATGACAGCGAGCACAACAGAAAAAATAATGTTTAAGATAAGGATCACATCGCAAGATGTATCTCGCGATGTGATCCTTATCTTTGATTGATTCTCATGTGTCTTTAATCATAGATTGTTACTTTGATTTTAATTTTCTCATAATATTTTAGAAGGTGTTCTTTGATTTTGTATTTTACTTTTGTTAATGTAGATTTCACTGATTTTGGTAAATCATTTATTAATCTTGGAATTAAATAATCGGAAGTACGTTGACCATAAAAATTGCTTGCTTTACATGTTTTTACTTTTTGTTCTGTAATTTTTCTTCTTACTATTTTTTTTGTAATAATACAAGCTACAAATTAAGAAAATGAAATAAAACTGCATCTAAATCTTTTATAGAATTTAATATTTATGCTTTTAGTGTCAAAACCATAAACATTTAATTTTATAAAATTTATTCATCATATCTGTATATGATGAATAAAGATTAGAACCAATTTAACCATTTTAATATGCAATTCTGGCAATACTAATTAAATTAGATTATCTGATTTAATATTATATCAATCTTTTATAAAGTCACTCTGTGATAATAGATGGCGTTTTCCAATGTTATCCTATTCCTGTTGAATTTAAAGGATTTTTACAGCCTTCGCTAACCCGGTGTATAAGAAATAATTATGCCAAATTTCATCGATATTGGTTCAGCGGATTCACCGTAAAAAAGTTACAGACAGATAGACAGACCGACTTTGGAATTTATAATATTAGTAAGGATGTGAATATTTTCTGCTTCCTACACTTAGAATTACATAGATTCTCTAAACAAACGCGGATTATAGCAAAGTATTCTAATAACTTCTGTACTATGGAATTCCGCAAAGTAACGCGTGCTTCTATGAATAAAAGCATATTTTTGTGCAATACTAACTGTTTTTATTCAGAGAGAGGGAGGTTTGCAAACGCTTTGTAAAGATCGGCATTACTTATCAAAATTCGCAGTTCACAAGTTTTTTTAGTTGCAGTATTGTAAAATTTCAACCGCTAATACAACGGGAGATAATAATAAATGTTACGATAACGACTTTTGGTTTTATTTCTTAAGATTTACGGCGTCTAGACAAACGCAGTTTCTGTGAAGTCAAACAATAAACCCGCCATGCTGTACCATCTTGCACACTCGTTTACTGTCAACATTGCGGTTCTGCACGTGATAATGGACTAATATTACAAAGTTTGTGAACAGTTAAAAGAATTTTTGTAAAAATTTTTACGTACAAATAGCTCTTAAACGGATATAACAACAATTTATACACATATAAATATTTATAGTGTATACCTGTGACATGTTGGGCTTCATCTGAAAATCAGTGCTGGATGTCTTAATTTCGACATTCAGCTAATACTGGGGCGAAGCCCTTTCAGAACTATGTACTAGATATTAGAGAATTAGATTACTTTTTTCTTTTCCGTCTTGTATATAATGCTGAATAAATTTTTATTTTATGTCATTATAGAAGTAGACGTTTTTTTCTTAATTTCTTAGTACAAAAGTAATGTGAGAATTATTTTGCTATAATCGGCGATTTAAGATATTCTATAATATGTATCTATTTATCTATCTATCTAAGCCTTAAAAGAAATAAGTAAATTTAAAAAAAAAGCTTTCAACAAAAGCCTTTAATAAAATTTCATGTCCCTACTGTCAACCATTGGGGAGTTTCCACGTCTGGAACAGTATCTAGTGAGTTAGCTCTTATTCCAAGGATACTAATGATACCCACGGATATAGCTATACCTTTTTAAAATAATTATATTTCCAGTTAAAACTTCCATTGTATTAATAAGTCCCAGGCCAAACTTTCAATTTACAAAAATAAATCTAGAGTCCGACTTAGTAGACTATCCACTACTACGAAATCGGTATGTACGCGGGTGAAACCGCGGAGCATTGCTAGTCTGTACTTATTATAAAACAAAGTCTCAAAAAGCTATCTGTCTGTTTTCTCAAAATCTAGTGAACGGATTTTTGTACGGTTCTCATCAAAAGATAGTGCAATACTTCCGGATGGTTTAAGTAAATAGTACATATCGGTATTATGGAAATTGTGTTGAAGAGATCGCGCAGTTGTTAAAAAACTTATTTGCTGCGTAAACCAGCAGAGATACGCTAAAGTAACAGTAGAGAATTGTAGATCTATAAAAATACTACAAAAAAGTACCAGATAATATGTCTCTATCACTCACGGTTAAATCACAATATGTCAAAAGGTTGAAAATTTCGAAAATTCGGGAAAAGTTTCGTTAATCACTGAATTCCACGCGGGTGGAGCCGTTGTTGGCACAGCTAGTATCTTATAAATGTGAAAGTGTTTGAGTGCTTTACGCACTCTCAGCTCAATCATTGGACCTTTATATTTATTAAATTTGGTTCAATTGAAACTTAAATACGTGGCTCACATATAGGATAAAAAAGGTTATCTTTTTAAATTGCAAACATTAGAAAACCCCATAGTATGTATGTATTAGCTACCTTAAGTTTTGTTTCTAATAAATGCTTCAAAGTTTACAACATCAAAGTCGTACATTAAAATGCCGCTCGTCTCCAGTTGATAAACAAAATCCATTTCAAAAGCTACAAGTTTGAACTTTCGATTATTTTCGAAAAGCAATCAATAAAACCGCCCGCTTTATCTCGCACGCCTCATCGGCTCGCTAATTATTTAAGTTAACACAGACCAAACTTTACTATCGTGGCATTAATTGGGGAAGTTAAATTGCTGGCGTCTCTGAAGTCGGCCGTGGGGATCGTGATTACGTCTTAATTTTGTCACTTGTCAAATTGCAAGAAGTAAGTTAATGTATTCTTTGTTATTAGTATTCATATAGATTGCTTTGTAGATATCACTTAAATCATTTGAACGTCAATTTTTAACCGTCGTTCTCCAAGTGATTTACACATATTAATTTGAAAGAGTCAATAATTTGTAGCATTGGTCGTTAAATTCAAATCCAAAATATTCTTTATTCAAATAAACTTGTAAACAAGTGCTTTTGAATCGTTAACTCGGTTCGGAAAGCTGTTCCTACCGAGAAGAGCCAGCAAGAAACTCGGCGGTTGCTCTTTTCAAAATAATTCTAATAACCGTAACGAATACCACTAACGCGCTTAATGCGTCAGTCTACCTACTTCCGGTGGCGCACATGGATGCATAAAATAAATAAGGTTGTATAGTAGTGTAATAACGACTAAGTTTTGGCGGGCTATTCTCAATATAAGTAAAGGAGCGGGTAGATGTAAAGAGTTAGTCTGTCGGTGCTCGTCTTAGCAGTAACGCTACAGGAATTGAGTTTAATCTTAGAGTAAGTAATACTTTTGCTTGCGGACATCCCGAAATACTAACACTAGTTAAATTAAGTCATTCCTATCTTGCACAGGGTCGAACAATAGCTTCTTTATGGGATTCCCTTTTAACAGTATTTTTAAAGTGTTCTAATGACAAAGCTAAAATTGATTGCGGAATTTTATTATAGAATCTTATACCCAAACCCACAAACGACTTACGTACTTTTGCAATGCGCAAAGCAGGAGCCGCAGAGTATGCGGGTTGTTTATTTGCGGTGATTCATAGTAAAATAGGAAAAATAATTTTATTTTTAACTAGAAATATGTGCAGCTTCGCCCGCGCGAAATGCAGTGTTATGCATGTTAAAGTCGCTCGAGTCTCAGCATTAGACTGGCTCTCTGATACCCTACACCGCTTTTTATACCTTTTACCCCCTCTAAACTATAATCGACACCGGTTTGTTACTACCCCCACTTAAGATTGTTGTAAAACGACTTCAACTCAATTTACATGAAACCGTTATGTGCTATTAAGCTTAACCTTTCGGAGGAATTGCACTACCTTTTAGTAAAAACCGCACTAAAATCCGTTCAGTAGATTTTGAGAAAATCGATTACATACAGACAGACAGCTTTGGAGACTTTATTTTATAATAAGTATAGATGTAGTTTGTATCATCCGTTTTTATACCTGATCAAATAAAATAGTTAAAATTAGGTAAAATAAAATTGTGATAATGCTTCGGTTATCAAATCAATTCAAGATAATATTTATTCAAGTATAGATTTAATGAAAATCAATTAGATATAATGAAGCTGCAACTGGTTCAGAATATTGCTCTTACCGAGAAGAAAAGAGAAGAAGAAAGAAATTCGGCGAAATCTTTTAAACATTTTCAATTTTACATTAATTAACCGCAGTCTTGTATGAAGCTGAAAGTATTTTCAAATCCAAGCATGTTAAAAATTCAAATAATCTTCAATTGTGTAATATGCTTTACGTAAAAGCATATTTCTTATACTTAATTGAAACTTTAAAGCTCTAGATAAGTCTAATATGTATTTTTAATAGATTTTTTTGTAGAAGTTAATACCGAGACCAACGAACGAATGAATGATGGTTACGAACTTTAAATTCGCACAAAATAAGATTATTATTCAAAATAAAAGCTCTCTATCCTATCCTCTAAGCTGAACTGAAATATAAACTACCAAGAATTTGAAATTTTTGGGGAATCGGTTTAGTAGTTTTTAAGATTATCGTAAACGCATATCGTGAGACGGGATTTTTATACGTTTTTTAAAGATATTTCCCATTATCTAGTACAACGATAGAATGGCTCGTGGCTGCCATCTTTCCTGCGGCCCTTGTTAAACATAAAAGGAGTCATGTAGCCGCCATTAGCTCCAATTAACCTCAGGCTTGTTAGACGCAGCCATTAGTAGCCTTGAGTGATACGAGTAGAGTTTCTGAGAACAAGTTATAAGATCTTTTAATTAATTTAACTTATAATATATGGTATACTATTTTTTTTTCGCCGTGTGGTATCCGGCAGAATAGAATAGACCACCCTCCTTTTTTACCGAGGTGTCGTAAGACGCGACTAAGGTATGTGCCGTGTGGTATCCGGCTGCATAGAATAGACCACCCTCAGTTTTTACCGAAGTATCGTAAAAGGCAACTGGGGTAAGTTGACGTCAGGCAGGCGGCCGGTCGTTAAATACGGGGCCAAATCATGTGACAACATGTTTGTGGCATGTTGTGCCGACCCCACTTACAGTGGGATAAGGGCAGGAGAATGATGGTATACTATTTTTTTATAATCTAAAATTTTTATTTCCTTTTCTTCACACTTGTTTCTTAAATTTATGCCAGGGCCTTCTTTTAAGAAACAAAACCTATGTTAGAGAACCCCGCTCTTTCCATCCTATATTAACAAAAGTTTTTTACTATAACTATCAAAAGAAGGTTGATACAGTTAACCTACTATATTGTTGACGATTAAATAAATAATACAAATGCGAAATGATAATGAAAATAATAATGATATATAAAAAATAATATAAAAATAATTAAGCTACTTTGCGATCTTGCACTAGATATCAATGAAGAAGAATAAATAAATAAATATATTAGGCACTCAGACATACGGAGTTGTCCGTCCCATAGTAACTGAATACTTGTGTTATGGATTGACAGACAACTGATAAATATATATATAGTTTCAAATATATACTTAAATACACACCCAGGCTCGAAGAACCAACAAATTGCTTATAGAAAATGTTTGCCCTCAGCGGGAATTGAACCCGCGACCTGCAGATCTGAAGGCAGAGTCTCTACCAACTGCACCAATACGGCGATAGGAGTTTCTCGTTGTTTCTTCTCGGTTGGAGCAATCTTCCGAACCAGCAGTAGTCGACGAATCTCAAGCATTTGTTTACAATTTTACATTCAATAAAGATTATTTTGAATTTGATAAAATATCCTCTTCATAATTACCCTACGGGAACATAGACAAAGTCGCGGTTGCCACTAGTAAAGTTATAACATTGTTGATAGTGACGTCTGACTTGAAAACAATGCTTTTGTACTGGCACATTTCGTTCGCTCTAAACAGCGTTTACATTTCAATTTGAAATCGCCCAGGGCACAATATCCATTGTTGTTTGTTGTTAAATTTCATTAGAAATACAAGCAATATTGAAAATAATTAATTGGGATTTCATTACATGAAGAAAATTCCACTATACGTGTTAACAGTCGTCACCGTCATTCTCTTGCTCTTATACCACTCGACCCGCCATTCATCAAAGTATAGAAGAGAGGAGATGGGTTGAACACTAATCAGATTTCGACATTTATCACACGCTTTTTAATGAAGGAAAACATCGTGAGGAAAGCAGCATATCTCTGGAGAATTCGGGGAATAGTGTGTTACCTACAAATCAAAATTGAAGCAGCGTGGTAGGTCTTAGTTCCAGCCCTTCTCTTCAAACACGTGTTTGGAGAGAAGGGTTTGACACAAGCTCAAACTAGAAACCTGAAAAGAAGCTTGAAAAAGAGAAGTTTCTAGTTCAGCTTGCGATTAAGCATGTGTTCGGAGGCAAAATAAATGGTGGGGGTTCAATTTCAATCTGAACCGTACAATATGACAGTGATATTGTAATGTGAAGAAAAAAGTTATTTTTAACCTAACTAAGATCAGCCTTCACAAGAAAAAATACGAATGCGTGTACAAGAGGCCATCTTAGGAACAATTAGCAACTCAACACCGCCGTTAAGGTGCCTGAAATGGTTCTAAGAAAAGATTCTCAGAGGCGGGAATTCTGTAGATACTATATTTAGTGTTTACGCGTGTTTTATATCGTAGGAAGGTAGATAAAATTAAGATTCTATTATGTCAAATTATCTATTAGTTTTACAAAACAATATTCAAATTCAAATTCGAAATATTCTTTATTCAAATAAACTTGTATACAAGTGCTTTTGAATCGTCAACTCTACTGCTGGTTCGGAAAGCTGTTCCTACCGAGACGAGCCAGCAAGAAATTCGGCGGTAAATACATTTATGTATATGTAGTATCAAATAGGACGTTATATTTTGTAAACTGACGAGTATATTATTGAGGTTATAAAGAATATATAATATTTAACCTCAATAATATAAGTACAGTGTTTTCCCATTCTTGAAATAAAAACGGGAATATTTTCCTATAAATTGAAGTATATAAGCTTCAATTTTATATACTTGTTATGTACTTCATTTTTTGAATTTTGAATTTGAATTTGAAAATATTCTTTCATCATCATCCACCTGCCTTTATCCCACTCTAAGTGGGGACGGTGTTGTCACATGACTACGCATTTTACGACCGGCCGCCTGCCTGACTTCAACTTACCTTAGTCGCCTTTTACGACACCTCGGTAAGAAAGGAGGGTGGTCTATTCTACTCAACCGGATACCAAACGGTGGGTCAACTTACCTTAGTCGCCTTTTACAACACCTCGATAAGAAAGAGGGTGGTCTATTCTGCTCAGCCGGATACCACACGGCGGAAATTCAAAATATTCTTAATTCAAGTAAACTTGTGAACAAGTGCTTTTGCATCGTTAATAATATATTATTATTTTGCTATAATGCGCTATTGGAGAAAATATAGATAATGATAAATTATTGATGAATGATTTCACCTTAAGATTGGGCCTGAAAATCAGCTGCGGTTCTATATACATCCTAAATACCGCAGCAATATGCTGAGGCTGCGACAGTTTTAACTAGAATACCACATAAGTTCAAATTTAAGTTAGTTTTCAATATTGGAAAGTAAAGAATTGGAAGTTCTTATAAAATAATTATTTACTAGCTGACAGCTTCGCCCGCGTGGGAATCGGTGTGTCACAATTTTTTTTCCGATATTGAAATTTCGAACATAAAAGCAGTTATTGTGAGTTAACCATAAGAGATAGAGACATGCTGTCGCAGACGTTTTTGTTGTATTTTTGTATGTCTTCAATTCTCTACTACATTATTCTTATATTTCGTCATTACTATCCTGTACAGGGTAGAGGAGTAGCTACATATATCCATGCATTCTTATCATCCATATAATCCTCAACAGTATAAGTAGGCTTTCTGTATTAGCCGCCCCTTTAACAGTGTTTTTAAACTGCTGTAATACCAAAGATTAAATTGATGAGAAAAAAAATGAAGTGACTCGTTATTTCTTGGCAATATTTACCTTTTATATATATTCGTTCGTATAAACTTTAAGTGTAATTTTGTATTTTGTAAAACAAAAAATTCAAGCTTTAGTTATAAACTAGCTGTGCCAGCGGATTCGCCCGCGTGGAAATCAGTTGTCATTTTTTTTGTGAGTTAACCGTAAGAGACCGTAAGAAACTTGCTATCGCAGACTTTTTTCTGGTATTTTTATAGATCTACAGTTCTCTAGTACATGACTTTAGTGTATGTCTACTGGTTTACGCGCCGCACCCGTGTAAAGCTCTGGGAGCTTTTTTAACAACTACTCGATCTCTTAAACACAATTACTATTACTTATTATTACTATTTACCTAAACCATCTGGAAATATTGCAGTATCTTTTGGTGAAAACTATACAAAAATACATTTAGAAGATTTTGAGAAAATCGATTACATACAAACAGACAGCTTTTTGGGAATTTGTTTTATAATAAGTATAGCTAAGTTGTGGATATTTATTAGTTGAATAAATACCTTAATTATTTTTATTATAAATATAGTTTACAAACCATCACCACAAAGCTACACTAACACTGCACACATTCACAACCACAATCGCAACAACTGTTTCGTAACCAAATTGCAAAATCATGTATGTTATACTTATCAAAAGCCTACATAATCTCTTTAACCGTTCTAAGTTAGTAGACATCCATTTGAGGTTTTACAATTTCCACGTCTGTGGGTAAATTGCTTAATTAGAACTACCACCGCCGCTTTGAGAATTTTAAATTTATTAATTAACGTTTAAATTTATATTTCGCTACACCTCACTCATAATAATAAACGACCTCTGCCAGAGGGTCTATTTATAGACCAGGGGTTTATTTTATATTTCATATAACTAACTATTTGTATCAAAATCAAAAATGTTTTATTTTGTTCAAATGAAATGAAATCTAAGACTAAGAAAAAGTACTATTTAATTATTACATATTTTATCATCATCATTCTTCTGTCCTTATCGGACTCTAAGTGGAGTCGGCACAACATGTTACAAACATGTTGTCATATGATTTGTCTACGTATTTTACGACCGGCCGCCTGCTTGAGGTCAACTTACCTTAGTCGCCTTTACGACACCTCGGTAAGAAAAGAGGGTGGTCTATTCTATGCAGCCGGATACCGCACGGCATAATAAATATAAAATATAAACTACATAACTTGTGATGTTAAAATGATTAAATTCTTCTCTTAAACTTAAATGATAGGGTTTAGGAAGAAGAATTTGCTTAAATTTGCATTGCATTGAAACGATGAGTCAAGGGGTTAAATTCGCGTCGAGTCCACTTTCAAATCCCGCCCCCCTAAACAATCAAATTGCCACTTATGTTGGGCTTATTTTGTGAAACACTGGGTTAAAAGTGTTACAAACAGCACTACTTACATATAATATTATTATGTTTGTGGATACTTTGATATAATATCTATATTTAAAAGATTGACCGCCGAGTGTCTTGCTGGTTCTTCTCGGTAAGAGCAACATTCCGAACCAGTTGTAGCTTCATTAATCGTATTGTTGCTTGACGATTCAAAAGTGCCTGAAATGGTTTATTTGAATAAAGATTATTTTGAATTGATTTGATTTGATTTGATCTCTAACTGTAAACTATCAAGACAGCATATGTAACTAGGAAGCAGATGAATCGAGTCTATAGTACACCGTCCAAGTACATCAGACGGCGAACTAATTTAGCCGACCGAAGCCAAGCTGAAGCTTGATGGATTAAATGTCAAACCAATTTATCCGTGACATGTTCATGGTCAGATTTTGTGACGTACTTGTTCGGTATAAGAATAAATGCCGTTCGATATCCCCTGAGTAGAATAGACCAACCTCATTTCTTATAGAGTGTCATAAAAGGCGACTAAGGTAAGTAAGTGGATACCTCACGGTGGGTCACCACCGTGAGGTATCCATTTGAGTAGCATAGACCACCCTAATTTCTTATAGTGTCGTAAAAGGCGACAAAGGTAAGTTGACCCACCGTGTGGTATCCGTTTGAGTAGAATAGACCACCCTCTTCCTTGCCGATGTGTGGTAAAAGTCAACTAAGGTAAGTTGACCCACCGTTTGGTATCCGGTTGAGTAAAATAGACAACCCTCTTTCTTGCCGATGTGTCGTAAAATACGACTAAGGTAAGGTAAGTTCAGGCAGTCGGCCGGTCGTAAAATAAGTAGTCGAATCATGTGACAACATGTTTATAACCAAGTTTCTGCAGTGCTTCAGAGATGTTCGCGAAAGCACGAGTAGATTGTTTTTACTCAACTTTACGTAAAAGATGCACTTCTCTGATTCGCAGACTGAGGGCAAGCAGCAACAGCATCCTGAAGATGATAGCTGAGAGGCTAGACTGTCCATGTGAACCGCTGCTGTAGGATTCACATCGAGTATAGTAATAAGTAATAATAAGTAGTATAAGTTTAATAGTTTTTAAATATCATTGTATTACTAACATTATAAGTCATTGTAACTTGCAGTAATAAAAATATTATTATTATTATATTATTATAATATGTTGTGCCGACCCCACTTAGAGTGGGATAAGGGTAGGAGAATGAATGATGAATTTTAGTGTTACTTTTGCATTATAGATCTTCGCAAAGTAACGCCTTATTATATAATAAAGTAACATTAACAGGTAAAATTTGCTATCATATATAGTACTAGCTTTTAAACGCAACTTCGTTCACGTGGACTGCAGTCTTATTATTTGAGTAAACTGTTTAAAACATATAGTCCACTCTACATTTTGCATTATATATATATATATATATATATATATATATATATATATATATATTGTCTATTTGCTTTATTGCGTATTATAGCAAAATAATTTTATTATCAAGTTAATGATACATTTTGTTTAATACCATAAACTTGATAGTCTAATATTAGTAAATGAAATAAAAACGGGTCTTTATTAAGCTGCCATTCAATATGCTTCAGTCATTTTAGGGTCCACTAGTTTGAGGTTTAATAATACTGCCGCCATTGCGGTCGCTAAGTACTTCAAAATATTGGGACCTCAACGCCTTGTTCCTTAAAACATATGTCATAATCAGAATCCCCATCCCACCGAATAAAAAATCAAAAAAGTAGGATTGATTCTGAGTCCTGAATAGTTCCATCAGGTTTTACAAGGTTCATCACGGGACACCCTGTATCTATATATATAAGAAGTAAGTAAAAAAAAGTTGAACAAAAAACAAGTTTTTATGCGTCAAAACGCGGCTGGCACATTAAGTTTGCGCTAAATGGGTGCGACTATCTAATTTATGTGATATCTTATGTGATGTTTTCCGTTGATTAAGCAATATTCTTGGCTTAACGCGGAACATGACATTGTGAAATACCGCCCTCCTAACATTAGGGAACATTATATACGGGAGGTTTTTATACAGCGTGTATAAAAGTGACGTACAGCTTTCAACAACCATTTTATTTTACCAGGTTTTATTTATTGATATCTGTAATCGCAACTTCGTTCGAGTTAATTTAAATGACTCATTCAGCTTCAATTTAATCGTGTTTCATCTTACGAGCACTATAACAGAACTACCTTGCTATAATCCGCACAGGTTAGGCGAATGCATGTAAAGTTAATGTGTATGAAGCAGGCAAAATTTACGCACCCTATACATGCAGGACAAGCCACCACACGCACCCCAAGGCGCCTCCACCAGCAACAACGCACACAAGCAGCACACACAACCACCATCACAATCCCAACGATCGCTTTGCTCCGAAACCGAAGCATCATCAGGAGGATAGACTTCACGACAAAAATCGCATGCATTGCGATTTTTGTCTTTCCTTGGGGCGCGTGTGGTGGCTTGTCCTGCATGTATAGGGTGCGTAAATTTTGCCTGCTTCATACACATTGGCTTTGCATGCATTCGCTTAACCATACCTATATATTATAACAAGGTAGTTAGTTCTGTTATAGTGCTTGTAATATGGAATTCCGCAAAGTAACGCCTGATTCTATAAATCGTGTTTCATCTAATTTATCGGGTAACATCTATACTTGTTAGCTACGGCCGGGATTCGACTCATAATTCTAACGTTCTCTCATAGAAAATGTTACCAAATAATACGTCACCAACAGATAACCGTACAACTATAACATATTGGACACGCTAAATAAGTATTGACAGGTTAATTTAATAATAATTTGGAATCATTAAGCCAGGTCGATTCTACCACCAGTTCGGAACGCTGTCCTCCACTGAGAAGAACTGGCAAGAAACTCAATAGTTGCTCTTATCGCGAATATTAACTATTTGACGTTAGATTCTAACAACACGAAATACTCAATATCGGTAACCAAATCAACACACAACGTCACAGCACTTTAAAACGTATGGACACCTTGAGAGGTGGTATTGGACTGACTAAACTGTTGAATGTCGCTCGCGAATAAGATTCGGGTCACAATATTTTACCCTCCTTCATTCGGTTTTATTCCTCTACCCACCAAATGACAGATAACATAATATTGTAGACAAAATACCTCCTCATTATTATTCTATGCATATTAATGTATTTATAATATTATAATAAATTATATATTATAATGTATATATAATATATAATTTATATCTGATTATTATAATTATGTATACACGTTCTACCGAGTCACCGTATGATATCTGACAATATCTAACATACTTATTCTGTATGTGATGGATTCTCAAAATCTACTGAACGGATTTTTGTACAGTTTTTACTAAAAGGTAGTGCAATTCCTGCGAAAGGTTTATAGAACACAACGGTTTTATGTAAATTAAGTTGAAGAGGTCGTTTTACAACTTTTAGTGGGTGCAGTAACAAATCGGTGTCGATTGTAATTTAGAAGCAGGATTAGGTATAAAACCAGTGTAGGGTATCAGAGAGTCTCCTGCGGTGACTCGAGCGTCTATTACATGCTAAACGTTGATTTCCTCGCGAGCGAAGCCGCACGTATAGCTAGTATGGGATGAAAGAAATCCCGTTTTTCTTTCAGGACTAGGGAACATACTTATATTGCTTTATTGAGGGTATTAAAACGTTTAAGTTGGCTTAAAAGAAAGTCGCAGGTACCACGTTGTGTATATACTGAACTACATATTTAGGTTACGGGTATAACGATGATGTATTAAAACGGAAGAGATGCCATCTATGAGCCGTTATACATCATATCTCTTAGAGGGAATGGCGTTAACCCACTTCAAAATGAGACATGAACGTTTAATATTTCCTCTTTCTGTAGACACATTAGGGTGTCATTTGCGGCAGTTAAAGTTACGATTTTAGATCACTCAATATATAGAGATAAACTTTAACAGCAAAGTCAAAAGATTTGTGAGAACTAAACCAATTCTCGAATTGATTTCTTTGATTCGATTCAAGTGACATTCCTAGTAAGTAATTGCATTGCGATGTTGTCGTGGAGTGTATCTCATAATGATGCTTCGGTTACGGAGCGAAACGCTTGTTGGGAACGGTTGCATGCTTTTTAACGAATCCTGCATGTACCTGTATGAAAACTGATAGTCCACTCTACATTAAGCATTAAATATATTTTCTATTTCCTTTATCGCGAATTATAATCTATACTTGTTATAAAACAAAATCCCAAAAAGATAATATAACGATATATGAAGCTCCTGCTGGTTCGGCATGTGGCTTTAACAGAAAAGAACCGGCAAGAATCTTAGCGTTCAATTTTTAAACATTATCTTTCATTAAGCTGCAGTTCTACAGAGATAGAAGGATTTTCATGTCCAAATATTTAATCAATTATATAGTCTTTCAATTGTATAATTTGATTTCCTTACACTTAATTTATGTTATTGATCTAACGCATTTGTACGTCTTCTGCGAAAAACAAACTGAGGGCGTTATTCTTTACCATCTATACTTATTATAAAACAAAGTCCAAAAAGCTATCTCTCTGTATGTAATCGATTTTCTCAAAATCTATTGAACGGATTTTTGTACGGTTTTTCACCAAAAGATAGTGCAATACTTCCGGATGGTTTAAGTAAATAGTATATATCGGTATAATGTAAATTGTGTCGAAAAGATTGCGCAGTTGTTAAAAACCTTGCTGAGAGCTTTAGTCGTGTGCGCTGCATAAACCAGCAAAGATACGCTAAAGTAATCTAGTAGAGAATTGTAGATCTACAAAAATACTACAAAAAAGTCTGGGATAGCATGTCTCTATCTCTTACGGGTAACTCACAATAACTACTTTTATGTTAAAAATTTCGAAAATTCGGGAAAAGTTTCGTAAATCAGTGAATTCCACGCGGGCGAAGTCGTTGTTGGCACAGCTAGTACAATAATAAAATTATAACTTTTGTATTATGGATCTCCTTAAGTGTAACGTCTAATTGTATTAATAATTTATTTTTATTTATATACTTTATTGAACAACCACAATATATGCATACACAAAATGCGGGCTTAATGCTTTAAGCATTACCTCTCAGCCAACCTTCAGGAGTTAATAAAAACGTATGTAGGCGTGCTATTATATAGTAAGTAAATAGTAATAATAAAAACTAAAGGATATAATATTTATAATACATGCCAAACTAAAACAAAATGTGTATAGTAATAAGTTAAATCCCCCACCATTTAATTTGCTTTCGAACACGTGTGAACTTTTCTATATCTATACTAATACTATAAAGAGGAAAGATTCGTATGTTTGTTTGTATGTATGTATGTATGTTTGTAATGTTTTCACGCAAAAAATACTAGACCGATTTCAAAAATTCTTTCACCATTGGAAAGCTGCTACTTCACTGAGCAACATAGGCTCTATAACATTTAAAAAAAAATAAGGATCCCTAATGAAATTGTAATAAGGTGTGAAAAATTAAGTCGTACAAATATTTCATCGCGTGCGCTGCGGAAACTATTGATGATAGAACAAAAAAATGTTCTACACTATTATAGAACGTATCAATATCCACAAAAAAGCCCGCGATACCATATGTCTACCTATTATAGTTATGCCAATATAACTACTTTTCTACATTGTAAAAGTTGATAAAAGTGGCGACAACAATCAAACCATTTTATTCATATCACTGTATTAATCCTTATCCCATTAAATAATATTTTATTAAAAACCGTTTCAATACCTTTAAAACCCTTTTTAAATTAAAATTCGACATCCCAATCAAAGGATATTACGAATTCAAGAATGTTAATCGAAAGAAAATAATGCCATATCAAATTCATTGTAGCGACCGTTATAGCAGAGTTTGGTGAGTTAGCTCTTATTCCAAGAAATCTAATGATACCCATTTTTATAATTAAATAATCTACAAAATAAATCTATACTCCGACTTCGTAGACTTTCCACTACCACGAGATCGGTATGGACGCGGGTGAAACAGCGGGGCATTGCTAGTAGGTAATAAACGGCAACCGAAATGTTCATTACCCAAGCGATATGTTGAAGTTAGCAAGTCGTCAGTTATCTTATGTATTCAGTGCTGTAATTTACCCTTAGGGTAAAGTCAATACCAACTAATGTACATATTTACCAAACAACCATCCGTCACTATCTCGCAGCCCCAGACATATTTGCTTAGCTTCTGATATAAACTTTCTGGAATAATTATCGACTACAAGAATAAATGCCGTGTGGTATCCGGCTGAGTAGGATAGACCACCCTCATTTCTTACAGAGTGTCGTAAAAGCTGACTAAGGTAAGTCGATCCGCCGTGCGGTATCCGGCTGAGTAGTGTAGACCACCCTCATTTCTAACAGAGTGTCGTAAAAGATGACTAAGGTAAGTCGACCCACCGCGTAGTATCCGGCTGAGTAGAATACCTTCATTTCTTACAGAGTATCGTAAAAGGTGACTAAGGTAAGTCGACCCGCTGTGTGTTATCCAGTTGAGTAGAATATACCACCCTCTAAAATACGACTAAGGTAAATTGAGGTCAGGCAGGCGGCCGGTCATAAAATACGTAACCAAATAATGTGAAAACACGTTTGTAACATGTTGCGCCGGCCCCAATTAGAGTAGGATAAGTGCAGGACGATGATGTATTCGACTTCAAGAATATAACTCGTTTACTCTTTAGTTATACTACTCTGAGTTTATATTTGAGTTTATATATTTTACACGCTTAATACTACTTTCACTTATACTCTAAAGTATTGCAAACCATTTATTTAACTTTTGACATATACACGCTTATGAAGATTCATAATTATTACATTAAAAACCACAATAAAAAAGGCAATTCACATGGACACTTTTCTTTTTATAAAATAGTGACGTGACGTGCTAATTATCACCGATATTTATTATGCTAAGTTGAGTGCAATGATTTAAATTTAACCACTATTTTGTTGCGATAGACCCAAAAAGAACATTGCTTTCTTAGCGAAAGATTTTGTCTATTACATATGAGTTTGATTTTGATAAATAATAAATAAATAAATAAATGCCTGTTTATTTTTATAAAACGATACAGAACAATGATTTAAAAATAAATATGAAATCGATTAAAACTTCTATGTAAATAATATAGATCGTTTTTAGAATATAGAGTTTTTCCCGCGTAAATTCCGACGCCGCTGGAATTTAACCAACAATGTATTAACCTATAAATATCAATAAACTTTCCGCAATAATTACACTATCTTTTAGTAAAAACCGTACAAAAATCCGTTAAGTAGATGTTGAGTAAATCGATCATATACAGACAGAGAGCTTTTCGGTACTTTGTTTTATAATACGTATAGATAGTTTAAAATCAATCTCACTGAATCTGGAACAGAAGTAAAATTAAAAAAACTATAGAACAGGCTTTGGAACTAAAAAGTTAAAAATATCGAAATTTTTTAGTTATATTTAAAAAAGTGTGGTCACAAAGTATTAGTATGGATTAACAATTAATGCTGATTGATTTTCAATAAACTCCCATCATAGGCTTTCGATGAAAGGACTTAAGTTTCAATGGTAATATCGAATAACAAATTATTATAACAGCTCTCCAAGGATTTTCCTACTCGATATCGAATCGAATGTTGGGCAAATAGGGATTATCTTAAGCTCTCGAATCCGTCACAAAAAAATATACCTACCCGCATATAATGTGTGCCCGGGGATTATTCGCGAGATATAGAGTTTGGTGTCGGTAAACACTTTGAGTCTCCTTTTCCATTAGCGGAAGCGATATATAGGAAAAGAATTTCCAAAATAAAAACTTGTAACGGTATGAAAAAAGGATATATACTATTTTTAAAAGCACGCTGTGTAGTATCCGGCAGAATAGAACAGACCACCCTCCTTTTTACCGAGGTGTCGTAATTTTTCATTTTTCACACTAGCTATATAGGCTTTAATCGTATCAAATGACAACAATATTTCTCTATCGGATTACTTGTGAAAGCATAACAAACAGATAGACACACTTTTTATAATATAAGTATGGGCTGCTGCTACCCTGGATAATTTTTGGTTGATAGTTTGATAGAATTAGATTGATAGGTTTTATCGATATATTCCGACACTTAATTGATAATGATTTTAATGACTAATTAAGGTAATTTGTTAATGATTTTGATAATAATAGGTTAAGCACGCGCCTCTAACTTCGTACTGATTTCTAATTCAGGCAACGTTAAAAATATGGAGTAAATGCTAATGTTGCAAATGTACGTGTTATCCCGTAGATATGGGTCAAGTTATAGAAATAAACTTAAGCAAATACGCAAAAAAACTTTCTAACTTTATGATATAACACAAAGTATCCTAAACACACAGATCATCACAAAAGTTATTCCTGATTGTAGATTATATTATTAGATTGTAGTGTTCATAAAAACTTTTGGTAGAAAAACGGAAAAATATTACGAAACGCAACCAGTAAATAGTTTCCTTAAGATATTCCAGTGAGTAATTGGATGGAAAAATAATATTTTCACTGTAAGAATTTTATACAACTTTGTATTACTATTTTATGAATAACCTTCTATCTCTCATACGCTAAAAATGTAAATACGAGATTAAGTTAACAAATCTAATTAATTAACTTTAAAATTTAACTAATGAAGTTTCAAATCTAATCTATGAAGTTTAAATAATACTTACGATATCAAAATTACACCGCTCCAATCGGCAACACAGTCAATTGTGCAAGATTCAAAATTAAAACCAGGTCAAACAACCGATATGTCCGAATTACACCGAATACGATAGGGGAAGTGTGATAGTGGGAAAGAGCGAGTGCCTAAATGTGTTATTGTTGCATAGGAAGTTGATAGAGGAAGGTTTTCATTAATGATTCTGTTTTGGAATGTTCGCGCGGTGTTTTGGCGGAAGTGACGAAAACCACCGCTGTTTTGTTCCGCGCCTGACGCGCGACTGTCCTATGGGCCGAGAAAGCGTCGGCGCCCAACCGTCTCGATCCGCCCAGGTGTAGCCGCCCTGCCTGAACACTATCCGAGCAATGGCGAACGCTTATCCGACGGTTCATTTATCATTCATATTCTCTTGGATAACTGTTGCGCTCGCTTTATTCATATTATCCTGACGTAGGGACTTAAACATGTAAAAGAAAATTGATACACTTTCATACAATTTTGGGCCCAGGATAAAAGAAGTGAAAATGGGATAAATTGATAGCTTTTTTATTGGGCAAAAATTACCTAAAAATTTGCCTGATTTTGTCAATATAAATCAAATCAAATCAAAATAATCTTTATTCAAATAAACCATTTCAGGCACTTTTGAATCGTCAAGCATCAATATGATTAATGAAGCTACAACTGGTTCGGAATGTTGCTCTTACCGAGAAGAACCAGCAAGAAACTCGGCGGTCAATCTTTTAAATATTTTCAATTATACATTATTTAACCGCTGTCTTGTATGAAGCTGAAAGGATTTTCAAATCCAGGCTTTCTTATCAACCAAATAATCTTCAATTTTGTAATATGCTTTACGTATAAGCATATTTTTTACACTTGATTGGAATCTTTCTGTACACTGGTCTAGAATGGATTGAGGAATTTTAAAAGTAGAGTTACATTGAAATTAAGCCCCCCCCACCATTTACTTTGCCTACGAACACGTGTAACAAACTTGAACTAGAAAGTTCTCCTTTTCAAGCTACTATTCAAGTTTCTAGTTTAAGTTTAAGTCAAACACTTCTTTTTAAACAGGTGTTTGTAGAGAAGAAAAGGAAGGAAATCCTTTTATTTCACTCTGAGTTATAAACATAAATTAAACTAAATTAGAATCAAAGAAAGAAAAAGAATATAATATAATATAATAGAATGCTTAGACGAAAGAGAATGCATTAATATAAATTTTGAACATAAATGTAGTTATTCTGAGTCAACCATAATAGATAGAGATATGCTTTCGAGAACTTTTTTTGGTATTTTTGTAAATCTTTAATACTTGCTACCTGACATCTGCAGCGCAGTTTTTACTTTTGCAGTGTCTGTATAAATGCATTTGTATAGTTCCTTTAATAATAATTTCATTTCATTTCACCTACCACGCTGCTCCAATGCAGATTGGTAGGTTACACATATCTCAGAGATATGCAGCTTTCCTCACGATATTTTCCTTCAACGAAAAGCGTGCGATAAAATGCAATTATCAATGAGACTCATAAGTTTCGAACAGAAAAACTCATGTGTGCCTGACCGGGGTTTGAATCCGTGACTCCCTCATAAAAGTCACACGGTCTCACCGCTGGGCTGTCACACCTATTATATTTATATTTATTTATGTCCTATATATTTATATTTATTTATTAAAAGCTATTACCGAAACATAAGAAGCCAAGACACAAGACAGTTCAAATAACGGTTTATCAAAATATCGTAGCTATTTTCGGTATTTCAAAGGAAACACGAACATAATTTAAATTCACATCCAGGTCGTGTTAAATATACATCGTGACACGTCACATTTGAGTGTTCCCGAAAAATGTTAGTAAATAATCGATTCTTTAATTAAACATTTGTATGACAGAAAAACGGGAATTGTTTTATCCTATATTTTATGGGTCATAAATTCAACCCTCGACCGCAAACGTGTGGACGCCTTCGAAATGTGGTGTTGGAGGAGAAAGTTGTGCATCAGTTAAAAGAACTAATGTGTCGATACTCAAGGAACTCAAGATCACAACTAGGCTTTCGACTTTCTGCCTGAAATGAGTCCTTGAGTATTTCGGTCATATCGCCCGGAAGAGTGGTGACAATCTCGAAAAAAATAGTCATCACTGGCAAGGTCCAGGGAAAGAGACCGCGAGGACGAAGTCCAATGCGCTGGACAGATGAAATCCGCACCACACTCGACAGTCATATGCATGAAGCTATCCACGTTGCGAAGAACAGACACCGATGGCGCAACATTGTCCGTGATAAATTAATCCATGGAGGGGTCACGACCCTCAGCATTGAAGACATCGACGCAAGGAAGTTCAACTCTAGCCAGGCACCAATAAGTTTTATTTAAACTTATGTGCGTTAGCAATATTTTACATTTATCACGCTGTTTTCGAGGAAGTCACGGGCTCAAATCCAGGGCAGACACCAATGAGTTTTTCTGTTAAAAAATTGTTAAATGTAAAATTTCAGCTCAATCTGACACCGGTAAGTGGATCAAATTTAACTTACAAGATTCCGCCTTTACATTTACGGCAAGTTAAATAAAAACTTTTAAAAATACTTGAATTTGAAAATCCTTTCAGCTTCAAACAAGACTGCAGTTAAATAATGTAAATTTAATATGTTTAAAAGATTGACCGTTATGTTTCTTGTTGGTTCTTCTCGGTAAGAGCAACATTCCGAACCAGTTGTAGTTTCATTAAATCTAATTGATCCTTGACGGTTCAAAAGTGCAAAAAAGCTCACTTGAAAAAAGATCAATTTGATTTGATTAGATTTAATAGTTTTACTGATCACTTACCAAAATGGACCCTTTTAATACAAAATAATTCGTCACTTATACGTATAACGTTTTTTTTTATTATTTATAGACGAGCGCTTGACTGTAATCATGTCTGATGATAAGCAATGATACAATGTAAGGCGGAACCGCCGTGTGGTATCCGTCTGAGTAGAATAGACCACCCTCATTACTTACCGAGGCGTCGTAAAAGGCGACTAAGGTAAGTTGACATCAGGCAGGCGGTCGTAAAATACGTAGCCAAATACGTGTGACAATATGTTTTATAACATGTTGTGCCGACCCCACTTCGAATGGAATAAGGGCAGGAGGATGATGATAAAGTGGAACGCGCATGCCTAGAAGATGCCTATTCACTCTAGCTTTAAAAATACTCAGATTATTATAATCGTTGGG
The DNA here is from genome assembly GCA_947086505.1 of Morpho deidamia. NCBI lineage: Eukaryota > Metazoa > Arthropoda > Insecta > Lepidoptera > Nymphalidae > Morpho > Morpho deidamia. The sequence goes on from CAMTZC010000024.1 coordinate 17,624,039, forward strand.
AATTGCCGTGTAATATCCGGCCGAGTAGAATAGACCACCCTTATTTCTTACCGAGGTGTCGTAAAAGGCGACTAAAGAAAGTCGACCCGCCGTGTGGTATCTGGCTGAGTAGAAAAGACCACCCTCATTTCTTACCGAGATGTCGTAAAAGGCGACTAAGGTAAGTTGACCCACCGTGTGGTATCCGGTTGAGTAGAATAGACCACCCTCTTTCTTATCGAGGTGTCGTAAAAGGCGACTAAGGTAAGTCAACCCGCCGTTTGGTATCCGGCTGAGTAGAATAGTGGTCTATTCTACTCAGCCGGATACCAAACGACGACACCTCGGTAACAACTGAGGGTGGTCCCTCAGTTGTTACCGAGGTGTCGTAAAAGGCGACTAAGGTAAGTCGACCCACCGTGTGGTATCCGGCTCAGCAGAATAGAACACCCTCAGTTGTTACCGAGGTGTCGTAAAAGGCGACTTAGGTAAGTTGACCCACCGTGTGGTATACCACACCGTTACGTATACGGTTGAGTAGAATACACCACCCTCTTTCTTACCGAGAGGTCGTAAAATATGACTAGGGTAAGTTGACGTCAGGCAGGCGGCCGGTCGTGAAAAACGAAGCCCAATCATGTGACAACATGTTTGTAACATGTTGCGCCGACCCCACTTAGAGTGGGATAAGGGCAGGAGGATGATGATGATTATAATCATTGGGAAAGACTTATGCTGGGAGGAATTCCATTTTCATACATATGAGAGCGTTCAAACGAACAGCATGTCATATCTCATAACATTTACATGATATGAAGATAATCGACATGTATCTATAATGTAATAGATAAAACCTCATATAAATGATTCATATATGATAATCTGACTAGATTAGAGATCTATGATAAATGTATTTCTGTATTAGACCTAGAAATTTAACATAACTTTGTAAAGAAGTATTTTTTTTATCCTCATCACCATCGTTAACCATATTCAAAAAATTTGGTGGAAGCATTATTTGAACTGCCAATGACAGTTTTGTTTTGAGGGTGAATCGAAACCGGACTTAGCCACAGTAACGCGTGGGCGAACCGCAATTTAATATAAACACTGCGTTATTCTAGTACTTAATGTCTGTATGATTATAAATATATTTAACAAAAGTGACCCCATTACAGTCCGGAATATCGTCTGTGAAACGGCAATATGTCTTATCTCAATTTTAAGCCAAATCACTTTTTAACTGCATTGGGTACTACTGCCCATCATTTAGCGTATCAACAAGTATTATAAACTAGAAAATTAGGCAATAAATAAACATATTTAAAGTCATCTGTTATTTATTACATAAAAATTATTGAAAATGTATTAATAATCACGTTTTTTCTTCTTTCTGAAAAGTTGTCAAATAAAATAGGACTATTTGCCAGTTCACAGTCGATATATGGAATTATATATCTAATAACCATAATAAAGTATGTTTTTGAAATTATAAACCATATTTTCATTTCTATATTCTACAACTACGTTCGCGTCCGCGTATGTATGTTCGCGATAAACTCATAATGTACTTAACAAAATTTTACCTAATTTTCATTAATAGATAGTGTGATTAACGAGGAAGATTTTTGTGTATAATTTTGTAAGAGTTTGAGTTACTTAATTAAAATATGTTGATAATTGTTAATTTCGATAAGAGTATAGTTTTACTCACATCTTTCTCCTTTGCATAGAGCAGCGTGCGCCCGCGCAGCTTGAAGTACCGCCGTTGCCATCTCTGGAAGCTGTGCGTCTGCTTCATCAGGTAACCCTCCTTGACCACTGGCTGCGAAAGATATAAGAAAACTTAAACTATCAGCGTGTTTTCTCACCCATCCCACAGGTGGGCATGGGACTACCTTTAAAAAAACTTGAATTAGCTACCAAAAAAGTCGAGACCAATTTTTACAATCCGAATTCGTGCCAAATTTCTTCAATATAAATCCAGCGTATTAACAATGCAACCGTAACAGATATACAGACAGACTTTCACATTTATAACACTCGTATGTATTAGTGTGGACGATCTACCAAGCCCAAATCCCTTTATTGTTATCTACGTACCTCATGAAGGTCGTTTTTCTAAAGTAAATAACTACCCCGTTGTTTTCCATTATCTCAAAGCCGCACACATTTATTAAAATACCGAGTAATAAAAATAAAATATCACCCATTAAAATGATATATTTCAAAATATAGTTATAAAATGAATATAATATTTACCCTTGAGAACATACTTTTCTGTACTTCTGCAAAAGTAAAATCTAACGCACAGGTTGTCAAACTTATCGTCTAACGCCCACTTCGCTGGAATCGTAGAAATCTCAATATTTTTACTAATACTATAAATGTAAAAGTCTTTCTGTCTGTCACGTTTTCACGGCGAATCCGCTGAACCAATATTGATAAAATTTTGCACAATGATAAATGTGCCGAAGAGTCAGCCACAAGCAATGCTTATATACCGGGGTATAGGCTATAAAAATCCTTTTTTTTTCTACAGAAAGAGGAGATTGTTATCACCATCTATTATCAATATATCAACTTTTTTTTATTCACTGTATCAGTCACGTCTGTAAATTAAAAGAAAATATATTACGCTGTTTGCCTTACGTCGAAAAAGTTATATAAAAAATAATTTAAATGATTTATAGAAGCAGGCGTTACTTTGCGGAATTCCATATTACAAGCAATACAACAGAACTAACTACTTTGCTATAATCCGCACGGGTTAAGTGAATGCATGCAAAGCCAATGTGTATGAAGCAGGCAAAATCTACGCACCTTATACATGCAGGACCAGCCACCACATGCACTCCAAGGCGCAATTCACCAGCAACAACGCACACAAAAGCAGCACACACACCCACCACCACAATCTCGGCGATCGTTTCGCCCCGAAACCGAAGCATCATCAGGAGGATAGGCTTCACGATTTTTGTCGTGTCGTGTCGAGATTGTGGTGGTGGGTGTGTGTGCTGCTTTTGTGTGCGTTGTTGCTGGTGAATTGCGCCTTGGGGTGCATGTGGTGACTGGTCCTGCATGTATAAGGTGCGTAGATTTTGCCTGCTTCATACACATTGGCTTTGCATGCATTCACTTAACCCGTGCGGATTATAGCAAAGTAGTTAGTTCTGTTGTATTGCTTATAAAAAATAATATAAATTTAATTAATATAATAGTATAAATTTAACTATTATTATAATGTAAATTAAACTGAGCTAATAATAAAAATTTAATTAAAAAAATTGAACTGAGCTATTTTAATATAATATATTTCTTGTAATTCATAAGAGTTATTTACTAAAATAATTAAACTATACTCTCGACAAAACGATAAGTCTCTTCCTGTCCTCCTGGATAGATCTCATTTTTGTGATTGAGATATTTGCAGGGTTGGACAACAGCTATTGTTTATTCTGAGACTAGAGTCGACGCAAACGAAGCTGCAGCTAAAAGCTAGTATATTGAAAGTGTAGTATATTGAAATGTCTACCTTAAATTAATCTCATAATAATGAAATAAAGGGAAAGTGCTAGAATTTCATACATCATTGGGCCCAGATGTTACAGTATTAATTTTTGTGTTGTAAGATAGAAAAAATATTTGTTATCTTAGATTATACCGATATAGTACATATAGGTATTACAGAATTTACATAATATTTACATAAACCATCCGGAAGTATTTCACTATCTTTTGGCGAAAACCGTACAAAAGTCCGTTCAGTAGATTTCGAAAAAATCGATTACATACAGACAGACAGATTTTTGGGACTTTGTTTTTATATTTGTTTGGGACAAGACAAAACGTGGCAATTATTCTAACATTATAGACGGCGTGATAGGGTCTAGGGTGGTATCAAACCTAAATACGCCATAGGTTGCAATTCTCTGATAATGTTTTAGCACTCGGTTGTAAAATCGAAATACGAAGTGCAAATTACGAGGATGACAGTTAATATTATCCTTTCCCGCTCGTTAAGAAAGTACTGGATGTTCTACTTAAGTGCCGTTAAGTGTGGCAGCCATTTGTCTCGCGATTCCTTTTATAATAATTAGTGCTAATAGCTTTACTATCCAATTAGATCTAATGCTAGTTATTAGTATGAGAGCTGTCGACGATAAAATACTAATTGTCAACACTAATAACTTTTACGGCGTCGTTGAGAGGGTTTAGACGGAACTGGGGCGAAATGATTTGATTTGCTCCAAGAGAGGCGGAAGTAACGCCTCTTCCTGCTAAGTGTTTCGTCCCCTTTACTAAATGTATCAAATCAAATCAAAATAATCTTTATTCAAATAAACCATTTCAGGCACTTTTGAATCGTCAAGCATCAATATGATTAATGAAGCTACAACTGATTCGGAATGTTGCTCTTACCGAGAAGAACCAGCAAGAAACTGTTACGACGTGTTTTAAATACAACCTCCTTCATATAGTTGGTCAGTAATAAAAAAAACATTGTCGTTGTCATTATGTGTTTTTGTTGTTGGAAAAGATTAAATGAGTTGACTTTTGAAAAATTGCTTCTTATTTATTGAATAAGTGTAATGGGTAAAATATTGTTGTCGTTATAATACCTATATTATTCCGTACAAATAGAATATTACCATATATATATTGTGATGCTATAGTAAATATGCCTATTTCTTTGAACTTTTCGCGAAGGGACTCACGTTGCTTCATATTATAGATAGCCCGTATGGCTCTTTTTGAGCAACAATTTTTTTTCTATATCCTCTTCTGACATTATGCTGTGCAAAATAAACAAGTCGCGCTGTTTCAACATTGGTTAAACGTCTGATTTTTCTGACAGCACAAGAGACGGAACGGTCTTTCTGCGAGGATAGATATATGGGTGACCCATTGGAGTTTATCATCCAAAGCGAGCGCCAAAAATTTAGTTGTATTTTCAATTTTTAGTATTTGCTTATTCATCTCTAACTTTATGTCTGACCTAATTTGGTAAATTAATTTATTTGAAAGTAAATTATTTACTGAAAACCAGTTTGATATCTGAGATAGGGCACTGTTACATCGTCAAACTTATCTTTATCTCGATTTACTTTAAAAATAAAAGAGTTGTCATCTACAATCAGCACAATATAACAAATATTTTGAACACAATAAGCAATATATATATATAATATATTAACTTTATTATAAAAGTATGTTATCATCCCACGGGTGAGCATCCTCCTCCTTTCTTCTTCGCCTCCTCTCTTTGTTTTTCGAGAGAAGAGTTGCAACTTAGAGCTGCCAAATGGTACAATACGAATTCGTAAGTTACAAATATCCCCAGAATTCTTGTAATTGACAATATTTTCCTTCACGTAAACTTATATAAGTTGCAATTATCATTTAGACTCAATTTTTAACAGATAAACCCAATGGTACCCGTCCGTGGTCTTGAAGCCGTAAAACTCTCTAAAGAGTCTCGCGATCTCACTACTCGGCTATTACATTTTTCTATTTTTTTAAGCTAAACGTCGACTCATAAGTTAATTAGGTGCTCAGGCACCTAGATCGTGTTATAGCTTGTCTGGGTTAGAACCGGGTGTTACTTTGCGGATATCCGTCATGCAAAGGTAACACTAAAATTATATACTATACCATAGGATTATAGCATATAAAATTATATTTTGTACTAAATATAAACTGTTATATTTAAAAAGCCGTATTATTTATTTCAGACGGTAGCTAGATAATAAGATGCCCCCCAGCGATATTACAAAGGAAACATAAGAATTCATTTAGGGATAAAAGAATTTCTATGATCTGTATAATTAAATATATTTGCTTTGATGTTACATGGGGGATGTAATGTAATGGGCTCATTATTTTTTACAATGCACGGTTGGATTACTTACCGGTTTATTAAGGTACATACATACTGAATATCTATCCTTAGCAATAGTAATAGTCGCAGTTGGTAGTGACCGTGCCTTTAGCTCCGCGGGTCCTGGGTTCGATTCCCCCCGAGGGCCAACATTTTCAATAAACAATTTATTGGATCTTCGAGTCTGGTTAATATTCGTATTTATATATATCATCATCATCCTCCTGCCCTTATCCCACTCTAAGTTGGGTCGGTACAACGTTCTACAAACATATTGTCACATGATATGGCTACGTATTTTAGGACCGGCCGCCTGCCTTACGTCAACTTACCTTAGTCGCCTCTTACGACACCTCGGTAAGAAATGAGGCTGGTCTATTCTACTCAGCCTGATACCACACGGCGAATCGTATTTATATATATATGAATATCAAATTTCAAGCAATATAACAGAACTAACTACTTTGCTATAATCCGCACGGGTTAAGTGAATGCATGCAAAGCCAATGTGTATGAAGCAGGCAAAATCCACGCACCTTATACATGCAGGACCAGCCACCACATGCACCCCTAAGCGCAATTCACCAACAACAACGCACACAAAAGCAGCACACACACCCACCACCACAATCTCGACGATCGTTTCGCCCCGAAACCGAAGCATCATCAGGAGGATAGGCTCCTGGCTCCGAACACATGTAGCATAACGGAGTTCGGAGGGGAGGGTATTGGTGGGAGTTGAACTATTTAAGACGGCTTGTATGGGTGGCGCGGCGCATTACGATTTTTGTCGTGGAGCCTATCCTCCTGATGATGCTTCGGTTTCGGGGCGAAACGATCGTCGAGATTGTGGTGGTGGGTGTGTGTGCTGCTTTTGTGTGCGTTGTTGCTGGTGAATTGCGCCTTGGGGTGCATGTGGTGGCTTGTCCTGCATGTATAAGGTGCGTAGATTTTGCCTGCTTCATACACATTGGCTTTGCATGCATTCACTTAACCCGTGCGGATTATAGCAAAGTAGTTATTTCTGTTATATTGCTTGTAATATGGAATTCCGCAAAGTAACGCCTGCTTCTATAAATCAATATCAAATTTATCTACTATTTTTCAGACAATCAGTGACACAGCGAACACAGATTTTTTGTTTCGCGAGTAAATCGAAACCAGACTGAACCACAGCAGTCTAGCCGGATCGATAGTGTTTTATATAAAAAAAAGCACCAGAATAAATCAATCCCAACGAAGCGTTGTACCGATTTTGTTTCTCAAGTTAAATCCGGGGCAAACCGAAAGGTCGCAGGTGGAATTTTACACCAATTAAATAAACGACTGTCTCGGTTCACGTGACTTAACTGGGGTGATTGAACGGTATACATTCTAGCAGTGTTGCCATACTGCCTTTTGTACTCACGTATTTTGTTTTTAATGAAGGGCTTATTTGTTTTTTGTCTGAAATTTTTGTACCTGACCGATTACTGTATGATTATAGTCTTTGTATTTTTAATTGAAAGGAAAATATACAGATAAAAAACGCAAACAATATGCAGATTTAATAAGGTCTGTCGGTAAATATGGAGCTACGAAATCAAAATTAAAACTATTAATTAATTTCATTAATTAATCTGATTTATGTATTTACTTCAGAAAGTTTGACTTATTTTAATTACAAACTATTTTTTTTCCAAAATTAATAATGTGCCACACCAGTTCAGTTATTACGCTATTGAGATTTATATCAATACTAGCTGCGCCAGCGGCTTCGCCCGCGTCGAAATCAGGGGTCAAAAAAAAAATCAAAATTGATATTTTGAACATAAAAGTAGTTATTGTAAGCTAACCGTGAGAGATAGGAACATGCTATCGCGGACTTTTTTGTAGTATTTTTATAGATCTACAATTCTTTAGTACATTACTTTACCGTGACTCTGCTGGTTTACGCAGCGCACGCGACTAAACCTCCCAGCAAACAAGTTTTTTAACAACTGCTCGATCTCTTCAACACAATTTACATAATACCCATATGTACTATTTACTTACACCATCAGGAAGTAATGCACTGTCTTTTGGTGATAACCGTACAAAAATTCGTTTAGTAGAATTTTGAGAAAATCGATTACATACAGACAGACAGCTTTTTGGGACTTTGTTTTTTAATAAGTATAGATATAAAATTAACGGATGCGATTATACATCCACCGATCCACCGATCCACAGCTGTCGATTTTCTTACTAGTTCAGCTGGAAAAAAAGCATATATTTGAGTTATATTTTCAAAATTTATCTATTTCTATTTAGGCGTTCCAAAGTCGTTACCTTAACCTTCTTTAAGAATTGCACTATTTTTTTAGTATAAAACCGTCCAAAAATCCCTTCAGTATAGTTTGAGAAAATCGATCAATCGACAGACCGACATCTTTTGTTTTATAATATGGATAGATTTGACAGCTTGTACGCGATCATACCTACCGGAAGACATCGACAAGATAAACAACTATGATGAGTGGTTCATTTGCTAATTAAAAACAATCCACGCCCATATTCATTATATAATCCGTTCTTAAAATAGAATTAAACTGTGCACTTGCTTCGCACTATAACACATGTCATTTAAAACGAATCATTGGTTATTTATTGGATTATTGCGAAATGATTTAAGCAAAAGTAATAATAAAATTATTTTGCTATAATCCGCGATACAAATCGCGGTATCGCGGATTATAGCAAAATAATTATATTATTACTTTTGTATTATGGATCTCCGCAAAGTAACGCCTAATTCTATAAATTAAATGATTTAAGGTTAAGTGATATTATTTTTTTACAATAAAATACTCACTAGACATATGTCTATACTAATATTATAAAGAGGAAAGCTTTGTATGTGTATGTGTGTAATGTTTTCACGCAAAAACTACTCGACCGATTTCATAAATTCTTTCACCATTGAAAAGCTGCTTCTTCACTGAGCAACATAGGCTATATATTATTTAAAAAAAATAGGGATCCCTAATAAAATTGTAATAAGTTGTGAAAAATTCAGTCGTAAACATCTTTCATCGCCTGCGCCGCGGAAACTATTGAGGATAGAACAAAAAAATGTTCTACAGTATTATAGAACATATCAATATCCACAAAAAAGTCCGCAATACCATAGTATAACTATTATAGTTACACCAATATAACTACTTTTTTACACTGTAAAAGTTGATAAAATTACCGACAATAATCAAACCATTTTTTTCATATCTTTGTATTAGTCCTTATCCCATTAAATGTAAAAATATTTTATTAAAGACTATTTCAATAACTGTAAAATACTTTTTAAATTATTCAAATCCGAAATCCCAATCAAAAGATATTACGAATTTAAGAATGTAAATCGAAAGAAAATAATGCCATAACGAATTCATTTTAGCGACCGTTATAGCAGGGCCTGCATTTGATGAATTCGCTTTTATTTCAAGAATACTAATGATACCCATTTTTTATAAATGTCTTCTTCGTAGACTTTCTACTACCACGAAATCGGTATGGACGCGGGTGAAACCGCGGGGCATTGCTAGTATCAAATAAAAGTCATATATATTATCTCTATAATATAAAAATGAATCCCTGAATGTGTTGCTTAGCGCAAATCTCATGAGCAGTTGGACTTATTTCGCTAATTCTTTTTTTTATAATATTCCATGGAGTGCGAGGACAGTTCCCTGAAAAAGTCGAAAAACAACATTTTTCTAAATTCCCATAAAAAAGATTCGTAATAATACTTAAAAGTCTATTTCAACTATAATACCATAACATAAAGTTTAAATGCTAGTGAAGGGATTCCGGTCAGGCAATCGAGTGACGTTAGTATCGTAAAATTATTAATGTCAATATTTGTCAATATTTATAAGTCATCTACATATCTATCTATACTTATTATAAAACAAAGTCCCAAAAAGCTTTTTGTATGTAATCGATTTCCTCAAAATCTAATGAACGGATTTTTGCACGGTTTTCATTAAAAGATAGTGCAATACTTCCGGATAGTTCCAGATAGGTAAATAGTACATATCGGTATTGTGTAAATTGTGTTGAAGAGATCGCGCAGTTGTTAAAAAACTTGCTTGCTGGAAGCTTTAGTCGTGTGCGCTGCGTAAACCAGCAGAGATACGCAAAGTAATGTACTAGAGAATTGTAAATCAACAAAAAAGTCTGCGATAGCATGCGATAATTAAAAAAAATATATTCCCGGATCGTTCTGATGGAGATATTTGCAGGGTTGATGAGCGACAGAAGCTACTTCCGAGACTAGTCCATCCGAACGAAGTTGAGGGTAAAAAGCTAGTGTAATATATAGTGAAGTATTATTAGTATCAATAATCAAATTGAAAAACACATTAATGTCGCTCTAGTTTTCCACAGTATAATAGAATACACTGTAGTGTGGCAACACTGACACGCCGGAACCATGCTAACACCGTGAAGAGGGTATATGTACAGACATACATCGAGAGAATCACATATAGAATAGACTCGAACAATGTATCCCATGTAAAACATTCCTTAAAATATTATTGCAAGCTGTACCCACAATAAGGTTCACGTCAACTTCAAGACACCCTCAATTATGTAGGATGTGTCTTTGTTGCGCGTCCGCAAAGGAAACAGACATGAACAAACAAAAACACACACTTCTCTTGAGCCTCAGTGTAGAATATCTCTCTCTTCTCTAAGACAGTATGAATGAATGAATGAATAAATGAATGAATAAATCTTTATTCTTCAACATGCCTCCTTGTACTGACAACAACAGTATCAATAAAAAAAAAGGACTAGAGCAAATTGAAAATTTGCAGCGGTGTGGCGAAGAAAGGGATAGCCACTCAGACTAACAGGGTTGGCAACGAAAACCCATTAATGATTTCAGTGGCCTCCGTTCGCTAAATGACGGCATAGACGGCGGGCACTGTTCAATAACGCAAATTAAAAATTATAAACTATAAGGTAATAGTGGTATTTAAAAAATATAAAATAATAATAATTAAAACAAATATTTTATGTAACTGATATACACTGCTTATGATAATAATAGTTCTACTATAAACTACTCACCTAAATTCTATCGCGATCAAACAACGGTCAAACTCTGTTCACTACAGTGATGCGGTACTCGGTATGAGGCAAATGGCGCCCGCCGCTTCGTAATTTTACGATTCCTACCCTCTTCATTATAAACATTTTTTTTCTACCCGCAAGTACTTGTATTATTTTGTTCCTTACCCCTCGTTCGTACTGGCGTAAAAATTACGTCGCGTTAAAATTCCACAATAGGCGTTATAAGAAGTTTCGTATGGTATATTCAGCTTAACGCCCTCGGCATCACGACTAAAATGGAAAACTGCACGATAAAATACGTCGCGATTTAAACATGCTGTCGTGTGAACAGATACCTGGATACCCATTTGTTTCAATTCGACGTAATTTTTACGCGCGATAAAAATCCTCTCGTGCGTACGAGAGGTTAAAGTTAATTCTATCTACAACTCGTGATATTGCGCAACAGGCGACTAAGCTAAGTCGACTCGCTGTTCACCATCATTTCTTACCGAGGTGTCGTAAAAGGCGACTAAGGTAAGCTGTCGTCAGACAGGCGGCCGGTCGTAAAATACGTAAACGTATGACGCTATAAAACAAACTGAGGTCCACGGTTTCGGTTTTGGAATTTTTTTAAATAGTTTTCTATAGGTATTTAGGTTCTAGGTTTAGTCCTGTGACTAAAGCTATCGAGCTTCTTTGAGATTCTCTTTATGTCTGTACATTTCATCATCACACATCAATTCAAATAATCCTCAATCGTATAGTAAGCGTTATGTAGCAGCATCGTATAGAGATAATTTCTAAACTTGTTTAAAGGCAAGTCTAGATAATATTGAGGAATTTTGTAATAAAAACGTTGTAGTGTATGTGGGTTGATATCTGTGTATCTTAACTTGTATATTTATATACAAGACACATACATGAATATACTCACACTAACACTAATGTACAAAGGAAACATTACACTGTCTCAGACGCACGCATGTTAGTACACGAGAGCCTGTGGTAAGAGTGGACGTGTAGTGACATGTATTGCGTGTTTGAGCCTGTGCTATATTCATACAATATTAGTCTATATTAATACAACAAAGCGAACACTACAAACGTGTACCGAAACCGACAAATGATTTTGGGACCTTTTTGGAGGCGCAACCTAGGCGTCATACTAGAAACCGACATAACGGTTTCTAGTATGTCTGTCATATCTATCACTATTTTTACTAATATCATAAATATGAAAGTCTGTCATTTTGTTACGTTTTCACATCCAATCCACTGAACCAATATCGATTAAAATTGACACGATTCATGCTTTTAGACCAGGGTAGCATATTACAGTATTTTTAAACATCACATACGACAATCCTTTACCCTGCACTTAATATTTATTTAATGACATTATATACCACAGACTTTATGTCCCTGCCCTTTTTTAGTTTTATTTTTATCTTTTAATTAACCTTGTGTAACAGACACTAAAAATTTTGGAATAGGAAATAGTCAAATGACAGTCTGTGTTGTTGTTAATACCGGATGCGGGGTTCTTGAGTGATCGATAGCGACGGTAGAGACTTTTCATGTGAGATTGCCTTAAAAAGTGAAACTTGACGTAATTAGGGAGATTCTGTAGAGATTCAGACGAGTCTGTCGATTGTCGTCGTTTTTCGTGATTTCTAGTTAAAGTGTATTTTGAGTCGATTAGTGAAGTCAAGCTGAAAGCGAATAGTGAATTAATACAAGTTTAATAGTGGGAAAGTGAAGATGTTACGATCCAAGACCTTCGGGGCTCGTTTCACTTGTACTTAAAAACAACTTACTCTGATGCATCAATATAATAAATATTTTGAAAAATATAATATATATTGGGTTTTTTTTCTCCTTATGGAGATTAAACCCCATTTATTATCAACAGATCAAGTTTGGGGTAGAGGAATCATTGCAATAGGAGTTGCAATTTTATCCTCCTGATCGATCGGATTTTTGTGATCGATATTTGGATTGGAAAGTGACAGAAGCTTAAGTTTATTTCAGATCTAAGGTCTACGCAGATGGAGTCGCGGATAAAATCTAGTTTTAACTATAAAAGTGTATATTTTTTCGCACAAATACTATATTACTGTAGATATATTGTGAAGCTACAGTCATGACGAATTCTTTCAAATTCCCTCTAATATGCATATCAAAGGTTAAAAATTGTAGCCGTATTATTATATCAAAACACTAACGATGTTCCTATTACATATTGTTGCCTTAAATAAAACTAACGCGCCGTGAAAGCCGCCCTCGGCCTACCACGGCGCCGTGCTGTCGCACCTATATTACACGACACTGTTATGTTGCTTGTATATATCCAACATACACAAAAGTTACGTATGTTTGTGTGTACCGCTCTAACACTCCAACTTAGCATACATATAAATAAATATCATCATCCTCCTGCCCTTATCCCACTCTAAGTGGGATCGGCACAACATGTTGTCACATGATTCGGCTACGTATTTTACGACCGGCCGCCTGCCTGACGTCAACTTACCTAAGACGTATTTTACGACCCCTAGGTAAGAAAGAGGGTGATCTATTCTACTCAGCTGGATACCACACAACATTAAGAAATACTATAGTAATGTAGTAGTGAATTGTAGATCTTACGTTACTTTTTATTCTATGTAAATCTATGATTTCTGAGATAAAAGGAAGCTCGATTTTCGAGCTTTTTCAAGATTCGCCTTATGTCTGTGGCTAAACCTAAAACTATTTAAAATTTTCCAAAACCGAAACCGTGGACCTCAGTTAGTCTATACTAATATTATAAAAAGGAATGATTTGTATGTTTGTGTGTATGTATGTATGTTTGTAATGTTTTCACGCAAAAACCACTGAACCGATTTCAAAAATTCTTTCACCGTTGGAAAGCTGCTTCTTCACTGAGCAACATAGGCTATATATTATATATTACATTTAAAAAAAATAGGGATACCTACTAAAATTGTAATAAGGTGTGAAAAATTTAGTCATTAAAATCTTTCACGCGAGCGCTGCGGAAACTATTGATGATATAACAAAAAAATGTTCTACAGTATTATAGAACATATCAATATCCACAAAAAAGTCCGGGATACCATATGTCTAACTATTATAGTTATCCCAAAATAACTACTTTTTTACATTGTAAAAGTTGATAAAAGTGGCGACAATAATCAAACCATAATATTTACATCTCCGTATTAATCCTTATCCCACTAAACGATATTTTATTAAAAACTGTTTCAATACCTAAAATGTAAAATACTTTTTAAATATTTAAAATTGGACATTCCACTCAAAAGATGTAATTAATTTATAAAATGTCAATATAAAGAAAATAATGCCATAACAATTGTAGCGTATTGTATTTGTATACCTATGAATACATTCCTTTAAAATTTTTCTTTGCCTTCCCTGGAACAAACTTTCAATTTACAAAAATAAATCTATAGTCTGACTTAGTAAACTTTTCATATAAATGACAAAACTTACACGTTTAATTTGCACAGTTTCAAGCGACCAAACATTATTTAAACTCATTTTCAAATTTTAAAATGTCCATCTGATTGCGAATGGTATGCAAGCTTGTTCAAAACTGCGCCATTACATTCATACATTTGGGGCTTGGAAAGGGATTTGGTTGGAAAAAAACGTTTTGTTTAAGGCATCTAGTATAACAACAGCTATAGCTATTGTTAAGCGATCTTTTACTCTTCGTGCGTGTCTGATAACTCTCACAGAGATGCCACAACATATGTGAGAACAGACATTCTTTTCTATCAATAACATAAAACCGCTACCCCTTCACTCTGCCACCTCACCGGACTGTCGAACTGTCTCTACGCGATACGCGATCTCTTTACGGTTTAACTTAATTTAAACACTATATTCGGCAACATTATATTCACGTGGCCGATAGCAAGGAAGAGACTTGGTTTTGGATCGAGAATTGTTAATAAAAGGTGGAGTTCGCCACATCGAAGGCAATCTCGTTGCAATACTTGGCTCATACGGTTATTAGATGCTTACGCGGTTAGATCGTTTCATCACTTGGAGTCTTGCTGTAAAGCTTGACTTGTACGATTATTAAACACTCACGTGTTTAGATCGCGATACAACCTGTCCTGGTTAAACAAGCAGGTTTATTAGTGTTCGTTGTTCTAATACTTTCGAGTAGACTCGCGTCTACCTGCCTGTCTTTTATTATTATTGCCTGCCTATCGCTATTCTACAGGATATATTTCGGAGAGTGTGCTGAAGTACTCCATAACCTTGTCCCTCCATCACCATTTCATCAACGCACCGCTAGGCACCGGGAGAAGTTCCATCCTTACGTTATTGACATCCCACGAAGGCGCACGAAGCGCTTCGCGTCTTCTTTTTTACTGTGCACGGCAAGGGAATGGAGTTCTCTCCCGGCATCTATTTTTCCCGAGTCATATAATATGGGTATCTTCAAAGCAAGAGCGAATAGGCATCTTCTAGGCAAGCGCGCTCCATCTTAGACTGTATCATTGCTTACCATCAGGGATGATTACAGTCAAGCGCTCGACTATTACGCAATAAAAAAAATAAAAAAAACCTACCTACATTGAGTGCTTTCGAGTTGATATAATCTAACCTCAATTAATACTTATTCGTGATAAGAGTAACCACTGAGTTTCTTGCCAGTTCTTTCGTAGTGGATAACAGCGTTCCGAACCGGTGGTAGAATCATCCTAGCATAATATTAATAACTAAATAAATAATATAAATATATGGGACACTTACACACACGGTCGTCCGTCCCCAAAGTAACTTAATACTTGTGTTATGGGTGACGGACAACTGGTAGATATACTATATATATAATTTTAAATACATACTTAAAAACAAATATACACCCAGGCTCGAAGAACCAAGAATTTTTTTTTTTTTCGAAGAAAAAAGCAAATGTTGGCCCTCGGCAGGAATGGAACCCGCGACCCGCGGAGCTGAAGGCAGGGGCACTACCCACAACGCCAACGTGCCAGTCAAATCATATTAACTGAACCTGTCAATACTTGTTTGGTCTATTCCATATGTGTTAGTTGTACGTTTATCTTTGTTGACTATGGTAGAAAGCTAAAATATTTAAGTGAAATTCCTGCCACTTCTAAGAATGATATTATAAATAAAGGTATTAGCAGCTATATCTTAGCATTTATATTGAAGCAGAGTTTTAGATAAAAGATAACAATACAATTTAACCTCAAAAACATTGATAAGCGGAAATACTCGCGTAGTTGGTACTGGAGTACTGAGATTTTCTTTATCAGTGATAATTTTTAGTATCAATAGCCATGACCTTACTGATTTATATAACAGAGAAGATATATTATAATTATATCGCACGCATAGTATTAAAATGACCTAATTCAGAAAAATGTGGTGTGGCAAATTGCAATAAAGGGCGTATAAAACTCGTGAGTGACCCATAACTTGAAAGAGCAAGAAAAGACTGTTTTTTAATACTTTGTATCGTGATATCGAAGCGAAGCGAAGCGAAACGATCGTCAAGATTTTGGTGGTGGTTGTGTGTGCTGCTTGTGTGCGTTGTTGCTGGTGAAAGCGTCTTGGGATGGATGTGGTGACTTGTCCTGCATGTGTAAGGTGCGTAAATTTCGCCTGCTTCATACACATTGGCTTTAATAATAATAATAATAATAACCCCCCCGGGGGATCACCTTGACGTGGTGGGGGGGCTTACGGGTATGGCTACTGGGGCTTTAATGGTCTGATCATCTTGACCTTACTTCTAAAAGCCACATAACATCTTGGCGAATACCTACCCTAACTAACGATCCCAAACCCAAAAAATTGAGATATGCAGAACGAAAACAAAAGATATAATTTGCGGCCGCTTCCCGGAGTTCGTCGGGGCGCATCTGGAGCCGACGCTGGATGCTACAGTATGCGAACCGTTGGCGACGGGGGACTGAGTCAGCGGGTTCCCCTCGATAAACATGCTACAGCTGACCGATCATCGTCATATTCATCTCTTTCATTATCAAGCCCTTCAACTTCATCTTCCTTTCATACTTCTTCCCAATCTTTATCAACATCTACGCATTCATCACCAAAATCAACGTCATCAGCTGTTGTGCAAGAGGCAAATGCCTTAAATCTTGCACCCACTGCTGGCACTGTTCGTGTGCGGAAAAAATGGTCTGAAGAGATGAACCGCTTTATATGGCACACATACTTAACCATCACGAAATGTGAAACTATACTATTAAATAATTACCTTGACCCACTACATAGACTTTTTGATCAGAAATTCCCTCAAATGTTAGCCACGCGACAGCGAATTGGAGATCAAAGACGCGCTATTCTTAGAAGAAAGTTACTGTCCCAAAATATTTTAGATGAAATACGAAACGAAGTGGCAACGTGCATACAGAAAGAAAGAATAGCAAGCAACATTCCTTCAACACAAGCATTAAATCAGCCAACTTCACAATTTCATTATACACCATCACCAGAAATAAGCATCACACAAAATACTAGAATGAAATGGTCAAACGACATTAATGAAGATATCGTGCGATGTTATTTTGAATCAACGCAGCTTGAACAAAATAAAATAGCGTACCGGAAAAAATTATATGAATTATTTACGATTAAAAATCCCCACTTGTCACATCTTTCAGAACAAAGAATTGCGGACCAAAGAAGAGTAATTTTTATGAACAATTTAGTTGACAAAAATAGAATCGAAGAAATTAAATTGGAGATTAAAGCTCACTTGGACGCTGTCAACAATCAACTTAGAAGCAATTCATCAACTGATTTACATATGAACCTGATAAGTCAAAATGAAACTGAAGATATTACAGACACAGGTAGTGATCCAAAGATGCTGGATACCTTGCAAGATATGCCTAACGAAAACGCTAATCATTCAGTCGAGATTCAACTTGAAGTAGTTCCCAGTCAAATAGAAATAGAGTTTAATAAAGCATTAGTCCAGTTTAAAAATTTAGATCCAGAAGAAAGACCATACATCCCTAAACAAAAAAGTTCTCGTAAATTTTCGCATATTGTTCAATATTTGAATGACATCTTAAAGAAGCATTTACATGATAATTTAGACTTTAATTCAGTACACGCATTAATTTATTCAGCAGCGTACACGGCTGCTAATTGCAATGGTACTAAATTTAGAGGAGGAGAAGGTACATATCGGAATAATCATATAAAGAAACCCTCATGGCAGAAAAGAATTGAGAAAAAAATAAAAAAATATAGGGTTGAAATAGGAAGATTAACACAATATATTAGAGGAAATAGAAATCGAAAAGTAACTTACACAGTAGAACAGATAAAAATTAAATATAAGACTCACACACAACATGAAGAACCAAACACAGAATTAGAACACTTTTTAGACACCTTAAAACAAAAATTAAACTCGGCATCAAGTAGAATGAAACGATATTTAGAATGTACGAAGAGAAAACAACAGAACACAACATTTAACAATAATGAAAAAATGTTTTATAGAAACCTCGGCAGTAATCGCCAAACTCCTGACTCCTGTAATGTTGAGGGTGCATCGCCAGAACATCTCTACCATTACTGGGCAAACATTTGGGAAAACCCGATTCAACACAACTCAAACTCTGGCTGGCTTCAAAAAGTCACGAGTACAATAAATACACAAGAAATGATGTTTGAAAGTTTACCACTAAATACATTTATTCAAGTTCTAAAACGTGCACATAATTGGAAAGCTCCTGGAACCGATAATATACACAACTTTTGGTACAAAAAATTCACCAGCGTACATACATACATACACAATCACATAAATAAATTCATACAATCACCACACACAATACCCTCATTCATAACACATGGAATCACTTACATGTTACCCAAAGGCGCCGACTCAAAAGACCCTGCAAATTATAGACCTATAACTTGCTTACAAACTATATACAAATTTATCACAGGATGCATTAACGAAACGATTTATCAACACTTCGAGCAATATAGTATACTTGCAGAACAACAAAAGGGTTGTAGGAAAAATAGTCAAGGCTGTAAAGAGCAGTTAATAATAGATGCAGTCGTTATGAAACAAGCACAAACTAGTAAGAGAAATATTCACACAATGTATATAGACTACAAAAAAGCGTTTGATTCGGTGCCCCATAGCTGGCTCATTTATGTACTTCAACTCTATAAAGTACATCCAATACTAATTAAGTTTTTAGAATCTGTTATGAATCAGTGGCAGACAAAGCTGAAGGTTACCCAAAATAATACTTCAATTACTACTGAACGGATTAAAATACAAAGAGGTATTTTTCAAGGAGATGCACTTAGTCCATTTTGGTTTTGTATAGCGCTTAATCCACTATCTCAGTTACTTAATAACGCAGAAATTGGATTTAAGTTAAAACTACACGAAACCTACCACATTATTTCCCATTTGATGTTCATGGACGATATAAAACTCTACGCAACTAATAATATGGAACTTACTAAATTAACAGACATAACACAATTATTTTCTAGGGACATTCAAATGCTATTCGGGGTAGATAAATGCAAAATGCATTCTGTAAACCGTGGGAAAACAATAGCCAACACATATATACTAGAAACAGGAGAGAAGATAGAAGCCATGGATCAATATAGTTCATACAAATATCTAGGATTTCAGCAGTGTAGAGAGATTAAACAAAAGCAGACAAAGGAAGATCTGACCCAGAAATTTAAAATTAGATTAAACCAAATATTCAAGACATATCTTAATTCACGCAACACCATTAAAGCTATAAATACTTATGCCATTCCAGTTCTATCTTATTCTTTCGGAATTATAAACTGGTCTAAAACAGACCTGAATAAACTTCAACGTAATATAAATACACTTATGACCAAATATAGAAAGCATCACCCTAAAACATGCATACAACGTCTCACATTGCCGAGACGAGAAGGAGGAAGAGGGATCATAGATATAAAGAACTTACACAACAGACTTATAAAGAATTTAAGAAAATATTTTCACGCCAAGGCTGAAAATATAAAAACGCATCATTATATAACTGAAATAGATAAAAAATTCACCCCACTTAACCTACATGATAGAAATTCACAGCCTAATGAAAACATTTTAAGCAACGACCAAAAAATTGGAATGTGGTCTCAGAAGTCTTTGCATGGGAGATATCGAGCTGATCTTAGCCAAGATCACGTCGACATAGAAGCGTCGAACGAATGGCTGCGGCGTGGTGAGCTCTTCCCAGAGACAGAAGCTTTTATGATTGCAATACAAGATCAAGTAATAGTTACACGAAATTATGAAAAACACATTATCCATAGACCTAATCTTATAACAGACACTTGTAGGCGCTGTTATTGTAGTTCCGAAACGATTCAACATATAACAGGTGCTTGTAAAGCGATAGCACAAACTGACTATAAGCACCGACATGACCAAATAGCAGCAATTGTTCACCAAAATCTGGCGTATAAATATAAATTCATTTCTAAAAAAACTGCGTATTATAAATATAAACCTAGTGTAGTTTTAGAAAACGATCAGCTTAAAATATATTGGGATAGAACTATTATCACGGATAAAACTATACATTACAATAGACCGGACATAACCGTGTATGATAAGATTAGAAAGCAAGTTAAATTAATAGATATTGCAATATGTAACACACACAACCTAACCGCCACCTATTCAGATAAAATATGCAAATATCGAGATTTAGCAATAGAATTGAAAAAACAATGGTCAGTTAATATGGTTCACACAATCCCAATAGTTATTTCATCCACGGGTATCATCCCTAAGAGCCTAAAAAATAGTTGTAAGAGTCTAGAAATTCCCCCACACATTTACACGCTTATGCAAAAGGCTGTGATACTTAACACGTGCAGAATAGTCCGAAAATTCCTGTCTGAAATTTAATGCACTTGGCCATGGCCCGTGCTTAGACACCTCTTTACTGAGAGTAATAAAAGTAATTTAAATAATAATAATAATAATAATAATAATAATCGTTTATTTGCCAGAATATGAGTAATAAACAGAGATGTTGACATTATATAAGGCACAAACATATTCTACTGTTATACAGTATGCAAATTTAAGTTACAGTTTCATTCGAACATTCTTTTAAAAATTTACAATTATAAATACAAAATGTCAAGAAAAAAAGTTCGACTGTGGATAAAACAATTATTATTATATGTATTAGTTTAACAATAAAATTATCTAATTAGAATATTATGTCAATATTAAATTAAATAAAAAAAAATGTATGTATGTCAATGATATGCTATGCATGCATTCGCTTAACCCGTGCGGATTAAAGCAAGGTAGTTTTGTTATAGTGCCTGTAATATGGAATTCCGCAAAGTAACGCCTGCTTCTATAAATCTGTTCAGAAGTGTATCACGTAACCGCAAGTACATTCTAGCCGGCTTCCAACTAACCCAGATGTAGCACAATGAAAGTTTTAACGGCCTTTTAAAGTATATGTACAATAGGAAAAAAATCTGTCTAGGTCAGTAGGGCTGCACAGTTTGAAGTGCTCCAGATATGAGAAACAAAATGTTGAGGCAGAAACTATAATAGAACTACTTTGCTATTAAGCCGCGAGTTAAGCGAATGCATGCAATTCAAATTCAAATTCAAAATATTCTTAATTCAAGTAAACTTGTAAACAAGTGCTTTTGAATCGTCAACCTTAATGCTGGTTCCGAAAGCTGTTCCTACCGAGAGGAACCAGCAAGAAACTCGACTGTTGCTCTTTTTAAAATATAAATCTTAAAACTAGTTACATTTAGTTATTTCTGTCTTGTACAGGTTAGAAGTGCAGCTATATCAACACATCCTTATCATCCAAGTAATCTTCAACAGTATAGTAGTCTTTCTGTATCGCGCTCTTTTTAACAGTGTTTTTAAACTGCTGTAATGCCATGGCCAAAATTGACTTCGGAATTTTATTATAGAATCTTATACCCAAACCCATAAACGATATACGTACTTTTGCAAGGCGCAAAGCAGGAGTCGCAAGCTTATGTCGGTTCCTACTTTGTCTATTATATACATCACCTATCGTGATGCTAATGTGTATGAAGCAGGAGAAATTCACGTACCTTACACATGCAGGATAACTCACCACATGCATCTCAAGACGCCTCCATCAGCAACAATGCACACAAAACAATACACACAACCACCACCAAAATCTCTACGATCGTTTCGCTCTGAAACCGAAGCATCATCAGGAGGGTAGGCTACACGACAAAATCGTAATCAATGCATTACGTGCTGGTTATAGCAAAGTAATTCTGTTATAGTTTCCGTAATATAGAATTCCTCAAAGTAACGTCTGCTTCTGCTTCTATGAATCATTTAAAATGTTGAGGGATTCGATGAAAAATTTTGAAATCTTTCTCTCCAAAACGGAGAGAGAATGCCTATGACCAGCAGTGGGATGGTAACAGGCCGTTACTTTTATGTTAAGAAAGTGAAAATGTATCTATAGAAAAATTCTAAATTTAAAATATAACTTACTAAGTGGTACTCGCCACTTCTTTCCCACCATGTTCAGTGTTTAATTACTCTTAATAAAGTATGTTTTTTTCCTTTTTCCCAAAAGAAAACTTATGTTAGCCCGGTTAACTTTAAGCATGGTTTGTGTATAAGATTTATAATAAAATCCGCAATCGATTTAACTTTGCACCAGCAGTTTTAAAACACTATTTGAAAAAGGCTAATTCAGAAAGCCTACTATACTTTTGAGGATTACTTAGATGATAAGAATGCGTTGTTATGGCTACTCGTCGTCCCTGTACAAGACAGTAATGACTAAAAGTAACTAGCTATAAGAATTATTTTGGAAAAAGCAACCGCTGAGATTCTTCCTGGCTCTTTTCGGTAGGAACAGCTTTCCGCACCAGCAGTAGAATTGACGATTCAAAAGCATTTCTTTAAAAGTTTACTTGAATAAAGAATAATTTGAATTGCGTTTTAACACCTCAGTTAATTGCCTCTTCAGGTGACAAGAGGGCTGGCTCCTTTTTCGCACAAAGAATCAGCTTAGCGATTCAATCCGGCAACGTTGCCAGCATTCTTGGGACCATTCCACGTGGTCATGATTTGTATAGTACTAGCGTGTAGGTTATTTAAGATACAAAAGTAATAATAAAATCATTTTGCTATAATCCGCTATACAGTAAATAGAAAATATATATAGTGCTAAATGTATAGTGGACTATCCGTTTTTTCATACCCGTTACATGCCGGATTCGTAAAAACACATGCACAAACCACCACTGCCACCACAATACACAAGCACTACACACGTTCACTATCACAAACTCAACAATCGTTTCGCCCCGCAACAGAAGCATCATCAGGAGGTAGACAAAATCGCAAAGCTTTGCGATTTTGTCGCGTATATTTTCTATTTACTGTATAGTGGATTATAGCAAAATAATTTTCTTTTACTTTTGTATTATGGATATCCGCACAGTAACGCCTAATTCTATAAATTATTTATTTAAGATAGACATAACTTGTACATTTTGTTGTAAAAAAAAATTGAATTTGACGTTAGGGCAAATTTCATTAAATGATTTATAGAAGCAGGCGTTACTTTGCGGAATTCCATATTACAAGCAATATAACAGAACTAACTACTTTGCTATAATCCGCACGGGTTAAGTGAATGCATGCAAAGCCAATGTGTATGAAGCAGGCAAAATCTACGCACCTTATACATGCAGGACCAGCCACCACATGCACCCCAAGGCGCAATTCACCAGCAACAACGAACACAAAAGCAGCACACACACCCACCACCACAATCTCGACGATCGTTTCGCCCCGAAACCGAAGCATCATCAGGAGGATAGGCTTCACGACAAAAATCGTACTGCAAATTGTCGTGAAGCCTATCCTCCTGATGATGCTTCGGCTTCGGTGGGTGGTCCTGCATGTATAAGGTGCGTAGATTTTGCCTGCTTCATACACATTGGCTTTGCATGCATTCACTTAACCCGTGCGGATTATAG
This sequence comes from Morpho deidamia, assembly GCA_947086505.1. Lineage (NCBI taxonomy): Eukaryota > Metazoa > Arthropoda > Insecta > Lepidoptera > Nymphalidae > Morpho > Morpho deidamia. The sequence continues at coordinate 17,648,076 of CAMTZC010000024.1, forward strand.
CATAGTAGTTAGTTCTGTTATATTGCTTGTAAATTTCATTAATTTAATAAATTTCCGCGAAAACGTAACAGACAGAACTCGAATTTTTTATGCTATTATAGCTCAGTAAGTGTAATATAAATAATGATTTGAATAGCCTATAGTTATAACAGTTGGGCCGGGTAGCCAAGTGCATGACGAACAAGGTGAGAAATCGACCTAATTATGTTTCATTAGCGGCAAACGACTCAATAAATTTACTCATAATTTACAACGCAGATCTGAGTTTAAGTAATAGTGTTACAAATAATATTTCATTTTTTCTGTAATTAAGTTAGAACGTAATATTTTTAATATAAATTTCGAACACAAAAGTACTAATTGTGAGTATATCATAAGAGTTAGAGAGTTGCTGTCCCGATTTTTTTGTAGTATTACTGAAGATATACAATTCTCTAATACATTACTTTAGTGTATATCTGTTGGTTTATTTGGTGCACGCTACTAAACCTCTCAGTTGGGTAGTTTTTTTTACAACTGCACGACCTCTTCAACACAATTTAATATAATATAATACAATTGCACAATTTAATATAATTGCACAAGTTTATAGTATAAATGTATAACAATCCGTTTAGTCAAAAAAATTTAATAAATAAATATATTTTTGACGAAAACAATGAATATGTAACCCAAATACGTCCAAGTAATTAATAATTTCAATATTACTCTAATAACAATATTTTTATCGTGTTTTGTTCCTTTGTAAAATAGCCTTTCGTTACCTACAATGTTTCATTTTCTTTGTTCTTTACAATTGGTGTAGAACAAAGGTTTATTTTTCAGAAGAACTAAAGAATAATTTTTAAACAAAAATAGCTTTATATTTCAACATATTAAAAAAATCCGAATTTGACTGAAGTGAAGTCATTAAATGGATAGAGACTACAGATATGAAATTCTAACATTTTTTATTGTGTTATATTCTGTAAATCTGTCTGTCCGTTTAACTATCCATCTTCGTGTGTGTGTTAATGACTAATCTACTAAAATCAATATTGAGTTTTTCTTTAGAGAAAACATTGCTTTATAGGAGGTTATTAAAGGTTTAATTTGGCGGGAACGAAGTAGGGGATGCCAATAGTATTACGTTCAAACTAATACCATAAAGCAAAAGGCTGTTTGTCTGATGATGATGATTATTAAAAATATAGTTATGTACATTATTAATTAGTGTGCATGATTTATAGAAGCAGGCGTTACTTTGCGGAATTCCATATTACAAGCAATATAAGAGAACTAACCACTTTGCTATAATCCGCACGGGTTAAGCGAATGCATGCAAAGCCAATGTGTATGAAGCAGGCAAAATCTACGCACCTTATACATGCAGGACAAGCCACCACATGCACCCCAAGGCGCAATTCACCAGCAACAACGAACACAAAAGCAGCACACACACCCACCACCACAATCTCGACGATCGTTTCGCCCCGAAACCGAAGCATCATCAGGAGGATAGGCTTCACGATTTTGCCTGCTTCATACACATTGGCTTTGCATGCATTCACTTAACCCGTGCGGATTATAGCAAAGTGGTTAGTTCTGTTATATTGCTTGTAATTAGTGTGCAGCCCATCGAAAATTTTAAAAACTTAAATTGGCTCCTTGATTAAAAAGGTTGCTCACCCCTAATCTGGGGCATAAATAAACAAAATTGATCCTCGCAACGCTACGCGTCCCGGGCACATGACTCCCCCCGCCTCCCGCCATACAGATGGCACGCCCATGCCGAAAGCGCTTTTCGCGTCCAAAACAAACCGTCAAATCACTCACCAGTCTCCCGACGCACTTGCTAGTCGATATCCTGCGGAGGAGAGCTCTCTTTTCGGTTTCATTTTCGCTGTCCGTGCTGTCATCCCCGCAGGCTGCCCTATCGCCTATCGCCCCTCCGGCCACTGACATCGCGCCGCGGGCGCTCGCTCGCCAAACACTCGCCACACATCAAACGCGGCTACATCATACAGAATTAACTTGAAAACACATTGTATAATGGTTCGCTACCTCGCTGACATTCCGAGCGAGCGCCATGACCATTGACAGAAGGGATACTGAAAACAAAACAAGCTTGCGATCGTGCTACCATCTGTTTAGGACGCGGCGAACTACGAGGGAAAGCTACGGAAAGCGTACATCGCGTTGTTGCTGGAAAATATGTGGTCAGATGGCGTTTTCCACCTCTATATAGCGTAAGTAAGCTGTGATAGCCTAGTGGTGAGACCGTGCGACTCTCTAGAGACGACATAGGTTCAAACCCCGGGCAGGCACCCGCGATGAGTTTTTCTATTAAAAACTTATGTGTCTAATTGATAATTGCAATTTATCACACGCTTTTCGGTGAAGGAAAACATCGTGAAGAAACATGCATATCTCTAGAGAATTCTAGGGATATGTGTAACCTACCAATCCGCATTGGAGCAGCGTGGTAGGTCTTAGCTCCAATCCTTCTCTCCAAAAACGGAGAGAGGAGGCCTTAGCCCAGCAGTGGGCATAGTAACAGGCTGTTACTTTACTTTACTTAAGTATTAGCGCCACAACGGCAAAAATGTAATGATTAGCAAGTGTAGGCAAATTATTGATGATAAGATATTATTTTTGTTTTTAGGCGAACACAACAGGTTACGACTGAACAATATAATAATATATACTAAGTAACGCTTATAATCCAATTGTCAATCCTTACCTCTCCTTTGCAACATTACCAGTACTTCTCCTTGGGCTGTTTATAAAAATTCGAATTCGAAATTTAGTGAATTATATTATGCCCCCAAATGCGACTGTCGGGTACACAAACTCACTTTGTCCAGCTAAATGCCTTTATTCATCATCATTCTCCTGCCCTTATCCCACTCTAAGTGGGGTCGTATGATTTGACTACGTATTTTAAGACCGGCCGCCTGCCTGACGTCAACTTACCTTAGTCACCTTTTACGACACCTCGGTAAGAAATGAGGGTGGTCTATTCTATGCAGCCGGATACCACACGGAATTTACCTTAGTCGCATCTTACGACACCTCGGTAAGAAATGAGGGTGGTCTATTCTATGCAGCCGGATACGACACGGAATTTACCTTAGTCGCATCTTACGACACCTCGGTATGAAAGGAGTGTGGTCTATTCTATTCTGCCGGATACCACACGGCGGCAGCTAAATGTCTTTATTGTACTATATTAATATTAATTATAATTTTTCTTATGCTATATACTGTGCTAATATATTAAATATCTAATGGCGTCCGTTGCCACCGATATTAGGTAGGGAAAGGCGAGATTGTGCGAAGTGTCTTTCCCTGGTATGGAACACTACACCTCAGGTGTCGTATGGAGTCTGGGAAAGCGGCAAACGCTGAGTAGACGTAACAAGTGTATATATTAGACGTGTATATTTATTTATATTTATTGTGTATCGATTTATTGATTTTATATATGTATTTATATTCATTGTTACTATATTGTTCTTGTTGATACAGGTGTATCAGATAGGTATCTTATGTTACAATTTCTTCTTTCTCCAAAGGTTGTCTTGTAGAGATTGCTTTTAGAGATCGCTTTTGCACGCCGTATGTTTCTTTAGTCAAGTTTATTTCTTTATGTAATTCGTGTAATGTAATATGTTTGCAATAAAAAAAATCTATCTAACCTTAAGGTAAGCACAGGAATTAATTAAGAATTAAAACTAAAATGAAATATTAAAAACAATATTAATACAAATATAGCAAGTCGTGAATCAAAAATGTCTACCTTATTTGAAACACTTTTTATTTAATATATTTAAGATAATAAGAAAACCAAAAGATCACTTCGTGCACATACAAACAATAAGGTTGTTACGAATGTTGTTATAAATTTAAAAATTATTTAAAACATTTTTAATATATAGTGTAATAACTCAACGAGTGAAAAGTTCTAGAATTATTGAAACTAACAGCAAATACATACTTGGCGCCTGGCATTGCGTTCGGCACAGCTCTTAGCGAATGTTACCCAGGTGTTAATACTACTAAGTTCGGCAGCTCCTCCCAATTGGGTTTTTTTAAATATTTTATATTTATAATTAGCACTTTCCAAGTACCATACAGCTGGACGCTTTTGGATCTCATAGATAAATAAATTTATATCAAAGTGGTCGATTTCCATTTTGATTAACACATATCTAACCTAACCTACACGAAAGCGCGTCTTACGAGCAGGGGGTGAAACTCTCTAAGAAGTAGGGATGGACAGAATCACCAATTAGTTAGTGATCATGATATGATTCACTCATCATATAGTATCATCTGCTATAGAATTTTAGATAACTGCTATTGCTATACAAAATTATGGATATTCCATAAAAAACTAAAATACTATTACAAAAAAATGTTATCATTATATCATATGTATCGAGGTTATGTGGCACTTTTACAATATTCCAAGTGAATGTATTACCTAGAATTTGATTTAAGATATTGAACTGAATATGAATTCAGAATCAGAATTACGTTTGTTTGTAATAACAATAACTTTGTCCAGTGATAGCTGAATAATATTATAGCCGATAGCATTTTTTGCTAGTTGCTATTTACGCTTTTAGCGATTCAGCGATTACTTGACTAAATGATTGCTTATACAAACAAATGTAGTCCTTATATCCTATACATTGCATACGCATATAAGGCCTACATTTGTTTGGGTATACAAAATCAATCGCAATAGCAGCACGATCACCGTCGTCACCTTTGATCATATCATGGTGCGAATATGATTCTCAAATCGCAATCATACCCAACCTTACTAAGAAGTACTTTCAGGTTGCCGCGAGGTCTATCTCTTGGCAGGCAGAAAAACAAAATGACTTTTATCGAAGTGTTCAATAGATTTCGTAATGTCTACAACATTATCAGTTGAAGTCAGTACAGCTCAGAGGAAACGAGCGCACTTCAGTTACAGAATTCCTGATAGGTTCCCATGTTACTTCAACGAGACCTAAACTTTTTTGCTTTTCTTTCAAATTGCACCATTTTTATATGCTCTTAAGTAAATACCAGGTCAACCAGGTACTTTTTATTAAATGGGTCTCTATAAAACCCGTGGTAACGTGACAGTGACATCTCTGAGAAGGCTGAAAAAACATTTTCCTTTCATTACTCGAATAAAATGAAGGAGTTTCTAATCTATATCTTATAAAGTGTATTACGAATGTGTCCTATAAAGTGTACTACGAAGTGTATTACGAAGCTCACGAATCACGAGCGCTAGACTAAGAGCGTGCGCTTGCATGTGTACAGTTTCGACACAACTCTTTATTCTCAAAACGCGCGTAAGCAAAGCGAGCGTTTTAAATCGCCCAATGTGTACCCACTGTAATTATGACGAAGTATAAAAAACTTCTTAGACCGTTTACGTATTACTTCTTATAGAAAATCACATAATATTCTAGAACTTGATTTTAAATTTAATGAATTGGAAAAATTTTCATTTTAGAATTTCGGCTCATTTATCTAAAATCCGACGTAAGATGCACGCGGCGTGAAGTTTTCGAGAATTTTTTGCATTTTTTGTATTAGTTTTAATTTAATAATAAGCATCAGTTACCGAAACGATTTGTAAAGGATTTTAGAGAAATTTACAAGTATCTGTATCAAGAATTGATAAATTTTCAAGATGAGGGAAATCATTAATCTTCAAATCGGTTCGTGCGGGAACCAAATTGGAGGAAAGGTATTTAGGAAAGCAAACAAAATATTTAAAGATGTCGTATTCAGAGATGTTTTGTAAACATGTTTATATGGTAACTAAAGCAGATTTTAAACGGTTTCTTGTTTGTTTATAGTTCTGGGAAGTGATATCAGATGAGCACGGAATCGACCCTAGCGGCTGCTACCACGGCGACTCTGATCTCCAACTGGAGCGTGTCAATGTCTATTACAACGAGGCTTCTGGTGGCAAATACGTGCCTAGAGCCGTGCTGATAGATCTGAAGCCATCGACTATGGATGCGGTGAGATCCGGACCATTTGGTTGTCTCTACCGTCCCGACAATTTCGTTTACGGACAAGGCGGAGGTGCGAATAACTGGGCTAAAGGACACTATACAGAAGGCGTAGAGATCCTGGAGTCTGCGTTGGATGTCGTCCGACGGGAAGCTGAAGGCTGCGACTGTATGCAAGGTTTTCAAATCAGCCATTCTCTAGGCGGCGGCACTGGCTCTGGCATGGGTACTTTGCTAATCAACCGGATCCGAGAGGAGTATCCAGACCGTATCGTCCTATCGTTCTCAATTTTCCCAAGCGCCCGAGTCTCGGACTGCGTAGTTGAACCATACAACACTACCCTTTCTGTGAATCAGCTTGTGGAAAATACGGACCACACATTCACTTTAGACAACGAAGCGCTTTACGACATATGTTTCAGAACGCTAAAGCTGACAACGCCTACATACGGCGATCTAAATCACTTGGTGTGCGCGACGATGTCCGGGATCACGACGTGTCTACGTTTCCCAGGACAATTGAACGCTGACTTGCGCAAGTTAGCAGTCAACATGGTGCCCTTCCCTCGCCTTCACTTCTACACGCCAGGCTTTGCTCCTCTCACGTCCAGGGGTGCGCAGCAATACAGAGCACTGACCGTGCCCGAGTTGACACTGCAAATGTTTGACGCGAAGAACATGATGGCTGCATGCGATCCGCGACACGGCAGATATCTCACTGTCGCGACAATCTTTAGAGGCCGCATGTCGATGAAGGAAGTGGATGAACAAATAATGAATATGCAAAACAAGAACAGCACGTATTTCGTTGAATGGATTCCGAATAACTGCAAGATTGCAGTTTGTGACATACCTCCACGTGGTCTAAAGATGGCTTCGACGTTTATCGGTAATACGACAGCGATACAGATTATTTTCAAGAGGATAGCGGAACAGTTTGTTGCGATGTTCAGGCGGAAAGCGTTCTTGCATTGGTACACTGGCGAGGGCATGGATGAGATGGAGTTCACGGAAGCAGAGAGCAATATGAATGATCTCATATCGGAATACCAGCAGTACCAAGATGCAACGGCGGACGACGAGGGAGAGTTCGATGAGGAAGCCGAAGGTGAAGAGGGTATGGAAGAATGATATTTGGTGTTTCATTTGTGTATGTCCTTATTTGTTTTCAATAAATTTGCACTTGATATTGTTTTTGCATTGCCTCCTCCTTGATTAGGAATGTAGCTCGAAATTTGACTGTTTGAGGTTCATACATTTTGAAGCAGACGATTCCTTAACTGTGCTCTTGCGGTGAAGGAGTATATCGTTCGAGAATCTGTAGTATAGATTTAGATCACGCAGATACGAGCTTTGAGGCACTATTCACTATTCATAATGCTAGCTATGCCCCGCCTATTTGACTGGCCTTGCCTTCAGATCCGCGGGTCACGGGTTCGATTCCCGCCGAGGGCCCACATTTTTTATACAATTTGCATTTAAGCATGTATTTAAAACTATGTAATGTAATTTATCAGTTGTCCGTCACCTATAACAAGTATTAAGTTACTTTGGGGATGGACGACCGTGTGCGATGGATGACCCATATATTTTTATTTATTTTATGGGGGTTTAAAGCTTGTGAGGTCTCCCACCTACCATCCTGTGGTTTCCACTAGAAACTTCTATTAAATAAAAAGCTCAAATCTTACTTATATTTTTATTCGTATTATAAATCGTTTCTAAGAAAATTGGTACACCTGAACACTAGACGGGACATACAAATTTGAAACAAGACATTGTACAATACAAACATTACTCTTCTTCAATCTCTTCGTCAAACTCCCCTTCGTCATCAGCCGTAGCATCCTGGTACTGCTGGTATTCCGAAACGAGATCGTTCATGTTGCTTTCCGCCTCCGTGAACTCCATTTCGTCCATACCTTCGCCAGTATACCAATGTAGAAATGCTTTCCGTCTAAACATCGCCGTAAACTGTTCAGAAATCCTTTTAAACAGCTCTTGAATGGCGGTCGTATTGCCTATGAAGGTTGCGGACATCTTGAGACCTCGCGGCGGAATATCGCAGACGGCTGTCTTGACGTTATTAGGAATCCATTCCACGAAATAGCTGCTGTTCTTGTTTTGGATATTCAGCATTTGCTCGTCCACCTCCTTCATAGACATTCTACCTCTGAACACTGCAGCGACGGTGAGATACCGCCCGTGGCGAGGGTCGCAAGCTGCCATCATGTTCTTAGCATCGAACATCTGCTGAGTAAGCTCAGGAACGGACAGCGCGCGGTACTGCTGGCTGCCACGAGACGTGAGTGGCGTAAAGCCCGGCATAAAGAAGTGCAACCTTGGAAAGGGTACCATGTTCACGGCAAGCTTGCGCAGATCTGCATTCAGCTGGCCGGGGAACCGCAGACAAGTCGTCACACCCGACATCGTCGCAGACACCAGGTGATTTAAATCCCCGTACGTAGGAGTAGTCAACTTCAATGTTCGGAAGCAAATATCGTATAGCGCTTCGTTATCTATGCAGAACGTCTCATCCGTGTTCTCTACCAACTGATGGACTGATAATGTAGCATTATACGGCTCCACAACAGTATCAGATACTTTCGGACTGGGTACTACTGAAAAGGTGTTCATGATACGGTCAGGATACTCCTCTCTGATCTTAGATATTAGTAATGTACCCATTCCAGAACCTGTGCCGCCGCCCAAGGAATGCGTAAGCTGAAATCCCTGTAAACAATCGCAGCCTTCCGCCTCTTTACGTACTACATCGAGAACAGAGTCAACTAATTCCGCGCCTTCTGTATAGTGGCCCTTTGCCCAGTTATTGCCAGCACCGGACTGTCCAAATACAAAGTTATCGGGACGAAAGATCTGTCCAAACGGCCCTGAGCGAACCGAATCCATTGTGCCAGGTTCCAGATCAACAAGAACTGCTCGTGGTACGTATTTGCAGCCGGAAGCTTCATTGTAGTAGACGTTAATGCGTTCTAATTGTAAATCAGAGTCGCCCTGGTACGCGCCCGTGGGATCAATACCATGTTCATCAGATATGACTTCCCAGAACTGTAATCAAAAATATGGTGTTTTTTAATTGGATCGATGATTTTAAGAAATCAGTCGATTTTGTTTACAAACATAGATCATGACAATTACTTTACAGAGCTTAGATCCAGATAATCCTTGATCATCATTTGGAAACACTGTTTTTATGGGTAATGTACCGATAAAATCTATTAAATAGCTCGAATAAAACAAGTAATGCTTGTAAAAAAAATTGTAATCAACAAATTTCTTGTAGAATAAAATAATCTAATACATTATACCTAGTAAATCTGGAAATTTTTATATTTAGGTATATTATTATATATGTACCGAATATAAATCAGTTATCCCAAGTTACTCTCGGAAAATTTGATTCTGCTACGTCCTTAACGTTTCGTTATAAAATAATAAAATGGATTTTATAAAATAGCGACCTCATTATAATATTGTATTTACCAATCCATGGGACATCTCTGTAAAAATTTAAAAACATAATATAAAACATATACCTTAGCGCCGATTTGGTTTCCGCATTGTCCGGCCTGAATGTGGACGATTTCCCTCATTTTAGTTGTCACGAAAAATTTGGAGCCAAAAATAAATGTTAAAATTTCAATTCGATAAATTAATCATAAAAAAATAATAATAAAAAAAAGAGAAAAGCAAATTATTGCACGTGCATCATACACCAAATTTACTGGTAAAATGAGTCGAAATTTTTCTTTTGTTACCGAAAATTGCAAAGGTATTCGAATTTCAAACTATTTCAAACTAAACAAGTTATGATAAAAAAAAATATTGAGGCATCGATAAAAAGGTACAATATAACATATATTTATTAAAAAAACATTTTTTTTAAATAAATTAATAGAGTGAAATCAAATATAAAGAAATAAGTGAAAATAGATATTAATAAAGAAAATAAACAGCCAAAAGAAATTTAATTCAAGGTAATAATATTAATAGTATTAATATAATTAAAGCAAGGGCATACTTGACGATCCGAAAAAATTCTAGAATAGACCTATGCCCAGTGGCAAGAAAATTAAATTATAAAATAAGGTAACAGAAACAGATCAACTCGTTACTTCTAAGAAAAAAAACGCACAGTGCTGCTGAAAAATTATCATTAGTAAGAAATACACAATATAATACAATAATTTAATAGGTAATAAAAAAATCATTCATCACTCTCCTCGTTTGGTGTGGTCTCGTCTTCTTCATCCTCAAACTCTTGGTCGTCAATAGTCGCGTCCTGATATTGTTGGTACTCAGAAATCAGATCGTTCATATTGTTATCTGCCTCAGTGAAATCATTTTCGTCCATCCCTTCTCCTGTATACCAATGGACGAAAGCTTTCCTTCTAAACATCGAGGTGAATTGTTCCGAAATCCTCTTAAAGAGCTCTTGGATAGCTGTAGTGTTCCCAATAAAAGTAGCCGACATCTTCATACCGCGGGGTGGTATATCACAGACTGCGGTTTTAACGTTGTTCGGTATCCATTTGACGAAGTAATCCTTGTTTTTACTCTGAATGTTGAGCATTTGCTCGTCGACCTCTTTCATGGACATGCGGCCTCGGAATACAGCTGCAACGGTGAGGTAACGCCCACGTCGCGGATCGCATGCCGCCATCATATTTTTCGCGTCGAACATTTGCTGGGTCAGTTCGGGAACGGTATATGCACGGAATTTGTGACTCCCGCGAGCGGTCAACGGCGCAAAGCCCGGCATGAAAAAGTGCAGCCTTGGAAACGGTACCATGTTCACTGCTAACTTACGCAAGTCCGCGTTCAGTTGCCCCGGGAATCTTAGGCATGTTGTTACGCCCGACATCGTCGCTGAGACCAAGTGGTTCAAGTCACCGTAAGTCGGTGTCTGTAATCTTAAAGTCCTAAAGCATATATCGTACAAAGCCTCGTTGTCGATACAAAATGATTGATCCGAGTTCTCTATCAATTGATTAATGGACAGCGTTGTGTTGTATGGTTCGACAACGGTGTCCGATACTTTGGGACTTGGGACGACTGAGAAAGTCAGAATGATCCTATCGGCGTACTCTTCTCGTAGATTTGACAGAAGTAACGTGCCCAAACCTGACCCAGTACCGCCACCTAAGGAATGAACAACTTGGAATCCTTGAAGGCAATCGCAGCCCTCAGCCTCTTTTCTGACTACGTCTAGAATAGATTCAAGCAAATCTGCTCCCTCTGTGTAATGGCCTTTAGCCCAGTTGTTGCCTGCGCCGCTTAGGCCGTAAACGATGTTGTCAGGTCTAAAAATTTGCCCGTAAGGCCCAGCTCGCATAGAATCCATGGTACTAGGTTCAAGATCAACAAGAACAGCTCGTGGAACGTATTTTCTACCCGCACCTTCGTTATAGTAAACATTGATACGTTCTAGTTGGAGTTCGGAATCGCCTGTGTAGCAGCCATTGGGATCTATCCCGTGCTCATCGGATATGACTTCCCAAAACTGTAAAAGGAAAATGAGATGAGTCTAAGTCATAGATTATGTAGGATAGATTAGGGATTATGTATAATAGTAATATTTAAATGTATCGCACGCTTAGGATTCAAGTGACCTAATTCCAAAAAGTTGTTTCGTTCTATGTTTAAGATTAGAAATATTTACAAAAAATACCTTCGCTCCTATCTGATTTCCACATCTTCCGACCTGAATATGTACTATTTCCCTCATGTTTATTTACTTCAAGAATTTTGTAAATAAAGATTGATAAATAGTAAAAATTGTTAGAACAAAATGAAATATTACAAATAAATGATTTCTTACATTAACCTACTTATTCTAAACTATAACAATCTAAACTAAATCATTCGGGAACCTTATATATATCGTGGAATAAATATTATCAGGTTGGTCATGGTTTAAAACAAGATTCGCAATTTGAATAAGACTAGTTCCGTGTTTACTATTAGGGTTAATGAAGCCCCATTACACAAATAAATTCACCTACTTGTAAAATAACACTACATCTTTTGGCACCGTCTAATATATAGCATTCGTCTCATAACCTTGTGATTTTTGACACTGGATTTCTAACGTTTTATTAACTTAAGTAGACGTCTAATAATGTAGTAACTTCCGGCACCGGATTTCCATCGTTTTATAATCCATAGTAGACGTCTCATAACGTTGCGTCTTTTTGCAACGAATTTATAACGTTTTATAATCTAGACTACACGTCTAACAACTTTCTGTATCCAGTTAAACATTTCCATTTCAAAACGTTAAGTTAGGCAAGAAATTATTAATAACTAGTGCATTTTTGCAAAACATCTCTTGGAAAGCGCTAATAAAGTACCCAAAAACCATTCCTTTAATATTCTTCACACCTGCAATAAAAGCCTCAATTAACGAACAAATTAACGTTTCCAACTCCAGTTTGCTTGTGTTTGGAGGCAAAATCAATGGTGGGGTTTGAACTATTTGTATATAAGACTGCTTGCTTGGGCTATGCAACTCATCACGATTTTGTCGTGGATCCTATCTCCTGATGATGCTTCGGTTACAGGGCGAAACAAGCAATAAAAGCTTTAATTAACGAACAAGTAAACGTTTTCAAATCCAGTTTGCTTGTGTTTGGAGGCAAAATCAATGGTGGGGTTTGAACTATTTGTATATAAGACTGCTTGCTTGGGCTATGCAACTCATTACGATTTTGTCGTGGAGCTTATCTTCTGATGATGCTTCGGTTACAGGGCGAAACAGAATCGTAGACATTGTCGTAGTAAAGTGTAGTGCTTGTGTTGTGCGTTTTTGGGGGCAGTGTTTTGTGTCACTTATTACACTTAGCGTTAGAAACATCTACAATATAACTTCTGTAAAATGGAATAACGCAAAGTAACGCCCGTTATATAAATTATTATCGATGAATAAATAAACTATTATTGACCGAAACATTCTTTATTTAATCTTAGAATAAAATCTTAAATTATCTACGTGTTTACATAAATGCATAAACATTAAGACTAACATTTTATTCTTTGGTTCTTAAAAATAAACATACATAATATAATGTAAAAAATAATCGCTGAATGTGTTGCTAAACGCAAATCTCGAGAGCAGCTGAACCGATTTCGCTAATTATTTTTTTTATAATATTCCTTGAAATACTTAGTCAATTTGAACTTTAATACCATATAATAAAGTTTAAGTGTCAGTGGTTCCGGGAAGGCAAAAATGTTGAGTGACGTTACTATCTTATAAATATCAAATCTGATATTGTAATTTTCATTGTTTTTTAGCGACTTAAAAAGAATTTAAAGTGTTTTAAAAAAATAAATAGTGTAATTGTTGACTTTCTAGTTCAGCCAATTCATTCTAAATAGCAGAATAAGATTTAAAATAATCAAAGAATAATAGAAATTTCGGAAGGTGTTTTCTTTAATTAGATTAGTTTGGTATATTTATATGGCACTAGTTCTTTTCACAACTGCTTTCGAGACAGCTTAAATGTTAAAATAACCTCAATTAGTCGTATACCAAAAGGAAAAACGACATTTGTTTACCCTTTCTTGTAGTGCCAATGATGTGATTCTGTAATTTCTAAGAATCTTACAGTGCCAATGGTCTGAATTCTGTATCGTCTAACATATGGAAATTAATAATAAATTAGTTAACTATTAATAATTGTAAATAATAAGCGATGGTTAACTATTTATCATAGTTAAACCAAGATATTTTATATCGAATGTAGCTTATAATCTATTGTAATTTCTATACAATAGTTATTCATGATTATATAATATTATTCATATATGACCTTATTATTATAACAATGAATTATTTAAAATTATTGTACGACTAAAGTACATTTCACGAGACCTTATTGACGAATACTTTCGCTATTTTAAAAATATGCGATACTTATGTTAATTCGTATAAATATAGGAGAAAGTGCGTATGTTGCTTATAGACTCAAAATCGGCTGAACCGATTTTAATGAAATTCACAGACAATCTTTAGATTGATACAGTGGATAATTCTGTAAAGTTTGGTGGCGATCGGAACATTTTTGTATTTTAACATTTCTAGCCAAGAATTTGTTTCGAAGGGAAATCGAAACCAGACTGAGCCACAGCAACCCGTGAGCTCAAATAATATCATACAGCCTTTACAGCGAATACAAGATCCCAGTCTGTTGACTAGAACATCCACAGTCATACCATAGTTCAATAATTCTAACTTCGTAGGTATTTCGTATACAGACAGACTGGGGTATGAATTCTGTAATATTATGTATATATGGAATGTAGTTTTTTTTAAGTTCTAGAAGAGAAAACTGTCTTGTCCTATATTTAAGCCCTATAATCTTAAATTGTATCAAATAAATGCATAACACACAGAAGTGATAGACTAGCTTTTATAACATTAAGTACCGATTATAATATACCGGTCATCCTCCTATAACACGGTTTCGGTATAACACGATTTTTAAATTACGGCAAACTCTCATATAACACGGTTTTGTTTTACCATGATAAGAAACACAGTACTCTATGTACTTCTATAACCGAAGGCTGGTTGGCCTAAAGATCTCAATTGGATGAAATTTAGTATATAGAGGGTTTTGGGGGTGATAATTCGATTTAGGTAGGTTTTATTTAAAACAAATTCGTTTTATCCCTCTTTTCAAGTATTGCAAATCTCATAAAACATGCATTGAATACAAAGGTCAATTTTGCTGTCATTTACGTTGTAGCAGCTCAGTGGGGAGCGAGAGAACTAATAAAGTAATATACTTCAGATAAAGTCTCAGATATTACCTGCCCTTTCTTTTTTATTTTTTTATAGAATTTTTTTTATATTAAAAAAAATATCGAGCAAGGATCACTCACCCAGGTATTTATAATTATTAGGTAGACCCCATTATCATACTAGCTCTAGGTATCATATTAGGTCCTTACATATGAAATTGGCGTTTTGTCGTACTGGCCACTTTGATCTCAAATATTACCTTTATGGTTAGGAATTACAAATTCAAATTCATACAGCTATTTACTCATGCATTTGTGTTTCAAACCCCCTAATTCATTTGTTTTTTCTTCTTTTGTTTTTTTCTTTGTGTCACTCTGTTTACAAAATGGAAAACATGAAATATCGCGTTATTTACGAGTATGAGTTCCACCGTTGCACCAGTGCTGCAGAAACGGCTCGAAGGATTAATGATGTGTATGGTGACGGTGTCGCAAAAGAAAACACAGTGCGTTTTTGGTTCCAACGTTTTCGTTCTGGAAATTTCGACCTGCAGAACGAACCTCGTGGACGGCCGGAGACCAAAGTTGATAATGAAGAATTGAAGGCTATTGTGGAAGCGGATCCATCGCAAACCACGTCCGAGTTAGCTGCAGGCTCCGGTGTTAGTGATAAAACTATTCTAATCCACTTGAAGCAAATTGGGAAGGTGAAAAAGCTTGAAAGGTGAGTACTTCATGAATTGAGTGAAGCAAACCGACAAACGCGCGTCGACTGCTGCGTTACGTTACTCAACCGGCACAATAATGAACGAATTTTAAATCGAATCATTACCTGTGATGAAAAGTGGATCCTCTACGATAATCGGAAGCGCTCATCGCAATGGCTGAATCCTGGCGAACCAGCCAAATCCTGCCATAAGCGAAAATTGACTAAAAAAAGTTGCTTGTAAGTGTTTGGTGGACTAGTGCCGGTGTCGTTCACTACAGCTTTCTTAAATCTGGCCAGACGATTACGGCAGATATCTATTGTCAGCAACTGCAAACCATGATGGAAAAGCTAGCTGCTAAACAACCGAGGCTGGTCAATCGCTCTAGGCCACTGCTGCTTCAGGACAACGCTAGACCACACACTGCACAACAGACGGCTACCAAATCAGAGGAGCTTCAATTAGAATGTCTTAGACATCCACCGTACTCTCCGGACCTTGCTCCAACAGATTACCATTTTTTTCGCAATTAGGATAACTACTTGCAAGGAAAAAAATTCAATTCCGATGGGGCAGTCCAAACCGCCTTCAAAGATTTTATTGATTCCCGCCCGAATGGTTTTTTTAGTAAGGGGATCAATGAACTACCTATGAGATGGCAAAAGTGCATACATAGCAATGGTACATACTTTGATTAATTAAATATATTTCATTTAAAAAAAAACGACTTTATGTTCCTCCCATAGAAAACGCCAATTTCATATGTAAGGACCTAATATAACACGGATTTTCTAGGAACCCAAGTACCGTGTTATAGGAGTTCTCCCGCGTTATACCTGTACTTAGATATTAACATATCAATTGATCAATTTATTCCTCAACAAATACAAATTGCCAAAAACGTTGTTACTAGATAGAAACGGCAGAAAGAATGCTCTGGAAATCCTATTAGACTTCTCGGCGTCCAGAATGGGCACAGACGCGACCTTCGCCCACGTCTTCTTGTCTTTGTGGTATGGTGGTTCCAATTTGGTGACGGTTCCGATATCTGAATCGACGAGATAGTGACACTCCTTTGGTGTTAGGTAGGTCCGATTGTCGCCTTTATTTTGATCGTTGAAATGCGGATGTATTATGCGGGTACCTGTGAAAAAATGAAAAGTTAATACTGTTTTTTTAGTTTTCACATGTAAATGTTTTGTGCTAAGGTCGGACCTACATTTGACTTTTACTTTATTTCTTATCTTTTTTGTATTCCTCTTTATTTGTATTTTGGTAAAATAAAATTATTTTCTTTCTTTCTTTGAAATTTAAATTTTTCTGTGGACTGGTCCAGATAGACATGGTCTGCAGGCCTACCATGAACTCTTATTGCGACTTAATTATTATTATTTTTTTTATTTCAATAGGTACACAAAACAGAGTACAGTCGGAGAAGTACAAGATGAAACATATGTATGTAAAAACTAAGATTAGACAGTAATCCAATAAAATATGTGTACACATCATGTTTAGTATAAATTTAGAGGTATAATATTCAAACGATATGAAATTATAATAAGAAAATAAAAATTACTATTAACATTAGGGGGAAACTATTTTTAAGCGTGCTTTAAATTTATTATAATTGTTATCAAATACGTCCAGAGAAGAATTGTTTACATCTATTTCACTGTAATAACGACACATTCGAATAATTGGATTGTTAAATTGAATTGAATTGAATTAATTGAAGACGTAAACTAAATTGTTTTGCTTTTTCATACCATGACGTCTTAAAGACGCATTCTTGAAGTCGTTGCCGGATGAGCGTTCGGAATGCGTCTTAAAAACATGTGAGTAAAAGAGACAGAGTTATCTATAGTTCATATAACGTTATCCTTTTCAAACATTACGACCCCAATGCATTGGTTTATGGTACGAAAAGAAATCGGTTGAGTTTAGGTACTGATTTTGAATTGAATCGTTTTATACTTAAACTGAAACTCAAAATATTCTTTATCGTTCGAATCGTCAATGTTTTCAAGAAGTTACCACTGATTCGGAAGTTTTCTCCTACCGAGAAGAACCAGCAAGAAACTCGGCGGCCATTGTTTTTTTTTAATTTATATTTTTTTTTTACAATTTGATTGATGGTTACAAATTAATCGTTGCAGCTTGGTGCGTAGCTGACTGCAGTTAAGATATGCTACTATCACTCAAATAATCTTCAATTGTATAGTAAGCTTTATGTAGTAGCATCGTTTTAAGATAATTTCTAAACTTGTGTAAAGGCAAGTCTAGATAATTTTGAGGAATTTTATTCTAAAAACGTGTACCGAGACCGACAAATGATTTTCGAACCTTTTGGAGGCGCAACCTTGGCGTCATTAGTTTATTTCAGTTTCTAGTGTGTCTGTCGTATCTATCACTATTCTTACTATAAAGGTGAATATTTTTTCTTACAAATAGTATATTACTATAAATATATTGAGAAGCTACAGTCATGACGCCTATTTCTTTGAATTTCTCCCTTAAAGAATCACATCATATAAAAGTTCATGATAGGCCTACAGATCCAATAAATGATACTCACCGTCAACGCTGACGTCATAGGGCGCCGGAAGCTGGCCGTTGAACTCGCTCGGCACGAACCGTATCCGGTACGCTTCCGGTACGTGGAAGCTAGACGGCGAGCGGTACCACTCTTTGCCGAAACAAACGTTTATCAAACCATCATCTACGTTGCGGTCGGGTAGGTGGTGGAGGATGGTCATCGGGCCGTGGTAGTTGTTATATAGAGCCGTGATACGCGATATACCTGAAAGAGATTTGGTAATTAACACCCTCGGCATACGTATTGTTACAACCCTACACAACATGGGCATATATTGCTGACTTATTGTTTCCCAATTGAGGTCGATATAAAGTGTCAATCAGCAATATAGGCCTATAAAACTCATACATTTTTCCAAATTCACACAGTTCTTGTGATCTAGTCGACTTGCTGCCCAGCTACGGACCCGGTTCCTGCCTGCCGGCTGGCTTCAGCAATAGACTAGTGACCATATACTCCGGCTCCAACCCGCTACAAGGGTTTCGCGCAAAAGTAGTCCAAGTACCAGTAGTGTTTAGATTACATTAAAGTAATATTTTTGTTTTATTACGAAATTAAAGTTAATAAGTTCAGTTTGTGTTTTTCTTTATATATAAACCAAACTGGACGGTCTAACAGTACGCCTCCTCCCAAACCACCTTAGTCTATCCCCAAAAGTAAGTAACTTAATACTTGTGTTATAGATGACGGACAACTGGTAGATATACTACATATATAAGTTTAAATACATGCTTAAATACAAATACACACCCAGGCTTGACAATATGAAATAGGACTTGTAACTTTATTCTTCGGATGAGCGAAATGGTTTCTTGTAAAAAAATCTATACTTATTAAAAAAACCAAGTCTCAAAAAGCCGTCTGCCTGTATGTAATCGATTTTCTCAAAATCTACTAAACGGATTTTTGTATAGTTTTCAACAAAAGATAGTGCAATACTTCCGGATGATTTAGATAAATAGTATATACTGGTATCATGTAAATTGTGTTGAAGAGATCGCGCAGATGTTAAAAAACTTGCTGGGAGCTTTAGTCGCGTGCGCTGCGTAAACCAGCAGAGATACGCTAAAGTAATTTACTAGAGAATTGTAGATCTATAAAAATACTACAAAAAAGTCCGCGATAGCCTGTCTCTATGTGTTATGGTTAACTCACAATATCTACTTTTATGTTCAATATTTCGAAAATTCGGGAAAAGTTTCGTAAATCAGTGAATTGCACGCGGGTGAAGCCGTTGTTTTTTTTTTCTTCTGCGATCAGTCGTAGGACTATAAGCAAATTTGTTGCATGAATTTGTTATGTATCGGACGATCCTCATTAGGACTCGACACTATCTGTTGCCGCCTAGACACGTTTGTCTAGATCGAGTATAGATATCAAATCATATCAAATCAAAATATTCTTTATTCAAGTAAACTTGTAAACAAGTGCTTTTGAATCGTCAACTGTACTGCTGGTTCGGAAAGCTGTTCCTGCCGAGAAGAGCCAGCAAGAAACTCGGCGGTTGCTCTTTTTAAAATATAAATCTTAGAACTAGTTACATTTAGTTATAACTGTCTTGTACAGGGTAGAAGTGCACCTATATCCACACATCCTTATCATCTGAGTAATCTACAACAGTATAGGCTTTCTGTATCAGCCTCGTTTTAACCGTGGTTTTAAACTGCTGTAATGGGATGCCCAAAATTGATTTCGGAATTTTATTATAGAACATTATACCCAAACCCACAAACGATTTACTTTTGCTAGGCGCAAAGCAGGAGTCGCAAGCTTACGTCGGTTCCTACTTTGTCTATTATATACATCACCTATCGTTTTATAATTCTTTATATTTTTATGTACAAAAATTACGTTATTTAAAATATACTGTGAAGCAAATGTCAGAATACCTGTTTCCTTAAACTTCTCTCGCAGGGAATCACGCGGACGTAAATCGTAGATGCCACGTATGGCTCTTTTTTGTAAAACGAAAATTTTTTCACTATCCGCGCATTTACCCCACAGCAATATTCCATAAGACATAATGCTATGGAAGTAAGCAAAATAAACAAGTTTCGCTGTATCGACATACATTCGACATCTGTAAATTGTCTTATCTTTCGAACAGCGTAGGCTGCTGAACTAAGTTTCCCTGCAAGAGTTTTTATGTGTGTGCTCTATTGGAGTTTTGAATCCAAGGTCACTCCCAAGAATACAAGAATAATAGATAATTTTTTAAGCCTCCTGGGAAATTTCTCTTCCAGGAGCTGGTTGGCCAACTTATTGGGATGATTGAGAGGTTTTTGTATTTAAGTGACAGTAAAGCCGTTGTTGGCACAGCTATTGTTAAGTAAACGAGCGAACTCACCGCCGAGTCCAGCCAACAGCACGAGCAGCACCACGAGCGTGCTCGTCTGTCCGAGGTAGTGGTACTTTTTCCCGCTCTCCCCGTGCCAATGCATCAGCTCCGTGCTGATAGCGAACACCAGCTTCTGGTGGCAGTCCAGGGTTATGGCAGCCGCCAGCAGTATCATATTGTACACGGGGTACATGAATCTGTAACGAGAAAACAATTACCAAAAAGCTGTCTGTCTGTATGTTTTGTATAAATTGGCGCGCGACGCGGCGCGACCGGTCGGATCAACGACCTTCATGCATTCGACGATTCAATAACGTGTGACCTTACGAAGGTTGTGTGCACACCGCGTGTTATTTGTGTTATTTAACCGATATAGTGAAGTGTATACTCCGGGAGAAATAGACAGTACGTGTCCGTGAAAGACTGCAGAGGTGAGCCAACGGTTTCGGGAATCGGCCAAGTACATACAAGCGCACACACGCACGTACACATATACACGCAGTGATTCATGAGGCCGGATCACATACAGCTGACGGCCGCATAAGGTAGGTTGAGACACCGAGACGACGGGCCCAGGTCTCGGAGGTTGTTTCATCTGCCCGCACGTTTGTGCGGAACACTGTATTTAATCGATTTTCTCAAAATCTACCAAACGGATTTTTGTATGGTTACCTCTCCTCTTTATGGGGCTGCACCATGAACACGGCCAGCCATAGCACCAAGGGCATCATACTCAGCCAGTAGGGCACGCAGAACGTCGCTCGCTCAGTCGATCGAGGCGAAACCGTCTTGCAGGCGCTCAGAAGTGCCGGAAACGCGAGTGCTAAGCACTATAATAGCACACATATATTTATCAGCTTTATACAAATAAATAATAAATATAGAGAGGTATTCTTAATTTATTTACTGCAATAATATATATAATGCTAAATGTTTTGGCCATGCCATTACAGCAGTTTAAAACCACTGTTAAAAAGAGGCTGATACAGAAAGCCTACTATACTGTTGAAGATTACTTAGATGATAAGGATGTGTGGATATAGCTGCACTTCTACCCTGTACAAGACAGTAATAAATAAATGTAACTAGTTCTAGATTTATATTTTAAAAAAAGCAACCGCCGAGTTTCTTGCTGGCTCTTCTCGGTAGGAACAGCTTTCCGAACCAGCAGTAAAGTTGACGATTCAAAAGCACTTCTTTACAAGTTTACTTGAATAAAGAAATATTTTGAATTTGAATTTGAAAAATTTGTAGAGTGGACTATTCGTTTTCATACCTAAAACATGCAGCATTCGTAAAAAAACATGCACAAACCTCCACAATACACAAGCACTACACACGTTCACTATCACAAACTCAACAATCGTTTCGCCCCGCAACTGAAGCATCATCAGGAGATAGACTCTCCGACAAAATCGCAAAGCCATTTTGCTTTGTAGTAGCTTTGGGGACTTCGTATTATAAACATAAATAGAAATTGACCAATACACTTCCAACTAATCGGTAAAACATATAAAAGCTAAACATAAGGTGGGAGAGAAAAAAAATAAAGAACAAAAAAAGATTTATATCTATATCACAAAACAAAGTCCCCGCCGTGTGATATCCGGCTGAGGAGAAAAGACCACCCTCATTTCTTACCGAGATGTCGTAAAAGGTGACTAAGGTAAGTTGACGGCAGGCAGGTGGCCGGTCGTAAAATACGTAGCCAAATCATGTGACAACATGTTTGTAACATGTTGTGCCGACCGCACTTAGAGTGAGATAAGGGCAGTAGGATGATGATCATAAAACAAAGTCCAAAAGCTGTCTTTCAGTACGTTATGGATTTTTACAAATATCTACTAAAGGAATTTTTAAAAACGAAGTAGACTGACAATCACGGTTCAACTTAAAGAAGCTGCCTGTTACAATCCCACTGCTGGGAATAGGCCTCCTCTCTCCGTTTCTGGAGAGAAGGGTTGGAGCTAAGACCTACCACGCTGCTCCAATGCGGATTGGTAGGTTACACATATCTCCAGAATTCTCTAGAAATATGCAGGTTTCCTCACGATGTTTTCCTTCACCGAAAAGCGTGTGATAAATTGCAATTATCAATTAGACACCTGAGTTCAACTTAACTCACCCAAATTAAAAAACAATATCTTCATTTAAACAAAACATTAAAAAAAATTTCTCAGCCGATATTAATATATGATAATAAATATATTTTATACTATTTATTATATGTACTATAATATTATTCTATTATTTCGTATTACTTTTAATTCTATTTTTGTTTCTTAATTTAAGTTTTCTGTATTTTAAGTTTTATTTTAATTTTAATTTTTTATAGTTAGTTTTAAATTTTTATTAGAACCTTTGTCAAAATTTAGGTGGTTGGCTGAAAGAGATTCCGATTACGGAATAAGCCCGCCATTGCATTAACACATGCAATAAAGAGATTACAAACAAACAAACAAACGGTTCAACGACACGGTTCAACTTAACTCACCCAAACAACATTGAAGTTCAGGAATCCGTTAACAAAGTAGTACGTCCACGGTTCAACGCCGTACAAATCGGGACCGTGTTCGGTGAAAACGTTGTAGGCTATTATGTTCCACGGCGCGACGACCAGTTTGCCGTAGTACCAAGAGTCCAGGACTACAGTAGGCAACAGAATCACTATAACAGAGATCACCGACCAGAGGGTAAATGTTAGTCGGAGCCGAAGGAAATGGACCATGTCTAGTGCTATCGGTAAACCGAGGAGTGCTGTGAATGGCCAACCTGAAATAAAAAACAGTAATTTAAATGATTTATAGAAGCAGGCGTTACTTTGCGGAATTCCATATTACAAGCAATATAACAGAACTAACTACTTTGCTATAATCCGCACGGGTTAAGTGAATGCATGCAAAGCCAATGTGTATGAAGCAGGCAAAATCTACGCACCTTATACATGCAGGACAAGCCACTACATGCACCCCAAGGCGCAATTCACCAGCAACAACGCACACAAAAGCAGCACACACACCCACCACACGTGGAGCACACGCTCCACGACAAAAATCGTAATGCATTACGATTTTTGTCGTGGAGCCTATCCTCCTGATGATGCTTCGGTTTCGGGGCGAAACGATCGTCGAGATTGTGGTGGTGGGTGTGTGTGCTGCTTTTGTGTGCGTTGTTGCTGGTGAATTGCGCCTTGGGGTGCATGTGGTGGCTTGTCCCGCATGTATAAGGTGCGTAGATTTTGCCTGCTTCATACACGTTGGCTTTGCATGCATTCACTTAACCCGGGCGGATTATAGCAAAGTAGTTAGTTCTGTTATATTGCTTGTAAAAAACAGTAAGGTAACGACCTGTTATTATCTCGTTGCTGGTTATAGGCCTCCTCTATCCGTTTTAGGGGAGAAAGGTTAGAGCTAAGACCTAAGATGCTGCTCCAATGCGGATTGCTAGGTTACACATATCCCCAGAATTCTGTAGAGCTATGCATATTTCCTCACGATGTTTTCCTTCACCGGAAAGCGTGCAATAAATTACGGATATCATCATCATCCTCCTGCCCTTATCCCACTCTAAGTGGGATCGGCACAACATGTTACAAGCATGTTGTCGCATGATTTGGCTACGTATTATATGACCGGCCGCCTGCCCGATGTCAACTTACCTTAGTCGCGTTTTACGACACCTTTAACAACAGTTTTAACAGAAAAACTGATTGGTGCCTTGTGGTTTGCCTGCAGTTTCAACCCGTGATGTGCTTTATGTATAGCATATTACAAAATTGAAGATTATTTGTATGATAAAAATGTCTGGATTTGAAAATCTGGAAGGATTTTCAAACAAGGTTAAATAATGTAAATTTTAAAAGACCGCCGAGCGTTTTGCTGGTTCATCCCAGTAAGAGCAACATTCCGAACCAGTTGTAGCTTCATTAATTATATTGATCATTGACGATTCAAAAGTGCTCGAAAGAACTTACTTGAATAAAGATTATTTTGATTTGATTTGATTTAACCACTTCTAAAGAGTCTCACTGCTGGGTTATCAGAGCTTACTAATTGAGTTAGATGTATTGTAATTATTATTTCAATACCATCCATGAAATCACGCTACGAACCATTTAAATAAAGGCTAGTGTTTTCTTGATCTTCCAACTAATGGGTCTCTTTGAATTAATTTGAGACTGACGACCGTGTGTGTAAGTATGCTTATATAATTATTCTTTTTACAAATCCATGAGCTTAAGACTTGTATCTTGTTTTTAAAATTGCTGCTAATTTAAGGTTTGGGACCTTGGATGGGACCTATGAGGAATAGTGGTTCCACATTTGGTCGCTGAAAGCTTAAAACTTCGGCATTTTTTGGTCAGAAATATTATTTCTGCAAAAAGGGAGTCAAATTTTCTACATCACTGCCGACCATGAAGAGCTTATTCAGATCAGGGTCAGAGGGTGCCTTACATGTGCGTCACGCAGCATGAAAGCTTTTAGTAGCTCTACATGAGGCGACGGCACGAAAGCTAGCTCAGATTGGACTCGTGTAAATGTCCCTATATAATTATTCTTTCTGCAAATCGATGAGCTTAACAATTGTATTTTGCTTTAAAAATTGCTACTAATTTAAGGTCTGGGACCTTGGATGGAATACTGGTTCCACATTTGGTCGCCGAAAGTTTGAAACTTCGGCATTTTTTGGTCAGAAATATTATTTCTGCAAAAAGGGAGTCAAATTTTCTACATCAGTGCCGACCTTGAAGAGCTTATTCAGCTCAGGGTCAGAGGGGGCCTTACATGTGCGTTACAGCACGAAAGCTTTTAGTAGCTCTACATGAGGCGACGGCACGAAAGCTAGCTCAGATTGGACTCAAAGACTGGAATGCCTGCAGAGTGTGTACACTCGGGCTGCTCCGCTAGGCTTCAAGGTCTACCAGGTTACTTGAGAATATGCTCGAAAGTACCGGCTAACACGAGCCAGTCGATTCCAATATTGCAATCACGCTACTTAGTTGAGCGCTCACTAAGTCCACGCGATAGCGGAGTATAGAGCAGTTCTCCGCGACTACTGCCTTACTGTGTAGAAACGGACTCCCCATTTATAACTATAAAATCGTTCGTATATACGTTACAAATGTATAAAAACTTCGTTAGCGCGATCTAGAATTTGAATTGAAAAGTATCGTATATAATACTCTATTATTCTTTTTCTTTTTCTATATTATTTTCTGATAATTTTTTGTAAATTATCTCGTAGAATATTTGATGAATATTAGAAAATAATAATTTATACGATACATAAATTAATATTGTGATATACCAATAGATCGCGTTAGTTATAAGCACTTGTTGATATGATGTTCGTCTTAATTCACACATAACCAAAGAGATGGCGCTTATTTATATAATATTTTCTAAAGTTACTGCATTATGGGCACTTTGTTTCTTTTTTTAATAGAAACGCAACTTAACTGAGTGCAATGATTTAAATTTGAACGGCCCGTTGGCGCAGTCGATAGAGACCCTGCCTTCAGCTCCGCGGTTCGCGGGTTCGATTCCCGCTGAGGGCCAACATATTCAATAAACAATTTGTTGGTTCTTCGAGCCCGGGTGTATATTTGTATTTAAGTATGCATTTAAAATTCTATATGTAGTATATTTACCAATTGTCAGTCACCCATAATACAAGTATTAAGTTACTTTGGGATACTGACCTCCATGTGTGTAAGTGTCCCATATATTTATTTATTTAGCCACTATTTCATTGTCAAATGACGGATGCCTTGTTGGCGAACGATATATCTTGTGAGATCTATCAGTTTCTGAAGACTGATCATGATAAATAAATACTTTTTTCATTGTTGTCATGTTTCTTTAACATATTTATTTTAATACTTAGAATATAGTCATTTAAATGCCTGTTTATTTCTATAAAACAATACAAAATCGTTGACCAAAAAGGGAATAACAATATGATAAATCGATTAAAAATTCGATGTAAATAAAATCGTTTTTTTTAGAAATCGCGTCAGAATTTTTAATGTTATTAATTGTATATTTTAAGTTAATGTGTAGACACCGGCTAGACTCAGGTCTAATTTTGTCAGGTTATCGCTCACATCCCGCCGCGATAACGACGTGTATAGAGCTCAAGAGCTCAATAAGTGCCCTGGATGGGCTCGAAACTACTTTGGCTAACCCGATAAAATTAGACCTGAGTATAGCCGGTGTCTACACATTGACTATGAATACTACTCACGATAGTTTAAACTTAAAAACTTAAATATATATTTTTTGCTACTTTTATTGTTATTTTATGTGTCAAGGTTTTTTTTTGTGAAAGTGTTTCATGTGAATAAATGGTGTGTGATCTGATTTAACATGCAATTTGGACATCATACCGTGTGGTTTTCGGCAGACTAGAATAGATTACCCTCCTTCTTACCGAGGGGTTGTAAAATATGACTAAGGTAAGTTGACGACAGGCAGGCGACCGGTCGTAAAATACGTAGCCGAATCATATGACAACATGTTTATAACATGTTGTGCAAACCCCACTTAGAGTGGGCTAAGGGCAGGAGGATGACGGTGCAATAAATTATTGGAAAGATTATAATGTAAATGTGACTGCAAAATAAAGACTTTCACTTTATTTAAGCATGCTATTATCGTTAAATTTATAACTTACTAAGGAAAGCAGAGGCTGCAGTGAGCACCACAGCGTAGCGGTACTGCTTCCGCCACCAGTAAGCGAACGCTGCGGTCATCAAGGCAGCGCTCCACGAAGATGGCAGCATTGCCGCTGCTGTGGCGAAGCATCCAGCTGCAGGGACCGCCAGGCAGAGCCAAACACGAGCCACGTGAACCCCAAATTCGTAGCATATAGCCCTGTCAGGGGAAATCCATAGTCAAACTAGATGGCGCTGCATCGAAAAAATAAGTATAGATAGATTTCCGTAGAGACACTTACTTATAGAACATGAATTCCGAACAAGTCATCAACACAGCTAACATCACTCGTAATGCGTAAAACACCTGCACCGGTGTCATCGTTAATGACAATATCTTAGCCGGCACTGCGAACACCCACAGTGGCATGTAAGAACGGAGGGCGTATGCTGGACTGTATTCCCAAGTTTGCAGGCCATTCCCATACACTGAAACATTACTAAAAATAAGTAATGACCCGTTACCATCTCACAGCTGGGCTAAGGCCTCCTCTCTCCGTTTTTGGAGAAATTGATTGGAGCTAAGACCTACCAGGCTGGTCCAATGCGGATTGGTAGGTTACACATATACCTAGAATTCTCTAGAGTTATGCAGCTTTCCTCACGATGTTTTCCTTCACCGAAAAGCGTGTGATAAATTGCAAATATCAATTAGACACATGAGTTTTAATAGAAGACCTCATTGCCCGGGGTTTGAACCCACGATCGTCTCTAGAGAAACACACGGTCTTACCGCTGGGCTATCGCAGCTTTTTTACTGAACATACACACATATTTATTAAAATTCAATTCAAATTCAAAATATTCTTTATTCAAGTAAACTTGTAAACAAGTGTTTTGAATCGTCAATTCTACTGCTGGAGAAGAACCAGCAAGAAATTCGGCGGTTGCTCTTTACAAAGAATAATTCTTAATACTAGTTTCATTTAGTCATTTCTGTCTTGTACAGGTCTCTGTCTGTCCGCGTTCTTATCGTCTAAGTAATCCACAATAGGCAGACAGCTGTATTAGCCTTTTTCAATAGTGTTTTAATGCTGTAATGTCAATGTATAGAATAACAAGCTGACCGGCCAAATGTTGTTTTAGGGAATTTCATGTTCATTATGAAAAAATTTATAAAATGACCAAAAAATAAAATAGAAGTGTTAGGAGTGAACAAATCTTATCATTAAGGAGTATGAAAAATAGATAGTAGCAGAATCTCAGAGCTACTGAATATTCATATAAAATTTCATAAAAATCGGTCAAGACGTTTCAGCGGCGTATAGTAACTAACACTTGTGACACAAAAATTTTATATACAAATAACTAGCTGTGCAAGCGGCTTCGCCCGCGTAGAAATCAGCGTGCCACAATTTTTTTCTAGAAATCAAATGTTGTTTTGTGAGTTAACCATAAGAGATAGACATATTATCGACTTTTTGTAGTAGATTTATAGATCTACAGTTCTTTAGTATATTACTTTAGCTTATCTCTGCTGGTTTACGCAGCGCACGCGATTAAAGCTCCCAGCAAGCAAGTTTTTTAATAACTGTGCGATCTCTTCAACACAATTTACATAATATCGTTATGTATCATTTACCATCCGAAAGTATTGCACTATCTTTTGGTGAAAACCATACAAAAATCCGCTCAGTAGATTTTGAGAAAATCGATTACATACAGACAGAGAGCTTTTTGGGACTTTATATCTGCTATATATATATATATATATATATATATATATATAGTCCTTTTCTGCTACTTGTTTGATCATGCAAATTTTCTAAGTACTTGTTTGATCCTCTTAAATTAGCTGTTTTAATGGCTCCTGAGTTGTATTCACAATGACAAAAAGGATATATTTGATTGCCATATCGTGTCACTCACTCATATTTTGTGATGTACTAGTATACTCTATATTTTTCTGTTCATTTTTTTGTTTATTTTGTGGCTCCTGCTAACGGTTTTTTCTCAAGTCTTCGTTACGCATTAGTTGATCTTAAAATCCAATACATTCTAGACACTTTTTGATCCATGATTAATATATAGTGTTGAGACGCCCTACCGGTGAATGTCGGCCACAGAGGTCATTGCTACTATATAATTCTGCGTCAATAGGCATATGTTGATCTAATATAAATCTTTACTTTTAACATCGTCCAGGGTATTCTGTCATATATTTGAATTTTATAATTCATTTCTGAACTGTTTTTTTTGCATGAAATGAATCGAAATACTGTTACAGCTGGTATTAAATTTTAAAACAATACTGTATTACATATTTCGTTTGAATAATGATGGGCATGCAAATTATTTTTATTAATAATACTTAATAATTTATAATAATAATATATAAGACTGTCAAAATAAGTAACAAGTTACAATCATCATCAACATCCTCTAAGCCATTATTATTCCCATTCATATGGGAGCTACTGGCTACTGTACTGGCTACAGCTATTGGTGAAACCGGTTGCCGCTGAATATCATATTTTCCACGGACTGCCATCCGATCTTCATAACCCAAAGCGCTATCTGATATTCATTTGGCTAGGCTAGCTATCAATATTTTTGAAGTTACTGACTGCTTCTTAACGACTGTTATTGAAGATCATGACAGGCGGGACCGACGCCTTAACGTGCGATGATTCATTTTTAGAATTCGCACATAAGACATTGATGAATATAATATATATACTTTCGGCTCCGCGGATCGCGGGTTCGATTCTTGCCGAGGGCCAACATTTCTTACAATTTTTAGGTTCTTCGAGTCTTTGTCGTATTTATATATGTAGTCATATTTATTTTTTTAAGTATTTATTAAAAATTATATATGCATATTTACCAGTTGTCTGTCACCCACAGCACAAGTATTAAGTTTACTTACTGTGAGGACGGACGGCCGTATGTGTAATTGTCCCATTGTTAGTATTTATTAAATAAATAAATAAAATGAAGCTATAATTTAAATTTAAATATCCCTTTCAGTAAATATTATTGTATGACACAGAAACATAAAATAATATATTATTGTAAATGTTTCAATAATTAGTCTTAACTATTCTAAGTGGTAACTATCTCACGGGTTTAGGTAGTTTGTGATATATCTTTTGATTGACATAACATAACAATTTTTATGACATTAATCCTTTTTACAGTAGTTTGAAGAAAAGCCGTTCGTTTTCATTGAACCGTAGTGATAAATCCCTTAAAGGGCGGAAATAAATTGACCATAACTTAAGATTTCCAATAGAATTAGCACATATTTTACAAAATCAATAGGTACATCATCGATTGGCTCAGAGTATGATGAAGAGTCAGCAGGTAAATAAGTACAGTTCGATTTCATATTCCAGTAACACATCGATATTGTTTATTTTAGTTACTAGATACTTATTAAGATAGCAATCTACGTCTAGTGTCATAGGTACCCAAACGGATCAACAATTATCGTAAGTATGCATAAACTGTAAGAAAGAGACATACATACGGGATATTTATAAAGTAAACAGGGAAGAAATGAAGATTGAATGAAGATTTTTAAATATTAAAATTGTCGGTGTCGATTAGTCGAACAAACTCGATCATTTGACAAACTAACATCGACAAGTTAGAACGTGAACAAGCGAGCTAATTACTTTAATAAATTTAACAGTAATCGCGTTTATTATAGCTGTGATTTTAAGTTTGTGATATGTCCGGAGCAATAGAGGAGAATACACTTCATGAAAAGTAAGTGATTATTATCTCGTAATATACTTACCTGCTAGTTACTTACCTACTTATAAGTTTTTAAAAGAATTCAGCTGGTCGATATGTTATGTAGGATCTGCTGTCAAACCTCAATCGCATACGGGTCGTAAGGATAGTTGCCTTGTAACCTATCGTTACAATTACATCTAAATATACATGTCATAAGTGCGATTCGCTGCTATACCGCGTCGTCATCATCATCATACTCCTGCCCTTATACCACTCTAAGTGGGGTCGGCACAACATGTTACAAACATGTTGTCACATGATTTGACTATGTATTTTACGACCGGCCGCCTGCCTGACGTCAACTTACCTTAGTCGCCTTTTACGACACCTCGGTAAGAAATGAGGGTGGTCTATTCTACGCAGCCGCATACCACACGTCACATACCTTAGTCGCCTCTTGCGACACCTCGCTAAAAGGAGCGTGGTCTATTCTAAACACGGCATTTCTTACTTGTCATTCACCAAAAATAAATGATTGGCGCATGCCTGGAGTCTGAACCCATGACCCCTGCGAAAGAGGCTATCGAGGGGTTTTTAATGGTATATAGCTATGATGTAATTTTCCGTGATATCTCATGAAATACCAAGTCATTAATGGTACTCGTCGTGTTACTTAAAGTAATAATAATAATAATAATAATAATAATTCTTTATTGCACACCAAGTAAACAGAAAACAAACACAAGAGAAATAAGAAGAAAGCAGAAGTGCAAGGGCGGTCTTATCACCAAAAGTGATCTCTTACAGACAACCCCTACGTTACAGTAACAGAGATAAGAGACAGGTTGAGATCGGTGCACAAGATGGACTGTATTTAATAAAATCGATAAACTTACTTATTAATATTACATTCTACGTTACACAAATAGAGCATAATAAGATAAATACTTAAATATATATGTTAATTTGCTATATATAAATACAAATAAGTACACACATATTATACATATAATAACAGATACTATACTTATAAAAACGCATACATATATTTATATGACAATAGTTTTATATTATTGATTAAGATAGAAATTTTTTAATCGATGTTTAAAAATTCTCATAGATTTAGAATATCTTATGTGTCGGGGAAGTACATTCCACAGTTTCACAGCTTTCACGGTAAAAGAGTCGCTATATACTTGGGAATGACTAGCTGGCGTCTTAAGTCTATTATCGGTCTGCGAACGGAGGGTAACACGAAGAAGAGAGTTCGAGCCCAGGAAGGTAAAGCGCTCTTTAAGATAGGTAGGTGTATTAGGATGAAAAAGAATAGTGTACAGAAGAGAGAGAACGTGAAAGTCACGGCGTTGCCGTATAGTGAGCCATTTAAGCTGTATTCGATACTGCGAGATGTGATCGAATTTCCTCAAACCGAAAATGAATCTTATTATTAAATATTGTAAACGCTCTAACTTGTTCAGCAGTTTTTCTGATAAATCTGGGTAAGAAGAATCCGCATAGTCGAGGATAGGAAGAAGAAGTGAGTGAACTAAAGATATTTTAGTTTTTATTGGCAACAGATACTTCCATCGCTTTAGCTTGCCGACAACACTAAATATTCTGCGACTTAGGTCGGAAATCTGATTTTCCCAGGAAAGAGTGTTATCAATAATGATACCAAGATTTTTCACAAAACTACTGAACTCCAATCTGGTGCTGTTTAATATTATAGGAGGGAGACAGGAAAGATTAATTTTGGCAAGTTGATGTCTAGTGCCTATGAGAATGACCTGAGACTTGCTAGCATTAATTGACAGACCGTAAGACTCACACCAACTTCCTATCTTTGATAAGTCAGTGTTTAAGTCTTCAATGGTCTTATCAACATCATTTGCAGAGAATGACGTATATACCTGCAAGTCGTCTGCATAGAGATGAAAGGACAGAGAAAGGAGTTTAGTAATAGAGTTTATGAAAATGGAGAAGAGCAATGGAGAGAGCACGCTTCCCTGCGGGACACCAGCACTAAGATGACAATACGATGAGAGTTTATTGTCAACACATATGCGTTGTTCGCGATCATACAGGTAAGAACGGAACCATTCAATAGAATTTGATGAAATATTAACCGATTTTAGAATAGCCAGAAGAATTTCAAAATCGACGTTATTAAATGCGTTAGAAAAATCCAATAAAGTCACCACACTAATTTTCTGATTATCGAACCCATATCGTATGTCATCGCAGACTTTTACAAGTGCCGTAACAGTACTGTGACCCGAACGGAAACCCGATTGAAAAGGACTTAGAATGTAGTTTTTATTTAGGTACAGAGAAAGTTGATGGTGAACAATACGTTCGAGAACTTTAGACAAGAATGGGAGGATAGAAATAGGTCGGAACTGTGAAAAAGATGATGGATTGGTTACTTTAGGAATAGGAATAATATGCGCACTGCGCCAGGCACTGGGAAATACATTGCGAGAAAGAGAGTAATTGAATATATGACAGAGGATGGGTAAAATATTATCCAGCACCAGAAGAATCATCTTGCGACCGATTCCATCACTTCCCACAGCATCGGACCTAATGGATAGTACATGCTTTTTAATCTCAGCGCCCGTCACAGTATTAAAGATCAGAGGAGGATAATCAGGCAAGGACAGAGAAGAAAGGGAGTTTAAAGTGCTAATTTTAATTTGGTCGTTAAGGAGGCTATTTGTCGAAAAATGTAAATTAAGCGCATTCAAATCTATGTCACGATTTAACAGCTGTGACTTACGCTGGCGTCCGATGCCCATGGAATCCAGAAATTTCCAAACTTTATTCGAGCTTTTATTGTTAACAGAGTTATGTATAAAAGTTCGTTGAGCATCTCTACAAGTTTTGGTACACTGGTTACGTAACTTTTTATACTTATCAAGATTTTCGGCTGAAGGTGTAAGTTTATATTTAGACTTAGCTCGGTTGCGCTTTGCCATTAGTATCTTAATATCACTAGTAAGCCAGGGAGCTGGAAGGTGTTTCAATTTGACTGGTCGGAGAGGTGCATGTACATCAAAAAGGTCTATCAGAATTGAATTAAAAATGTTAATTTTGTCATCGATCATTGGCGCATTTAAAAGAGAATTCCAGTCAATCAAATTGAGATCGTTTACAAAATTATCATTATTAAAGTTTTTGAAACTTCTTCGCATCACAACCTTAGGTTTAATTTTCGGAGGACGAATTTTAAAGGATAAGTATACAAGGTCGTGATACGAGAAAGCCTCTGCAGGAAGTTGGCCATGCGCAAAAACTCGTCCAGGAGATGAAACTATAATTAAGTCCAACAAAGATGGCGAGCAATTTGGAAAAAAGTGAGTGGCGTTAGTTGTATTAAGGATATTAAGATTAGCACTCTCAGTAATAGCTCGAAGTTGATTTGCACGAGAATCATTTTTTAATAAACAGGTGTTAAAATCACCCATTATTATGGTATGATCCACACCTGGGACAAATTTATTTAATAAGTTATCAAAGGCTTCAAAATAATTGATATGTAGCGTTGGTGAATAAAAAACGCCAAGTAATACTTTCACAGAACCGAAAAGGAGTTCGAGAAAAAGGTGTTCTGACGATTCACTATAATGGGACGGTGACTTGTCCAATACGGAAAACGGAATGTGACTACGAAGATAGATAGCAACTCCTCCGCCGCCCTTGCCTGTTCTATCGTTCCTTATTAAATGAAATCCAGGCAATGCATATGACGTGGACGGTAAACACGGCTTGAAAAAGGTTTCCGATATTAGTATCGCGTGAATATTTTTGACGTCTAAAGAAGCTATAAGATCTGGCCATATAAAAAGTAATTTATAGAATTAGGCGTTACTTTGCGGAGATCCATAATACAAATGTAATAATAAAATTATTTTGCTATAATCCGCGATGTATCGCGGATTATAGCAAAATAATTTTATTATTACTTTTGCAATATAAAAAGCTTACCGTGTAGCTTGCCATTAAAAATTTATATAGACCAACCTCAGTTCTTAACTGAGGGTGTTCTATTCTACTCAGCCGGATACCACACGGCGGCTGCTATACCGCTTCGTGTGCGAATGTATTTTAGTTTTGAAATAAGGAATTTTGCAGCCTGTACTTTGTATACCTTTGCCTACAGCTGGGAAAAGGTCTCTTAGACTGCTCCAATGCAAATTCGTAGGTTACACATATCCAAAGAATTCTCTTCAGATATGCTGGTTTCATCACGATGTTTTCTTCACCGAAAAGCGCATAATAAATTGTCAATATCAATTAGGCACATAAGGTTTTATACAAAAACGCATTGGTGCCTGTCCTGGGATTCGAATTGGGGACTCTCTCGTACACAAACAGTCACACTTTTCCCACTGAGCTATCACGGCTTAAATTAAGTTTAGTTATACGTCATTACCTAATTTTAATCTATAATTATTTTTTTTTACATACCTATTTTTTTTTAATCTAACCACGGTAGAAATCGGTAGGATAAGGAGCTATGTGTCATAAGCTGAGGTACCTATGTAAATTGTATATATAAGACATTAACTGTCTCGTTGGCATCGTGATTAATGACCTGAACTAAAAAAACCAAGGGTCGTGGGTTCGGTTCCTACCGGAGACAAAGCTTTGTGTGACCCAGAATGATTTGTTTCGAGTCCGGGTGTTCAGTTAATTGTTAAGTACCGCGTACAGGAATTTCCGAGTGCGAGTAGTTCTTTTTTTTTTAATTGATATTTTCAACCTAGTGACGAAAGTCTGACTCAAAATGATTCCTGGCAACTGAACAGAATCAACGAGAGCTTATTACAAAAGGCAATGGAAGTAGGCTTAAATTCAGAATTGAACTCGGAAATTGATTTAGACCCAGACTATGAAGATGACACCGGTGACTTTTCAGCCACTGATGGGTCAGATTACGAACCAAACGAAATAACTAGTAAACAAAAAAGTAAAAAAGAATTAAGGCCTATGGAAAGGCCAATGAAAGCAAAACTTACTAAGGTACTCATTTTTTAATATATTTTTCTTTTCTAACAGATTTAAATAAAAGGATTGTCCAGGAGCAAAAACCATTTTATCACGTAGATATGCTTTATTAATAGTAACATTTTGTATAATGGTAAAAAAATTAATATTCTGATATAATTATAAATACTGAATCTGGTTCTTCATATTATTTTTTACACAATCGTCGTTGCGTGTTTGTCCTTTTATTTCCACGCGCGTTAGTTTTATTTTTATAATTTCTAAGATATTTATTTAAACTATATACTGTAAAGGATCATAATGATGAGCATGAGGTGCTACTAGGTTGATAGGCAGTATGTGTCTGAATAGCATTCCCATTAATGCGTTACCCGTGACAATTTTTTTGAAAGTTACAATGGGAATGGTAATGGTAAGCTATCCTTAAAAGATAGATATGTGACTTTTTGTAGACGTTTAAAAGAGTAATAATCGCCCTATACTTTATTCTGTTATATATTAAACGGATTTAGCAGCATTTTCGATGTAACGTCTCCGGCTGCTAAACTTCTTCCGGCCTTCTGAACAATTATTCAACCATATATATTTCAACCAATTTTGATGAAAACCTTAACAACTTATAAACATAACCATCGTCGAAAATCACTCTATCTATTAGTAAAAACCGTATGATTCAGTATGTATACATTTATTTGTTTTTGAGCTTATCGCTAACAGACAGACGAGGCGAGACTATTTTATAATATGTAAGGATGTCCTGTTTCATACTATGAGCTACCCGTGTAACAGATTGAACAGAGCCCTTGCACCCATCATTTTTAACAATATCTAATTACTTATTGCTGAACACCAATATGTTATTTTAGGTTTTTATCCTCCTTTATTACATGGGAAAAATAATGCGTGTGTATCAAATTTCATTATAAATGCCGCGTTTCCTTCTTCCTCAAGTCATTAAACTTTAATATCTCCTAAACTTCTTAGAATTTCGTCATTTTGAATTTGACCGAATACTGAATTTCATTTAATATACCTTTTTTTTAATTTTAGGAGTCCATTAAAAATAAAAAACCTAGGCTCTGGAATCGCAAGAACGCCTGTTGTTATTGTAAACAATTAGTAACTAATTTCTCACGACATCTCCTACGCAACCATAAAAATGAACATGAAGTTTTACTATATACCTCAATAAACGACGCTGATTTAAAAGAAAGAAAAAGAAGACGTCAAGAGATAACAGACAAATTAAGGAATCGGGGTAACTTTTTATTCAATAATAGTGTTGCAAATGAACAGGGGAAAAATATAATACCAAATAGAAGAGTTACAAGAAAAGTTGCAGTTGCACCGTGTAGTCCATCCAGCTTTGTTGTTTGCAAAAACTGCCTTGGCACTTTTAAACGAAGTACGTTTTTTAAGCATTTAAAAAACTGTGAGAAGGATTTTAACCAAGAAAGTCTTTTAGGAGCTAAAAGACGCGTGATTTGTAGTAAATCATTACCAATTTTACCATCTTTACGCGGTGCTAGTGAAGAATTAAAATCAATTATTTTGCCACATTTACGTAATGATGAAATATCTAATATAGTGAAACGCGACTTTTTAATCCTGTCTTTCGGAACAAAGCTTTTTAAAAAAAAGAAAGAGCGTCGAAGTCGTAAGGCCATTTGTTCGAAAATGCGGGATTTAGCAAACTTATTGCAGATAGTTAAAAATGAGAATCCTGAAATAACTACATTAGAAGAGTTACTTGACCCTTTTAAATACGAACTGTTAATTAATTCTATAAAAAAAATGTGTGGATTTTGTAATCAGACCGGTGACGTAAAAATTACGAGCATACCTGCACGACTACGGCCTTCTTTACTTAGTTGTGTGGATTTGTACTACACTCAAATCATATTGGACAAATCTTTATCTACAGCTGTTAAAGATCATAAGAAAAAGAGATTAGATGAGTTTAAATTAATTTTAGAAGCAAACTGGCAATGGGAAATTTCATCAAACGCAGAGAAAGCAAGAAAAAAGAAAAACATGACAAAAGAAACAATATTACCTTTAGACGAAGACATAGAAATAATAATTAAAAAAATTCATGAACTCGAAGAAAAATATGCAGAAAACCTTAAAGGAGATGTAAATACTTTAAACTATGAAAATTTGTGTGAAGTGACAATTGCACACATTATAATGCTAGATAGAAAGAGATCAGGCGACGTGGCCGAAGCCGAATTACATTATTACATAAACAGAAGAAAAACCGAAATTCCAATAAGTATCCTTAAATTTTTAACTCCAGAGCAACAAGAGGCTATTGATAAACTAGATATATTCCAAATACCAGGGAAACGGGTACGTGCTGTGCCTGTTTTACTAACCCAAAAGATGCGCGAAAATATAGACACCATCATAACTTCAAGAGAACAACTAAACATTTCAAAAACAAATCGATATTTATTTGCAAGACCACTGACTGACGAGCCTTTTGACGGAGGGAAATGCCTCAATCGCATAAAGGAAAAATGCACATTAAAAAAGCCGGAAATGTTGACAGCCACAGGAATGAGACACCATATCGCTACGATGTCGCAAGTGCATGCTGGATGTAACGATAGATATACAGAACACTTGGCAGGATTTATGGGTCATGATATGCATATTCATTCTCAGAATTATAGATTACCTGTAGAAGCATTACAGAAAGGCATAATTGGCAGCCGATTGATAGAAATCGAAGAATCATATAAAACAACCGAAATAAATAAGGATAACATCATTCATCATACACAAAAAAAAATTGATACAGCTGATACAAATAATATAAACGATAAAATGGACAAAACAAAAGAAAATGTAGCGCAAACACATAAAAATAAAAATATTGACGAAACTAGGAAAAGAAGAACTAGACAAAATACAAAAATAGAAATACATTGTAAATCTGACAATGATTCTGAAGACAGTTACGACGAAATTAAAGAAGATGAAATTATATTAGAATTAAATGGTGATAAAACAAATAAAACAATCAGGAAAAAGAAGACTCATGTTCGCTGGACCGATGACGAGCTTGACATAGTGAAAAAACGTTTTAAGGATGAGCTGACCCAAAAAAGAAATCCTGGTAAGGCCAAATGTACAACAATATTGAAAGAAGAACCAATTCTCCATAGGAGAACATGGATGCAACTGAACACTTGTGTCAATAACATGTATGTTAAAGGGAGACAAAAAAAATATTGAATAAGAAATGCTAGAGGTATGTAGTAAGCACTTCAGTTTTCCTCCTAAGTCAAGCTAATACATAGTTTATATTTATTATAAAAGACTACTTGCGATACTCCCGAATTTCTCCAATGTCGCTAAAGACTGTTGAATGTTTAAAGTATATTCACCACACATTTGGTGGTCACAAAAGACACCCAGACTCGAAACAACTATTTGTGGATCGCACAAATATTTGTCGCGTGTAGCAATCGTGAAACTAATGTGACATAGTAGTAGTGATTATGCTGGCAATAATTTTTATGGTACATTGTATAGGTTAATAATTGTACTTAATACTTGTAGTACTTTCGGGAACTCCATAGTACAGAAGCTATATTAGAATCATTTTGCTATAATTCGCGTTTGTTTAAGTTCGCTTCTGTCTTTCTTTTTTAAGATAATTTTATACTTGTTCAATTGTTATAAAAGATTGGGAAGCAGAAAAAGTCCCATAATTGTATAAGAGACTGTTAGGGTAATTTTTGTAATGTAAATTCCCTTTTCTTTTCAGATAATTCTCCTAATTTAAAGCGTGAAAAGGATTTGAAATACAAGAAATTACGACTATATTTACTTGGATCTCCAAGAACTGACAAACAAATTCAAAATAAATCAAATTCGTGTCAAAAAAATGGGGATTTACGAGTATATAGATGTAGATAAATTTTTATGCAAAGAAGATATTCGTTACTGTGTTAATAATAATTTAAAATGGCCATGGCCTGTAACTCATTTTATAAGACGTTTGGTATGCGTTGGCTGCCACTCTAGAGTGAACAATTTACCAACTCATTTTGTTCGTTCCTTAGATGATAAAAATTTAAAAAGACTGTTTTTGTGTTCGTATTTTTGGTGCAAAACGTGCAGCTATGCTGTTTATGATCACTATCCCGCCGACGAATGCGAATTTTGTTAATCCACGATTAAGTCATGTTAATTTTAATAATATTAATGACGTACAAGTTAAATTTGACCCAAAGTCCAGTTTGTCGAAGCATCGGAAGTAGCTTCATTACAAAATTAATGGTGGCTTACGTAAAGTACTTAGGAATACGTAAAGGCAAAAAAACAATTTTCACGACATAAAATACTAAATAAAGTACAAGATTATAGTAATTAATAAATTATTATGTCGTGAAAATCGATGTTGTTAAATACCGTATTTATTAAAAAAAACTGTCACCCAGGTGATCTGTAACTTTTATTAACAATATGTCTATTTAATTCGTGTTAATAAGTATAATTTTCCCTTACAATCATTGTTTATTTAAATGTTGATTGCTTATATATTTAAGGTATTTAAAACCTGACATAATAAATCTCTTTTTGTTACTTCTTCTTTTGTTAAATCTATAATATAAATATTTATAATGGTAAAGTTGTGATTATTAGTATTATTCCATGTTAATAACAACCGGAAAATGTTGCACACAGTGTTGAATTATTATTACGTAGGTCCCTTATTATTTGTTACCTTTAATTTACGTAATTGACTAAGGTAAAGATACCATTTTTAGTTTTATTTTAAAAATAATCTTTCATTACAGTTTTTGAAAAAAATACAATAATATTTTTGTTGATTTTACAAAAACATAAATGCCTGCTAAACATTTCTACTTGTTTTATTTGTACTCATTACGTATGAATTACCTAGAATAAGATTGGCCCTTGAACTTAAGCTTACAGAAGTAGATAACTACTACAATTATAAATGTGAAAGTAATTGTGTCTGTTTGTTACTGCTTTCCGCCCAAACCAATTGCATTATTCTTGTGATAAAGATAGTTATATGCTAGGGAAAAATTACAGGTGCTGCTATCTGGGACAAACAATATTTTGTTACCTACTACTACATACCTCTACCTACCAAGACTGCTTGTGTCCCTAAAGCCCTTTAAACATGAACTTGTAATTTAGAGAAGTAGGCGTTACATTGCGGAATTCTATAATACAAAAGAAATAAAATAAATTATTTTGATATTATTTCTTTGAAATCTGCACGCTTAATAATGTATTGCAAACTCAACCTTGAAATAGCCTTGAATGCCGGGGTCAAAGTACGGAGTACGTTCGGTGACGATCTGCTCTGTGATTGGCGCGTTTGAATCGGATCAAATAACTACGGAGTGGATTTGTATAATTATTGAGTACTTACAGAGAAACAGTATTCATCATTTGTTGATCCGAAGCGGAGCCAACAAATGTGATGTAAAATTGTATTGGATCAACAAATCGGGCCTGGATCAACAAATCCGAACGGATCAACTTAGAACTGATTATACGTACCGCTTGATCAAACAACTCCTAGAAGGGATAACTATATATATATATATATATATATATATATATATATATATATATATATATATAATATATATATATATATATATATATATATATATATATATATATATAATATATATATATATAATATATATATAATATATATATATAGCATGAAAAACACTTACTTAAAATTTTAAAGAATATTTTTAACTTATAAAACTGACAACACACTCCTAGAATCTTCCATGGTAAAATTCACATATTAGAAAATCCAAAATAATTACCTAAATAGTGCAAAGGTTCCCAATAATTGTATGTCTCATCACAGTCCGCAATGTGGCCCCAAAATGCAGATGCAAGACGAGCGGTTAGTAGCAATCCTAAAGCCAAAGCACCATCAGGGTAAAATATCTTGCGTAGATCTGATGGTGCACTTGTATACAGGTACTCTCTAAAAATTTATGTAATTCATGATTAGTAAAAAGAAAAAATAAATTTCAAGAAATATGGTTGAGAATAGAGAAAATAATTTTTTTTTTAAATAAAAATAAATTTATCTGACATGTGGTATCCAGCTGAGTAGAATAGACCACCCTAATTCCGTACCGAAGTGTGGTAAAAGGAAACTAAGGTAAGTTGACGTCAGGCAGACGGCCGGTTGTAAAATACGTAGCCAAATCATGTGACAACTTATCATTTATCTTATCATCTTACAATGTTTGTAAGATTTTGTGCTGACCCCACTTAGAGTGGTATAAGGGCAGGAGGATGATGAAATAAAAATAAAAATAAATTTTTGTAAATTTATCTTTGCTACCTGTCCCAATAAACAAAAGTAATTGCCTATCCCACTGCTGTAGGCCACCTCTCTCCATTTCTGAACAAAAGGCTTGGAGCTAAGAAGAAGTAGGTAGAGGTAGATTTTGCTATAAAACAAGTATTTTCTAAAAAAAGTATCCCATAGCACTTTATAGAAGTGTAGAAACAGTCGAGAATGACTGTCCAAAAATAAGAGATTTTATAATGAAAATAAGATAGATTTTGCCAATATTTACTTTTAAAAAAGTACACAAGCAAACTGAATTACCCAAGTAATTCTGTAATGTAAAAGCATAAAAAAGCGAAATCTTTATTTAGGTTTATTATTCGTTCTAGCTTAGTATATACTCACTATATTATAAACAAAACACAGGCTAAAATATAGATTCTAGATGTTTCCTTAATATCTCAGAGATTTTTTATACTTACATTACACTTTAAAACATATTCATTCTATATCTGTTCTATTACGAAAATTTGCAAATTCAAATATTTTTATATATATGTGTTTGTGTAATATTTATTCAGTTGTGTATAATTCCGAAGTTATGAATCCGAAATTTTTTAATGCTCCAATTCATAATTTTTCCACATATTGATTCCAAATAGTCATTGCTAGTTTATATTACATATTGATCGTTTAATCGTGTAAACGAAATAAAAACATAATAATTACCCTTCATTCGAAGAGCGCGATCTCTTTCCTTTGCTAGAAGTGATCGGTCGTTTCACCCCATTTTTAGTGTGAATACTTCTTTGTCGTGCAGTTAACGGCATTGTAACAGCCTGGTGTATCTATTGCTTTATTTTTATTTATAAATTTATAAATAGTAAAACAAATTTCAGCTTTTTAGCGGACAACAGTCCCAGCCTATGGTTCCAGATTTTATCTCTTAACAGCTGTCATTGAACAACGAACCACAAACAAATAGATAATTTTTATGACTTTTAATGACAGCCTGGCATCAAGTCTTTTAATGCTTCAAAAAAAAACTTCCCTTATAGTTGACGCATAACTAACGAATATTGGTTTATAACCGTATCATTACATTGAGATGAAATCAAACAAATGTTGCTAAGGATAGTTGTTTAAACTTAAAGAATTAGATTTACACAATATTAATTAATTTATTTATTATGAAATGCGTGTAAGATAATCTATTCGAAAAATATAATGATTTAACATTATGCAATTGGCACATTAGGCACAATACCATAATTCCTTAAATAAATCTAAATCTCGCGTTTTCTTGGAAAGGAATTATTTTCCTGTATCAAACAAAGAATAATAAAATAAACCCCATAATAGTTTTGCGACTCAAAATCAATCATGTTTTTGTTCATCGATAAGAAAATATCCTATCCTAAATACTTCGTTCCACGAAACTTGTTTTTCGTCACAAACATGTTCATTTATTGGTACCAACTACCAACTCTATATTGTTATTATTATAGACATAGTTAATCGATTATTATTCCGTGCTTTTATTTCATCTATAAAAATTGTGGATTTCTCCAATTAAATTGCAAGCATATTACTTATAAATCATAATAATTAGCGCGAAACTGATAAAATAAATATGATTAAGGATCAGGATTTAGAGAAATCATTATAAATTTAACAATTAGCACATTTATTTAATAATAAAAGTACTTGATAAAGTTACAACATTATATTAAATGGTATAAAACAATTTCCACATAGTACTCTTATAAATTCCGCTAATATAAATATTACAATACACTGAAACACTACATTTACGTGACACAGTCCATAGACCAAAAAGTTCACTACAATCTTTTAAAATCCTAATATGATTATGGGTCAACCGCAAACTTCCTATGATTACATATATAATATAAACTAATGATAAAACTTTTCTGAAAACTAAAACAGATATTAAAATGCTTAACTTATGTTTTAGTAGAGATTCTACTAAAACGTAAGTTAATAATGGAAGAAAAACGTATTTACTTTTTTATAATACAGCGATGAATATGAAATATCTTACGACACAGTTCATATTCTGGCTTACATATTCGGTTAGATTTATGAATTCATTGACAGTGTACGTTTTAGATATACTAGAAATGTGCGGCTGCTAAAATAACAAAGGACACTTAATTATGACATTTAACAATATAATATAAGCTGTTTTGTAATGTATAGCTATGTAGAGCTTTTGTCCAATCGGTTACTCGATTTACATTAAAACATAAAACAAAAACAGTGCTTGAACAACTGATATTACAATAGATAAAGTAATTAACAACTTGCTGATATGGTCATCATACAGGTGAAATGCTCGTCTTTCAACGAATAATATAATGTATAATTCAAAAGAATTTATTATTTAATGTGTGCTTAGTAGTAAATTCATGTTACCATATAATAAATTCTAGTCTATATAAAATTTCAAGTCTTGAATTTAAGAGACAAATTGTACTAGTTCAGTTGGCAATATACTTCAACCTTTATATATTGTAATATTTCATTTGATCTTACAGTATGACTAAATTATATATTTATTTGCCACTTTAAAGAGATATAAAGATTTTTAAAGATACAGATAAACTATAATGATAAACAAAGTAATTTGTAGAACACTTATTTTTGCAAGTTATTTAAGTACTTTAGAATTTTTTTTGAAAACATATAAACCATAGACATTTCGATTAGAATTGTTTATGTTTT
The DNA here is from genome assembly GCA_947086505.1 of Morpho deidamia. NCBI lineage: Eukaryota > Metazoa > Arthropoda > Insecta > Lepidoptera > Nymphalidae > Morpho > Morpho deidamia. Next base: position 17,692,973 of record CAMTZC010000024.1, read on the forward strand.
ATAGTAAGATTCTGATGTTTAGGTTTAGTGATCAAAATCGGTAGCTGAATGGATTAAGACATTTCCTGACAGACTTTGCTAGCATTGTCATATTAAGATACATTCATATTTGAATGTGAGGCCCACACACTATTACTAAAAAAACATTATTAGTAAAATTGCTATATACTCTATTTCCGCCTGCGGGTCCTCACGACAGTCCATCCGGGCTCCGCATCCTCGTCCATTGGTTCTGGCTCATCTTTGTCTTTGGAAGATGATCCTGCTTCTGTACCTTCTTTGGCCTCATCTTCGACATCCTCTTCGGAATCACTCTGTGCATCACCACTGCTGCTTGTTGTGTCATCATCTGGATTACCATGGCACTGTAACAGCCATAATAACAATATTTCAAACATTTTTACTTAATATTATTATTTTATTCACTAATTTATTTATACACAAACTAGCTGACACAGCAAATTTCCTAGTAACTTTCTTTCTTTAATGCACAAACAATAATATAAAAAAGAAAGAAGGAAAAAATAGTGTATGTACAAAGGTGGACTTATCCCTAAAAGGGATCTCTTCCAGTCAACAGAACAGAACAAGTAAGAGAAAGAAAAGGGCAAGAAGTGCAGTGAAGTGAAATATGGATAACGAAAAAAGGAGGGAAGAAAAATAAAAATAAAATGCAATATAAATATTATTATTCAGTTGCCAAGTAAAAACACTTCTATGGGAACATAGAATCTACAAAAAAAATATATTTTACTATTTTTCTTACACTTTCATAATTTCTAGAGTAATAAACCTTCCTTGAACTTCTACAATTATTTTCAAACCCAAGTTAGCCAAGCTGGTGCCCTGGTGGTTGAGTGCTTTCACTGAGCACTCATGTTCTGCCTCAAGCTATAGTGCTTTCTGTATCCTACTCTTGAATATTTTTTTTTTACACACACACAAAACAGACACAAAAACAGTTCACAAAAAGTACTTGTAACATAGCTATATTAATCTCAATAAAACTATATCTAAATTGAGAATTTGATGCTGTAAAAACGTTAAGGCACATAACATATTTCCAAAGCTAACATACATCAAATTTCCCATACACAATAAAATTTTACCTAAATAAAACTACTACTCATCATGAAAATTTAAATTACAGTAATTGCAGTGTTAAAAAATATTTGCTTTTAACGTCAGTCACCAGTGCCTAACAGTATTAAATATGATAATAAAGGACAAAATTTAGCATTTTTTTTAGAAAACTTTAATGGATTTTATTGTATTAAACCAAGTGGCAATCAAGAGTGTGAATATTAATTAGTGCTATATTTTAGCTATAGATTTTTATGAGATACTCACTTGGGGTGGCACAGATCCATGTATTGGTTTACTGAGCCATTGTTGACATTTTGGCATTGCCTCAATGTGGTTTCTTAATTCTTCATGACGTCCCTCCTTTAGAAGGCCCAGAAAAAAAAGCAGTAATGATGCAACTTCTGTAATGATATGAAAATAAAATTGGAATAATTGAAAAACTAACACATAAAAAAAACATTCCAATATAAGAAAGCTGAAAATGGGACTGAAAAGAAAGTCAATCTGAAAAACAAAAACAGCTATGGTTGGTTGGGGTATATTTGAGTGAACAAATCAGAAAGAGAACAGATGAAGATCTATGCCTATATAAGTATGTGCCCAATAAGTGGTAACTCCAGGCAAGGGTGACAATGGTAGAACAAATTGTGACTTCACATTTATATATTTTATTAGGGCCACCACAAGAGTTTGTTGTTGACTTCATTATTGTTATGGATCACAGCTCAAGGTTGTATATGTGACTAAGCAAGTTCCTATAAGTAAAATAAATAATAAATACATATGTTTATGGGACACTTACACACACTTTCATCCATCCCCAAAGTAAGTAAGTTAATACTTGTGTTATGGGTGACAGACAACTGGCAAATATATGCATATATAATTTTGAATATATACTTAAATACAAATGCACACCCAGGCTCAAAACCAACAAATTGTTTATACAAAATGTTGGGCCCTCAGCGGGAATCAAACCCACGACTCGTGTAGCACAAGGAAGGGTCAGGGCCAGTCAACTATAGACATATTAGTGTAAAACCAAGACTTTCACAAATTAATAATGTATATACCTTTAGGAGAATTGTCATGACACACAGTTTCAAATTCCTCATCCATCAAGTCTTCTAAAGTCTCAGTCAGATCATCTCTGTCCGTTACATTTTCTACACAATATCTGGCGACATATACACACATCAGTTGTGCTGTCTGAAAAAAAAGAAATTGTGTTTAATTCTTTTTATATTTATGTTTGCAGTAAGGAATTCTGCAAAGTAACGCTTATTTCAATAATTATTTGAATAATTGTAGGAGAAAATAAGAATAAGGCATGCTTTACCATGGTGTTGGAAACGCTATATAATGTCAGTATATGCTTTACGCGCCATATCGACTTATATAGTGCCCGGAATTTCGAAATAACATTTTTAATAATAGTAACATAGTTTTTCGCCAATTTATCACACGCTTTTCGGTGAAGGAAAACATCGTGAGGAAACCTGCATATTTCTAGAGAATTCTAGGGATATGTGTAACCTGCCAATCCGCATTGGAGCAGCGTGGTAGGTCTTAGCTCCAATCCATCTCTCCATAAACGGAGAAAGGAGGCCTTAGCCCAGCAATAGGCATAGTAACAGGCAGTTACTTTACTTTTTTTTTACTTACTTTTTCGCCGCCTGGAGCTCCCATTCCATGTTCAACCGCCAGCTGTAGTGCTGTCCAATTATTAAAAACAAGGTCCACTATTGGTTTAAAGTCGTCGTATAACATGTTGGATCATATATTTGTGAAAAGAGCTATTATTATAATACTCGTCTTGAAATCATTCATCACATATTTCATTTAAAGGATGTATTTAAATTTTAAACAAAAAGCATATACATGCCTTAATCTTTTGTAGCAAATGTCAATAAAATTAAAATCACAGAATACAGATACGATCCTAATAAATACAATCGTGGACGAATATCTCATAAGATATTCATCAATCAAGTAGGTTAATATGTTTTTTCCTGTTTGAGATCTTGAAATATTTTTTAAGATACTGTTCGAGATATTTTTACACCATCTTTAGTTGACCAGACCAGAAGTAACAAAAATGAATGAATATTTATTTTAACTATGGTGACCAAGTATACCCACTACCTTCCTATCTATTTACTATTGTCTATAGTGTATACTCTATAACGTAGTCTATGTCTACAACGACAAACGTCAATAAAAGAAACAAATCGCGCGCGATAATTTTTTCTGCATTATTAATATGCATGCGTAGATTTCAATTAAGGAAATTGTTTAAATATATATTTAACTTTACGCTATTCTATAAAATGAATGAAGATATTAATGTTAAGTTTATTATCCCTCCAGATTGTAGTAGCGAAAACGAATGCTCAGATGAAATGCAACTAGCTTTTACGGTAAATGCATAAATACTGTAAATAAATTAACACTGTAAATGCGATAAATTCTTATTGTTATAGTTAATGATATTAGTTGATAGTTTAATAAAAACAAAAACAAAGAGGAAGAAGAATATTTAGTAAATATACACAAATATATGTCTTTATTTTGTAAATAAATTTGAATCTTCGCTGATATAACTAATGAAGTGTCTTTATTGTTCTCGTCCAAACCTCGTACACAAAATATAACTATGATTATTTTTGGTATGTTCACAGTTTAAGGCTGTAGAGTCACTTACGATAACTATGGTTTAAGTGTAGATGCACATTCATGTTGGGAAAAGATGTCCTTTATCTTTTTGGAGGGGGTTGTGAAATCTAAGAACCACCGAGCTGCTCCAGATTGTTAGGTTTCAAATATATCCATAACTCTCCTAAGATTGCAGGTTTCCTTGCCATGTATTCGTTCACTGAAAAATTCTAAACTAAAAGCTGTTATAGCTCATCTGTGACACTGTGTGACTCTTTCTTTTTTTTTGTGTGAATAAATGTGTTTAAACTCTGGGCCAATGAGTTATTTGTTAAAAGTTGCGTCTAATTGATAATTGCAATTTATCACACATTTTACAGCGAAGGAAAATCATCATGAGGAACACCTGCATATCTCTAGAGAATTTTGCAGGATATGTGTAACCCAACAATCTGCATTGGAGTAGTGTGGTAGGTCTTAGCTTCAAACCTTCTCTCCGGAAATGGCGACAGAAGGCCTATGTAACAGGCAGTTAAAGTACTGTTTAATAAAAGCAAATAATATGTTATTATAGGTATGTGAGCAGCATAGTGGAGGTGGTCTCAAAGCTCAGTGGATCCACCAGAGTCAGTGGAAGAGATTCGATGGTTTAATGAAGACAGATGTGTTTGTGTTGTCAGAATTTGGTGGAGAGTTCTATGAGAGGTTGAGAAATACAAAAGCCTTGTGAGTTAATTTTTAAATGACTTATAATAATGAAGATTAACTGCAGCTGGTTATTGCTATGTAAGATTTGATCATTTATTTATTTATTTATTCAAAATACACACTTAACATTGTACTTTGAACAAGTAAAAATAAGTAGTATTATAATTAGAGATGCTAACAACTTTCAAATTAAGTTACAACAACTGAGAGATACATTTAATAAACTAATCTTTGCGTTTAAACTATAGTGAGTGTTATTCATAATCAATGTTTAGATACCGGCTATACTCTCGTTTTATTTTATTGTTTTATTTTTTTATAAAACTCGCCTTCTGGCAGCAGTAGTCGCGTGCGCCGCATAAAGCAGCTGAGATACATTAAAGAAATGTACTTGAGAATTGTAGATCTACAAAAATACTTCATAAAAAAGGTCGCGATAGCATATCTCTGTCTATTATTATTATTAATATTGTCATAGCTTTTTTGATTTATTTTTTATATATATATTATTTTTTTATTTTTTGTGTGTATTTTTTTCAATACTTTTATTCGTACACGTTATCTACTACAACTAAGCTTTATAACTAAAGTACTTATAAACACTTTAACTTTACATACATAATTACTGGGTGTCTTTTAATAACTTCGTTATTGTAATATCTTGAATAGTTTTTCATACCATATTCTTATCTTTAAATGCCATCTTCATGTTATGCTGCCTTACCTCTGTAGATGATGCTTTTTTAGCCTTTATGCGAGTTGCAGACTGAAAGCTTAACTACTCTAAAGCTAAGCTAAGCTAGCGTAGCTAGGCGAAGCTAAGATAAACTAAAATATGGCCTCTGCACAGCAAGAACTAAGCGGAAGCTCAATTAGTGCAGTGATGTTTAATTCGATGGACGAAGGAAGTGGGGGGTAAGCGGGAGGGGCTTAGCTTAGTTCGTATTTTAATTAGCTCACATAGCTTAGTTTGCGTAGTTTGTAGTCTGCACACAAGTATGAAAAACTGCGTTAGCTATGCCAGCTAAACTAAAATAACTTAGCTTAGCTCTTGGTCTGCAACCCGCATTAGCATGAAGTAAGCGTCATCATTGTTGTCCGTGTAGTTTTTTTTTTCGAATTGACTGTATGCTGTTAGCCCTAATGGCTTTTACAGCGTCACCGGGCGGGACGGGTGACCGCAGAAGCATCGTCGAGGTTGCGAAATGCAGAGAGTAGAGCGCAGAAGCTCTACTAGTGTCGGGGCACGTCGTCCTAAGGGTGCCTCCTGTGAAGCCGGGCCACGGCTTAGGGCGACGCGTAGTGGAGGGCTGATGTATGACTTTGATTAGTCATTGCGACGTCGGAAAGGTGGGGAGAAGCCACGACTGATCGACGTCAGAAAAGTGAGACCTCGTTTTCGCCGGCGAAGACGCTGTGTGTGTGTATTACGTGTTTTTGTGTTTGCGATCGTTATTTGATCGTCAGGGTCATATAGGACGCTTTTTGGACGGGTGTACCTCAGATTTCTCGAAGTAAGATTTCGAAAAACGTTTAAAGAGGTGAGTAATGGTAGGGAGGTCGAGGTCCCTATGGAGGTCAACGTTCCGCATGAACCACGGACAACCAGAGGCTGTCCGCATGAATCGGTTCTGTAGTCTTTGGATAGTCCGTGTAGTAAGTACACTTACTTGTATGACGCGTTACCGCTACTACGGCATGAGGGATGCTGTTGTGGAATTCGATGGTCTTACTGTAGGCACGATCACTACCGTCTCAAATGTGGCTCCTTATGCTTCACGTATCGTGTCTCTTATGGTTAACTTACAAAAAGTAATATGTTCAAAATTTCGATTCAGGTAGAATTTTGTGACACACTGATTTCCACAGGACGAAACAGCTACAGGTAGTTTAATAATATTATTATCTGTATTACAGGTTAGTTGGCCCTCGCTGTTTATCTTGTTGCTTAATGGAAGGATCTGCCATCCCACCAGGTCCAGGGCCTGTATTCACTATTGCTATGAAGGGTCTAGACGTAACTGCCAGTGGAATAACCAAACAACAGAAGGTAAATCGTATACATAAATTCATGTTCTTTATCAAATCAAAATAATCTTTGAAAAATTAATAAGAAATTGTTATATTAGCCCGATATAATAGACATAATGGTATAAGAGTTACAAATCTATCCTTATTATAAAACAAAGTCCCAAAAATCTGTCTGTCTGTGTGTAATCGATTGTCTCAAAATCTACGAAACGGATTTTAGTACGGTTTTTACCAAAGGATAGTGCAATACTTTCGGATGGTTTAGTTGTTAAAAAAGTTGCTTGCTGATAGCTTTAGTCGCGTGCGCTGTGTAAACTAACTGCGCTAATGTAATGTACTAGAGAATTGTAGATCTATAAAAATACTACAAAAAGTCCGCGATAGCATGTCTCTATTTTCACGGTTAACTCACAATAACTACTAACGAACTAAGATAAACAAGAGCCCTAAAACTTCAAAAAATTTTTTTTTCAGGAAGAGATTAAAAAAAAAGTGCAGTGGATGGGAGGTCTCTACAGTACGGTTCTGACTGAAGACACCACACATTTAATTTCCAACACTGTGCTGTCTGACAAATACATTGTGAGTTCATTTGAATATATCTATTTAAGTTCCCTATATAAAAACGGGAATCTTATATGTTACATCCATGTATAGGCCTATTGGTTAATTGTATCTAAAATCCATCGATATTACTTCAGTTAAGGGTTAAATCAAGTCGCTGGAAGGTTATGGTATGATTAATTTGTTGTTGTTTTTCTTTATAGATATCTGTTGAAAAAGGTATACCGGTAATGAGCGAGAAGTGGGTAGATGCAGTATGGGAGGCGTCACAGCTGCGCAACGTCAACGGTTCATCATCAGATTTCGATGAACATCGCTTACCAACTTTTGCTAATTTACAGGTAAATCCATACTAAGGATAACCGATAAGGATAAGGTAACCGGCTGTAGAATAGACCACCCTCATTTCTTACCGAGTTGTCGTAAAAGGCGACTAAGGTAAGATGACGTCAAGCAGGCGACCGGTCGTAAAATACATAGCCAAATCATTTGACAACATGTTTGTAACATGTTGTGCCGACACCACTTACAGTGGGATAAGGGCAGGAGGATGATGATGAGGTAAATCCATTTTTTTCTTTTTTTAATTTAGGGACGTTTATCTAATATATGCCAGTCCCATTTTGGCACATACCACACTTAAACTAAAAATATAAATTAATAATTTAAATGATTTATAGAAGCAGGCGTTACTTTGTGGAATTCCATATTACAACGCCTGCTTCTATAAATCATTTATTTATTACATCTTTAACTGGTTTTGATGGTAGGAATTTTATGTTACATTTTGCTACTATTATAATTATTAATTAATTAACTAACTCGTGCCAAAATATTAGCAAAGAGAAAGTCTAAAAATGACTGAACCACATCTACACGTAGCCGAGTCTGTTAAACAAGTGTAAAATGGAGTAAAAAATTTGGATTTGAATCACCTTAGATCACCACCACGGGGGTGTCGAAGAAGGAAAAGCTGAACGTGATGAAGCTGGTCAACGAAAATGGTGGCATCTTTACTGGGGCGTTCCAAAGCGAGCTCACCGACGTGGTGGTGCTGACGAAGTAAGAGTTTTTGATACGTGGAACTAATTAAAAAGTAATAATGAAATTATTTAGCTATAATCCGCGATTAAATTTAGAGTGGCCTATCCCTTCTCAAGAGCTGTGATAGCCGAGCGGTGAGACCGTGTGACTGTTTCGAGGCGGTCACGGGTTCGAACCCCGGGGAGGCGCCAATGAGTTTTTCTATTAAAAAAAACAAAGAAATCAGTATTTGCATCTAATAGTCGCTTGAGTCTTGGCAGGACACAGCCCTTAGGACGACGTTCCCCGACCTTAGTAGAGCTTCTGCGCTCTACTCTCTGCATTCCGCAACCTCGGCGATGCTTCTGCGCTCGCCCGTCCCGCCCGGACGCTGTAAAAGCCGTTAGGGCTAATTACATACACTCAGTGCGAAAAAAAAATAACGGCAGGACGCTGCCTCTCTGAGCGGTGAGACCGTGCGACTCTCTAGAGACGACATAGGTTCAAACCCCGGGCAGGCACCTATGAGTTTTCTATTAAAACTTGTGTCTACTGATAATTGCAATTTAACAAACGCTTTTCGGTGAAGGAAAACATCGAGAGGAAACCTGCATATCTCTAGAGAATTCTAGCGATATGTGTAACCTACCAATCAGCATTGGAGCAGCGTCGTAGGTCTTAGCTCCAATCCTTCCCTCCAAAAACGGAGAGAGGAGGCCTTAACCCAGCAGTGGGCATAGTAACAGGCTGTTACTATCTTCTGCAGGGAAGGTGTGGGTAGTGACAAATATAAAGCGGCTTTGGAGTATGGTAAAGCGTGTGTGCTGCCCTCTTGGGTGGTGGACTCCGCCGCCAGGGGGATGGCGCTACCCCTCGCCAAGTACCGAGTGGAGGGGGCAGCCACGTCGTCACCACTCCCTGAGCATCGTGTACCAGACATGAGTGAGTCTTAGTCAATGAAAAACTGATACAGTTCAAATAATTTATAGAATTAGGCGTTACTTTGCGGAGATCCATAATACGAAAGTAATAATACAACTATTTTGCTATAATCCGCGATACAGTAAAAAGAAAATATATATAGTGCTAAATGTATAGTGGACTATCCGTTTTTTATACCCGATACATGCTGGATTCGTACACATGCACAAACCTCCACCACTGCCACCACAATACACAAGCACTACACACGTTCACTATCACAAACTCAACAATCGTTTCGGCCCGCAACCGAAGCATCATCAGGAGATAGACTCCACGACAAAATCGAAAAGCGAAGCATTCTCCAAACAAGCATGGTTATATAGTAATCGGTTCAACCCCACCATTTATTTTATCTCTGAACACGTGCAACAAGCTTTGACTTGAAACATTTACCTGAACATTAAGGAGGGTGCCATTGTTATGCTTAGCATACGTGTTCAGGGGTATAAGTGAATGATTTATTATATTCAATGGGGAATTTTATAACAAATCATAGGTATAATTATTATATTGTAAGTTTATGATCACTTAAGGGAAACTATCGTTATCGGGGTTAACAAAAATTCAATACATTTAACTTATTTTGATTTTGTTTCAAGTTGCATCTTTTCTGTTTTCTAAATAAAAATATTGAGCAAGGCCCAGTCACCCAGGTACTTTTAATAAAATGGGTCACTATAAGAATGCAATACAACGCCATCTAATGGATTTTTACGGTAACATTGCAGTGACATCTCTGACACATGACCTAAAATGATTTTCTCTCTTTCCCACCTCCACGGCATAGACACATTGTATTCGCGTCCACCTGAGGATGGTTCCCTACCTCGCAAACTCCTACTGACACCTTCACGTGAACCCACATGACACCCCCCATGAATTTGACACCACGACGGATTCACTTTCCAAGGATATGACATGCCACGTTCAGAAGATACCCATCGAAGAGAATACCATTTCTTCTCAGATTATGCCAGTATTTTCAATGACCTCATTCTGTAGGTGAAAGCTGATGGACCTTAAGTCATATTTTATAAATTATTCATTAGAGAGCTTTATTATTTAGTGTTTACTTTTTCACGTATTGTCAGGATGTAAAATTAGTGGCTGTAGGGCTAAATGTCTTTTACCATTTGATCAATACGGGACGGAATACTAAATAAAAATCATTAAAAATATAAAAATGACAAAAAGCACTTAAGGTCCTTTAGCTTTATATCCCCTTGGCTCAAATCGAATGGCGAGAGCTCTGGTCACAGGGCTTAAATAAAATCCAGGCGTAAGCCTGCGAGGAAGGGCCCTGGTAAGGAGGTTCAAGGCCCGTAACCCAATCGGTTTTAAGCATTCAAAAAACACCTGAAATGGAGGAGGTTCTCATCTACACCCTATATAGTGAATTATTTAGGCCTCAAATCATGCCGCCTAAGCGTAATTTCAGCACTGCTATCACCGAATCCTTTTCATAATTCCAGCACGGCTCTTGACAGATCCTTTTAATAATTCCAGCACTGCTCTCGACAGGTCCTTTTAATAATTCCAGCACTGCTCTCACCGAATCCTTTTCATAATTCCAGCACGGCTCTTGACTGATCCTTTTAATAATTCCAGCACTGCTCTCGACAGGTCCTTTTAATAATTCCAGCACTGCTCTCACCGAATCCTTTTCATAATTCCAACACTGCTCTCGACAAATCCTTTTAATATTTCCAGCACTGCTCTCACCGAATCTCTTTAATAATTTCAGCACTGCTCTCCCCGAATTCTTTTAATAATTCCAGCACTACTCACCGAATCCTTTCATAATTCTAGTACTGCTGTCACCGAATCCCTTTAATAATTCCAGCACTCCTCTCACCGAATCCTTTTAATAATTCCACGTTCTGTCCGCAGGTCTAAACTTCTCTCGTATAACAAACGTCCGGCCGCCCAATAACTTTGTTGACGAGAGCAGGTCCGTCGATTATTCGACATTGTCCGGAAAAATGAAGGTATAAAACATCATGAATCAAATAAAATTAAAAGAAAGCCTTTATTGATTTCTAATTTTGGGCCCAAGATGTAAAAAGATGAAAATGGGGCCAATTAATAGCCTTTTTTATTAGTTGACTATCACTTAAAATTTGGCTGATTTTGTCAATCTAAAGGCAGAATCATAGAAGATTTAGTAAAAGTGAAGTAACGAACTTCTTATCGTGCCATACAGCCATTTTGTGACAATCGCGACGATATATTGGTTAAATTTAAATCACATCAAACAGAATTTATTCACACTTTCATGCACAAAAAAAACTTAAACCTAAAATATAAAAGTAGCAAAGAAACAACCAAACTATAAAAATATAACAAAGTAAAAGTAAAAAGAGAAGAACAAGAAAAATAAGACAAAAATTATATAATTATATCAAATTTAAATCAGTCTACTCAATTAACTCGAGTCAATAAATATCGGTGATAATTAGCATGTCGCGTCACGAAAAAAAACAAAGTGCCCATAATGCATTCCATTTGTTTACTGAGGTTTTTAATATAGTAATACCGAAATTTCATAAGCGTGTATATGTCAAATAAATGCATAATATTCTTCTTTCTCCTCCGCTTCACATCGGGGTGGGCACATGTTTTTCTCTTCCATTCTCGTGTCATTCGTCAATACTGGCGCTACTCCTTTTATATGCATGTCATACATCACACAATACATCCCTCTCTTTTGAGGCATCCCTCTAGTCACATATCCATCCACATTACTCAACACTCGTTTGTTCACATGATTTTCATCTCATCTCATTAAATGTCCATACCATCCCAACCTTGCAGTTCTCGTCTTTTCTATAATGGACGCATCTTTCAAACTTCCCGTTATATACTCATTTTCTATTAAATCCAATCTTGTCACATATTATCACCAGCACCTGGAAAGCGGTCATAAAGTGCCTAATGACCATTCATTTCATATTCTTCACACTTGTGATAAGGGACTCCGACTCAATACGTTAGAGCAACTTGAGATAATAAAAAATAACAATGATCACTTAATTAACGAGCAAGTAAATGTATCTAATTCCGTTTTCCTGACATGTGTTCGGAGGGGAGGGTATTGGTGGGAGTTGAACTATTTAAGACTGCTTGTATGGGTAGCGCGGCGCATTACGATTTTTGTCGTGGAGCCTATCCTCCTGATGATGCTTCGGTTTCGGGGCATGGGAAACGATCGTCGAGATTGTGGTGGTGGGTGTGTGTGCTACTTTTGTGTGCGTTGTTGCTGGTGAATGCGCCTTGGGGGTGCATGTGGTGGCTTGTCCTGCATGTATAAGGTGCGTAGATTTTGCCTGCTTCATACACATTGGCTTTGCATGCATTCGCTTGACCCGTGCGGATTATAGCAAAGTAGTTAGTTCTGTTATATTGCTTCCCTTATATACTCATTGCCTATTAAATCGAATCTTGTCACATATCCATCCACTTTACTCAACCCTCGTTTGGTCCCATGATTTTCATTCCTCCTTATTACATGTCCATACCATCCCAATCTTGCACCTCTCATAATACACCTTGCATAATGGGTGCAACTCTCAGACTTCCCTTATATACTCATTTCCTATTTAATCCAATCTTGTCACACCACACATCCACCATAACATTCTCATCTCATTTGCATGCACTCTTCTTTCGTCCGTATTTTTCATTGACCAACATTCTGATCCATACATTACGACATGTATAATGAACGTTCTATAAATTTCCCCCTTAAGTTTAAGGAACATTCGGGGTCGCATAATCCATCCATAAATGTATAATTCCATAGTGATAATGTATTATTGACATGCTTTACCTTGCAGCTATCACAGGAAGCAAAGAAATCCCATGAAACCTCGATGGACAAGGAGATGTTGGCGGAGTTCGAGAAGTTCGATATGACCTGTATAAAAAAGGCTGGATCTATCTTTGACGGATTCTGCGTAAGTATCAATACTAATATTATGAATGCGAAAGTGTTACTGTCTGTTTCGGTTCGGCAATTTAAGAAAATAAAGTAACGGCCCGTTACTACCCCACTGGTTCAAATCACGGGCATTCACCAATGAGTTTTCTGTTAAACCTTAATGTGTCTAATTAATTATAGCAAACGCTGTCAAACGCTTTTTGGTGAAGGAAAACATCGCATTCCACATAAATTTATGTGGGAATGGAATTTTAAGTGAGTACGTCGAACGGAGTGCAGGTGAGTGTGTGAGCGAGATAGTGTGACAGGAGAGAAGGAGCTAGGCGAAAGGAACCCCTTAGGGCGGAGGACGGACAAGAAAGTGTTCTGTGGCAATTAAAATATAGTTCAATACGGTGTTTTTGCTTTGAAAGCCTGAAAAACTATATTGTTACTTACAGGGGTTAGGGGGGATTTGGATGAAAATACCCGGTGCCTCGTTAAAAACACTTTATTCAACTTTTACTACAAACTTAGTACTTATAGTCTCTATACAGTTCGTTGTCCAATAAGAATGCCGAGGTCACTAATAATTCACTTTTATTATCGCTTGTTTATTCACTCTTGATAGCTATTCGCAAACTGAACGTCGAAGCGCACGATATGTCTGTTTATATATCGAACGAACCGATTTCGAGAACATTCGATAGACCTTGAAACCATCGTAAACATGTTTACCGATAAACATGTATTGATCACGTCGAATGTTCCAGAGAATTAGCGTTAAGCGAATTTGAACTCTATGACATATAGTTTACGAACACTTTCTGCATGTTCGTAAACTGCCCCATTCAATTTGAACTTTATGACATATGCATTACGAACTCTTTTCGCATGGTCGTAACACTGCCACCGTCCAATTCGAATTCTATGGCATACACATTACGAACTCTTTTCGGACATTCGTAACAATGTGACCAGCAGTGGGATAGTAACAGGTTTTTTTTTATAGTTACATTACTTACCACAAACTTTATGTCCGTGCCCTTTTTTAGTTAGTTCATTTGTATTCTTTTTTATGTTATTGTACTTAAAACGAACATGCATTAGAGGAACTAATGCATCGTTAATTATTATTATTTTTTTTATTAGATTACAACTACAACTAATCTGTATACTTAGTTTTTATGTGTTTTTATATGCATAAATATGTTTTTGTTATTATTTTAATATTTTCAATAGTTTTTCGGCCACCTCCATATTTTTGTTTTTTATTTTATTTTATTTTTTATTTTATTTTAATAGGAAAACTTACAGCGACATTAAATATATAAAGAACTATAGGAAATAAAAAGAGCTAATTACAAGTTTTCACAAATAAATTTTGTCAAAAACTAAAAACAACTCGCTTAGAAATAATGATATAAATATTACTTTTTCTTTTTTTTCTATTTTTGACTGGCCCGTTGGCGCAGTTGGCAGTGACCCTGTCTTCGGCTCCGTGGGTCGCGGGTTCGATTCCCGCCGAGAACCAACATTTTCTATTTAGAATTTGTTGGTTCGTCGAGTCTGGGTGTATATATGTATTTAAGTATGTATTTAAAACTATATATGTAGTATATTTACCAGTTGTCCGTCATCCATAACACAAGTATTAAGTTACTTACTTTGGGGATGGACGACCGTGTGTGTAAATGTCCCATATATTTATTTATTTATTTATTATTTATTTCTGGTGAGGTGAAAAAAAGCCAGTACTTATGATTCTACGTACAGATGCAGCAGTGGTACAAAAAAGATCTATTTTATGCTCGTTGGATATATTGTTGAATGCAACTGATGATCGTAGCAGGAAACTGTTTCGTCTGTAGTTAGTATGCGAAATTGGGGTCTGCAAGGTGGAGTGATACCGAGAGTTCCTATTGCCATTTTTATGTTTTGGTCCCTTATCTCTGTAGATAGTAACAGGTTACGTTCCCCGACTTAAGTAGAGCTTCTGCGCTCTACTCCTTGCATTTCGCAACCTCGGCGATGCTTCTGTGCTCGCCCGTCCCGCCCGGGATGACGCTGTAAAAGCCATTAGGGCTAACAGCATAGTCAGTTCGAAAAAAAAAAAAAACAGGTTACGTTACAATCTGTCTGTATAGATATGGCTGACGGGTCTAGAGGGCTTGTGCCGGGAGCGCGCGGCGGCGTGCGTGTCCCGGTGCGGCGGCGTGCGGTACGACTGCCCGCACGAGCGCGTCACGCACGCACTAGCCGGCTCGGCGGCGGCGGCGGGCGCGGCGCTCGCTGCGCTGCCGACCGTACCCGTACTGAGCCCGCTGTGGCTATTGCGCAGCGTGCGTGCTGGAAGGGCTTTGGATGAGGCTGAGGTTAGAGGCAACATGACACACACAAACGCGCACGCACATGAAACACACACGCGCACTCACGCACAATAAAAGATTTATAGACGCAGGCGTTACTTTGCGGAATTCCATATTACAAGCAATATAACAGAACTAACTACTTTGCTATAATCCGCACGGGTTAAGTGAATGCATGCAAAGCCAATGTGTATGAAGCAGGCAAAATCTACGCACCTTATACATGCAGGACCAGCCACCACATGCACCCCAAGGCGCAATTCACCAGCAACAACGCACACAAAAGCAGCACACACACCCACCACCACAATCTCGACGATCGTTTCGCCTCGAAACCGAAGCATCATCAGGAGGATAGGCTCCACGACAAAAAACCTGTTGCTGGTAAATTGGTGAAGGACTATCCGTTTTTTTCATACCCGATACATGCAGGATTAGTAAAAACACATGCACAAACCACCACTGCCACCACAATACACAAGCACTACACACGTTCACTATCACAAACTGAACAATCGTTTCGCCCCGCAACCGAAGCATCATCAGGAGATAGACTCCATGACAAAATCGCAAAGCTTTGCGACTTTGAGATATTTTTGTATTTGTATTTTTGAACTCCAATAGTGGCACAACTCAAAAATCATGTTTTGGAGATAAATGGGTTTAAAATTTTCATTACTAAGGACGGCATAAAAAAATGCTTTGGTTTGTTTAAACAAACGCCCTAATACTGTGTATTTTAAAATTTCCACTTATTCTTAGTCGAAAATACGTGTTTTTGGAGTTGTGCCATTACTGCATCCTGCCTTATACGGCATCATGCTTGCTTGGATGAGGCAAGACACACTGAAGATCACAGAATTTACCCCAGAACCCTGTTTCTGTATAGGAAACAACAAGACATTTGTTTATCGTGGCTTCCGATATCTCTATATACAGGGCGGTACATATAGGACATTAATTATAATTTTAGATGTGGTGTGTAAGTACCACACCTCAGCACCCTACATAAAAACAATCAGTTAACTCATTATTTTAGCCAAAGGAATTGTTTAAGTGTAAAAAACAGAATAAACACTTAGAGATAGAGATCAATGACCGTGCTCTAACACGTAATTCTAACCTTGACCTTAAAACTAAGTATAGGTACGAGTGAGCCAAAACAATAACTTTATTGTTTTCCAGCAATAGTGGTATTGTTTTTGTAATTATTACCAGCAACCATTAGTCATCATTAATCAGTAAACCATCAAGCCAAATAATATTCACTTTGTTCGAAAATGCATTTTTTTTGTAAAACGATATTTTAGAAGATTGAATTATGCCAAAGTTATCTCATACGTTTAAGTGATCAGTGGATTTATTTGATATCGTATAATCGCTACCACTCGTATGTTTTAATTATTACAGTACCTTATCGAAAACAAAGTCACCACACCGGTTAAGTCGAGCGCTCGTAAGCCGCGAATCGAACCGGCGTCTCCGATGAGCAAGCGGAATCTACAACTGCTGAGGCACGGACCCCTGGACCTGCCCGCGCCTGTACCCGAATTCCCAGAGCCAGAGCTCCAGGATGAGATAGTCAATCAATACTTAAGTCGTAAGTATACTAGTGAACAGCTGTGATAGCCCAGCAGTGAGACCGTACGACTCTTTCTAGGGTTCAAACCCAATGAGTTTTTCTATTAAAACTCATGTGTCTAATTGATAATTGCAATTAATCACACGCTTTCCGGTGAAGGAAAACATCGTGAGGAAAGCTGCATATCTCTAGAGAATTCTGGAGATATGTGTAACCTATCAATCCGCATTGGAGCAGCGTGGTAGGTCTTAGCTCCAACCCTTCTCTCCAGAAATGGAGAGAGGAGGCCTATTCCCAGCAGTGGGATCGTAACAGGCCGCTACTTTACTTTACTTTATACTAGTAAACTATGCAGTGTGGTATCCGGCTGAGTAGAATAGACCACCCTCATTTCTTACCGAGGTGTCGTAAGAGGCGACTAAGGTATGTGTCGTGTGGTATCTGGCTGCATAGAATAGACCACCCTCATTTCTTACCGAGGTGTCGTAAAAGGCGAATAAGGTAAGTTGACGTCAGGCAGGCGGCCGGTCGTAAAATACGTAGCCAAATCATGTGACAACACGTTTGTAACATGTTGTACCTTATCTAGCTCTGAGTAAAGTCATTATATTGAATTACTTTGGGGACGCTAACCCCCAAGCCCCCCCCAGACGTTTTACGTTGTATATGTACCGTTTTTATTTTAGAAAATGTTCCCGAACCGCGTGAGAAAACCCCAGAGCCAGTGGCTATAGAGCCTGCACAAGAACGGTCCGATGACACTGACGATTCAGCAGATGAGCCCACCGAAGAAGTTGAGCAAATATTTAGAGGTACAAAAACAAAGAAATCAGTGTTTAGCATCTAATAGTCGCTTGAGTCTTGACAGGAGGCACCCTTAGGACGACGTTCCCCGACATTAGTAGAACTTTTGCGCTCTACTCTCTGCATTCCGCAACCTCGGCGATGCTTCTGCGCTCGCCCGTCCCGCCCGGTGACGCTGTAAAGGCCGTTAGGGCTAATTGCATACAGTCAGTGCGAAAGAAAAATAACGGCAGGACACTGCCTCTCTGAGCGGTGAGACCGTGCGACTCTCTAGAGACGACATGGGTTCAAACCCCGGGCAGGCACCAATGAGTTTTTCTATTAAAACTCATGTGTCTAATTGATAATTGCAATTTATCACACGCTTTTCGGTGAAGGAAAACATCGTGAGGAAACCTGCATATCTCTAGAGAATTCTGTTGATATGTGTAACCCACCAATCCGCATTGGAGCAGCGTGGTAGGTGTTAGCTCCAATCCTTCTCTCCAGAAACGGAGAGAGGAGGCCTATTCCCAGCTGTGGGATTGTAACAGGCCGTTACTTTTCTTTTTACTTTTACTGCCTCTCTGATACACAACACTTTTTATACCTATTTCCCAACAAATCGGTCTCGACTGTAGTTAAGCTCTCTAAACTACAGTCGAGACTGATTTGTTACTACCCGCACTAAAAATTATTGTAAAACGACCTCTTTAACTCAATTTACATAAATCCTTTATGTGCTGTTAACCTAAACCTTTCGGAGGAATTGCACTACCTTTAAGTAAAAACCGTACGAAAATCCGTTCAGTAGATTTTGAGAAAATCGATCATATACAGACAGACAGCTTTGGGGACTTTGTTTTATAATACGTACTAGCTTTTAAACGCAACTTCGTTCGCGTGGAATACAGTCTTATTTTTGAGTAAACCGTAATACTTATATTAATTATGGCTAAAGTGGGTTAACCTTAAAAGCCTTAAAACCTTAACCTTTTATTTAAAACTTTCAGGGGGAAACAGTTTTGTAATACATGATTTTCGAATAACTTTCGCCGTTTACTTAGCGCACGCAAAGAAAGCTTTAAATTTTACCGTTTTCGCAATATTTTTTATTTCTGCTCCTCTCCTATTCATTTTAGCGAGATATTATAAAATCTACAGCCTTTCTCGGTAAATTTACTATCACTTAAAGAATTTTTCAAACCGGTCCAGTAGTTCCTGAGATGAGCGCGTTTGAATAAACACACAAACAAACCCGTCAGCTTTATATATTACTATAGACTATAAACTGTAGACTATAGATTACTACAGACTATAGATAGCAAATCTCTATAGCGTACCTCGATAAATGGACTATCTTACAGTCCAAAAATTTTTCAAATCGGTCCAGTAGTTCCAGTAGTAGAGATTAGCGCATTCAAACAAACAAACTCATCAGCTTTATATATTATTACTAATTACCTATTACTATTTCTATTACCATTACCATTACCATTACCATTACCATTACCATTACTAATTGCTATTACTATTACTATAGACTATAGATAAGATTGCGTGGGTATACTCTTTGACCGTCTACAACATAGTAATGACTAAATGGAACTATTTATAAGAAATATATTATGAGAGAAATATATTAGTGGTAGTAATAAAGTTGACGATTATATAAGTTTGGAGTTTTGGATTTGAAGATTGTTAGGACGATGATATAACCGCCGTGTGGTATTCGGCTGAGTAGAATAGACCACGCTCATTTCTTACCGAGTTGTCTTAAAAGGCGACTAAGGTAAGTTGATGTCAGGCAGGCGGCCGGTCGTAAAACACATAGTCAAATCATGTGACAACATGTTTATAGCATGTTGTGCCGACCCCATTAAGAGTGGGATAAGGGCGGGAGGATGAAAGAAGGATGATGATATAAGTATGGGTTGGTTTCAGGAATAAAAATTGAAGTGCAAGGTCTGGACGAGGAAGCTATATGCGAAATTGGTGCGGAGGTGGCCGCTGCTGGTGGGCTGCTGGTGGCGTGTGGGGCTGGTGGTGACTACGTGCTGGTGCCGCTGAACTGGGACCCCACTACTGGAAGGCAGATAGAGCATATCACTTTGTTCTGGATCGTGAGTTTCTTGTATATAGCGATGTGGGAAATAAAAGTAGTAAAGTAATGGCCAGCAGGTCTACCATAAACTCTTATTGCGACTCAATTGAAGACGTAAACGACGACCGCGAACCGCTTTCTTTTCGTACCATGAAGTTTGAATTGCATTGGAGTCGTAATGTTTGAAAAGGATAACGTTATATGAACTATAGATAACTCTGTCTCCTTTACTCACATGTTCTTAGGACGAATTCGGAACGCTCATTCGGCAACGACTTAAAGTGTGCGTCTTAAAAACGTCATGGTATGAAAAAGCAAAACAATTTCGTTTACGTCTTCAATTAAGTCGCAATAAGAGTTCATGGTAGGTGTTTTGAATAAAATGACGCGCGCCACGCGACCGGCGGGATCAACGACCTTTTTATGCATTCGATTGCCGACGCGAGCGGCCGACAGTTAGTGACGTTTCGAATACGATAAGGACAGGCCGCGTGCGCCTGTATACGACATTCTTTTATAACGCACACGTGTAATTTTGCGTTTCGGATGTTATTCTCAGATTTAGTGACGCGTTTAATCAGTGAAGTGTTTGAGAAGACGCGACCGTCCGCGGTTTTAGTGCGCGTTGGGTTACTATTCACCGATATAGGGACGATTCAATAACGTGTGACCTTACGAAGGTTGTGTGCACACCGGGTGTTATTTGTGTTATTTAACCGATATAGTGAAGTGTATACTCCGGGAGAAACAGACATTACGTGTCCGTGGAAGAGTGCTGAGGCAAGCCAACGGTTTCGGGAATCGGCCAAGTACATACACACACACACACACACACACGTACACATATACACGCAGTGACTCATGAGGCCGGACCGCATACAGCTGACGGCCGCATAAGGTAGGTTGAGACGCCGAGACGACGGGCCCCGGTCCCGGAGGTTGTTTCATCCGTCCGCACGTTTGCGAGGAACAGTAGGCCTATGGGCACGTATAGGCTTGAAACTAGTCGGGCTCATCCGTTAAAATTAGACGTGAGTATAGCCGGTCTCCAAACATTAGTTATTGGAAATCTATCCACGATATTGCACGTTTTGTTACAG
Organism: Morpho deidamia; assembly: GCA_947086505.1. Classification (NCBI taxonomy): domain Eukaryota; kingdom Metazoa; phylum Arthropoda; class Insecta; order Lepidoptera; family Nymphalidae; genus Morpho; species Morpho deidamia. Next base: position 17,713,881 of record CAMTZC010000024.1, read on the forward strand.
AAAGACTGTCTCTCCCAACAAGAAGTGCTTCCGGTGCAATATTACCACCGGCCAGTGAAGATACCACCATTTGACGGTCCCGGCCCGTTGGAAGGTGTCGTAGCCAGTTTGAGTACATACAGCGGCGTCGAACGGGTCTTCCTTGACGAGCTGGCCAAGTTATTGGGAGCTGTGTAAGTAGAGCCTATTCTTACCTAATATCTTTAAATGAGTTGATGTTGTCTGTGTGTGTGTGTGTGTGTATGTATATACAAAAGGAAAAATGCTAAAACATTAAATAATTTATAGAATTAGGTGTTACTTTGCGGAGATCCATAGTACAAAAGTTATAGTTAAATTAATTTTGCTATAATCCGCGATAAAATAAATCTATATATACTTATTATAAATTATTGGGCCGGACACTTATCACGATACATGGACAAGAGATGGACATTAGAGACAACACGATGGAAAGGCCCAGGGGGGGAAAGAAACATTGGTAGACCAAGTAGAAGGTGGGCTGATGACATAATAGAAGTCGTAGGGAAATATTGGCTTAACATTGGCAAAGATAGAGCCAAATGGAAAGAACTGGAGGGTTCCGTATTTCAAATTTCAAATAGAATAGACTAACCTTACTAACATAATATAAGAAAACTTACTAACCATTAACTAACAACATTTGATATGTATATTAAGAGATATGGATTAAAAGGCTTTATTATTATTATTACTATACTTATTATAAAACAAAGTCCCAAAAAGCTGTATCTGTATGTAATCGATTTTCGCTAAATCTATTCAAGGTTTTGGTAAATAGTACATAATGGTATTATGTAAATTGTGTTGAAGAGATCGAGTAGTTGTTAAAAAAACTTGCTTGCTGGGAGCTACAGTCGCGTGCGCTGCGGAAACCAGCAGAGATACGCTTGAGTAATGTAGTAGAGAATTGTAGATCTATAAAAATACTACAAAAAAGTCCGAGATATTTGTAGATCTATAAAAATACTACAAAAAAGTCCGAGATAGCATGTCTCTATCTCTTATAGTTAACTCACAATAACTATTTTTATGTTTACAATTTGAATTCTAGAAAAAAAAATTGACACGCTGATTTCCACTCGGGCGAAGCCGCTGGCACAGCTAGTAGGATATATATAGTGCTAAATGTAAAGTGGACTATTCGTTTTCATAGAAACATGCAGCATTCGTTGAAACACACATGCACAATTCTCCACCACCGCCACAACAATACACAAGCACTACACACGTTCACTAGCACAAACTCATAATCGTTCGCCCCGCAACCGAAGTATCATCAGGTGATAGACTCCAAGACAAAATCGAAAAGCGAAGCAGTCTCCAAACAAGCATGGTTATATAGTAATCAGTTCAACCCCACCATTTATTTTATCTCTGAACACGTGCAACAAGCTTTGACTTGAAACATTTATCTGAACATTAATGAGGGTGCCATTGTTATGCTTAGCATACGTGTTCAGGGGTATAAGTGAATGATTTATTATATTCAATGGGGAATTTTATAACAAATCATAGGTATAATTATTATATTGTAATTTTATGATCACTTAAGGGAAACTATCGTTATCGGGGTTAACAAAAATTCAATACATTTAAGTTATTTTGATTTTGTTTCAAGTTGCATCTTTTCTGTTTTCTAAATAAAAATATTGAAATATTGAGCCGCGATAAAATCTCAAAGCTTTGTCGCTCTTCGGGGATGCAACTCTGCCGAAACGTCGCACCTTACAGAGGTAACTCGGTTTAGTCGCGATGTGACAAGTATTTTTATATATTACCTAGCAATGACCCGCGGTTTCACCCGCGTCCATACCGATCTTGTGGTAGTGGAAAGTCTACGAAGTCGGACTATAGATTTATTTGTAGATTATATTATTACAAGAAATGGGTATCGTTAGTATTCTTGGAATAAGAGCTAACTCACCAAATGCAGGCCCTGCTATAACGGTCGCTACAATAAATTTGTTATGATATTATTTGCTTTTGATTTACATTCTTAAATTCGTAATATCTTTTGTCGGATTTCGGATTTTAATAATTTTAAAAGTATATTACAGGAATCGAAACAGTTTTTGATAAAATATCATTTAGTGTGATAAAGATTAATACGTAAACATGGTCAGAATGTTGTCGCCACTTTTATCCTTTTACAATGTAGAAAATAGTTATACTGGCAAAACTATAATAGTTAGACATATGGTATAGCGAACTTTTTTTTGTAGATATTGATACGTTTTATAATAATGTAGAACATTTTTTTGTTCTATCATCAATGCCGAAACTCCGCAGCGCACGCGATGAAAGATTTTTATGACAAAATTTTTCACACCTTATTATAATTTTATTAGGGATCCCTTTTTTTTTTAAATGTAATGTAGCCTATGTGGCTCAGTAAAGAAGCAGTTTTCCAATGGTGAAATAATTTTTAAAATCGGTCCAGTAGTTTTGCGTGAAAACATTACAAACATACACATACATACAAACATACAAATCTTTTCTCTTTATAATATTGTTACGTACAGGGGTTCGCGGATTTGCATGAAAATACCTGGTGTCTCGTTAATAACACTTTATTCAACTTTTTACTACAAACTTAGTACTTACAGTCTCTATACAGTTCGTTGTCCCATAAGAATGCTGAGGTCACTAATAATTCACTTTTATTTTCGCTTGTTTATTCGCTCTTGATCGCTATTCGCAAACTGAACGTCGAGGTGCACGATACGTCTACTTATATATCGAACGAAACGATTACGAGAACATTCGATAGACTTTGAAACGATCGTAAACAAGTCTTTTAAGTAAACATGTTTTGATACATGTCGAATGTTCCAGAGACTATGCGTTAAGCGAATTCTGAACTCTATGACATATACTTTACGAACCCTTTTTGCATGTTCGTAAACTACCCCGTTCAATTTGAACTTTATGACATATGCATTACGAACTCTTTTCGCATGGTCGTAACAATATTAGTATATTTATATAAGTGTAGATATGCATTGTTACTGTCACATGCACCAACGGGTAATAGATTATAGAAAACTATTTTCTCGCAGTACTCAACTCCGCTTCTGCCGTCGGAACACGGCCAACGCGTTGGCATCTACCCACCTAATCTGCCCAACGCCCACTGGCGACAAGTACCAGGGTGCTGTTAAGTGGGGTTTGCCGGCGGTCAACGCTGGCTGGTTGGTAGAGTGCGCCTGCACCGGGACAAGGGCGAGCGAGAATCCCTACTTGGTGGGGGAGACGAAAGGTGGGTGTGCCGTGGTTTATTCAACTTTTTAAATTCCAAAATATTATTTATTTAAATAAACCTGTAAATTGTATGTATTTAAAATTATATATACATATATAATTTTAAATACATACATATTTATGGATGACAGAAAACTGCTAGATACACTACAGTGTATCTAGCAGTTTTCCGTCATCCATAAATATGAAGTTACTTACTTTGGGGTCGGACGACCGTGTATGTAAGTGTCACATATCGACTGTGAACCGGCAATATGTCCTATCTCAATTTTAAGGCAAATCACTTTTTAACGGCATTAGGTACTACTGCCCATCATTTACCGTATCAACATGTATTATCTACTTGAAAATTTATCAATAAATAAACATATTTAAACTCAACTGTTTCTTTATTACATAAAAATTATTGCGAATGTATTAAAAATAACTTTTTTCTTCTTCCTGAAAAGTTGTCGATAATATGATAGGACAATTTGCCAGTTCACAGTCGATATATTTATATTTATCCATACATATAAAGCGCTATATCCACGCATTCTTATCGTCTAAGTAATCCTCAACAGTATAGTGTGCTTTCTGTATTAGACTCTTTTTAATAGTGTTTTTAAACTGCTGTAATGGCATGACCAAAATTGATTGCGGAATTTTATTATAGAATCTTATACCCAAACCCACAAACGATTTACGTACTTTTGCTAGGCGCAAAGCAGGAGTCGCAAGCTTATGTCGGTTCCCACTTTGTCTATTATATACATCACCTATCGTTTTATAATTCTTTATATTTTTATGTACAATAATTAATTTTTTTTAAATATGTTGAGAACAAAATGTTACATCATCATCATCATTCTCCTGCCCTTATCCCACTCTAAGTGGGGTCGGCACAGCATGTTATGAAAATGTTGTCATATGATTTGGCTATGTTTTTACGCCCGGCCGCTTGCCTGACGTCAACTTACCTTAGTCGCCTTTTACAACACCTCGGTAAGAAATGAGGGTGGTCTATTCTATGCAGCCGGATACCACACAGCAGGTCGACTTACCTTAGTCGCCTTTTATGACGCCTCGGTAAGAAATGAGGGTGGTCTATTCTATGCAGCCGGATACCACACAGCAGGTCGACTTACCTTAGTCGCCTTTTATGACGCCTCGGTAAGAAATGAGGGTAGTCTATTCTATGCAGCCGGATACCACACGGCTAAGAACAAAATGTCACAATATGTTTAAATACTGACATTTACATGTTTTAAAACAGCACCGATGATATCCAAATCTGAAGAGCCTTTAAATGAGCAACCAGTGGAAGAACCTAGCAAACAGACTGAAGAAAGAAACGATATACCTGATAAAGAGAACGCTATGTTACCACCGAAAGCCAATTTGCTAAGACGCGGCTCAGTACCAAGTAGAGAACAGACGCCTAAAGGGAAAGTAGCAAATGGTAAGATAACAGTAATCTATACTTATTATAAAACAAAGTCGCAAAAATCTGTCTGTCTGTATGTGATCGATTTTTTGAAAATCTACTGAACAGATTTTTGTACGGTTATCGCCAAAAGATAGTGCAATACTTCCGGATGGTTTAAGTAAATAGTACATATCGGTATTATGTAAATTGTGTTCAAGAGATCGAGCAGTTGTTAAAAACTTGCTAGCTAGGAAATTTAGTCGCGTACGCCGCGTAAACGAGCAGAGATATGCTAAAGTAATGTACTAGAGAATTGTAGATCTATAAAAATACTACAAAAAAGTCCTGGACAGCATGTCTCTCTCTATCTCTTATGGTTAACTCACAATAACTACTATTATGTTTAAAATTTGAATTCTACTAAAAAAAATGGTGACACGCTGAATTCCCGCGGGCGAAGCCGCTGGTCTTATATATAAAATTCTCCTCCAGACGGCTTGACCGATTTTTATAAAATTTTACATGCATATTCATTAGGTCTGAGAGCCGGCTATGGCTTGATTAACACAATATTTCTATGTCTATGTTTTAAGCTGTAATAGCCTAGCGGTGAGACCGTGCGACTCTCTAGAGACGACATGGGTTCAAACCCCGGGCAGGCACCAATGAGTTTTTCTATTAAAACTTATGTGTCTAATTAATATTTACAATTTATCACAAGCTTTTCGGTGAAGGAAAACATCGGGAAACCTGCATATCTCTAGAGAATTCTAGGGGTATATGTAACCTACCAATCCGCATTGGAGCAGCGTGGTAGGTCTTGCTCCAATCCTTCTCTCCAGAAACGTGGAGAGGAGGCCTTAGTCCAGCAGTGGGATTGTAACAGGCCGCTACTTTACTATACTTTTACTTTAAATACATACTTAATATACACTCAGACTCGAAGAGCCAACAAATTGTTTATAGAAAATGTTGGCCCTCGGCGGGAATCGAACTCGCGACTCGCGGAGACAGGGTCACTATCCACTGCGCCAACGGTCCAGTGAAAAATACACCGATTACCGCGGGCAAAGCGGCAAGGACAGCTAGTTTATTATAATTTACATTACATGTAATATCTCAGATGGAGAAATGTCTCCAGCATCCCGGTACATAGCGATGGCTCGACAGGGCTTGTTCGGCGGCGACTCGCAGGAGACACCCAAACGGCTGCAAGAGCTCAAGGAGGAGGGAAAGCAAGGTATTTAGAAAGAAAGAATATAAAAAGTCTGAAAAGAGGCTGATACAGAAAGACTACTATACTGTTGAAGATTACTTAGATGATAAGGATGTGTAGATATAGCTGCACTTCTACCCTGTACAAGACAGTTATAACTAAATGTAACTAGTTCTAAGATTTATATTTTAAAAAGAGCAACCGCCGAGTTTCTTACTGGTTCTTCTCAGTAGGAACAGCTTTCGGAACCAGCAGTAAAGTTGACGATTCAAAAGCACTTGTTTACAAGTTTACTTGAATAATTGTAACAGGAGACGTGGCATTGCGGACACCGCCTCTAGACGATGCGTTGTCTACACCGAATCTGATGAGACTTAGTCCAACTACAAGAAGGCGGCTCCAGGCGATCAAACGTGGAGAGATGCCTTCAGACAACCTGAGAACACCAGACAACCCATGTGAGTGTCTTTATCCTTACATATCCTTGCTATGGGATAAAGCAGCTGATATCCAAAAAATATTTGTTTTACAAAAGCGAGCTGTTCGTGCGATTTATAATATGAAACCACGTGACTCGCTTCGTGATAAATTTAAAGAAATAGGTATTCTTACTGTAGCTTCACAATACATTTATAATAATATAGTGTTTGTGAAACAAAATATACATCTTTTTAATAAAAAAAAGCGATATTAGTAATAGGCAAACTAGGAACCGAAATAAATTAATAATACCAAGGCTAAGGCTTCAGAAAGTACGTAGATCGTTTGTAGGCTTCGGTATACTTTTTTATAATAAAATTCCTCAATCAATTTTGGACTTGCCTTTACACAAGTTCAAAAAAGCAATTAAAGAGACTCTCATTAATAAAGCTTACTATAATGTTGAAAACTATGTCAATGATAAGAAAGCTTGGAACTAAATTGCGACCAGCTACGTACTAGACGATATTATAATCTAAGTTTGTTAACAATAGTTAATACAAAACTGTAATATTTATTTTTTAAAAGAGTGACCGCCGAGTTTCTTGCTGGTTCTTCTCGGTTAGAGCACCTTTCCGAACCAGTTGTTTTCAGTTTAATTTTAATTTGACGATTCAAAAGTGCTTGTAATAGGCCAATTTGAATAAAGACTTATTTAAATTTGAATTTGAATGACTGGCCCGTTGGCGCAGTGGGTAGTAACCCTGCCTTCAGCTCCGCGGGTCGCGGGTTCGATTCCTGCCGAGGGCCAACGTTTTCTATAAACGATTTGTTGGTTCTTCTAGCCTGGGTGTATTTGTATTTAGGTATGTATTTAAAATTATATATGTAGTATATCTACCAGTTGTCCGTCCCCCATAACACAAATATTCAGTTACTTACTTTGGGCACTGACGACCGTGTGTGTAAATGTCCCATATATTTATTTATCTATATTATAAAATAAAAACCCTTAATATGAAAGTAGTAATATAATTATACTGCTATAAAAAGAAAATATATATACAGTGTGTGTTCCGCACAAACGTGCGGACGGATGAAACAACCCCCGAGACCTGGGCCCGCCGTCTCGGCGTCTCAACCTACCTTATGCGGCCGTCAGATGTATGTGGTCCGGCCTCATGAATCACTGCGTGTATATATGTACGTGTGTGTGTGTGCTTGTATGTACTTGGCCGATTCCCGAACCCGTTGGCTCGCCTCAGCAGTCTTCCACGGACACGTACTGTCTATTTCTCCCGGCGTATACACTTCACTTACGCGGTTAAATAACACAAATAACACCCGGTGTGCACACAACCTTCGTAAGGTCACACGTTATTGAATCGTCCCTATATGGGGAAACAGTAATCCCAACGCGTACTAAAACCGCAGACGGTCGCGTCTTGTCACACGTTTCACTGGTTAAAACGCGTCACTAAATACTTATATCAATATCAAAAGTCAATAAACAATAAACCACACCCAAAACGCATAATTACGCGTGTGCGTTCTACCATAAAATCCTATACAAGCGTACGCGTCTTGTCTTTATAGTATCCGAAACGTTACTAACTAGCGGACGTGAGTTGCTGCAATAGAATGCATGAAGGTCGTTGATCCGGCCGGTCGCGCTCGTGAATTTATACAAAACAGTGTGGTATTGACTATACGACATTAATTTAAATTTTAGGTACCTACAAACCTCAGCAACCTATAAAAAAACAGTTAGTTATTAAAAGTGAAGTGAAAAAGATAAACTGAAGTATTTTTGATACAGGAATTATTTAGCATTTTAAAAAAAATTAACATATATTTATAGAGATCAATGACCGTACACGACAACGACTCATTCAATATTACAAACTTAACAATTGTTTCGCCCCGGAACTAAAGCATCATCAGGAGATAGACTCCACGACAAAATCGAAAAGTGAAGCATTCTCCAAACAAGCATGGTTATATAGTAATCGGTTCAACCCCACCATTTATTTTATCTCTGAACTGCACGTGTACAAGCTTTGACTTGAAACATTTATCTGAACATTAATGAGGGTGCCATTGTTATGCTTAGCATACGTGTTGAGGGGTATAAGTGAATGATTTATTATATTCACGACGAAATCTGAAAGCGACGCATCAAAACAATTGATGTTCATACAATTGGGACGTGTCAATAAAAGTGCATTTTTTGTTATTTTAAATAGAAATATTTAGTTTTAAATAGTTGGCGTACCGCTGATTAGAATAGACCACCCTGTTTCTTACCGAGGTGTCGCAAAATACGACTAAGATAATTTGACATCAGGCAGGCGTAAAATACGTAGCCAAATCATATGAGAACATGTTTGTAACGTGTTGTTCCGACACCACTTAGAGTGGGATAAGGGCAGGAAGATGATTAACTTGAGAGATTTAACTTTAACTTTGCCATTACAGCTATTTAAAAATACTGTTAAAAAGAGACTGATACAGAAAGCCTATTATACCGTGGATGCTTACATTGATGATAAGAATGCGTGGATATAGCTGCTCTTTGACCTTGTGCAGGATAGCTATGACAAAATGTAATTAGTATTAAGAATCTTCTTTTTTAAAAGAGCTCCACCGAGTTTCTTGCTGGCTCTTCTCGGTAGGACGGCTTTCCGAACCAGCAATAGAGTTGACGATTCAAAAGCACTTGTTTACAAGTTTATTTGAATAAAGAATATTTTGAATTTGAATTTGAATTTGATGATGACTGTCAAAGCACACTGTTCTACCAATGTATATCAGTTATTTTCTCTTTGCAGTCGATAAAAAAATCGAAACGCCAGATAGTGCATTCGGAGCCATATTGAGACCGGACGCTGGTCGCCTTTCGCCTGAATCCCGGAAGCGGCTGTGGCAGGTCGTACAGGACCTGCCCTCCAAACAGCAGACACCTGCAGCCGACAGAAATCCAGCCACTGTAAGTTTCATTTCTTTATAATAATATAATAATATAATAATAATAATATATAATTTATTTGCCAAATTGTGGGTACATAACATGGTATTACTTATCTCTAATTGCCCTACACAATTGACCGTCATTAAACGGCGTGCAAATATTGAAATCTAATTATATTTACATTACATTCAGTTCATTACTAATTACATTTATTCATATTTAGTCAACATAACAATTACATATGTCACATTGAGATTAAAATTTATATTATAATTATGTCCGAATAAGATTAGATTAACATTGAAAAATATTTAAAATTTAAAATAAAATTATTGCATTATTGTGAAACAAATTACAATTATAATATTAAATTCTTATCATATAATTAAAAATTAAGTTAGTATATTGTTATTATCGAGGTATTCGTTAACCATGTAATAATTTTTTTTTGTTTAATATTTCCATCATTGCTCCCTTAAATTTCAATAGCGGCAGATTTTTTATATAATCTGGGAGTTTATTATACAAAGTAATGGCCATACAGTATGAATTGTTTGAAAAGACAGCTAACCGTTTTGCTGGCGCCCAGAGTTTGCCTGGTAGATATGGCCTGCACCTCCTGTTTGGATATATATCATTTGATGTAGAAAATAAAATGGTTTTTTTTTATCAAAAAGCAATGCTTCGTATATATAAAGACACGGTAACGGTAAAATTTTATTCTCTCTAAACAATGGTTTGCAACTGTCCAAAATATCAGCTCGGCATGTAGATCGTATACAAGCTTTCTGTTTAGTAAATGCTTTAAAGACGTCTGTTGAATTTCCCCATAATAAAATTCCGTATATATACACATAGCCCCAGAATCTCGCTATTAACGGATTTCAACTCTACGGCGTTAGCCCGGAGCGTGCACCTTGGCCTCTCGATCCCCGTAGATAGGGACCTGTCCCCTCCATAAGCCAAGATTTAATTCAAATTCAAAATACAAAATATTCTTTATTCTGGTAAACTTGTAAACAAGTGCTTTTGAATCCTCAACTCTACTGCTGGTTCGGAAAGCTGTTCCTACCGAGAAGAGCCAGCAAAAAACCCGGCGGTTGCTCTTTTAAAAAAATATAAATCTTATAACTAGTTACATTTAGTCAGTACTGTGTTGTGCAGAGTGGAAACGCAGTTATATCCTCACATTCTTATCATCTTAGTAATCCTCAACAGTATAGTAGGCTTTCTGTATCAGCCTCTTTTTAACAGTGTTTTTAAACTGCTGTAATGGCATGGCCAAAATTGATTTCGGAATTTTATTATAGAATCTTATACCCAAACCCGTAAACTATTTACGTACTTTTGCAAGGCACAAAGCAGGAGTCGCAAGCTTTGTCTATTATATACATCACCTATCGTTTTATAATATAAATCAAAATAATCTTTATTCAAGTAGGCTTTTTACAAGCACTTTTGAATCGTCAAAGATCAATAATTAGATTTAATAAGCCACACTGGTTCGGAATGTTGCTCTTACAGAGAAGAACCAGCAAGAACCTCGGCGGTCAATCTTTTAAACGTTTAAATTTACATTATTTATTTGCATTCTTGTTTGGAGCTGAAAGGATTTTCAAATCCAAGCATTTTTATCATCCAAATAATCTTCAATTGTGTAATATGCCTTAAGTATAAGCATAGTTTTTACACTTAATTTGAACTATTTTTTTTTTAATAATAATAATAACTTTATTTAGCCAAACAATTACAAAAAATACAAAAAACAAGATTCAAAAATAGATAATAAATACAAATTCACATTAACAAATATCGTAGACACTCGTACTCAGATAATTCTTTTCTGTAGATAATTCTAGTACAGATTGCGGAATTTTATTGTAAAAGCGAGTACCGAGACCAACGAATGAGTTGTTAACTCTGCTGAGTCACGACGCAGGGATTACAAGCTTTTTGTGACCTCTGGTATATCTATGATACTGTGAAGCAAATGTAAGAATACCAAACTAAATGTAATGAAGCTACAACTGGTTCGGATTGTTGCTCTTACCGAGAAGAACCAGCAAGAAACTAGGCACCATTCCAAACGTCAATCCAAGCATTTTTATCATTCGAATAATCCTTAATTAATAAATATAATAAATATATCGGACGTTTACACACACGGTCGTCCGTCCCCAAAGTAAGTAACTTAATACTTGTGTTATGGGTGACGGACAACTGGTAGATATACTACATATATAAGTTTAAATACATACTTAAATACAAGTACACACCCAGGCTCGAAGAACCAACAATTTGTTTATAGAAAATGTTGGCCCTCGGCGGGCATCGAGCCCACGACCCGCGGAGCTGAAGGCAGTGTCACTACCCACAGCGCCAACGGGCCAGTCTATTAATCAGTTAATTGTGTAATATACTATACGTATAAGCATATTTTGAGCTGTGATAGCCCAGCGGTGAGACCGTGCGACTCTTTCGAGGGGAACACGAGTTCAAACTGGGGCAGGCACCAATGAGTGTCTCTATTAAAACTAATATGTCTAATTGATAAATGCAATTTATCACACGCTTTTCGGTGAAGGGAAACATCGTGAGGAAACCTGCATATCTCTAGAGAATTCTGGAGATATGTGTAACCTACCAATACGCATTGGAGCAGCGTGGTAGGTCTTAGCTCCAACCCTTCTCTCCAGAAACGGAGAGAGGAGGCCTATTCCCAGCAGTGAGATTCTAACAGGCCGTTACTCTACTTTTTTTAAAACTTATTTATTTCGCAGCCGTTATCCGAGATCAGAAATCGATTCTTGGCCAAGTTTAACTCTGACGCGCCGACACCGCCTTCGGAACACCAAGCGGTACCACGGAAGCTGCAACTTAGCGTAAGATAATTCTTTTTAACACATCTTATTTTCGTTTCACGTGTATGTATGTAATCGACTTCTTTGAACTCAATTTTAACCCACTCGTAGCGGACAGTCAGTCAATTTAATTCAAACTTTGTAGACTTTACCACCCTCCTTTCTTACCGAGGTGTCGTAAGTGGCGACTGAGGTATGTGCCGTGTGGTATCCGGCTGCATAGAATAGACCACCCTCATTTCTTACCGAGATGTCGTAAAAGACGTCTAAGGTATGTGCCGTGTGGTATCCGGCTGCATAGAATAGACCACCCTCATTTCTTACCGAGGTGTCGTAAGAGGCGACTGAGGTATGTGCCGTGTGGTATCCGGCTGCATAGAATAGACCACCCTCATTTCTTACCGAGTTGTCGTAAGAGGCGACTGAGGTATGTGCCGTGTGGCATCTGGCTGCATAGAATAGACCACCCTCATTTCTTACCGAGGTGTCGTAAGAGGCGACTGAGGTATGTGCCGTGTGGTATCCGGCTGCATAGAATAGACCAACCCTCATTTCTTACCGAGGTGTCGTAAAAAGCGACTAAGGTAAGTTGACGTCAGGCAGGCGGCTAGTTGTATAATACGTAGCGAAATCATGTGACAACATGTTTGTTACATGTCGTGCCGACCCCATTTAGAGTGGGATAAGGGCAGGACGATGATGATGATGGCATTGTACAAGCATATCCTGCGTACTTGTTTTGGAATATTATAACTTGTTTTTATCTCTTTACTAGCTTACTTTTTCTGCAATTCAACTAATTTGGATTTGAATTTCAGGACGACGCCGATACACCGCCATCGAAAATGGCGAAGTTTAACGAAGAACAGGTATATTTTTAATTTACCGTAATCACCATTCTGCTGCCTTCTATAATAAAATGCCGCAATCTATTTTAACTTCACCATTACATGATTTTAAAAAACATTGTTAAAAAAAAAGCTAATACAGAAAGCCTACTTTACTATTGAGAATTACTTAGACGATAAGAATGCGTGGATATAGCTTCTCTTCAACCCTGTACAAGACATCAATGACTATATGTAACTAGTAATAAGAATTATTTTTTGAAAAGAGCAACCGCCGAGTTTCTTGCTGGCTCTTCTCGGTAGGAACAGCTTTCCGAACCAGCAGTAAAGTTGACGAGTCAAAAGCACTTGTTTTACAAGTTTACTTGAATAAAGTATATTTTGAATTTGAACTTATTCCACTCTAAGTGTGATCATAACATGTTTTCCTCTACTATTCTCTCCTATCATTTACTCTGGCGCTACTCTTTTCATGTCCATCTCATACTGAAATATCCAACGCAAACCATTCATCTCTTTTTCCGCTCATCTCTTTCATTCTCTTCTTCTTTTCGTCAACTCTAGTGCTCCTCCTTTTGTATGCATATCATAATTCACACAATCCATTCATCTCTTTTGGTCTCTTCTCTTTCATTCTCTTCTTCTTTTCGTCAACTCTAGTGCAGCTCCTTTTGAATGCATGTCATACAAAAGGACACCGTCCATTCATCTCTTTTTCGTTTCTTCTCTTTCATTCTCTTCTTCTTTTCGTCAACTCTAGTGCAGCTCCTTTTGTTGCATGTCATACTTCACGCAATCCATTAATCTCTTTTTCTTTTCGTAAACTATAATGCTACCCAACTCTAATACAAGGATCAACGTTTCGGCAGAGTTGTACTACTTTTTACTTTTAATTAGGTCACTTTAATACTAAGCGTGCGATATGTCACATAATTAAAAATAAACTTTTTTACTGTCTCTCACTTCACAATAGAGTGCAGGTGGTCTGAACGTATTAGCGAATAAAAGTGACAAAAGTTCTAAGAACGCGTCAGGTGCTTCGAGCTCTTCAAGCGCTTTGCCGGCGGCGTTGGACGTTCAATTGCAGAAATTAAGCGCTGCCCTCACTGGACGGCCCAGTTTACAGCGGAAACGGAACCGCGATTCGGTCACCATAAATCCAGGTAATATTTTGAAATAGGCAGAAGAGTAATTTTTTGGAATTCATAATAGTACAAAGAAACGCCGTGTGGTATCCGGCAGAATAGAATAGACCACCCTCATTTCTTACCGAGGTGTCGTAAGAGGCGACTAAGGTATGTGCCGTGTGGTATCGAGCTGCATAGAATAGACCACCCTCCTCTCTTACCGAGGTGTCGTAAAAAAGCGACTAAGGTAAATTGACAGGCAGGCGGCCGCTCGTAAAATACGTAGCCAAATCATGTGGCATGTTTGTAACATGTTGTGCCGACCCCACTTACAGTGGGATAAGGGCAGGAGAATGATGATCAATCATACAAAAAAATGATAGACGTTGAGTGGTTTTACGTCCTTGGAGTAGAGAGTACGCATCTGAAAAACCAAATGACCTATAAATATAACGTTCAGAAAGATGAAAATTGCGAAATTTCTTTAAAACTAAAAAAAAATTGCAAACAGGTATAAATTTATATAAGCATATACAAAATTGTGTAACAAAAACTTGTAAAAACACGAATACATTTGTACAAAACCTGCATATTTCTTGAGAATTCTGTTGATATGTGTAACCTATCAATCCGCATTGGAGCAGCGTGGTAGGTCTTAGCTCCAACCCTTCTCTCCAGAAATGGAGAGAGGAGGCTTATTCCCAGCAGTGGGATTGTAACAGGCCGTTACTTTTCCAATCTTAAGCTCCTTGTCCCCCCCACCAGCAGAACAGTACTTGGTGCCAATGCCCCGATTCCTCGGTTATGTAAATTATACATGTTCAGTGAGTCATTAGATGTTAACTTTAGTACATCCTGTGTTTTTCGTAAATTATTAATTCAACGTATAAATAAGTCACTTTAGTATTAAATTTTATTTGTATTTTTTTTCAACTTTCAATTTATTGTCTATTCTTTGTAATTTATTAATTACAAGCAATATAACAGAACTAACTACTTTGCTATAATCCGCACGGGTTAAGCGAATGCATGCAAAGTCAATGTGTATGAAGCAGGCAAAATCTACGCACCTTATACATGCAGGACAAGCCACCACATGCACCCCAAAGCGCAATTCACCAGCAACAACGCACACAAAAGCAGCACACACACCCACCACACACAGGAGGATAGGCTCCACGACAAAAATCGTAATGCATTACGATTTTTGTCGTGGAGCCTATCCTCCTGATGATGCTTCGGTTTCGGGGCGAAACGATCGTCGAGATTGTGGTGGTGGGTGTGTGTGCTGCTTTTGTGTGCGTTGTTGCTGGTGAATTGCGCTTTGGGGTGCATGTGGTGGCTTGTCCTGCATGTATAAGGTGCGTAGATTTTGCCTGCTTCATACACATTGACTTTGCATGCATTCGCTTAACCCGTGCGGATTATAGCAAAGTAGTTAGTTCTGTTATATTGCTTGTAATATGGAATTCCGCAAAGTAACGCCTGCTTCTATAAATCATTAAATAATTTATTAATTAATGATGTTTCAAAATTTAGTTGTATATAAATTTGATTGTAGTGAAATGAACTTTAATGCATGATGAGTTTGCTTTCAAACGATTACGCATACATGTATGTAATAATTTAATTCAATTAATGGTGTTTGTATACTATGCTATATTGCGAACCTATTAAATAAAATAAATAAAATAAAAAATAAATAAATACCAATTGTTTTCAATCAAAGGTCTAGAATTAGACGCCTGGAGCGATCTGGAGTCCCAACCAAATACCGTGGGATGGGATGATACCACACCACATGCGCGGCCAAAAAAGTTCATGCTGTCTTCCAATGTCGATGTAAGTGAGATGTTTATTTCGTTAGCGCAGTGGCCCTGCCTTCAGCTCCACGGGTCGCGGGTTCGATTACCGCCGAGGGCCAACATTTTCTATAAACAATTTGATGATGATCCGTGTGCCGTGTGGTATCCGGCTGCATAGAATAGACCACCCTCATTTCTTACCGAGGTGTCGTAAAAGGCGACTAAGGTAAGTTGACATCAGGCAGGCCGCCGGTCGTAAAATACGCAGCCAAATCGTGTGACAACATGTTTGTAACATGGTGTGCCGACCCCACTTAGAGTGGGATAAGGGCAGGAGAATGATTATGATGAATTTGATGATGATCCGTCTGAAGTTTGGCAATCTCTTTCATTAAGCGTATTTAAGGTGTGAAGAATTTTTATTTGTCACAACAAGAATGATTCTTACTGGTGTTGTTATCTTTCATTTATATTACTCTTTCTAGTCTATTTTTCTCTCTATTTATTTTTCTCCATTTGTTTGTTATGTGTATGTATTTGCTAACCCGTGGTAATTTTTAAAAGATCCTCTCTTTCAAAGGGTTGTCTGGAGATCACAATAATGTGATAATACCACCCTTTGCAAATTTAAATGTAACTAATGTATATACTTTCTCTGTTGTTTTTTATGTGCAATAAAGTTATTCTTCTTCTTTTTCTTCTTGATGGTTCTTCGAGCCAACTGGTAAATATATAATTTTAAATACACACTCAAGTACATTTATACACCCGGACTCGAAGAACCAACAAATTGTTGTTAGAAAATGTTTTCCCTCGGCGGGAATTGAACCAACAGCCAACTGCGCGAGCGATCCAGTCGAATCTTAATCTAGGACTTTCGACTTGGACCTTTGGACGCATCTTTCTGATTCTGGTGCAAAGTGAAGAAAACTTCACAAAATTGTCTACAGAACCACGAAGAGATCGCCGAAATGATTCGATTTTTGGGCGGAGAGGTCTCCGAAGGGGGAGAGTTGGACCTTGAGGCGACACACCTGCTGTGCTCTACACCGGGACGCAGCGAGAAGATGCTGGGCTCGGTGGCTGCGGGCAAATGGGTGCTGCATCCGGCATACGTGGCCAGAAGTAGGGCGGCTGGGAAGTTTCTACCGGTAATTTTGATTCGATACTTGGCCAGAGAAGTCCAAAATCGAAAGAGTTCTTGAGACAAAAGTAATTAAATTATTTTGCTATAATCCGCGACAGTAAAGTAGATAGAAAATATCGACTGTGATCCGGCAATACGTCCTATCTCAATTTTAAGCCAAATCACTTTCTAACAGCATTAGTTACCACTGCCCATCATTTACCGTATCAACATAAATTTTCTACTAGAATATTTGGAAATAAATAAACATACATAAAAATTATTGCGAATTTATTAATAATGCCGTTTATTCTTCTTCCTGAAAACTTGTCAAAAATAAGATAGGACAATTTGCCAGTTCACAGTCGATATATGACATCTCATAAAAACGTTTTTTTTATTATTTCTTTTAATATATCCCTTTTGCTTATTGGGGTGCCAAAGTCGGTCGGCCTCCTCGTGGCGCACCCTGGGCAGGAATTTGGAATACTCAAATATAATAATTATTTGAGTATTCCTTAGTCCTGGCGAACGGACCACTGTGGGGTGGCCAGTCCAGTTGTCCCTCTGATTAGCAGAGGGCAATCTGGATGGGCCGGGGACTCCTGGGGGAGGGGGTGGAGTTCTTAATGGGTGACGGGTTCGGTTAGGCTAGCTCTTAGTCTGCCTGGACAAGGTTTCGGCCACCGTCGGCCAAGCCCGGAAGCCCAGCGATGGGAACGGGGACCTTCGGGTTGCGAGGAAGAAAACCTCTATAAAAAATCACCCAGTGGGGACGGAAACGTCCTTCCGTGCGGCGAGCCGTTCTGGCCGTAATTCACGGCCGGTAGGCTGTTGACTCTCAACTCGGGAGTCACGTCGGGCGGATTAAACCGTAATCCGTTTGGGGCCCACCGAGGGGATGAATGGCCGGAGGGTTATCCGGTAGCTAGGGCCTCTCAAACCGTAATCCGCAAGTTAATGCGGAACCGGGGGCCGCTCCTCCTTTGGGGGACGGGGCCGTGAGGAAGACAACCTCTATAAAAAATTACCCCAATCCTAAGGTCAAGCCTGCCGAGAGGATGAATGGCCGGGGGGGATCCGGTTGCTAGGGCTTCACAAAAAACAAAAGCATGGGTAAAACGAACTTAGATAAGACTACCCAGGAGGGTCCCGGTTCTACCGGGGAATCCCTCACCACGACCGGTGATCCCGGCCGTGGTCGCCCCGACGTATCTGGGGGGGCAACACATGCTTCGGAGATGGTGGGTGCTAGCGGGATTGACACCGGCATGGCTGGTATTTCTGCTGGTACGAGTAGTGGATCGCGGCGAAAAACTGCGCGTGGACGTAGAGAGGAAAAGGACACTCGGAGTGCTAGTTCCGACACAGGCACGAGGCTGAGCGAGAACTCCGAAATGGATATATCCAGGAGTGTGTCCTTAGAGAGTCTGGATGGCGTACGTACGCGTGCGCGCTCTAAGAAGAGAACAAGGGAGGAGACTGAGAACTCTGCGGAGTCGGATGAGGACCTTGGTGCAAAAAAGCCCGATATCAGGCCCTATCTGCGGGGTTCCAAAATGGGTCTAAAAGAGGCTCGCGATGCTGTGAAGCGTGGTAACCTTTTAGAGGATTTTTTACCGAACGAGAGATGTGGTGGTGAGGCAAGGTCCCGGACTTTGAAATCGGCTTCGACTAAGTCGGTTGATCGGCCGGTCCTGAACATGAGGGACCTAGACACTTCGAGAGTCTGTGACGCGTTATTTAAGAACGTTGAAACAATGAGGGTGACTGTAGGAAAGTCGAAGAACCTTAATGGAAAGTGCAGAGGGACTTTGAATATGGTCGCCCAAAGTATGGAGGAAGCTGCGAGGGCTCTTACCGAGAGGACAGAGTCCGAGGAAATCCGGCTTTTGAAAGAGGACAACGCCCGATTGACACAGGTTGTCAACAATCTCTCTGTAGAGAATACGACTCTAAAAGAGATCGCCAGTGCCAATAGGGAAACCGGGAAAGGGGTGGCTCCCGCTGACAGTTCACAGTCCGTGAAAGGCCTAACCATGGAGGAAGAATTGGTTAGGTTCAAAAACATGTTCACGGCGCGACTGGACAGTTTTGAAAATCGCCTGCCTCCCGAAGAAAGAATACGACCACCGCTTGCTGCCGATAAAAGGCGAGCGGCAGCGGTCAAAGAAAAGGAAAGGGAGAGGGCTCTACCAACGGCCAAAGAAACGGGACGGGAACAGGTTAAAGTAGCTCGGGCTCAGCGACCTGAAATCCGAGTTGTTGATCCTGTAACAACAAGGTCAGCAAACCCTAACATAAGGGACAAAAAGAAGGAGAAGAAGGCCGGCAAAGGAAAGAAAGGAGCCCAGGCTGAAAAACAGACGGAGCCCCGACTACTGCCACCAGCCCCCGCTTCTATGAGCGATGGCTGGAACGTGGTGGCTCGGAGAGGCTCAAAGAAGAAGTCTGCGTCGGTTCCTACCACCGAAAAAGGGCCTGCGGTTACCACAACTAAAGGACAGCCAAAGCGTGGGGGTAAGCTCAAGACCCCGCGCTCGGCTGCAGTCGTGGTGACTCTTGATAGGGAGGCCATTGAGAAGGGCCTCTCCTACAATGATGTACTGACCCGGGCTCGACGCCATGTTAACATGGACGAACTGGGTCTGGAGGGTGGTATGCGGTTGAAAATAGCTGCCACCGGGGCCCGAATGTTCGAAATCTCTGGGCCCTCTAAAGAGCAGAAGGCGGGAGCCTTTGCTGGACGGCTCCGCGAACTTTTCACGGAGGAGCCGGCGGTGCGTGTCACTACGCCCACAAAATGCGCTGAATTGCGCATCGTGGGCTTGGATGACACCGCTAATGAAGGCGATGTAGTTGTCGCCGTCGCTCGAATCGCGGAATGTCCTTATCAGGACATTCAAACCGGGGTGATTCGCAGGGCTGAGGGAGGTCTAGGCTCCCTCTGGCTTAAAGTCCCAGTGGCGGCGGCCAAGAAGGTGGTGGCGGTGGGAAGAGTCTTGGTGGGTTGGGTTTCGGCCCGAGTCCACCTGCTTGAGGCGCGCCCACGCCGTTGCTTCAGGTGCTTAGAGAAGGGGCACCTGCGAGCGGAGTGTAGTTCGGCAATTGACCGCAGCGATGAGTGCTACCGCTGCGGTCAAAACGGCCACAAGGCCCAGTCTTGCTCGGCGGCTCCGCATTGTGGGAGTTGCCAACGAGCAGGACTGAAGGCCGATCATCGGGCGGGGAGCGGGCTGTGCAAGGCACCGCCCGTTCCTAAGAAAAGGGGAAGGGTGGGTGACGGCCCAAGGGTCCCCTCGCCACCCACTGCAGGCCTGGCTCAAACTACCACGAGCCGGACGATGGAGGAGCCTATGGAGGTCGCCAAATAATGGAAACCTTAAGATTCCTCCAGGCGAACATCAACCACTGTGCCGCGGCTCAGGATTTACTTTTCCAAGCCTTGGCGGAGCGGTTGGTGCACGTGGCCGTGGTCTCCGAACCATACTTCGTTCCGTCGGGCGAAGAGTGGGTTGGTGACCATGATGGAGTGGTGACCATTGCGTCCAGGGCTGCAGTCGGCTCCCCAGCCCTGGAGCGCGTGCAGAGGGGACACGGGTACGTCTCCGTTAAGATTGGAGACGTATCCGTAGTCGGGGTTTACTACTCGCCAAACAAATCATTCGCTGACTTTGAGCTCTTCATGGCTGAAGTCGGCGATTTGGTGAGTAGGTTACGCCCCGGAAAGGTGCTGCTGGCTGGAGACCTCAACGCAAAATCCGCTGCGTGGGGGTCTCCTGTAACGGACGTCAGGGGAAGCTATTTGGACGGTTGGTTGGCCTCGACCGGGATGGTCGTCATGAACCGGGGGACGGCTGACACATGCGTGCGTTGGAATGGCGGTTCCAAAGTAGACGTTACCTTTGTCGACGCCGCCATGTCACGCTGTGTTAGCAACTGGGAGGTAATAGTGGGTGTGGAATCACTGTCGGACCATCGATATATACGCTTCGAAGTGTCCGCACGCCCCACTCCCATTTCCCCTCGGTCGAGAAGACATGTGGGCCCTCGGTGGTCCGTCAGAAAGATGGATCCCGAGTTCCTCGTCGAGGCCGCAACCGTCCAGGCGTGGGTGGCAGGGCCCATGGGGGAGGATGTCGCCGCGGAGGTAGAGAAGCTCCAGCGGCGGATGTCGCTTGTTTGCGATGCCAGCATGCCGAGGGTGCGAAGCACAGGGCCGGCATGCGGGGTGTACTGGTGGACGGAAGAGTTGGCACGGCTGCGCGACCAGTGCGTGGCCGTGCGCCGCCGGTACACTCGGTACAGACGTCGCAGACAACGCGACATCGAGGAGGAGAGGCGCCGCTATGAGGTATATAAGGCTGCCCGCGTCTCCCTGCGGATAGCCATTCGGATGGCTAAGGACAGGGCCCACAAAGAGCAAGCCGAAGAGCTTAACCGGGATCCTTGGGGGAGGCCATACAAAGCGGTGCGAAAGAAACTTCGCGCCCGCGCTCCCCCCCTTACCGAGAGCCTTCGGCCGGAGTTCGTAGAGTCAATCGTGGAAGCCCTGTTCCCGCAGGGAGCCGAGCTCGAGCCGCCTCATATGGCGCCTCTCGAGGAGGAAGGTACTGTGCAGAATGCTCCGGGGGTGTCAGAGGGTGAACTAGCGGAGGCGGTGAGTCGCATGAGAGCGAAAAACACCGCCCCTGGTCCCGATGGCATTCCTGGCCGCGCCTGGGCGCTTGCCTTGGGCCCATTGGAGTCGGGGCTCAGGGCGACGTACAGTGCCTGCCTCGAGAGAGGACTATTTCCCCGTAGGTGGAAAACGGGGAAACTGGTCCTGCTCAGAAAGGAGGGAAAACCGGCCGATGCACCCTCCGCATACCGGCCGATTGTTTTGCTGGACGAGGCGGGTAAGCTACTTGAGCGTATTGTGGCCTCTCGCATCGTCCAGCACCTCCAGGAGGTGGGGCCTGATCTCAGTCGCCTCCAGTGCGGATTCCGCCGGGGCAAATCCACTCTCGACTGTATTGAGGGTGTGAGAGTCCTGGTGGAGGAGGCGACGGCCAAGCGCGAGGTGGTGTTGGCGGTGTCATTAGACATCGCCAATGCGTTCAACACCTTGCCTTGGAATGTGATCAGAGAGGCCCTGCGTTTCCACCGTATCCCCTTGTATCTGCAGCGTGTTGTCGGCGATTATTTGGCTGACCGCGCTGTCGGATACCCGACGGCTGGGGGTAGGTGGAAAGAGCGGAGGATGTCGTGCGGTGTTCCACAGGGGTCAGTCTTAGGACCCCTCCTGTGGAACATCGGCTACGACTGGGTGCTGCGTGGTGAAATGCTCCCGGGAGTGCGTCTGTTTTGTTATGCAGACGACACTCTCGTGACTGCCCGCGCGAGCACCCATCGGGAGGCCCGTATACTGGCGACCGCGGCCACAGCTCATGTCGTGGCCCGGATTCGTCGGTTGGGTTTGGGGGTGGCCTTGGAGAAATCCGAGGCCATTTGTTTCCACAGGCCTCGGATGGCGCCCCCAGCGGGCTCCCGGTTGATGGTGGGCGGGACGTCCGTTGGTATCTCAGGTACTTTACGGTACCTGGGATTAATTCTCGACAGCCGATGGACGTTCGAGGCCCACTTCCGGCGGCTCGCCCCGAGATTAAAGGCGACCGCCGGAGCACTGAGCAGGCTCCTCCCGAATGTGGGAGGGCCAAATGCAGGCTGCCGGCGCCTTTATGCCGGAGTGGTCCGGTCAATGGCCCTGTACGGCGCTCCCGTATGGGCGGAGCGGCTGACTGCCAAGTCCCTGCCCCTGTTGCGCGGGGCGCAGAGGATTGTGGCGATCAGGCTAGTGCGGGGCTACCGGACCATCTCTGGCGAGGCGGCCTGCGCCTTGGCTGGATCTCCTCCGTGGGATCTAGAGGCCAAGGTGCTTGCTCAGGCCTACCGCCGCAAAGTTGAAGCCCGTTCATCGGGGGGAAACTCTGCGGCGGTAGAGGTAGATTGGCGGAGAGCAGCTCAGTTGGAGCTCCTCCGCCAATGGAGGCGACGGCTGGAATCGCCCAGCGCAGGATTCTGGACAATTTCAGCCATCCAGCCCATTCTCCAGGGCTGGGTCGCTAGGAGGCATGGGGTCCTCACCTTCCGCCTGACACAGGTACTTTCCGGACATGGTTGTTTCGGAGGGTATCTGTGGAGGGTGGCCCAGTGCGAAACGTCTGGTGTGTGCCACGAGTGCGGCGCTGAGTTTGATACGGCGCTGCACACCCTCGCGGACTGCCCTGCTTGGGCGGTTCAGCGGGCGAAGCTCGTGGCAGAGGTGGGGCACGATCTCTCCCTGCCCACTGTGGTTCGTGCCATGGTGGACAGGGGGGCATCGTGGGCAGCGATGGCCTCCTTCTGCGAGGATGTTATCTTGCGGAAGGAGGCGGCGGGACGGATCCGGGAAGTCGAGTCTTTGGATCCGATCCGCCGCAGGCGAGCGGGGCGCAGGCGACTTGCCGAAGTCCGTCGCATGCCGCCCTAACGGGGACCTCCGAGCGTTCCGAACGGGGTTAATCGGACGCTCGCTGGAGTTAGGTCCCCGAGGCGGTCGATGCATCTGGTGCTCCCGATGCATCGATTAGCGGAGGGAGGGGCCACTGCTTAGAGAGGCCCCGACCCGGAGGTGGCGCTCTCCGGGGTACAGAGCTGCTGCTGGCGGGGATAGGGGTAATGTGTCCAACGGTACCCTGTCCCCGCCACTAGCAGCGTGGAGGAGCACTGTCAGGTTTTTAGTCGGTGCGAGTCCGACATACCCACCGCTCGTCCCCGTCGGGCGGTGATGACCCATAACGGGTTTTCCTGACATAAAAAAAAAAAAAAAAAAAAAACTGTTAATATCCCACTGCTAGGCTAAGGCCTCCTCTCTCGCGTTTTGGAGAGAAGGATTGGAGCTAAGACCTACCACGCTACTCCAATGCGGATTGGTAGGTAACACATATCCCTAGAATTCTCTAGAGATATGCAGGTTTCCTCACGATGTTTTCCTTCACCGAAAAGCGTGTGACAAATTGCAATTATCAATTAGACATATGAGTTTTAATAGAAAAACTCATTGGTGCCTGCCCGGGTTTGAACTCGTGTTCCCCTCGAAAGAGTCGCACGGTCTCACCGCTGGGCTATCATAGCTCTTTTATATTACATATAATATATGTAATATTACAATGGTAAATTATTCTCATAGGAAGAAGAGTACGAATGGGGTAATCCGTTAGCGAGTTGCCTGCCAACGCTGTCCGCTACGGAAAGCGTACTGGGGAGGTCGGCATACCGCTGGCGGTCTGCCCGCGCGGCTGGGAACCCGGGACCTTTCGCCGGCATGGTGGCCTTGCTGCACGTGCCAGAGGCCAGGAGGCGGCTGCTGAAGAGGCTGCTGGAAGCCGGAGGCGGTACATCCGTGGACGATGAGTGAGTGTGCCATAGAAACTGTCCTAGAAATGACCTGACCGTGTTACTGTGTAAGTAGGTTTTATATGATGTAAATAACATTATTACAGCATTAAACAGATTTACGAGTGTATTCACGCTTAGCTCGAGCCCGTTTGTAAGGGAAACGTGTTCAATCCAAGCTTTCAGGGTCTTATTAAACGAGTCGTAAACATTACTTTGTTGGTATTTATTAGAAATTAAGTTGATTCGTTGCTATAGCCCAGCTATGAGACGAATCTTTGGATTGTTTAAAGAGGGTAACGGGTTAACAGGTTCACTGTCCAGCTCTCCTACTATGAACTCTTATTGCGATTCAATTGAAGACGTAAACTAAACTGTTTTGCTTTTTCTTACCATGACGTCTTAAAGACGCATTCTTTAAGTCGTTGCCGAATGAGCGTTCGGAATTCGTCCTAAGAACATGTGAGTAAAAGAGACAGAGTTATCTACAGTTATATAACGTTGTCCTTTTCAAACACACTTCATGGTACGAAAGGAAAACGGTTGGGTTTAGGTACTGACTTTGAATTGAATCGTTTTCTAAAAGTTCATGGTAGGCCTACTGTCTTGGGTTAGCCGAATTGTAAATTAAATCAAAATAATCTATCAAGTAAGCCTTTCAAAATCGTCACAGATTATTATAGTTAATGAAGCTACAACTGGTTCAGAATGTTGCTCTTACCGAGACGTACCAGCGAGAAACTCGACGTTCAATCTTAAAAAAACACATTATTTAACCGCACTCTTGTTTGAAGCTGAAAGGATAGTCAAAATCAAGATATCAATTTATATGTAAAGTAAAGTAGCGGCCTGTTACAATCCCACTGCTGGGAATAGGCCTCCTCTTCCCGTTTCTGGAGAGAAGGGTTGGAGCTAAGACCTACCACGCTGCTCCAATGCGGATTGGTAGGTTACACATATCTCCAGAATTCTCTAGAGGTATGCAGGTTTACTCACGATGTTTTTCTTCACCGATAAGCGTGTGATAAATTGCAATTATCAATTAGACACATGAGTTTTTTAATAGAATAACTCATTGGTGCCCGCCCGGGTTTGAACTCGTGTTCTCCTCGTAAGAGTCGCACGGTCTCACCGCTGGGCTATCAAACCTCTTATACTGTTACTTATTATAATTATACTGCTATAAAAAGCTTTACGATTTTGTCATGAAAATACGGATAGTGGTATAGTATGTACAGTGGATACATTTAACACTATATATATTTTCTATTTACTGTATCGCGGATTATAGCACATAATTTTATTATTACCTTTGTTTTATGGATCTCCGCTAAGGAACGGCTAATTCTATAAATTACTGTATGGAATTATTCAATTCGCTTTTGTTCCAGACCACCGTACACCGATGACCGTATGGCCGTGTGCTTCGCTGATATAAAACGTATGCCGCTGTCTGACCGTGACGCGGCCTGGTTGGTGTCCAAACGGATACCAGTGTGCCCGCCGGTGCTGCTCAGCTCCTACCTCACCGAGGACTTACCACCCAACCCCATTGAACACTGCCTACCTGATTACAGACCTAAATGATCTGTTATCGGGCCCCTTAACTATATTAACTATATTAAAATATCCGACTCTGTTGTTTTTTAATGTATACTAGCTGTTCCGTGCAAACGTGTGGACGGATGAAACAACTTCCGAGACCTGGGCCCATCGTCTCGGCGTCTCAACCTACCTTATGCGGCCGTCAGCTGTATGCGGTCCGGCCTCATGAATCACTGCGTGTATATGTGTACGTGTGTGTGTGTGCTTGTATGTACTTGGCCGATTCCCGAAACCGTTGGCTCGCCTCTGCAGTCTTCCACGCACACGTAATGTCTGTTTCTCCCGGAGTATACACTTCACTATATCGGTTAAATAACACAAATAAGACGCGGTGTGCACACAACCTTCGTAAGGTCACACGTTATTGAATCGTCCCTATATCGGGGAATAGTAACCCAACGCGCACTAAAACCGCGGATGGTCGCGTCTTCTCAAATGCTTCACTGGTTAAACGCGTCACTAAATCTGAGAACCACACCCTAGACGCAAAATTACACGTGTGCGTTATATAATAAAGCCGTATACAGGCGCACGCGTCATGTCCTTATCGTATTCGAAACGTCACTAACTGTCGGCCGCTCGCGTCGGCAATCGAATGCATAAAAAGGTCGTTGATCCCGCCGGTCGCGTCGCGCGCGTCAGTTTATTCAAAACACTAGCCTTTAAGCGCAACTTAGTTCGCGTGGACTGCAGTCTTATTATTTGAGTAAACTCATCATTCTCCTGCCCTTATCCCACTCTAAGTGGGGTCGGCACAACACGTTTAACATGTTGTCTAGGTATATTACGACCGGCCGCCTGCCTGACGTCAACTTACCTTAGTTGCCTTTTAAGACACCTCGGTAAGAAATGAGGGTGGTCTATTCTACTCAGCCGGATACCACACGGCGGTTATTATTTGAGTAAACTGTAATACTTATATTAATTAAGGCTAAAGTGGGTTAACCTTAAAAGCTAGACATATGCTGTTGCGGACTTTTATTTAGAAATTTTAGAGGGGAACAATTTTGTAGTACGTGATTTTTCAATAACTTACTAACTTACGTTTACTTAGCGCACGCAATGAAAGCTTTAAAATATGCCGTTTTTGCAATATTTTTTATTGCTGCTCCTCTCCTATTCATCTTTGCGTGATGTTATATGGTCTATAGCGTACCTCGATAAATGGACTATGTTATACTCAAAGAATTTTTCAAATCGGTCCAGTAGTTCCTGAGATGAGCGCGTTCAAACAATCAATCAAACAAACACTCTTCAGCGTTATATATTAGTATAGATATAGATATGTAATCCCACTTACAGCTAAAACGTAAACGCACAAGAGCCCTTATAATTTTAGTCAAAAGGAACAGTAAAATTATCTTGCTATAACCCGCGATGAAGTATATAGGAAATATATATAATGCTAAATGTAGAGACGACTTCGTTTTCATACAAACGTGCAGCATTCAATATGTACAAACCTCCACCACCGCCACCACAATGCACGAGCACTACACACGTTCACTATCACAAACTCCATAATCGCAACCGAAGCATCAGGAGGAGGAGGAGGAGATTTTCGTCGCGCAAATTATTCTGCCAGTGTAACGTAAAACTATTTGATAGGAATAGCACGACATTAAGAAACACCATTTATTATTCCAGGTCGTTTTAATCTCTAAAAACTGTTAAATTGACTACGACAATGTTTTTGTATATTATTGACCTAACTATTTGAAGGTTTTATTTGAAACACGTTGTAACAATATATGCGTGATATACAATGGTACCTTGACTTACGAGTTTAATTTCTTAAACCTTGCTCTTATCATAAAGCAGTTTTCGCCATTGAAATAATTGTAATGCTATTGATCTTTCTAGCTCCCGCAGCACTACCTCAGTTATGTTATATGTGTTTTTAAATGAGAAATATTATTTATTTATATGAAGAAACACCCTATCCTACTTCCTACTAGTCCTATCCTATCTTATGTTATCCTATACTATCCCACTAATGTTATAAACGCGAAAGTTTGTGAGTAATAATGTGTAAGTTACTTTCACAGCGAATCCGCTGAGCCAGTATCGATGAAATTAGGACAACTATTCCCTATACACCAGGGTAACATATAGGCTATAGGAATTCTATTAATTCTACAGGAATAGAATGATATTGAAAAGCGCCATCTGTTATCAACATATATAAGTTTTTATTCCCGATGTGTCAAAAGTCAAGTCAATTATATAGTAATTTATATGCCAAAACAACGTTTGCTGGCAGCTAGTTTATTAAACCCCTTAGTTTTCGTCACTTGCGTCACTAGGCTTGCTTCGTCACGCTTTGAGTATTAGGTCCTTACATATGAAATTGGCGTTTTCTATAGGAGGAACATAAAGTACGTTTTTTTTTAAATGAAATATATTTAATTAATCAAAGTATGTACCATTGCTATGTATGCACTTTTGCCATCTCATAGGTAGTTCATTGATCCCCTTACTAAAAAAACCGTTCGGGCGGGAATCAATAAAATCTTTGAAGGCGGTTTGAACTGCCCCATCGGAGTTGAATTTTTTTCCTTGCAAGTAGTTATCCAAATTGCGAAAAAAATGGTAATCTGTTGGAGCAAGGTCCGGAGTTTACGGTGGATGTCTAAGATATTCTAATTGAAGCTTCTCTGATTTGGTAGCCGTCTGTTGTGCAGTGTGTGGTCTAGCGTTGTCCTGAAGCAGCAGTGGCCTAGAGCGATTGACCAGCCTCGGTTGTTTAGCAGCTAGCTTTTCCATCATGGTTTGCAGTTGCTGACAATAGATATCTGCCGTAATCGTCTGGCCAGATTTAAGAAAGCTGTAGTGAACGACACCGGCACTAGTCCACCAAACACTTACAAGCAACTTTTTTTTAGTCAATTTTCGCTTAGGGCAGGATTTGGCTGGTTCGCCAGGGTTCAGCCATTGCGATGAGCGCTTCCGATTATCGTAGAGGATCCACTTTTCATTACAGGTAATGATTCGATTTAATATTCCTTCATTATTGTGCCGGTTGAGTAACGTAACGCAGCATTCGACGCTCGTTTGTCGGTTTGCTTAACTCAATTCATGAGGTACCCACCTTTCAAGCTTTTTCACCTTCCCAATTTGCTTCAAGTGGATTAGAATAGTTTTATCATTAACACCGGAGCCTGCAGCTAACTCGGACGTGGTTTGCGATGGATCCGCTTCCACAATAGCCTTCAATTCTTCATTATCAACTTTGGTCTCCGGCCGTCCACGAGGCTCGTTCTGCAGGTCGAAATTTCCAGAACGAAAACGTTGGAACCAAAAACGCACTGTGTTTTCTTTTGCGACACCGTCACCATACACATCATTAGTCCTTCGAGCCGTTTCTGCAGCACTGGTGCCACGGTGGAACTCATACTCGTAAATAACGCGATATTTCATGTTTTCCATTTTGTAAACAGAGTGACACAAAGAAAAAAACAAAAGAAGAAAAAACAAATGAATTAGGGGGTTTGAAACACAAATGCATGAGTAAATAGCTGTATGAATTATAATTTGGAATTCCTAACCATAAAGGTAATATTTGAGATCAAAGTGGCCAGTACGACAAAACGCCAATTTCATATGTAAGGACCTTATATTTTCACTTGCAGATTTCTGCGATATCGGTACGTATTATAAAACCAAAAACCCCAGAAGCTATCTGTATGTGTTTTTATCAAAATACAAGACGTAATTCTGTACGGTTCTACCAAAAGATAGTAATTATTCAGGAACGTTTAAGTTAATAGTACAGTACGGTTTTATGTAAAAAAAAAGTAAAGTAGCGGTCTGTTACAATCCCACTGCTGGGAATAGACCTCCTCTCTCCGTTACTGGAGAGAAAGGTTGGAGCTAAGACTAAAGCGAGTGATAAATTGCAATTATCAATTAAACACATGAGTTTTAATAGAAAAACTCATTGGTGCCTGCCCGGGGTTGAACTCGTGTTCCCCTCGAAAGAGTCGCACGGTCTCACCGGTATCACAGCTCGGTTTTATGTAAATTGAGTGAAATATTTGTTTGTGACAACCTGATTTCTACGCGGGCGAAGCTAATAGAAGCTTACTATCATCGTATTATATAGCCGCCGTTTTTGAGTATCACATTTTGACATATTGGAAGTTAATAATTTAGTTAATTAAAGAATAAGCCTTAGTTAAAGGTTTAAAAAAGTTTATTGACCACTTCCAGACAAAAAAAAAACTAAAAACAAAGACAAGATGACGTTTCGTTAATATAGAATTCTTATGCTAGAGTAAGAAAGCCAGTCAAAAATGTGTCATATTACAATTAAGAGAAAGCAATTAAGGCTGTATCTATCTCTCTCGCAAGTTTCATCTTTCCTTTCATTATTGATTGTGACACTATCACTTACAGGCCTGCCTATGGCTAGGGTACTCTAGTATAATAACTCCAAGATCATCAAGCTGCTTAGATTTAATTTACCTTGGGCTAAAAGTATTAATATTTTACTAATCACGCGTACAATTATTTATATAAAATGTTATATAATACAACTACAATTTGTAATAGTTACAACTAAATTTACAGAATATGCTATCTAAAACAGTATTCAAGAAACATCAATTTTTTTATCTATATGTCTATACTAATATTATAAAGAGGAAAGATTTGTATGTTTGTTTGTATGTATGTTTGTTACGTTTTCACGCAAAAACTCCTGGACCGATTTCAAAAATTCTTTCACCATTGGAAAGCTGCTTTTTCACTGAGCAACATAGGCTATATTTCATTTTCAAAAAAAATAGGGATCCCTAATAAAATTGTAATAACTTGGTAAAAATTTAGTCGTAAACATCTATCATCGCGTGCGCTGCGGAAACTATTGATGATAGAACAAAGAAATGTTCTACAGTATTATAGAACGTATCAATATCAACAAAAAAGTCCGCGATACCATATGTCTAACTATTATAGTTATGCCAATATAACTACTTTTTTACATTGTAAAAGTTGGTAAAAGTGCCGACAATAATCAAACCATTTTATTCATATCTCTGTATTAATCCTTATCCCATTAAATGACATTTTATGAATAACTGTTTCAATACCTGTAAAATACTTTTTAAATTATTAAAATCCGACATCCCAATCAAAAGATTTTACGAATTTAAGAATGTAAATCGAAATCAAATAATGCCATAACAAACCTAACCTACCGTTATAGCAGGGCCTGCACTTGGTGAGTTAAGTCTTATTCCAAGAATACTAATGATACCCATTTTTATAATTAAATAATCTACAAAATAAATCTATAGTCCGATTTCGTAGACTTTCCACTACCACGAGATCTGTATGGACGCGGGTGAAACCGCGGGGCTTTTGCTAGTATCATATAATCCATCAAAAATCGACATGTTTACGGTATTTATAGAATTAGCCGTTATATTGTATTATATCCAATATTAGTGCCAACATTATATGCTTTAATGCCCGATAAAATTTTATCGCAGATAATATAAAAATGATTTTATTATTACTTTTGAACGAGTTTATGATAAACGCGCCTCATTATTTATAATGACAAAATAATGAGGCGCGTTTAAAGAGTAACGTTGTGCAATCGGACTGTATATTTATGGAATTTTATTAACATTTCCTCATTTTTACCACCCCAGGTCGCCCCTTCACGTCCAGCATCCCTCGCAGTACGGGGGCTGAATGTAGAGGGAAACTTGAATGGTTTCGTATTGGAGTTTACTTCTGAAGAAACGCTTTTCACAGACGCTGGTATCATAGATTGATACATAGTTTATACGTTTTCATAGACAAATCATAATGATTTTTTAAGCATTTAACGATATTTAATTTCTTTTATCATAAATTTAAATATCTAATTTCTTGCAAAATAAAAACTGGGCTCACAAAATTTTAATTTGAGCGCTGTTCTCTATCAAGGCATGATATGTTTTCCTACCTTTTCGAAGCCAGAGCGTGTTGTGATATAAATATAATATTGTAAATGCTATTGTCTGTAACTGTTTTATGGCTAAAAGCAGGAGCAATATTGATGAAATTTCGTATAATCGAAACCTTAATACAGTTCTAAGGTAAACGATAAAAAATCGTACAAATGAAGCGTACGTAAAATTTAAAAACAAATGTACAAACTGATGCCATATTAAACCCAATTCTGTTTCAACTTGGTTTTCATCAGAGTAATATTATAGATTGTAGCATACGTATTTCGGGGAACCCCGCTTAGTACCTAGTTGTTTATTCGTTCCCGCCTCCTGGATGCGTCGTTGAATTTGAACCAGACTACGCCTCCGCGGAGGAGGTGGTACATGTCTCAATCGTAATCGTTTCGGTTAAGTTTCGGCAAGTTGTTTAAGTTATTTAGTATCACTGTTATATAAGTTTGTAGCGTAATAGTTTTGTTCTTTAAGTCATTCATAGTATACGAAGTTCTGCCCAAACTAATTCTTTTATTTCGGGATACCGAACCCCCGTAATTTTGTCACCTACCGTAAATTGTGAAGTCATATTACCACCCTACGTGACAGGCGCCTATCATGCTATTAGGCATCCCAACGTGACAAGATTTAGATAATGTTAAAAAAATATATAATACAAAATTGTTGTGTACCTATAATAAAACATTTTATTTGCCATCATATCTCTTATACATAAGAGCTACACAACGACTTTCGTCTAATGGATACGCCATGCCGTGTTCCGCAAGCTCCTTCAAAGATACAAGGCACATGGTTTCGAAGCCGCTTCTAGCCGCTGATTTTTGTGATGCCGGACCAGTAAACATAGTGGCTGTTGCCTTTATACCATGCGCACGACACAGAGGTTCTCTGTAAAACGTTTTAAAAAAAAAATATAATAGACCCAACCTATGTCATAGACAAATAAACATCATTTTTGTTTTAGCTAGTTACACTTTTTCCCTTATCCCTATCTCCTTCTCCCTCATTCCCGGCCAAACTTTCACGAGAGGAAAAGAGCACGCAATAGGCGGCGGTCATGTAGTATTTGCAAGTTGCCAGTACGCATTAGATGCTATAAGGAGCATTATCGTTCGCGCCTTAATTATAATATTTTCGCATAAATTTTGCAAAATACGCGAAGTAACTATTATTTAATTATAACTATTATTTCAATATATCCTTTATTAAGAGGGATAACAGTGAACTATCTGTGCATTGATCCTGGCGGGCCCGACCAGCGAAAGTGAGTGTGGAAGTGATATTAGTGATGCGTCCTTTACGAACATCCTAACAACCTAAATCCTGTCAGCATCTTATCCTGGTAGGCTGTCCCTCGTTCTCCATATACCCGGGGTCCTTTTATGGAACCCCTGTACCCTCCAATTTTTGAAATATATTACATACATAAAAATAATCTTAATATGTTTCGTAAGTACATAGGGTGCTTTGGGGTAATATTTTCACTATATTTTCAGCTTATTTTCAGCTATATTTTCAGCTTAGTTGATACGCGTTCTATAATTAAAAATAAAATAAGCAATATAACAGAACTTACTACTTTGCTATAATCCGCACGGGTTAAGTGAATGCATGCAAAGCCAATGTGTATGAAGCAGGCAAAATCTACGTACCTTATACATGCAGGACCAGCCACCACATGCACCCCAAGGCGCAATTCACCAGCAACAACGCACACAAAAGCAGCACACACACCCACCACCACAATCTCGACGATCGTTTCGCCCCGAAACCGAAGCATCATCAGGAGGATAGGCTCCACGACAAAAATCGTGCTGTTTTGCTGCTGCTGTTTCGTCGTGGAGCCTATCCTCCTGATGATGCTTCGGTTTCGGGGCGAAACGATCGTCGAGATATGTTATATTGTTTGTAATATGGAATTCCGCAAAGTAACGCCTGCTTCTATAAATCATTTAAAAATAAAATATCTGTTTGAGTTTACTATCAACTCTGACCACTTTTATTAACTGAAATACCTACATATTGTAACACTTTAACTTAACTATTTAGCTATTTCCAAGGTCTTTGCGTTCCGAAAATATGTCCAAATTTAAAACATTGTTAGGTTTCATTTCTAGTGTGTTGTAATTCCGATATAACACGGGATAATTACGTAAATTTTGTAACTTCGTAATATGTGAGTTTTGACAAAAGATTTATAATTAGTTTTTGATTATTTTTATTTCAATACAAAAATCATTTTAATGTCCTTTATGCCTTTACCACAATCATATTTTGTCACTTACATTTTCGGAAATATCACACACCGACGTCCAGAGGTTCTCAACATTTATCGAATGAGCTCTGTAGTAAATCAACTTAAAATTTTAAACTCTTAGAATTTATAAACCCGCCTGATCCAGGTATATTATTTTTAATGTAATCACCAACAGTGTCAGACCAAACCCCACTTTTCCATGATTACAATAGCATTTGCTAGTCGTTTGTCATTACAAAGTGAGATAGCCTGTAGTTTACCAACTTTCTCTCTACTATGTTTATTACCTTTTATTCTTTCAAATAATGTCGTTCCCGGAATATGAAGTTATTTTGCAACAACAAAAATATTCGTTCGATACGATAGCTTGAATCGCTTTTTCCACATCATCTTGCGTGTATGGTACCACTCTTTTTTAATGTATTTATAAGGCATGTTTTCTTCAAACAATTTATATAGATTGATAGTTACTACAAAAAGTGATGGTGTTACAAAAATGAAACATTTTATGACACCAAAATAATTATAGTTTGACTTTAAATGATTTTATTTGTTAGTGTAGTGTAAAGATGATTATTGTTTTTTCTGATAGATAAAGCACAGTTATCCTAGTTTTATCCTAAAAAAAACGTTTTCCTTATTTTATCCTAAAAAAATAAGTAAAACGTGAATAATTATGTAGTACATACGAGAGTTTCACTTACACTCGGCCAGTTATTGTTGACAGAATTAAAAACTGATTAATGTTAAAATGAGAAATGGTTGACCACTGGAAATTACTATGCAAAAATTGTTCGTCATTTCATTGATTCGTAGTAAACACTAGGGGCATTTCCGAAAAAATAATACGGTAGCTGGCATATCCTAACTTGGAAAAAGCATCAAAAACGATTATCTATCATTGAAATTTAAAATCATCAAGATATCTTACGAAAATCCAGAGACACAAGATGTGGGGTAATTGCAATAAACGAAAAATACATAAACGCTCAGTTACTACTAGCATCTTGCAGAGAATAACAGATAATAAGGCGTTAATAATTATTTATTTATTTGTTTATGTACTATAAAAAAACGTAAGAAAAACATTATCAATAAAAAAAAACATTGTACAAAGGTCAACTTAGATAAGATTAGATTAATCTACGAAGTACATACATTCTCCTGCCCTTATCCCTTTCTAAGTGGGGTCGGTACAACATGTTGTCATATGATTTGGCTGCGTACCAGCCGCCTGCCTGACGTGAACTTACCTGAGTCGCCTTTTACGACACCTCGGTAAGAAATGAGGGTGGTCTATTCTATGCAGCCGGATACCACACGGCACATACTTCAGTCGCCTCTTACGACATCTTGGTAAGAAAGGAGAGTGGTCTATTCTATTCTGCCGGATACCACTCGGCGTTAACCTACGAAGTGAGACAATTAAAAAGTAAAACAGTTTTGGTACGTAGATGTCAAAGATTAAGAATACAAATTATATTTACTAATAATATCCTAACTTAAATACTAATATACCAAAATGCGCAGACATTGAAAAAAATTTGTTTTACAAAAAAGAGCCATACCCCTGCGAGAGAAGTTCAAGGAAACAGGTATTCTTACATTGGCTTCACAGTATATTTTTAGCAATTTAATTTTTGTACATTTGAATATAAATAATTATATAAAGATTGGCGATGTATGTAATAGACAAAATAGGAACCGACATAAGCTTGCGGTTCCTGCTTTGCGCCTTGCAAAAGTTCGTAATTCGTTTGTGGTTTGGGTATAAGATTCTATAATAAAATTCCACAATCTACTTTAACATTACCATTACAGCAGTTTAAAAATACTATTAAAAAAAGCTAATTCAGAAAGCTTATTATACTATTGAAGATTAATTAGATGATAAGAATGCGTGGATATAGCTACTCTTCGAACCTGTACAAGACATCAATATATGTAACTAGTAATAAGAATTATTCTTTGAAAAGAGCAACCGCCGAGTTTCTTGCTGGTTCTTCGCGGTAGGAACAGCTTTCCGAACTAGCAGTAGATTTTGACGATTCAAAAGCACTTGTTTACAAGTTTACTTGAATAAAGAATATTTTTAATTTGAATTTGAATTTCACTAAATATATATATTTATATATATATTGTTACGAGAGTAAAAAATATTGCCTGGTAAAGTAGTAATTCGCAAATTTTGGGATATCCCCGTTTTCGTAATTAGCCCAAAGCACCCTATCACTTTTATGTGAACGCCTTTTTTGAGAGATATCAGTGAACTATCTGTGCATTAGCGGAGCAGGTGAGTGTGAAAGTGATATTAGTGATGTGTCCTGTACGAGCATCCTAAAGACACGCTGTGAAACCTAAAGCCTGCCAGCATCTTATCCAGGTAGGTGGTAATTCAAATTTAAAACATAAAAGTAGTTATTGTGAGTTAACTATAAGAGATAGAGACATGCTATCCCAGACTTTTTTGTAGTATTTTTATAGATCTACAATTCTCTAGTACATTACTTTAGCGTATCTCTGCTGGCTTACACAGCGCACGCGACTACAGCTCGCTAAAGTAAGTTTTTTAACAACTGCGCGATCTCTTCAACACCATTTACATAATACCGATATTTACTATTTATCTAAACTATCCGGAAGCATTGCACTATCTTTTGGTGAAAACTGTACAAAAATTCGTTCACTAGATTTTTGGAAAATCGATTACGTACAGACAGACAGCTTTTTGGGACTTTGTTTTATAATAAGTATAGATTTGTAAAACAGTGCGTCGTTTAGTTCATAAAACTGCTAATCCAGCGTTTATCTATACTCATCATTTCAGAGATAAACAAATCTTACCTCGCAGATAAAATCTTGCTACCAAGTTTTCTTCCTCTATATTCCCTCTTCACTACCAGGCCTAGCGCGTGCAGCAATGTGTCCAAACCCAGATATTTGAACGGATCACATTTTACTTCTAGATATTCAAGCGCCTTGTACACATTGGTCCAGGCGACTCCTTCGATCTATTTAGATGTATAAATATATAAGGACAAGCCTAAATATATAACAGTAATAAATAATAATCATAAATAAAAAAGGAGTGAAAAGAATAAATAAATAATAAGTATAGATAGGGAATAGGGAATAGGGCTTATTTTATAATATATATATAGGGGAATAGGGCTTATTTTATAATGTATAGTCATAGTATGTATTAAATTGTTAAAACGCTGTTGGATTACTAAATAAATTAAAAAAAAAAAACACAATTTCATACTTAATTGTAACCAGATACAAATTACAAGGTTTATGATTCAAGCCAAGAGTACCCTTTCACGGTGCAATTAAATATAGTTTGAACAAAAATAAAAAGCACTTTGTTATAGCAAATCGAACATGCATACATACATCAAAATCAGTTTACTAATTTTGAATTTATCGCGTTCAAACCGACAGGCAAACAAACACTTGACTTTGTTTTATAATATATAAAAATTAATGAATAGAAACCAGGTTGTTCGGGAACCTCGGAACTGAGTTTTTGCCGCATAAAGAGCACATGAATAAGGCTCAGCAGATAGAATTAGACGTTAGTATACCCTGTTTCTATACATTAACAATGAATACCACCCTTCTTCTTTTTCTTCAACCGATGGACGTCCACTCCTGGACATAAGTCTCTTCACGGGATCTTCACACCACACGATCTCATGCCACTTGTATACCGGCTTTCTGCGACCTTCACCGAGGATTCACCGTGCGGTATCAGGCTGAGTAGAATAGACGATCCTCATTTCTAAAAAAGGCGACTAAGCCTTTTAAGACACCTCGGTAAGTTGACTAAAGTTGTTAAGGTAAGTTGACGTCAAGCAGGCGGTTGGTAGTAAAATAACCAGCCAAATC
Organism: Morpho deidamia; assembly: GCA_947086505.1. Classification (NCBI taxonomy): domain Eukaryota; kingdom Metazoa; phylum Arthropoda; class Insecta; order Lepidoptera; family Nymphalidae; genus Morpho; species Morpho deidamia. The sequence goes on from CAMTZC010000024.1 coordinate 17,752,077, forward strand.
ATATAACATGTTTAAAACATGTTGTGATGGACACGCTTAGAGTAGGATACTAGCAGGAGAATGATGATACAGATTAGGATATCCAAGAGAAAGTTATAATGGAGTCCATACCGGAGTAGATGGTACCCTCTCTTCGATTGTATCATAGACACAAACATTTAGGCCCACAAGGGTCATTTTCCCTTTAACCTCAGTGTAGCAACCGAGCGACATCCTCTGCAAAAGACAATCGCGCCAGAAACTAACGATGCCACGTACGCTCTCCGGATCATCAACAAGATCTGTAGAAGGAAAATAGTAAAGTTACGGCCTAGTGAGCATCAAATTCAAATTATAAATATTCTTTATTCAAGTAAACTTGTAAACAAGTGCTTTTGAATCGTCAACATCTACTGCTGCTTCGGAAAGTTGTTTCTACCGAAAAGAACGCGGCGGTTGCTCTTTTCAATGAATAATTCTTATTACTAGTTACATACAGTTATTAATTGTCTTGTACAGGGTCGAAGAGTAGATATATTAAAACTCTTAAACTTCTAAATAAAAGTCCGCGACAGCATGTGTTTAGCTTTTAAGGTTAACCCACTTTAACCATAATTAATATAAGTATTATGGTTTACTCAAATAATAAGACTGCAGTCAACGTTAACGAAGTTGCGCTCAAGGGCTATCATCATTCTCCTGCCCTTATCCCACTCTCAGTGGGGTTGGCACGACATGGTACAAAACATGTTGTCACATGATTCGGCTAGGTATTTTACGACCGGTCGCCTGCCTGACGTCCACTTACCCTAGTCGCCTTTTACGACACCTCGGTAAGAAATGAGGGTGGTCTATATCACACGGCAATTGCGCTTAAGGCTAGTATACATTAAAAAAACAGAGCCGGATATTTTAATATAGTTCATATAGTTAAGGGGCCCGATAATAAATCATTTAGGTCTGTAATCAGGTAGGCAGTGTATATGTGTGAGTAGCATAATTAATATAAGTATTACGGTTTACTCAAATAATAAGACTGCAGTCCTTGCGAATAAAGTTGCATTTAAAACCTAGTAAATTATAAAAGCAAAACTCATTGGTGTTGGCCGTGGTTCCCACCCGTGACCCTCTCGTCAGAATCGCACAGTCTCACAGTTAATAAAAAAATACATAATTTTAAGCAATTAACTTTAATAAGGACAACTAGCCAGTAAGTTGTTATTCGCGCTGTTGCTAATTGCGATTTTCCAAGGTTGGACCGATTGTATAACTTAAGTGATTCAGTATTTTCCATTTTATTTTAACAAAGTAGTTTTAAAATGAAGTTATGAATGCATTGTTTCGAACGTATTTAACAAATCTTGTCACGTTTCAGTTACACAAGTCTGAATGTTATAATGCCGTGTGGTATCCGGCTGAGTAGAAAGACCAGCCTCATTTCTTACCGAGGTGTCGTAAAGGGCGACTAAGGCAAGTCGATCCGCCGTGTGGTATCCAGTTGAGTAGAATAGACCACCCTCATTTCTTATCAAGGTGTCGTAAAGGGCGAATAAGGTAAGTTGAGCCACCGTTTGGTATCCGGTTGAGTAGAATAAATCACCCTCTTTTTTACCGAGGGGTCATAAAATTCGACTAAGGTAAGTTGACGTTTTTTTTTATTTTTTTTTATTTTTAGTGGGTCTCTATGTGATTTTTGAAGAAACGCCACTGGCAAGAAACGCCGAACCTTGTGGCCAAACTCGCTACAGGTCAGGGGAGACGGCTTCCGCTATTGGATACGTCCACCGCCGCCCCGCCTGTGCTTTGGGAATGGAATGACCATTTAACTCTGATGGGAATATGGGATGGGGTAAGTTGACCTTAGGCATGCCAGTCGTAAAATACGTAGCCAAATTATGTGACAACATGTTTGTTACATGTTATGCCGACTCCACTTAGAGTGGGATAAGGGCAGGAGGAGGATGATGAAGTCTGAATGTTATAGACTTAAAACCTATTACCTGCAGGCCTTCCATGAACTGTTATTGCAACTCAATTGAAGACATAAACGACGACTGCGAACCGCTTTCTTTTCGTACCATGAAGTGTGAATTAATTGCATTGGAGTCGTAATGTTTGAAAAGGATAACGTTATATGAACTATAGATAACTCTGTCTCTTTTACTCACATGTTTTTAGGACGAATTCCGAACGGTCATTCGGCAACGACTTAAAGTGTGCGTCTTTAAGACGTCATGGTATGAAAAAGTAAAACAATTTCGTTTACGTCTTCAATTGAGTCGCAATAAGAGTTCATGGTAGGCCTGCAGTACACATCCATTATCTATACTAATAAATGAGAAAGTCTTTCTTCTCTTTCAATCTCGAGAGAGTCGCGCGTTCTCACCATTGGGTTGTGACAGCTTCTATTAAATGTCATAGATATTTTCATAAAAGCCTGCATAGTTATTGCTTAATTGATAAATAACATACTGCTAGCACCGCATAGAGTTTCGTCAGCCGGGAAGTGTTCTTCTAGAAGTTTAAGAGCGATCTCGTCGTCTTCTGGCGGCAAGTCCTGCACCACCCAGTTGGTACCATCTTCTTCCCATTGATCCCAAACTCGGGGACACGACGAGTCCCACTGTCTGGTGAACCCCATTCTATACCTCTGAAATTATTTCAATCTAGTTTAACAAAGATCCAATAAAGTTAAAAAAGTCTATCCTTTTTTTTACTCGAGTTACATTAGTTTCACCTTTTTGTATGTGTAGTTGTATATATGTTCAATGCCGTGTGGTATCTGGTTGAGTAGAATAGACCACCCTCATTTCTTACCGAGGTGTCGTAAAAGGCGACTAAGGTAACTTGACCCACCGTGTGTTATTCGGTTGAGTAGAATAGACCACCCTCTTTTTTACCGAGGGGTCATAAAATTCGACTAAGGTAACTTGACCCACCGTGTGTTATTCGGTTGAGTAGAATAGACCACCCTCTTTCTTACCGAGGTGTCGTAAAATACGAAATAATTAATAAAGGTAAATTTAGGTGAAGCAGGCGGCCGGTAGTCAAATACGTAGCCGAATCATGTGACAACATGATTCGGCATAGATCATGTTGTGCCGACCCCACCTAGAGTCGGATAAGGGCTGGAGGACCATGATGAGTTACATACAAACGTATGTGGATGACTCATTTGAACTCGCTTATTCGTACACCGATCAAATATCGATGTCAATATAATTTGATAGATGTATTTTAACAATCAATCGCATTAAATAGCGTTAAATAAATGGAGTTTAAAAATACTATTTTGCTTTAATCCGCGATAAAGTAAATAGAAAATGTAGATAATCCTAAATGTAGAGTGAACTGTCCGTTTTCATACCTGACACATGCAGCATTCGTAAAAACATATGCACAACCACAAACCGCCACCACAATAAACAAGCACTACACACGTTCGCTATCACAAACTCAACAATCGTTTCGTACTGCAACCGAAGCATCATCACGAAATGACTCCATGTTTTTACGAATCCTGCATGTATGAGGTATGGGAACGGATAGTAAACATTTAGCATTATATATATTTCCATTTTACTTTATCGCAGATTATAGAAAAACAAATTTATCTTTACTTTATTATCATCTCCGCAAAACAACACCTACCTTATTCTATAAATTATCCACAAACACCTTACATGAACTTTGCGTTTTCTTTGCGATTTTGTCGTGGAGTCTATCTCCTGATGATGCTTCGGTTGCGGGGCAAAACGATTGTTGAGTTTGTGATAGTGAACGTGTGTAGTGCTTGTGTATTGTGGTGGAAGTGGTGGAGGTATGTGCATGTGTTTTTACGAATCCTGCACGTATCGGGTATGAAAATACGGATAGTCCACTATACATTTAACACTATATATATTTTCTATTTACTGTATCGAGAATTATAGCAAAATAATTTTATTATTACTTTTGTTACATGAACTTAATTATATAAACTTATATTATCGCGCGTCTGTCAGTCTGCTACGTTTTCACGGTTAATCCACTGGCGACATATTGATGGAATTGGCTACGATTTAAGCGTATATAACTAACATGTATTCCATTGACACATTTAAGTCAAATAAATTATGTTAATTGCCAAAATAAATGTTAGTGTAACACATTGATAACGCCATAACGAAGGACATCTAAGATTATAACGACCCAAGGCGTTGGAAAATGGGTTATAACTAGGGTTGCCACCCGTTCATATATATTGACACTGTTATTGAATTCTCTATCCCTCCTAACAACGATTGAGATGGTAGATTTTAAAATTACGCGATTTATACTTTCTATTTATATTGTTAGGAATGGCAATAATTGCGAAATAATAGTATTAAATAATTAATAAATAAGTAAATATATGGGACACTTACACACACGTTCGTCCGACCTCAAAGTAAGTAACTTAATATTTGTGTTATGGGTGACTGACAACTGGTAGATATACTACATATATACTTTTATATACATACTTAAATACAAATAAACACGCAGGCTCGAAGCAACAACGAATTGTTTATACAAAATGTTGGCCCTCGGCGGGAATCGAACCCGCGACCCGCGGAGCTGAAGGCAGGGTCTTTACCCACTGCGCCAACGGGCCAGTCAATTGCTATTGCTTCTATATTATGGATTTCTGCAAAATAAAGCCTTATTCTATTAATCAGCCCATTTGCTTAAAAATAAGATCTAGAGAATTAACAGAACTTATATCTCAAAGTAGACAAATAAAGTGATAGTCAAAAACCATTTACATATGCCAGTAATTAATCCAGTAGATCGAGACTTAAACCGACTTGCCAGAAGGTCCCGTTATAAAATTTTATTTTACTTTCCAACAGAGAAATGAAATAGCCCCTGTTTTCTGTATAAATGTATATATTATATATTCAATAATAATATTCAAATTAAGTAACAAGTCAAGTTACAAAAGCTTTTACGAAAATTCCATCTCGCTACTGGAGTTCGTCTGGAGCCAATCCTGGCAGCAGCATCAGGTCATACTTATCATAAACATGCATTGTCATCTGTACCTGACCGGTATGTAAAATTTTAGCTCAACCGACTTCGGGAAGTGGGTCAATATTAAATTACAGGATTCCACCTTCACTCACATTTTCACCTTTTGCATAACTTACCGATAAATAACAAGTGTAAAATCAAGTCAATAGTTTAACGATACGTTTAAAATACAAAGCTCGTAACTAGGCCACCGACAGATACCGTTTAGCCGTTCACTGATAAAATGTACGTCTTATTTCGTCATTGCCGGCGTCAGTACTGGCAAGTGGCAAATTGGCAAGGATCCAGCGTAATGCAAAAGTGGGACAAGTCACAGATTTATAATACTTGCAGGTTTTGGCGTAATTGATGTAAGAATTGAATACTAGACTTAACGTAATAAGATGGATTTAAGTTAAAGTTTTTTGGTTTTGATATTAGTTTAGGATTTTTTTGTGACAACCCACGTGTAAGCTGTGATAGCTCAGCTGTGAAACCGTGCGACTCTCTTGGGGGGTCTCGGGTACAAACGGGTGTCTGGCCGGTTGGCGCAGTGGGTAGTAACCCTACCTTCAGCTCCGCTGGTGGTGGGTTCTATTCCCACCGAGGGCCAACATTTTCTATCAACAATTTGTTAGTTCTTCGAGCCTGGGTGTGTATATGTATTTAAAATTATATATGTAGTATATTTACCAGTTATCCGTCACCCATAACACAAGTAATAAGTTACTTTGGGGATGGACGACCGTGTGTGTAAGTGTCCCATATATTTATATTTATTTAAACTCGGGCAGGCATCGAGTTAGTTTTTCTGTTAAAACTTATATGTGTGTGATAGTTTATAACACGCTTGTCAGTGATCGCAAAAATCGTGAGGAAACGTGAAATGTCTAGATAATTCTAGGGAATTGGAGCAACGTGGTTGGAAACGGAGAGAGACGGCCTATGCCCACTAGTGGGATAGTAACAGGCCGTTACTCTCTTGCAAGACTAGACAGATCAAACGCAGTTTAACTATTAAATAATAAAAAAAACTGATTGGTCTCCAAGATTGATTTATTTACGCCAAATACGCAAATCTCATAACACAATTATTGTCTAGGAGTAAATTCAACATCTACATTGGAAATTTTAATTAGAAATAAGTTTTTAGAATATTTAATTCCTCCCTTAAAAGTGTTAGTCTTGACAGAAAAATTCCGTAGTAAGTGCACCAATCCTGATTTCGCCTGCAGCAGAGCGTATGTCACACCAACACATTTTCTTTTACCATTACCAAATGGCAAATAGGTTATATCTGAAATAGTATTCCTATTTTCTCGAGAAAATCTTTCGGGGTTGAAGTTATCTGGATCCGGAAAATAACATGGATCATGATGAAATTCGAAAATCGGCGTCATTATATTCGTTCCTTTATCAATTCTGATATTCCCTACTGGCAAAACCGTTTCTTTAACACATCTCCTTGTTAAGAAACCAACCGGTGGATGCAATCTCATAGCTTCAGATACAACCATATCTAAATATTCCATATTAACGACGACATCATACGTTATTTCTCCATTAATCTTTTCATAGATTTCATCGACTTCTTTATGTAGGCGTTTCTGAATATCTGGGTTTTTACCTACTTCAATTAATGTAGCGAATATTGTAGTAGCAATAGGTTCTACACCTGCTACGAAAAAGAAGAATGCCTGGGCAGCAAGTAGTTCGTCACTAGGATCGAGCTCCATCCCAGTTTCTGTATCTTTCAATTTTCCAGCATTTTGAATGGCAACACAGATGTCCGCGAAATCGTGCCTCCTTACATTCTCACGTTTCCGTAGATTGATAACATTCTTTATGACTTCGATGAAAAATTTTTCGAAATTTCCGAACAGTTTGATGTTGAGTTTCTTAAATAGCCCTGCACTTATGTTGCTGATGCTGAACCTAATGTTGCGTGCTAATTCGGAATTGAATGCGTTCTTAGCAAGGTAGAGAAAAGGTGAATCAAAGATGGATTCAGTGGTGACCCCAAAGACAGTAGCACCGACTGCTGCACTACAGAACGTCGACAGAGTATTGAATACGTCACGTTTCATTAATTTTGGATGTTCCGTCAAGTAAACGATCAAGTCCTTTGAGCTTTTATCCATGATGTAGTACATGTTTTTCAGTTTTTTAGGCGTGAATAGCGGAGTCATACACTGTCTGATCATTTTCCATTTTGTCCCATGCAAAAAGAGTATAGTATTAGCGAGAAGATCGTCTTCATTAGGTTCGAAGCCTCTATGATTGAAGGAATCGAAATCTAATGACAGCACATGCTGGACATTTAGCAGGTCTCGTACGTAAAGCGTCGGTGTAAAGAGGGAACCAATACCTATGGCGGGTTCCTTGGGGTATTGCTTGTAAACATCGTGCAATAGCTCGAAGAAAGGTAGATCGTGAGTGAAGAAATCCCAATAAAATCCCATAACTTTGTTCTTCTTGTGAAATCTGACTCCACGTTTTTTCCAATATTTCTCATTGCTTACGCCTTTAAAGTAAAGAAATAATACAGTGATGATAGATAGTAACAGTAAAAACATATTTTTAACGTGTGTTCTTTTATTGAGCTAAAATATATTACAAGAAATTAGCTACATTTTCTTATCAACTTGATTGACATTTATAAGTAACTTTGACCTGTTTATCACGTGATTGTATAAAACAGAATCGTCAGTTGCATTTTTTGTCTGTTTGTTGACAATAAACTTAAAAACTTATTTTGGTAAAGTTTATCCCGATAGACTGATTTATTTATGGCGAAACTTAAGACATATAATATGTGACGATTATTGTTAATATGAAGTCAAACTATCTTTGTTAATCAATCAAACTTTTATCAAAAACCTTGAGATGTACCGAAACATTTAACGAGGCGGTATTTCTCTTTCATAGGACTAAAGCAAAGTCTATCTACATTTGAAAAATATCGATTTTAATAAATAAAAAGTCACGTAAGTCTGCATAATTGGATAGTTTGGAGGGATACCTTAAACATTTCATCCTTAGTATTGCTGCTGCTATATATTTTAAATGGAAGCTCATTTCTTACTGAGGTGTTCTGAAAGGCGACTAAGGCAAGTTGGTCCACCGTGTGCTATCCGGTTGAGTAGAATAGACTACCCTCTTTCTTACCGCGGGATCGTGATATAGGACTAAGGTAAGTTGAAGGCAGGCGACCGGTCGTTAAATACGTAGCCAAATCATGGGACATGTTTGTAACACGTTGTGCCGACCCCACTTATAATAAGGATATAAGGGATAAGGGCAGGAGGATGATGTTGATTTAAGTTATCAACCCATTTAGACTTGCCTACAAAAAGTTTTAAATTAAGTGTAAGAAATATGCTTATACGTAAAGAATATTACAAATTGAATATTATTTCAATGATAAAAATGCTTGGATTTGAAAATCCTTTCAGCTTGAAACAAGACTGCAAAAGTGCTTACAAAAGCTTACTTGTGTCAAGATTATTTTGATTTAATTTTATTTGATTTATCTCGAAATAAAATGGAGAATGCAATCAGATTTAGCTTTGTCATTACAGCAGTTTAAAAAAAATATTAAAAGTAGGGTAATACAGAAAGCCTATATTATTGAGAACTATAAGAATGGTACAAGTTAGTAATGGCAAAATTATTTATAGGGATTATATTTTGAAAAAAGCAACTGCCAGGTTTTCGCTCTTCTCGGTAGGAGCAGTTTTACGAATCAGCAGCAATCTTGACGATTCAAAAGCACTAATATAAAAATTTACTTAAAAAAAAAGAATTAACGCGTAATTCCATATACTACCGCGCGAAGCAAGGGCAGGCTGCTTGTCTTATGATAACCACAAATGTTCATTCGCCTTTGTTGTTGTGCTGTTAAATAAAACACATGCAAGGGCGTAGCCATAATTATACGCAGAAACTTCTAGACTATATTGTTTTAATCATGGTATTTTTTAACATTTAAGTATATCACATCACACAGTAGTGGAGGTGATGTAAAAATTAGTTCTTAAGCAAGTTTTATAAAGTGTTGTTATAAATCAGATTACCTCGTCCAAGATATTAAAATTCAGAATATTCTTTATTCAAGTAAGCTTGTAAACAAGTGCTTTTGAGTCGTCAACTCTACTGCTGGTTCGGAAAGCTGTTCCTACAGAGAAGAGCCAGGAAGTTACTCGGCGGTTGCTCTTTTCAAAATATATTCAGTTATATTCAAGCATTCTTCTTCTTGGTTTTATCTTCACTGATGAAGGTTGTACCTAGTATTATTGTCTAAGTTAAGATACCATCATGCTTTGCACCACATTTTGCCGCTTTGCTCTATTTGTGGCTGTTGTAATGGCAACGGATAGAGGTAAGTGGATAACAAATTTTATTTGGTCTATCCATCGTATAGGGGGTCAGCTACTTTTTCTTATGCCCTTGACTTTAAGCAAGCATTCTTATCATCTGTATAATCCTCAACACTACCTACACATAATTAGTATACAAGAGAAGCGGACCCGATCTTTTTCTAATCACACATAAAAAAGAGAGACAGATAATAAGTCTCGTATGCTTACTCTTACTGCTGATGGACACTGGTTAGCTGTGTCTTTGTAAGTAAGCCGTGATAGCCCAGAGGACCGTGATAGTGAGACCGTGCGACTCTTTCGAGGGGAACACGAGTTCAAACCCGGGCAGGCACCAATGAGTTTTTCTATTAAAACTCATGGGTCCAATTGATAATTACAATTTATCACACGCTTTTCGGTGAACGAAAATATCGTGAGGAAACTTGCTTATTTCTAGAAAATTCTGGAGATATGTGTACCTACCAATCCGCATTGGGGCAGCGTGGTAGGTCTTAGCTCCAACCCTTCTCTCTCCAGAGTTATAGAGAGGAGGCCTATTTCCAGCAGTGGGATTGTAACAGGCCGCTACTTTACTTACTTTACTGGCTAGCTAGTAATATCTGGTAAGATAATTTAATGGCGTCCAACCGCTCGTCTAGAGGCAGGCTGTAGGCTGACTGTATCTCTCTACGCCCATGAATGCAGTATTGTCAATATTTATAAAAAAAAAACATAGCGACTGTAAACTGGCGAATTGTCCTATCTTATTTTTGATAACTTTCAGGAGGAAAAAAAACGTGTTTATTAATACACACGCAATAATTTTTAAGAAATTAAATAACAGTTGACTTGAAATATGTTTATTTATTTACTAATTTTCTAGTACAATATACATTTATTTATCTATTTTATATTAAAAAAAAACACATGCACAATTATTGTGTCCCTGGCTTCCAAGATAATTTAAACTGTATTTTGGGAACCAGTGCCCACCTTTACATGATTCAACTTACATGTTGTAGAACATACAACATACAGGTGTAGAAAAAAGAATTTAAATTGAACTAAAAAAGAAAAATTTTAGGTTACATAGGTTACATATTAATACGATAAATGATGGGCAGTAGTACCCACTAATGCTGTTGAAAAGTGTTTTGGCTTAAAATTCAGATAGGACGTATTGCCGGTTCACAGTCGATAATTAGCATCAATGCGTGATTTTGAAAGACATGAACACTTTATTAATCTTTTTATGAAGTTTTATAAGTATTATAAGAAATAATCACAAAATCTTAACGCACTTTGGACATTCACTTGCTTACCGCAAGTGCTTACTTCTTTAGTATTTGTAGAAATTTTCGTACATTAACGACTGTATTTTCTTAGTAGATGACAATGGTGCCGTCCATATATTATTATAAAGTTTGACCGTCTTTTACACATTGTATTGGATCAATATTTCATGTTCATAATATCGTGTCAGGTTTTATATAAACAGAAATATTTAGGCATTAAACGTGGATTTTTAAAACATTTAAAAACAGTAAGGAAAAAACAACGAACGATATTGCGAAAAAGAATAAGAGTAATTTACATATAATTTTAGTCATATAGTAAAAACATTTTAATATTTTACATTTAGTTTTATTATTAACAGATAATTAAAAACCTTTGTCCTGAGGAACAATGACGAAATTGTTAAAAATGAAAGTTAATACGAGGCCCTAGAAAACTACTAATAATGGTAAATATAAACAAATATATAAGAAATATGTTATGCTTACTTTATTTTATTGTTTAATAACTTGAAATGAGTTCATAAGATTTTACTCTGACATCTATCAGTAAAGTACCAAACTACTTAGTATTCCTATTAATGTTATTATTAATTTTTAGTAACATAAACAGATGGCGCTGATAAAGAACTTATTTGACTGATCAAAACTTATTTATTTATTATTATTTATGTACCACAAATAACACCAGGAAAACCTATATAAATAAAAACAACTTATCCCAATAACATAGATCTCTGCCAGCAAACCTACGATAAGACAATTTATAAGAATTCAAAATATTCTTTTTTCAATTAAACTTGTTAACAAGTGCTTGCTTTGAATCGTTAACTCTACTGCTGGTTCCGAAAGCTGTTCCTATCGAGAAGAGCCAGCAAGAAACTCGGAGGTTACTCTTTTCAAAATGTCATTCTTATTACTATTTATGACTATTTAATTCTGTCTTGACCAGGGTCGAAGAGTAGCTATGTCCCTGCATTCTCACCATTTAAGTAATCCCCAACGTATTTAGTACCTAGGCTTTCTGTATTAGCCTATTTTGAACAGTGGTTTTAAACTGCTGTTACGGCAAAGATAAAACTGATTGTGGAAGTTTATTATAGAATGTTATACCCAAACGCACAAACGGCTTATGTTACCCGGCATTAAATAATGAACATCGATGTTTAAAACGAAATAGTCGTACAGTTCGATTTCGTAGAGCGCTGTCACTGTCACTCAGGTAGTATGTGAAGTTTAACACGGTTTTCTCTAAGCCTCAACGTGGATTATTTATATCCGGGTTCTATACGTAAAGTGCGCGGAAATAAATAATGCACATCGGGGCTCAGAGAGAGAAATCGGCTAGATTTTACTTCATAGAGCATTGTCTCTGTCACACAGACTGACGAACCCGTGTGTAACAGTGACAACGCTCTACAAAACCCAATTGGCCGGCTGTTTCGTTCTAAGTTCTCGATGTGCATTATTTATTGCCGGGTACTATACTTTTGCAAGCCGCATACAAGGAGCCGCAACGTTATGTCAGTTTCTGCTTTTTCTATTATATCCATCGCCATTTTTTTTTAATTATGTTTTTCTTATGCACGAAAATTAAAATGCTAAAAATATACTGTGAAGCAAATGTACGAAAAAATTTGTCAAATTTGTTGTGAGCATTATCACGGTATGATATTGGATATTATGTAGTAGAATCAAGAATAATAATTAAAAGAAGATTTTGAATAGCCTATTCATGATGAGTATACATATCTCTTTGTTTGCTGAAAATTCTAGAACGTTGCCTAATCACGCTGAGTACACAAAATATATGTGATCATTCTTGATAGTCATGCTGGTTATGTCTTACGTTTTCTGTAAACAATGGCAGAGGTCAAATACAATTAAAACGTAAATATCACGATTACTTACTATTTTCTCTTTTATACCTACAAATATGTTATGAATAGTGTCAAATTCAAATTCAAATAATTTCTTGTTCAAATTGGCCTTTACAAGCACTTTTGAGTCGGCAAATTACAATAAAGCTAGTGTGGGGGTCTTCTCGGTACCTTATGCCTCGAGGCGAACCTCTTTGCCCGGGCTGATCCTCTCAGGCCTGTGGGCCTGGTCAGTGTTCGGGCCAGTTGGCCCAGGTCACCTAGGTGACCTGAGGGATGTCATGTTCGGTGGGGTGGTCTGGGAATAATAACTCCCAGACCGCTGCGTCAATTCCGGGTGGTGTCGTGTCCAGTGGGGTTGTCAAATTAGGTGGTAAAGTCGTATCCGGTGTTGTCCTCTCGCCCCTTGCGTCGTCCTCGTCGTCGCCGTCGTCTTCCGCGTCGGGCCGCTGATCGTAGGAGCTCGCGAGGCAGAGGAAATCCCTCCGGAGGTCGTGCATGGAGTGACGCGATGTCGTGAAGGTGTTCGTGCGCGCTGTTGTCTGCTCACGCGAACAGTCGGCGCGCTAAGCGACGAACTAACTCCTCCACGGTCGGCGTTTTGGTGTCCCTGTGCACGACGTCGTTCCGCACATACCTCGGGGCTCCTACGATCAATCGCAGGCATCGGTTCTACTGGACTTGTAGCCTTCGCCTCTGGTGCGCCGAGCAAAGCGCGTACCAGGCGGGTGCCGCATACGTCAAGCGCGAGTGGACGTAGGCACCGTAGACCCTCAGCTTGGTGTTGACGGGCAGGTGGGATGTGAACAGGGCCTGAGCTTGGACCTGGCAGCAGCAGCTTGGCCCACGGTGTGATTCACCATGGCGACTATGCGCAGGTTGCGGTCCAGTTCACACCCCAAGAACCTTACTGTGGTCTTCCACTCTACGTCCTGGCCTCGCAGAGTGAGTTGGCGTAGCGGCACGGAGCGGCTGGTTAGCAGAGCGGCCGTCTTCCCAACGTTGACGGACAACCTCCACTTGTCCAGCCATTCCGGCAACAAGTCCAGCAGACGCTGCATGCGGTTTATGGCGACGATTTGCTTGAAAGACGACGCGAAATACGTGCTGTCGTCGGCGTAGAGCGCCAACAGCACGTCCTCCACTCCCTCCTGCAGGGTTGGGATGTCATCCGTATACGCCGCGTATAAGCGCGGCGATATACAGCTGCTCTGGGGTACTCCGGCACAGATGGCGCGTGGCTGGGATTCGGCGCCATCCACTGCCACGTAGAAGCTACGACCTTGTAGGAACGACGCCAGCACTCGCACATAAGCGGGCGGCATGGTGGTCTCGATGATCTTGGCCAGGAGCCCGGCGTGCCACACGCGGTCGAAAGCCTTCTCGATATCGAGAAAGACCCCGACGGTGTAGCTACAATAAAGCTACGACTGGTTCAAAAAGGTGCTCCAACCTAGAAGAACCAACAAGAAACTCGGCGATCACTCTTTACAAAGATAAATATTACTATATTGTATTTATAATTAAAGGGTGTCATAGCCTAAAGGTGAGACGTGCGACCCTCTAGAGACGACATAGGTTCAAACCCCGGGCAGGCACCAATGAGTTTTTTCCTATTAAAACTTATGTGTCTAATTGATAATTGCAATTTATCACACGCTTTTCGGTGAAGGAAAACATCGTTAGGAAACCTGCATATCTCTAGAGAATTCTAGGGATATGTGTAACCTACCAATCCGCATTGGAGCAGCGTGGTAGGTCTTAGCTCCAATCCTTCTCTCCAAAAACGGAGAGAAGAGGCCTTAGCCCAGCAGAGGGCATAGTAACAGGCCGTTACTTTACTTTTTTACTTTACTACAAATCAAAAATTACAATAAATTGCAATTTAAATCCAAGCTTTCTTATCATTAACACAGTCCTCAACAGTATAATAAGCTTTATGAATAAGTGTCTCTTTAATTGCTTTTTGAAATTGTGTAACAGCAAGTCGAAAATAGATTGAGGAATTTTATTATAAAAATATATACCGAAGCCCACAAATGATTTACGAACTTACAAATTTTGGTTCCTGGTTTGCCTATTAGTAATATCACTTTTTTATTAAAAAGATTTATATTTTGTCTCACAAACACTTTATTATTATAAATATATTGGAAAAACAGTGCTACAGTAAGAATACCTAAAAAGTAAAGTGAAGTAGCGGCCTGTTACAATCCCACTGCTGAGAATAGGCCTCCTCTCTCCGTTTCTGGAGAGAAGGATTGGAGCAAGACCTACCACGCTGCTCCAATGCGGATTGGTAGGTTACACATATCTCCAGAATTCTCTAGAGATATCTCACGATGTTTTCCTTCACCGAAAAGAATACCTATTTCTTTAAATTTATCACGAAGCGACCCACGTGGTTTCATATTATAAATCCCTTATTTTGAAGAACAAATATTTTTTGGATATCAGTTGCCTTACCCCACAGCAAGATACCGTACGCCATAATGCTATGAAAAAGAAAAATAGACAAATTGCCGTTTTAATATCAGCTAATTGCCTAATCTTCCTAGCGGCATAGGCAGCGGAACTAAGTATACCACAAAAATTGGTTATATGGGATCCTCATTGCAGCTTTGCATCCAAGGCCACTCCCACGAAAATAGCAAAGTTTAACTTTAATAGGCTGGCGAATACGAAACTGAATGACAGACGAAGGAGAAAGTTTTTATATCCTACCAATTAGAAAAATTTACACCTACCATATTACTTCACTCGGTTTAAGGAGCCAAAGGCACAAAGCAATGACCGAAATCACATATCTTTGTATATCTTTTCTTCTGTTGTTAATACTTATAATTCTACGTGAACTGTAATGCTCACGTTGTCACCATTTCTAATTGACGACAAAGTAGGAACCGACATAAGCTTGCGCTTTGCAAAAGTACGTAAGTCGTTGGTGGGTTTCGGTTACTTAATAAATTTTAAGTTAATAAATTAATTTATTAAGTACACATAGGTTTAAACAGATAGAGGTTTAAGGAAATATATTTTTAGCAATCTAATGTTTGTGCATAAGAAATATTCATAATTATAAAAGGATTGACGATGTATATAATAGACAAAGTAGGAACCGACATAAGCTTGTGGTATTTGTGGTATTGGGTATAAGATTCTATAATAAAATCCTGCAATTGATTGTTCTTTGCCACTACAGCAGTTTAAAAGCGCTGTTAAAGGGAGGCTGATACAAAAAGCCTACTATACTATTGAGGATTATATAGAAGATAAAAATGCGTGGATATAGCTACTCCTCTACCCTGTACAAGTTAGTAATAACCAAATATAACTAGTTATAAGAATTTTATTTGAAAAGAGCAACCACCGAGTTTCTTGCTGTCTTTACTCGGTAGTAACAGCTTTCCGAACTAGCGGTAGATTTTGACGATTCTAAATCACTTGTTTACTTGAATAAAGAAATTTTTTAATTTAAATTTGATAAGGTCATTAGTGCATGCTCGAGTTTTAAACCCGGGACCCTCTCTCAAGAGCCACTCGTTCTTACCGCTGGATTTTCACAACTATGAATGAGTATTACTAATAATGTGCAAATGTATAATATTTAATTGGCTCCATTATGAACTTTATATAACAAAGCTCTAAATTGTATGACAGTTGATCAGTGCATTGTGGATCCAAGAAAATAAAAAAGTTAAATTTATATTTTATTTCTTTATTTCTATATTTTCTATTACATTTTTTATTATTTCTACTGCCATTGTTTCATATCTCTTCTATTACGACAGATAAGGATATTGAATTATTTGGCTAAACTTTGAATTAACTTCAATTATCAAATTCAATTCTATAAATACATTTTCAAATAACCATAGAGTTAATAATACTAGAGTAAGGGAGCCATTGGCATGCCTGTAAGTCAGACACAATAAAAAGAGATCAATAATATTACACTCGTGTACTTGATCTTTGTCTAATCACATATAAAAAAAACAGAGACAGATTGATCACCCTCATTTGCTTACTCTTTATAATAGCTCTAGTATAATAACTTATGGAAATAAATAGTATATTCAATTTACTATGTAATAATTTTCTGTATCGTCAAGAACGGAAAACAAATAGTAACAAATTCAATAATTTTACAATCTCGGAATCAGTTCAACATCTACATTATTTAATCGTACTTGTATCTGATCCTTTTTGTATTTAGGACGATCCTTATAAACAGTGGTTTTAACAGAGAAATTACGTAATAAATGTACCAAGCCAGATTTCGCCTGCACTAAGGCGTATCTCATGCCGATGCAATTTCTGTTTCCTTTACCAAAAGGCATGTAAGTTGTGTCCATTATGGAGTTTCTATTTTCTCGTGAGAATCTTTCAGGATCAAATGTTTCCGGGTCCGGGTAATATTTTTGGTCATGATGAAGCTCGTAAACTGATGTCAAGATCTTTGTCCCCTTGCTGATTTGAATATTTCCAGTAGGCAGAACTGTATCTTTTGTACATTGCCTTATTAAAAAGCCAATAGGGGGATGGAGTCTCATAGCTTCATGAATCACCATCTCGAGATATTCCATATCACTGACTGCGTCATATGTTACTATACCGTTGTTATCTTCAAAGGCTCTATCGGTTTCTTCATGTACAAGTTGCTGTATTTCAGAACATTTCCCTAGTTCGACTAACGTACCAAACATTGTAGCAGCTATAGGTTCAACACCAGCTATGAAAAAGAAAAATGCTTGAGCAGCCAGAACTTCATCTGTAGGCTCCAATTTGTATCCAGTGTCACTGTCTTGTAAAGTCCCGCCTCTTTGTAGGGCGACGCATATATCTGCAAAATCATATTTTTTCACCTTCTCCGTTTCCCTTTGACGTACAACTTGTTTGATAGCGCCAACAAAAAAAGCCTCGAATTCTTTGAACAAATTAATCTTGAATAATTTAAACAAATACGGCGACGTGTTGGCGATGGTAAATTTAAAATCGCGCACGAATCCAGGTTGAAGGGCACGACGAGCGACGTTGAGAAATGGGGAGTCAAAAACGGATTTTGTCGTTATTCCAAAGACAGCGGCACATATTGCTGCACTGCAAAACGTTGAAAGATTTTCGAACGTGTTACCTTTTAATAACTTAGGATTCTCCTTCAAGTACAGTATAAAGTCCTGGGCGCTTTTGTCTATGATATAGTACATGGATTTCAGTTTTGTTGATGTGAACAACGGCGTCATACTCTGTCGCACCAATTTCCACTTCTTTCCGCGCAAGAAGAGCATGGTCGCTGCTAGTGTATCACCTTCGTTCGGTTCTATACCTCTATGATTGAAAGAATTAAAATCTGAGGCTAGCACGTGCTGTATGTTGATAGGATCACGAACATATAATAAAGGTCTAAACAGTGAGCCCATACCTACTGCAGGATCATTGGGATACTCTTTGTAAACGTCGACGAGATGTTCAACAAACGATCGATTCTTGGTTAAGAAATCCCAGAATACTCCCAAATTTTTGTTCTTCTTATGAAAAGTAACGCCGCGTTTATTCCAATAGTTTTCATTATATTTTCCATTTAAATAAATAAAAATTAAAACTATTATCACGATTAGAAGCAAGAGCAACATTATCGCGACCTTAGGATACGGAATAACTGCACTTAACTGAATAAAGTTTGCTAGAGAAATTAAGATTATCGTAATTATATAACATTTGTAAATGATTGATAAGCAACGTGATCTACTGAATTATCATTAATTTAATAGATGTTTAATAGCAATAATATTTACAATGTATTTTTATTGTCTAAACTTAATTTCCGTATTTATCTTCTCTCAAAAAAGGCAATTTTTAAAACTATGAAATATGAGAAAAAGGCGTAAGAGGGGCGCGCTCAAAGTGAAGTGCAGATACTGAAAATTATCTAGTTCACTATATATTATTACATTACGAATGCAGTTATTTGAAAATTATTATAGTAAACGAAAACAGATGACAAAATTGATGTCAAAAGTTTGAAATTAAAGAATTTTTTCAATTAAACAAGTTAAAGAAAGAAGAAACAAGCAGTAAGAATCTAAAATGCAGATTAAATGTATCTAAAAATTCTTCAATAATATGCGTTTTCCTTCATTGTAATACTATGGTAAATTGTAAATATTACGCGCATATAAGTTTTAATAATCATTTATTTATTTATTTATTTTTTAGGAAGCCAATATGACATATGATATGATTAAATTAATACTAATTAATATACATTAAATATTATAATATATATCCCATCTAAGGGCTAACACAGCATGTATAGTAAAACGAGTTAAATAAATTTGAGCTCATTATATCAGAAACAAAAAACAATAATAAAAGAAATAGAACAAAGAGTTATTACAATAAAAAAAACTATTCTACTTTAACAGTTTAATCTTTAAAGATACTACAAAAAGTCCGCAATAGCATGTTTCTATCTCTTACGTTTAACTCAGACTAACTAATTTTATGTTGAAAATTTTAATTAAAAATATTACGTTATTTTACGAGATCGTTTTCTTCTGTTCGGTGTCAAAATAAATGCGTTCGATAGCTTTGTCATTTAATATTGATCAAAATTGTCCTGTACACTATATGAATCAAATAAATAATTTAGAAGATATTGCAGATTTAAAATAAAACGCTACGTCACCAACGTCGAGATTTATGCGAGTAAACTTTGTGACACATTCATTGGCGCGCGGACGAAGCCGCACTTATAGCTAGTACATATATAATTTTAAATACATACTTAAATAGAAGTATATATATATATAATCGAGCTCTAAGACCCAACATTTTTTTTTATGCCTATTACCTCTATCACGAGACAGAGCCTGTTTCTATCTATTTTTATTTTGTTTTTCCATTCATACAAGTTCTCGGGACAAATTGTTGTTAGAAAATGTTGGTCGTCAGCAGGAATCGAACCCGCGACCCGTGGATGCAGGGTCGCTGCCAACTGCGCCAACGGGCCAGTCGCTAACAAGATTGATAAATTATATAACTATATATTATCAAAATTTGAGATTCTTAATAAGATGTTAACCTATTAATCTTGTTTATCTTTTAGTGTTGCAGATGAACTGATAAAAAAATAAAATACACAGTTAAATTTCGTACTAATTTCTTATTTTACCTAAATATTACACTCTAGGAATGAGTTCGACATCAGCGTTATTTAATCTCACTTGAACTTGTTCTTTTGTGTATTTAGGACGATCTTCGTAGATTATAGTCTTCAGAGAAAAATTACGCAATAAATGTACTATACCAGACTTTGCTTGCAATTGGGCATATCTCATGCCTATACAATTTCTGTTTCCTTTACCAAACGGCATATAAGTCATATCTAGTAGGGTACTTCTATTTTCACGTGAGAATCTTTCTGGGTTGAATTTCTCAGGCTCTGGATAATATTTAGGATCATGGTGGAGCTCATAAACCGCTGTCATTATCTTAGTACCTTTGTCAACTTTAATATTTCCATTTGGCAGAACTGTAGTCACAGAACATTGTCTTGTTAAAAAACCAATAGGAGGATGTATTCGCATAGCTTCACAGACAATCATATCTAAATACTCATTGTTAGCGACGAAGTCGTATATGATTGTTCCATTGTTTTGTTCAACAGATTGGTCAATCTCTTTTTGGAGGCGTTGCTGTATATCTGTACATTTTCCTAATTCAACTAAGGTGCCTAACATTGCAGCAGCGGTTGGTTCTACACCGGCTATGAAGAAAAAAAATGCTTGGGCAGCCAAAATTTCATCTGTAGGCTCCAATTCATAACCAGTTTGTGAATCTTTTAACGTTCCATTACTTTGTAAAGAGACACAGATGTCTGCAAAGTCATGCTTCTTAACTTTTTCAGTTTCACGTAGACGTATGACCTGTTTTATCGCACCAATAAAAAACTCTTCGTATTCTTTGAAAATGTTGAGTTTGAGCAATTTAAATAACCGTGGTGACATATTGCCAATAGTAAATTTAATACTGCGCAGAAAATCAGTCTGTGCTGCGTTGCGGGCAACTGTTAGAAACGGGGAGTCGAAAATTGAATTCGTTGTAACTCCGAAAACTGCTGCACCTATGGCTGCGCTGCAAAACGTTGAAAGTGTTGAGAAAGTGTCTTTTTTTAATAATTTTGGATTTTCCTTCAAAAAATGTATAAAATCTTGTGCACTTTTATCCACAATATAGTACATGCTTTTCAATTTAGACGATGTAAATAATGGTGTCATACTCTGACGTACCAATTTCCATTTTCCTCCATTTAAAAACAGCATAGTTTCGGCTAAAGCGTCACCTTCGTTTGGTTCTATTCCTCTATGATTAAAGGATTTGAAATCAGACGCTACCACATGTTGTATGTTTATAGGATCTCGAACATATAATAAAGGTGTAAGGAACGAACCAATCCCTACAGCAGGGTCATCGGGGTACTGTTTGTAAATGTCGTGCAGATTTTCAAAAAATGATCGATCCTTTGTCACAAAATCCCAGAACACGCCCATGACTTTATTCCTCTTATGGAAAGTTACACCACGTTTTTTCCAGTAGTTCTCATTGTATTCACCATTTATATAAACAAGAAATAAAATTACCATCACAAAAATGAGCAAAAGCAACATTATTAAAAACAATAATTAATGATCAACTAATTAACTGAATCAAGTTAATAACGAATAATCAAAGTAACTCGTATTTATATAATACTCTTTCGTATCAGCATGTTGACGCGTTGTAATGATGCTGTTTTTATTTAAATATTTGTTTGTCTGTAAAATTTAATATAATATAGTATTTTTTTTAACATCTTACTATTTTAATATAACATCCTCCAGCCCTTATCACACTCTAAGTGGGCAACATGCTTAAAATATGTTGTTATTTGATTTGACTAGATATGTTACGACCGGCCGCCTGCCTGACGTTAACTTACCTTAGCCGCGTCGTCTTCGGATCCAACTTTGTTTTGCCACGAGTAAGGTGCCGAGTTTGATACGGCGCTCCACACGCTTGCGGACTGCCCAGCTTGGGCGGTTCAGCGGGCGAAGCTCGTGGCAGAGGTGGGGCACGATCTCTCCCTGCACACTGTGGTTCGTGCCATGGTGGATAGGTAAGGATCGTGGGTAGCGATGGCCTCCTTCTGCGAGGATGTTATCTTGCGGAAGAAGGCGACGGGACGGATCCGGGAAGTCGAGTCTTTGGATCCGATCCGCCGCAGGCGAGCGAGGTGCAGGCGACTCGCCGAAGTCCGTCGCATGCCACCCTAACGGGGACCTTCTGGGCGTTCCGAACGGGGTTTATCGGACGCCCTCTTTATAAGATCCCGAGGCGGTCGATGCATCTGGTGCTCCCGACCCAGAGGTGGCGTACTCTGGGGTTCAGAGTTGCTGCTGGCGGTGGTGGCGTCAAATAAGGTACCCTGACCCCGCCACCAGCAGCGTGGGGAGCATACAGGTCGTTTTAGTCAGTGAGAGTCCGACATAACCACCGTCTGTCCCCGTCGGGCCCATTGGTACCCATAAGGGGATAACTTTAGGATAAAAATAAAATCCTATTACCTTATTCTAACATGAAAATTACAGTTTACGAATATCGTTACAAGCAAAAATATAAGTAAAAATATAAAAAAAGAAGTCATCGTATTGGGCGACTAAGGTAAGTTGACGTCAGGAAGGCTGCCGGTCGTAAAATACGATGTATGATTGACGTATTATTTGGTAACATTTTCTATGTGATACCGTTAAAATCATAAGTGTAATTTCTGCCATTGCTAAGACTATATACTTTGACTTTTAAACACAATATCGAAATGAGAAATGATGACAAAGCTATTTTGGTCTAAAAGAACTTACCTTTTTGTGCGGAAAAGTTTGTCATTTCACATAGTGATCTTGAGACTTATCACAATCGAAAGAATTTCATCGTCTTTGTAAAGTCACAAAACAGAACATATAACAATAAATTAATTATTGCGAGTCATCGTGATATTTATATCTATAATTGCATTTTATTTTTGTGACTATTTATAGACAAGCAAAAAATAAAAACAAGCATGACTAATCGAAATCTTTATCAAACGTCAACGTGTCTGGTCAGGGTTATTAAACGATTACCCAAATGTGATTCGGGGGATACTCTGCATGAATAGGCACCTCGAAATCTGTTTATAATTTCGCTGTGCTGAGTAGAATAGACCACCCACATAACCGAGGTGTCGTAAAAGGCGACTAAGATAAGTCGACCCGCCGTCTGGTATCCGGTTGAGTTGAATTGACCACCCACATTTCTTATCGTTGTGTTGTAAAATCCGACAAAGATAAGGTAACCCGCCGTACAGTATCCAGCTGAGTAGAATAGACTACACTCATTTCTTACCGAGGTTTCGTAAAAGGTGACTAAGGTAATTCGACCCGCCGTGTGGTTTATAACGGTACAATAAGTTAAGTAGATTTTAAAAAGTCGATCACTTACAGGCAGCTTTTGTGGTCTTTGTTTCATAATAAGTATGGACAAACATACATCGACGACAAGTCGGTTTGTGAGTAGGGCGGATCCCCCTCTGCCAATACGTTTGACATTTTGTAAAGGTCACTCAATTTTATAGCGATGTAACCCGTGTGTTTAAAGAATAATATTGCTATAAACATGCGAAAAGAGTTCGTAATACATATGTCATAAAGTTCAAATTGGAGGGGGTAGTTTACGAACATGCAAAGAGGGCTCGTAAACTATATGTCATAGAGTTCAAATTCGCTTAACGCTATTTCTCTGGAACATTCGGCTTGTTCACCAAAAGGTGTATACAAAAGATTTGTGTACGATCTCCCCAAGGTCTCGCGAATGTTCTCGAACTTCGGATTGTTCAATATATAAGCCAACGTATCGTGCGTCTCGACATTCAGTTTGCAAATAGCGATCAAGAGCGAATAAACAAGCGAAAATAAAAGTGAAATATTAGTGACCTCGGCATTCTTATTGGACAACGAACTGTATAGAGACTAAATCTATAGGCCAACTTAGTAGACTTTCCACTACCTCGACATGTACGCGGGTGAAACCGTGGGACATTGGTAGTAACAAATAAAGAGATAACCAATCAACAATGGACTCTCACACGTAAACACATATGTTATAAAAATAGTGTTTACACATATTGCGTCAATTTGCTGATAATGAGTTTAGTATAAATACGATCCATTTTGATTATTTTCCATAAGCTTGATTCAGTTCAGCAAACAGTCTAGCGATTGTTACTTATTGTTTTTCAACTATGCTACTTTTTCTGCTTTTTGTAGCCTTAGTTTTAGCTTTTGTTTACATCAACGGTAAATACAGTGAAACTTATTGGAAAAGACGTGGTGTCAGATTTCATAAGAGAAGTAGATTATTGGGACTTTTCTGGGAATTTATAATCAAGGATCGATCATTTTTTGAAAATTTGCACGAAATTTACAAAGAGTATCCCGATGAACCCGCAGTAGGAACCGGTTCTTTTCTCGCACCTTTACTTTACGTCCGAGATCCCCTAAACATACAGCATATACTCACTTCAGATTTTAATTCCTTTAATCATAGAGGGGTTGAACCAAATGAAGATGACGTACTAGCCAACTCTATGTTATTTTTAAATGGCAGAAAATGGAGATTGATGCGTCAAAGTATGTCACCATTATTTACATCAGCTAAATTAAAAAGCATGTACTATATTCTGGATAAAAGTGCACAAGATTTTGTTCAATACTTAAAGGAAAATCCTAAATTAATGATAATAGATACTTACTCAACTCTAACAACATTTTGTAGCGCAGCAATCGGTGCAGCTGTATTTGGAGTTACAACGAAATCCATTTTTGACTCTCCATTTCTTAAAGTTGCCCGCGAGGCATCAGCAACTACTATTGGACGCAGTTTGAAATTTGCACTTGTTAGTATATCACCAAGGTTATTTAAATTTTTTAATGTAAAGTTTTTCAAAGAGTACGAGGAGTTTTTTATCGGTGCTATAAAACAAGTCATACGTCAACGGGAAACGGAAAAAGTCAAGAAGCACGATTTTGCAGATATCTGTGTCTCCTTACAGAGTAGTGGAATGTTAAAAGATACTCAAACTGAATACCAAATGGATCCTACAGACGAAGTTCTCTCCGCTCAGGCATTTTTCTTCTTCACAGCTGGAGTTGAGCCTACCGCCAATGCAATATTTGGCACTTTAATTGAATTAGGGAAATGTTCAGAAAAACAGCAACGCTTTCAAAAAGAAATTGACAAATCTGTTGAACAAAATAATGGACAAATTACATACGACTTAGTCGCAAATAATGAGTACGTGGATATGGTGGTATGTGAAGCTATGAGAATACATCCTCCTATTGGCTTCTTAACTAGACAATGTTCCGTAGATACCGTTCTACCAAATGGGAATATCAAAGTTGACAAAGGAACAAATATAATGACAGCTGTTTATGAACTGCACCATGACCCAAAATATTACCCAGAACCAGATAAATTCATCCCAGAAAGATTCTCACGTGAAAATAGAAGCCCTTTAATAGATATGACTTATATGCCGTTTGGTAAAGGAAATAGGAATTGCATTGGCATGAGATACGCTTTACTTCAGGCAAAGTCTGGTATAGTTCATTTGTTACGCAACTTTTCTGTTAAAACTATTCTGCGTGATCATGGCCCTAAATACATAAAGGATACGATACAAGTGAGATTGAACAATGTGGATGTTGAATTCATTCCTAGAATATAAACATTGTAGGAATTTGATATAGCAAAATTATTGAATATATTCGTTGCAACTTACTCTATTTTTTATTTATGATATTTGAGCTTATTGAAATTTATCAAAATGTAAAAAATGAAATTTAAGTTTGGACAGTAGGTACAAATAAACTTAATACTATATTACTATAAGGAGTCAAGACTGTCTCTGTGTAAGTAAAAAAAATAGCAAAATTATTTTTGTAAAATATATTATTCTCAGATGTTAAAAATAGAAATGTTGCGACTATAAACTTTTCTTTTTATCCTGTGGACATATTTCCACGCATTCATGTTGCGTTAACAGAGTTATTATATAGAGTAGGGGCGGCAACCGAGAAGAGCCAGCAAGACTCTGTGGTTGCTCTTTTTAAAGTATAAATTCCTATCATTAGTTACATTACTGTCTTGTACAGGGTCGAAGAGTAGCTAGCTATATCTACGCATTCTTATCGCCTAAGTAATCCTCGACAGTCATCATTCTCCTGCCCTTGTCCCACTTTAAGTGGGATCGGCACAACATGTTACAAACATGTTGTCACATGAGTTTGGCTACGTATTTTACGACCGGCCGCCTGCCTGACGTCAACTTACCTTAGTCGCCTTTTACGATACCTGGGTAAGAAATGAGGGTGGTCTATTCTTTGCAGCCGGATACCATACGGCACAAGTAATCCTCAACAGTATAAGTAGGCTTTCCGTATTAGCCTTTTTTGATAGTGTTTTTAAACTGCAGGGATGGCAAAGCTGAAATCAATTGCGGAATTTTATTATAGAATCATATACCAACCTCCAAATCTACAAACGACTTACGTACTTTTCTTAGTCAAAGCAGGAGCCGCAATCTTATGTCGGTTCCGGCTTTGTCTATTATATACATACAGGTACTGCATATATCGCCACTGTGTATATCGTCAATCTTATTATAATTCTGTATATTTTTATGCACAAAAATTTTAAACAAAGTTGTACCGTATGGACGTTAAAAAGATAAGTATAGACTTATTTTTGTCTAATCTCACATAAAAAAAAAGACAGATGGATAAATCTCTTAGCTTGCTCTAAATTTGCTTTCTCTTTTTTTTAATAAGGCACATTTTGACAGATCTAAGTCTATGGTCTTATTTATGTAAATGCGATATGCGATTACGGCGATTACCAGTGCGACAACGACTAACTTATCTTTTTTCTTCGGCCACAGTGCACGTAAGGAAAGGGAAAGGTAGGGAAATATACAATGAAACTCAGCAATATCGAAAGTAAATATGACAAGTCTACCCACAGTTCCACGAAAAAATGAAGTTGGCAATTGTGGAAACAAGTGTTATGTGTATTTAACTTAATTAATATCTTCTCTTGAAATTATACTGTTTATACGAAAATACTCTAGATTTTCCTACTGAGTAAATTTTTATCGGAAGTAATGTACTCTAGATTTTCCTACTTCTATGAGTAAATTTTTATCGGAAGCAATTACACAGCACTTTGTCTTCTTTTTCCTGTTAAGATGGAATGCTTTGTAACTCTTAAAGGCACGTTTGCAATGTTCACATATTAATGACGGCGACATGTGTGTTTTATTCCAGTGAATCTTTAACTTGCATTTAGATTTAAATATACCACCACAGTTATGACATTCAAGCTTAAGGTCAATAGGTTGACTTTTAAAAAACACTCTGTTCAGTCAATAATACGTATGGGACATCTACACACACGGTCGTCCGTCCCCAATGTAAGTAACTTAATACTTGTGTTATGGGTGACGGACAATTGGTAGATATACTACATATATAAGTTTAAATACATACCTAAATACAAATATACACCCAGGCTCGAATAACCAACAATTTGTTTATAGAAAATGTTAATTAATATTAATGTAATATTAGGCGGGCATCGAACCCGCGACCCGCGGAGCTGAAGGAAGGGTCACTACCCACTGCGCCAACGGGCCAGTCATCATAGATCACTTTCATCATAATTAATCATCATATAATTGTATTAATACAGCACTTTTAAACTGTGATGGTCCAGCGTTGGAAACTTGCGACTCTTTCGGGGAGGTCACGGGTTCAAACTCCGGGCAGGCACCAATGAGTTTTTCTATTAGAACTTATATGTCTAATTGACAATTGCATTTTATCGCACGCTTTTCGGTAAAGGAAAACATCGTGAGAAAATCTGCATATCGCTAGAGAGTTCTAGAGATATGTGTAACCTACCAATCCGCATTGGAGCAGCGTGGTAGGTCTCAGCTCCAATCCTTCTTTCCAAAAACGGAGAGAGGAGGCCTATGCCCACCGGTTTACATTACTTTACATATTATGTAATTTATAGAATTACGCGTTACTTTGTAGACATCCATAATACAAGAGTAATAACAAAGTTATTTAGCTATAATCCTATATAATCCCATCCTCAATCCTAAGATAATTTATCGTGGATTATAGCAAAATAATTTTATTATTACTTTTGTACCATATTATGCATAACTCTTAAGGCTTTTATCTCTAAGGTTTCTTAAGCTATCGTGATATGGGAGGATTATTTAACCGTGGTTTATGGAAGCTTTATAACAATGTTTTCATTGCTCGGATTAACTTCTCGTCAGAGGCTAGGGCGTTGGCTTATTAACTTCGTATATGGTATATTTGTTTTTGTTTGGTTAAAACTTTAGTATTCAGAGTGACTTCATCATCATCCTCCTGCCCTTATCCCACTCTAAGTGGGGTCGGCACAACATGTTGCAAACATGTTGTCACATGACTTGGCTACGTGTTTTACGACCGGCCTCCTGCCTGACGTCAACTTACCTTAGTCTCCTTTTACAACACCTCGGTAGGGTTGTCTATTCTTCTCAGCCGGATACCACACGGCATGATATCTCAAACATGATATTCAAAAGTCCAATGTTGGACATAAATCTCTTTAAAGGATTTCCATGCCAAGGAACCTCGTCCCGCATGCTGCCCTCCTCCTTGCGTCGGTGTCCTCAATGCTGAGGGTCGTGACCCCTCCACGGATTAATTTGTCACGGACAATTTTGCGTCATCGGTGTCTGTTCTTCACAACGTGGATGGCTTCATGCATATGACTGTCGAGTGTGGTGCGGATTTGATCTGTCCAGCGCATTGGACTTCGTCCTCGTGGTCTCTAATCAAATCAAATCAAATCAAAATAATCTTTATTCAAATAAACCATTTAAGGCACTTTTGAATCGTCAAGCATCAATATGATTAATGAAGCTATAACTGGTTCGGAATGTTGCTCTTACTGAGAAGAACCAGCAAGAAACTCGGCGGTCAATCTTTTAAATATTTTGAATTATACATTATTAAACCGCTGTCTGGTATGAAGCTGAAAGGATTTTCAAATCCAGGCTTTCTTATCATCCAAATAATCTTCAATTTTATAATATGCTTTATGTATAAGCATATTTTTTACACTTAATTGGAATCTTTCTGTACACTGGTCTAGAATGGATTGAGGAACTTTATTATAGAAGCGAATAGCGAGACCAACAAATGAGGTCCTAACTCTGCTGAGTCGCGACGCAGGTATCACAAGCATCCCCTGGACCTAGCCAGTGATGACTATCTTTTTGAGATTGTCACCACTCTTCCGGGCCGCATGCCGCCCAGGCTTAAATAAATATTTTCCAAAATTTTCAATAATAGTCGTCACATTTTAAATCACACTAAGCCTCACATTATACACCTTAATCTAAATAATTAATCACTTCATCTATTGAATAAAAGTAATAATAAAATTATTTAGCTATAATCCGCGATAAAGTAAATATAAAATATATATAATGCTAAATGTAGAGTCGACTATCCGTTCTCATACCAGATTTATAAAAAAGTAAGGGATAAAAAAAACCTATTTCTCTTCCGGGACCAAGTAAAAAAAATTACATTATTGAGCGTAGTTAAACGCGTGTTTGCACAAACCAAGACTATCAATTTATTTAGGAGTTACGACGCTACCGATGTCGCAATCTAATCAAAGTCATACAATCCAGCCCTCCATTACGGGTCGCTTTAAGCCGTGGTCCGGCCTCACAGGAGGCACCCTTAAGACGACGTTCCCGACGCTAGTAGAACTTCTGCAATCTACTCTTTGCATTTCGCAACCCACAGCTACAGCTGCTAGCAGCATACACTCAGTTCGAAAAAAAATAATAATTAGGAGTTACGGCGTAACAGACATATGCACAAGAAAAATAATAGTGTTAAAAATGGTGAAAGAGAGCAATCCAAAGTATAAGATATTAATATAAAATATATACAATAAGAAATTGTTAAAATATGTAGGTCTTAAAGTAAGAAATTATTGTAAGTTAAACGGTATATCAAAAACACCTCCTTGTAATACAGGCAGCAATGAACTGCAAAACCTATGTCAGCGACATACATAGTCTAATACCATCAAATTAAATATTGTAAAAATCACTTAGTAAACAAAGTCTCTAATTATGTTAGAGGAAGCGAAAAATATGTATGAAAAAACAGACTTATACGACATAATTATACTACTTTTATTGCATCTAGGGTTAAATATAACGCACGGTATTTTCTCAACATCACTGAGATTGTTCTCGCAAACAATTTCCATTGAAATCCGTTTATTTTTCCAAACAGGATGCCGGCAATGAATGTCTATGCGATGTCCGCAAACTTTCTGTAGTCGTCGAAGTCCGTAACAGTTAAACGATCCGTTCTAGGAAATACCTTTTGAATTTTTAACGAGTTTTCACGTTCTCGTATGGTTTTCCTCTTAGGATAAAGTGAGTAATACTTTTACTGTAATTGTCTTACACTTAATACTTAGTCACTTCTTTGCGATAGATATTGTTATGAACAGGGGTTCGTGGATTTGTATGAAAATACTTGGTGACTTGTTAAAAACACTTCAATCACCTTTTTACTACAAACTTAGTACTTACAGTCTCTATGCAGTCCGTTGTCCAATAAGAATGCCGAGGTCACTAATATTTCACTTTTATCTTCGCTTGTTTATTCGCTCTTGGTCGCTATTCGCAAACTGAATTAAGGCGCACGATACGTCTGCTTATATATCGAACGAATCGATGTTCGGGACCGTTCGCGAGACTTTGGGGACATCGTAAACAAATCTTTGTAAACAACTTTTTCGTCTATGTTCCAGAGAATTTGAACTCTATTACATTCAGTTTACAAATTCTTTTTGCACGTTCTTAGACTTTTCCCGACCAATTTGATCTTTATGATATATGCATTACGAACTCTGAAAAATTATGTTTGGAAAGTCGCGATCTGCGTTTGATGAGACTTTTTTTATTTTTATTTATCTTTATTGCATAAACAAAAGGCGGACTTATCCCTAAAAGGGATCTCTACCAGCCAACCTATGAGTAACAGAAAGAAAATGAAAAGAAAAAAAAAATTGATGATGGAAAAAAAAGGAAGGAAGAAAAATAAAAATAACGAAACACTATACATAGATTAAAGTTGAAAAATAATTTTTGACACATCGTGAATAAAAAATTGTTGATAGGTTAATAATACATGGTGATTTTCAATATCATTATATTCCTTTATTTGTTGGTTCTTCCCACCTGGGCATATATTTGTATTTAAGTATGTATTTAAAATTATAAATGTTGTATATTTACCAGTTATCTGTTAATCATAACACAAGTATTAAATTACTTTGGGGTCGGACGACCGTGTGTGTAAATGTCCGATATATTTATTTATGATTTACTCATATTCACAAACTTTCGCATTTATAATATTAAGTAGGATAAGTATTAAACTAATCAATTATGTATTAAAATTCAGGAAGATATAAAGGACTGTTTTGTAATCACTCTCAAGATAAGAATGAAGAGTGCTAGTGAATTTTATATTCTACTTCCTGCTTTATTTGAAGGTGAGGATTTATAATTGATTTTAATATAGGCAAAGACAACAGGGAACCAAATTTAAAATAAAATAATTTAGTCTGACTGTATTAAAAGCACTGCGAACTTGCTATTGAGGCATAAATAAAATCAGTATTGTATTTAGAGTAGGAGAGACTTGTAAGTGATAATAAAACAATAAATAACGAGAGGGAAGATGAATCGCCTTTGCATAATCACACATAAAAAACAGAGACAAATAGATCACCCTTACTTTTTTCTTATATTGTGCCCCGGGATATTTTACTCCGGCTTCCCTACTCTAAGTAAAACTCTATATAATTAACTAAATACTCTAAGTAACTCTATAATTTACCTATATTTCGGTAAAACTGAGAAAGGAAACTAACACCTATTAAATTTATTCTTGTAAGTACAGACGATTTCACATCAATAGGGCGTAACAAAAATGAACTGCACCATCTAGTTTGTTTTTGGAAGTACTAATAATTTGACATACATGTGAGAAAAATTTAAAAATCCTTTGCTCCATTGTTCGACAAGACTATATATTTTTTGAAACAGGAAAATGAATCTCAACATTATAGGTAAATAGTTCATTTAGTACATTCTCTTCGAGGCAAATTCAAAATTCCTTTATTCATTATTATTTATTAATATCCATATTAACTGTAATAGGAATTTGAAAATTAAATTATCAGGATTAGGATTACGATCCTAGATGATGTAGGTGTTGTGTTTTATTCAGCAAGTCAGCTATTGAACTGATATCATTAGAGATATTAATTTTCAACACATTTGTAATATTCGTAATATAAAATGTTGAGAGAAAGTTTAATCTTGTTTCAGTATGTACTGGACAATATATAACAATAAATACAAAAGCATCTAAAATGAATCCATGTGACAATGCCAGCAATACAGCTTTAATAGAGCATTTCTTTAACATCATATTCACGGAGTTTCTGAACACACTACCAGCTTGTGTTTGCATACAAATGTGTCCTTTACAACCGACTTTCTGTTACCCAAACGGTTGTTTACGAAGACGTGATAGAAAAGAAGTAGAAAACACAAGTTTTCTTGTTAATACAGTAAATAAAGTTCAATATAGTGGTGCTTCCCAACCTCTGATGCTGGTCGGTGATAAGCAAAAAGATCTAATGGATGTTTTGTTAGAAAGACCTGGTTTACGTTCCTACATAGGTGAGTGACAAAATTACTCCATCCTTGTATTTATCAAAAATTATTGCTTCCAATCCTAAAGTAAAAGTTTTTTCAATAAAACCTCTTCGTTTGTAAGCTTGTCACAAAATTAAAAGAAACGTATGTATTTCAGAACAAACTGAAAAATTTCCCACAAATGATGTCATATTTCGGCCAAATCCATTTAAAGAATTAGTTTTAAAATACAGGAAAGAACCGAAATTAGAAATAAAATATAACTTACGAGAGCAAGTTAAGAATACAAAATTAGATAAATTTAATAAGGACAGACTAGACATATCTAAAACCAGATGGCCCTTGAATAAACATTTACTTCACGGCAAACAACCGTTTCACAGAGTACGTCAATATAAGAAAAACAATGACGAGCGACAAACCAAATTTTTCTTACCAATGTTTCCAGAATATGGTCCATCGAATAACACGCCTTTATTCTATAAAAAATATTTGACGAAACGAGATAATAATAATGGTGTTAATCTTGAGGCCTTATATCTATATCAAACAGATAATGCAAACTTTTCTTTAGAAGCACTAATTGACAATTTGATTGAAAGCAGTTTAGATAAAAGTGAAGCTAAAGTTAATTTCACTGAAGAAATAGATCATTCTCTACACCAGGAGTCAACATTAGATAAAAATTTTACCCTAATAAATTCTCTACAAGATAAAGAAAAGCCGACAACTGTAACTATAAATAATACACCAGTAAATATAATATCAATGAACTCAACAAACGAGAATGTAGATAAAAATAAATACTTATATGATACAAATGTGAGTAGACATAGCACATTCACAGAAATGATTGCAAGTATGTCGAAAGAAATAGAGAAACAGAATAAAGCAAGTCTAGAACTAATGGAACGAGTAATAGGTAGAAGATATACCATTCCAAAAAAAATATTAGTTACTACTACACACAAACCTTTAGAGAATAGCACCACAGGTACTAATTTTGATTTGACTGAAAGTAGTCCTGTTATGAGAAATTTGACAACCGAGACAACTGAAAGTCTCGCTATAACAGATTTTACAACTACACAAAAACCTGTTCTAGTTATTACGCCTTCTATCTACAAAAAAACTAAACAACGAATTGTCCGTAAAATAAAACATAAAAAGTTAAAATAATATTTGCAATATATTATTGAGCATTTTGAAATATATTATTAAGGTTTATTCATACAATATTAAATTGCTTGGAGTTTTTCTACTTAATATAAAAAGATTCATAACAAAGCAATCGTACAGAGTTGACAACTTTCAACTTTATCCAAAAATGTGGTGCATGCTAGTTTAAATTAAAGTTTCATTTTAAATTATGAATGACCTTTTAATTATTTCATGTTTTTTTCCGCTGTGTGGGATTCGGCAATGGAATAGACCACCCTGATTTCTTATCGAGGTGTCGTAAAAGGCGACTAAGTTTAGTTGACCCACCGTGTGGTATTCGTCTGAGTAGAATAGACCTCCTTCATTTCTTACCGAGGTGACGTAAAAGGCGATTAAGGTAACCAGCCGGCCGTAAAATAACTGGCCAAAACAACATTTTTAAAACGTGTTGTGCTAACTGAATGGGATAAAGGCGGGAGAATGATGATGATAATTGAGAATTATGTAATTTGGGTGCTTTATGTCATACATACGGATCTCCTCATTCCTGATTTGATCACGTAGACACTCTAAGCATAGCTTGCTCCAAAGCCCGTCGAGTGACTCTGAGCTTTCTTATGAGGCCCATAGTCAGCGAGCACGTTTCAGATCCATAAGTACATAAGACTGGAATTATAGTGTTAGTGTATTTTATGTTATTTTTAACTTTATGTTAGTATATTCAGCACTTAGGTAAACTACTACTAAAAATAAAGCAAACTTTGTGTATTAACATAGTTTGAAGATACGTTCTAAACTTGCGGAAAGTCTAATAATAATTACATCGCTTAATTATGAAGGTATGTTTAAAATGCTAAGTTGGGCGTCTATTTGCCCAAGTATTTTAGGCATCACAGATTCCCCTGCACAAATGTAACCGTTTCAGCTATCTTACATCTCAGCATTAGCCCGTTTCATTTCAGACAGGTGACAGTCAGGCGTCGGCGATAAAAGTTATTAGGGGATTTATGACTACTGATTCTCTGGTGTTTTATTCTTACGTCGCTTAGGTTCCTTGGGCGAGATTGCAATTTGGGCGAGTAATGTTGCCTTTGAATTCATTTATGATTTTGTAGTCGTTAGATTATCCTATGGAGAAACTGTAAAGGGTTTGGTAATTTTAATAATTATCAATGTTATCTATATCTGTACTTATTATAAAACAAAGTTCCAAAAAGCTGTCTGTCTGTATGTAATCGATTCTCTCAAAATGTACTGGACAGATTTTTGTTCGGTTTTCTCCAAAAGATAGTGCAATTATTCCGAATGGTTTAGGTAAATAGTACATATCGGTATTATATAAATTGTGTTGAAGACATCAAGCAGTTGTTAAAAAACTTGCTTGCTGGGAGGTTTGCGTGCGCTGCGTAAACCAGCATAGTTACTCTAAATGTAGATCTATAAAAATACTATAAAATAGTTCGCAGTAGCATGTTTCTATCTCTTACGGTTAACTAACAAAAAACTACTTTTTGTTCACAATTCGGATTTTTTTTGTGACAACTGATTTCGACGCGGGCGAAACCGCTGGCACAGCAAGTTTATCATAAAACAAAGTCTATCTATACTTATTACAAAACAATGTAAAACAAAGTCCACAAAAGCTGTTTCTCTGCATGTATGTATAGGCAGTCTTATTAATTATCGAAAGAATTAAAAATTTTATTAGCAAAGTTAAACGGACTTGTATATTTTACATCTATTTGAACGTTATTTGAATGATAAAAATGCTTGGATTTGAAAATACTTTCGGCTTCAAACGAGACTGCGGATAAATAATGTGAATAATGTTTATAAGATTGACCGCCGAGTTTCTTGCTGGTTCTTCTCAGTAATAGCAGCATTTGACTGGCCCGTTGGCGCAGTTGGCAGTGACCCTGTCTTCGGCTCCGTGGGTCGCGGGTTCGATTCCCGCCGAGAACCAACATTTTCTATTTAGAATTTGTTGGTTCTTCGAGTCTGGGTGTATATATGTATAATAAGTATGTATTTAAAACTATATATGTAGTATATTTACCAGTTGTCCGTCACACATAACACAAGTATTAAGTTACTTACTTTGGGGATGGACGACCGTGTGTGTAAATGTCCCATACATTTATTTATTATTTATTTATTTATTTATTCCAAACCAGTTGTAGCTTCATTATATCTAATTGATACTTGACGATCAAAGTGGTTGTAAAAAGCTTACTTGAATAAAGATTATTTTGATCTGATTTGATTCTTAACCAGGTTAAGATCTTATATTGTATAGAATTAGGCGTTACTTTGCGGAGATCCATAATACAAAAGTAATAATAAAATTATTTTGCTATAATCCGCGATACAGTAAATAGAAAATATATATAGTGTTTAATGTATAGTGGATTATCAGTATTTTCATACCCGATACGTGCAGGATTCGTAAAAGCACATGCACAAACCTCCACCACTTCCACCAAAATACACAAGCACTACACAGTTTCACTATCACAAACTCAACAATCGTTTCGCCCCGCAACCGAGGCATCATCAGGAGATAGACTCTACGACAAAATCGCAAAGCGAAGCGTTATGCAAACAAGCATTGTTATATAGTAATCGGTTCATCCCCACCTTTACCTCTGAACACGTGCAACAAGCTTGAACTTGAAACATTTATCTGCTCGTTAATGAGGGTGCCATTGTTATGCTTAATGATTTCTAATTGTTCCAAAATATTCAATTTTAAGCTTTTTTCGCAGGTGTGCAGTATTTCGAAACAATGGTCATTAGGAACTTTATGACCGCTTTCTAATAAATGTTTCGCGAAATGTGAATTTTGTGGCTTATTATTCCTGAAAGCGACCATATGTTCTTTAAAACGGGTTTCAAAATTACGACCAGTCTGACCCACATATGTATCATTGCATTCAGGACATTTTATTTTGTAAATACCACTCTTTTTCGGGCTTTCTAATTTGTCTTTATTATTGCATAATATCTTTTTTAAGCAGTTATTACTTTTAAAACCTAATTTTATATTTGACTTTGTTTTAAATATAGTTGAAATTCGTTCTGACAATGTTCCAAAATAGGTCAAACTGGCTTTGTATTTATTATCTTTGTAATGTGGCACCGCATAGAAGTGTTTTGTCAATTGCAACTACTTAGTCATATACACAGACTCTTATCAGTCCCTCTTTCGGAAAAGAATTTTAACAATGAGCTGCAAATAATCAACCAGATGGCGCATTCCAATGGCTACGATGAGCAATTAGTACAAAATATATTAAAAAATAAACAGAAGTTGCAATTGACAAAACACTTCTATGCGGTGCCACATTACAAAGATAATAAATACAAAGCCAGTTTGACCTATTTTGGAACATTGTCAGAACGAATTTCAACTATATTTAAAACAAAGTCAAATATAAAATTAGGTTTTAAAAGTAATAACTGCTTAAAAAAGATATTATGCAATAATAAAGACAAATTAGAAAGCCCGAAAAAGAGTGGTATTTACAAAATAAAATGTCCTGAATGCAATGATACATATGTGGGTCAGACTGGTCGTAATTTTGAAACCCGTTTTAAAGAACATATGGTCGCTTTCAGGAATAATAAGCCACAAAATTCACATTTCGCGAAACATTTATTAGAAAGCGGTCATAAAGTTCCTAATGACCATTGTTTCGAAATACTGCACACCTGCGAAAAAAGCTTAAAATTGAATATTTTGGAACAATTAGAAATCATTAAGCATAACAATGGCACCCTCATTAACGAGCAGATAAATGTTTCAAGTTCAAGCTTGTTGCACGTGTTCAGAGGTAAAGGTGGGGATGAACCGATTACTATATAACAATGCTTGTTTGCATAACGCTTCGCTTTGCGATTTTGTCGTGGAGTCTATCTCCTGATGATGCCTCGGTTGCGGGGCGAAACGATTGTTGAGTTTGTGATAGTGAAACTGTGTAGTGCTTGTGTATTTTGGTGGAAGTGGTGGAGGTTTGTGCATGTGCTTTTACGAATCCTGTACGTATCGGGTATGAAAATACTGATAATCCACTATACATTAAACACTATATATATTTTCTATTTACTGTATCGCGGATTATAGCAAAATAATTTTATTATTACTTTATCTTATATTGATTGAAATATATTGCACAATAAACACCAGTACGACGTTTCTTTTATCTGTAAAAATTCTAAATCATGTCGAGTAAAAAGAGTTATCAGATGGTGGAGTGTAAAAAAATTTGTTTCCGGCGAGATGAAAGTTTGTCCCGCCGCTGTGCTTTAAGAAAAGTCTCTCAGCTTGATTTGAGATATCCACGATCGAAAAATTGCTTCCTTTTAGTTCCGTAGGAAATTCATTTTCAAATAACAGCTAACCTTCTCGAATTATTTTGGTAAATAAATCCTTTCTATTATAAAAAGCAAACTATTTTACAAACAATTGCGGCAACTAGCTTTTAACAGGAGTTACTTGTAAACAGAGCTGTGATAGCCCAGCGGTGACCTTGTGCGAGTCTTTCGAGGGGTCAAAGTTCAAACCTCGGGCAGGCACCAATGAGTTTCTCTATTAAAACTCAATAGTCTAATTGATAATTGCAATTTATCGCACACTTTTCGGTGAAGGAAAACATCGTGAGGAAACCTGCATCTCTAGGGAGTTTTGGAGATATGTGTAACCTACCAGTCCTACCTCCAGAAACAGAGAGAGGAGGCCTACGCCCAACTGTTAGATAGTAACACGTCGTTATTTTACTTGTAAATAAGTATTTAATAAAATTAATTAAGTACCTATTAGAAAATCCTATAGTATAACTGACGTCAAGGATATATCCTATATATAACGTAGTAACAGGTATACTGTTACTACGTTACTAACCTTGATAAAGCACCTTACGACGATATTATAGTGTTACGTCGATTGTCTGCTAGGCTCAATATACATGAGATTTCTGAACCAAATTTATTTGTACCATTTGATTTCAGCAAGTCCTCTTTCTTTTTTATGGTACATGTTCAATTCGTTAGTGTCTACTGACACTTGGTTTCTATATTTCAGGTCGCCGTTTTAATACTTAAAATAATTTGTCTTCATCAATTTAATATATAGTAACCGGCAATAAATAATGCACATCCATGTTTACGAAACAGCCGGCCAGTTCGGTTCAGTAGAGCGCTGTCACGGTTCGTCAGTCTGTGCGATAGAAACGATGCTCTATGAAGCAGAATCTAGCCGATTTCTCTGTCTAAGTCTTGATGTGCATTATTTATTGCCGGGTACTATACGTGATACGCACATAGCCGTTATAGCGTCCCGACTTCCGTCGACCGTCCCGTTATGTCAGCTACTTTAGTTCTTCTATAGATCTCCTTTTACCTGGTTAGATAAAGTACAGATGCCCTAAGTATAACTATTATAGCTGCCTCTGTGCGACTATCCGTTCTTAAGTGATCTACTCGTATTAATAGCGATCATGTTTCAGATTTATAAGCTATACCTAGCCATAAGGCAACATACTGTTTAAAGCTTTGACCTGGGGGATTTTGATGATTAGATTTTCGCGAACTTTTCCAGTAACTCCTAATCATATCACAGCAAAGTAAGATTTAATGATAATAATTTAACCTACCTGACAAGTGAGCGTTCCAGGATCGCAATCTAAAAGGCATTATAATAAAAGTTGGATCTCACCGCGACCGCTTAATGGCCCGAATAGAAAAAGTTATCCCGTAACAAGTTCTTCTAACTCGCGTTTGTGCAAATTACTTTTTTATTTATTTCAATGAATGAGGCATAGAATGGAGTGGGTGCTGAGTTAAGTGGTTTTGTGTGGCGCTTACTATAATAGTTTTGTACCATTCACTAAAATTCGTTGAGTGCAAGTCATTAGCTTCGATTTGTTTAAACTTTTGTAAACCTTAGCATGCAAGCGGTCATAAAAGGTATTGTACCCGGCATTAAATAATGCATATCGATGTTTACAGCGAAATAGCCGGCCAGTTCAGTTTCGTAGAGCGCTGTCACTGTCACACACGGGTTCGTCAGTCTGTGCGACAGAGACGATGCTTTATGAAGAAGAATCTAGCCGATTTCTCTCTCTAAGCCTCTATGTGCATTATTTTTTGCCGGATACTATACTTATAGTACCCCGCATAAAATAATACACATCGATGTTTAGAGAGAGAAAAGGATAAGAATTATTCTTTGAAAAGAGCAACAGCCGAGTTTCTTGCTGGTTCTTCTCGTGGGAACTCGTAGGAACATTTCGAACCAGCAGTAGATGTTGACGATTCAAAAGCACTTGATTACAAATTTACTTGAATAAAGAATATTTTAAATTTGAATTTGAATATTAATTCTTCTATTAATGTAAACGTGTAAGAGTGCTTATCACTATATATTATAATGTAAAGTCTGTCTGTCTGTCAACTAAAAATGCTGAACGGATTTTCAAGTAGGTTCCTCCTATAGACAGATTCACTGCGAAGAAAGATTTAGCTGTATAATTTGTTAAAGTTTTTTGTATATTGCGATAATTCTAGTAAATATCAAGCGGTCTCGGAGGTTTTTTCGAAAAAACAACCTTAATCTTTTGAGATATAACACAACTATGTCATCATTATCCTGCCCTTATCCCACTCTATGTGGAATCGACATGTTTTAACCATGTTGTGTTTTGCTAGGTATTTTACGACCGGCCGCCTGCCTGACGTCAACTTACCTTAGTCGCCTTTTACAACACCTCGGTAAGAATTTAGAATGGTCTAATCTAATCAGCCGGATACCACACGGCGTATAACATGACAATATATAGATAGTGGCATATATCTATCTTCTATGAAAATGATCACGTACAATGTAGTTTATAGAAACCTATTGAGATAGACACACTACAAATCTTTATCAAATTAAATGCGTTAGTTGCTTTTAATCATTTTATGTTTTACGTGATGACCGCTTATAGCATATAATTTCAAGCTTAAGAGTTATCGCAAAATTAAAACTAAAAAAAATAGTTAATGCTAGGTCTCATATTATATTACCGGCCAGCCAAGCCAGGGAGTCATTATTAAAAAAAAAAACAGTATATAATCAAAGATATTTTAACCATTAAGTTTAGCTTGTTGTGTTTATTAAGGACAATACTAAAAAGTTCACTTTATATTATTATTCCAACTATTCTATATTGAAATCTCAGCATTGAAACTTTTCCAAGTTTCGGTCCAGACTGAATTAATAGACTTGAGTGTTTGGGAGTGACAGGTTGTAGTAAAGTTAAAATTTTATACACAGTTCGAACGATATTTTGCTTATATTGCAGCTACCAGCGACGACTTAGATTTGGCGTTTGGAGGAGTTAGCCAGAAATGCAAAATTTCATAATTTAAAGTTCTGCAAGTTTTGTCTACAATTTCATAAGCCATTAATAGAAAAAGTACATAGTTTTATTGAATTGGTGACATTACCTGGCTTCCGCCGTGTGTTATCCTTCTTCTTCTTCGTCAACCGATGGACGTCCACTGCTGGACGTAGGTCTCTTCGCGGGATCTCCACACCATACGATCTTGCGCCGCTTGGATCCAGCGGCTCCCTGCGACCTTTTTAAGGTCGTCTGTCCACCTCGTTGGGGGTCTGCCGACGCTGCGCTTTCCGGTGTGGGGTCGCCATTCCAACACCTTGAGACCCCAACGTCCATCGGTTCTCCGAACTATGTGCCCCGCCCATCGCCACTTCAGCTTCGCGACACGCTGAGCTATGTCGGTGACTCTAGTTCTTCTACGGATCTCATCATTTCTGATTTGATCACGTAGAGAAACCCCGAGCATAGCTCGCTCCATCGCCCGCTGAGTGGCTCTGAGCTTTCTTATGAGGCCCATAGTCAGCGACCACGTTTCGGATCCATAGGTTATAACTGGCAACACGCACTGTTCGAAGACCTTTGTCTTCAAGCACTGAGGTATCTTGGACGAAAAGATCTCGCGTAGCTTCCCGAACGCTACCCATCCGAGTGTGTTATCCGGCTAACTAGAATAGACCTCGCTCATTTCTTATCGAGGTGTCGTAAACGGCGACTAAGGAAAGTAGACGTCAGGCAGGCGGCCGGTCGTAAAATAACAAGTCAAGACATGTAAAAACATGTTTAACATATGAGAGTGGGT
This sequence comes from Morpho deidamia, assembly GCA_947086505.1. Lineage (NCBI taxonomy): Eukaryota > Metazoa > Arthropoda > Insecta > Lepidoptera > Nymphalidae > Morpho > Morpho deidamia. The sequence goes on from CAMTZC010000024.1 coordinate 17,793,874, forward strand.
TAAGGGCAGGGAAAGCAGAATGATGATGATAAAAAGACTAACGTGATGAAATCGGACTGCATTTTAATAATTTTATCGACATTTCGTCGTTTTTCATCACCCCGGGTCGCGGCTCTTGACATACAGCGCGCCCTTTCACTGCAGGGGTGCCACAGAATCAGACTAAAACTTAACAAGTGCGAAAGCCTAAACTAATAAGAGGTTTTGATAACTGTCCCACGGGACCCTACAACGCGGAACAGCGGAAGGTTTTATTTTGATCACAGAACAGATAGCAGTATTTCACGACATCCCGCCCTAGACGTAAATTAACGCGATTGTCACGTCCCTTCTGTAACGCAATAATTTGATTTGAGCGCCGCGATAAAAACGGTTCTTATAACCGCGATAAAGTGTTCGCATATTTTGCAAGATAGAAATAAGAACTAAGAGAGGTTGCTAATTTTATAAATAGATAGATAGAATAACCAAAGTGACTGATAAAATGAGTAGCAAAGTCGAATATGCCATGGACATTGTTCATGTTTGCAATAGGGCTCCTATGAGGCGAGAAAAAAAGAAAACATAAACGATTTTTATATTAATTGTTTATTCTTATTTTTTACGTATATAATATATATGATAAATATACACCCTTTTTGTGATTTTCAAACTAGTCCTTTAAGCTTTAAGCTTGGGTTGCTTGGAAGAAATTCAATCTTAGCGATAACCTTTTTATAAATCATATAACAAAATGTTATATGATTCATGTTTTATGTTCAAACTCTTATTTCATTGTATATGAGGATTATGGTGTAAGTGGTGTACAATAAAGTATTTTCCTATGATATTGTATTAATCGATTTTCTAGACATCATAAATCGATTTTAAAATATGTTATTTACACTGTTTATTCTTGTTTTCTAAGTTAAGATATGCGTTCTTGGCTTTAACGAATATAGTCAAGTAAGACATTTTTATCAAATTTCGCAAACCGTGTATCTTTATGTTATGTTTAATTTGTACTAGTTCACTTTAATTAGTTTTTATAGAAATTTTTTCAATGTAGTTTACGAAACTGACATACAATTGAGTATATCAAAATTCAACATGAGAACCTAGCATGCTTTCAAGGTATCATACATAACATATTATACTGAATTATTACAAAATATTCATCGCTCTCCTGCCCTTATCCCACTCTAAGTGGGACAACATGTTACAAACATGTTGTCACATGATTTGGCTACGTAGTTTACGATCGGCCGCCTGCCTGACGTCAACTTACCTTAGTCGCCTTTAACGACACCTCGGTAAGAAATAAGGGTGGTCTATTCTGTGCAGCCGGATCCACACGGCGCAATTACTACAAAATATTATATTTGAAAAAATTAAACTTGTTATGTCCTTTTTTTTTGCTATTGTTTTTAAATTAATTGTTCTTCTTCTTCTACTCAGCGTTGTCCCGGAGACCCGGGGTCCACTATCCAACTCGTTTTCTTCCACTTTGTCCGGTCCTGAACGTCTGATTTACGCAAGTTGTTGGCTCTCAATTGTTGTTATTTAATCGCTGTTTTTAAATGAATCATTCTTCTTCGACTCAGCGTTGTCCCGGAGACCCGGGGTCCGCTATCCAACTCATTTTCTTCCACTTTGTCCGGTCCTGAACGTCTGATTTACGCAAGTTATTGTTTTTATTTAATTGTTGTTTTTAAATGAAATAGTTTTTACAAATCGATTTATTTGCAAGTTGACAAGTGACTAGTGCGTTAGAGACTGTGTCCATATCCATATATTGGTGGGTGTTAAGATATGTCTTAGTAATAATCATACATCTCAACACTGAATTTTGACCATGAATGACCAATTTTATTTAATATATAAATTCGATTTCAATTATTTTTTTAATAAATCAATTTGAAGCACCGCTATTATTGACTGTTCTATGAATTTTTTATCAATAATGTATTTTACAGCTTTCATGAAAAAAAAACAATAAAAGTGAATCAATCACATCGCGTTGCAATAAATTCAATAGCGAACAAAACCATCCAGAGATTTGTTACACAAGCGTAACGAGATTTTCATATGTTCTGTATATTTTATCAGACTTTTATATTTTATTTATTCACTGTAGGTAGATAAACGGTCACGAGAACACCGTCGGAATCGAATTTGGGACTCCCTGGTATCGATTCTAAGAACGAACTTTAAATTTAGGTAAAATGTTTTGGATTTTTAAACAATTTTCATTAATACTGCTCATACGAATTATTCTTAAAAGTAAAACAGACAGACGGATTTCGCATTTCTATTAATAGTATAGATATGGAAGTATGAAATTCCCTTTATTTCACTTATACTCAAATCCCATTTTTCACCGGAAGGACCGTAACTGGAACCAAATTATGACTCAAATCTAATTTCTTATAAAAAAGCAACTATCTCACTTACTATCCCACTGCTGGGCATGCACTCTCCGTTTCTTTCCGTTTTTGAAAAGAAGGGTTGGAGTTAAGACCTATTACGGGGTTCCTAAGCGGATTGGTAGGTTACACATATTCCCAGAATTCTCTAGAGATATGCAGCTTTCCTCACGATATTTTCCTTCACTGACAAGTGTGTGGTAAGTTGCAAATACATGAAGAGGTCTTGCGGCATATGGCATATAAGCGCGAACTATGGACAAATATCAAAAAGAAGAAAGTTGCATACCTGGGGCATGTACTTAGACACGAACAGTATGGACTCCTGCAACTTATTATGATGGGCAAAGTTGCAGGCAAAAGACTTATCGGCCGCAAGAGAAAATCCTGGTTGCGCAATATACGGGAATAATGGACTGGAGTCGCGAGCGCTGCCCAGCTTTTTACCGTCGCGAGAGATAGGAAAGCATTTCAAGCACTGACGGCTAACCTTCGCTAGTCGGAGAGGGAGAAGAAGAAGACGAAATTGCAATTATCAATTAGAATTTTTTTTAATAAATCTCCTTGGACCCGTGATCCTCTCGAAAGAGTTGCACGGCCTCACCACTTGACTATCACAGCTCACTGCTACTTTTTACTTCTATACATATAGTGGTACAGAAGGTATGGTAGACTGTATAGTGCAAATCGAATCCATTATTCTCTTATACTAAAATCCCTTTTGATGCCAAAAAGGACCATCAGCTAAACAAAATTATTATTCAAATTCAATTTTTCTATATCCTGTTAAAAAATAAAGAAAATTCATTCGTTCATATTATGAATAGGTATGCTGTTAAATAAAGATTTTACAATCTTTTGACAGTACAATTTTCCAGCCGGGTAACTACGTCCATTTAGAAGTCACATAAAATACCGTTGAAAAAATATACGAGTCAAGAAAAATCTGTCGTCACCGAATAAATTGTAGATGCCAATAATAAGAACGTACAAAAATGATGTCATCCGAATTTCAATTCAGAGTGGAATGTGCGTTGGACGTCGAGTGAAAATTTTGACCACAGCATAAGCATTAAAAGCAAATCCAATGGGGACATTTGAATTCACTTATTATCTTCCTTTGGATCTATATTCGACTTAGAATATTACAGTATTTAAACTACGGTAGAACGAATAGTAATATTTTATTGTATTTTATTCGTTAAAAATTGTATATATCAACAATACTTTAGTAACCAAATTAGATGTGCCATTTAACGTAAATTTCACAGCAAGCTCTAGGGCTGGTTTTCCGTAGGAACCTTAAGTAGGTTTATATATAAAAATTATAAAGCTATTGATTTATTTATTTTATTTTTCATTGCACAAAAATTAAAAAATATATTCCATGTACAAAAACCAATCATATATAACAAACTACATAGACGGTCAGATGAACAGCTACAGTCCTGTATATCGAAAGTATAAGTTGTTGCAAAACTTACCACTAATAAAGACCGGTAAAGGCAATTCTTGAGGGTAAGATCAAAGTAGAACTTTAGCAATATAAGATGGATCAGGATGTAAAGAGATTAATAACAGTCAATCAGTCGTAAGTCTTGAATCAAGAATCCGCCTGCTTTAAGCTGTCAATTAAACAATAGTAGTAATAAAATCGCAAAATCGCACGGCTTTGCTATTTTGTCGTGGAGTCTATCTCCTGATGATGCTTCGGTTGCGAAACGATTGTTGAGTTTGTGATAGTGAATGTGTGTAGTGCTTGTGTATTGTGGTCGCAGTGGTGGAGGTTTGTGCATGTGTTTTTACGAATCCTTTTGACACTCAAAGGGTATTTTATCAAACCATTCGTTTAAATATACTTAACACTGCTTCTGACTTGTAAGATTTAAGAAATATACATATGTAATAAGAATAAAATTTATGCTAGAGGAGTTTACTTTTAAGTGAATTGTTACACTTAACTTTTGTAATTTAGCAAGTAAGAATTTATATTATTAGTGTAAGCAATTTGTAAGTAAACCTAAATAAATAAATAAATAAAAAAAAATCCTGCATGTATCGGGTAAGAAAAAACGGATAGTCCACTGTACATTTAGCACTATATTTATTTTCTATTTACTGTATCGTGGATTAAAGCAAAATAATTTTATTATTACTTTTGTATTATGGATCTCCGCAAAGTAACGCCTAATTCTATAAACTGTCAATTAAATGTTTTGGTACTAAAGTGGAGTTCATGTATCGGAACTAGCAAAATATACAACGTCGTTGATGTTAAAAATGAATCTGCTGCAACATTGTAGACTGTGTACATGAGTTATTTCATGGCGAGAGTTGAAAATGTAAAGTTGGTACCGTAAAAGAATTTTCGTTAAACTTGAGTTTCATTGGGATACACTCGTCGCCGTTTAAATTAAACTTTGCGGTTTAGTGTTTAGCTGTTTCTTATTCTCAGGGTTTTTCGGTTATTTGGGTTTTATTAATATTTTTAGGATCCAAAGTAGGATTTATAAAAAAAGAACAAAATTAACACGTATGTAACCATACAACGCAATAAATAAAATGAGTCAAGCGAATCGACCAACTAACAGAGCTTTCGCAAGGAAGAACCGATCGCAAAAGAGAGAGCTTTTTTTCTCGGACACTAACTAATGCTGTTAGCCCTAATGGCTCTTATAGCGTCACCGAGAGAGTGGGCGAGCGCGGAAGCATCGCCAGGGGTATAAGCTGGGAGAGCGAGTCTCGAGCGAGGCTCGCAACATCCTGGGAGCGTCGCCTTAAGGGTGCCTCTGTGAGGCCGGACCTCGGCTTAAAGCAACGCGCTGTGGTGTCTTGAGTGAGAGCTCTGTTAATTACCTGGACACTTCTATACCCCTGGTTGGGCGGTAACTATAGTGTTGCTAGCAAATAATAAATTGAGACACAGATTAAAAATTGTTGCTGTCTACAATATTATATATACTAGTAGCTACTGAGATTTTATCCAATTCACGTGAGAAGCAACGAAAATGATTTGCAAGCTACAGCGGATTATCACGGATAACAAATTGGCACTATAGGTTTCGATATACTGGTAAGCAAAAAAGGTATAGAATTACCAATAATTGCAAATAATATTTAACATGTAAGGTCAATGCAAATTACAGCATAAATGAGTATCAACGACTGTATTATGTATTTTTGTTAAAATCTACAATACTTACTATCTAAACCTTAGACCGATAATCGATAATCTTGGGCAGATACAATCAGTATTAAATTTCAAACTTTCACTTAATTTTTTTAAAATATATATCAGACTTACCTTAGTCGCCTTTTACGACACCTCGGTAAGATATGTAGGTGGACTGTTCTAATCAGCCGGATACCACACGGCATAGTTTACTAGTATAAAGTAAAGTAGCGGCGTGTTACAATCCCCCTGCTGGGAATAGGCCTCCTCTCTCCGTTTCTGGAGAGAAGGGTTTGAGCTAAGACCTACCACGCTGCTCCAATGCGGATTGGTAGGTTACACATATCTCCAGAATTCTCTAGAGATATGCAGGTTTCCTCACGATGTTTTCCTTCACCATGTGAAGGAAAACATCGTGATGAACAAAGCGTGTGATAAATTGCAATTATCAATTAGACACATGAGTTTTAATAGAAAAACTCATTGGTGCCTGCCCGGGTTTAAACTCGTGTTCCCCTCGAAAGAGTCGCACGGTCACACCGCTGGGCTATCACAGCGTTAAAAGTAACTATCAATATTTTAACAAATAAAGGTCAATGCCGATCAGGCTTGATGGCATTTAAGAACACCTGCTACATTCTGCGACACTAATGGACGGGGCATACCCTATTAATTTAAATTTAGGGACTGTCTAAAAACGCGTTGTAAAAATTATCATTTTGTCAATCAAGGCAACGTAAGATCCGGATGAGTAGAATAGACCACCCTCATTTTTTACCGAGGTGTCGTAAAAGGTGACTAAGGTAAGTCGACCCGCCATATAGTGCCCAGCTGAGTAGATTAGACCACCCTCATTTCTTACCGAGGTGTAGTAAAAGGTGACTAAGGTAAGTCGACCCGCCGTGTGGTATCCGGCTGAGTAGAATAGACCACTATCTTTCTTACCGAGGGGTCGTAAAATGCTACTAAGGTAAATTGACGACATGCAGGCGGCCGGTCGTAAAATACGTAGCCAAATCATGTGACAACATGTTTGTAACATGTTATGCCGACCCCACTTAGACTGGGATAAGGGCAGGAGGATGATGTCAAACTTTGATTTTTCTAGAACTACAAAAAATATTTGATGTTTTTCGAACACAATCGATGAAACCTGTTATATAAAAATATTTTCATATAACATTTTTAAGTCACCTTTCAGCTTTCTTTCTTGATATCTCAACATTCCTTGGTTCTTTGAATAGTATGCAGCAGCCATATGTAGCTTGGCTACTGGTTTAAGTCCATTTTTAAATAGATGTCTTGGTTTGAGTAGATGCTTTTGTTTCTATCTGAATTTTAAAAAAATATTTTGATCATCAGCTGTATCAACTGCATTTAAATTTTAGGAGTATTGGTGCCTATTAACTTTTTTCTCTCTGAGCACAGTAATAAGATATAAACGTCGGCGATGAGACCAATGTCTAACATTAAACCATTCACTAACGACAGTTAGATAATAAGGCGCGAGGCTCTGTCATACTATGCGAATTTCATTTACAAACGAGACGTGTAAAGGAAGACATCGATGATTACCTAATGGCCATGTACTTTCAGTTTGTTCGTTTTTGTAACAACTTATCAAATAGCTCCAACTAAATAATTTATAGAATTAGGCGTTACTTTGCGGAGATCCATAATACAAAAGTAATACAATAATCCGCGATACAGTAAATAGAAAATATATGTAGGGTTAAATGTATAGTGGACTATCCGTATTTTCATACCCGATACGCGCAAGATTCGTAAAAACACATGCACAAACCTCCACCACTTCCACCACAATACACAAGCACTACACACGTTCACTATCACAAACTCAACAATCGTTTCGCCCCGCAACCGAAGCATCATCAGGAGATAGACTCCACGACAAAATCTCAAAGCGAAGCAATATCCAAATAAGTATTGTTATATAGTACTTGGTTCATCCCCACCCTTTATTTTACCTCTGAACACGTGCAACAAGCTTGAACTAGAAACATTTATCTGCTCGTTAATGAGGGTGTCATTGTTATGCTTAATGATTTCTAATTGTTCCAAAATATTTAATTTCAAGCTTTTTTCACAGGTGTGCAGGATTTCGAAACAATGGTCATTAGGAACTTTATGACCGCTTTCTAACAAATGTTTAGCGAAATGTGAATTTTGTGGCTTATTATTCCTGAAAGCGACCATATGTTCTTTAAAACGGGTTTCAAAATTACGACCTGTCTGACCCACATATGTATCATTGCATTCAGGACATATTATTTTGTAAATACCACTCTTTTTTGGGCTTTCTCCAACTAACTTCTTGTGATGCCGTGTGGTATCCGGTTGAGTAGAATAGAAGTACCGAGGTGTCGTAAAATACGACTAAGGTAAGTTTAAGTAATACTCAATAAGGCAGGCGGACGAGCGTAAAATACGTAGCCAAATAATGTGACAACATGTTTTGTGACATAATTCTTCGTGACTATGCAAATTCTATTGTAAACACTTGTACCTCGAAGGAGATGTGTAGATTTTATAGTTTGAAATGAATTAATTTTAAACCCTTGTATACTCAGTTTCTCTCTTCTATCTGCCAATTATGATAATTGCCGTTTAACTTTATTATCGCCTAGAATACCTTTAAACTGAGATGATAATGACTAAAATAATGACAATCTAGTCTTCCATCCGATATTTATTCGGTTCAGCAATTTTTCTTTAGTTTGAGAAAAATAAGTCATTAAAAGAGTACCTATAATAACTTTAGAATGAAGGTCGAACTAGATGGCACTTAAGAGATCAGTAATCACCGAACCCACCCCTTATTAATTTAGATTCGGAAACTTTTCCTAAACGCGCCTTAAATTAACAAATGGAATTTAAGTAATGATTTTAAGGGAGAGAGTCATAATTTTTTACGACCATTATCTTTTATTACCTTACCTCTGATACTTCATATTTGTTCGTATGTTTTTACGATTCACGATTGCGTTATTTGCTGACATTCTATTGAGTTGGTGTTCAGATACAAATATACAGTTAACAAAAAAATATATACGGCCTATTAAAGTTTAATGGCATTGCAATTACATCATATCATTCTCCTGCCCTTATCCCACTCTAAGTGGGGTCGGCACAACATGTTACAAACAATATAACAGAACTGACTACTTTGCTATAATCCGCACGGGTTAAGTGAATGCATGCAAAGCCAATGTGTATGAAGCAGGCAAAATCTACGTACCTTATACATGCAGGACAAGCCACCACATGCACCCCAAGGCGCAATTCACCAGCAACAACGCACACAAAAGCAGCACACACACCCACCACCACAATCTCGACGATCGTTTCGCTCCGAAACCGAAGCATCATCAGGAGGATAGGCTCCACGACAAAAATCGTACTGCGCCGCGCTACCCATACAAGCAGTGTTAAATAGTTCAACTCCCACCAATACCCTCCCCTCCGAACACATGTAGCAAAACGGAATTAGATACATTTACTTGCTCGTTAATTAAGTGACCATTGTTATTTTTTATTATCTCAAGTTGCTCTAACGTATTGAGTCGGAGTCCCTTATCACAAGTGTGGAGAATATGAAATGAATGGTCATTAGGCACTTTATGATCGTTTTCTAGCAAATGTTTTGCAAAATTAGAATTTTGTGGTTTATTATTCCTAAACGCAGCCATATGTTCCCGGAATCGAACCGCAAAACTTCGGCCAGTCTGACCTACATATGTACCGTTGCACTCAGGACAATCTATTTTATAAACCCCAGATTTTTTACCCTTATCTAATATATCTTTATTTTTACACATAAATTCTAACACATAGCTTCTATAAATCATGTTACGAACATTTTGTCCTATGATTTGGCTACGTATTTTACGACCGGCCGCCTGCCTGACGTCAACTTACCTTAGTTGCCTTTTACGACACCTCGGTAAGAATTTAGGGTGGTCTATTCTATGCAGCCGGATACCACATGGCATTTACCTTAGTCGCCTCTTACGACACCTCGGTAATAAAGGAGGGTGGTCTATTCTATGCAGCCGGATACCACACGGCATTTACGTTAGTCGCCTTTTACGACACCTCGGTAAGAAATGAGGGTGGTCTATTCTATGCAGCCGGATACCACACGGCATTTACCTTAGTCGCCTTTTACGACACCTTGGTAAGAAAAGGGGGTGGTCTATTATATGGAGCCGGATACCACACGGCATTTACCTTAGTCGCCTCTTACGACACCTCGGTAAGAAAGGAAGGTTGGTTTGGGAGGGGAGGGAGGCATTGCAATTAAATTGTTGAGCAAATTTGATAAAGGTTAAAATAAAGGATGACTTTCATATCTCAATCGATAGTATTTATTGTTGGACATACGTCTGCTTAAGGGGTTTCTACCTGAGATTATCCTCTCACTTCATATAGTTCCTAAAACAAAGTAAACTAACAAAAGTCATAAGCGCAAAGAATAGCAAAATATCTTATTACTTACGGTATTATATATAATATACTTATTTATTATTGATCTGGAAAAAAAAGGCCTTATTCTATAAATTATTAGTAAACTTCATCAAGATTAAGTCTTGATTGAGTAATTTTTAAAAAAATTCTTAACTTATAATAAATTAAATTGGCTTATTTATCATAACATTATACCATGAACTCTTATTGCGACTCAATTCAAGACGTAAACGAAATTGTTTTGCTCTTTAATACCATGACCTCTTAAAGACGCACGCTTTAAGTCGTTGCCGAATGAGCGTTCGGAATTCATCCTAAGAACATTTGAGTAAAAGAGACAGTTATCTATAGTTCATATAACGTTATCCTTTTCAAACATTACGACCCCAATGCAATACAAACTTCATGGTACGAAAAGAAAGCGGTTCGCAGTCGTCGTTTACGTCTTCAATTTTTTACTGAATCAAGAGTGCCTATTCTTTGAATTGTTACTAAAGGTCTTACAAAAAGTCGGTAATTACACCCATTAAGCATAATATTATCTCATGCTTTAGTAACTCGTATGTAGCGATTTTAATTTCTCTTTGTCTGTGATTCTTGCTTCTAGCTCAAACAAAATACTCAACAAATAAAATCATTTAATATCGCTAAGTCAACAGACGCCGCGAATTACATGTTACATAGCAAACAGGGGCGTCGCTATCGTAATAACTTATGTCTCGTTTAATTGCTAAGAGGCGATATATATTGCAAACAGTAATTCTAATTTATGTACGTGAGTAAGAAAGATAATTTGTATGTAGGACAATTAAAGAATTATGCGTTGTGTTTTGGAATTCAAATTGTCATAAGTTATATTTATTGGCGTTATGTAATGGTCAAGCGCGTGTCTTGTTTTGTAATGTTGAAGTGTGTTCTTTGTGAAGTGTATTGTTTGTGAAGTGTGTTCTTTTTGCAGTGTATACTAACATAACTTCTGTGTATACTATCGTAACTTTCAAAGTTATGATAGATTGATTTGGTATAATCCGCGTTTTTAAGAAGATATTTGTAATGCTAAGTGCATTGTGTACACTAACGTAACTTTCAAAACTTATATTGATAGATTTATTTGCTATAATCCGCGTTTTTAAGAACATCTTTGCAGTGTGGTCCAGGAAGCAAAACCGTTCTAATACCTCATACATGCAGTGTATTTTCTTAGATGTTGTGAAGTATAATTCATAGGCGCTTGTAAATGATACAAAGGTGGTTTTAATCCGTCTCAAACCTATATTTTTCCGTTACAAGATTGGATGTCAAAATTTCAAAAAGTGGGGTCTCAAGGTGCTGGAATGGCGACCCCGAAATGACCCCTAAAAGGTCGCGGGGAGCCTCTGGATCCAAGCGGCGCAAGATTGTTTGGTGTGGAGATCCCGTGAAGAAAACTATGTCCAGCAGTGGACGTCTATCGGTTGGCGCAGAAGAAGAAGAAACACATTTTCATAACATATAAACATTCCTTGCATTATAAATTTATGTCAACCGTTTCTATTTTAACTGTTAAATGTAGTTTAAACATTCCGAATGAATAGATAATGAGAGCTCATTATGCTGTTTTAAAGGTAACGTACACTGAGCTGTGATAGCCCAGCGGCGAGACCGTGCGACTCTTTCGAGGGGAACACGAGTTCAAGCCGGGGCGGACACCAATGAGTTTTTCTATTGAAACTCATGTGTTTAATTGATAATTGCAATTAATCACACGCTTTTCGGTGAAGGAAAACATCTTGAGGAAACCTGCATATCTTTAGAGCATTCTGTAGATATGTGTAACCTACCAATCCGCATTGGAGCAGCGTGGTAGGTCTTAGCTCCAACCCTTCTCTCCAGAAACGAAGAGAGGTGGCCTATTCTCAGCAGTGGGATTGTAACAATTGCCGCTACTTTACTTTACTTTTACACTGTGCTGTTAAAATGTGGTCTATCGGAAAATTTGTTAGAATAATCTTTGCCAATTTTGTCATTTTTTATATTTCCACAATAATCTTACAGGTATGAATGAAAGAATTATAATTTTAGAATAATTAAAAAAAGTCTTCTAATTAAAGTATAAAAACAATTTGTTTATGAACTATAAGATATCAAAGTTCAAGTTTTTTTATAGGGTTCTTTTATTTGGTTATGATTAGTCGGCAAGCGTTAAGAAATTTTTGATGTAAGACTTTAGATCGTTAGGTAGCTGGCATGTATTTTATGTTTTATTTTTACCTTTTATGTAAAATGTATGCACTAGAAAATAGGAATTAGGATTAGAACTCATACCTAGTAATGATTTCTTTAGTAAAGCTGATTCGATTCTCATTATATCGAACCTTGAAAGAATAATGAAGGAAAATTTAAGCGATGTTATATAAAAATGCGTCATTGAGCGTCGCGCTTTAAATCCACAACTGTCGCCGAGGTAGTTTTCTGTGAAAACACTGTTTTACTATTTATAAGTACGTTGGCTGAAATTATTATTTCAAAGTTCATTTACACAAAGCAGTTACCGACATTGCGCGTTAGAAAATTAGTAAATCGTTTATCTGTCTTGGTTTACGATTTTATAAATTTCTTATATTACAGATATTTAAATTACTATTAAGAGATTTTTTTTTAAACTACTGAGGATTATGCGAATGATAAAAATGCATGGTTTTAACCATCGATCCTGCACAAAATGGGATTCAGAGAAAGGGATTCTTGCTGGTTCTTCTCAGTAGGAGCAAAATTCCGAACCAGTTTGTAGCTTTGTCATAAATATTTGACTATTCAAAAACTAATGAAACAGTCCACTTGAAAAAAGAGTATTTTGAATTTGAATAAAAATTCACAGTTACTATTAAAAATTTGTTTGAATAAAAAGTATTTTGAATATGAATTTGTATTAATCATGAGGCGTTTTTGGGGATGTTATGTTCGATATCCAAAGAGAGTTTATAAGTCTATGCGACTTAACTTCGGGTATAGTTGTTTTATGCAAATGATTGACGTAGACAAGTGTTTAACACATAACCTATCAAATTAAACAAGCCTGTCAGTCCTTTCCCTTGTTAAGAAGTCTTGATTGAAGAGAGTCACTTTACAATTTGGTCGATTTCCCTTTATTCAGTTCACAAAGGACTTTGGCATGTTCGCGAACTTTGTAGAAGCGTTTAATATGTGTTCTATAGAGGCAGGACGTCCGGCAATTTCCTTTTTGTCATAGGGCTTCTGCGTTGATATGACATTAACATCATTATGAAATACTGGTTTGGTTCGTGTCACCGTTTGCGTTATATTACCGTCAGTTATGTTCAATGTGTTTTTTTCTACTCCTGGAGGAATAATATAATCGGATGTTTTTTATTATATATCGACTGTGAATTGTGATTATTAATATACGCATTAATCTTTACGTAATAAAACAGTTGACTTTAAAATGTTTATTTATTTACTAATTTTCTAGTAGATAATACATGTTGATACGGTAAATAGATGGGCAGTAGAACCCAATGCCGTTAAAAAGTGATTTGGCTTAAAATTGAGATAGGATATACCACAATACACAAAGACTTCAAGACAAAATCGCAAAGCGATTCGATCTCCTGATGATGCTTCGGTTTCGGGGAGAAACCATTGTAGATTTTGTGATAGTAAACGTGTGTAGTGCTTGTGTATTGTGTTGGCAGTGGTGGAGGTTTGTGCATGTGTTTTTAAGATTCCTGCATGTATCGGGTATGAAAAAACGGATAGTCCACTATACATTTAGCACTTTATTTATTTTCTATTTACTGTATCACGGATTATAGCAAAATAATTTTATTATTACTTTTGTACCCGTGACTGTCATGTAAGGGGTACACTTCTCGCCAATCGGTTATCACGGAACACGCGCCGTTAAAATAGTCGAGGCGAAATACAATTTATACTTACAGCGCTATAATTGCAGCGGAGATTTGCAAGAATTTCGCAGAAACTCTGTAACAATTTGAATAAGTCCCTCGCAAGTGCAAAGACGTCTTGGTCCCCGTCGTTTGGAAAAGTTTTTGATCGCTTAGAGTAATGAATTCTATAACTACAAATTCATTGAATTGCGCAGTTTTTTAAAAAGACACTGACCTGCAATTAGTTTACTTATTGCCATATTATATATTGTTGTTCATCCTTAAAGTCAGTAACTCAATTCTTGAGAATATGACATACAACTGGTAAACACATATTTATTTATAAATAAATTGTGTATTCATAATTAATGTTGAGAGACCGGCTATACTCACGTCTTATTTTATCGGATGAGCCCGACTAGTTTCAAGCCCAGCGAGCTGCTGCACGCAGGTCCGCCGCGCTAACGCCGCGCAAAGAGCTCATGAATAAGAGCCCTGAATGCGCTTGGAACTAGTCGGGCTCATCATCATCCTCCTGCCCTTATCCCACTGTGGGATAGGTACAGCATTTTACAAACATGTTGTCGCTTGATTTGGCTACGTATTTTATGACCAGCCGCCTGCCTGACGTCAACTAACCTTAGTCGCCTTTTACGACACCTCGTTAAGAAATGAGGGTGGTCTATTCTACTCAGCCGGATACCACAAAACTAGTCGGGCTCATCCGATAAAATAAGACGAGAGTATAGCCGATCTCTAAACATTAATTATGAATACCACTCACGATAGTTTAAATTCAAAAAATCTGGATTTATAAATTATGTATACACCTAAACTCGATGAATCAACAAATTAGTTGAATCAAATAAAATTTAAATAGTCTTTATAAAGTAAGCTCTTTCGAGCATTTCGAATCGTCAAGGATCAATATGATTAATGAAGCTACATCTGGTTCGGGTTAACTCTTACCGAGAAGAACCAGCAAGAAACTCGGCGGTCAATCTTTTAAATATTTTCAAATTTTACATAATTAAAACCCAGTCTTGTTAAAGCTGAAAGGATTTTCAAATCCAGGCATTTTATCATCCAAATAATATCCAATTTTGTAATATTCTTTACGTATAAGCATATCTCTTACATTTAATTTAATTCTTTCTGTAGACTGGTCATTTATGAATTGTAGTTAGGAACACATATTTTAGGAAATCTCTTAAGATAGTACACAGTAAGATAGTATTCGGTAGTATCGTATAGATATGTAAAAAACATGATTGATATCACACCTAAGTATGCCAGCAAACAACATATTCTTGTCACCTTAATCTTTTTTTTGTATATGACGGGCATAAAACATAGCCCTTGTCAACGGTCATAAAATCTCCATACCAGCGGCGTTATATGAAAATCGATACTTGAAGAGTAAAATCCGCAGCTTAAAGTTCTTTCTAACGCTTAAAAGTTTAGAACCGAGTAAGTCATAAATCGTGAAAGATAGTTGCAGGATGAAGACATTATGGCAACCTGCGCCACGCCTGCTAATGAACGAGACGATCGTGTGTAAACCGCCTTTGTAACAATGTCATAAGCTTAACAAAGTAAGCTTTTAAAATTCGAAGAGAAGCTTTCATAAAATTTCATGATATTCTCCGTTATTTTAAGTGCTCTGTCCCTCTCTGTCTTCAACCAATGCATGTTCAGCACTGTATTTTTCTCTTTCCAAGAGGTTTCCGTTTGATTTCAAAGATTTCGGCGATCTCTTTGAAACCATCTTTCCACGTAGTCGAGGGTCTGCGTTTTACGTTATATAATTTTTTTTTATTTTTTTTAAATTATATTCTAGTGATAAGGGCAACAGCGTTATGTCTTCTTTATTAAAGATGGACGGTTTTAGGGAGAACGACTTATGCAATCTGAATATAGTATGGAAAATATAAGTGATGCACTGGGAATAGGTTGCTGATAGAAGATAGCAGGTCCGCAGGATGGTCTTAATAAATAAATATATAAATATATGGGACATTTACACTCACGGTCGTCCGTCCCCAAAGTAAGTAACTTAATACTTGTGTTATGGGTGACGGACAACTGGTAGATATACTACATATATAAGTTTAAATACATACTTAAATATAAATACACACCCAGGCTCGAAGAACCAACAATTTGATTATAGAAAATGTTGGCCCTCGGCGGGAATCGAACCCGCGACCCGCGGAGCTGAAGGCAGGGTCACTGCCCACAGCGCCAACGGGTTAGTTAATGGTTTAACGATGCATGTTTTGCACCGTGCATGCACGATATAACGCAGTTCATTATTCCAATAAGTTCCAACCCCGATTTCGTTAAGTCCTAGAAAACCTAGCACTGCCCATTGTCATTCAAAGTAATCCAAATATTATGACGTCATCAGCATATTTTTGACACTGGCATTTATTATAGTTTTTGTAACTTCACAACTATTGCACCTCTTTGGCTTAGAATAAAGCAAAACGTACAAAAAAAAATCTTTGCAAATTCTTATAACAAGTTACATCTTGTCACAGCTGTCCTGTAAAGGATGAGCTTTACCTAAATAGGTGTAATTTATGGTAAACTCCAGTTATTGACTTTCAGTATAAGTATTTTTTAAAGAGGTAAACTGATTCTATGTGAAAGCTAAAATTAATAGTGATATATAAAATACCTCGTAAATATAGAAGTCAAATTAAAACAGCTTTTAAAAAGGTTTTTAAGAAAATTTAATGTCCCTTTTGTTAACGTTGCGGAGTTCCCCCGTCTGGAGCGGATCCTAGCAATAGCATCAAGTCGTGTTTATCATAAACATGCATTGTCATAAGAACTGAAAAAGTGGTATTTATAATATGAAACCTCGTGATTCTCTAAGAGAGAAATTTAAAGAAACAGGTGCCATGACTGTAGATTCACAATATACCTATAGTTATATACTATTTGTTAGAAAATATATTCTCTTATATATTAAGAATAGTGATAGATATGACAGACACACTAGAAACCGAAATAAACTAATGACGCCAAGGTTGCGCCTCCAAAAAGTCCGAAAATCATTTGTCGGTCTCGGTATACGTTTTTATAATAAAATTCCTCAACATTATCTAGACTTGCCTTTACATAAGTTTAGAAATTATCTTAAAACGATGCTGCTACATAAAGCTTACTATACAATTGAAGATTATTTGAGTGATAGTAGCATATCTTAACTGCAGTCAGCTACGCACCAAGCTGCAACGATTAATTTGTAACCATCAATCTAATTGTACAAAAAAATATAAAAAAAAATGGCCGCCGAGTTTCTTCTCGGTAGGAGCAAATTTCCGAATCAGTGGTAGTTTCTTGAAAACATTTGACGATTCAAAAGTACTGTGAACAGTCTGCTTGAATAAATAATATTTTGAGTTTGAGTTTATGTAGAATTTCAGCTCTATTCGAGACCGAGAAGTAGGACCTATGTATTTTTTATTGTATGTTTATTTATTTATTTATTTATTTAAATATTTTGGAAACATACAGTGCTACAAAACTTATAAGTAAAATACAATTAAAAAATAACTTAAACCATTATCAGTTTCCTATGATTAAAAATACATATAAACAATGGTATAGTACAAAAATAACTTAATAAGTGCATGAAAAATAATATACGAAAATTACCTGAATTTCTCATTATTTATTAAATTTCTAATTGTTAATTAAAATTGTGAGAGGGAGAGATGTAAAATGTCAATATTTGAATTCAGTTTATTATATTGTTTGCAACTTCTATCAATAAACCTTTTTCCTACGTATTTCCTTTTAGAAAGTGGTATGCTAAATGTTGATTTCTATCTAGAGTTCAGTCTAGGACAATTAAATTTAATTTTTGAGACAAGATAATCAGAGTCTACTTTATTGTGCAGTATTTTATATAGCAACAATTGATCCCGTTCTATCCTTCTGTTAAATGTTATACAAGTATGTTTGAAATTATTACAATATAGACATAAATAATAGATCCATTAAAGCAGGGGACACTAAAAAATGTAAAGACTGTACCAGTTTTATCACTGGCAAGCGCTTGGCGATCTAATATTTTAGTTTTACGACGCTCGTACATTACTTGGATGTATAACAAGCTTATCCTCTCTTAGTGGGATAACATTGAGGGACATACTATTTGATA
The DNA here is from genome assembly GCA_947086505.1 of Morpho deidamia. NCBI lineage: Eukaryota > Metazoa > Arthropoda > Insecta > Lepidoptera > Nymphalidae > Morpho > Morpho deidamia. The sequence continues at coordinate 17,812,003 of CAMTZC010000024.1, forward strand.
AATGCAAAAAAGAGAAAACATATGCTTGAGTAAAATAGCCGTGTGGTATCCGGCAGAACAGAATAGACCACCCTCCTTTCTTACCGAGGTGTCGTAAAAGGCAACTAAGGTAAGTTGACGTCAGGCATTAAATACCTAGACAAATCACATCATAATATGGTTAAAACATGTGTGCCGACCCCACTTAGAGTGGGATAGGGGCAGGAGAATGATGATATGCTTGAGTAAATTTGACATTCGTTGAAAGCTACAGTACAACTTTCCTCGCGATGTTTTATTTTCGTCATGAATCATATAGTCAATTTAAATTCAAATTCAAAATATTCTTTATTCAAGTAAACTTGTAAACAAAACAAATGTTGACGATTCAGCACAATCGTCAACATCTGGTTCGAAAAGCTGTTCCTACCGAGAAGACCAAACAAGAAACTCGGCGGCTGCTTTTTTCGATGACTAATTCTTATTGCTTGTTACATATAGTAATTGAAGTCTTGTACAGGATCGAAGAGTATCTACATCCACGCATTCTTATCATCTAAGTAATCCTCAATAGTATAGTAGGATTTCTGTGTTAGCTTTTTTGAATAGTGTTTTTAAACTGCTGTAATGGTAAAGTTAAAGTAGATTGCGGAATTTTATTATAGAATTTATACCCAAACTCACAAACGACTTATATACTTTTGCAAGGCGCAAAGCAGGAACCGTAAGCTTATGTCGGTTCCTACTTTGTCTATTATATACACCGCATGTACAAAAATTAAATTGCTAAAAATATACTGTGAATGTAAGAATACCTGTTTCCTTGAACTTCTCTCGCAGGGAATCGCGCGAATTTAAACTGTAAATGCCACGTATGGCTCTTTTTTGGAGTACAAATTTTTTTCAATGTCCACGCAGTTACCCCATAACAATATTCCGTAAGACATAATTTTATGGAAGGAAGCAAAATATTTGTAAAAATTGAGTACATAATATTTATGGGAAATTAATAACTGCCTAGTAACTCGGGCTGAAATTTTACATACTAATTCAGTCCCGATAACAATGTCGTATCTTAATTGTCGGTATCTATTTTGATAAATTACAATTGCGTTTTGGAAAATCTTTAAATTTTACTTCACTTTTTAGATCATCTTATTGTAGTAGTTTGTATTTTAGATTTATATTTTTCAGGTACATATTTTTATTTTTTATTTATATTTATATATATATTTAGAACAAATCAATTATTTATTGAAGTTTTAAGTAAATATTGTGTGTACCTGTAATTTAGAAACATAAAGGAAAGATGATGTTTAAATTAGTTTGCACCTCTCTTCGAGAGTTATATATTTATGTCGTTTGCAGTGGAGATCCTAGGGCCATGGAGTCAAAGTGCAAACATTTTATATCCGTTTCAAAACCTCGGTTGATCGCCTCTACGCGTGACAAGAGGGCTTCTTGGGACCATTCCAGTACCACGCTTCATTCATTCCATTACTTACACGCTACCAGTAGTAGCGTGTAAGTAATTTACGATAGACATAACTGGTACCTTTTACAATCCCACTGCTGGGAATAGGTCTCCTCTCTCAGTTTCCGGAGAGAAGGGTTGGGGCTAAGACCTACCACGCTGCTCCAATGCGGATTGGTAGGTGACACATATATCCAGAATTATCTAGAGATATGCAGGTTTTCTCACGATGTTTTCCTTCACCGAAAAGCGTGTGATAAATTGCAACAAAACAATACTTAATTGAGAGTATTTTATATTTAAATAGAAACTAATGAAGTCGTGGGTTCAATGTCTCCTAAAGTATCTAAAAATGTATAGATTAAAAAATTTCAAAGTATATAAAATGACAAAAACCAAGCACAATAGGACCACGGAGAGTGGCAAATGTACGAGAAAAACAAGTATGAAAATATAAGATGTGAAAGGAAATTGTTTGGAAATTCTCAAAACTGTAACAACTTCCTTTGAACAAGTTTCATCCGAGTTACTATATTGGGTTTCTTTAAATTCAGTTGGCGCTCTTTTCACAAACCTTATTCCAACAAGTTCTCGAAGCTTTTGTTATATTCAATGACATAATATATATATCAAGTGGGTTTTGTATTCGTTCACGCCAACTTTAACGTTAAAGTAACCTTTAACGTTAAAGTTATGTACTATGTATTTATTCTGTTACCAAAGTTATACCAATATATATTTATGTTTATTTTAACTCAGTATTATACACGTGTATCAAAGGCAGAACGTCATTAATCGTTAATAATTGAAATTCAAATTATTCTTTATTCAAGTAAACTTGTAAACAAGTGCTTTGGAATCGTCAACATCTACTGCTGGTTGGGCAAGCTGTTCTTACCGAAAAGAACCAGCAAGAAACTCGGCGGTTGCTCTTTTCAAAGAATAAATTTTATTACTAGTTACATACTATAGTTATTAATGTCTTGTACAGGGTCGAAGAGTAGCTATATCCACGCATTCTTATCGTCTAAGTAATCCTCAATAGTAGAGTAGGCTTTCTGTATTAGCCTTTTTTTAACAGTGTTTTTAAACTGCTGTAATGGTAAAGTTAAAATAGATTGCGGAATTTTATTATAGAATCTTATACCCAAACCCATTTATGACTTATGAACTTATGTAAGGCGCAAAGCAGGAACCGCAAGCTTATGTCGGTTCCTACTTTATCTTATTATATACATCGCCAATCGTTTTATAATTATGTATATTCATATGTACAAAAATTAAATTGCTATAAATATACTGTGAAGCCATGTAAGAATACCTGTTTCCTTGAACTTCTCTCGCAGGGAGTCGCGTGAATTCAAATTGTAAATACCACTATGGCTCTGTCTTGTAATACAAAATTTTTTTTCAAGCTCCGCGCATTTACCCCATAACAATATTCCGTAAGACATAATGTTATATAATTAATAAATTAATTAATTTATTATGTATGAGAAATAATAGTTCCGTACAAAAAAAAAAGAGAATTAAAAATAAGAGTAAATCATTTGTATCAAGTAAGTGGTATGATTCACTAACAATTGCCTTATTCAAAGCCTAAGTCAATTTGAATTTTCTTTCATAGATATAGTACCCGGCATTAGATAATGCACATCGATGTTTAGTACAAAGCAGCCGGCCAGTTCGGTTTCGTAGAGCGCTGTCACTATCACTCGGTTAGTACGTGACGTTTCGTACGTGTTCGTCAGTTTGTGCGACAGAGACAAAAAAGAGCCATACGTGGCATCTACAATTTAAGTCCGCGTGATTCCCTGCGAGAGAAGTTTAAGGAAATAGGTATATTTTTTGTATACAATGTAATTTTTGTACATAAAAATATAAAGAATTATAAAACGATAGGTGATGTATATAATAGACAAAGTAGGAACCGACATAAGCTTGCGACTCCTGCTTTGCGCCTAGCAAAAGTACGTAAATCGTTTGTGGGTTTGGGTATAAGATTCTATAATAAAATTCCGAAATCAATTTTGGCCATGCCATCACAGCAGTTTAAAACCACTGTTAAAAAGAGGCTGATACAGAAAGCCTACTATACTGTTGAAGATTACTTAGATGATAAGGATGTGTGGATATAGGTGCACTTCTACTCTGTACAAGACAGTCATAAATAAATGTAACTAGTTCTAAGATTTATATTTTAAAAAGAGCAACCGCCGAGTTTCTTTCTGGCTCTTCTCGGTAGGAACAGCTTTCCGAACCAGCAGTAAAGTTGACGATTCAAAAGCACTTGTTTACAAGTTTACTTGAATAAAGAATATTTTGAATTTTGAATTAGAATTTGACAATGCTCTATGAAGCAGGATCTAGCCGATTTTCTCTGTCTAAGCCTTGACGTGCATTATTTATTGCCTGGTACTATACTTTGATTGATACCTTTATATTCTGAGCCCTTTGAATTTGTCCTGATGCAAAGTTTGTCCGCTAGGCCTGTCAGTAAATAACCTGACAGACAACAATATATTTGTAAACAAGTGAGTCCGAAATAATCTCTTAGAATATCGTTAAAGATATTTTGGCAGCGTCAATTATTTATAACGAGCGTTTACGTTTTGCGCGTATAATGATTTCATACAGGTTGCTCTTAGATAATACCTTGAGAATATAGCTGAGATACGCTCTATATAATATTGTTATTTGGATGAAAATACCTGGTGACTCTTCTTTTTCAAGTTTTTTCCTTTCTTCTTCAAGCTTGTTGCACGTGTTCAGAGGTAAAATAAAGGGTGGGGATGAACCAAGTGCTATATAACAATGCTTGTTTGGATATTGCTTCGCTTTGAGATTTTGTCGTGGAGTCTATCTCCTGATGATGCTTCGGTTGCGGGGCGAAACAATTGTTGAGTTTGTGATAGTGAACGTGTGTAGTGCTTGTGTATTGTGGTGGAAGTGGTGGAGGTTTGTGCATGTGTTTTTACGAATCCTGCACGTATCGTATGAAAATACTGATAGTCCACTATACATTTCACACTATATATATTTTCTGTTTACTGTATCGCGGATTATGGTGAAATAATTTTATTATTACTTTTGTACCTGGTGACTCGTTAGAAACACTTGATTCAACTTGTCACTTGGACAACGAACTGCATAGAGACCAAACTTAGTACAAGTTTGCATACTTAGTGTCTATGCAGTTCGTTGTCCAATAAGAAAGACAAGGTCACTATTATTTTACTTTTATATCACTTCGTACTTCGCTCTTGATCGCTATTCGCAAACTGAACGTGGAGCTGCACGAAACATCTGCTTATATATCGTCAAACCGATGACGACAATGTTCGCGAACGTTCTAGAGTCCTTGGGGAGATCGTAAACAACCTTACGTAAACACCAAATTTTCCAGAGAATAAGCCTCAAACGAATTTGAACCCTATACATATAAGTTACGAACTCTTTTTGCATGTTCGTAAACTGCCCCGTCTAATTTGAATTCTATGACATGCATTACGAAATCTTTAAGTATATGCGTAACAATATTTTAAAGCAGGTGGATCGAATTAGCGGCCCGCGTGATATCTTTCTCTGTTTTTAACATGTATAGTAAGTCAATAACTTAATCTCATAATTTTCCTTAAATCAATAAAAATATGACTGCAAAATAGAAAGGCAAAGTCGAAAAGTATTATACTGAAGAGATAAAAGTACGTCAAACGTCGAAATTGATTCAACGTTTCAAAGGAAAGTGAAATTGGTCCCTCGAGGGGTTCGCTCTTGAATTAAACTCGGAATTAATTTTACTTAATTGTAATTTACTTGAACTCGTGTGTGTAATGTTACTTCATTTAGGAGTACACTTGAAGCTTTAACCTTTGTTTTATTTCATTATACACTTCGCATTTACGTGAGTGCCTTTTAAAATGGTCCTGTAGCATTAATTACTTGCTAAGGGTTTCCGGAAGTAATTTTGATTTCACTTCGATGATTATGTAACATCCTGTTATATACCCTTTTAAAAAGATTTTATATAACTTGTCGTGTATGTATGTGAAGGTGAAATCTTGCAAGTTTAATTTGACCCACTTCCCTGTGGCCGATTGAGCTGAAATTTTTCAGTCCAGTCCCAATGAAAATACATCATCATCCTCCTGCCCTTATCCCACTCTTAAGTGGAGTCGGCACAACACATCACAAACATGTTATCACATGATTTGGATACGTATTTAATTAATTTTACGTACAGCTTCGAGTCTGAGTGTATATTTGTGTTTAAGTATGTATTTAAAATAATATATGTATGTCCAGTTCCCGTTATCCATAACACAAGTATTGAGTTACTTACTTTGGGGACAGATGACTGTGTGTGTCCCATTTATTTATTTTATTTATTTAATTTATATGAAGCCTTGATTTCTATTTATCAATATATATTATGCACGCACCCATTACCTAAATGGGTATATGTCTGAATAAACAAACGCGACACGCAAACAGCTTTCAGTAAACGCTTTCAGGCGGGATTTAATGGTACTAAAGCAAGATTACCGTCAGTATACAGTATTGCTTACTTCCTTAATGTAATTCGTTATCGTTTCAATTGTTCGCCATAAGAGGTTTCAGATGTGCGAGTTTATCTCCAACCACGTCGATATAAGAAAAATTCTTTTTAGGTAAATAAGATCGCTAAAAAGGCTATATAGCTAGGAATTTATAACATTTCTTTAGTACTTCTCGCTACAGTTAAATTGGTTTAGTAGTTTTGTCATAGATCCATCGTCATGTTGATATTTTGTATGAACTGATTGCATACATGAACAACTATTATAATTCCTTGAAAATATTTTTGTCGCAATATATTTTTGGTTCAAAAAATACTTAGTAATATAAACAGAAAAATAGTTTCTAATTTATAAAATAAGACAATACTTTGCGGAGATCCATAATAAAAATAACTAATTATTTATATATTAAAAATAAAAACTAATATAAAGCGTAGCAAAATAAATAATAACTGACTTTTCAACGCAACTTCGTTCGCGTGAACTGCAGTCTTATTATTCGAGTAAACCATAATACTTATATTATATTAATTATGGTTAAAGCGTGGTAACCTTAAAAGCTAGACATATGCTGTCGCGGACTTTTATTTTGAACTTTTTAGAGAAGAACAATTCTGCAATACATGATTTTTGAATAACTTTTACCGTTTACTTAGCGCACGTAAGGAAAGCTTTAAATTTTGCCATTTATGCAATATTTTTTATTGCTGCTCTTCTCCTATTCATCTAAGAGTGATTTTATATATAAAAGATTTTTCAAATCGGTCCAGTAGTTCCTGAGATTAGCGCGTTCAAACAAACAAACAAACAAACAAACAAAAAACAAACTTTTCCGCTTTATATATTAGTGTAGATGTAGATATAGATTATAGTAATTTTTTTTAATTAGAGACATTACATCGGTTTTGTTAGCAAAAATCTTAGAGATCTATGCCAGTAGTTATAAAAATTAAAATCCATTTGAAAAATATGGTACAATATTAACTTTAAAACTATCAAATGATAAAACAGCAAAACAAAATATCGAAGCAAATCTGCCGCGAAGCCGACTCGCTCACGAAATTTCAAATATCACTTCCACAAACTTATTCCGAATAAGTTTCACCCGAGACACTGAACTGTTTTGAAACGAAGTTTAGAGTTTAGATATTTGTGTTCATAAAACCACATCTGCGGGATAGAAATTTGTGGAAGGCGGTTAGCGGGTGTGACTTTTCAAATTTGTGTACTTATGAAATAACTAGGGTTTTCCCGCGGCTTCGCTCGCGCTCGTTTGATCTGCCACATTGAGTTTCGTGACAAAATAAAAAATATTTAGTTAGTCCTACATCCAAAATTTCAGATGTCTAACTTAAAAACAAAAGGATTCCATACAATTTTCGCGCCCCGCATAAGGCACTCTATGGCGCTCCATTTAAGCCAATCATATCGTGATAACTTTTAATTAAACTATTTGGCCAAGTTACTTATTGTAAAAGACAAAGTTTATCAAAATGAAATACTGAAAGTGACAAATGCATTGATTTTTATAAGAGTATGATAAATATACTAAAATATGCATTATAAAATAGTATCTAATTTAATTAACTTTATAATTCACAATTTTGGTCATAGTGGCTTCCACATAAAAGTTAGATATATGCTGTTGCGGACTTTTATTTAGTACTATTCAAGACAAACAATACTACGGTACATCATCTTTGTGTAACTCAAATGGTTTAGGCAGCGCACGCTAAGATAGCTCTCAGAGGCCAGATTTTATCCGACTTTATTGACATGTATCGTTATATTACATAAAATCATTACAAATTGTAGCCTATATGTTATTCTGATGTATAACCTATATAACTGTAAAGTTTCATCCAAATCCGTCCAGTAGATTTTTCGTGAAAGAGTAACAAACATCCATCCATACTCACAAACTTTCGCATTTATAATATTAGTAGGAAGTAGGATATGTGTAGGAACAGGACCCCGACCACTTAATGGTAACTTGTTTACTGTTCTCGTTGAACATATTACAATTATATCTGTATAATGTAAAATACTGTAAAGTTTGGGAACTATAGATCTGTTGAAAGTGAAGACTCTAGATCTGATGACTCAGACATTGAAGGCAGTGATAAGGACGTGCTTGACGAAGAGCCTGAAAGAGGTGGAGTTGTTTTTACAGTTCATGATTAGTTGTAATTTAGTATAAAAATTGCATGAGAATAATTTAGTATTGTTTAAATGCTTAAGAACTTGTTAGAACTTAAGACATTTTTTTATAATAGATTAAAAAAAACTTTGTAATATTTCATTTTTAATTTGTTGTTTTTTCTCACAAACAATCCTCATAAGAGATTTAAAAGCATTTGCGGACTTGAAAATAGGAATAATCACGTCACACATTTTCTTGGTATAAAGGATAGGGAAATGTTCTTGATGAAAGCTTCCAGACGGTTGGACTTTTTTTGACATTTCTAGCAACTATCATCTTGTTTGAATCAATATACTTCAAATCAGTAACAAATTAAACATTGAAATATACATCATAAATCACTCTACCTTATGAAGAGAACCGCATGAAAATCTGTTCAGTAATGTTTTACTTTATTAGAAAGAGTAGACATTTGTCTACTGCGGAGAACTTGTTTTTACTGGCATTATGTTAGTTTCTACTGTATGTGTGTACATATTTATGTATGTGACTGACTCCTTTGAATTTAACTTTGTTCCAATTTGATTTCATCATCCTCCTGCCCTTATTCTACTCTAAGTGGGGTCGGCACAACATGTTACAAACATGTTAGTGACGTGATTTGGCTATGTATTTTACGACCGGCTTGCCTGATGTTAACTTACCTTAGTCGCGTTTTACGTCCTCTCGGCGAGAAAGAGGGTGGTCTATTCAACTCAACCGGATACCATACGGTGGGTCAACTTACCTTAGTCGCCTTTTAGGAAACCTCGGTAAGAAATGAGGGTGGTATATACTACTCAGCCGGATATCACATGGCATTTTGATCCAATTTGACTTTACAGATTTAATTCAAATGTTGTTATCAGCTACCTGTGATAATACAATAAAATAAATCAATTGAATAATTTTTTTAACTATAAATCACACTAACGTGGAAAGAGTTGAAAATGTATGTAATGTATGAAAAGCCTTATCTTAACTAAAAAAAAGCTTCAAAAAGGAGCGCCCCCTCTTTTTTCGTAATAATAGCAATATTTTTTTCACATTTTAGTTCAAAAGCGTGATTATCGTTTGATTTAAACACTATTTATTTATATCTATTTAATTATACAATAACTACATAAATACATATAAATAAACAATATTCAAATAAACATTTTACACAACATCTCCGCCGTGTGGTATCCAGCTGAGTAGAATAGACCATCCTCTTTCTTTCCGAGGTGTCGTAAAAGGCGACTAAGGTAAGTTGACGTCAGGCAGGCGGTCGGTCGTTAGATTCGTAGCCGAATCATGTGACAACATGTTTATAACATTTTGTACCGACCCCACTTAGAATGGGACAAGGGCAGGAGGATGATGATTTATACAACATCTATATCATCATCCTCCGGTGTATTTCTTTGATTTTATTTTTATTTTTAGTGTCAAAAAGGAACGCAGGAACAAAAAAATATATAGCAATGCAACGGATTGAAATATTGCAAACTAGAAACCGGCAAAAGTGTTTCAGTACATTGTTCAACATTCCACACATTCCAGTTGGAATTGCAACAGTGAGTTGGCACTTTTGTCATCGTCCGCCCCACGTGTGCAAATTGATTCGCATTTTTTTGTCAACGCCGCGTCACGTGGGAAAAGTTGCAAGTCCTGGATTGACCTATTTTGAGATATGTACAGTGCGATTTATATCCATTTTATTTATGGACTTTTATGAATATTGACATATTTCATTATTCTCCTGCCCTTATCCTACTCTAAGTGGGGTCGGTATAATATGTTTTAAACATGTTGTTACTTGATTTGGCTAGGTATTTGACGACCGCTTGCCTGACGTCAACTTACCTTTTACAACACCTTGGTAAGAAATGAGGATGATCTATTCTACTCAACAAGATACCACTCGGTGGGTCAACTTACCTTAGTTGCCGTTTACGATACCTTGGTAAGAAATGAGGGTGGCCTATTCTACTCAGCCGGCTACCACACGGCGGGTCAACTTGCCTTAGTCGCCGTTTATGACACCTTGGTAAGAAATGAAGGTGGTCTATTCTACTCAGCCGGCTACCACACGTCGAGTCAACTTACGTTAGTTGCCGTTTACGAAACTTTGGTAATAAATGACGATGGTCACTTCTACTCAGCCGAATACCACACGGCGGGTCAACTTACCTTAGTCACCGTTTATGACGCCTTTGTAAGAAATGAGGGTGGTCTATTCTACTCTGCCGGCTACCACACGGCGGGTCAACTTACGTTAGTCGCCGTTTACGACACTTTGGTAATAAATGACGATGGTCACTTCTACTAAGCCGAATACCACACGGTGGGTCAACTTACCTTAGTCGCCGTTTATGACGCCTTTGTAAGAAATGACGATGGTCTCTTCTACTCAGCCGGATACCACACGGCGGGTCAACTTACCTTAGTCGCCTGTTACGACACCTCTTCGAGGGGGTCACGAGGTCACTTGACGAGCAGCCAATAATGAGTTTTACTGTTAAAACATATGTTATTAATCGATATTTGCGATTTATCACACATTATTCGGTGTACAAAACAAAACCCTCGTATTTTTAGAGAATTCTGGGGATATGTGTAACCTACAAATCGGCATTAGAACAGCGTGGTAGGACTTAGCTGCAACACCTTTACCCTATGCCCACCAGTGGGATAACAGGCCATTACTTAACTACTTTACATAAAGTAGGAGCTAGATAGACCATTGTCTCATAAAAATGATTGAATTATCAAAGAATTAATATCTATTTTCACATTTTTTTAAGATTATCTTCTCAGAAAAGGGTTGTTTAAAATTTATAAGATTCAGCAATAACTTTTCAGTCCAATCACCCTGATCCACTTAGCGACTTTAAACCAATTGAATTTAGGTGATCACCGCCTAGCTCCTTCAAGTTTTTCTTTGGATTTAACTAAATGAATATATTATGACCGATTTATTACATTCCCACGAATATATTGCACGCTTAGTATTGAAGTAATCGAATTATTCATCTATTTTAATTAATTTAGTCAATATAAGAATGTTATTACCTTTACAAGTTATTACCTTTAATTACTTACACGCTAGTACTATACAAATACCCACGTACCTGGAGTGGTCCTAAGAATGCTGACAGCGTTTACGCGTTGAATCGCTAAGCTGATTTTTTGTGCGAAAAAGTGACAGCCGTCTTGTTACCTGAATAGGCAATCAACCGTGGTGTTAGTTAAAACGGATAAAATTTTTTGTACTTTCACGCAATGGCTCTAGGATCTAAACTGCATCAAATATATAACTCTTGATGAGAGATCCATACTCTCGCCGCTTTCCGGATTCGGCCCTTTCCGCAGCAGCTCCAGGTCTTGACGCCGTTTCCCTAATAAGGGACGAGGCTAACGTATAAACGTAGGTTGCGTCCCATATTATGAACCGTCACCGTTCCCAACGAACCAGCGTCAAACCGTCTGGTATTTTACCATCATACCGACTTATTCGCGAAGGCTAAAGAAAATAAGGAATGTCGATAGTGGCAAGAGCTCTTTTGATGGTATTATTAAGAGAAAATGACGGAAAAGCCTACCAGAGCTCCTATGACATGAAATCCCGATTAATCAATATAAAATTATAAAAAGGCCGCGGGGAGCCGCTGGATTAAAGTGACACAAGATAGTGCGTTGTGAGGACGTCCATCGGTTGACAAACAAGAAGGAAGAAGAATCAATATTAGTCTTGATTGAGTTAGATACATAAAATATTTTTTTGGAATTACGTAACTTTAATATAAGCGTGCTATATAAACAATTCGTTCCATTAAAGTCGGTTTCAATTATCTTAGTCTATAGTGGGCTTCATTAAAACCCTATAATCTATTGAAACGATGTCGAAAGGCGAACGCGGGAAAAAATACAGTCGCTGAAATGAATTAAATTGAACCGTTGAAATCATCAACCATTGCTCTATTAAATCTCAAAGGATCAGCGAATAATTAACGTATACTGCAAGTGAAAATTCGAGACTACGTCATTAAAGAGTTTCCGGACTCTGGGAAAAGTGCTTCGAATAAACAGAGTATTTTTGTTGATGAAAGTATAAAGGATAAATTCCAAATACAAAAACCAATTTGTAAATAATTATTAAATTTAAACTATCGCGAGTAATATTCATACTTAATGTATAGACAGCGGCTATAATCACGCCTTAATTTATCGGGTTAGCCCGATCAGTTTCGAGCCCATCCGAAGTACGTATTCATGAGTTCTTTACACGACGTTATCGAACCGTGTAAAGAGCTTATGAAGAAATGCCCCGCATGGGTTCGAAAGTAGTCGGGCTAACCCGATAAAATGAGACGTGACTATAGTCGGTGTCTAAACATTAAGTAATTTATAGAATTAGGCGTTGCTTTGTGGAGATCCATAATACAAATAAATAGTAAATATATATAGCGCTATACAATAAATAGTAAATATATATAGTGCTACAGTATAGTGGACTGTCCGTATTTTCATACCCGTTACATGCAGGATTCGTAAAAACACCTCCACCACTGCCACCACAATACACAAGCATTACACACGTTCACTATCACAAACTCAACAATCGTTTCGCCCCGCAACCGAAGCATCATCAGGAGATAGACTCCACAACAAAATCGCAAAGATCCACGACAAAATCGGCTTTGCGATTTTATCGTGTAGCTTTTGAGAATTTTGTTGTAAACATTAACTGCTAAATGATTTATATGATTTTCTTCTTACTGAACGTCCAATACTGGAAATAGGTTTCTTTATGGATCTCTATACCACATGATCTTGTGCCCCCCCTTTGAGTTCGTCAGTCGCCACCCCCTACGTGGTGGTAGGGGTCCATTGACGTTGCTTTTTCCGAATTTGATTTTAATTTGTGATTGCCTACAAACAAATAAATAAATAAATAAATGGGACTATGTGGTGGTTATCCATTGGGAGGGCATACCACCATTATCATCGAGCTAGCTCAATGTTATAAATAATATAAATAAATATATGGGACATTTACACACACGGTCGTCCGTCCCCAAAGTAAGTTACTTAATACTTGTGTTATGGGTGACGGACAACGGTAGATATAGTATATATATAAGTTGAAATACATACTTAAATACAAATACACACCCAGGCTCGAAGAACCAACAATTTATTTATAGAAAATGTTGGCCCTGGGCGGGAATTCAACCCGCGACCCGCGGAGCTGAAGGCAGTGTCACTACCCAATGCGCCAACGGGCCAGTCTAAATGTTGTCATCAAATTAGCAAACGTAACAGACTTAATTCATAATATCAGCATAGATATATTTGCCATTCAAATACGGTGCCGTATTTGCTAAAATTAGGCTACCAATGGTATTATAATTACTGGATAAATAACTAATTAGAGAAGCAAGTGCAAATCTTCTCAGTAAATCCACATCACTAATTGGTGCTAATCCGTCGTTAATATTCAATTCGCTTATAAAGTATTCAATAATAATTAATAATTATAGAGGCATTACCATTTTGTCGTGTAGCCTATCCTCCTGATGATGCCTCGGTTTCGGGGCGAAACGATCGTAGAGATTTTGGTGATGGTTGTGCATTTTTGTTCGTGGAGGTGTCTTGGGATGCATGCGGTGACTTGTCCTGCTTGCGTGAGGTATGTGAATTTTGCCTGCTTCATACTTCACTTTAGCATTGCATGTATTCGTTTAACCTGCGCGGATTATAGCAAAGTAGTTTGGACTGGAATTATTTCTGTTTTTAGTTTCTGGAATTATAGACTATAAGAGCTATCATATCCCAGTGGTGACACCCTGCGACTCTTCCGAGTCCGAAAATGAGTTCTATTAAAACCTATGTGCCTAATTGATATTTAAAATTTATCACACACTCTTCGATGTAGAAAAAAATTGTGGGGAAACCTGCACAGGAGGAACAATGACAATTTTGGGGATATGTGTATCCTGCCAATCCGCATTGAACAGCTTGGTGGGTCTAAATTCCTTCTCTCTAATCAATTAGACAGGAGGTGTATTACCGAGGAGGAGTGGTATAGTAGCAGTTTGTTACTTTACATGTTTTATATGAATTATTATATTAATAAACGGGTTACATCGCGACAATATCGAATTACTTTTATACAAGGGTCGACGTTTCGGCAGATTTGCATCCACCGTGGTCACGAACTGACAGCAGCGCCGCGGCGCCTTCGTTCCCCATCACTAAAGTCATTACTTTCGCCAACTACCCTCACTGGAACCGCAGAATCCCCATAAGGTTGCTTGCACACGACACTGATATAATTTTTTATATGTTAGGTGATATATAAACCCATTTACATGAATTGTTTTACATGAGGAAACTCTTCATGGATACTGCAATCTGCTTGGGCTATTGCATTTATCTCGAACTCTTACCGGCTAAAACCTAATGGTGTCACTGTACTGCCTAGAAATGCCTGCATCCTCGTCAGCTGTAGCTGCTCTATGCAGCTTCACCATCTTGGGCCTATTAGATAAGACATGTTATAATCACAACCAACGCATTAGGAACACTTCTTGCATCGGCTGCCTCAAGGTACCTTTCAGCTAGAGCTGAGGATCTTGAGATAAATGATTAGGGTGGCCTTCAGTTATGGGCAAGCATTCTTCGTCCCCCTCTTTTACGACGAATTGGGTTAGTAGATATAGTCTCAAATAACCTTTTCCGCTGCCTCCCGATAGGGATATTATAAACTCTTAAAGTAAAAAAAGCCCAGAGAATTAGCCCAGATTAGAATAAGGTTTAAAAGTAACAGACAGCCTTTCGCATTTATAATATTAGAATGAAGTGAACGTACTGGTATACGAGTATATCTAACTGAATATAAAGGCTTCATTCCGTAGTCTACAGACTATACAAGCAGATGAAACGGCGTGGTAATTTTGTTTGGCTCATTCATGAGATGAGTGTTTATAATTGCGGACCGACATTCAAAGGATGCTCGCTCCTTTGAATGGTTTTGAGAAGAGTGTGCAAGGATCATAGTGTATATCCTTGTATAATTTTTATTTCTAAAAAGTTTTCGTTCAGAAATAGTTCCATGTTAATTTTTGTTAAACCATTTTTATTGTACATACTAATTTGCTGGCAATATGCTGTGTGGTATCCGGATGTATAGAATAGACCACCCTCATTTCTAACTGAGGTGTCGTAAAAGGCGACTAAGGTAAGTCGACGCGCCATGTGGTATCCGGCTGAGTAGAATAGACCAACCTCATTCCTTACTGAGGTTGTAAAAGGCGACTAAGTTAAGTCGACCCGCCGTTTGGTATCCGGCTGAGTAGAATAGACCACCCTTTTTCTTATCGAGGGGTCCTAAAATACGACTAAGGTAAGTTGACGTCAGGCAGGCGGCCGGTCGTAAAATACGTAGCCAAATCATGTGACAAGTTGTTTGTAACATGTTGTGCCGACCCCACTTAGCGTGGGATGAGGGCAGGACGATGATAACTTTGCTGGCAATATTACTAAAACTAAATGAAATACGAAAGGTGACCTTTTAGAGATCTCTTCCAAGAAACTATTCAATTCAAAATACTCTTTATTCAAGCAAACTTGTAAACAAGTGCTTTTGAATTATCAACTCTACTGCTCGTTCAGAAAACTGTTCCTACTGAGAAGAGTCAGCAGGAATATCAGCGGTAGCTCTTTTAAAATATAATTCTAATAACTAGTTTAGTCATTTACTCATTAATATCTTGTACAGAGTAAAAGAGTGGCTATATCCACGCATTCTTATCATCAATTTTATATTACTTATTATTTGAGTAAAGCGTAATAATTATATTAATTATTTTTAAAGTGGGTTAACCTCAAAAGCTAGACATATGCTGTCGCGGACTTTTAGAGGGGAACCATGACCTCCTCGAAACAGTCGCACGATCTTGCCTATCTCAGCTTCTGACATATATTTATAATAAATATTACGTATATTTTGAATTTAATTATGTTGATACCGTCAGTATAAATAACCTAAAAGTACTGATCTTAAAAATCAAGAAAATTCCTTCAACAATATGTTTTATATTTCGCTACCGTATATATCAAATATATTATATGATCCATTAAACCTGAGCGAGATTTCGCAATATACATTATGTGTTCTTATACGAATGCTTGAATTCTTTTGATAGATTGCGCAATAAATCGCTTCCTCATACATAATGTCCTTTACGGAATTGTTTACAATTCATTAATTTATTTCATGAACCCGATTAAATACTTCCTCCTTATGAAGTTATAGAAGGAGGCGTTACTTTGCGGAATTTCAGTGTACAAAGTTAATAGAATTATATTGCTATAATCCGCGTTGGTCAAGAAAATCTATGATGTTAAGTGTAGTGTGTTGTATGTTATAGTGATTTACTATTTATATACTCACTTAGTGTGTTTATATATAAGTATATTTAGTATATTTAGCAGTAAATGTTGACGATTCAAAATCACTTGTTTACAAGTTTACTTGAATAAATAATATTTTGAATTTGAATATGTATAAGTTATATTTTTGTGTTGTATATGGATAAAAAAGATGACAATCAAAGTTTAATTCATTATATATGTGTTTATAACATTTTAATATTAAATAATAATACATCATTTTGCGAGAATGGCATTGTATAAGCGTATCCTGAGTACTTGTTTTGGAATAGTATAGCTTGTTTTTATCTCTTTACTAGAATTTTAATAAAAGCAGAAGTCTGCCTTGCCATTCATAGCTATCCCGTTGTAGCAATATTGATGAACATTTCTGCGATTGAAAGTTATATGCCAGGCTATATTGTCTATTTAAACTCAACTTAATATATAGGATATAATAATTTTTCATTTAACAAATGTGAATGCTTAAGTCGACGAATGAAATTGCCGAGGGTGTATAGCAAAAGATATACGATATTTAAAATTTATTTGTATTACGCCTAATGCTTACTTTCTGCTCAACCCAAAAGATGCTTGTAAGATATAGCTACGTAGCTATAAGGCCGTCATCTCTTAGTCATGTATATATATATTATGTGTTGTTTTAAGAATATTGTGTAAGTATATTGCTTTTCCATTATATTTTCTTTATATTATCCAGGTTAATACAGTTTGAATAAATGGTAGGATCTCAGTAAATTGCCTATCCATCCATCTCAGCTGGATCATACGAATGTTTTATTAAAGGCAGTAATCCAACGAATATGCTTTCGCGAAAATGATGTATACTTAGATATCGCTCGATTAGGGAAGGTATTCCGGGGTTACTTATTTCTAAAGCGTAGCGCTTTCCGTTTACATCTTTACTAATTCAAATATAATTTTTATGAAATTTTTATATGATTGGAAATGTCCTTTGATGGGAATGAACTTTGAAGTTATTTATTAATCGTTTCCAAATGAAAGTTGATATATCCTTACTAATATTATAAATGTGAAAGTGTGTCTGTCTGTTACGTTTTTTCGGTGAATCCGCTGAACCAATATCGGTGAAATTAAGCACAATTAATGCTTACACACCCGTACGTTACGTATATACATATATTAACATTTCGTTGTGTTCGTTTTCATTCTGAGTATCATATAGAAAATCAAACTTCGAAAATATTCACTTAATCTAAACAAATATTAAATAATAATAATATTTATTTGCTAGAATGTTGGTACATAATTGGTCAAAAACATGATTAAAGGCAGCCGTAACATTAAACTATAAATAGTATGCAAAATAAAATAAATGCCCTACTTAAATTAAATCTATTGTACAATGATACAATTAATCCATTATAAAATGGAAAGTAATAACAATTGGAAATGTCACATATTTATTAGTCAATGTCGAAAAATACTTATATCATACTTATGTCAGCAATTATTAATTTAAATATTCTTTAATGTCATAATAACATGTTTCTGATAGCCATATCTTAAATTTTTTCTTTAACAGTTCTTATTTAGTTAACTTCCGAAGGTCTGTTGGTAACTTATTATAAAGTAACTTGTATGTCCATGTAATAAGAGGTTTTACAAAGCACTGCAGCACTTGTTTATCAATATCTTGTCAGGATAACGGACAGACCTATTAGTATCACACTTACGTTGGAAATATTTAGGATAAATAAAGGAAATGCAGTAATTCGTTTAGATTTTGATTAAAATTTTAATATTTTAAATTAGTATTGTAACATAACGTACTAGTTAAATGTATATAACTGTTTAAATGTATATGTAAAGTATTTTCCTGTCATTTGTACGTTTTCTATCCCCGCCTGTACGTCCGTCCGGTTCGACGTGTTATAGTATTAGCACAGGCCGCTACTTTACTTTACCTTTATATGATTTAAAATATTCATACAGATGTCGCGAAAAATAGCTAGTATAATATTATATAACCTGTTAACCCATTAGGTAGATGAAGATATGTCTGAATAAACAAACATGACAGGCGCACATTTACATTACTGTGCAAACGCTTTTAGACAAGATTTAGTGGCATTAGAGATGTATATGATAAGACTCGAATTTATGTTTGCTTTTTTTTTTAATCTTTTGTTTTTCTTATAATTTTATATTGATAACAGTTGCTTACAGTACAGTACAGTTACAGTAGGTAAAAAAATCACACGGCTCTGAAAAAAGAACTTTGAAAGCTTCCAGTGTTTGTTTGTAATAAAATCATAAGACAAAGGTTATAGTAGAATTATTTTGCGATGATTCGTGTTTGTTAAGTAAGTTTATGTAAAATAAATAAAAAATAACGACACCACAACCACCACCAACAGCAATACATACATTCACTACGACAAATTCAACGATCTGTTACAACCCTATTCAACATGGGCATATATTGCTAACTTATTGTTTCCCAATTGAGGTCGATATAAAGTATCGATCAGCAATATAGGCCTATAAAGTTCTTGTGATCTAGTCGACTTGCTGCCCAGCTACGGACCCGGTACCTGCCTGCCGGCTGGCTTCAGCAATAGACTAGTGACCATATACTCCGGCTCCAACCCGCTACAAGGGTTTCGCGCAAAAGTAGTCCAAGTACCAGTAGTGTTTAGATTACATTAAAGTTAATAAGTTCAGTTTGTGTTTTTCTTTATATATCAACCAAACTGGACGGTCTAACAGAACGTCCAGTATACGCCAAATATGCTCCACGAAAAAATCTCTTTGCGACTAGCATTACATAAATTTTTATAACAAACGCGGATTATAGCAAAATAAGTCTATAATAATTGTACTATGGAATTACGCAAATTTATGTTTGCTTTGTTTTATAAATCTTTTGTCTTCCTTACAATTTCATATTGACAGTTGACGCTCTTTAATAGCTTCAAAAACTTAGTCACTTTGCTTTTAGAAAAAAAATTTGCAATAAAAGTAATGCTTCCAGTGTTTTCGTGTAATGAAATCAGAAGTGGGATGATCCGCAAGCAAAATTTTGTCATTGCCTAAGAAGCCGCGACGCTATAATGGTTAAGGATGGGACGAGCAGTTTAAAGAACCGTCGGAAGTTTAGTATTCAATTTTTTGGTTTTTGTAATGCTGCTTCAGAAAACGCTTGCTAACCTTTTCCCAAAAAAAACAAATGAGAGGGTCCTATGCACTGTAGTGGTACCTTTTTTAACGATATTATTGTACAAGGAATTTTATTCTGCATTATTCTATTTAATTATTATAACGTGGAATGGCGCCAGGAATTAATGCTTGCTTCGTTTTCTCATTCAATCAATTAATTGATTTTTTTGTAAACTGTGATCCAGCTCTCTGTTAACTTGAAGATGCAATAAATTAAGATTTGTTAAATTGGGTATTAAATTTTTAGCACATTGATAGATCGCATATTTTAATTATGCATAATTATGGATCACAAGCTATTCACCGTCAACTTTGTAAGACGCAAGAGCTTTTAACATCCTAGTGAGAATTATAAGCAGTTTCCGACAACTTGGTAAGCATCACAACCTATTACAGACAACATCGTAAGGATCATGAACTTACGTTGTTTGACAACTAGGGTTTTTTTTAAACTAGATTATCGTACAAATGTGTAAGAGTCACGAACTGTCACCGACTTCATAAACTGTTAAAATAAACTGTTACCGAAAACATCGTAAGGCTCGATCACTATTCGGCCAGCAGGGCTTAGTTTTTAAACTAGGTACCAAAGCGGGATCTCTTATTCTGGAACCACAGCCCTACGCATAGCGTTTAATATCACTTCCAGCTCTATTTTATTCAACATCATCATCATTCTCCTGCCCTTATCCCACTGTAAGTCGACCGGCCGCCTGCCTGACGTCAACTCACCTTAGTCGCCTTTTACGACACCTCGGTAAGAAATGAGGGTGATCTATTCTATGCAGCCGGATACTACACGGCAAAACTCCATTTTACTCAACGTCACAATTATTAACGATTGAATCACTTAAACGCTGCCAAACGATGCATACATTTGCATCGCTCCGCAAATCTACCGGGCATTATGAATCGTTATGTAAATGGGATGGCCACTGTACACTTCAAATAACACTCGTAGCGAGATCCAACTATATGCAAATAACGGACCACGGGAGTATCTGGCATAGTTTTGATAATATATGGCATACAATAAATAGTACCTTGAATACCTGCTCTTATACCTACGTTATACTCATAATTTCTTCGATACAGATTATTTAGATTTGGTACAAAAGTAATTGGGAATGAGAACTTCGCGCCGGAAAACGCCGTGTTGGTAGACCCCAATCGAGATCGACTGACGACTTCAAAAAGGTCGCGTATTCATCAATTCTAGCAATACTCCTTCTACATGCATGTCATACTTCACACGATCGAACCGTGTCTTTTTCGGCCTCCCTCTTGTCACATATCCATCCACATTCATATTTAACACTGGTTTAGTTACATCATTTTCATTAACCTCAGTATATGTCCATACCATCTTAATATCTTGAGTAGCGATCCACTATAGTGCGGTTTTCAAATAATTTAATTTCGCGCACAACCATTTTATGGAATGATCTGCCTTTGGCAGCGTTTCCGGATCGGTACGACATAAGTGCCTTCAAAAAGCATATATTCCGACTGTTATAATTTTAAATACATACTTTAATACAAATATTGACATTTAATACAAATACAATTTAATACAAATTTTGACTGGCCCGTTGCCTGTAGCCTGGCCCGTAGCCTGGGTGTGTATTTGTATTTAAGTATGTATTTAAACTTATATATGTATTATATCTACCAGTTGTCCGTCACCCATAACACAAGTATTAAGTTACTTACTTTGGGGAGGACGACCGTGTGTGTAAATGTCCCATATATTTATTTATATTTATAAATATGTACTATTTATATATGTACGCTTGAAGATCCAACAAATTGTTTATAGAAAATATTGGCCCTCGGCGGGAATCGAACCCGCGACCTGCGGAGCTGAAGACAGGGTCACTACCCCCTGCGCCAACGTGTATAAAATATATGCAAATTTAAATTTGAATGTAATAGGAATTGTTAGATATTTCGATAGCCGCGGTTTTACGAAATTAGGCATGACGGCTTACTTTACATGCTATTTGCGTCATTCGATCGGCATTATAGCCTCCAAAAACATTAGAACGTTTGCGGCCTGTTGGTTGGAAGCATTACCGCATTAGTACAGATGTTATCAAAGTAAATTAGTAATATACATTATGTTTCTTGTGGTTGGTCATAAATAAAGTTTACACTTCAATATATGTAGAAACTGCATTGTTTCGAAAAATTTATGTTCCTCTAACTTTTAGTTTATGTAAATTAATTTTGCGTATGGAAGTTTAAGCTGTAATAGCCCAGCGGTAAGATCGTGTCACTCTTTTAAGCGGTTCTAACCCCGGGCAGGCACTAACCACGCGCTTTTCGGCGAAGAAAACATCGTGAGGAAACCTACATATCTCTATTGAATTCTGGGGATATGTGTAACCTACCAATTTGCATTTGAACAGCGTCGTTGGAGCTGAGCTCAACCTTTCTGTCAAAATACGTAGAGAAAAGGCTTATGCCCAGCAGTAGGATAGTAACATGCTGTTACTTAACTTTATTTTATTAAAGTTCAAATACAAAACATGAAAGCGTGACAAATAATCAGAAGAACAGACGGATATAAAACTAAATGGGCAGATCATTTCGTTCCGTAATTGAAGTATCATCAGGAGAAAGACAATTTAAAGTTAAATTTCATTCCTATATATATTAATACCAAGATTTGTATATGAATGTCGATTCTAAATAAATCTAGTCAAAAAAAGTCTCCTTTTGAAGACTGAACATACCTTCCAGACTTTTAGTGCCGTAGATATGATTACATCTCTCACAGCCGTCCTCTCAAACGTCCTCTGTCGTAATCAAATGGAGAACCTAAAAGCGACTTTATTCAAATTCACATTACACCCTTCGCACACCTGCGCCATATGTTCCCCGCCCTTGGGCGAATCCAATTTTCAAAGTCAATCATAAAACTTTATGAATAAACATTGTACGGCAGGGTGCGTAGGGCGAAAGAAAAAAGTTTGTACAAGAACTTTCAAAACTTGAGAAGCTGTGCGTTTGTTTTACACAAATTAATTTAGGTACAAAAATGTATTGGAACAAGATTCTATAATAAAATTCCACAAACAATCTTTCTTTTACCATTAAAGCATTTAAAAGAGGCTGATTTAGAAATTCAACTGTAATACTATTGAGAAAAACATAAGTAAATAGAGTATATAAATGTATGGGACAGACAGACTTTCGAATTTATAATATTAGAGGGGATTAATACGGATATCGACCAAAGAGGCAAATTAACTTCGTTTGCAACAGCTTACGCGAATTTCGTAAGCGAGATACGACTTTCATTTTAAACTGAAATAATTAAACGTCTAAGAGGATGGGGAATTATGGAATGTCATCTTTTGCTCGCTAATCTCACGTTATATTAATCCGAGAAAGTTTGTTAAAAAATTATTCATTTGTAATGTTTTGATCTTTAGATGGCGAATGTCATTCTTGAATCTACAATTCGCAATTGATTGCGGCAGATACTGCTGGTATGGAATGAGTCCTTAGATCCGATTGGTCACAGGTTGATACGCTGAAGTTCGTCGCCATAACGCCGACCTACAAGCGCTCCTACTACTCTTATTGCGACTCAATTGAATACGTAAACGAAATTGTTTTGCTTTTTGAAACGTCGTGGTATGAACCAAGACGTTTTAAAAACGCACACTCTAAGTCGTTAACGAATGAGCGTTCGGAATGCGTCCTAAAAACATGTAAGTAAAAGAGACAACTACTATAGTCATATAAATTTTCCTTTTCAAACATTACGAACCAATGGAATCCACACTTCATGGTACGAAAAGAAAGCGGTTCGCGGTCGTCGTTTACGTCTTCAATTGAGTCGCAATAAGAGTTCATGGTAGGCCTGCTGATAACCGGATGCCCAGGTGGAGTAGTTCCTCGAGGTGATTGATGTATCTGATGCATCGATCCATCAAAAAATGTAAAGTGTAAAGTGTGTAAATGTATATATATATACAATATTTTTGTACAATATTATTACAGTTAATGTATACAGCCGTCTATACTTACGTCTTTGGGTCAGCCCGACTAGTTTCAAGCCCATACGGGGCCCTTATTCATGAGCTCTTCATACGGCCGTTTAATAAAGGAAACTGTCAATGTGTCCTTTTCATTCCAATTTTCATTCCAACGTAAGCTGTGACAGCCCAGCGGTGAGACCCTGCGACTCTTTTGAGGTGGTCACGAGTCATTGCCGCCCGGGGCTTGACCCCGGGCGGCAATGAGTTTTTCTATTAAAAGTTAAGTTTCTAATTGATACTTGCAATTTATCACATGCTTTTCGGTAAAGGAAACCATCTTGAGGAAACCTGCGTATCTCTAGAGAATTCTGTGGATGTGTGTAACCTACCAATCCGCATTGGAGCAGCGTGTTAGGTCTTAGCTCCAATACTTCTCTCCAAAAACGGAGAGAAGAAGCCTTACGCAGTGGGATTGTAACGTTTTTATCTATCACGTACAAATGATCAGTCATATGTGGTATAAGAACTTTTTTTGTATAATTAATATACTTATTCGTGTTAATACTACCGTAAGGTCCTATTGTCTGTAAAGATAAGGTGCTTGCTTTTAACTCAATATTTATAACGTAGCGAAAGCAGTGTCTATATACAATAGTTATTCCTGTTAATAAACAACATAAGTCCCTAACTGAGCGCTCTTCCCGGACGCGCCGGACATAAAGTATGAAATAGAGTCCCGTAACGACGTTGTAAAATGTAACGCGGCCTGGACCGAGCGCCTGTACATGAGAATTAAATTTTAGTTACGACATTGTTACTGCTTACAGAAGAAAAATTGTTATATGTGGCGTAGTGTTGTAATTGCAGTTTAATGTCATAAAACTTATCCATATTTTGCATCATTTTTTTTAATCTGTTAAAATATATTTCTTTAATCCGCCGTGTGGTATCCGGCTGAGTAGAATGGACCACCCTCGTTGCTTACCGAGGTATCGAAAAAGGCGACTAAGGTAAGTTGACTCACCGTCTGGTTTCCGATTAAGTAGAATAGACCACCCTCATTACTTACCGCGGTCTCGTAAAAGGCGACTAAGGTAAATTGACCCGCCGGGTGGTTTCCGGTTAAGTGGACTAGACCAACCACATTTCTTAACGAGGTGTCGTAAAAGGCGAGGTAAGTTAATAATAAATAAATAAATAAATATATGGGACCCTTACACACACGGTCAACCGACCCCAAAGTAAGTAACTTAATACTTGTGTTATGGGTGACGGACAACTGGTAGATATACTATATATATAATTTTAAATACATACTTAAATACAAATAGACACCCAGGTTCGAAGAACCAACAAATTGTTTATAGAAAATGTTGGCCCTCGGCGGGAATCGAACCCGCGACCCGTGGAGCTGAAGGCAGGATCATTACCCAATGCGCCGAGGTATCGTTAAAGGCGACTAAGGTAAGTTGACCCGTCTGAGTAGAATGGACCAGTTGCAAAAAAACCTCGCCTGCCGGGAGCTTTAGTCGCGCGCGCGGCGTAAACTAACAGAGATACACTAAAATAATATAGCAGAGAATTGTAGATCTACAAAAATACTACAGAAAAGTCCTTTAACAGTATGTCTCTATCTCGTATGGTTAACTCACAATAACTACTTTTATGTTGAATTAAAAATATTACGTTATCTTCGAGACTGTTTTCTTCTATTCAATATCATTCCTTATCTAAACGGGTTCGGTAAATTAATTTACTTCTAGACAATTTCAAAGCAAACGTTATTAATTCACGTTAAACACCAACTGGTACTATGTTGGGAACAAACTCGTTTAAGAACCACAACGTTAAGCGAAAGCCTCTTTATTAAAACTTGCGCTGCGTCGATTCACAAACGCTCGTTTTGCATACAAAATACAGTTTAGCTACAAAACTTAGGCGTAATAAGATCAAACAAAGTTCGTATATTGAAGAAGAACTTATAAAATGTAATTTGAGATAATTTTTAAGCGTTTTATACACTGCTTTCTCATGACCGCGACTTTGTCTGCGTTGAGTTTAGGTATCCGCGACAAAGTAGATAGAGAATGTATATAATGCTAAATGTAGAGTGGATTACCACTTTGCATACTAGATAACTACAGGATTCGTAAAAACCATGCATCGCTTTACACCTACGAGCGTAAAAAATACGTCGCGTTAAAATTACGCAATAGGCGTTATAAGAAGTTTCGTATGGTATATTCAGCTTAACGCCCTCGGCATCACGACTAAAATGGAACACTGCACGATAAAATACGTCGCGATTTAAATACGCTGTCGTGTGAACAGATACCTGGATACCCATATGTTTAAATTCGACGTAATTTTAACTTACGATAAAAATCCTCTCGTGCGTACGAGGGGTTAATGTTCGTCGTGGAGTATATCTCTTGATAATGCTTCGGTTGCGGGGCGCAAAGATTGTATGTTTGTGTGTATGTTTAAACAGCAATTTAAAGAAACTATTAAAAGGAAGCTGATAAGAGAGTCTTCTATACTTGTAGCGGATATAATTTGTACAGCGAGTAATAAAACACGTGTGGATTCTTGAGTGTGGCGGCGTGCGCGCGCTATCGTGCCGGCGAGCGAAGTGACCGTTACGGTTTTTTTTTTTTTTTTTTTTTTTCGAATGTGTCTAATGCTGTTAGCCCTAATGGCTTTTACAGCGTCACCGGTGGGATGGGCGAGCGCAGAAGCTTCGCCGGGTAAAATTGATAAGAAGCGAGTGTTTTTTAGGCACTCGTAACTTATTGGGAGCGTCGCCTTAAGGGTGTCTCCTGCGAGACCGAACCTCGGCTTAAAGCGGCGCGTTTTGGAGGACTGTATCTAACACATTGACTTTGAAGAAGTCTGCATCACGGCGGCCGCGGCAGAGGGCTGCGGCCGCTTGACACAAGCAAGCGGGGACCTCGTCTTCGCCGGCGAAGACGCTGTTTGTGTGTGTATTGTGTGTATGTCTTGTTGGATGCTGTGATAGCATCGTCGGGGTCGTTGAGGACGCTCTTAGGGCGCCTGTGAAATCGGTTGGGGAAGTTAAACACCTTATAGTTGGACGCGGCTGCTATAAGGGGGTTAGGATGTGTGGACGCTTTCTCGAAGTAGGTCTTCGAGAATCGTTTGAAAAGATCGGCTATCGTGGGAAGGTCGAGATCTCTATGGAGATTCACGTTGCGCACGAACCACGGACAGCCAGTGGCTGTACGCATGAATCGATTTTGAAGTGTCTGCAACGGACACAGTCGTGACTTAGGAACGTGCGCGAACGCGACGCTCGCATAGGTCATTATGGGTCTAATGCAAGTCTTGTAAAGCGTCACTTTGTTGCGAAGTGACAGTTTACTAGTTTTGCACAATATCGGATAGAGGCGTCCCATGGCGTATGCCGCCCGGTTGCGGACAACGCGGATGTGTCGGATGAAGGATAGGGTGGGTTGAAAGATGACACCTAAGTATTTGACTTCCTTTTGCCAATCTAGACGTTTTTTGTAAATTGAGACTCTAGGGGGCGTCTGGATGAAGTCCATGGCTCTCCTAGACCTGGCAAAGAACATTGCTGCACTTTTGTCTGCGTTGATTTCGATTCTCCACCGGCGGAACCAGCTTCCGAGACTATCGGTCGCTGTTTGGAGCCTATCGCTGATAGTTGTAGGATTCCTACAAGTGGTGAAGATTGCGGTGTCGTCCGCGAACATGGCGAGATGGGTGGCTACACTAGATTTAGTGGAGAATCGTGGGATGTCGCTCGTGTAGAGTGAATAAAGGAACGGTGAAAGTACCGAACCTTGGGGGACTCCGGCGCGTAAGGTACGTCTTGAGGAGAGCGTACCGTCGATACGATATCTAAAGGAGCGATTTGTGAGATAATCGCGTATGATGAGGACGAGCCTATCGGGAATGCCTAGGTTTGCGAGTTTGTATATTAAACCCGCATGCCATACCTTGTCGAAGGCTTTGGCGACATCGAAGAAAACAGTACCGGTGTACCGTTTTTTGGCGAAGCCATTGAGGATGGTTTCGGTAAGTCTATGTACTTGTTGTACCGCGGTGTGTTTGGCGCGAAAGCCGAATTGCTCATCCGGTATGAGCTTCTTCGACTCTATGAACGTTATAAGTCTCGCGAGGATTACTCTCTCGTAGACTTTTCCTAGGCTGTTGAGCAAGCTAATGGGTCGATAGCTGCTCGGGAGATTGCTGGGTTTACCCGGTTTACGAATACCTATCACTATTGCTTCCTTCCATTCGTCGGGGAAGGAGCAACCTAACAGGAGGGCATTGAAAATCAAAGCTATTAGGTGTATCAGTTGGTCGGGGAGGCACTTGAGTGCCTTGTTGGAGATGGTATCGGGACCTGGAGACTTTCTAGTCTTCAAGTTTTTAATAATGGAACGGACTTCCTCTCCGGTGGTGGGGGCTAGTGGCTCACTTTCGGGAGCCTTCGAGGATATCGTAGCCGCCGCCAATTCCACCTCAAAGTGGAACTTGGCGTGTTCGGGGTGGCTAGGGTTGTCTGTGCATTGTCCCTCAAGGCTGTCGGCCAAGCACTCGGCCTTATCGATGTCGTCGAATGCGACCGGACGGTTAGGACGTAATAATGGGGGTGTAGCTGCACACTGGTCTCCTCTCAGGGATCTCGAGAGTTTCCAGAAGGCCTGGTGGCTCGGCGAGATCGCTGAGAGTTTATTCTCCCAGTCTGACTGGTGATTGAGCCGGAGTTTTTCCCTAACCTCTCTTTGGAGTCGCCGGAGTGTCCTCCGGTTTTCGTCAGTCGGGTAGGCGTCGTGGGCCCTAGTGGCGGCACGTTTACGTCTAAGTAAGTCACGCAGGTCGTCGGGTAGTCTCCGTCGGCCGTGGTCTTCGGGGACTACCTTGGAGCAACCTTTGAGTGAGTCTGTTATGTGTTTAGTAAGGTGGGTGACTGCGGATTTGGCACTATCCACGGAGTCTATGCTGTCAGGAATTTGACTTAAGTGGTCTGACTGTAAGGACTGGAGTTTCCCGCCTAGCTTACTCCAGTCTATGATCGTTTTGGTGGCGGGGGCCTCGGAGTCTATCCGGCCTAGATGAATTAGAACCGGGCGGTGATCCGAGTCTAATTCATGCAAGACTTCGATAGAACGTAACTGGAGAGTTACGTTTTTGATAATGTATATATCTAACACGTCGGCTTTGTCTGGGTCCCCGTTATGCGGGTACCTAGTCGGTTCGTTTGGGGCTATGACCTCAAAGCTGAGGTTTGGAAGGCCATTGAGACCTTGTAAGATTCTGCCGTTCCTATTGGTACGGCGTGAGTTCCATTGGTCATGTTTGGAGTTGAAATCTCCGGCCAATATTACGGAGTCGCCTAGTGCGAGAAGAGCGCGGACGTCTCTTTCGAGGACGCGTTTAGTGGGGCTTAGGTAGACTGAAGCTAGTATGATCGACTGATGGCCGGTCATACCCACCTGACAGACTGTAGCCTCCATGTTGGTGAGTTTAGGGGAATCAAGGGAAGAACAGTGGAGGGTTCTTTTGTAGTAAATTAGCGTGCCGCCTTTTGGGGATGACAGACGGTCATTTCTAATCAAATTGAAATTCGCAATGTTAGGATTGCGAATTTGGGGTTTTAAAAAGGACTCTTGTATTAAAAGAATGTCGATGTTGTGTGCAACTACGAAGTCGCGGACTTCGTCCATGTGATCGATAAGCCCGTTTGCGTTGTACGTAACTAGCTTGAGGGAGTGGGGTCTTTTCCTACTCGTTAAGGGGAAAAGCTTAAAGCCTAGCGATGGCCTGCACCAAACTGGAGTGTTCGAGCAAGGCCATTAATCGGTTTTGAGGATTACTCCTCAGCTTGTTTGCCAAAATTGACAGCTCCGAAGTGTCAATTTTGGTCACTATTTCGCAAACGAGTTTCATGTCGTCCATGAAACTCGTTGCCGGGGGGGTGGCTGTCGCTTTAGGAGCGGCAGTTTTTTGGGGCGCGGGCTGGCTCGCGGTGACGGCAGCGGGTTTCGCTGCCCCCACGTGAGCGGGCTTCGCTGGCACAGTTGGCTCGGGTGCCTGTTTCCTGTGCCAGGCATTTGTCGTGGGCAGAGGTGCGGGAACGAACCTCTCAGCCGGTTTGGGGGCGGCGCGAGCCGCCTTTTTACGGGCGGCCCTTCGGCCCCCCCGTTTTGCCCTGAGCGGGACTTTCGGGCAGCCGCGATAGCTCGCGGGGTGCCCTTGAGTCCTGCACAGGACACAGCTGGGAGGTTCCTCGGACGGAACCGTTCTGGGGCAGTCAACAGTGCCATGGTCGCCCAGGCACTTTACGCACCTTGGTCGTGCGGTGCAGTTTCGCTGCGAGTGGCCATATAGTTGGCAGCGATGGCACTGCCCCATGACCCCACGCGTACGCGGCGTTTCAATACGCAGACCCGACAGTCTGCATATAGTTTTTACGCTGAAGACACGTTTGCCTTCAGGACTGAGGTCGAGGACCGCGAGACAAAGTTCATAAGGAACTTTGGTCCTATGATGGTACATGCGGTGTACCTGCTTAATGGGGAGGCCCTGACTGAGGAGGTCCTGCTTGATTAGCTCGACGTCGAGCTCTACGGGAAGGCCCCGGATGACGACGCGGAGTTCGCGCTCGTCCTCTAGGGCGTAAGTATGGTAGCCGATCTTTTCGGCGTCTAGGAGCGTCGTGAGGCGACGGTGGTCCGCAGAAGACGGACATTGCACCATAATGCCCTGGCTAGTGGACCGGGCAGATGTAAAAGGGATGGACGAGCCATCCATGCGCGGGATTAGGCGGTGCCACTTGTCTTTTTCCCTGACAAACAGGGGCGGCACCTTCTCCTTCCTCTCCGTCATCGGTGAGTCGAGTTGGTCGACGTCGGCGGAGCGGGGAGCCTGTGAGGCAGGCTGGGGTTTGGGGGTGGGACGCTGGGTTGGTAAACCCGCGTCGCTGGTAGCCCTTTTGGGCGGGACGGTCTTGGGAGCCTTCAGCTTTCGCTTCTGGCTCTTTGAGAGGACGGCGGTGAAGCCGCCTCACGACGCTCCTAGACGCCGAAAAGATCGGCTACCATACTTACGCCCTAGAGGACGAGCGCGAACTCCGCGTCGTCATCCGGGGCCTTCCCGTAGAGCTCGACGTCGAGCTAATCAAGCAGGACCTCCTCAGTCAGGGCCTCCCCATTAAGCAGGTACACCGCATGTACCATCATAGGACCAAAGTTCCTTATGAACTTTGTCTCGCGGTCCTCGACCTCAGTCCTGAAGGCAAACGTGTCTTCAGCGTAAAAACTATATGCAGACTGTCGGGTCTGCGTATTGAAACGCCGCGTACGCGTGGGGTCATGGGGCAGTGCCATCGCTGCCAACTATATGGCCACTCGCAGCGAAACTGCACCGCACGACCAAGGTGCGTAAAGTGCCTGGGCGACCATGGCACTGTTGACTGCCCCAGAACGGTTCCGTCCGAGGAACCTCCCAGCTGTGTCCTGTGCAGGACTCAAGGGCACCCCGCGAGCTATCGCGGCTGCCCGAAAGTCCCGCTCAGGGCAAAACGGGGGGGCCGAAGGGCCGCCCGTAAAAAGGCGGCTCGCGCCGCCCCCAAACCGGCTGAGAGGTTCGTTCCCGCACCTCTGCCCACGACAAATGCCTGGCACAGGAAACAGGCACCCGAGCCAACTGTGCCAGCGAAGCCCGCTCACGTGGGGGCAGCGAAACCCGCTGCCGTCACCGCGAGCCAGCCCGCGCCCCAAAAAACTGCCGCTCCTAAAGCGACAGCCACCCCCCCGGCAACGAGTTTCATGGACGACATGAAACTCGTTTGCGAAATAGTGACCAAAATTGACACTTCGGAGCTGTCAATTTTGGCAAACAAGCTGAGGAGTAATCCTCAAAACCGATTAATGGCCTTGCTCGAACACTCCAGTTTGGTGCAGGCCATCGCTAGGCTTTAAGCTTTTCCCCTTAACGAGTAGGAAAAGACCCCACTCCCTCAAGCTAGTTACGTACAACGCAAACGGGCTTATCGATCACATGGACGAAGTCCGCGACTTCGTAGTTGCACACAACATCGACATTCTTTTAATACAAGAGTCCTTTTTAAAACCCCAAATTCGCAATCCTAACATTGCGAATTTCAATTTGATTAGAAATGACCGTCTGTCATCCCCAAAAGGCGGCACGCTAATTTACTACAAAAGAACCCTCCACTGTTCTTCCCTTGATTCCCCTAAACTCACCAACATGGAGGCTACAGTCTGTCAGGTGGGTATGACCGGCCATCAGTCGATCATACTAGCTTCAGTCTACCTAAGCCCCACTAAACGCGTCCTCGAAAGAGACGTCCGCGCTCTTCTCGCACTAGGCGACTCCGTAATATTGGCCGGAGATTTCAACTCCAAACATGACCAATGGAACTCACGCCGTACCAATAGGAACGGCAGAATCTTACAAGGTCTCAATGGCCTTCCAAACCTCAGCTTTGAGGTCATAGCCCCAAACGAACCGACTAGGTACCCGCATAACGGGGACCCAGACAAAGCCGACGTGTTAGATATATACATTATCAAAAACGTAACTCTCCAGTTACGTTCTATCGAAGTCTTGCATGAATTAGACTCGGATCACCGCCCGGTTCTAATTCATCTAGGCCGGATAGACTCCGAGGCCCCCGCCACCAAAACGATCATAGACTGGAGTAAGCTAGGCGGGAAACTCCAGTCCTTACAGTCAGACCACTTAAGTCAAATTCCTGACAGCATAGACTCCGTGGATAGTGCCAAATCCGCAGTCACCCACCTTACTAAACACATAACAGACTCACTCAAAGGTTGCTCCAAGGTAGTCCCCGAAGACCACGGCCGACGGAGACTACCCGACGACCTGCGTGACTTACTTAGACGTAAACGTGCCGCCACTAGGGCCCACGACGCCTACCCGACTGACGAAAACCGGAGGACACTCCGGCGACTCCAAAGAGAGGTTAGGGAAAAACTCCGGCTCAATCACCAGTCAGACTGGGAGAATAAACTCTCAGCGATCTCGCCGAGCCACCAGGCCTTCTGGAAACTCTCGAGATCCCTGAGAGGAGACCAGTGTGCAGCTACACCCCCATTATTACGTCCTAACCGTCCGGTCGCATTCGACGACATCGATAAGGCCGAGTGCTTGGCCGACAGCCTTGAGGGACAATGCACAGACAACCCTAGCCACCCCGAACACGCCAAGTTCCACTTTGAGGTGGAATTGGCGGCGGCTACGATATCCTCGAAGGCTCCCGAAAGTGAGCCACTAGCCCCCACCACCGGAGAGGAAGTCCGTTCCATTATTAAAAACTTGAAGACTAGAAAGTCTCCAGGTCCCGATACCATCTCCAACAAGGCACTCAAGTGCCTCCCCGACCAACTGATACACCTAATAGCTTTGATTTTCAATGCCCTCCTGTTAGGTTGCTCCTTCCCCGACGAATGGAAGGAAGCAATAGTGATAGGTATTCGTAAACCGGGTAAACCCAGCAATCTCCCGAGCAGCTATCGACCCATTAGCTTGCTCAACAGCCTAGGAAAAGTCTACGAGAGAGTAATCCTCGCGAGACTTATAACGTTCATAGAGTCGAAGAAGCTCATACCGGATGAGCAATTCGGCTTTCGCGCCAAACACACCGCGGTACAACAAGTACATAGACTTACCGAAACCATCCTCAATGGCTTCGCCAAAAAACGGTACACCGGTACTGTTTTCTTCGATGTCGCCAAAGCCTTCGACAAGGTATGGCATGCGTCTAGGAGCGTCGTGAGGCGACGGTGGTCCGCAGAAGACGGACATTGCACCATAATGCCCTGGCTAGTGGACCGGGCAGATGTAAAAGGGATGGACGAGCCATCCATGCGCGGGATTAGGCGGTGCCACTTGTCTTTTTCCCTGACAAACAGGGGCGGCACCTTCTCCTTCCTCTCCGTCATCGGTGAGTCGAGTTGGTCGACGTCGGCGGAGCGGGGAGCCTGTGAGGCAGGCTGGGGTTTGGGGGTGGGACGCTGGGTTGGTAAACCCGCGTCGCTGGTAGCCCTTTTGGGCGGGACGGTCTTGGGAGCCTTCAGCTTTCGCTTCTGGCTCTTTGAGAGGACGGCGGTGAAGCCGTCGTCCTCTTCTGATGCAGCTGAGGTCGAGGGGGACGATGACTTTGAAGCTTCAGAAGCTTCAGACGTCTCTGAAGGAGACTCAGACTCAGCGTCGGACTGCTCCTCTACTTCCATGTCGGGGGACACGGAGCGGGAGCGCGATAAGCGCTTCTCCGGAGCGGGAGGAGAAGGTGCTGCCGGGCTGCCACTCGCTGCCTGGGAAGGCGGGAGGGCGTTAGTTAACTCCTTTAACACGGCGGGATGGTGCGCCCGGAGGTATTCGTAGATAGCGTCCAGGAGCGGAAGCCCCGTGGAGCGTATTGGGGCCATGATGGCCCGCTGGTGTAGGTTTGCCTCCCTGCCGGATGGCAGGGAGGTGAGTACCTAGGTGAAAACCCTAGCCCGAGTCTCTCTCCCTTCGGGGGAAAGAGGTGAGTACCTAATATAATAAATTAGTGTACTTACGCACGGACGGAACCACCTACGGCTAGTGTTATGCGTGAAGCACCACACTACCTAATCCAACAACGATGCACTAACACAATCCACTTGCACTGCACGAACAAACAGTCCAAAGTCCTTTGAGCACTATTTCTTCTATCTTTCGCGGCACACGCGTGAGTCTGGCGGGGGGAGCACAAACGGGATTGCGCTCGACCGGGACATCCGCACGCTACGGCGGCGATCGATGGAATGACCGTTACGGCTCGGGTGGGGCGCTTTTATACACGCGTAGCGCTTGCACTCGCACTATCTTTATTTAACAATAACTATTTACAAAGGTTCTTAGTCTAGCAACTTACGTATACGCCTTATAACTATTACGTATGTCTTATTAACTAACTTAACCATTTACGAATAAAAGACGATTACTCTAAATGTTTATTCTAAAATACTCTATTCTACAACCTATCTTATCAATTAATCTTTATTATTAAGTACAAAATGGAGAAATAGTCAGTATTAAATACAAAACGGAGAAATCGTCGTCTACATTCCCCCCTCCGTGCGAGAGTGCTTCGAGCACTAACTCGATGCTGCTGACGGCGATTTGGATATCACTACCAGCTTCGGAGTAGACCTCTTGAGGATTCCGGCAGCGGAGGATTTGCATAGTGGTGTTGTCCGGTGCCGTATCTTGGGGCGATGGTAGAAAGGTACTCTCTTAGCCATCTTTTCCAAAAATGATCGGTCAGGCGCTGTACGGCGCTTCCAGGTGGTAGATCCGATCAATTCATGATCGTTGAATTCGCCAAATCGTTGCGTACCGCTCGATCGTCCGATTAAGAAATGGTTCGGCGTGAGGCTTTCTTCCTCTTCTAGTTCCATTGAAACGTCGGTGAGTGGACGAGAATTAATTGGATGTTCGGCTTCTAACAATAAGGTGAGAAGTATTTCTTCGCGAGGGTGTCTCGTCGCGAGGGTGGCGGAGAGCGCGATTTTGACAGACCGCACCAACCGTTCCCATGCTCCTCCCATGTGTGGTGCTCCAGGAGGGATGAATTTCCATTTTATGCCTCGTTGCGTTGCTTTCTCGGTCATTTTTTCAAATTCTTTTCTAAGTTCTTTATTGGCGCCTACGAAGTTGGTGCCGTTATCGCTGTATATGGTTTTGGGAGTGCCTCTGCGGGCTATCATGCGTTTTAACGTGAGCAACATGCTATCGGCTGATAGCGACGTGGCCATTTCGAGGTGTACGGCTCTGTTTTTTATGTAAATCGCTGAACATGGAGATGAAGTTGCCCCAAATATCAAGGTCTTCATCCTATATTCCCGCGGTTCTGTGTCGGAGTCATTTTTCCACAAAAAACGAAGACTGTCTCTATCTTCATCACGTATCTGAACGCATAGGAACATTTCCTTAATATCTGCCGCTATAGCTATGGGACCTTGCCGGAATCTTATCAATACGCCGAAAAGCGATTGCAGCAGATCGGGCCCAGGCAGCAAGGCGTCGTTCAGGCTTTTACCATTCGTGCGCTCGGCTGCGTCGAACACTAATCTCATTTTTTGTTTTTGAGGGTGTACGACGGCAAAATGTGGCAGGTACCATGTTCTAGTAGAGGTGGGATAACTGTTCGTCAATTCAGCGTAGCCGCTCTTTAATAAATTTTCTATTTGCTCAGTGTATTTGGCTTTAAATCTTTCGTCCTTGGTTAATTTTTTCATAATACCAGCTAGGCGGCGAACTGCGCTGTTTCTGTTTGATGGTAAAACGCTTCGCCACAATAGGCCGCATTCGAATTTCCCTTCGGGGAGTCGTCTCGTGGTATTCTCTAATAACATCAGCGCTCTTTGTTCGGGGTCATTCATCGGCTTTTTGGGTGCTATTCCCAACGAGTCTAATTCGAAGTGTGATTTGATCAGGTTTTCTATTTCACTTTCATTGCTTTGTCGTATGTGGTTTATAAACAACACGGGTTTCGTCGTGTCAGTCTTGCAACCGTGCAATATCCATCCAAGCCGTGTGAATGAAGCCACTGGTCGGTTCGGTTCACCGGTTTTCAGTTCTCTCGAAACAATCAGATGCCAATTGTCTTGGCCTATTAGGAGAGAAGGTCGTGTTTCTTCGTATAATAACTGATCTTCGATGTCGACTAGATGAGGGCAGTTCTCGATGTCTTCCATCTTGATCGATTGTGATGCCAAATTTAAGTGTTGTATGGTGTACGCTTTCATGTGTGCGTACTCTCTTCCAAACATACCTCTAATTTGCAGCTTCAAACATCTCGATTGTCCCGTCTCTATCTTGTGACCGCTAACGCCCTCTATCGAGAGATCGTGTCGCGATCCCGTGGCGCCTAGTTGATCGGCCACTTCTTCTAGTAGTAGCGTGACGGTCGAGCCCTCGTCTAACAAGGCCGAGACGGTTGCTGTGCCGTTCGGTCCGCTTAATTCGACCGGCACGATCTTTAGGTAGGATCTCGACGTGCCCACATGGTTCACGGAAACAATTTTGTTCTGCTCAATATTTTCTTCGGTGGTTGCATGGAGCATAGCATGATGGTTTCTAGAGCAGCCGTCTTTGCCACAACGTTTAGATCTGCATGCTTGGTGGCGGTGATTTGTTTTAAGGCACTTGAAACACACTTTTAAGTTTTTCACTATCACCCACCTCTGCTCCACGGATTCCTTGGTGAACTGTGCGCAACCATCCAGTTCATGTTCACTTTTGCACAATAAACACTTTTTCTTTTCTTTTCGTATGACACTTAATACGATATTCTTTTCAGTTTCAAATTCGTCGTTATCACTATCATCTGATCCCGATTCCGCGCTGCTACATTTATTGTGTTTAGCAGCGTGTACTTTTGCGTTTCGAAATGATCTTCTGAACGGTTCTGATTTTACGCGTGGTGAGGGTTGAGTGTCGTATGTCCCAAACTGGTCCGCGATCGTGTTCAAGAATTTTGACAGTGCGACCAACACCGGTTCCTCTTCTCTAGTGGATCGGTATTCATACCATCTAAAAATTGCATAAATATCATGTGACTTTGTTATCTAAACATTCATAGTGCTAAAAGTAATATAAATCTAAAATAATAAAACATATGACGGCCGTTGTCACTGCTGTCACGATTGTTTCGTTATTCCGCAAAAAAACTAAACAGTGATAGTTAAATTTTTGCTAAATTTCCCATCCTCCAAGTCAAACATAAGTAATAAGTATAAATCTATAGTAAACTGTGCTTAAACCAAGTGATAAACAACAAAATAATTTTTAAATTATTCGTTGTTCATTGTGGATCAGTGTGCACTTGTAGCGGTGACTCATATATTTTTTATTACCTACCGAGGCAGCTCACTGCAAGGACAGTTTTTAACGTCTCATACAATAGTTATACTTAATTATATCAGGCTATTCGTAGTGTAAATGGCGCAGTGGTTCATAGCTCACGAGACGAGAAATATAATGTAAAGCACTGAATTTAAAGTTCGAATCAACAAACACTGAAAGATAGATATTTCTTTTTTTGTTTTTGTATTTTATTTTTGGAATTTTTTTTTTTTTTACATGCATAATTCTGATTTTTTTGTTTTTTTTTTTTTTAATCTTTAATATTAATTTACTATTGGAATAAACTCAATTTAAAGAGGAAAAAATATCTACTTCTCGAAATGGATCAACACTCTTCAAATGTAACTATGAGGAAAAAACATATTTCACGATCGTTTACAGACTTGTCAGATATTTTGCAAGATAATAGCCACATGAATTCTACCATAATGAATTCTACAATGAAGAGTCTGCCAAATGTATCAGTGGGTGATATAACTTATATACAAGATCTAAAACTACAATTGCAACAATTGACTTATCAGCTAGAAAGTGCACATGAAGAAATAGAAAAATTGAATTCAGAAAATTACACGCTCAAGAAAACATTAGAAAAATATGACAAAAAAATTAGTCTATTTAAGAAAATTGGTGTGTCGGATAACTTATTAAAAAATATTTCATCACCTGCAGTGAGAAAAATAAATAAAATCATATCGATACAACCAGAAAAAGTTAATGATGAAAATGACTCGTTCCAGCTTGAAGAACAGGCAATAGAAACAGAAGCAGCAGCTAAAAATAGAAACTTGTGTAACCGCAGTATAATAAGTGACTCAAAAAATATGAACAATAAGTCTAACTTGCCAAACAGAAAAGTAAATAAAATTTCAAAACGTAAAATAATTATAATTGGCGATCAGCAGGCATGTGGCCTATCGTTAACATTACTGCAGTCAAGGAAAAACTCCTGGAACAACTTTTATGATATTTTTGGTTATGTAAAGCCTAACGCAGGATCTTCTAGCGTACTCTCGGATAATAGTAACATAGAACTTTTAGATAAAAATGATAAACTTGTAATTGCGGTTGGAGCTAATGACACTAATCCATTTGAAGTTATTGATGCGCTATCTTTGAAACTCGAAAAAGCATCTAACACAAACGTTCTTATTTTGCCAGTTGTAAATAATCAATACCTCAATACTTCTTCATTAAATAATTTTATTTCTTCCACTGCAAAACTGTATTCAAATGTTCAATATCTAAAACTCGATAAAGATAAATTAAAAGGTCACTATAATTTGCCAGAATTGTACTCGGAATTAATTAACTTTGCTATTGATTTTGACGATTATAAGTCACAGTATTTAATTGAAAAAGGTAAAAAAAATAAAACTATTTTAAACATTAGAAAGCAACAAAAAAATAAATACCAAAAAGGTACTATTCCTTTTTACTTCAAAAAACAAAGCGAACTGAAAGAAATAAAAAAAGAATCATCCACGTCACTATTCCCAAAAGGTACAATCCCTTATTATTTTCCGAAAATAAACAACACAAAAGGTAGTACAGCAAATTCGTTTTTTCATTAAAAGAAATCAATCAGCGATAACTCTCTTACATCAAAACATTGCATCAGTTTCATCAAAAATAGAATCAATAGAAATAGCTTTAGATGAATTACAGCTAAGTCAGAACCTAAATATCGAAGTTATTTGTCTAAGTGAAACTTTTTTAGAATCAGGATGTGAGCATAATATTAAATTAAACAATTTTACCATGGCAACGTTTTATTCTCGGCCAGATAAAAAAAGAGGAGGAACTTGTATACTCATAAAAAAAAATTTGAATTACAAAAAAATTACGTTAATTGATAATTTGGCTTGCATCTATGACTTTGAATGCTGCGCACTTGAGATTCCAAAATATAATCTCATTATAAGTTGTATATATCGAATCCCAAGAGCTAAAAATGTCACAATTTTTTTTAATAAACTTGATTCACTGCTAGATATATTAACTCGTAAAACAAAAGCTAAGGTTATTATTTGTGGAGATTGGAATATAAATGTTTTAATTGACAATAAAACAACCCAAGAACTCCGGGGGATTCTTAGTAATCACAATATGAATATACATATACAAAGTCCTACTAGGCGGAATGCATGTATAGATCTTATTGCAAGTAATATAGCTTCCATAAAGAGTGCAGTACACACTGTTGGTTTATCTGACCATGAAACGGCTCAAACCTTATCATTTGACACAAAAACACAGTGCACTGCTCCCCATTGGTATGAATATAAAAGAAATTATAGCAAAGAAAATAAACACAAATTCAAAAAATACATAGCAGCCCTATCTTTTAGCGAAGTTTATGAGTCACTGGAAATAAATACAGCATTTAATAATTTCTTAGATGTAATTGAACTTTTTTATAATCTTTGTTTCCCGGTAGTGAAAATTAGATTAAGTCCTAAAAATAAAACTATAGCTTGGATAACAAGAGGGTTAAAAAAATCAAGCATTGTAAAGAGAAAACTCTACTTAAAGTACATTAAAACGTCTGCTAATAAAAGATATAACAAGCGTATTTACCAAAATTATAGTAGATTATTAAAAAAATGTATACAAACATCGCAAAAAATACAAAATAGCATATATATATCTAACCAAAAAAATAAATGTAAGGCAACATGGGCAATTATTAAGAATACTATAGGCAGCACTACTCAAAAAAACACTATTGATAGCATAAATATTGATAATAAAATAATAACTAATCCTAAAGAAATTTCAGAAACATTTAATAATTTTTTTATACAACTCACCGACAAAGTCAATGTAAAAAATCAAGACAAAATAAAAAACCATATACAACACAATCCTAAAACTCTGTTTCTCTCACCTACAGACCCATATGAAATAAAACAAATTGTTAAGAGACTACGAAATAGCTTCTCTGTAGGATCTGATGGAATCAGAACAGATGTTATTAAATTTGCGTCCGAAGAATTAAGTTTTCCGATAAGTCACCTCATTAACATGTCATTTGAACAAGGTATATTTCCGACCAAATTAAAAGAAACTTTAATTACTCCAGTACTTAAAAAAGGAAAAAAAACACAAATGAATAATTACAGGCCAATAGCACTTATCACTATCTTCTCAAAAATATTTGAAAAGGCTATGTATACTAGACTCGATAATTTTGTTTCTACCTCAAATATACTAAAAAAAGAACAGTTCGGATTTCAAAAAAATAGCTCTACAACTAAAGCATGTTTTAAATTAATTCAAATAATCACTGAGTGTATAAATAATAAAATTCCAGTTATAACAATATTTCTTGACATGAGTAAAGCATTTGATTTCGTAAATCATGACAATCTGCTTTCAAAACTAGATAAGTATGGAATACGAGGGATTGCAAATAAATGGTTTAGTAGCTATCTTAGGGAACGTGTACAATGTACACAAGTCAGTAAGGTCATAAATCGTAATAAAAACTTAATTACATCCTCTTTTAAAAGCAACAACACAGGTGTTCCCCAAGGAAGCATTCTGGGGCCCTGTTTATTCCTATTATATATAAATGATTTACCTAATGTCATTCAACATCATTGTTTGTTATTTGCTGATGATATTTCCTTAATCATTAAATGTAAAAATGAAAAAGAATTTGAAAAGGATGTAAACTGCTCGTTTTCTCAAATAATAGAATGGTTAGAACAAAATAATTTGGAAATAAATTTAACAAAAACAAAATTTATAGCTTTTAAAACTTATAAATCAAAACATCTACCTCTTGTATTACAACATAACAATACGCATATAGAACAAGTTGAAGTTATAAAATTTTTGGGCATCAAATTAGATAGTAATTGTAGTTGGAAATATCACATTATTGATTTGTGCAACAGGCTTAATAAATTTGTGTATGCTATTAAGAGAC
Source organism: Morpho deidamia (assembly GCA_947086505.1). Lineage (NCBI taxonomy): Eukaryota > Metazoa > Arthropoda > Insecta > Lepidoptera > Nymphalidae > Morpho > Morpho deidamia. The sequence goes on from CAMTZC010000024.1 coordinate 17,853,683, forward strand.
TTAGACAGATATCAACTCAGGCGTCTGTATTGTGCGCGTACCATGGTTATGTGTCGTCGGTACTTAGTTATGGTATTGTAATCTGGGGTAACTCAGTGGATGCGAATAAAATATTTAAGGTACAAAAGAAATGTATACGTGCTATATGCAAAGCAAATGTTCTAGATACCTGTAAGCCTTTGTTTAAAACGCTCAATATATTGCCCTTGCCCTGTATTTATATCAAGGAAATATGCATATTTGTGAAAAAATATCCTGACTATTTTAAAAGTAATGACGCAAGGTATAGAGATAGATTACTATTACCCAGAATAAAATTATCGCTTTACAAAAAAAATGCATACTGTATGTCAATTATAATATACAATAAGCTGCCTAAATATATAAAAGACTTATGTCTTCCTAAATTTAAATTAAAGCTACATGAGTGGCTATTATCTCATTGTTTTTATTCGATAAATGAATATTTAAACTTACAGATTAAGCCCTTACAAAAAATAAGATCGAAAATTTAAATTAGTTGCTGTTACCTATGTAATTGAAAATACCATTATTAAATGCTTTATAGCTATGTAAGTTTTAAAAATTTTTAAATGTTAATGCTAAACCGTTTCTTATATTTGCATGCCATTTCTTGGTATTACACTAAAACGAACAATTGTAACACCTTTTTGTAAGTTTGCAAGTGTATTATGCAAAAATAAATGAATTTGAATTTGAATTAAACTTTACTAGCATGTTCATTTTATCGATGATCTTTTCGGCTATGTCGTTCGAGTACAAGTAATCTACTCTATTCATTTGCCGTATTGCGTTTACGCTGTTGCTTACACTCGTAGCGAATACACCTATGCCCTTTATATCGTGTGACATAGGTGGTATTCTTTCTAGTAAATCCACCTCGCTTTTAACCAAGTGAGTGGGTCTTCCAAATCTTCTTGCCAATGTTTCTAGTATCTCTACAGTATTTGTATTTGTGTATAATAGAGATCTTACGGCTTCTCTCGCCTGTCCCTGTAGGGATCTTCTCAGGCGAGCTATATTCTCGATTTCAGTAAAATACGACTTCGTGTCTTTGTACGTTGCGGTAAACGCAATCCAATCTCTCGGGTTGCCGTCAAAATACGGTAATTCACTAATGTACCTCGGCGGAGCTTTCATTGTGTTTTCTTTTGAGCCATTTATGGCGGCTATTAGGGCGGACGTAAGTTCGCATAGCCCATTGTTCTCACCCGGCCCGGTGCCTTTTGTACTTTGCTGTGGCGGCGGCGATGTTTCGATCCATTCGGATACCGGTTCGTTATCTTCGTCACTCAGGTCCGAATGATCGGCGTCTAGGCGTAATAATTCCAGTTTTGTTCGCGCTAGAGCTGCTGCGGCCTCGGCTCGTTCTAGCTCCAAACGCGCCTGTAATTCTGCACGCCGGCTAATTGAACTGCGTGACCCCGTTGTCCTCTTTCCTTTCGCCGCCGGTGCCGTCGGTTTGGTGCACGTGGTGTTTCCTGGACCCGTGATGCTTTCCAGGCATGTTGTGTTTTCTGAGCACGTGGTGTTTTCTGGGAGCGTGGTGTTGTCCGGGCATGTGTTATTTTCGGTGCTTGTACCGACGCTCTCTTCATTCAGCGACTTCTTGCTTCGCGTTCTTATGGTACTCATCTTGAGTTCTTTTCCTTCTTATTTCCCTATCTTTCCCTAGCGGCCCTATCAATCTCGTTCGAGGGCCCGGAGGGACACGCTCTCCCGAGGATGGAGATTTAGGATAAGAAAGGTAGGAGTCGCCCGCCAGAGGGCACCGTGTGAAATTAGAGTGCTCGGGTATCGAGAGGAACGCTCAACACCTTCGGCGTGCCCACCAGGAGGCCACTAAATCACACGAGCCTTATCGGCGCGACCGGACTGGTACAGACTAACAGCCTCGAAAAAGGCTAGCTGGCGGTGTCGTCCGTTACACCACTTCCGCCTCAAGAGGGCGTTCACTCACTGTCCACCGTTTGACACCGTTAGGTGGTGGGCAAGTGAGCCGCGGCGAACCGCTTTGTGTGCCTTCGGGCACGGAATGACTTCGTACTTGCCGACGAGTTCTTGAAGCGATCTTCGGTAGTGCTTTCACGGTCCGATTCGTCGGTGGCCTGCCGCGTGAACGATTCGTCGAACAATGCTTCTCAGGGCTTCCCGTTGCACTTGTGAGATTCCTCTTCTTTATTTCTTCGCTAGCTTCCTTAATCTTGAACGCCAAATTCTTGTAATCCGGAATCGAAGGACCAAACACTGTAGCGGATATAATTTGTACAGCGAGTAATAAAACACGTGTGGATTCTTGAGTGTGGCGGCGTGCGCGCGCTATCGTGCCGGCGAGCGAAGTGACCGTTACGGTTTTTTTTTTTTTTTTTTTCGAATGTGTCTAATGCTGTTAGCCCTAATGGCTTTTACAGCGTCACCGGTAGGATGGGCGAGCGCAGAAGCTTCGCCGGGTAAAATTGATAAGAAGCGAGTGTTTTTTAGGCACTCGTAACTTATTGGGAGCGTCGCCTTAAGGGTGTCTCCTGCGAGACCGAACCTCGGCTTAAAGCGGCGCGTTTTGGAGGACTGTATCTAACACATTGACTTTGAAGAAGTCTGCATCACGGCGGCCGCGGCAGAGGGCTGCGGCCGCTTGACACAAGCAAGCGGGGACCTCGTCTTCGCCGGCGAAGACGCTGTTTGTGTGTGTATTGTGTGTATGTCTTGTTGGATGCTGTAATAGCATCGTCGGGGTCGTTGAGGACGCTCTTTGGGCGCCTGTGAAATCGGTTGGGGAAGTTAAACACCTTATAGTTGGACGCGGCCGCTATAAGGGGGTTTGGATGTGTGGACGCTTTCTCGAAGTAAGTCTTCGAGAATCGTTTGAAAAGATCGGCTATCGTGGGAAGGTCGAGATCTCTATGGAGATTCACGTTGCGCACGAACCACGGACAGCCAGTGGCTGTACGCATGAATCGATTTTGAAGTGTCTGCAACGGACACAGTCGTGACTTAGGAACGTGCGCGAACGCGACGCTCGCATAGGTCATTATGGGTCTAATGCAAGTCTTGTAAAGCGTCACTTTGTTGCGAAGTGACAGTTTACTAGTTTTGCACAATATCGGATAGAGGCGTCCCATGGCGTATGCCGCCCGGTTGCGGACAACGCGGATGTGTCGGATGAAGGATAGGGTGGGTTGAAAGGTAACACCTAAGTATTTGACTTCCTTTTGCCAATCTAAACGTTTGTTGTAAATTGAGACTCTAGGGGGCGTCTGGATGAAGTCCATGGCTCTCCTAGACCTGGCAAAGAACATTGCTGCACTTTTGTCTGCGTTGATTTCGATTCTCCACCGGCGGAACCAGCTTCCGAGACTATCGGTCGCTGTTTGGAGCCTATCGCTAATAGTTGTAGGATTCCTACAAGTGGTGAAGATTGCGGTGTCGTCCGCGAACATGGCGAGATGGGTGGCTACACTAGATTTAGTGGAGAATCGTGGGATGTCACTCGTGTAGAGTGAATAAAGGAACGGTGAAAGTACCGAACCTTGGGGGACTCCGGCGCGTAAGGTGCGTCTTGAGGAGAGCGTACCGTCGATACGATATCTAAAGGAGCGATTTGTGAGATAATCGCGTATGATAAGGACGAGCCTATCGGGAATGCCTAGGTTTGCGAGTTTGTATATTAAACCCGCATGCCAAACCTTGTCGAAGGCTTTGGCGACATCGAAGAAAACAGTACCGGTGTACCGTTTTTTGGCGAAGCCATTGAGGATGGTTTCGGTAAGTCTGTGTACTTGTTGTACCGCGGTGTGTTTGGCGCGAAAGCCGAATTGCTCATCCGGTATGAGCTTCTTCGACTCTATGAATGTTATAAGTCTCGCGAGGATTACTCTCTCGTAGACTTTTCCTAGGCTGTTGAGCAAGCTAATGGGTCGATAGCTGCTCGGGAGATTGCTGGGTTTACCCGGTTTACGAATACCTATCACTATTGCTTCCTTCCATTCGTCGGGGAAGGAGCAACCTAACAGGAGGGCATTGAAAATCAAAGCTATTAGGTGTATCAGTTGGTCGGGGAGGCACTTGAGTGCCTTGTTGGAGATGGAATCGGGACCTGGAGACTTTCTAGTCTTCAAGTTTTTAATAATGGAACGGACTTCCTCTCCGGTGGTGGGGGCTAGTGGCTCACTTTCGGGAGCCTTCGTGGATATCGTAGCCGCCGCCAATTCCACCTCAAAGTGGAACTTGGCGTGTTCGGGGTGGCTAGGGTTGTCTGTGCATTGTCCCTCAAGGCTGTCGGCCAAGCACTCGGCCTTATCGATGTCGTCGAATGCGACCGGACGGTTAGGACGTAATAATGGGGGTGTAGCTGCACACTGGTCTCCTCTCAGGGATCTCGAGAGTTTCCAGAAGGCCTGGTGGCTCGGCGAGATCGCTGAGAGTTTATTATCCCAGTCAGACTGGTGATTGAGGCGGAGTTTTTCCCTAACCTCTCTTTGGAGTCGCCGGAGTGTCCTCCGGTTTTCGTCAGTCGGGTAGGCGTCGTGGGCCCTAGTGGCGGCACGTTTTCGTCTAAGTAAGTCACGCAGGTCGTCGGGTAGTCTCCGTCGGCCGTGGTCTTCGGGGACTACCTTGGAGCAACCCTTGAGTGAGTCTGTTATGTGTTTAGTAAGGTGGGTGACTGCGGATTTGGCACTATCCACGGAGTCTATGCTGTCAGGAATTTGACTTAAGTGGTCTGACTCTAAGGACTGGAGTTTCCCGCCTAGCTTACTCCAGTCTATGATCGTTTTGGTGGCCGGGGCCTCGGAGTCTATCCGACCTAGATGAATTAGAACCGGGCGGTGATCCGAGTCTAATTCATGCAAGACTTCGATAGAACGTAACTGGAGAGTTACGTTTTTGATAATGTATATATCTAACACGTCGGCTTTGTCTGGGTCCCCGTTATGCGGGTACCTAGTCGGTTCGTTTGGGGCTATGACCTCAAAGCTGAGGTTTTGAAGGCCATTGAGACCTTGTAAGATTCTGCCGTTCCTATTGGTACGGCGTGAGTTCCATTGGTCATGTTTGGAGTTGAAATCTCCGGCCAATATTACGGAGTCGCCTAGTGCGAGAAGAGCGCGGACATCTCTTTCGAGGACGCGTTTAGTGGGACTTAGGTAGACTGAAGCTAGTATGATCGACTGATGGCCGGTCATACCCACCTGACAGACTGTAGCCTCCATGTTGGTGAGTTTAGGGGAGTCGAGGGGAGAACAGTGGAGGGTTCTTTTGTAGTAAATTAGCGTGCCGCCTTTTGGGGATGACAGACGGTCATTTCTAATCAAATTGAAATTCGCAATGTTAGGATTGCGAATTTGGGGTTTTAAGAAGGACTCTTGTATTAAAAGAATGTCGATGTTGTGTGCAACTACGAAGTCGCGGACTTCGTCCATGTGATCGATAAGCCCGTTTGCGTTGTACGTAACTAGCTTGAGGGAGTGGGGTCTTTTCCTACTCGTTAAGGGGAAAAGCTTAAAGCCTAGCGATGGCCTGCACCAAACTGGAGTGTTCGAGCAAGGCCATTAATCTGTTTTGAGGATTACTCCTCAGCTTGTTTGCCAAAATTGACAGCTCCGAAGTGTCAATTTTGGTCACTATTTCGCAAACGAGTTTCATGTCGTCCATGAAACTCGTTGCCGGGGGGGTGGCTGTCGCTTTAGGAGCAGCAGTTTTTTGGGGCGCGGGCTGGCTCGCGGTGACGGCAGCGGGTTTCGCTGCCCCCACTTGAGCGGGCTTCGCTGGCACAGTTGGCTCGGGTGCCTGTTTCCTGTGCCAGGCATTTGTCGTGGGCAGAGGTGCGGGGACGAACCTCTCAGCCGGGTTGGGGGCGGCGCGAGCCGCCTTTTTACGGGCGGCCCTTCGGCCCCCCCGTTTTGCCCTGAGCGGGACTTTCGGGCAGCCGCGATAGCTCGCGGGGTGCCCTTGAGTCCTGCACAGGACACAGCTGGGAGGTTCCTCGGACGGAACCGTTCTGGGGCAGTCAACAGTGCCATGGTCGCCCAGGCACTTTACGCACCTTGGTCGTGCGGTGCAGTTTCGCTGCGAGTGGCCATATAGTTGGCAGCGATGGCACTGCCCCATGACCCCACGCGTACGCGGCGTTTCAATACGCAGACCCGACAGTCTGCATATAGTTTTTACGCTGAAGACACGTTTGCCTTCAGGACTGAGGTCGAGAACCGCGAGACAAAGTTCATAAGGAACTTTGGTCCTATGATGGTACATGCGGTGTACCTGCTTAATGGGGAGGCCCTGACTGAGGAGGTCCTGCTTGATTAGCTCGACGTCGAGCTCTACGGGAAGGCCCCGGATGACGACGCGGAGTTCGCGCTCGTCCTCTAGGGCGTAAGTATGATAGCCGATCTTTTCGGCGTCTAGGAGCGTCGTGAGGCGACGGTGGTCCGCAGAAGACGGACATTGCACCATAATGCCCTGGCTAGTGGACCGGGCAGATGTAAAAGGGATGGACGAGCCATCCATGCGCGGGATTAGGCGGTGCCACTTGTCTTTTTCCCTGACAAACAGGGGCGGCACCTTCTCCTTCCTCTCCGTCATCGGTGAGTCGAGTTGGTCGACGTCGGCGGAGCGGGGAGCCTGTGAGGCAGGCTGGGGTTTGGGGGTGGGACGCTGGGTTGGTAAACCCGCGTCGCTGGTAGCCCTTTTGGGCGGGACGGTCTTGGGAGCCTTCAGCTTTCGCTTCTGGCTCTTTGAGAGGACGGCGGTGAAGCCGTCGTCCTCTTCTGATGCAGCTGAGGTCGAGGGGGACGATGACTTTGAAGCTTCAGAAGCTTCAGACGTCTCTGAAGGAGACTCCGACTCAGCGTCGGACTGCTCCTCTACTTCCATGTCGGGGGACACGGAGCGGGAGCGCGATAAGCGCTTCTCCGGAGCGGGAGGAGAAGGTGCTGCCGGGCTGCCACTCGCTGCCTGGGAAGGCGGGAGGGCGTTGGTTAACTCCTTTAACACGGCGGGATGGTGCGCCCGGAGGTATTCGTAGATAGCGTCCAGGAGCGGAAGCCCCGTGGAGCGTATTGGGGCCATGATGGCCCGCTGGTGTAGGTTTGCCTCCCTGCCGGATGGCAGGGAGGTGAGTACCTAGGTGAAAACCCTAGCCCGAGTCTCTCTCCCTTCGGGGGAAAGAGGTGAGTACCTAATATAATAAATTAGTGTACTTACGCACGGACGGAACCACCTACGGCTAGTGTTATGCGTGAAGCACCACACTACCTAATCCAACAACGATGCACTAACACAATCCACTTGCACTGAACGAACAAACAGTCCAAAGTCCTTTGAGCACTATTTCTTCTATCTTTCGCGGCACACGCGTGAGTCTGGCGGGGGGAGCACAAACGGGATTGCGCTCGACCGGGACATCCGCACGCTACGGCGGCGATCGATGGAATGTGACCGTTACGGCTCGGGTGGGGCGCTTTTATACACGCGTAGCGCTTGCACTCGCACTATCTTTATTTAACAATAACTATTTACAAAGGTTCTTAGTCTAGCAACTTACGTATACGCCTTATAACTATTACGTATGTCTTATTAACTAACTTAACCATTTACGAATAAAAGACGATTACTCTAAATGTTTATTCTAAAATACTCTATTCTACAACCTATCTTATCAATTAATCTTTATTATTAAGTACAAAATGGAGAAATAGTCAGTATTAAATACAAAACGGAGAAATCGTCGTCTACAATACTGTTGAGGATTACATAGATGATAAGAAGAATCTATGTGTTGGTAGTGTTAAGGATTATACAGGTGATAAGAATGCGTAGATATAGCTACTCTTCGACCCGGCACAAGTTATTAATGACTAAATGTAACTAGAACCTTATAAATGGCAATCATCAATTAGACACATAAGTTTTAATAGAAAGGCTCATTGGTGCCTGCCCGTGATTTGAACTTGTGGCCCCCTCGAAAGAGCCGCATGTTCTCACCGCTGGGCTATCACAAATTTGCTTTATATTAAATTTAACTTCAAAATATTCTTCATTATTAAGTAAACTTGTAAACAAGTGCTTATGGTTCGGATAACTGTTCCTACCGAGAAGAGCCAGAGAGAGGTTGCTCTTTTCAAAGAATAATTCTTATTACTGGTTACATATAGTTATTAATGTCTTGTACAGGGTCGAAGAGTAGCTATTTCCACGCATTCACATCGTCTAAGTAATCCTCAATAGTATGGTAGGCTTTGTGAATTAGCCTTTTTTTAATCGTATTTTTATACTGCTGTAATGGTAAATAAATAAAGTTAAAGTAGATTGCGGAATTTTATTAAAGAATCTTATGCCCATATAATATGTATGGAATTATTTTGTCGCAGATTCCTATGAAATATTCGAGTTATGTTGAGTTTTTTTATTAAGTCCATGATAAAGTTAGAGTTTGATGAACTAAGTTGTGAGATATGACAGTAAATTTTTAGAGCAGATTACTGCAGACACCCATTTGGGGTCGTCTGCATATAAACCGCCTCATTAGAATAGTACGTGTTATTAATAAATGTACAGACTCTCGCGTCGTGAATATTGAAGATGGAAAATTATTCATAACTGTTTATTTTATTAATGGGAATTTTGTGCTTGACTAAGAATAATTAACTTTGGATGTGGAAATTGTTTCTTCGACTATAATACACAGAATTAGTAAAAGTAATTTTGCTTTATTGTTCTCCTACCCTTATCACACTCTAAGTGGGGTCGGCACAACATGTTTTAAACATGGTGTTATATATTTTGGCTAGTCATTTCACTGCCTGAAGTCTACTTACCTTGCGATTTTGTCGTGGAGCCTATCCTCCTGATGATGCTTCGGTTTCGGGGCGAAACGATCGTCGAGATTTTGGTGGTGGTTGTGTGTATTGCTTGTGTGCATTGTTGCTGGTGGAGGTGTCTTGGGATGCATGCGGTGATTTGTCCTGCATGTGTAAGATACGTGAATTTTCTCTGCTTCATACGCTTTGTATGCATTCGCTTAACCCGCGCGGATTATAGCAAAGTGGCCTATTGTACTCAGCTGTATACCATGCGGCAGGTTTTTTTTTTAATATGTAACAACGCATAAAGTAAAGTAAAGTAGCGGCCTGTTAATATCCCACTGCTGGGAATAGGCCTCCTCTCTCCGTTTCTGGAGAGAAGGGTTGGAGCTAAGACCTACCACGCTGCATGTAACAACGCATGGTAATACCTAATTCTATAAATAAAAGTAGTTGTTGTGAGTTAGCAATAAGAGATAGAGACATGATTTTACGGATTTTTTGTAGAGCTACAATTCTCTAGTTTAGTATTTATCGTATCTCTTTCTGTTGGTTAGCTCGGCGCACGCGATGTAAGTTCCTAATAAGCGAGTTGATTTACAACCGCACGACCTTTTTGAAAAAAACTGTAATGTATTATTAACTTTAACCTCCCGAAGAACCGTTGTTTGTGTAATGTTTTGGTAAAAACTGCAAATAAATCCATACAAACAGACAGCTTTTGGGGACTTTGTTTTATAATAACTTTAGAAATTTTTGACTTTAAACTATCGTGAGTGGTATTCATAATTAGTGTTTAGAGACCGGCTATACTCGCGTCTTAGTTTATCTGATGAGCCCGACTAGTTTCAAGCCCATACGGGGCTCTTATTGATGAGCTCTTTACACGGCGTTATCGCGGCGGGAACTTTTTTTTTTCAAACTGACTTTATGCTGTTAGCCCTAACAGCTTTTACAGCGTCACCGGGCGGGACTGGCGAACGCAGAAGCATCGTCGAGGTTGCAAAATGCAGAGAGTAGAGCGCAGAAGCTCTACTAACGTCGGGGAACGTCGTCCTAAGGGTGCCTCCTGTGAGGCCGGACCACGGCTTAGGGCGACGCGTAGTGGAGGGCTGATGTATGACTTTGATTAGTCATTGCGACGTCGGAAGGGTGGGGAGAAGCCACGACCGACCGACGTCAGAAAACTGGGACCTCGTCTTCACCGGCGAAGACGCTGTGTGTGTGTATTACGTGTTTCTGTGTTGGCGATCGTTATTTGATCGTCAGGGTCATATAGGAATTCGCGGCGGGAACTGCGCGTAGTAGCTCGCATGAACTTTAGAAATACTGGTTTCAACTAAGATTTTTGAAATGTATGAACTTAAAGCAACTTTTTAAAATTAAAAACACAATTTTTGAGAAGAAATATCTTGAAAAGCACCTTTGAGATACGTTATTTGAGATACGATTTTTTTCTAAAAAAACTCTCTCTACTAAAACTTTAACAATTATGTTGTATCTCGTTTAACTTTATCAAAGGGATTTATTAAAGCATCATTTTAGATTTTGTTAACAATATTTTCCACGGTGAAAGTTCTCTAGGGAGGAATAAACGACTGAATTAGTTTTAAACATGTTTTTTTGAACATATAATAAAACTACGATTTTTACCAGGCTTTGCATGGGTTCAAGTAAAATGTTTTCTAAAAATCATATAAATATAAATATATAAATATATGGGACACTTACACACACGGCTGTCCGTCCCCAAAGTAAGTAACTTAATGCTTGTATTATGTATGGGTGACGGACAACTGGTTAGATAAAATAACTATATACACTCATAGTCGAAGTACCCACAAATTATTTATAGAAAATGTTGGTCCTCGGCGGGAATCGAACCCGCGACCCGCAGAGCTGAAGACAGGCTCTAAGTGGGGTCGACACAACATGTTACAAACATGTTATCATATGAATCGGCTACGTTTTTAACGACCGGCCCCCTGCCTGACGTCAACTTACCTTAGTCTTATTTTAGGACACCTCGATTAGAATGAGGGTGGTCTATTCTACTCAGTCGGATACCAAACGGCAGGTCGACTTACCTTAGTCGCCTTTTACGACACCTCGGTAAGAAATGAGGGTGGTCTATTCTACTCATTCAGATACCACACGGCATTATTTAAGTATTCAAAAAAATATACATATGCATATATTTACCAATTGTTTGTTCCCCATAACACAAGTATTAAATTATTTACTTTGGGGCGGACGACCGTGTGCGTAAGTGTCCCATATATTTGTTTATTTATCATTAAACTTCTTTCAATTAACGTAACAAGTAATTTTAAATTTTGGCAATAATTTGCTATAATATGGATTAACATTTAAAGAAGTCCATTGTCATGCAAGCCCTATCGCAAACTTGTCTTACAAGATTGTACTATGAGAACGCCTTCTATCGTAGACCTACCTACCTACTTGCATAATTATGTACAAGAATGACTAACATACTAATCCCGTGTGGTATCCGGCTGCATAGAATATACCACCCTCATTTCTTACCCAGGTGTCGTAAAAGGCGACTAAGGTAAGTTGACCCACCGTGTGGTATCCAGTTGAGTAGAATAGACCACCCTCATTTCTTACCGAGGTGTCGTAAAAGGCGACTAAGCTTAGTTGACCCACCGTGTGGTATCCAGTTGAGTAGAATAGACCACCCTCTTTCTTACAGAGGTCTCGTAAAATACGACTAAGGTAAGTTGTAACGTTGAGTAAAATGGAGTTTTGCCGTGTAGTATCCGGCTGCATAGAATAGACCACCCTCATTTCTTATCGAGGTGTCGTAAAAGGCGACTAAGGTAAGTTGACGTCAGGCAGGCGGTCGGTCGTAAAACACCTACCCAAATCACGTTACAACATTTAACATGTTCAAAACATGTGCCGACTCCACTTAGAGTGGGATGAGGGCAGGAGAATGATGAATGACTAACATACTAGAATTGTTTTTTTTCGTATACACTGCAAGAATTTACCTGCAGTAGTAAATCGTGAACAATTAACACTTTTGCCCGACCCCGGTCGCTCGGTTTAAATGCGCTGCCGGAACGTTATGTGTGAGAGTCATTAATATAGACAGACGTTTCGTATATATCCATGGAATAGCCAGCTTTTTCATTACGTTAAATCTTTAAGCCTCTTAAAGCGAACTACAGTTAATTTAAGTACTATCGTTTTTCGCATCAGCGCGAGGTCGCGCAGATGTGAAAAAAACTTGACTGCCGGGAGCTTTACTCACTTGCGCCGTGTAAACCAACCAGATACACTAAAGCAATGTATTAGAGAATTGTAGATCTACAAAAATATTCCAAAAAAGTAATTTATAGAATTAGGCGTTACTTTGCGGAAATCGATCGATCGATCGATTTTGACAAAATCAATCATATACAGGCAGACACTTTTGGTGACATTGCAGCTGTTGCAGACTTTTTTGAAGTATTGTGATGGAAGTTGTGTATTGTGGTGGAAGTGGTGGAGGTTTGTGCATGTGTTTTTACGACTCCTGCACGTATCGGGTATGAAAATACTGATAGTCCACTACACATTTAACACTATATATTAGGTCCTTACATATGAAATTGGCGTTTTGTCGTACTGGCCACTTTGATCTCAAATATTACCTTTATGGTTAGGAATTACAAATTCAAATTCATACAGCTATTTACTCATGCATTTGTGTTTCAAACCCCCTAATTCATTTGTTTTTTCTTCTATTGGTTTTTTCTTTGTGTCACTCTGTTTATAAAATGGAAAACATGAAATATCGCGTTATTTACGAGTATGAGTTCCACCGTGGCACCAGTGTTGCAGAAACGGCTCGAAGGATTAATGATGTGTATGGTGACGGTGTCGCAAAAGAAAACACAGTGCGTTTTTGGTTCCAACGTTTTCGTTCTGGAAATTTCGACCTGCAGAACAAGCCTCGTGCACGGCCGGAGACCAAAGTTGATAATGAAGAATTGAAGGCTATTGTGGAAGCGGATCCATCGCAAACCACGTCCGAGTTAGCTGCAGGCTCCGGTGTTAGTGATAAAACTATTCTAATCCACTTGAAGCAAATTGGGAAGGTGAAAAAGCTTGAAAGATGGGTACCTCATGAATTGAGTGAAGCAAACCGACAAACGCGCGTCGACTGCTGCGTTACGTTACTCAACCGGCACAATAATGAAGAAATTTTAAATCGAATCATTACCTGTGAAGAAAAGTGGATCCTCTACGATAATCGGAAGCGCTCATCGCAATGGCTGGACCCTGGCGAACCAGCCAAATCCTGCCCTAAGCGAAAATTGACTAAAAAAAAGTTGCTTGTAAGTGTTTGGTGGACTAGTGCTGGTGTCGTTCACTACAGCTTTCTTAAATCTGACCAGACGATTACGGCAGATATCTATTGTCAGCAACTGCAAACCATGATGGAAAAGCTAGCTGCTAAACAACCGAGGCTGGTCAATCGCTCTAGGCCACTGCTGCTTCAGGACAACGCTAGACCACACACTGCACAACAGACGGCTACCAAATCAGAGGAGCTTCAATTAGAATGTCTTAGACATCCACCGTACTCTCCGGACCTTGCTTCAACAGATTACCATTTTTTTCGCAATTTGGATAACTACTTGCAAGGAAAAAAATTCAACTCCGATGGGGCAGTCCAAACCGCCTTCAAAGATTTTATTGATTTCCGCCCGAATGGTTTTTTTAGTAAGGGGATCAATGAACTTCCTATGAGATGGCAAAAGTGCATACATAGCAATGGTACATACTTTGATTAATTAAATATATTTCATTAAAAAAAAACGACTTTATGTTCCTCCCATAGAAAACGCCAATTTCATATGTAAGGACCTAATATATCTTTTATTTACGTATCGCGGATTATAACAAAATAATTTTATTATTACTTTTATATACAATAAAGTGTCGAGACAAAAGAATTATGATGTTTATAAGGGAATAATCACATTTTAGTTATTTGAAGTTATTATCCTACGGCTTAGTCTCTTCTCTCCATTTATAGTAAAAAAAGGTTGACCACGCTGGTGCAATGCGGGTTGGTAGTTTACAAATATCTCCAGCAATCTCTAGAGATATGCAGGTTTTCCTCAGGATGTTTTCCTTTGCCGAAAAGCGCGGCATAAATTGCGATTATCAATTGGTAAGAACACAGTAAAACAATCTTCAAGATTCAAACCCTCGACCCTTTCAACCGAGTCGCACGGTCTCACCGCTGGGCTATCACAGCTTTTATCAGTATACATAGATAGACGATATTTTTCCGGTTCCTCAACTTTATTCCGTTATAATAGGTTAACTCACTAATCCCCAACAATAAAGATTTCTAAATGCCTCAATGTCAATTTGCTGAAACGAAAAAGTTTCCAGATTCGCAATCAAAACTTGCGCCTAAACAAAAATCGAACTCGGCTGTAACCGAGTGATGCAATGAATCGCGCTTTAGTTGGCTTCAATTGTAACTTCGCAAACACATCGCGTTTTCTACATAAATCATCGCGAACAATCGGCCTGCGCTGAGTGGTTTAGAATACACACCTGAAGAGAAACCATCTGAAACGCTGCGTTTTTCTGTCATCACATGCTTATCTTCGAATAGTAACCCCTATCAAGGTGTTGCGTGTTTAGAGTCCGGCTATGAGTTATTTTAAACCCATTTGCTATTAATCTTTACAATTAATTACTGGGCTTGTCATTAAAAAAAAGAAACTTCAACATTCAAGGAAATTTGACCACATTTCGCGTCTCCGCTTTTAACTTGGTTGGCTTCCTATTAGACGTCGTCGCGAACTTCATCTTCTTTCACTTCTATATAATGTCCTTTTTCACCCTTGCACACCTGTCTATTTAAAAGAACGCTTCACCTTCCTTTCAGATAACAGCTTCTTTCATCTTAATCTTCGCTCTCAAAGTGACAACAAGTTAAAAACACCGAAGTGTCATTCCCAGATTTACTTTAATTCCTTTACCTCTAAAGCTGTACGTCTGTGGAATGCACTTCAATAAGGCATGCGAAGTCACTTCCTATATTTAAAAATAAACTTAAAGCTCACTATTTGTCTCTATAAACCATTCATTTTTCTTTTTATTTTATTATTATTTATTAAAAAAATTTTTTTTTTTACTAAAAAATATTGAGACTACTATTTTTTATGTACTGTATTTATATTGTATCTATTATATATTTATATGTATGTGTTATATATATATATATTAGGTATATGTATGTTATATATGTTTTTATCTATGTAGTATATGTATATAAGTATAGATATGCAAGTACATTTAGCACGTTTTCCTTTTGCACACTCGCCACGTTCTTTTCTATTATCCTATTACAAGGGTTGCCTGGAAGAGATCACTATTCAGTGATAAGGCCGCCCTTTGTACATATACATAAGGTTTACTTTAAGTGATTGTATGTTTTTGTATGTTTTATGTTTTGTACAATAAAGTTTATATCTATCTATCTATCTATGTTACAACATGTTCATTGATTTTATATTAAAACTTTCAAAGTAATATTTTATTATAAAATACAACATATGGTTTTAATTAGTATGTGACATTAATGTGTATTTAAACGTCACTATCGTAAAATATATAATGTGTTATTTCTCAAATGACTTTTTTATAGTTTTCGGCACTTTTTGTATTTTTTAAACTATCTGCAATTAAATATCCAAATTAAAGTTGGCATCAGTGCGATAGCAAATGACAAAACAGACTTCCACATTTATAATAAACTTATATTGAAAAAGAAGAAATTTTAACTAAGCAGCTATAGTTAGATACGAGTCCGTTTATTCAAACATGTTGGATAACGCGTTTACGATAGATAGTACCGCGAATCGAACCAAATGGCGCTGCATTGAAAAAATGCCCGCTATCATTTGGTTCGCGGTACTTGTATATAAGCAAGACGTCAGATTGTATCGAGTATACCCGGCGAAGCTTCTGCGCTCGCCCATCCCACCGGTGACGCTGTAAAAGCCATTAGGGCTAACAGCATTAGACACATTCGAAAAAAAAATGTATTGAGCTCTCTCTTTTTAGAACCTTTATTACTTTATTCATTGTGTTCGGCTTTGTATTGTAAACTTAATAACCTAAAACCTAATTCAAATTAAAGCAAAATAAATCAAGTTTCGGATAGTTGTGTTATAATTATTAAAAATCAAATCTGGAAATCCATTGGTTATAAGAAAGGAAGAGAGAGATGCATCTCTTTATATATTTTTATAACATGTTATAAATGTAGTTCAAGTTTCGGATTTCCAAGGCAAAGAAAAACTGCGTAGATTTATTTAATTTTGAGGGTACTTTAAATTAAATTGAATTAACGTAATATTTAAATTAACGTAACACACTTTCCTATCCGTCCTCCTTCGTACACAGGAGGGACAGAGCTGGGAGGAAGGACTCCTTTTTCTGTCTTACTGTCTCGCTCAAATACTAACCTACATTCCCTTCCATGCCTACTTCCGTTCATTCCGTTCCATTGCATGTTTACCTAACGTTACATTCAGATGAATATAAGTTCATAAAATAAACGTTGCGTTTTAAAAGCGAATTAACGCCAATGAACCGTGTAACTCCAATCTCATCAGAGTTAAAACTAGTTAAGCTTTCATCGGTCCAACGGGAAATTTCTATCATTCACCCATTGCCTCGGCTTTTAAACATTAGAAAACTATAAAAATAATTTAACGTCTTTGATTTGCACACTCGATGTGTATTAACCAGCTGACTAGTCCGGATCGGCACGGGTAGGAGAGCATATTAAGACTCGAATGAGGCATTGCCTTGAATTTATTTTCATTTGCGTTATTTTTTTTAGCCATAACTTCTAAGACATTCATATAAATAATATGGTGTTATATCTCAAAAGGATAAGCAGTATTCGATGTACAAAAAATAACGAAAAAACACTGTGTAAATTTGTATGCCGGGCAAGCATTAACGATAAAAAATCTCGTTTTTATTTAAAGTTTAGAAAAAAACAGTTTATAATTGTTAACTAAATACAAGTTAATAAGTATATAAATTAAGAAGCTAATAAATTAATTTAATTAGGCTTTAATTTGCGGGTCCATAATACGAAAGCTATGATAATTTCGATATAATTATTTTGTTATAATCCGCTATAAAAGAAAATATATGAAACGCTAAATGAAATGAAATGAATGAAATTGATATGAAATTTATTTATTATGGAACAATTACAATTTTCTTATACGATGATGCTGCAAAAGTTTAAACTGCGTTTCAGAAATCAACGCCCGCTGTCAATATTAAATTACAAAGTTCCTGTTACAAAGATACTATTACATACTACATTATAATGATGTGAACTATACTTAAATGTTAAATCAATGAGTAAATTTGCGTGAGTGTATTAGACAGTGTGTAAAATGTAGAGCATACTATCCGTTCCCATATCTGACACATGCCGAATTCGTAAAAGCTCATTCACTAATAATTTTACCACCAATAATAATAACAAAACTAAGCACTGCACGCATTTACTACTACAATCTCAATAATTGTTTCGCCCCGTAACCGAAGCATCGTCATGAGATACGAGATATAAAGATTTATAGAAAACACATTTGCATCTTCGGTGTGAACTTGCAAGCGCTTGGAAAGATATACGCGCCTGTCCCATTGTCTAATACATGTAAAAAACCTTTTTAAATTATTAAAATCGGACATTGCAATCAAAAGATGTAACGATTTAAAAATGTCATATAAAGAAATTCCTTTGCCTTAGCTATTGATAAGTGCCAGGACCAAACTTTCAATTTACAAAAATAAGTCTATAGTCTGCCTTAGTAAACTTTCCACTAACACGAGATCGGGATGTACGCGGGTGAAACCGCGGGGCATTGCTAGTGTTTTATAACTATGGCTAATTGTCTGTTCTGTAACTATGACTAATTGTCAGAGCGCTATAGTAAAGATAATGAAGTGAACCAAAATGTTTAGATCCATAATTGTTAGGAAATTATCAAAGCAAACGGCGTTGGTGCATATCATTGCCGTTTAACTAAGTTAACGTGTAATTAAGTTCGATAACTGGGTGAAACGCTAACGAGTTGACTCTATTGGGTAATCATTCATATTGGTGATAAACGTGTGATAGCACGACTAGTTTACATATCAAATAAAAATATTTTACATTAAATTACAAAAATATTAATAATATTATTTTGGCATAATCCACGATATAGCAAATAGAAAATATTATTATGCTAAAATAACATTTACCAGTGTACCATGCCCATCATCATTTTCCTGCCCTTATCCCACTCTAAGGGGTCAGCATAACATGTTTTAAACACGTTGTCACGGGATTTGACTAGTTTTTACGACCGGCCGCCTGCCTGGCGCCAAATTGTGTACCATACATTTATAAAAAAACCTTAGTTGCCTTTTACGTTACCTCAGCAAGAAATGAGGGTGGTCTATTATACTCATTCTGATACCAAACGGCGAGTCAGTTTACCTTATTCGACTTTTATGACACCTCGTTAAGAAAATATGAGGGTGGTCTATTCTACTCATCCGAATACTACACAGCGGGTCAGTTTACCTTAGTCGCCTTTTACGACGCTTCATTAAGAAATGAGGGTGGTCTATTATACTCATTCGGATACCAAACGGCGAGTCAGTTTACCTTATTCGCCTTTTATGACACCTTGTTAAGAAAATATGAGGGTGGTCTATTCTACTCATCCGAATACTACACAGCGGGTCAGTTTACCTTAGTCGCCTTTTACGACACTTCATTAAGAAATGAGGGTGGTCTATTCTACTCATTCGGATACCACACGGCGAGTCAGTTTACCTTATTCGCCTTTTATGACACTTTGTTAAGAAAATATGAGGGTGGTCTATTCTACTCACCCGAATACTACACAGCGGGTCAGTTTACCTTAGTCGCCTTTTACGACACTTCATTAAGAAATGAGGGTAGTCTATTCTACTCATTCGGATACCACACGGCGAGTCAGTTTACCTTATTCGCCTTTTACGACACCTTGTTAAGAAAATATGAGGGTGGTCTATTCTACTCATCCGAATACTACACAGCGGGTCAGTTTACCTTAGTCGCCTTTTACGACACCTCATTAAGAAATGAGGGTGGTCTATTCTACTCAGCCGGATTCTACAAGGTTGTTCAGCTCACCTTAGTCGCCTTTTACGACACCTCAGTAAGAAATAAGGGTGGTCTATCCTACTATTCAGTATTCGGCGGTATTAGCGTACTTTGACCACCACCACAATATACAAGCAATACACACATTCACAATTACAAACTCAACAATCGTTTCACCTCGTAATCGCAGGATCATCACGAGAACGACTCCGACCGAGACCGAGATTTTTGTAGTGTTTTTGTAGATCTACAATTCTTTAGAACATTACTTTTGTGTATCTCTTGGTTACACAAAAGTTACACGACAATAGTCCTCCGCAAGTGATTTTTTTTTACAACTGCACGAGACCTTTTACACAGTTTACAAAAAACCGCAATGTACTATTAACTTAAACTTTCCGGAAGAATTGCACTACCTTTTATTAAAGACCGTATAAAAATCCGTTCAGTAGATTTTGAGAAAATCGATTACATACAGACAGCTTTAGGTGCCTTTGTTTTATAACAAGTATATAGATCTTAGAGCTGTGATAGCCCAGTGGTTAGACCGTGCGACTCTTTCGTGTTCGAGTCGTGGCAGGTTCAAACCCTGGGCAGGCACTGATGAGTTTTCTGTTAAAACTTATGTATCTAACTGATAGTTGCAAATTATCACACGCTTTTCGGTGAAGGAAAATATCGTGAGAAAACCTGTATATCTCTAGAGAATTCTGAAGACATGTGTAACCTACCAATCGGCATTGGAGCAGCGTGGTAGGTCTTATTCTCTTCAGAAACGGAAAGAGGAGGCCTATGCCCAGCCGTGAGATAGTAACAGGGCGTTAGTTTACTTTACTTTTAGTACTTTACTTAAGTATATATAGATAGACGTTCAAAGATTGTTTTAAACTAGTATGATTTTTCGAGGGTAATAAGGGGCATATTTTATTAAAATTTCGCCGGGAATTTCTCGATAAACGCGTCCTCCCAAACTTTCACAATTAAGCGATGTTGTACCTCGTTGGACTTTTCGAGGGGATTTATTAAAGTGTTCGCGATTTTTGTTTATAATTTTTTTCCGTTACGAAACTTCTCCGGGGAACAATAGGGGTCTTTAATTAGTTTGCACACGTGCTACTAAGGTATCGGTGTAAAAAAGTGGAGTGAAAATTCTGTACAAAGATCGACTTTCTGCTGAATTGTGCACGTTCAGAAATAATTGGATATCTTTTTTAGAATTTACTTTTAAAGTATCGTGAGCTAATGACGGGGAAAACATAGAACAATCTCGTTATTACTTCAGGAACGGGAAATGCAATTATTTAATAAAAGTAATAATAATTTTTTTTGCTATAATCCGGGATAAAGTATGTGAAAATGTACCAACATGAGTGCACTATAACAGAACTACCTTGCTATAATCCGCACGGGTTAAGCGAATGCATGCAAAGCCAATGTGTATGAAGCAGACAAAATGCATTGCGATTTTGTCGTGGAGCCTATCCTCCTGATGTTGCTTCGGTTTCGGAGCGAAATGATCGTCGAGATTGTGGTGGTAGTTTTGTGTTCTGCTTGTGTGCGTTGCTGCTGGTGGAGGCGCCCTGGGGTGCATGTGGTGACTTGTCCTGCATGTGTAAGGTGCGTAAACTTTTCCTGCTTCATACACATTGGCTTTGCATGCATTCGCTTAACCCGTGTGGATTATAGCAAAGTAGTTCTGTTATAGTGCATGTATCATGGAATTCCGCAAAGTAACGCCTGCTTCTATAAATCAATATGAGTGTATCTGTGAACGAAAGAAGGTGTATATACAATGTATATGAGGAGAAAATATACATTATTTTACTCAACAGAGTGTTAACTAGATTTACAGTCGACCGCCATTCCGCTAAGTAATATAATACATCCGGCGGTTTTTTTCGTTTAGGACTAAATTTATACCTCACTGGGGCTCAAGGTTTTTGGGGGAGTCGACCTTTTTATCACAATGTACTGCGCAAAGTGACTTTCGCCTATTAAGGCTCTCTTGTTTTTAGAAAAATCATGTTCGCACCACAGTAACAAAATAGTCGTAATGTGCCCAAGATTATATTTAAGCTCGCGATGAGATATGAGTTTGTGGGGATTTTTTATCCGGACATATGTAGAGCTTAGGTCAGGGACGTGACTCGGAGTGGAAAAAATCGATTATTAAATATTAGATTTTTCTCCGTTCAAAATAAATCGATTTATGAATAACCGAAAACAACAAATTAATATATAAATATTCGTTTTATTCCAACTATTTATAAATTTGCTTTTTTTATTTCAATCATTAATTAGAATAAAAATTAATAAAAGTGAACAACTACGATTAAGAAAAATACCAGATGCGCTGTTTGTGAAATTCGATTAAAACAACACATATCTTATCATAAAAGATAAGAAAAAAGAGATTATAAAATATAAAAGAAAGGATAATTAATAGATTAAAAAAAACAATTTATAATTATTAAATAATCGAATATTGTGATTAAATAATCGAATATGGTGATAAAATAATCGATTAATATAAAAATCGATTATTTTGTGACATCCCTAGCTTGGGGTTGTTTTGTGAAAAATCTCTGCAAGCGAAGCTGCTATACAGAATTATCCGTAACGATGCTAAAGCGGGTTTCGTGTTACTTGGATCAAATTTTAATTTGAAATGGTTGATAGTAAAAACTTATTAGTTCTACTACTACTAGAGAATTCTGGGGATATATGTAACCTATCAATCCTTCTATTCTAAAAACGGAGAGAGGATGCCTACGCCCAGTTGTGGGACAGTAAAGTAACAGGCCGTTGCTTTACTTTACTATAACAACATAAGTTTGAATAATTTATAAAATTTGGCGTTGTTTTGCGGAAATCCATAATACAAAAGTAATAATAAAATTATTTCGCTACTACTTGTGACAGTGGCTTCGCTCGCGTCGAAAATCAGTTGTCACAAATAAAAATCCAAATTGAAATTTTGAACATAAAACTAGTTATTGTGAGTTAACCGTAAGAGATAAAAAACATGCTATCAGAGACTTTTTTGTAGTATTTTTATAGATCTACAATTCTCTAGTAGGTACATTACTTTAGAGTAACTCTGCTGGTTTACGCACCGCACGAGACTCCCAAGCCAGCTCCCAGCAAGCAAGTTTTTAATACTGATATAATAGTTAATACTAATATAATATCATCATCATCCTTCCGCCCTTATCCCACTCTACACTTAGAGTGGGATAAGGGCACAACATGTTACAAACATGTTGTCAAATGATTTGGCTTCGTTTTTTACGACCGCCCGCCTGCCAGACGTCAACTTACCTTAGTCGTATTTTACGACCCCTCGGTAAGAAAGAGGGTAGTCTATTCTATTCAACTGGATACCACACGGTGGGTCGACTTACCTTAGTCACCTCTTACGACACCTCGGTAAGAAATGAGGGTAGTCTATTCGACTCAGCCAGATACTACACGGCATAGTTAAAACTAATATAATAATAGTTAATATAATAGTTTAAAGTAATACCAATATGTACTATTTACCTAAAACATCCGGAAGTATTGCACTATCTTTTGATGAAAACCGTACAAAAATACGTTCAGTAGATTTTGAGAAAATCGATTACATACAGACAGACAGCTATTTAGGACTTTCTTTTATAATAAGTATAAATAATCGGCGATAAATTTTTATCGCGGATTATAGCAAGATTACTATTACTTTTGTAACATAAGTTTGTTTTAATACACATAAAAACGCCGAAAGGTTAAAGAAAGCAATTGAGGTAGTAATATTTCGTGTTACTGTGTAAGTAGGTTTTATATGATGTAAATAACATTATTGCAGCATTAAACAGATTTACGAGTGTATTCACGCTTAGCTCGAGCCCGTTTGTAAGGGAAACGTGTTCAATCCAAGCTTTCAGGGTCTTATTAAACGAGTCGTAAACATTACTTTGTTGGTATTTATTAGAAATTAAGTTGATTCGTTGCTATAGCCCAGCTATGAGACGAGTCTTTGGATTGTTTAAAGAGGGTAACGGGTTAACAGGTTCACTGTCCAGCAGGCCTACCATGAACTCTTATTGCGACTCAATTGAAGACGTAAACTAAACTGTTTTGCTTTTTCTTACCATGACGTCTTAAAGACGCACTTTAAGTCGTTGCCGAATGAGCGTTCGGTATGATTCCTAAGAACATGTGAGTATAAGAGACAGAGTTATCTATAGTTCATATAAACAGAAACAAGTATTAAAAAAATTATGTTTGATTCATAATACATAATATGATTAGCGGTGAAACTGTACGATACAGATGACTGACTTATAATGACTTTGAGTATAATACTAGAGCACTTCTTCTTTCTCCTACCCTTATCCCACTCTAAGTGGGGTCGGTACAACATGTTTTTCTCTTCCATTCTCTTCTATCGTTCGTCAACTCTGGCGCTACTCCTTTTATATGCATGTCATACTTCACACAGTCCAACCATCTCTTTTTAGGCCTTCCTCTAGTCACATATCCATACACATTCATACTCAACACTCGTTTGATTACATGACTTTCATCCCTCCTCATTACATGTCCATACCATCCCAATCTTGCACCTCTCATCTTTTCTATAATGGGCGCAACTTTCAGACTTCCCCTTATATACTCATTTCTTATTTTATCAAGTTTTGTCACACCACACATCCACCTTAACATCCTCATCTCATTTGCATGTACTCTTCTTTCATCCATCTTTTTCATTGCCCAACATTCTGATCCATACATTACGACAGGTCTTATGACCGATGTGTAAATTTTTCCCTTTAGTTTAGGGGGCATTCGGGGGTCACATATTGTGCCTGAGACCTGTCGCCACTTCATCCATCCTGCATTCATTCTATTCCTCATATCGCGATCAATTTCACCGTTCTTTTGGAAAAGCGAACCAAGGTACCGGAAGTCGGAGCAGACTGGCAAAACAACACCATTTAAGGTTATTGGAGAAAAATTGGAGAGACCACTGGTAGTATAATACTAGAGCACTAACGAGGGCTAATCCTACAAGAAAAGTCCGGTCGAAAAATGTAGACCACTTCGCTTAAAGCATCTCATTAAAACTTTGACAGCGATGTAAACAAATCCGTTTACGCGAGATTACTGGAATTTCACTCCATTACCTTTTAAAATACTTCACCTTTTAAAAAATGGCGCTCGAACCATAGGAAATTTTCAGTTAAGAAAGCGTAAAAAATTTTTACACCCAGACTCGAAGGTCGCGATATGTATTTTTTTTAAATATTAAGCAAATATTTCTTGTATTTTTACTCACCATATTAACTATCCCGTTGGCTGTTACTGTGTCGATGATTGCGTCGTTGGCGCATTTCGCAGTGACCCTGCCCTCAGCTCCGTTGGCGAGTTCAATTCCCGTCGAGGGCTAATATTTTCCAAAACAATTAGTTGATTCTTCGAATCTGGGTGCATATATGTATTTAAGTATTCATTTAAAATTATATATGTATACATTTACCATTTGTCTGTCACCAATAACACAAGTATTAAGTTGTTTACTTTGAGCACCGAGGATTGTGCTGTGATTAATAGTTGATTTATAGAAACCGGCTATAATCATGTCTTATATTACGTCACGTCAGTTCGCGCGGCGATATAAAGAGGTCGTAATTAAGGGCCCCAAATGGATTCGAAACTAGTCGGGCTCACCCGATAGATTAAGATTAGAGTAGAGTCGGTTTCTGTACATACACTATTTATTTATTGCCTACCCATTTGGCTCAGTATGGGTTTGATAATGAGACAAGGTCGTACGAAAGGTCAAATAATATCCTTTGCACACGGCATTGGTGCAAATATTTGGAATAGAAAAGCATGAAATAGCTGTTATCTAGTTCCAATTAGAGAACAAGTTTATTGTGCCCGAATCGCACAGCTGCACTAACAAGCACAAGTTTGCGTTACGTGAATTTATTGCGTTGTGCTATTGAGTTTCGCTCGTTTCGATTTTGGTCAAAATATCTTGAGATAGATGTATTTTAATGCCATATAAACAAACGTTGTCACCATTGTGGTAACTTAAGGAAGCTAAATTAAATTATCAATATTTAGTTAAGAGGCGGTAAGGAATTTACCAGTCTATCTCAATTTTTTTCAAATATTCTGTTGTTCTATTGCTGCATTAAACGTTCAGCGTCAATTACAAAGCGTCGTTTTAAAGAGAAGTCGTAGAGTATTTAAATTTTATGTATCAAAAATAATCTTATACAACGTCTTTATGAATATAATATTAAATCGAATACTAATAAGAATAGCAATAATATTTTAATTTCAACAAATATGATTTATAGAAGCAGGCGTTACTTTGCGGAATTCCATATTACAAGCAATACAACAGAACTAACTACTTTGCTATAATCCGCACGGGTTAAGTGAATGCATGCAAAGCCAATGTGTATGAAGCAGGAAAAATCTACGCACCTTATACATGCAGGACCAGTCACCACATGCACCCCAAGGCGCAATTCACCAGCAACAACGCACACAAAAGCAGCACACACACCCACCACCACAATCTCGACGATGGTTTCGCCCCGAAACCGAAGCATCATCAGGAGGATAGGCTACACGACAAAAATCGTACTGCCACGATTTTTGTCGTGTAGCCTATTGCTGGTGAATTGCGCCTTGGGGTGCATGTGGTGGCTGGTCCTGCATGTATAAGGTGCGTAGATTTTGCCTGCTTCATACACATTGGCTTTGCATGCATTCACTTAACCCGTGCGGATTATAGCAAAGTAGTTAGTTCTGTTGTATTGCTTCAACAAATATAATAATTAAATAGCTGTAACTAAATATGTGTAATAAAAATTATATAATACTAAATATGACAAATTTTTTCACACCTTATTACAATTTTAATAGGATACCTAGTTATTTTTGATAATGTAATGTTGTAATTTCAATGGTAAAAGAATTTTTGAAATCGGTCCATAAGTTTTTGCGTGAAAACATTAAAAACATACAAACCTTTCCTCTTTATAATATTAGTATAGAAAAATGGTAGCCGATTCTCAGACCTACTGAATGCATATAAAATTTCATGAAAATTAATCAAGCCTTTTCGCAGGAGTTTGGTAAGTATCATTGTGACACGAGAATTTTATTTATAAGATAACTCAGCAATTATCAAATCGCCGTGTGGTATCCGGCAGAATAGAATAGACCACCCTCGTTTCTTACCGAGGTATCGTAAGAGACGACTAAGGTAAGTTCCGTGTGGTATCCGGCAGAATAGAATAGACCACCCTCCTTTCTTACCGAGGTGTCGTAAGAGGCGACTAAGGTAAGTGCCGTGTGGTATCCGGCTGCATAGAATAGACCACCCTCATTTCTTACCGAGGTGTGGTAAAAGGCGACTAAGGTAAGTTGACCCACCGTGTGGTATCCGGTTAAGCAGAATAGACCACCCTCTTTTTTACCGAGGGGTCGTAAAATACGACTTAGGTAAGTTGACGTCAGGCAGGCGGCCGGTCGTAAAATACGCAGCCAAATCATGTGGCAACATGTTTGTAACATGTTGTGCCGACCCCACTTAGAGTGGGATAAGGGCAGGAAGATGATGCAGGAGGAGGATCAGCAATTATCTTTAATTTACGACCCAAGCTGTGTGTTGGATAAAATAATTCAGCAAAAACAAACAACCTATATTTTCTTTTCTGTTATGGCCACACTCATTGTTATTATCTAGACCGAGTTGATGGATGTTGTTTGAATTTGAGAAATGAGTACATAAACATCCAATTTGGGAACAAAGCGTTTCTTTGTTACGACGACTCGTCCATAAATCTAGGTTACATTATTAGTACGACCCTTAACCTTAGTCTGGGAGATACGGAGTGAGATATTTTAAGTTGGAAATTTAAGTGTTTACGTAAAGTGGTTTTTAATGTTATAAGTTATTTTTACTGTCAGTTGCAGTTAGGTAAGAAAATGATCTCGTTTTTGTAGGAAGGTGGAATCTTGCAAGTTAAATTTGCCCTACTTTCCAGGGTTCGATTGAGCTGAAATTTTATATATTGTCCATTCCCGATAACAATGCATTTTATGATAAGGATGATCTGATTCTGCAAGGATTGGCTCCAGACGAGGGAACTGCTCAACGGTTAACAGAAGGGACATGGAATTTTGTTAAAAGTTCGTTAAGAGAGTTAGTTAAAATATTCAAACTACATGATATCAGTTGTAATTCAAAACTTAACTGATATCATGTTTTTTTTCAAAGTCATTTTAATATTGTTGAAACTTTTGAATACTTCATTTTTCAAAATTTTGTTTCATACGCAACTGTTTTAATACCTCAGCTTCAGGTGTTATGACCGCTGGCTGCTTTTTTGCACATAGGCGATGCAATCTTGGAATCATTAAGAGTTCGCTTGATTTGTATACTATTAGCGTTTAATTAATTTACATATGCCGTGTGGTATCCGGCTGAGTATAATAGACCACCCTCATTTCTTACGGAGGTGCCGTAAGAGGCGATTAAAAATCGATCGTGAAATATAACCTAGGTAAGTTGACGTCAAGTAGGCGGCCGGACGTAAAATACGTAGCCAAATTATGAGACAACATGTTGTGCCGACCCCACTTAGAGTGGGAGGACAGGAGGATGATGATGTTGAATGTGTAGGAAAAATATACAAAAAAGAATCTGCAAACCGCTTTAAGTACGCCCCACAAGTCAAGTCGCACTTAGAATCGAGTACGATTTACGAGGTTCTTACGGAGGATGCAACATGTCCAACCGTGAAATATGTAGATAAATACATTCTAAGGCTCGGTGCTATTGTTACGAGAAACTACTAGAATTAATATACATTCTAGTTGATTGCATATCTGAACTATCTGATATACTTTGATTTTACAAAATTAGTAGTAAAATTATTTTGCTATAATCCTATCTACAATGTAGACCGAGTATCGCAAAGTTTTGCGATTTTGTCGCCTGATGATGCTTCGGTTGCGGAGTGACAAAATTGTTGAGATTGTGGTAGTGAACTTCTGCAGTGTTTGCATATTGTGCCATCGGTGGTTGGTACTGTTGAAGTTTTTACGAATTCTATATGTATCAGATCTTTATCATATATGAGAACGGATAGTATAGTACCCGGCATTAAATAAAGCACATCGATGTTTAGAAAACAGCCGGCCAGTTCAGTTTTGTAGAGAGCTGTCTCTGTCATTCAGTTAGTATGTGACGTTTCGCACGGGTGCGTCAGTCTGCGACAGAGACAATGCTCTATGAAGGAGAATCTAGCCGATTTCTCTCTCTAAACCTCAATGTGCATTATTTATTGCCGTTTACTATACACTCTACATTTTTTTTAATCTTGGATTTTAGCAAAGTAATGGTAAATAATGGATCTCCGCAAAGTAACGCCTAATTCTATAAATTATTTAGATATTTTAGATTATTATTAGATATTTTTACTTTTACTTATATAAACATGTGCGTGTGTCATAGTGATAGATATAGAATAAAATTTTAACAATACGCCCGAAAGGTTAACTTTCATAATGTAGATCGACTTAGTATTGTGTGTTTTTCTTGTCATTACGTAAAGAGAAACGTCGTGGTGGCTGACTATGACGTGGTCTGGCTGAATTGGGCCTCATAAGAAAGGTCAGAGTCACTCAGCGGGTGATGGAGCGAGCTATGCTTGGAGTATGTCTACGTGATCAAATTAGAAATGAGGAGATCTGTAGAAAACACAAAGTGACGCGAAGCTGAAGCGACAATGGTTAAGGCACATAGTGCGGAGATACTATGGGCGGTGGAGTCGTAAGGTGTTGGAATGGCGAACCCGTACCGTAAAACGCAGAGTCTGTAGACACGCTACGAGGTGGACTGACGAATGGCTCAAAATGGCTGGGGAGTCGCTAGATCAAATTCAAAATATTATTTATTCAAGTAAACTTGTAAACAAGTGCTTTTGAATCGTCAAGTGTCAACTTTACTGCTGGTAAAGATCGTCTATTCTGGACACGAAAAGACCTTTGTCCAGCAGTGGACATCCATCGGTTGAAAATGATGATGATGATAATGTGAAGGAGAAACGGCTTATTATTTAATAACTATAAATTTTTTTAACCACAAATTACAAAAAAGCAAGCACGAGTTTCTTTTTTACTACGTATTAAATGTAATCCTGTATAAAGTTACACTAAATTTATACCAATAAAAAACATTTACGTCAAATTCAAATTCAAAATATTCTTTATTCAAGTAAACTTGTGTTCCGCACAAACGTGCGGGCGGATGAAACACCCTCCGAAACCTGGGCCCGCCGCTTCGGCGTCTCAACCTACCTTATGCGGCCGTCAGCTATATGCGGTCCGGCCTCATGAATCACTGCGTGTATATGTGTACGTGTGTGTGTGCGCTTGTATGTACTTGGCCGATTCCCGAACCCGTTGGCTCGCCTCAGCAATCTTCCACGAACACGTACTGTCTATTTCTCCTGGCGTATACACTTCGCTAACGCGGTTAAATAACTCAAATAACACCCGGTGTGCACACAACCTTCGTAAGGTCACACGTTATTGAATCGTCCCATATCGGCGAACATTAATCCCAATGCGTACTCAAACCGCGTCGCGGTCGCGTCTTATCTTTATAGTAATCGAAACGCTTCACTAATTGACCGCGTCACTAAATACTTATATCAATATTAAAAGTCAATACAGTCGCGGTACTATCTAACACCACACCCTTCACTGGTTAAAACGCATAATTACGCGTGTGCGTTCTTCAATAAGATCGTATACAGGCGCGTCCTGTCTTATCGTAATACAAAACGTTACTAAAAATACTACGTAATAAACGCGAGCGGCGAGCGTACGTGACCCCGCACTCGAATTCACAGTCAAGTCTTTATACAAAACAACTTGTAAACAAGCGCTTTTGAATCGTCAACATCTACTGCTGGTTTGGAAAGCTTTTGCTAACAAGAAGAACCAGCAAGAAACTCGGCGGTTGCCCTTTTTAAAATATAAATCTTAAAACTAGTTACATTTATTTATTACTGTCTTGTACAGGGTAGAAGTGCACCTATATCCAAACATCCTTGTCATCTTAGTAATCTTCAACAGTATAGTAGGCTTTCTGTATCAACCGTCCATAACTTTCGAAGTTGAATCATAGTTCAATATGGAACTAGCTCTTCTAAGTACTTTCGTATTCTATATAACTATTTTTTTATCTCATTTTGGACTTCAATAAAATGATACTATGATACATGAAGAATACTACTACTGCATTACTAAAGAAACTCATCTGCGAATATATATGGTTAGGAACACGTGTTATAATAACCATAAATAACGGTTAACGCTAAGTTATTTCAAGCAACAACCATTCCAGAATTTCCGACATAACTTACTCGTATGTACAACATACACAAGTTATGCAATTAACATCACATAATCGTGAGCGATCATGTTTTGGGCATAATTTATTGCAATTTTCCTCATTAAGTGTTTCATATGTTTTTTTCTGTTCACAATACTGATACCTATTTAACTTGCCGTGAATGTATGAGAAGGTGGTATCTTGCAAGTAAAATTCTCCACCCGGTGTCCGATTGAGCTGAAATTTTACATACTGGTCTAGTCCCGATGACAATGCATATCTATGATAAGCGTGGCCTAATGCTGCCGCCAGGATTGTCTCCAAGCGAGGGAAATCCTCTGTCTTTTGACATTACTTTTGTACTATTAAATTCTAAAAATTACATGCTGGTTCTATAAATATTTTTTCTCTTTTTTACAGAAATTCCAGCGGCACCGTAAATGTTCCAGGTCAGTAACTTCATAATCCATCTCAGGTCTCGTGTTTAGATCCGGATGCAAATTACGAGTTGTGTGCATTACGTGCATCATGTCTGATTAAATATTACCGCGTTGGGTGTTATTATTTCCAGGTAAATAACTCGTCGCCATTTGTTGCTTATAATTTTATCATTTTATCAGATAATTTTTCTCACGCATCATACCGACTATAATCTGAACTTTATCATCAACGTGTACTTCATTCTATAATAGCGGCTTGCTTGCATGGAAATCACCGTGTTGCAAATTTTTCTACAATTCAAATTTTAAACATAAAATTAGTTATTGTGAGTTGGAGATGGAGACCATAAGAGATGGAGACATGCTATCACGGACTTTTTTGTAGTAGTTTTATAGATCTACAATTCTCTAGTACATTACTTTACATGTAACTGATGTAGTTCATTAGATGGCGGTGACTTTATGTTTCGTATTGTGTTTATACAGCAATCAATCCAGGCAGGCATCACTGAGATTTCAATCTTTAAAAAAATAAAGCATAGACAAACACTCAGCCAATGAAGTTTGGTCAAAAATCGTTTGAGAAACTTTTGTGGGATATAAAAATAGTGAGGTTAAATAACCGTGTGATACATTGTAATATTAAAATAACTCGTTCATTAGGTGTAAAGTTTGCTGTTTGACTGTAATTGACCAAATATAAGCTCTATGAAACGTAGATTCTTTGTAGCAATAGCAATCCAATTGTTCGCTATGATTTATGTAGGAAACGTGACGTGGTCGTAAAGTTTCGACCCGAGTCGTGAACAAAAGCGCGATTCATTCAATCACTCAGTTGCAGATAACTTTGATTTTTGTTTTGAGGCAAGTTTTTATTGTTGGAAATGTTTGAGCGAAGTTTCATTAGATTGGTTTTAGACGAGTTAGCTTGTGGGGTAGACTCACAAATCTAACACAGCAGGCGTTCAATTATTTATGTATTTCTTATGAAATTATATGTCCACAGTTAGAATTTAAAACTTTTGAGTATGGCACTACATTTTACTATACAAAATAAATTACGATTAAAGGCTTTCTACTTTTGATACACGTGTACAAAAAAAATTAACGTGGAACTGCGATCATCATTCTCCTGCCCTTATCCCACTCTAAGTAGGGTCGGCACAACATGTTACAAACATCTTGTCACTTGATTTGGCTACGTATTTTACGACCGGCCGCCTGCCTGACGTCAACGTACCTTAGTCGCCTTTTACGACACCTCGGTAAGAACTGAGGGTGATCTATACTATGCAGCCGGATAGCACACGGAACATACCTCAGTCGCCTCTTACGACACCTCGGTAAGAAAGGAGGGTGGTCTATTCTATTCTGCCGGATACTACACGGCGTAACGTAGAACTGCGATATCAGTCCAAAAAGTTTAAAGGAATTGGGTATAACCTTACGATGTTTATTCACGTTGTTTAAAAAAAGACTTAGCAGACGATTTTTATCAGATTGGACGTCTAATAACTTTTCGCTGCCCAAAGTTTTAGTATTCTCACAACTCGCCTTTCGGAGCACTTTAATATAATTGTTCTTTTACTCAGATTTGTTTTTTTTACAATAACTACAATCGCAACAGTTCCTAAATGTTGTTTAACGAAATCTCAGCGGCCTGAATAACCAGTACAATATAAATGGAGCTTGTTACTGAGCGTAATTGGGTGAGGCGGATAAATTGGTGTCCCGAGTCCGATGTACCGAACTAACGGAGGAACGATACAAAACTTTCGTTTAACATGCACATAATGCTAGTCACTTTAAATACTAAATCACTTTACCTCATATTATTTTATAATTTGACTCATATACAGTTATTTCTAATTACATACTTCTACAGAGTTAAACCGAACATTACAACTTTTCGTTTAACTATCTCTTCTAATTCGCTCTGATTATTATATTACGGCGACTGTCATGACGATCGGCTAATAGAGTTTTTTGTAAGTTATTACACGCACGGATCTAAACGAATTTTTCTTTTGTCATTTAGATGTTGTATATGTTATTAAAAAACTTTTTTTGTGTGTATGTTTTTGGATGTTTTTTTTTGTATGTATTTTCTTAAGACTCGTTCTATTACAGACTGTAACTTTGACTTCGCTTGCGTTAACTTGATAATTAAAATGCCTTCAATTATGTACTATGCGTATTTAACTTATAATTTATAATTTAAACTATCGTGAGTAGTATTCATAGTTAATATATAGATACCGGCTATGCTCACGTCTAATTTTATCGGATTAGCTCGACTATTTTCGAGCCGGGGCACCTATTCATGAGCTCTTTACATGACGTTATCGCTGCGGGAACTGCGTGCAGCAGCTCGCTGGGCGCGCCTCTTAGGTGGCTTGTGACGTTTGTGGCGGCGGTCTCATGTCTTCTAAGTGTTCCACGTCGCTCTTATCTTCTTCGTCGGATGCACTAATGAAATTTGTGCATGCGACGCCTACGGTGTCGGGTTCAAAGAGGACTTTATATGAACCGGTAGTGTCAAAAATCGGTCTCCACGCCGGAGGTAGTGCCAAACCACCGCATCTGTTAAACATCGGGTATCGGCTGATTTTACTAGTCGGGCTAATCCGATAAAATTAGACGTGAGTATAGCCGGTATCTATATATTACTACGTGCATTTATTTTATTCGAGAAAAACGTGAATTTATTTACTATGTTAGATTACTATATATGCTTTAATCATATGTAAATTTCTTAAAAAAAATGTACCAGCAGATTAAATGTGAAAGCGAAAGGAACATACTGCCAGATAGACACTCGCATATTTAATAATTTGCTCTTAAATTTTTATGAATACTTAAAATAGGAATTTACGTAAAATTGTTTTGTTTCATCTCAGACGGATAAGGCATTTGATGAAAGGCCTAATACGGCTTGCGATCTAACATTTTTTGTTAATTATAACATTAAGGAAAAGGAATATCCCACCCTACATATTTTAATCGCAAAAGAATTTACAAAAGCCCCAGTACTTGACTGTTTTTGTTATTTTATAAAATAATCATCATATGCTGACAAATTAAAAAAAACCGTACCAAATAATAAATTTGAACTTTCTTCATAAATCAATTTATCTATTAATGAACATAACATTAAAATTAGTTAAGTAGTTTTTGAGTTTAGCGGTGACAAACATACAAGCAGATGCAACAGGATTTTATAGTATATAGTGATTAAGGAACACCTCAATCCCCTTTAGAGGCGAAACTTGGTGAGCCCCTAACGTTACTACATTCCGGGCCCGTACGTGATTTCAACCGACGTTCCGCACTTGTGAAGACAATTGTTCAACTTGAAATGCAGGTCCCATCCAGGCCGCGCTACAATTCTAAACTAAAGCTAAGGTTATATACGGGAATAGTTTATCTAAACTTATAGATGCCCATTGAAACTAAAAATGGTTATATGTGACTGCGTAAGTCAAGCAATACAACAGAACTAACTACTTTGCTATAATCCGCACGGGTTAAGTGAATGCATGCAAAGCCAATGTGTATGAAGCAGGCAAAATCTACAAACCTTATACATGCAGGACCAGTCACCACATGCACCCCAAGGTGCAGTACGATTTTTGTCGTGGAGCCTATCCTCCTGATGATGCTTCGGTTTCGGGGCGAAACGATCGTCGAGATTGTGGTGGTGGGTGTGTGTGCTGCTTTTGTGTGCGTTGTTGCTGGTGAATTGCGCCTTGGGGTGCATGTGGTGACTGGTCCTGCATGTATAAGGTGCGTAGATTTTGCCTGCTTCATACACATTGGCTTTGCATGCATTCACTTAACCCGTGCGGATTATAGCAAAGTAGTTAGTTCTGTTGTATTGCTTGTAATATGGAATTCCGCAAAGTAACGCCTGCTTCTATAAATCATTTGCGTAAGTCAAGTTTAGTGTTTAAATATCCTCAATTAAGTCAAAAATGGGAAGCATGTGTCACAAGTTCAAACACCGGGTCTCAATGGGACTTTCTATGAACACTTATGCAACGCTTAGTATAAAGGGACCTAATTAATTCAAAACAGAAATAAATAAATAAATATATATATATATATATATGGCATATATACAATATTAAAGAAGAATGCATGCGAATAAGATGAGAATGTTAAGGTAGACGTGTGATGTGACAACATTGGATAAAATACGAAATGAGTATATAAGGGGAAGTCTGAAACTTGCGTCCATTATAGAAAAAACGAGAGGTGCAAGATTCGGATGGTATGGAGATGTATTGAGGAAGGATGAAAATCATGTGACCAAACGAGTGCTGAGTATAAATGTGGATGGCTATGTGACTAGAGGGAGGCCTAAGAAGAGATGTTTTTTTTTGTTCGCATTTGTTCATCATTCATACCACATACTAATTCTTTCTTGCATTCATCTCTGTCATCCAATGCAGGTGGGACTCCTGCCTACGTGAGCTACTTTATATCTAGTTTTACTATCTAATGGGAAATAATTTTTTACAATTTGTGTTTATTTGTCTTATTTACATCTATATAACCTAGTACCGTATCTCTAAAGCTATTTACATTTTTTTAATTTTTTCTACTTTTTTCCTTACATTTTTAGGTACATTTAACATATTATTTTTTAAAACATTCACTAATTTATTACCTAATTAAGACTAATTTTCGTTATTTACTTGTTTTGTTTAATACTTATGGACTAATATACTTATTATATTATTGAAGTATTATTTTATTACATTTTGATTCTTGCATTAGCTATTTTTATTATTTTTATACAATAGTCTAAAAATTTATTGCAATGTTTGTTTTTAATTATTTCATTAAAATTTTTAGGCTTAATTTTTATGCTTAATAGCTGTTCAATATTATGCCGATCATTGTAGCTAATTGGACACTCGCATATTAGGTGTTGTATTGTTTCTATATTTGTGCTGTCGCAGATGCACGATGGGCTATCCTTACACTTGAAACGCGCCAAGTATCCTGAGAACCCCCCGTGCCCTGTCATCAGTTGGGTTAAATGGCTATTGATTTTAATTTTCTTTACCTACTAATTAAGAAAAGATGGTTGGATTGTGTGAATTATGACATTTATATACAAGGAGTAGCGCCAGAGTTGACGAATGATAAAAGAGAATGATAATTTGAAAAAACAAGACAACACCATTTTAAATTAATTTTACCGTGATATAATAGATTTAATTTAATTAAGGATTATAATGTATCTATCTCAAGCCTAATTTTGAATTCGGTCAGTTTAATACTAAGCGTGCAATATGTCTATAATATCGTGATATATTTATGATATATCACGATCTTTGATTTATGATAATGATAATCTTTATTAAACTCATAAATTTCACAAAACATGATTTAAACTATGAATTTCACACTAAGCATGCTTGTATCGCGGAATTCGTTCTTATTATGTTACCACTTAAGGCGCTGAACAGAGCCAAATAGGCTGACTTTAAACACGTTTTTAACAAAAGCTTTAGGGATGACGATTAAAAGAAAAATATATGTTAATAAACATCATATCTCAGAGAGAATGTAAGATTTTAAAACATTGATTACGATACTTTTTTTCGATAAAAAAAATTGAAATCGGAATTTACGCCAGCTCTGTTCAGCGTCTTAATTATTTTGTTTCAAACGTTGCGGGTATGTCGCGTTCATAATATCTATACTTATTATAAGAGTCCCAAAAAGCTGTCTGTCTGTATGTAATCGATTTTCTCAAAACCTGCAGAACGGATGTTTGTACGGTTTTCACCAAAAGATTGTGCAATACTTTCGGATGGTTTAGGTAAATAGTACATATCGGTATTATGTAAATTGTGTTGAAGAGATCGCGCAGTTTGTAAAAAACTTGCTTGCTGTAAATACGCTAAAGTAATGTACTAGAGAATTGTAGATTTATAAAACTACTACAAAAAAGTCCGCGGTAGCATGTCGCTATCTCTTACGGTTAAACTCACAATTATTACTTTTATGTTTAAAATTTGAATTCTAGAAAAAAATTGTGAGCTCAACGTTCTGTCATTTTTTAAGTTGCATAATTGAGCAATTCTATTATATAAAAAGATTGAGAGATTCGGGAGATGAGGCAATAAAATTCTATTAACTCTTAAAAATTCTGTTATTAAGTAACGTACGATAATTTGCTAAAAAAAATCTTTTTTCGGTCAAAGAAACATATTGAGGACCCCTGCAAATTGGGGAATTTACATTATATGTCATTATTCTTATGCCCTTATTGGGATAAGGGCATAAGAATAATGACATATAATGTCATTAATGTCATTGAATATAGAGTGGGCTCTAAGTACGCTCAACGGAATATGTACTTCTCTTCCATTCTATCCTACCATTTGGCAATTCTGGTGCTACTCCTTTTATATGTCATAGGTAGTACACACAATCCAACCATCTCTTTCCGGCTTCCCTCTAGATTACATTAGTTCATCCACTCTTTTAACACTCGTTTGTTCACATGATTTTCATCCCTAGTAATTATATGAACATACCATCTTAATTTTGCATTCTCGTCTTTTCTATACGCAACTTTCGGAATATGGAACGTACCAAAAAAAGTAGTATAATGTCGCTCAGTAAATAGCAACGACCTGAAAAGTGCTTTGGGCACTTTTCCTCATTACCCTCAGCGGGCGGCTTTTATGGGCCCCATCAAAGGACAAACATATTTTTCCGTGCCAACACTTGAGACATTTCTTTAGATTACGCGAGAAATTTTGATATTCCAACTAGAAGATACTGTTATGTACAGGGGTTCGTGGATTTGGATGAAGTTACCTGGTGACTCGTTAAAAACACTTTATTCAACTTTTTACTACAAACTGTAAGTACTACTTACAGTCTCTATACAATTCGTTGTCCGATAAGAATGCCAAGGTCACTAATAATTCACTTTTATTATTGCTAGTTTATGCGCTCTTGATCACTATTCGCAAACTGAATCGAGGCGCACGATACGTCTGCTTATATATCGAACGAACCGATTTCGAGAACATTCGAGAGACCTTGATAAGATCGTAAACAAGTTCTTTGTAGACATGTTTTGATTAATTTCGAATGTTCCAGAGAATTTCTGTTTAGCGAATTTGAACTCTATGACATATCGATTATGGTCCCTTTTTGCATGTAACACTGCCACCGTCCAATTCGAATTCTATGCCATACACATTACGAACTCTTTTCGCATGTTCGTAACAATACAATAACATGTTTATATGAAAGAAATTTATTTAAAATTAATTCTACAAAGCAGTACCGACGATACGACATTAAAAGAATATATTGATCACTCAAACGTATAAGTTAACTTTGGCATAATTCAGTCCAACAAAAAATATCGTCTTAAAGATATATATTTTGGAAAAAGTAATTATAATTTAATTGAAATCTGGCTTTGTTAGTAATGGTTCATTGACATGACGCGGAGCGCTTGTACAAAAAACAGAAGAAAACAATAACATTATAGTTTTTTCTCCCTCACACCTGTTTAGTTGTACCGCATTTAGGTCAAGGTTTGAATGGCGTGTACGGTCATTGATCTCTATACATCGAATTTTTTTTTTTGAAAAACAAAATAATTCCTGTGGTTAAAGTAATTCACTGAATTAACTGTATTTTTTTATACATGATACTGAGGTGTGTAGGTGAGGTGTGTACCCTTAGCATTAATTTCGTATTTTCGGTACCAACCTTGAGGTCGTCAGGTCACCTCATCGGGGGTCTACCAACGGTGTATTTTCCGGCGCGGGGTCGCCATTTTTGTACTTTAGTGAATTACGTTCACTTTGTGATTAAACCCGTATGTGTCCAGTGGATTTTTGGGATATTATTTATGACCTGCTTGCTGTATTAAAAACGTGATGTTTTCGCTCTAAAACCTTCTATGCAACGAGAGGACATTGCCAAACATTTTCACTATGAACTGTCCCACTGCTGGGAAAAGGTCTTTTTACACAACTGCCATCCATATATACAACTATAGGTGATACCCTTAACTTCATTTACGTCAACTATAGTTTTCGAATACCAGTCAAGTACTTTTTTCTTCCAGTTCCCGGAGGAAAATCAAGAATTTTAATACCTATTATGTTAGCCCGGTGTAAAAGCTCTAACTGTACTAAATTACATTTATATTGATCCAGTGACCGTGAAAGCGTTACAAACAGAAATACAGATAGATTACGTTTAAAAGTCAATTCAGTAGATTTTGAGAAAATCGATTACATACAGACAGACAGTTTTGGGGACTTTGTTTTATAATATCTAAAGATGTATGGATTGTCTCATTAGAGTCATATAATGAGACAAATTTTCTTATTTATATATAACGTAAATAAGTAGTCTTCTAAATCATACTTCCTTAGTCGAATGAAGTCAAAACATTTACGCAAGAACAACACGACATTCCGTAACAAAGTTTACGGAACGAGCTTGAGACGGCTCGAGTCGACACAGGTAAGTAAACAGCCTCTGCAAATAATCAGAAACATCAATATAACTTGATATACCCAATTCGCCATTTATTTTATTTGTGTTGGAAAATAAGATAAACTATAACTGTAAATATACAACCACTTGGGTAATCTTCGCTTTTTTTGTAGCGAAGTAGAGTTTAAAGTCACCACTCTCCAATGAAGAGTTGCGACATATTCTAGAATTTCCCAGATACATTCAACATGTTTCGTCACGAATTTTTGTAATAAATAATATACATAATTATAAAAAGATTTGTGATATATATAATAGACAAAGTAAGAAACGACATAAGCTTGCGGTTCCTGCTTTGTGCCTTGCACAAGCACATAAGTCGTTTGTGGGTTTGGGTATAAGATTCTATAATAGAATTCCGCAATTTTCTTTAACTTTACCATTACAGCATTTTAAAAATACTATAAAAAAAGGCTAATACAGAAAGCCTACTATACTATTGAGGTTTAGATAGACGATGAGAATGCGTGGATATAGCTACTCTTCAACCCTGTACAAGACATTAATAACTATATGTAACTAGTAATAAGAATTATTCTTTGAAAAGAGCAAGCAAGCGAATTTCTTGCTGGTGTTTCTTGGAAGGAATAGCTTTCCGAACCAGAAGTTGATGTTGACGATTCAAAATCACTTGTTAAGTTTACTTAAATAAAAAATATTTTGAATTAAAAAATCAATGATCCTCCTGCCCTTATCCCATTCCAAGTGGGGTCGGCACAACATGTTACAAATATGTTGTCACATGATTTGACTATGTAATTTACGACCGCCGGCCTGCCTGACGTCAATTCACCTTAGTCGCCTCTTACGGAACCTCGGTAAGAAATAAGGGTGGTCTATTCAACTCAGCCGGATACTACACGATAGCTCAACTTTCCTGTATCGGGACTTCTTATATAACTACAAAAACACCACTATAGCGTGGAGTAAAATACTAGTGGCACCATCTGATATTTCAGTGAGAAAAAAAACA
The DNA here is from genome assembly GCA_947086505.1 of Morpho deidamia. NCBI lineage: Eukaryota > Metazoa > Arthropoda > Insecta > Lepidoptera > Nymphalidae > Morpho > Morpho deidamia. The sequence continues at coordinate 17,894,091 of CAMTZC010000024.1, forward strand.
TTCGTAAACTATGTTACGAGTACGTTATGTTACAGCCGTTAATAAATGGACTAAGCTGTGTTTGATTGTTTCAATATGATAATTGGGGGTAATTTAAAACTGAAGTTAAAAAATATTTTTTTTGCAGTTATACTTAGTAAATGTAATGTTTTTTTTTATGAAATTTAAGATCACCGATATGGATGTGGAGTTTCGTATTATCACGGGACGGAACTTCAATTGAAAACGTTTGCGCAAAAGAATAGTTTAGAAACTGTTATAGTTTTTAACTCGTTTGTATTTTCGGATTTCGCCTCTACATGATATCCGAAATACATTTCTTAAAAGTTCTTTTAATATATACAGATTTTCTCACAATGTTTTCCTTCACAGAAAAGAGTGTGATAAATCTTAATATGCCTGGCCCGTTGACGCAGTGGGTTGACCCTGCAGCTTCACGGGTCACGGGTTCATTTTCTACAAACAATTTGTTGGCTTTTCGAGCCTGGGTGTATTTAAAATTATATATGTAGTATATTTACCAGTTTTCCGTCACCCATAAGTATTAAGTTACTTACTTTGGGGATGGAAAACCATATGTGTAAGTTTCCATAAAAAAAGTGTAAAAATGAATGTTTGTATGTATGTCCCTACACTCTGAAACTGCTGGACTCTAAAGATTGTCCGAAAATATTATTAAAATCGTCAATGAAATTTTCAGGCAGTCTTTAGAATGACCCAGCGTATGTTCCTGTAAGGTTTGGTGGCGATCAGAGCATTTATTTTGAACTCTTGAGTTCTGTGTCTAGGGGAATTTGAAACCAGACTGACCGACAGCAACGCGAACAGATAATGAAAATAACGCACATCGAGGCTTAGAAAGAGAAATCGTCTCTGATGGACGTCAACCGATGGACGTCCACTGCAGGACATAGGTCTCCTTAAGGGATCTCCACACCAGCATCTCAACGGGCTCCCCACGACCTTTTTGAGGTCGTCTGTCCACCTCGTTGGGGGTCTGCCGACGCTGCGCTTTCCGGTGTGGGGTCACCATTCTAACACCTTGAGACCCCAACGTCCATCGGTTCTCCGCACTATGCGCCCCGCCCATCGCCACTTCAGCTTCGCGACACGCTGAGCTATGTCGGTGAATCTAGTTCTTCTACGGATCTCCTCATTTCTGATTTGATCACGTAGAGAAACCCCGAGCATAGCTCGCTCCATCGCCCACTGAGTGACTCTGAGCTTTCTTATGAGACTCATAGTCAGCGACCACGTTTCGGATCCGTAGGTTATCACTGGCAACACGCACTGTTCGAAAACCTTGGTCTTCAGACACTGAGGTATCTTGGACAAAAAGATTTCGCGTAGCTTCCTGAATATATGCCGGGTACTATACTAAATTTAACAACTATAATAAACGGAATCATAAAAAAGGTGTAAACTTTTCAAACGTATCGAGTGGATGAATTTTGTATTTTTTTAAAGACCCAATAAAATTTGAAGACATTTTCACGTTGCACTTAAGTGTATTGAATTCAATGTTATGTAGTCTAGCGGTTAAGGTATCTGGCTCGAATATCGGGGCCTCGGGTTCAATTTTGGGTGTCGTTATAATTCATCAGAGCTGTGATAGCCTAGCGGTGAGACCGTGCGACTCTTTCGAGGGGAACACGAGTTCAAACCCGGGCAGGCAGCAATGAGTTTTTCTATTAAAACTCGTGTGTCTAATTGATAATTGCAATTTATCACACGCTTTTCGGTGAAGGAAAACATCGTGAGGAAACCTGCATATCTCTAGAGAATCTGCAGAGAATCTCCAGAGAGAAAATCTGGAGATATGTGTAACCTACCAATCCGCTTTGGAGCAGCGTGGTAGGTCTTAGCTCCAACCCTTCTCTCCAGAAACGGAGAGAGGAGGCCTATTCCCAGCAGTGGGATATTAACAGGCTGATAACATTGAATGTTCAGCAAATCGATGTGCGTATTACGTCGACTCGCTACCAAAGTCGGATTAAAGCGGTATGTCGGGAAACGCGCTGGCTCGCGGAGGTAATATTTTTGTGACGTATAATTTTAATTTATAATATTTTCTAGTGTTTTTGCATAGTAATGGCGTAAAGGACAAATGGCGTAAATTTGTCGAATAAGATTTATTTTAAATTATTATTAAATTTTATGAATGTTATATTTCATTAAATTTAGAAAAACAATGTAATATTTTTAATTGATATTTTGATCATACTATTATAGTAGTAGTAGTTTTTGTAGTATTTTTGTAGATCTAAATTTCTCTAGTACATTATTTTTTTTACAATTGTGAGACCTCTCAACACAATCTACATAAAACCGTTAAGTTAACTATTAACTTAAAACTTTCGCAAGAATACTTACGTCTTTTTTATAAACTGTACAATAATCAGCTCTATAGATTTAGAAAATCGATGATAGACAGACAGATAGCTTTCTATGGACATTTTTAATAATAACCATTTATTAGATAAATATAGGAAAAATATCACGTTTTTCTTTTATGGACATTTGAAAAAAGACATTGAATTGTTGAGGGTATTTAAACGCTTAAGTTGGCGCAAACGAAGTCGCGGGTACCACTAATGTCATCAAAATCTAAGAAGAATTTCAGAATAATTGCATTAAACAGCACACACCTTTACCGAAATGATCATTATGAACTGCATAATTTGCATGCAAAAGCGAGCCCCGGTTTGGTGAACGGGGTAAAGGAGCGAAACGTGATTGAGCTTAAACTAACGCCTCTTGGAACGCTAAAGGCTTGCTTTAAGATGGTTTAGCTTCAATTGCTCCTCTGGTATGCACCAAGCTATTCTATGATGTAACACTTAGTTATGTAATTATATCTAAACTTAACACTGCATACTGATTTTATAAATACGGAAATTTGTCTGTTCTTATTTATAGAATTAGGCGTTACTTTGCGGAGCTCCATAATACAGAAGTAATAATAAAATTATTTTGCTATAATCCGCGATACAGTAAATAGAATATATATAGTGCTAAATGTATAGTGGACTATCCGTTTCATTTAGACTTAGATGTAGACTTTTTGGAGAGATTTTGTCGTGGAGCTTTGCGATTTTGTCGTGGAGTCTATCTCTTGATGATGCTTCGGTAGAACTTCGGTGAACGTGTGTGGTGCTTGTGTATTGTGGTGGCAGTGGTGGAGGTTTGTGCATGTGTTTTTACGAATTCTGCATGTAACGGGTATGAAAAAACGGATAGTCCATTATACATTTAGCACTATATATATTTTCTATTTACTGTATCGCGGATTATAGCAAAATAATTTTATTATTACTTTTGTATTCTCATGAAACTTTCGTGAAAAAAAAATAGTTTTTCTTTATACTCGTACCATTAGTGACGGTGCAAAAACGCTTAAGTTGTCACGTCTATCGGCCTGTCTGCTTACGCTAAACTTATATTTAAATTCAAATTATCCTTTATTCAAGTAAACTTGTAAACAAGTGCTAAGTGCTCGTCATCATATACTGCTGGTTGCTCTGTTCAAATCGTAATTCTTATTACTAGTTACATTTAGTCATTGATGTCTTGTACAGGGTCGGAGGGTAACCTAACCATGCATTCTTATCATCTTAGTAATCTAAGTAAGCATCATAAACTACTGTATACATTTTCGTGGTTTTCTTCAAAAGACCTAGTAATTCGTAAGATAGGTGATTTAATTTGTTAAGGTTTTGTTTAAGAAAGCAAGAAATAAATTGTATTTGCCCAAAATAAAATAAGTAATAATAAAAGAAATATAAAATAAATAAAATGATTGTCACATAGGGTTTAGTGATAAAATATGACAATAATTTTTAGAAATGTGGGAAAAAGTTAAACCGCCTTGGAGCTTTCTTAGAAAACAATGCCTGGGTTGTCTAGTTTTTCGAACTGAATACTCTTTTCTGTAAGCATGTTTAAAACTTCGTGTAAAATGTTATGATAAAATCACTCAATTTTGTTCTTATATCAACAAAACAAATCAAAATTCTTAAATCATAAAATGAAAATAGTCTTTCTTTAAATAAGCTTTTTCAAGCACTTTTGAATCGTCAAAGATCAATATGATGAATGAAGCTACACCTGGCAATGTTGCTCTTTCCTAGAAGAACCAGCAAGAAACTTAACAGTCAATCTTTAAAAATTTTCAATCTTACATTATCAAACCGCAGTCCTGTATAAGCTTAAAGAATTTTCAAATCCAGGCATTTTTATCATCCAAATAATATTCAATTTTGTAATATGCTTTACGTATAAGCATATCTCTTACACTTAATTTAAACTTTTCTGTAGACAGGTCTAATACGGATTGCAGAACATTGGGTATAAGATTCTATAATAAAATTCCACAATCTACTTTAACTTTACCATTACAGAAGTTTAAAAATACTATTAAAAAAAGGCTAATTCAGAAAGCCTATTATACTATTGAAGATTACCTTGACGATCAGAATACGTGGATATAGCTTCTCTTTAACCCTGTACAAGACATTAATAGTTATATGTAACTAGTAATAAGATTTATATTTTAAAAAGAGCACCCGCCGAGTTTCTTGCTGGCTCTTCTCGGTAGGAACAGCTTTCCGAACCAGCAGTAGATGTTGACGATTCAAAAGCACTTTTTTACAAGTTTACTGAATAAAGAATATTTTGAATTTTGAATTTGAATTGCCATCGAAACACTGATGATGATTTAAACCAGAACAATTGCATTACACAACAAAACTCAGAATATCGATAAAACCTTAAACTGATTTGACAAAGTGAAATGATTACGTCATTTAAGAGAACGCAATGAAATCTAATCGAGACGTTCGGAAGCGACGTCGCTTTCAGGAAAATTAAACACGTTATTCCGAAACCGCAGTCGATTTTGAGCAAATGTGGATGTTTGATTTTCCCTATTAGCATTTAGTACAAGCTCATGACCCTTTTTAGTTCTGCTCGTCTTGACATTTCTAATTAAATCATACAGAAACTTATGTACATATGCGCATACATATCAGCGATATGATCGCGGATTATAACAAAATAATTTTATTATTACTTTTGTATTATGGATCTCCGCAAAGTAACGCTTAATTCTATAAATTATATACAAAAAATTCATGGGTAATGAGGCTAAGCAACCAAGCATCTGATCCATATATCAAACATGGAATAATTTTTTGAAATGAGTTGGAGTCCACCGAAGGGGTAAACTTTATTAAGTTTTAAGTTACTTACTTTGGGGACGGACGACTGTGTATGTAAGTGTCCCATATATTTACCTTACTTTACTTACATAGATTCTCTTAACAAACGCGGAGTATAGCAAAACAGTACTACTTTCAGTAATATGGAATTACTCAAAGTAACGCCTGCTTCTGCAACTGATTTAAATCAATACAAATCAAAATAATATCTAATCAAATAAGTTCTTTCAAGCACCATCGACAAGGTACAATACGATTAATGGAGCTAGGACTGTAACTTTTTACGGTAATAAAAAAGTAATAATAAAATTATTTTGCTATAATCCACGATAAAGTAATAGAAAATATATACTGATAAATGTATAGTGGACTATCCGTTTTTCCGTTATCTTAGTAGATAAACTCCACGACAGGCTTTACGATTTTGTCGTGGAGTCTGTCTCTAGATGATGCTTCGGTTGCGGGACGAAACGATTGTTGAGTTTGTGATAGTGAACGTGTGTAGTGCTTGTATATTTTGGTGGCGGTTTCTGCATGTGTTATTACGAATCGTGCATGTATTGGGTATGAAAACGGATACTCCCACTATACATTTAGCATTATATATATTTCCTATTACTTTATCGGGGATTATAGCAAAATAATTTTATTATTACCTTTGTGATATGGATATCCGCAAAGAAACGCCTAATTCTATAAAAACATTTTATGATTCGAAAATGCTAAAAACATTCAATTTGAATCCACAATACGTTGAATTCGAATTCAAATTGGAATGTTATATTTTCGCGTATATCTATTAGTACTTCTATAATATTTTTATGTTACATATTATTTATTTGGCAGTCAGTAAATTGTGAATAGTTTCCTAAATAACGTTCCGTTTCTTTGGTACATTATTGGAGGGCATTAAAGAGGAAAAACTCAATAACGATAATCGAATATTGCCTTCACGCATAAAATGAGGAAAAACGAAGTACCATATTGGGACGATAGTGTAGTATTTGTTCGTAGCTTGTAGAAAAATGCGTTCGAAATTTCCTTTTTATCTTCCGGATAGATTGCTTGGTTATTCGAATTTCCTGAAAAAGGACGGGTATAAATTAAAGTCACCACAAACAATTTGTAATGACACCTCATTACAAGCCTGCCTGTGTAGTCTAGTTTTATATAACTCTATTACATAAAAGAGAGAATACGTGGCATCTACAATTTAAGGTCGCGTGATTCCCTGCGAGAGAAGTTTAAGGAAATAGGTATTCTTACATTTGCGTCACAGTATATTTTAAGCAACTTAATTTTTGTACATAAAAATATAAAGAATTATAAAACGATAGGTGATGTATATAATAGACAAAGTAGGAACCGACATAAGCTTGCGGCTCCTGCTTTGCGCCTAGCAAAAGTACGTAAATCGTTTGTGGGTTTGGGTATAAAATTCTATAATAAAATTCCGCAATCAATTTTGGCGTTGCCATTACAGCAGTTTTAAAACACTGTTAAAAAGATACAGAAAGCCTACTATACTGTTGAGGATTACTTAGATGATAATGTGTGGATATAGCTGCACTTCCACCCTGTTCAAGACAGTAATGACTAAATGTAACTAGTTATAACAATTATATTTTAAAAAGAGCAACCGCTGAATTTCTTGTTGGCTCTTCTCGGTAGGAACAGTGTTCCGAACCAGCAGTAGAGTTGACGATTCAAAAGCACTTGTTGTACAAATTTGCTTGAATAAACAATATTTTGAATTTGAATATTTATTGGTCTGTCATTTTGAAAATATATTTTTCTAACAATTACCTATTAATCTGTCAAAACTATCATATCAAAATAATTGTATCATTCTGTGCTATAAAATTCCGTAAACTAACGCCTAGTTTTATAAATGGATGTGTCAGGTGCCAACAAACGAAAGAAACAGAAAAAAAATATAAATATAAAAAATATAATGACAATATTCTGCTATGATTCGCGAGAAATTTTATGGAATAAAAGCCAAACAATATATTATTATATTATTGTATTATTGATCTCCACAAAGTAACGCCTAAGTGTATAAATTAAAAAAAAACCTAATTATTTTATACAATTTCAAAATATTCATTTCAATTCAAAAGAAAAAAAGACACATTATAGTACCCAGTAGTACTTTTGACATATACACGCTTATAAAGTTCCGTAATTGAAGTAGCAGCCTGTTATAATCCCACTGCTGGGAATAGGCCTCCTCGCTCCGTGTCTGGAGGAGGGTTGGAGCTAAGACCTACCACGCTGCTCCAATGCGGATTGGTAGGTTACACATATCCCTAAAATTCTCTAGAGATATGCAGGTTTCCTCACGATGTTTTCCTTCACCGAAAAGCGTGTGATAAATTGCAATTATCAATTAGACACATAAGTTTTAATAGAAAAACTCATTGGTGCCTGCCCGGGGTTTGAACCTGTGTCGGCTCTAAAGAGTCGCACGGTGTCACCGCTAGGCTATCACAGCTTCACAATTGAGTAGAATAATTAAAATTTAACTACTATTTCGTTGCCATTGACATAAAATGGACGTTTCTTTGTTTCCAAATGACTATGGCGTCTATTTATGTGTATATATTGATAAACAATAAATACTTTTTTAATTTTTGCATTCTTGTGATGTTTTTTACAGTATTATAGAACGTATTTATATTTACAAAAAACTCCTCGATAACATATGTGTAACTATTATAGTTATGCCAATATATGAACTTAAACTTATCCTATTAAATGCTATCTTGCTAAAAACTGTTTCAATACCTGCAAAATATTTTTTAAATAATTAAAACCAGACATTTCAATCAAAAGATGTAACGAATTTAAAAATGTCATAACAAATTCAGTGTAGCGACCATTATAACAGGGCCTGCAACTGGTGAGTTAGCTTAAAATTCCAAGAATCCCAATGATACCCACGGATACAGCTATACCAAAGGCTAAAAGGATTCAATTTCCAGTTAAAATTTATTTTGGCTTATCCATTAATAAGTCCCAGGGCTTTTAACTTTTAATTTACAAAAATAAGTCTATAGTCCGACTTTTCACTACCATGAGATAGGTATTTTTGCGGCTGAAACCGCGGGGCATTGCTAGTATTGATAAATAAAATAAATAATTAATAAATTACTAGTATTCAAAATATTCTTTATTCAAGTAAATTTTTAAACAAGTGCTTTTGAATCGTCATAATCTACTGCTGGTTCGAAAAGCTGTTCCTACCGAGAAGAGCTAGCAAGAAACTCGGTGGTTGCTCTTTTCAAATAAAATTCTTATAACTAGTTACATTTGGTTATTACTATCTTGTACAGGATAGAGGAGTAGCTATATCCACGCATTCTTATCGTCTAGGTAATCTTCAAAAGTATAATAGGCTTTCTGAATTGGCCTTTTTTAATAGTATTTTTAAACTGCTGTAATGGTAAAGTTAAAGTAGATTTTGGAATTTTATTATAGAAACCCACAAACGAATTACGAACTTTTGCAAGGCGCAAAGCAGGAACCGCAAGCTTATGTCGGTTCCTACTTTTTTCTCTTATATACATCGTTAATCTTTTTATAATTATGTATATTCTTATGCATCAACTACTTCTAACTATTACTATTACTAGTATTATAATGAAACTACGCGTGCAATTCAGGCATACGAGTTATATATCTTATCCGCAACGATGAGCGAAACAGGGGTTGTTCATAATCCGGGGGCGGCTTTTGTAAGCAAACGAGACCACAACAAAGACATTTGAGCAACAAATTGGGGTTCACTATGTGTGGAGACGTCATGGGGATCTATATAGTTTTAATTACGACACACGTCTCAAAACCGAGTGAAGGCCGCCGTGGATACGCAAGATTTTGCCTTCGCCAACTAGATATCCTTTAAGATTAAAATTGGCCACTGAAAGACAAATTTTAGTTAATTACAAGGGTTAACGGTAACCTCGGGCAAATAAACTCAAGTTTATTAGTGTTGTTGCTTCAATTTTCTCTGTGACCATTAACGGTAATTGTTGTTTTTTTTGCTCTAGTAAAGTAAAGTAGCGGCCTGTGACAATCCCACTGCTGGGAATAGGCCTCCTCTCTCCGTTTCTGGAGAGAAGGGTTGGAGCTAAGACCTACGACGCTGCTCCAATGCGGATTGGTAGGTTACACATATCTCCACAATTCTCTAGAGATATGCAGGTTTCCTCACGATGTTTTCCTTCACCGAAAAGCGTGTGAAAGATTGCAATTACCAATTAGACACATGAGTTTTAATAGAAAAACTCATTGGTGCCTGCCCGGGTTTGAACTCGTGTGCCCCTCGAAAGAGTCGCACGGTCTCACCGCTAGGCTATCACACTTTACTTTTTTGCTCTACTTAAGAGTAATTAGTATTAATATTTGATTGATAAACAGCAAGAAATGCATTGTCTAAAAACGTGTTTTTTTTAAGAAAATCATAATGAAATTATGTTGCTATAATCCGCGATTAAGTAAATAGAAATATATATATAATGCTAAATGTAGAGTGGAGTGTCCGTTTTCATACCAGATTCATGCTTGATATGTAAAAACACATGCACTAACCTCCACAACCGCCACCACAATACAAAAGCACTACACACGTTCACTATCACAAATTCAACAATCGTTTCGCATACCACATACGCAGCGCCATCAGAAAATAGACTCCACGATAAAAAATCAAAATCATAAGCATAATCGCAATTTTATTGTGTGAGTCTATCTCCTAATGATGTTTCGGTTGCAATATTAAAAAGGACAATAAACGTGTTACTAATAATGTTAAAAAGTTAGTAGTAAATGTATTATTAAACCATCTTATTCAGATGCAAACTCAATCTCCCTATTACAGTTCACAGCTTAAGAAATAGTTAAAATTTTATTATTTCCGCGTAACACAAAGCCTATTAAATAACAAATCTGAATAGATCGCTAAAATACCTAAGCCGAGTACGTGATTCTGCTCAGCGTTCCGAATAGTATGATACCTTCCACACTTCAACAGACAATTATTCAAGTAAGACTACCGTCGTTCCAATGTTCGTTGGAATTCTAAGGGTCGGAGCGTACTCCGAATAAACGGGGTTTATTATCCTTTGGCTTAGCCCGTTATTAAGCTTCAATCGTACCAAATTGCATCTATATTGCGTCAGCTAATTATCAGAGAGCGTGACAGACAGGCTTTATAATATTAGTATTGATTTTTGCCAATTTCATGGTCCAATTTTAAGAGAGAGGCCAAATCCAACTCGAATGAGCAGCGTTTCGGAAACTGCGCGATATATTTTTGTCTCAGCTTCATAATATGTTTTCACAAAGCCTAAATCTAAACTTACCTGCAATCAAGATTAGGAAACGACATTTATCTCGCTTTAATCATAACATGGCTACGGAATTTGTACCCAATGACCCTCAAAATAGAGTTGATATTTAAGGATCTCGTTAACATTTATAGTTGAAGCCTTAATAAGTAGTAGTTGGGCATACATACGTCTGAATTGTTTACCTCATAAATTATACAAGCATGAGCCCTGGCAATTATTATTCAGCTGCGAGAATCGTTTCAGATCCTGAAACCAGATGCTGTTTAAAAGTCATAGAAAATCAAATCAAATTAATTTTTAATTAAGCATGATTTTTACAAGCACTTTTGAATCGTCAAGGATCAATAAGATTCAATGAAGCTACAACTAGTTCGGATAGTTGCTATTACCGAGAAGAACCAGCAAAATTGACGATCCAAAAGTACTTGACAGATCTTATTTGAATAAAGATTAAATTGATTTGATTTGACACATATCCTCAGAATTCTCTAGAAATATGCAGCTTTCCTAACTATGTTTTCCTTCACCGAATAGTTATTTATTGTGGAAAAACTATAAAATTTGTGGCCACCTCGCAATCTATTTTTTCTGGGCAAGTTACAAGCCATCACCACACCACAGATTAGCCCAGCATACGACACGTTAGCTTAACTCACGACCTAGATATTAGCAACTAATAGTCACTTGAGTCTAGGCAAGGACTGACTCTGTGACAACTAGAGTTGCGCAAATATCGATAGCTTAGCTAGCGATAGATGACCTTGAGAACTAGTAAGAATATCGATAGTGCTATCGATACTATCAATACTATAGATATTATCGATACTATCATCAACACAAATTAACCAATACTATTGATTAGAACCAATAGTGTCGATAGGTTAGATACTATTACGATAATATTAACGATACTATCGATAGTATCGTTTTTTTAAGTAATACTATCGATGCTATTGATATTATCGATAGTATAATTGTATTAAATCAAAGATAGTATCGATGCTATCGATAGTATTACTCCTAAAGGTATATCAGTTTTCGATAGTATCGATACTATTATCGATATTGGAGCTTATACTTTCGATATAATCGATACTATTTTGTTTAAAAAATTTATTGCCATATATCACCATCGATAGTATCGATAATGTCGATAGCATCGATACTATCGATAGGCTATTGATACTATTTACATGACGTTATCTATCGATAGTCTATCGATAATTTAGCGATAGTTGGGCAACACTGGTGACAACCTATCGAAAGCATAACAATGTTTTTTTATAATATCGACCGATATAATATAAATATATGTACATCTTTTTAATAAAAAAAGCGATATTAGTAATAGGCAAACTAGGAACCTAAATAAATTAATAATACCAAGGCTAAGGCTTCAGAAAGTACGTAGATCGTTTGTGGGCTTCGGTATACTTTTTTATAATAAAATTCCTCAATCAATTTTGGACTTGCCTTTACACAAGTTCAAAAAAGCAATTAAAGAGACTCTCATTAATAAAGCTTACTATAATGTTGAAGACTATGCCAATGATAAGAAAGCTTGGAACTAAATTGCGACCAGCTATGTACTAGACGATATTATAATCTAAGTTTGTTAACAATAGTTAATACAAAACTGTAATATTTATTTTTAAAAAGAGTGACCGCCGACTTTCTTGCTGGTTCTTCTCGGTTAGAGCACCTTTCCGAACCAGTTGTAGCTTCAGTTTAATTTTAATTTGACGATTCAAAAGTGCTTGTAATAGGCCAATTTGAATAAAGACTTATTTGAATTTGAATTTGAATTTGAATTATTGAAAACAGGTTGTATTTAAAACATGTTGTGACAAAATTTTGAAACCTCGTAATTTTGTTGGGCTTAAACGGAAAATCCGACAGAGACCAAAGTTTTCCCCTTCATTCACCGATAACCCTCGGACAAATTCTTTTCATCACAAGTTTATAAAGTGGAGCAAACAATCGAAGCACTTAAGTTCTGAGCTATAAATATCGATAATCTGTTTCCACTGTGTTCAAAAATCTATACTCATATAAAGATTGGAAAGTGTGTTTGTATATAGATTTGCCTTTGCACACGTTAAAAAATTATCTCAAAACGATGCTGCTACATAAAGCTTACTACAATAATTACACTACATACAATTGAGGATTATTTGAGTTACCGTAGAATATCTTGATTGCAGTCAGCTACGGATCGAGCTGCAACCATTAACTAGTAACCATCTATCAAATTGTAGAAACTTTTTATTTCAAATGATTATCCGCCGAGTTTCTTGCTGGTTCTTCTCGGTAGGAACAAACTTTCGAATCAGTGGTAGCTTCTTTAAAACATTTGACGATTCAAAAGTACTGAAAACAGTCCACTTGAATAAATAATATTTTGTATTTTGAATTTTGTACGTTTCTTGTTTTCAAAAAGCAGCAAGGCCAATGTGATTTTTGGGTATAAGTTCTACACACAAAGTTGCAGGTGAAAATTATTTTATTTTTTACTAGTTTACTTCGCGGCAACCTAATGCGTTTAAGTACCCTCAATAATGTAATATATGCATTTTTGCCTGCTCCTGAAAGAAATTAGGATTTTTTATCCTATGTTATGGCGTTTTAATTGTGCCAAATTTCATCAAAAGTGGTTCAGCAGAATAGCCGTGAAAGCGATAACTGATTTTTGTCTTGATATAATATATAGCGATAATGCCGTGTGATATCCGGCAGAATAGAATAGAACACCCTCCTTTCTTACCGAGGTGTCGTAAGAGGCGACTAAGGTATGTGCCGTGTGGTATCCGGCTGCATAGAATAGACCACCCTCATTTTTTACCGAAGTGTAGTAAAAGGCGACTAAGGTAAGTTGACGTCAGGCAGGCGGCAGGTGTAAAATACGTAGCCAAATCGTGTGACAACATGTTTTTAACATGTGCCGACCCCACTTAGAGTGGGATAAGGGCAGGGGAATAATAATATATGGCGACAAGAATCAGATAGATCCTCTGTATATTTCTTATAGCTACTACCGTCATATGCTTTAAGATCGTACAACAATGGAAACACGACCCAAGGAGCACCAGATGCACGTGTTTAAACTTTAAAGGCGGTCGATTTCGTACCGACTGTGAACGATGAAGACAGATTTTTCCGGTTCTTTGCTAGAGATTATAGTGTTATAGCGAAAATGTAACCGAGCGTCGTTTCAACGAAGTAAGACGCGACGTCTTATATTCTTAATTCCAGTATGAGTGGTATTAAATCAGCTTTAGATAAGGAATGATATTATTTGATATACTTGTGTTAAACAGGCACTATAACAGAACTACCTCGCTATAATCCGCAGGGGTAAGCGAATGTATGCAAAGCTAATGTGTATGAAGCAGGCAAAATTTACGAACCTTACGCATGCAGGGCAAGCCACCACACGCACCCCAAGGCTCCTCCACCAGCAACAAAGCACACAAGCAGCACATACAACCACCACCACAACAATCTCGACAATCGTTTCGCCCCGAAACCGAAGCATCATCAGGAGGATAGGCTTCACGACAAAATCGTATTGCGAAGATTGCATCCGCAAAGTAACGCCTGCTTCTATAAATCTTGTGTAAAACAATAATTATATATAACGTAGCTAGAACGAGCTGCTGATACCCTGTTAAATCTTTGGTTGATAAGTTGATACTGAATAACTCAGGACTATAAGCCACAGCGGTTGTTTCTATATTTTTTTATTCCATTAAAATTTGTTTTAACATATTATTCTCTAAAAAGGGGTAATCATTATATTTTAAAAACATTATTGTCATAATATTCGTATGAGTTCTACTTATTACAGCGTAATTGTATTGCGTTGGAATAAGACGCTTTCCTTAGAACTGTGTACTTTGTGGCTCGGTCCAAGTTGTAAGATTCAGAATTCAAAAGTAATAATAGAATTATTTTGCTATAATCCGCGATAAAGTAAATAGAAAATATGTATAGTGCTAAATGTATAGTGGACTATCTGTTTTGATTGTTGAGTTATCCGCACACAATTAATAATTAATACATCTAATAATAATTAATAATTATAATCTCAGTTATCAATAAAGATTTAATGAATTGCAATCGTGGAAAGCAACGCACAATTACTGCAACTTCCCCACAGCTAAAATATTAAAGTGCTTAAAAATGTAGACTGATTGGAGTGCTAAAAGTTGAAATATCATATTTTTAGAAAGCACATTCCCATTCTGGGTCATCTTCTGAGAGAATTATTGAGTTGGGCTTTTGTAATCTAGTTACCATTACATTAATAGAAATCCAAGTCTTGGAAATTGGACAGAACAGAAGTACTACACCCATTCCTTATCATACGGTCGCTAAGTGATTTTGTCATGGAGTCTTATCTCCTGATGATGTTTCGGTTACGAAATGAAACGATTGTCGAGTTTCTATTTGCTGTATTGCGGATAATATTACAATAAATAAATAATAAATATATGGGACACTTGTACTAATACTCGTTATGGGTGACGGACAAGTGGTAAATATACTACATACATATATAATTTTATTATTATGTATTAGTTATATATACTACACACCCAAGCTCGAAGAACCAACAAATTGTTTTTAGAAAATGTTAACCATCCCTCGGCGGGAATCGAACCCGCGACCCACGGAGCTGAAGGCAGGATCACTAGCCACTGCGCCAACGGGTCAGTCAAATATTAATATTACTTTTGTGTTACAGATGCTGCCCGCTTCCGCCTATAACTTGCCACGCCAAAATAAGAACGGAGTACATTGTACTGACAGTAAAACAAGAGTAAAAACGCTTCTTTTATACGACATAAATAATAAAGCCAGTTATTTATTACGACCCCGTAAATTAGGACAAAGAAAATTAAACTCTCGGATGAAGCTAACACAGTCTAATGTGTAGTGAACACAAAATATGACAGATCAGATGGCTTATTTGTTAGGTTTTAATTGAATTTTAAACTTTTAATGTTCGTTGGGGGGGCAAGGAAATTATAGAATTATTATAATGTTTAGTACTTCGGTGATAGGGGTGTAAAATTAATGGTTAAAGGGGTACTTTTCCTATTATATCGTAATAAACGACTGGAAGGTTATTAACTTCTCAACTGTAAAGCGGGTTATTTTTAAAATTAACAGTGGTTCCGTGCAATAAGCAAATATTTCAATATAAAGTTTTAATTTCTGATTTATGACTGACTTGGCTATGTTTATTTTGCAAAAGAAAAGTATAGTTATTGCCTATACTAATGCTATTCTATGGAATCGTCTTGCTTGAATAAAAAGATTGCCTATCTCTATATCTAGAATATATAGTTCTTTATCATAAAAGCTTTGTAACTTGTAAACATAATTCGTTTAAAAAAAGCTAATCCATAAGTTATGATTTTTTTAGTATTACTTATTTTTAAATTTTAATAGAGCTTACCAACGTTATTGCAATTTATCACACGCTTTTCGGTGGTGAAGGAAAACATCGTGAGGAAACCTGCATATCTCTGGAGAATTCTAAGGATATGCGTAACCTACCAATCCGCATTGGAGCAGCGTGGTAGGTCTTAGCTACAACCCTTCACTCCAGAAACGGAGAGAGGAGGCCTTATGCCCAGCAGTGGGATTGTAATGGGCCGTTACTTTACTTTAACAACCTTATAGTTTAACACGTAGTAGTTTGTTGAAATTGAAAGCCTGACTCCTTAGTTTGATTTCATAGCTTTTTTCATCTAGTAGTTTATCTAATGTAGTGTATGTGGGTTGAAATGTGTGATACTTTGTATATTTATACAAAGACACAAACATATGATACATACACCAATATCCTTACACTGTCTCAGGCGTACCACGTCAGTAACATCAGAGCCGTAGGCGAGAGTGGACGTGCAGTAACAAACTATTAATGCGTGTTTGAACCTCTCCTAAACTTATACAGGAAAGAAAACTCATACACAACATTTAGCATTAAACATCATGTTTCATGATGTTAAAGTAAACATATGAAACTTCAACATAAACAAACCAAAAGCCCAATATTACCCGCAGTCAAGGGTAAAGGATTGTGAATAATACATGTAGTGCGATACGCAATTGATCCTTGGAAGCTTAGACTCGTCCCCGGGGTGGTCTAATGGCCAGTTCATGTTTGGGACGAAAGAGCTATCTTGAAAATTGATCTGTTCTCTATTTGAGTTGTAGGTTCCGTATAACGATAAATATAAACCGTATATATATTTGAAAATATATGTCAAGAATGAAACCAGTCAAATTGCATTTAATTAATGCTAATTCTAACATGCTTCCATTGATTGGGCGTATTTTGAATTTGGTAAGTTATAGCAGTAAAGTCACGCGACCAGACGGTCACATCGCAACCGCCAGTGAGGTCTTAATTGTCTTGCTCTAACAGCCGTTTGCGAAAGCTCGCACCGCTTGTCCCAACCGCTTTTGGATACGAAACATTTATCCTCATCGCGCCTTCTTCTTTTTTACTTAGTCATAGTTATCTGGAGCAGGTCTTACATATTATTATTGTCCCTATACAGTCCACCACTGTTATTATAAATGCTTTGACGTGTTAATGTAATTTGCACCTTAAACAAATTCTTCAGGGGAAAAATACTGCAGAATAATACAATTACATTATTATTGAAAGCAATGCAATTACAATAGTGCAATATCATTGTTATATTTTTTGGTTATCTGCTGTGATAGCCCAGCGGTGAGACTGTGCGACTCTTTCGAGGGGAACACGAGTTCAAACCCGAGCAGGCACCAATGAGTTTTTCTATTAAACCTTATGTGTCTAATTGATAATTGCAATTAATCACACGCTTTTCGGTGAAGAAAAACATCGTGAGGAAACCTGCATATCTCTAGAGAATTCTGGAGATATGTGTAACCTACCAATCCGCATTGGAGTAGCGTGGTAGGTCTTAGCTCCAACTCTTCTCTCCAGAAACGGAGAGAGGAGGCCTATTCCCAGCTGTGGGATTGTAACAGGCCGCGACTTAATTCGTGAATATGGGTAATTAATTAAGACTTCTATTCTTGGATAACAATTTATTTTAAGATACAATACATTTTTACGCATATAGGCTCGCGTCAGGTAGGCTCACAAGATATCTAGATGTAATTACATAGACAAGTATTCCGAGATACAACAATTATAAATGCGAGAATCTATCTTCTGTCTGTGACGCTTTTATGGTTTATCTTGATATATTGGACTGTTGAATTTAATACAGTTTATTTAAAGTTAAGTTGAAATATAGGAAAAATAATTCTCGTTTCTCCCTTAATACACAGAAATAAAAGATATTATTTAGGTAAAACTCAGCACATTAAAAGGGTATTTGAACACTTAAATTAAGTTTAATGCGAATGAAGTCGAGGCTGTTATTAATAGTGGAATAAATGAGCTGCTGTCAGTATGAGTTCTAAGATTCCATGATACAAATATCCATTAAACCTCTTGCGCAGTAGTGAAACCGTCAGTCGAGAAGTCTATGCGACGGTTTTAGTTTCACCAAATACAAAAGCGCGGAGCTCTAATACCCAGACGTTATTTCGATATTTCGTTTTATTTTATACGCCTTTTAAAAAACCTTTAAAAGAGCACAATACTAACAAATGAAAAATATTTATTTTTTTATTTTTCCTGTGGTTCGGTAATTTGTTAACAAATATTAAACAAGAGGTTACATGCGACAACTTGTTGTGACAAATTCTTTAAGCTTTCTTTAATCTAAGCTGTATATAAGTTTTAAATAAACTTCATCAAACAATAACAGTATTTCTATAAAAATTCAAAAAAAAAAAATTAAAAATATTCTTTATTCAAGTAAACAAGTGCTTTTGAATTGTCAACTTTACTGTTAACTTCCAACTTTATCAAAATCAAATCGAAATAAAATTTTTCAAGCAATTTTGAATCGTCAAGGATCAATATGATAATTGAAGCAACAACTGGTTCGGAATGTTGATCTTACCGAGAAGAACCAGAAAGAAACTCAGCGGTCAATCTTTTAAATTTTTTAAATATTACATTATTAAACTGCAGTCTTGTATGGAGCTAAAAGAATTTTATATAATTTAATTTAATCACAATTTAACACGTCAATGTTGAGGTTAAAAAACCGGCTGCAAAGCGTAGCGTCTACAAAATTCGTGAGTGTTAAACCCATAATTTGATAGTTTCTTTAATATTTCGCATGCTGATGTCATAGATGGCATTAAAATAAGAACTACAATGTATCTAACATAATTGAGGCCATGAGAGCCAGAGTGGCCTTACTATCAGTTTCTCAATACTGAGTTGTATTTAATTAATGAATAAGGGTTAGTAAAATCAGTTAAAAATAAAGAATATTACATAATAAGTGAGTAAGATAGCAAATATTCATGAAAGATATTAATTTGCTAAAGTTGCAATTATTATAAAACAGGGCTATTAGTTTTTCCTTAATACTGGAATCTTTTGTTTAAGAAGAAGAGCCAATCTGGCTCCCACTTCAATTAAGCCTAATATTGAATTAAATCACTTTAATACTAAGCGTGCGATATATTTATGTATAAGGTTAATTCTATGTAATAAATGTAACTAATGTCAACTAGGCATATTCATAATAGAAAGCTCTGAACAGTTCTAACAATTTGAGCGAATGAAAGACCCTCCCGTTCCTTTGATAAGAACGTTTGAACTTAATAATTCAGCCTTAGATTAACGAATGTAAGAATCTGTCTGGAACACTGTAGGACGGTTCTATTAATTAATTATTAACTAAGCCTTTTCAACTCATTTAAATGGTCTCGAGAACTTTGCTGACACAATCTTGTAACTATAAATGTTTAGTCCTCGCAAATACTGCCGGCTTAATTTGCTTAAGTCTTGAAGTTTGTTAATTTGAATCAATTAAGCGTCTTATAAACGAGAATATAATCATTATGATATAAGTTATAATGATTACAGTCTATATATTATTGTCTATATATGATTAGAGTCGTTTAAACATAAGTTAATATTTAAAGTATTGTTTACTTAAATAGAATTTAAATAATTTATAGAATTAGGCGTCATTTTGCGGATATCATAATATAAAAGTTCATCATCATCATTCTCCTGCCCTTATCCCACTCTAAGTGCAACATGTTATAAACATGTTGTCACATGATTTGGCTACGTATTTTACGACCGGCCGCCTGCCTGACGTCAACTTATCTTAGTCGCCTTTTTAATCAAATTATTCTGCTGCAATCCGCGAATCGGAAATATATATAATGCTAAATGTAGAGTGAACTATCCGTTTTCATATCCGATACAATACAGGGTTCATAAAAACACATCCACAAACTTTTACCACCGCCACCACAATACATAAGCACTACACAGGTTCATTATCACAAACTCAACAATCATGTCGCCCTAAAATACGGTCTTGCATGTATACGGTATGTCGACGTTGCCTGCTTCATACACTTAGCATTGCATAGATTCTCTTAACAAACGCGGATTATAGCAAAATAATTTTGTTGTAACTTCTTTGTTAAATTTTAATATTTCCTTAGTATATTATTAAAAAATATGCATACAAGAAACGACCCGTTGCAGACCCACTGCTGGGCATAGGCCTCTCTCCGTTTCTGGAGAGACGGGTTGGCGCTAAGACCTACCATACTGCTCCAATGCGGATTGGTAGTTTACACATATTCCCAAAATTCCCTAGAGATATGCAGGATTCCTCACTATGTTTTTCTTCACCGAAAAGCATGTGATAAATTGCAATTATCAATTTTTTAAAAAATTAAAACAATTAGTTTGTTAGCTTAAGTTTTTGATAAACGAAATAAAAATAGAAAAACTCAAAATGCCTGGCCGGTGTTTGAATTCGCGATCACCTCCAAAGAGTCGCACGGTCTCACCGCTGGGCTATCACAGCTCAAAAGTATGCATGCATATTAGAAATTAAGATCGAATTCTACACTGTGCTTACTCATGCAATTTACTCCATCAGTGCTATTTGGATTGCCAAGAAATTAAGTCTGCGTCAAGTTGCCGCTCGCTCGATTTATCAAGTTCGCGTGAACATGGCTATGTGCGACGTATAACTTGCTAATTCTCCTGCTAATTCCTTTAAAGTGTTGGTGCTTCGGCTGTAGCATCCTTGAGTAGTTTGATCTTTGGAGTTAGATTAATTGCGTTGATTATACTTGTAGAATAGACTTGATATACTAGTTACTTAAATAAGATCAAATCAAAATAATCTTTATTCAAGTAAGCTGTTTCAAGCACTTTTGAATCATCAAGGATCAATATGATTAATGAACCTACAGATGGTTCGGAATGTTGCTCTTATCAAAAAGAATCAGCAATCCGCAATCCATACTAGACCACTAGCATGGATTGTGGAATTTTATTATAAAAGCGAATACCGAGATCAACGAATGAGTTGCTAGCCCTGCTGAGTCGCGGCACAGGAATCACAAGCTTCAATCAAATCGAAATCAAAATAATCTTTATTCAAATAAACCATTTCAGGCACTTTTGAATCGTCAAGCATCAATATGATTAATGAATGAATACAGATGGTTCATAATGTTGCTCTTACCGAGAAGAATCACCAAGAAACTCGGCGGTCAATCTTTTAAACATCTTCAATTGTACATAATTAAATCGCAGCCTTGTATGAAGCTGAAAAGATTTCCAAATCATCCTTATCATTTAAATAATCTTCAATTTTGTAATATGCTTTACGTATAAGCATATTCTTTACACTTAGTTTGAATTTTTCTGTATACTGGTCTAGAATGGATTGAGGAATCTTATTATAGAGGCGAATAGCGAGAGCAACAAATGAGTTGCATACTCTGCTGAGTCACGACACAGGAATCAAAAGCTTATTGTGACCTCTTGTATATCTATGATATACATCACATTTTTTTACATATGGAAACTTTTCCGTACGAATAGAATATTAATATATATTTTGATGTCGGAGTTACTGATGGATATTATGCCAGGTACTCGCGCAGCGATTTTGATCGGCGTAGACTCTATCGAGTCGACTTTTAACTATTGTGTTCAAATTAAAGCGATCGTTCATTGTCTATTTGGAAGTAGATGTGCGAAATTTAGATAAAATTTTCGTGTTGTATTGTGCTTTTTTATTTGTAGTGTTTTTAGAAAGGCAACTTTCCTTTTAACCATTCACGAACTCACGTGAATAATTACTGAACTGAGTTAGCAACTGTGGCACTTCAGTAATATAAACTGTGCGATAGCGATGACGTTGCCGAATAAAACTTAGCAGTAAATTGCGAAATCGTGCTAATATTTATAAAGGTATGTACAGACGAAAAAATAAATCTCATTAAGGAGAAAAGAAATGGCTTTTCCGGGAACGCTCTAATGATTATAAATGAAGCCTTCTTGTAAACAGTATTCGATTCGCTTGAAATTGTTAAAGAGCGTATACAATGTTCGAATGTGTGTGGGAAAAGGCTGGATAAAATACGAAGTTATTATATATGGAAGTGTTTGAGATACGTGTGGTCACTTGTTGCATGTGTTAGGTATGTGAATTTTGCCTGCTTCATACACTTAGCATTTACATACATTCTCATGACAAACGAGGAATATAGCAAAATAATTAAATTATACCTTTTGTACTATGGAATTCCGCAAAGTAACGCCTGCTTCTATAAATCATATAAATGAATAAATTAACTTTTCAAGGCTTTATACTCAATAATCATCACTATCCTCCTGCCCTTATCACATTTTAAGTTCTCATTCTAATATAACGTGTAAAAACATGTTGTTACATGATTCGGCTACGAATTTTACATCAACTTACCTCAGTCATATTTTAAGACCCCTCGATAAAGAGTGGTCTATCCTACTGAACCGGATACCATACGGTGGCTCAATTTACCTAAGTCGCCTTTTAAGACACCTAGGTAAGAAATGAGGGTGGTCTATTCTACTCAGATGGATACCACGAAGCGGTTTTTTTACTTAATAATATAAGTAAGTTTATATGTGAATAGGATTTACACATAATTAATTCCGTCCATCACAAAAAGCGCCATTAATTTCTCGATAGTGATCATCAATTTTCATTATAATTTGCAGAGGTAATATCTTAGTTGGATGTTATTTGTGTAATATTATGTAACTAAATCTCGAATTATAAGATTTATGTTTCGTTGTTTTATCGCAATCTCTTATTATTCGTTGATGGATTTTTTAAGATAATTTTTTTACTTTTATTTTTGGTATCCGGCTGAGTAGAATAGACCACCCTCATTACTTACCGAGGTGTCGTAAGAGTATTGTAAATATTTATGTAAATATATTAAATGTAATAAAATAAAATTGTAAAAAAAATTTCATTATAAGTATTTATATATAACATGTATCTATCTATACTTATTATAAAACAAAGTCCCCAAAAGTTGTCTGTCTGTATGTAATCGATTTTCTCAAAATCTACAGAAAAGTTTTTGCACGCTTTAGGTAAATAGTACATATCGGTATTATGTAAATTGTGTTGAAGAGATCGCGCAGATGTTAAAATACTTGGTTGCTGGGAACTTTAGTCGCGTGCGCTGCGTAAACCAGCAGAGATACGCCTAAAGTAATATACTAGAGAATTGTAGATCTATAGAACTACTACAAAAAAGCGCGATAGCATTTCTCTATCTCTTATAGTTAACTCACAATAACTAGCTTTATTTTTAAAATTTGAATTCTATAAAAAAATTGTGACACGCTGATTTCGACGCGGGCGAAGCCGCTGGCACGGCTAGTGTTATATGTATATTCACATTGTGTTGCCCTATTTGTTTCAGGTGACGGGTTAAACAAAAAGTTTCCACTATTTAATAATAATATTATTCATTTAATTCAGACCATTCATAACTTAAGATCCATAATTGTTAGTAACAAAATACTCTTATACACTATTTTGGTAAACGTAATTCTAAAATATAACCTAACTCAATTTAAATATTATATTTGGCCCTACTAACTGGATCACTCGGTATTTGGACATGAGTCAGTGTCCAGTGCCTCAATATGGGGCAATCCGGTTTATCTAGAATGATAATCAGCATGACGTTAGAGCTCTCACGCACTCTGCACAACAGCGGTGCAATTTGTTTGCGCCTGAGTGTGGTCCGGCCTCACAGAGTGGTCCGGCCTCACAGGAGGCACCCTTAGGACGACGTTCCCCGACTTAAGTAGAGCTTCTGTGCTCTACTCCCTGCATTTCGCAACTTCGGCGATGCTTCTGTGCTCGCCCGTCCCGCCCGGTGACGCTGTAAAAGCCATTAGAGCTAACAGCATACAGTCAGTTCGAAAAAAAAAAATATTGCGCCTGAGAGAAACAAAATCGGCAATATGCGCGTGCGCAAACATCGTAGAAAGACTGCAGTAGCGCGGTAACCCCAACATCACTCTGAAAGCGTCATTGTACTAGACTCTGAGAGTCTTATATGCCTTCTAGCTGTACCACAGACCACTCGTGTAAAGTGTTTGGCAAAATAAATAAATATATGTGACACTTACACACACGGTCATCCGTCCCCAAAGTAAGTAACTTAATACTTGTGTTATGGGTAACGGACAACTGGTAAATATACTACATATATCATTTTAAATACATACTTAAATACAAATACACACCCAGGCTCGAAGAACCAACAAATTGTTTATAGAAGATGTTGGCTGGCGTTCGGCGGGAATCGAACCCGCGACCCGCGGAGCTGAAGGCAGGGTCAATACCCACTGCGCCCACGGAAAAGTTTTGCAAAAGGTCTTAAATAGTGTAATTTTTACACTTACAGTGCAGCGTGCATTAGTAAATTTGTAAATATTCAAATTTAAGTCTCTTTTGCGTGCTCACTACCGTACGTGACATTGGCGAAGTAATTTGTACAAATAATGCACTCCTGAAAGCCATTCAATAAAAATTGAATTGAATATCTAAGTCTGCGCCGTGTGGTATCCGGCAGAATAGAATAGACCAGGGTGGTGTATTCTTTTTGTATTCCTTTCTTACCGAGGTGTCGTAAGAGGCGACTAAGGTAAGTGCCGTGTGGTATCCGGCTGCATAAAATAGACCATCCTCATTTCTTACCGAGGTGTCTTAAAAGGCGACTAAGGTAAGTTAAGTTACTACTAAGACTAAGGTAAAGTAAGTTAAGGTAAGACTAAGGAAATATTTAACAAATATTTAAATAATTTAACAAAGAAGTTACAACAAAATTATTTTGCTATAATCCGCGTTTGTTAAGAGAATCTATGCAATGCTAAGTGTATGCAGCAGGCAACGTCGACATACCGTATACATGCAAGACCGTATTTTAGGGCGACATGATTGTTGAGTTTGTGATAGTGAACATGTGTAGTACTTACGTATTGTGGTGGCGGTGGTAAAATTTTGTGGATGTGTTTTTATGAACCCTGTATTGTATCGGATATGAAAACGGATAGTTCACTCTACATTTAGCATTATATATATTTCCGATTCGCGGATTGCAGCAGAATAATTTAATTAAAAAGGCGACTAAGATAAGTTGACGTCAGGCAGGCGGCCGGTCGTAAAATACGTAGCCAAATCACACATGTTTGTAACATGTTGTGCCAGCCCCACTTAGAGTGGGATAAGGGCAGGAGAATGTATATGAATATCTAACTCTACGCTCACATTCGAAAAATCTCAAAAATTCTTCACTCGTTCTTCCTCAGTCTTTTTTTTCTTATCTAAGTGTCACTGCTACGAAAAATCAAGTCGTAACGCGCTTTCGAATCGCGAATACCGAAGAAACTGGGTTCGAAACATTTCGATTTATAAGTATACCCCTTTAGTGTATACCTTCTGAGCAACCAAGCTAGTGCTGTTTTGATTTGCAGATTTGCAAATCTTGCACCTGAAAATGAATAAATATATTAAATTATAGAACAAGTTCATATTTTTAAATTAATGAAATTTTTAGCCTTTGTAATTAAATAAATAAATAATAAATATATGGGAGGTTACACACACGGTCGTCCATCCCCAAAGTAAGTAACTTAATACTTGTGTTATGGGTGACGGACAACTGGTAAATATACTACATATATAGTTAAAAGTAGCGGCCTGTTACAATCCCACTACTGGGAATAGGCCTCCTCTCTCCGTTTGTGGAGAGAAGGGTTGGAACTAAGACCTACCACGCTGCTCCAATGCGGATTGGTAGGTTACACATATCTCCAGAGTTCTCTAGAGATATGCAGGTTTCCTCACGATGTTTTCCTTCACCGAAAAGCGTTGTTATAAAATGCAATTACCAATTAGACATATGAGTTTTAATGGAAAAACTCTTTGGTGCCTGCCCGGGTTTGAACTCGTGTTCCCCTCGAAAGAGTCGCGCGGTCTCGCCGCTGGGCTCTCACAGCTCTTAACTTCATATATAGTTAAATACATACTTAAATACAATGACACCCAGGTTCGAAGAACAAACATATTGTTTTTAGAAAATTATGGCCCTCCCTCAGCGGGAATCGAGCCCGCGTAGCTGTAGATAGGGTCACTAACCACTGCGCCAACGGGTCAGTCAATTAATTAAATTACTAGAACAGCATGTAAGTCTAAGCCAAGACTCACTACCGGTTTAAAAACTCGAAATATCTTTTTTAAGGACAAAGATCAGTTCTTGTAGAAACCGATTAATTAAATCGAACCAAATCAATATAATTATCATTCTAGTAAGCTTTTGCAAACACTATTGAATCGTAAAGGATCAATTGGTTTTAATGAAGCAACAACTTGTTCGGAATGTTGCTCTTACCGAGAAGAACTAGCCAAAAACTCGGCGGTCAATCTTTTAAACATTTTCAATTTACATTATTAAACCGCAGTTTTGTATGAAACTGAAAGGATTTTCAAATCTAATTTATCATTCGAATAATCTTCAATGTTTAATGCTATACGTATAAGCATATTTTAGCATTATAGCAGTTAATTTAAACTAAGATAAGGATAAGATTGATTCGACTGGCCCGTAGGCGCTGTGGGTAGTGACCCTGCCTTCAGCTCCGCGGGTCGCGGTTTCAATTCCCGACGAGGGCCAACATCCTACTTCCTACTAATATTATAATCCTACTAATATTATAAATGCGAAAGTTTGTGAGTATGGATGGATGTTTGTTACTCTTTCACGAAAAAACTATCAAACGGATTTAGATGAAACTTTACAGTTTTATAGGTTATACATCGGAATAACATATAGGCTGCATTTTGTGTAATATAACGATGTCAATAAAGTCGGAAAAAATCAGGCCTCTGAGAGCTATCTCGGCGTACGCTGCCTAAACCATTAGTTACACAAAGATGATGTACCGTAGTATTGTTTGTCTTTAATAGTTCTAAATAAAAGTCCGCGACAGCATATATCTATATTTTATGTGGAAGCCACTATGGCCAAAATTGTGAATCATAAATAAAATTAAATTAGATACTGTGGCAGACAAAATTCCTAGCGAGCGAAGCCGCGGGAAAAAACTAGTTTTTTCACAAATTTAATTGAATGATCCTATTTCAAAATAAATAAAATTTTATTGGTTACCATTTCAATCAAACGATCAATACTATAATTTCAAAACCAAAAATCACAATTAAAAAGTTAGTTCGGTAGCGTGTAAGCGTACTTCGTGATTTAAATTCACTTGTATTTTATCTCTCCTGTGTAAAACTTCATAAACAACTAGATTAAGGATTCAATTGAAAATCGGTTCCTCAGCTTTGTACTAAATGAATATAATTAACATTTGCCCAGTAGTGGGAAAATATTAGCTTCTGCGATTACAGATTGTAATTTACTATCAATAACGTTACATGCATGCCTGTTGTATACAGCACAAGTTCGTGATAGAAAATTATAACTCC
The DNA here is from genome assembly GCA_947086505.1 of Morpho deidamia. Classification (NCBI taxonomy): domain Eukaryota; kingdom Metazoa; phylum Arthropoda; class Insecta; order Lepidoptera; family Nymphalidae; genus Morpho; species Morpho deidamia. Next base: position 17,921,628 of record CAMTZC010000024.1, read on the forward strand.
GATTAACTTTAGAAAACTTAACTTTTAACTTAAATATGCAATGTGACAAAGTTAATTATTAATATTATTATTAATACTTAATTATTAATGTAATACACTTATTTACTTTACCTATACAGTTACGATATCCTTCACCAAATGGTATATAACTAAATTTTTCTATTTTTGAGGCATTCTGAAGAGAGAATCGTTCCGGATCAAATACTTCAGGGTTAATAAAGTATTTTTTATCATTATGCAACGCGTAAATTGGTATGATGACAATGTCGTTTTTGTTAATTTTGATATTTTTATTTGGTAGAACTGTATCATTCATACACATCCTTTGCATAAGTCCAATTGGTGGATACTTCCTCATAGTTTCATCAACTATCATTTCCATGTATTCCATTTTTTGTATATCTTCATATTTTAGTTTTCCTTGACAATTATCGAAAATCGTGTCAATTTCATTGTGCAGCCGCTCCAAAATGTCAGGATTATTTGACAGTTCTAGTAGTGTAAAGTTAATTAAATTAGCGGTAGTATCAACTCCGGCTATGAAAAAAGAAAAAACTTGAGCAGCTATCAATTCATCAGTAGCTTCTAATTTAAAACCACTTAATTTGTCATACAACATACATTGGTTCTTTAATTTCAGAAAAGTCTCCATTAAATCATGTCTCTTCTCTTTAGCATTATTTCGGCTGTTCAAAACTTTCTTAACAATACCAACAACAAAGTGTTTATGCTGACCAAATGTTTTTAAATTGAGAAAATTAAATATTCTGGGGAATATATTTGAAAGTGCAATTTTAATGTTAAAAATTAGGAGTGAATCCGAAGAATTCCAACGGTTGTCTAATACTGGACACGTCATCGCATTTTCACACTGGGAGTTGACTCCAAAGACTGCCGCACTGATGAAAGCCGATGTATAAGTATGGAGTGCTTCAAAAAGATTTACTTTTAAATGATCATTCACTTCAATATATTTAACAAAATCGAAAGCACAACGTTCAATCGTCCCAAACATTTTTTTTAGTTTTAATCCCGTAAACACCGGTGAAATATTTTGTCTTACTAACCTCCATCGACTATAGTTGTCTATCAGAAGTAAATTATCTGCTAGGGTATCTTGAGGGTTTATATTATATCCACGACCGTAAAAATTTTGAAATTCACCTTTTAATACAGTTTGAATGTCTTCTAAATTCTTTAAAATCAAAACAGGCTTATTTCCCACAAACGTACCCACACAGTCTTCAGTAGGATGTGAGTCGTATATATTTTTGTATACTTCAGATAATGAACATTCGCCTAACAAAAAATTCCACGCATACGTATTTGTTTGTATAATATTACGTTTCTCCCAATATTTTCTATTTTTATTCATAAAGAATACTATTTGTAATAGTAAACACAATCCTAATAATATAAGTAGAACCATGATGACTGATAGAATCAGAATGGCAGAAAATGCACTATTTATATGTTTATATATATACATGACTAATTCCTACAAAGAGTAATAATTTAATTTGTAATTTAATTACTTGTACGTAATAAGACTTATTTTATAGGTAACGTTATTGAAAACAATATGACGTTTCAAATTAATTAAAGAGCCGGTTGCGTAAATTACAGAGATAGATAATCTTTATTGCATAATAATATACTATACAATAAACAACATATAACATAAAATTTTTAAACTAAAGATAAGGTAAAAACAATGACATAAAAACGTGATTTTTTATCTTATAGATAAATAAATATTCTTGGTAATACAATTTAGTGTAATATTATAAACATTTTTGTAAATTTTGGGTACAATAGGCGGCCTTGACGCTAAAAAGCGATCTCTTCCAGGCAACCTTAGGGCAGAGAAGTAAGTATTATTTAAGGATGGATAAACTATAAAGAAATAGGTAAAATAATATATAAAACGTCATAGTAAAAATTCGCGTAAAAGAAAATCCATATAAAAATAGAATTACGCAGTTAAATAACCGATAATAATATGAAAGATGAAAATAGATTGTATTTGCAGGTTAAATGATGGTAACGACTTGTTACCATCCATCCGCCGATTATAGCAAGCTAGTTCTGTTATAGTTTCTCTATTCTAGGGATATGTGTAACCTACCAATCCGTATTGGAGCAGCGTGGTAGGTCTTAGCTCCAACCCTTCTCTCCAAAGACGGAGAGAGGAGGCCTATGCCTATGTAACTGGCCGTTAGTTTACTTACAATATATATATATATATATATATATATATATATATATATATATATATATATATATATATATATATATATATTAGAAATACGAAAGTCTGTCTGTCTGTCTTTTTTTTTTCTGTCTGTGACGCTTTCGCTTTCTTTCATCGCACATTCGCGCTTTCACTTCCACCCCAAACAAACACACACAAACACATACACACACCTGCTGAGTGACTCTGAGCTTTCTTATGACGCCTTTACTCAACGACCTACATGTAACATCTATATCCATACTAATATCTATACTAATATTAAAAGAGGAAATATTTGTATTTTTGTAATGTTTTCACGCAAAAAATACTTGCCCGATTTAAAAAATTCTTTCACCATTAGTAACCTGCTTCTTTACTGAGCAACAAAGGCTATATACTACATTTTTTGCCTAAAAATTGTAATAAGGTGTGAAAAATTTAGTCGAAAATCTTTCATCGCGTGCACTGCGGAAACTATTGATATTATAACAAAAAATGTTCTGCATTATTATAAAACGTATCAATATCTACAAAAAAGTCTGCTATACCATATGTCTAACTATTATAATTTTGCCAACTAATTGTCTACATTGTAGAAGTTGATAAAAGTGGCGACAATAATCAAACCATACTATTTACATCTCCGTATTAATCTTTATCCCACTAAATGAAATTTTATTAAAAACTGTTTCAATACCTGTAAAATAACTTTTAAAATTATTAAAATCGGAAATTCCAATCAAAAGATGTAACGAATTTTAAAATGTCAATAGAGAGAAAATAATGCCATAACGTATTTATTGTATTTGTGCACCTATGGATACATTCCGTTAAAAATTTCCTTTGCCTTAACTATGATAAGTCCCAGAACCAAACTTTAAATTTACAAAAATAAATCTAGAGTCTGACTTAGTAAACTATCTACTACCACGAGATCGGTATGTGCGCGGGTGATACCGCGGGACATTACTAGTCTATACTTATTATAAAACAAAGCCCCAAAAAGCTGTCTGTCTGTATATAATCGATTTTCTCAAAATCTGCTCAACGGATTTTTGTACGGTTTTCGCCAAAAGAGAGTGCAATACTTCCGGATGGTTTAGGTAAATAGTACATATCGGTATTATGTAAATTGTCTTGAAGAAATCGCTCAGTTGTTAAAAAACTTGCTTGCTGGGAGCTATAGTCGCGTGCGCTGCGTAAACCAGCAGAGAAACGCTAAAGTAATAGTAAGTAGTACTAGAGAATTGTACATCTATAAAACTACTACAAAAAAGTCCGCGATAGTATGTTTCTATCTCTTACGGTTAACTTACAATAACTACTTTTATGTTTAAAATTTCAATTTGATTTTTTTGTGACAACTGATTACGACGCAGGCGAAGCCGCCGGCACAGCTAGTTATAATATAATTACTTTTATCGCGGATTATAGTAAAATATAATATTTTCATTACTTTTGCAAGTGTTCTCTTGCATTTGATACCGTTTCGTGTCTGAGAGGTAACGAACTGTAAGAAATTACATACAAAGCTTTTTAAGCCATAAATTTATGTGGACAGACATAAACTTGACGTCGTTTGCAACAAGAGCTAGCTCATTAGAATGATATATGATAACAATAACAAATTGCTTTATTCCTAACGCGACGAAATTAAGTCTGGAGATAAATTTACCGTACAATTTATTCGCGTCTTAATTTCACCGTCTTGGTGATATGCAAATTTTTATTTTATGAAAATGTGTAATTTATAAACTAAAATTATTATCAATTTTTATCAACACGACTTGAACGATAAGAATATATAGTCTTATAAAAAGACTGATGATGTAGGAATGGACAAAGTAGGAACCGACACAAGCTTGCGGTTCCTGATTTGCACGTTGCAAAAGTAGGTACGTAAGTCGTTTGTGGTTTTGGGTATAAGATTCGATTTTTAAGCGACCGATTTTTTCGAATCGAATTTTGCCATTTCAGTAGGTTAAAAAGACTATCAATATTGTTAATGCCTAATAATAAGGTCTTTTTTTTACGCGGTGGAAATGTTCTGAAAGATACCGGAACATTTGGGGGTAACCTCCGGTTGTGTGGGATTTCTACCCACTAAAACCCTCTCGATGGACAGCTTCCGCACTAACAGAGAGACCCCGGGATCTCTGGCGAACTGCACCGGTGCCTCTCAAGTGCCGTGCACATCATGCTCCTCAAAATATAGTACGGAGCTTGTGTCTGTAACAAGCTCCATTATCTCTCGGGGTCAAAACGTACAGCCACAGCCTCCACTGTGACCGTTCGCGACCCCAGAGGTCCCATCAGTCGGGACTTGTTAATTATTATTAGGGCGGCTTACACGGCCCCTTCGTCTCCGCCTGCGAGAAGGATCAGCCTTTTCGCGATCGCGCTCAGCAGTCTCCTTCCTGAAATACAGAAGGCCTACTATACTGTTGAGGATTATATTGATGATCAGAATGCTATATAGCTGATATAGCTACTCTTCGACTCTGTACAATACAGTAATGACTAAATGTAACTAAATAAAATAATTATTTTGAACTGAGCAACCTCCGATTTGCTTACTGGCTCTTCTTTGTAGGAACAGCTTTCAGAATCAGCAGTAGGCTTGACGATTGTTAACAAGTATACTTTATGATTTTGAATTTGAGAACCTCAAATAGACGCTAGATAAAGATTTAATTTATTTGCAAATAAAAAATCGATTAATTGATGTCTGACTGACTGGCCCGTTGATGCAGTGGGTAGTGACTTAAACTCCGCAGGTCGCCGGTTCGAATACCGCCGAGTGCCAACATTTTCTATAAACAAGCTGTTGTTTCTTCGAGCTTGGATGTGTATTACTATTTAAGTATGTATTTAAAATGAAGTATATATGTAGTATATCTCAAATTCAAATTCAAATTCAAAATATTCTTTATTCAAGTAAACTTGTAAACAAGTGCTTTTGAATCGTCAACTTTACTGCTGGTTCGGAAAGCCGTCCTACCGAGAAGAGCCAGCAAGAAACTCGGTGGAGCTCTTTTAAAAAAGAAGATTCTTAATACTAATTACATTTTGTCATAGCTATCCTGCACAAGGTCGAAGAGCAGCTATATCCATGCATTCTTATCATCAATGTAAGCCTCCACGGTATAATAGGCTTTCTGTATCAGCCTCTTTTTAACAGTATTTTTAAATTGCTGTAATGGCAAAGTTAAAATTGATTGTGGAATTTTATTATAGAATCTTATACCCAAACCCACAAACGACTTACGTACTCTTACAAGGCGCAAAGCAGGAGCCGCAAGCTTATGTCGGTTCCTACTTTGTCTATTATATACATCGCCAATCTTTTTATAATTATGTATATTTTTATGCACAAAAATCAAATTGCTAAAAATATACTGTGAAGCTAACGTAAGAATACCTGTTTCCTTAAACTTCTCTCGCAGGGACTCACGCGAATTCAAATTATAAATGCCACGTATGGCTCTTTTTTGCAATACAAAAATTTTCTCAATATCAGCACATTTACCCCATAACATTATTCCATAAGACATAATGCTATGGAAGTAAGCAAAATAAACTAGTTTTGCTGTTTCGACGTCTGTAAACTGTCTTATCTTTCGAATAGCATAGGCTGCTGAACTGAGTTTCCCTGCGAGAGCTGTTATGTGTGTGCTCCATTGGAGTTTTGTATCCAACGTCATTCCCAAAAATACAGTTGTATTTTCTGTTTTTAGTGGTACATTGTCTATTAAGAGCTCATTTGCTTTTTTAGCTGTATTAGGTAATGCAAATTCTAAACATTTCGTTTTATTTGAGTTTAGTACCAAATTATTTAGTCTGAACCATTGAGCTACCTGCGACAATCCACTGTTTACTTCGTCAATATTATTAGCGTTATTCCTATTTACTTTAAATATTAAAGATGTGTCATCAGCAAACAGTACAATGTCGCAAATATTATGAATCTACCAGTTGTCTGTCACCCATAACATAAGTATTAAGTTACTTACTTTGGGGTTTGGACGACCGTTTGTGTAAGTGTCCCATATATTTATATTTATATTATATATTTATAATAATATTTACCGGTGAACCCTTAGTGTTGTAATAGCAACCTTTAAAGTTGCTAAACTAACCTCAACCAGAGTTTTGTAGGCGCTACGTTTTATTAGAATTTGCCACAAAGCAACTTTTTCGAATTTTGTCACTTTAATACAATGGAGTGCTGAATAAATTTGATTATAAGTATTTTCTATTACTTTATTTACAACAAAAAATTTCAAGTTATGTCTATGTTAAATTACTTAGACGCTAGTACTATGCAAATTGTGCCAACGTAAAATGGTCCCAAAAAAAAGTTGAATCGCTAAGCTGATTCTTTGTGCGAAAAAGGAGCCAGCCCTCTTGTCACCCGAAGAGTCAATTATACGTGTGTTAAAATAGTGACTTCCATTTAAATTACATTTACAGATACTAAAAGGCAGTTAAAAATTTATTTGTGAAACTCCCTAGATAATTCATTTTACTGTATACAATATTTTATACATTTCCCTCGTTAACGGTGCACGCAATATCCCAATGTTGCAATTTATCCTCCGAACTTAACGTTCTGAAACATGCCCTATTTATAAAAGTAATAATAAAAATTATTTTGCTATAATCCGCGATACAGTAAATAGAAAATATATAAAGTGCTAAATGTATAGTGGGCTATCCGTTTTTTCATACCCGATACATGCAGGATATGTAAAAACACGCACAAACCTCCACCACTGCCACCACAATACACAAACACTACACACGTTCACTATCACAAACTCAACAATCGTTTCGCCCCGCAACCGAAGCATCATCAGGAGATAGACTCTACGAAAAAATCGCAAAGCTTTGCGATCCACTATACATTTAGCACTATATATATTTTATTTTTATTATTACTTTTGTATTATTGATCTCTGCAAAGTAACGCCTGATTCTATAAATTGTGCCCTATTTATTTTTGTTCCAGTCATTCACCGTATTTAACCTCAGAAGATCCAACTGGACCTTTTCTAAGTCTTAGTAGTATTAATCTTATTCCTGCCTCAAATATCTCATGATCGTAAATTTATCCTGTTTGTCTAATTAAATACGTCTGAGATAAGCTTGGTATTGATTTTCATTTAATCAAATGCTTAATTTACTCTGTTAACCTAGTTTTTGATATTATCGTAACTTGTGTTTAATATAAAGGAAGCCTATTATACTATTGAGGATTACTTAGACGATAAGAATGCGTTGATATAGCTACTCTTCGATTGCGTTGTATATAATAGACAAAGTAGGAACCGACATAAGCTTGCAGTTCCTGCTTTGCGCCTTGCAAAAGTAAATAAGTAATTTTTGGGTTTGGGTATAAGATTCTTTCATAAAATTCCGCAATCAATTTTAGCTTTGCTGTTACAGCACTTTGAAAACACTTTTAAAGGGAGGCTGATACAGAAAGTCTACTTGACTGTTGAGGATTATAAAGAAAATAAAAATGCGTGGATATAGCTACTCTTCTACCCTGTTCAAGATATTAATAATTATATGTAATTAGTAATAAGAATTATTCTTTGAAAAGAGCAACCGCCGAGTTTTTGCTGGCTCTTCTCGGCAGGAACAGCTTTCCGACGATTCAAAGGCACTTGTTTACAAGTTTACTTGAATAAAAATAAATGTACTGAAGTTATAGGTAAGTTGACGACAGCCAAGCAACCGGTTGTAAAATACCAAGCCAAATCGCTTCACAACATGGGTAAAACATGTTTTTTTTTTTTTTTTTTTTTTCATGTCAGGAAAACCCGTTATGGGTCATCACCGCCCGACGGGGACGAGCGGTGGGTATGTCGGACTCTCACCGACTAAAAACCTGACAGTGCTCCTCCACGCTGCTGGTGGCGGGGGCAGGGTACCGTGGGTAAAACATGTTGCGCCGACCCCACTTATAGTGGGATAACGGCAAGAGAATGATGATGACACAGAAGTTATGATATAATTATTTTGCTATAATCTGCATTTCTTGAGAGAATCTATTTGATGCTAAGTGTAGGAAGCAGGCACTGTTCACTTACCTTATACATGCAGAAACAGTCAACATACGTATCACAAAACGCCGCTACTAAAAACATATAATAAAGTACCTAACTACCTATATTCCTGGCTTCAGAAAACTTCAGAGGACCTCATATTTGTAAAAACTGAAAAAAGAAACTGTTTAGCTATTGAGTTTTCTTATGAGAATTCCATCCTATAGACCATACGACCATGTTTCAGATCTATATTTCATCTAAGAGATTTTATATAAAATGACCACGCGTAGTTTCCCGAACGCTGCGAATCCGAGTAAGATTCGGCGAATGACCTCTAACCTAAAGCTGGGCCTACTTAGTCGGACCTTCTAGTATACCAAGGTATATAACACAAGTAACTGTTACTATCCCATTTCTGCGATACCCTACCTTTTCTCTTCTTTTTTAGAGAGTAGGGTTAGAGCTTAGATGCACCACAATAATCGGATTTGTAGTTTACTCATAACCCACTAATTCTCCAAAGATATCAAGGTTTCCTCACGATGTTTTCCTTCACCGAAAAGCGCGCGACATATTCCAAATTTGACCAGATGTAAACTCAGTAATATTGAGTGCCGAGTTGTTAACTTTGATCTAGAGGACCCAAGATTTCTGCATGAGTTCAATCAGATTAATGACTGGAACTTTGATGTTTCCGGAGATAAAGTAGAATTTTGTGTCCACTAATTTATTAAATCAGTTATTTATGCTTCCTTAACATTAAATGGATTTTAATCTTTAAGAACCTTTCTGCGTAATGTTTATTAAATGTAATGGCTATGCTAGTCACTTAATACGGTGAATAACTAATATATTTCATTATACCTAGTTTAATAAATATAAAATCAAGCAATACAACAGAACTAACTACTTTGCTATAATCCGCACGGGTTAAGTGAATGCATGCAAAGCCAATGTGTATGAAGCAGGCAAAATCTACGCACCTTATACATGCAGGACCAGTCACCACATGCACCCCAAGGCGCAATTCACCAGCAACAACGAACACAAAAGCAGCACACACACCCACCACCACAATCTCGACGATCGTTTCGCCCCGAAACCGAAGCATCATCAGGAGGATAGGCTCCACGACAAAAATCGTACTGCGCCGCGCTACCCATACAAGTTAACTATTTAAGACTGCTGCTAAGGGTGTGTGTGCTGCTTTTGTGTGCGTTGTTGCTGGTGAATTGCGCCTTGGGGTGCATGTGGTGGCTGGTCTGCATGTATAAGGTGCGTAGATTTTGCCTGCTTCATACACATTGGCTTTGCATGCATTCACTTAACCCGTGCGGATTATAGCAAAGTAGTTAGTTCTGTTGTATTGCTTGTAATATGGAATTCCGCAAAGTAACGCCTGCTTCTATAAATATAAAATCATTTACGCTCGTCTTAGAAAAATGTATTTTGTTAGTTTTAGCTGTGAGAATAATTCAAAATATATTTAAAAATAACGTGGTGTGTTTATATTATCAAGGTTTGATATGTGAATAAGAATAATTTAATATACCCTAAAGTAAAAGTAATATTATTTTAAGATAATTTGCGATGAAAGATACATATATAAAACTAAATGTACAGTGCACTCTCCGTTTTAATACCTTATAGACGCAGATTATGTTGAATGATTGCAATATAAACTATGACAACATAATACTACTGCATAGCATTGAATACATACACTAACACAATATCAACAATCAACATTAAAGATGGATTTAACGATCGATCGAATTCTAAATAATGTTAACATTTCTTTTATATTAAAAGCCGGAATAGACTCATCGATCGATCGATCTCAGTATAACGTTATTATTACTTTTATATTAAAAGAGAAGATTGACTCCACGATCTTACGGATCTTAATATAATATTATCATTGCTTTTGTAATAGAAGCGAGGATAGATTTCACGATCGATCGATCTCAAAATAATGTTACAATAATAATAAAAAATAAAAATATGGGACACTTACACACACCATCGTGCATCCCCAAAGTAAGTAACTTAATACTTGTGTTATTGGTGACGGACAACTGGTAAATATATTCATATATAGTTTTAAATATATACTTAAATACAAATACACACCCTGGCTCGAAGAAGTAACAAATTGTTTATAGAAAATGTTGGCCCTCGGCGGGAATCGATCCCCGCGAACCGCGGAGCTGAACGTAGGGTCACTACCCACTGCGCCAACGGGCCAGTCGTTATCATTAATTTTGTAATAGAAGTGAGGATAGACTCCACGTTCGATCGATCTCCACGATCTTACGGATCTTAATATAATATTATCATTGCTTTGGTAATAGAAGCGAGGATAGACTCCACGTTCGATCGATCTCAAAATAACATAAATATTACTCTTGTAATAGAAGCGAGGATAGACTCCACGATCAACCGATCTCATTATAATGTTATTCTTGCATTTATATTAGAAGCGGAGATAGACTCCACGATGATCTATCTAAAAACTATATTTTCGTCACTTTTGTAAAAGAAGTAGAGATAAACTCCACGATCGATTAACCTCAACATTTTGTATTGTGGATTTTCTCAAAGTAACGCCTAATTTTATAAATTATTTTTAGGTATTTTCACTTATATCGAAGAGAATCCACCGAAAGCCGTGTTAATTGTTTGAAGATTGCCAGGCTTAATTTTATATGTATTTCGTTTTCGTATAACGATATAATACTGAACCTTTTTTTATAACTCACAAATTATCATTGTTTATAACTTAAATATAGGAAACCTCATGTTTTAATGTATTTTATTTCGCTCCGCTGATTTTATTCTCTTGTAAAGTTTTAATGAGACGCCCGGGGATGGGGCAAAGTTGGATAAGTGCTGTTTTTTTTTATTTTAATGTCGCTCAGATTTCAAACTCCTAACGTAACTAAACAGTATTTGTCTGTAATATAAATAATACGTCTTTAAACGCAGTGGATTATATATGAAACTTTCTTATCTTAGATACAATCAATGGCGTGTCTCATTCAGGGCGTAATATTTATTTATTTATTACGTAATTAACAGCGTTACAGATAATACTAAAAACTATACAATAAGGCCATAAAAAGATTACAATGTTTATAAACAGATTATGTACATAAACAGAGTAAGGAAAATATAGATATATTAAGTAACAGAACAAAGATGACATAAAAGATAACACCAGACATAAAATTTGTAAATAAAAATGAAAACATTTACCACGTGCATGTGCGAACGCAGTTAGAGTGTATTAGAGTGTGAGTGTGTGTAAGTGTGTGTTAGTGTGTGTGTGTGTGTTCGTGTGTGTGTGTGTGTGTGTGCTCGTGTGCGTGTGCGTGTTATTTATCTCTTTTTTTAGCCGACTTTGGACAGATGAAATAAATCCAAGTTAGAGTATTAATTGTTGTACATTCGTGACAGGCGTGTTATAATGGAGTTCTAAGCATAGTTACTTTTATATTTGGGCACACTCAGTAGACTGTAGCATCACAATATATATATAGTAATATTCTATTTGTGCGGAAAAATATAAGAACATATAAAACAAAATTTGATGTATATCATAGACATACGAGAGGTCACAAACAGCATACGATACCTGCGTTGCGACTCAGCAGAGTAAGCAACTCTTTTGTTGGTCTCGCTATTCGCTTCTATAATAAAATTCCTCAATCCATTCTAGACCAGTGTACAGAAAGATTTCAATCAAGTGTAAAAAATATGCTTATACGTAAAGCATATTACATAATTGAAGATTATTTGGATGACAAGAAAGCCTGGATTTGAAAATCCTTTCAGCTTCATACAAGACAGCGGTTTAATAATGTATAATTGAAAATATTTAAAAGATTGACCGCCGAGTTTCTTGCTGGTTCTTCTCGGTAAGAGCAACATTCCGAACCAGTTGTAGCTTCATTAATCATATTAATGCTTGACGATTCAAAAGTGCCTGAAATGGTTTATTTGAATAAAGATTATTTTGATTTGATTTGATTTGATTTGAGACGCTTGTTCGGGGATCGTAAAGATGGGGTATTTATTGAAAAAGCAAACAGTAAATTATGACAGTCGCTTCTGCCAGTTATAATTGCCTTCAATAACAACATATCAATCTGCCTTCGTCTTTGGTCTAAAGAGTCTATCGTATAGTACTCGGCTTCCTCATAGTTGTTAAATTCTTTAAATTCTATAAATGCTAGGTATTTGAGGAACTGCTGTTGTATAATTCGAGCCTTTGGATGTGCGTAATATATTACAGTGACCAGATGTTAGCCGCATACTCGAGCAAGCTGCGCACATATACAAAGTATAGTGTTTTAATGCATTCTACATCATTAAAGCTTCTAGTGATTCGCATGACAAATCTCAGTTGCTTGTAAGCTTTATCTGCCACAGCATCGATATGCTCATGCATAGAAAGTTTAGTATCAATTTTGATCCCTAAATAAAAAACCGTCTTGACTCTTAGTATTTGTACACCATTGATTTTATAATCATACAATGATTGGTTGGTATTTTGGTATTTGTAAACCATCGATTTTATAACCATACAATAGGTAATGGGTTTAATTTACGATTCAGGGAGATATGATGGCATTTATAAGTATTAACAGAAATTCGATTCTTAGTATGCAGAAATTCGAATATGTTCTACTACCTGGAATGCAATTCGAACCTAATATAGTGCAACTAATTTACTAAACGGGTTATTTACTAATATAATGAAACCATCCTCTTGGAGAAATGATAGGTCTCTCTCAGTTTTCCCGAATCGATCTGATTTTTGTAATGGCGATATTTGCAGGGTGAACGAAGTTGCGGGTAAAAGCTAGTAGATAATAAATATAACAATAACACATAAATGTGACAATAACATAGATAATAAATATAACAAACATATTAAACATATTAAATATAAACGTATTTTTTGTATAAATAAAAAGGAAAATACCACGCGCAAAATAAAATATAGCACGCGGCACTTTTTTCTCTCTAGAGTATGGTCGGATGTAAAATTGCGAACTGTTCCGTGAAATAAATCCAGAAGTCGGTCAGTATTGATGGGTCCGCATTGAATTACGTACTTTTACAGTCAAGTACAGGTGAATTGATTGTATCAACCTCTACTGGGTATGACCTTAACGTGAAAGAGCCAAATTTTATATAATGGACTTTATATAGACAACAAATAAACAAGTCAAGTAAAAAATGCTTTAAATTTTTTTTTAACAAAATTTCATGTCCCTACTGTTAACCGTTGAAGAGTCTCTTCGTCTGGAGCCAAGCTGGCAGAAACGTCAAGTCATGCTTATCATATACATCGTTATACATCGATGCATTGACATCGGGAAAGGACCAGTTTGTAAAGTTTCCTCTCAAACGGACACTGGGAAGTGGGTCAAATTTAACTTGCTGAAATCTTGTAAGTTACACACAAGCATCACCTTCACATACAAACACAAGTGCGCGAGGCGAGCACCCGTAGGATGATTACGAGAGGTGACCGCCTGCATTTATCTCAGGCCCCGTTCTCTTCCTACCTCCGCGCCCTTGAACCCTCAGGCGAGGTTTAAGTGAAACGGTTAGCCTATAAGTGGCTATGCCTTTATGCGTTACACTGTTGCGCATTGTTTTGTACGCGGTTGCCTTTAAACATATATTTGTTATATAAACACGGTTTGCCTTTACGTTCTTAAAATATGTTGTTATTGTGTTAATAAAGCTTTATACATAAATAAATAAAAAGGTTTGAATCTGGTTCATCTTTCCCATTGCCGAATAAAAGGGCCTGTGCACGACGTCGGCTATTGTTTTAACTCAACGGGCTGCTAACTGGATTTACGGTCGACCCCACTCTCGATGGCGTAATGCGACCGTATTTTTCTATATAAAAAAGTAACTTGAGATTTAATAGCCATTTATATTAAAGGTGTTCTTAATAGAGGGTGGATAATAAAGGAACACACAGTGGTGCGTTTTACTAAGTACTAGCTGTGTCAGCAGCTTCGCCCGCGTGAAAATCAGCGGGTCACAATTTTTTTCGAGAATTAAAATTTTAAACATAAAAGTAGTTATTGTGAGTTAACCATAAGAGATAGAGACATGCTATTGCGGACTTTTTTGTAGTTTTTTATAGATCTACAAATCTCTAGTACATTACTTTAGCGTATCTCTGCTGGTTTACGCAGCGCACGCGAAGCAAGTTTCTTAACAACTGCGCGATGTCTCTAACAAATTTAAATGATACCGATATGTTCTATTTACCTAAACCATCCGGAAGTATTCAGTTTTCAGTATCAGTTTTCACCAAAAGATAGTGCAATCTTTTGGTGAAAACTGTACAAAAATCGTTCAGTAGATTTTGAGAAAATCGATTACATACAGACAGACAGCTTTTTGGGACTTTGTTTTATAATAAGTATAGATTATTGAATACAGCTGACGTTTGATAGTCTAACTTTCGGTTGCGCACATTAATCCTTAGTACCTGAATGACCGAGCTTTCTTCGATATTTTTTGGCATATTATAATAAAATAGGAATAATAATAAATTTTCTCACAATAGTCCATACTATTAAAAAATAAATATTAAATTACAAATATACACTACACACTTTAATTTTATGACCCTACACACCTCAAAACCGTACATCCAAAAATTCAGTTCATTCAGTTAAATATTTTAGCCTCATGTATGATCATGTTTTATGTTTTTTCAAAGATAAAAACGATTTATAGAGATCCATGACCGTACACGCCATTCCGACGTTGGCTTAAATACGGTAATTGTAAATACGGTACATCTAAACAGGTACAAGGGATACTAAACTATCACTATTGTAAATACTTTATAGAATTAGGCGTTACTTTGCGGAGATCCATAATACAAAAGTAATAATAAAATTATTTTGCTATAATCCGAATATAAGCCCGAAAAAGAGTGGTATTTACAAAATAAAATGTCCTGAACGCAATGATACATATGTGGGTCAGACTGGTCGTAATTTTGAAACCCGTTTTAAAGAACATATGGTCGCTTTCAGGAATAATAAGCCACAAAATTCACATTTCGCGAAACATTTGTTAGAAAGCGGTCATAAAGTTCCTAATGACCATTGTTTCGAAATACTGCACACCTGCGAAAAAAGCTTGAAATTAAATATTTTGGAACAATTAGAAATCATTAAGCATAACAATGACACCCTCATTAACGAGCAGATAAATGTCTCTAGTTCAAGCTTGTTGCACGTGTTCCGAGGTAAATAAAGGGTGGGGATGAACCAAGTACTATTTAACAACGCTTGTTTGGATAACGCTTCACTTTGCGATTTTGTCGTGGAGTCTATCTTCTGATGATGCTTCGGTTGCGGGGCGAAACAATTGTTGAGTTTGTGATAGTGAACCTGTGTAGTGCTTGTGTATTGTGGTGGAAGTGGTGGAGGTTTGTGCATGTGTTTTTACGAATCCTGCACGTATCGGGCATGAAAATACTGATAGTCCACTATACATTAAATACTATATATATTTTCTATTTACTGTATCGCGGATTATAGCAAAATATTTTTATTATTACTTTTGTATCACTATTGTTTTTTGAACATGCGCGCCGTTCTAAGTCAGTCAATTACTAACAAAGCCAGAACTTAACTAAATTATATTACTTTGACCTAAAATACTTTTTTTTACTATATTTAAGAAGATTGACTTATGCCAAATTTATCTAAAACGCGGTCTCGTTAGTACTAATCGTGCGATATGCAACCTACCAATATAAGCTATAATGTTTATCAATATATTGCATAAAATTTTTACCGTCTAGTATCCGGCTGAGTAGAATAGACCACCCTCATTTCTTACCGAGGTATCGTAAAGGTCGACTAAGGTAAGTCGACCCGCCTTGTGGTATCCGGCTGAGTAGAATAGACCACCCTCATTTCTTACCCAGGTATCGTAAAAGTCGACTAAGGTAAGTCGACCCGCCGTGTGGTATCCGGCTGAGTAGAATAGACCACCCTCATTTCTTACCGAGGTATCGTAAAGGTCGACTAAGGTAAGTCGACCCGCCTTGTGGTATCCGGCTGAGTAGAATAGACCACCCTCATTTCTTACCGAGGTATCGTAAAAGTCGACTAAGGTAAGTCGACCCGCCGTGTGGTATCCGGCTGAGTAGAATAGACCACCCTCATTTCTTACCGAGGTATCGTAAAGGTCGACTAAGGTAAGTCGACCCGCCTTGTGGTATCCGGCTGAGTAGAATAGACCACCCTCATTTCTTACCGAGGTATCGTAAAAGTCGACTAAGGTAAGTCGACCCGCCGTGTGGTATCCGGCTGAGTAGAATAGATCACCCTCATTTCTTACCGAGGTATCGTAAAAGTCGACTAAGGTAAGTCGACCCGCCTTGTGGTATCCGGCTGAGTAGAATAGACCACCCTCATTTCTTACCGAGGTATCGTAAAGGTCGACTAAGGTAAGTCGACCCGCCTTGTGGTATCCGGCTGAGTAGAATAGACCACCCTCATTTCTTACCCAGGTATCGTAAAAGTCGACTAAGGTAAGTTGACCCGCCGTGTGGTATCCGGCTGAGTAGAATAGACCACCCTCATTTCTTACCGAGCTATCGTAAAAGTCGACTAAGGTAAGTCGACCCGCCGTGTGGTATCCGGCTGAGTAGAATAGACCACCCTCATTTCTTACCGAGCTATCGTAAAAGTCGACTAAGGTAAGTCGACCCGCCTTGTGGTATCCGGCTGAGTAGAATAGACCACCCTCATTTCTTACCCAGGTATCGTAAAAGTCGACTAAGGTAAGTTGACCCGCCGTGTGGTATCCGGCTGAGTAGAATAGACCACCCTCATTTCTTACCGAGCTATCGTAAAAGTCGACTAAGGTAAGTCGACCCGCCGTGTGGTGTCCGGCTGAGTAGAATAGACCACCCTCATTTCAGAGGCGTCGGAAAATACGATTTAGGTAAGTTGACGTCAGACAAGCGGCTGGTCGTAAAATACGTAGCCAAATCATGTGAGAATATGTTTGACAACATGTTTGTAACATGTGTGCCGACCCTACTTACAGTGGTATAGGAGCAGGATTTTTTATTTTTGTAAATTCAGTGTTAAGGGAGGTGAGTTTTTCCAAAACAAACTCAGTTTTCAGTTTACTTAACTGAAGATGTAACTAACAAGAAAAACCGCGCTTAGGCGACAACTTCTCGCCCCCGCCGAGAGTTTCATTAAAACTTGGCAAAAGAATTAAATTATGCGGACAAAACAAATCCTTTTAGTACATGGGACTTTCCTATTTTTAAAATGAAAATATTTTCGGACGAACCTCATTTGAGTTTTAGCTTTCTGGGATGTTTGTTAATGAAAGCGAGCATGAGACTTTTGAGGTCATTGACCGGTCAGCATAACTTAAATAAAAATGGTAAAAAAAAACTATGAAAAATACAATGAAATTGCGTTATGATGAAAAAACTATGAAAATAAAAATTCAAATACAAATTGACTTTTACAAGGTGTTTCGTATCAACAAATTTTAATGATTAGTTAAACATTAGTTCGGAAAGGTGCTCTTGCCGAGAAGAAAAGTAAGAAACTTCATTGTTTATTCTTTTAAATACCATTCAGGTGATCATTTTTTAAAACTTAGTTAAAATAATAAATATATTTATAGCTTACAATCTCATCTAGTGCGTAACTAATTACCATTTTAATCCAAGTTTTCGTATCATTTGAAATTAAAATAATACTACATGAAAAATCTAAAAGATTTTTTCTAATTCTAATGTATAACTTATACCTATTTAGTTTCTAAAGCATAAACGGACTTTTTTTGTAATGTTTAGTTCTTTTTTATTAGTCGTTATTTATATATCAAATAAGTTTTGTTGTTACCTAAAGTAAAGTAAAGCAAACAAACCGACAGCGACAAACCGTTGTTTTTTTGTTCTAGTATTTAAGTTTTAAAATGTATATACTTTTTGAAATGTTAAATAAATTAAAGAAAAAACATAATTCTACAATAGTGTAATAAACTTTGTTAATAGATTTCTTTTTATTTTTTGAATTTGTGTTTGGCTTGCTTACCCTTAGGCAAGTTTAAAACAGATGTTAATTTTGTCGTTAAAAAAAACTTTTATTTAAATAGAGTGATAGTTCTGAGCCTTTTACTATTAAACTGCTGAGATCCTTCTCCCCGAAGAGAAACATTACATAAGAAACTGCATTTACATTAATAGTAAAAGTTTCGTCTTTTTTATTGAGTCGAATCTGTGATAGCTGAGAGGTGACAGCGTGCAATTCGGACGAGATGGTCACGGCGTCAAACCCCGGGCAGGCACCGATGCGTTTTTCTGTTAAAACTTATGTGTCTAATTGATATTTGGAATTTATCACACGCTTTTCGGCGAGGAAAAACATCGTGAGTAAACCTGCATATCTCTAGAGAATTCTGGGGATATGTGTAACCTCCAATCCGTATTGGAGTAGCGTGGCAACGCTTCTTTCCAAAAAGGGAGAAAAGGATTGAAGTTTCATATTCCCAGAAATGGGATAATCAGAGACCGTTACTTTGATTGAGCCATTAAAAGTCGTATTATATTGTTGACACTTAAATCCATCAGGTATCACATTATTTACTGACTAATTTGAATCCGCATCACAATACGCCTTTAAAAATAAATACAATATCGGCAATGAAAAGCGCATTATGGAATTAACTTCTTATTGAATGATTTATAGAAGCAGACGTTACTTTGCGGAATTCCATATTACAAGCAATACAACAGAACTAACTACTTTGCTATAATCCGCACGGGTTAAGTGAATGCATGCAAAGCCAATGTGTATGAAGCAGGCAAAATCTACGCACCTTATACATGCAGGATCAGTCACCACATGCACCCCAAGGCGCAATTCACCAGCAACAACGCACACAAAAGCAGCACACACACCCACCACCACAATCTCGACGATCGTTTCGCCCCGAAACCGAAGCATCATCAGGAGGATAGGCTCCACGACAAAAATCGTACTGCGCCGCACTACCCATACAAGCAGTCTTAAATAGTTAACCCCCACCAATACCCTCCCCTCCGAACACATGTAGCAAAACGGAATTAGATACATTTACTTGCTCGTTAATTAAGTGACCATTGTTATTTTTTATTACCTCAAGGTGCTCTAACGTATTGAGACGGAGTCCCTTATCACAAGTGTGGAGAATATGAAATGAATGGTCATTAGGCACTTTATGACCGCTTTCTAGCAAATGTTTTGCAAAATTAGAATTTTGTGGTTTATTATTCCTAAACGCAGCCATATGTTCCCGGAATCGAACCGCAAAACTTCGGCCAGTCTGACCCACATATGTACCGTTGCACTCAGGACAATCTATTTTATAAACCCCAGATTTTTTACCCTTATCTAATGTATCTTTATTTTTACACAACAAACTACGAAGCGATTGGTTAGTTTTAAAAGAGAGTTTAGTACCCGATTTTGATTTAAATATATTTGCCACTCGATCTGTTAATTTTCCAATAGTATAGAAACTATTATAGATATGTAGATGATATTATTATATGCTGGACAGGTACTACTGGACAACTTGATAAATTTTTCCATACTTTGAATAAAAAACATCCCAAAATAACATTTAAATTAGAATGCGAACAAATTAGCTCACTGAACTTTTTAGACTTGATTATTACTCGCGTTAATAATAAACATTCATTTGAGATCTTTCGCAAACCAACTTACACCGATGCGATCATACCGGCTTCGTCTTGCCACCCTTGGCAACATAAACTTGCTGCCTTTCATAGCTATGTCCATAGGTTATTGTCGGCCCCTCTCTCAAGGAACAGCTATGAAAAAGAGTTACAAATAATTTACCAAATAGCACTTTCCAATGGTTACACTATAGACACGGTTAAAAACATAATTAAAAATAAACACAAATCTCAAGTCGCTAAACTTTTGTATGCGGTACCATCTTTTAATAAAACTAACTATAAAGCCAGTCTGACTTACTTTGGAAAATTAACAGATCGAGTGGCAAATATATTTAAATCAAAATCGGGTACTAAACTCTCTTTTAAAACTAACCAATCGCTTCGTAGTTTGTTGTGTAAAAATAAAGATACATTAGATAAGGGTAAAAAATCTGGGGTTTATAAAATAGATTGTCCTGAGTGCAACGGTACATATGTGGGTCAGACTGGCCGAAGTTTTGCGGTTCGATTCCGGGAACATATGGCTGCGTTTAGGAATAATAAACCACAAAATTCTAATTTTGCAAAACATTTGCTAGAAAGCGGTCATAAAGTGCCTAATGACCATTCATTTCATATTCTCCACACTTGTGATAAGGGACTCCGTCTCAATACGTTAGAGCACCTTGAGGTAATAAAAAATAACAATTGTCACTTAATTAACGAGCAAGTAAATGTATCTAATTCCGTTTTGCTACATGTGTTCGGAGGGGAGGGTATTGGTGGGGGTTAACTATTTAAGACTGCTTGTATGGGTAGTGCGGCGCAGTACGATTTTTGTCGTGGAGCCTATCCTCCTGATGATGCTTCGGTTTCGGGGCGAAACGATCGTCGAGATTGTGGTGGTGGGTGTGTGTGCTGCTTTTGTGTGCGTTGTTGCTGGTGAATTGCGCCTTGGGGTGCATGTGGTGGCTGGTCCTGCATGTATAAGGTGCGTAGATTTTGCCTGCTTCATACACATTGGCTTTGCATGCATTCACTTAACCCGTGCGGATTATAGCAAAGTAGTTAGTTCTGTTGTATTGCTTGTAACTTCTTATTGATTAACCTGTTGTGCGCTGAAAAGCAACGAAGGAACGTGATTTTAAAGGCATTAAAAGCATAATAAAATATTTTTTCACCTAAAACTCGGTTAACCAGAATCTAGATTGAAATTTGTTAACATCGTCGCCTTTAATAGTTCAACGTCGCCCCTTGTGAGGGTATTTGAAATGCATTGCGTTTTTTTAACATGAGGTCAACGTTCATTATTTCCAGCGAGCTCGACAGTGAACATTGTGCTGTGAATCTTTTGTGCAAATATTTTTATTATTTAGTATTCCAGATACATTTTAAGTTTCAACGCTTATTTACGCGCATAAGTTTAATTGAAGCAGTAAAGTCGACGTTCTATTGTTTTTATACAAACATATGTGCGATCATCATCCTCCTTACCCCACTCTAAGTGGGGTCCGCCCAACATGTTACAAACATGATCACATGACTTGGCTATGTATTTTACGACCGGCCGCCTGCCTAACGTCAGCTTACCTTAGTTGTATTTTACACCGTTCGGTAAGAAAGAGGGATGTCTGTTCTACTAACCGGATACCATACGGAGGGTCACCTTACCTTAGTCGCCTTTTATGACACCTTGGTAAGAAATGAGGGTGGTCTATTCTACTTAGCCGGATACCACGGCATTTCTTATAGTAAAACACTCGTGACTTCGTTCGTTAACTGTGTGATTTTTTAAATAATTTATAGAATTAGGCGTTACTTTGCGGAGATCCATAATACAAAAGTAATAATAAAATTATTTTCCTATAATCCGCGATACAGTAAATAGAAAATATATATAGTGTTTAATGTATAGTGGACTATCAGTATTTTCATACCCGATACGTGCAGGATTCGTAAAAGCACATGCACTAACCTCCACCACTTCCACCACAATACACAAGCACTACACAGTTTCACTATCACAAACTCAACAATCGTTTCGCCCCGCAACCGAAGCATCATCAGGAGATCCCCACCCTTTATTTACCTCGGAACACGTGCAACAAGCTTGAACTAGAGACATTTATCTGCTCGTTAATGAGGGTGCCATTGTTATGCTTAATGATTTCTAATTGTTCCAAAATATTTAGTTTCAAGCTTTTTTCGCAGGTGTGCAGTATTTCGAAACAATGGTCATTAGGAACTTTATGACCGCTTTCTAACAAATGTTTAGCGAAATGTGAATTTTGTGGCTTATTATTCCTGAAAGCGACCATATGTTCTTTAAAACGGGTTTCAAAATTACGACCAGTCTGACCCACATATGTATCATTGCATTCAGGACATTTTATTTTGTAAATACCACTCTTTTTAGGGCTTTCTAATTTGTCTTTATTATTGCATAATATCTGCACGTATCGGGTATGAAAATACTGATAGTCCACTATACATTAAACACTATATATATTTTCTATTTACTGTATCGCGGATTATAGCAAAATAATTTTATTATTACTTTTGTGTGATTTTTTGTTTCTATTTTTCCGAAGTAATACGGGATTTTTATATACCACTACTAACTGACCTAATTGACGTTGTCTTGTCTTAAACATGTTGCCTGTTTAACTATGAGAGTTTTCTTAAATTTCCATTAAACTTAGAATATTTTTCCATTCACAGAACCTTCTATATATTGCGTATCGTGATATACAACCTTCTTCTTTAACTTACAGACTTAACTTTGAGACATCGTAAATAAAAACCTCAATACGTATACTGACATCTATCGAAAACTTATAGAACTAAGATGTTCACTTTGTTTGAAAATTTATAGTGTAATAAGGGTCCATTTTTGTAATCAGGAAAACCCTTTATGTGTCTCTCCGCCCGACGAGCGGCAGTTATGTCGGACTCGCACCGATTTAAACAACCTGAGTGCGCCACCATGCTGCTGATGGCAGATATAGGGTACCGTTGAACACATTGCTCCCATCCCTATCAGCCCTGAACCCCACTCTGAACCCCCGAGTGCGTTAAATCTGATTTGGAGACAAAAATAGAGCGGAACAGCGTGAGCGCAGTCTCGACTACTAAATATTACGCACCTGAAATATTTGCATTAAGAATAATCTCAGAGGTCACCCAACTGTAGTTTAATGGAAGGACCTCGCTCTAAGAAAATCACCTGCTTGATTAAGTATAAGAATAAGGCTTTATCCCGCTACAAGTGTGGTTCAGAAACAGAATTATGACATCATCAAAATAAGAAAAATATTACCAAAACGTAGTATATCTATCTATATACCCTACATATAGAAAGGTATGTAATAACCAAGTTATGAACGTGTCTAATTATAAATGCGAGTCACGAGTATAAAGTCCAAAACTTTTATTATGTTTACATAAATAAGTTAAAGGTAAGTTAGGGCCCCAAGTGAGGATAAAGATTTATGCTGAAAACGCGGGATGTTTCCTAAAGTCTACAGACTCTACGTGGATCAAAACGGCGTATAAATGAGATTTGTTTACAGCCCAACTTTGATTTTTATGCCTACATTTGTTTTGATCACTTTTGTTTTGGACATTTCTGTTTAGGTTTACTTACTGTTTTTACTGGTAACTTCAGGCATCCAATTAGGGACACCGAACGAGCTAGAAAAAGAAAAGTACTTTATTTTGCTTATCTTGAATATTCTTATTCATGTGCGGTAATGCCTAATAATATTTTGTATATAGTTAATTTGTAGCCACCGGCTATGCTCAAGTCTAATTTTATCTAGTTAGCCCGACTAGTTTCGGGCCCATCCGGGGCACTCATCATGAGCTCTTTACACGACGTTATCGCGGCGGTGACTGCCAATGGGCTAACCCGATAAAATTTAGCGTGATTATAGCCGGTGTCTACATATTAACTATGAATGCTACTCACTATAGTTTAAATTTTGTATATATTGTAACAACATTGACCGAAGAACAGAAGAAACAAAAGACTTTTTAGGGTTATCAAACTGTTTTTACTTTAGAATAGTGAAAGGTTTTAAAATGCTTATTGCGTTTCTATAAACATTATTAACCATTACCTAGTTGATGTGGCTGTTAAGTTAACGTTGTTTTCCCATATAAATTATTTCTATATTTATAGGGAAATTCTAGTGTACATTATAAAACAAATAATAGGGGTGGACAACCCTTATTCATTAGACGTATGAAAAATATTAAGACATACTGAAAATGCAAAATAAATTACATCAAAATCGTTCAAACCGTTTAAGATGAGTATGATAACTAACATTGTGACTCGAGAATTTATATATAAGACATTATATTTACATTTCCGCCGTGTGGTATACGGTTGAGTAAAATGGACCACCCTCACTGTTACCGGGGTGTTGTAAAATACGACTAAGGCAGGTTGACGTCAGTCAGGTGGGCGGTTGTAAAATACCTAGCCAAAACATGAAACAACATTTTAAAATCATAGTTTAATATTTAGACACCAGCTATACTCACGTCTAATTTTATCGGGTTAGCCCGACTAGTTTTCAGCCCATCCGGGGTACTATCCGGGGTCAGGCTAACCGAGAGTTTAAATTAAAAAAAAATGTTGCACCGACCCCCCTTAGAGTGGGATAACGGCAGGAGAATGATCGCATTTACACAACATTTCAAGCTACTATAATCATATGTGGGATATTACAATCTGCGTTGCTCCATAATAATTTAATTAAGATTCTTTTTCAATAATTTATATAAAAAAAACAATATAATTTTCCTACAGTCGTAATAAATAGCTAATGCCGCAGACTTGAAAAAGGAAAAGAAATATTTGCTCATTCATAACTTTCGTACTCCGAGCTCTAAGAAAATCTTAGTTTCTTTGAGTACTTCCTTTATATAATTAACCGTGTCGTTAGCATTTCCTTACTGCATTTCATTTTGAAATATTCACGTTTCTTTCTATGTAATGATCTAATATTCACAATTCAACGGTTTTATGTTTATTGTTTACTAGAAATGCCCCGCGGTTTCATCCGCGTACAAACCGATCTCGTGTTAATAGAAAGTTTTCTAAGTCAATCAACTTCTACAATGTAGAAAAGTAGTTATATTGGCTAAACTATAATAGTTAGACATATGGTATGACGGAGTTTTTTTTGTTGATATTGATACGTTATTTATTATACGTTTGATGCCGTGTGGTATCCGGCTGTATAGAATAGACCACCCTCATTTCTTACCGAAGTGTCATAAAAGGCGACTAAGGTAAGTCGACCCGCCGCGTGGTATCCGGCTGAGTAGAAGAGACCACTGAGGTGTCGTAAAAGGTGACTAAGGTAAGTTGACACACCGTGTGGTATCCGGTTGAGTAGAACAGACCACCTTCTTTCTTATCGAGGGGTCGTAAAATACGACTAAGGTAAGTTGACGTCAGGCAGGCGGCCGGTCGTTAAATACGTAGCCAAATCATGTGACAATTTGTTTATAACATGTTGTGCCGACCCCGCGTGGGATGAGGGCAGGAGGATGATGATTGATACGTTTTATAATACTGCAGAACATTGTTTTGTTCTATCATCAATAGTTCCTGCAGCGCACGCGATCATAGATTTTTATGACTTAATTTTTCACACCTTATTACAATTTTATTAGGGATCCCATTTATTTTTGAAAATGTAATATAGCCTATGTTGCTCAGTAAAAAAGCAGCTTTCCAATGGTGATAGAATTTTTAAAATCGGTCCAGTAGTTTTAGCGTGAAAACATTACAAACATACACACAAACATACAAATTTCTTTTTATAATATTAGTATAGAAGTATAGATGTTTCAATCAATATCAGAAATCTTATTACATAAAATTGGTAAAAGGCATCTAGACATATGTAACATCTTTCGTTCATTTTTCACAGTCAAACCTCTAGAGACTCTGCTATCGCCGTCAGTGATCCCTAGGGTCAGCTTAGGAAATACTGATCTGACGTTAATATTTATTATATTTAGTAGTGTAACACAACGTACTTGTAACGTGGTTTACGTATTTTCCTCACTGGAAATTAGTGCTTTGCTTCGCGCTATAGTAGTGCTTTTGTAATTACATAAGGCTACCAATACTCAGAGCTGTGATAGCCCAGCGGTGAGACCGTGCGACTCTTTCGAGGGGAACACGAGCTCAAACCCGGGCAGGCACCAATGAGTTTATCTATTAAAACTCATGTGTCTAATTGATAATTGCAATTTATCACACGCTTTTCGGTGAAGGAAAACATCGTGAGGAAACCTGCATATCTCTTTAGAATTCTGGAGATATGTGTAACCTACCATTGGAGCAGAGTGGTAGGTCTTACCTCCAATCCTTCTCTTCAAAAAAACTGAGAGAGGAGGCCTATTCCCAGCAGTGGGATTGTATCAGGCCGCTACTGTACTTTTTTTTACCAATACTTTGGTCCAAAGTGCAACCTGCTTGAACACTACGCCTTAGTGAAATTGTAAACGGTGCATCTTCCGCTACATCTATACTTGAAATGCTGTGAAGGACCGCGATATTTATTGTATAAGTGACAATATATTGCTTTCCAGTCATTTGTACGTATTCTCTCCACGCCCATTTGTCTGTCCGGTTTAACGCGTTACTAAAGTTATATTTTTTGCACTGTGGTCTAATCTTGTATCTTATGTTAAATATAAAACAAAGTCCCCAAGAGCTGTCTGTGTGTGATCGATCTCAAAATCTATTGAATCATTTATATATTTATATACAGTTTTTGCTAAAAAGGTAGTGGAATACTTCCGGAGGTTTTAGGTAATAAACGGTTTTGTGTAAATTATATTGTCGCGCAGTTGTAAAAAAATTGTCTATTGGGAGCTTTAGTCGCGTGCGCCGCGTAAATTAATAGAAATACATTCCAATAATGTATTAGAGTATTGTAGATCTACAAAAATGATGTATGTACCTCTCTTATTTTTAAGTCATAATAACTACTTTTATATTCATAATTTCAATTAAATGCCCTGATTTCCACGCGGATTAAGTCAGGTCGTTTCTAATAAAATAACAAGATTTTTTTAACATCTCTATGTAAATAAACTTATTTTTAACATCTTTATGTTAAAAAATCTTATTTTTAACATCTTTATGTTAAAAAATCTTATTTTTAACATCTTTAGGTTAAAAAATCTTGTTGAAAAAAGAACGAAGCGTTTTTAAATACTTATAAATGTCAGTTATAAAATGGTGTCGGGCTATTTTTTCATTGTCGATGTATGGGTGTTGTCTATCCATATGGAGAGATCCAGATTAGTATTAGTATCTTAAGCTGAAAAATTCTTCATTTTTTCTGAAGTTCTGCGTACTGTACTGTTGAGAATTAACTGTTACGTATAAAACGTCGATCAGTGTTCAGTGTATTGATGTTCCAAGCTTGTATGTTCTGGTTTCGTGTCAGATAAAACATATTAATATACCTAGTTAGTACACTAATACGCACGATTCATCATCCCCATGTCTTACACGGTATAGAAGCGTGTACACTGCGCGGTGGATAGTCTAAGAGTTACATGTGCAAAACATTGCTTAAGACAAATATGTCGGATGATAAAGATATAAATAAATAAATATATGGGACACTTACACACATGGTCATTCATCCCTAAAGTAAGTAACTTAATACTTGTGTGGGCATATAAGGGTGACAGACAAATAACCATTTTTAAATACACTACATACTTAATTTTAAATACATACTTAAAAATAGCTGTGATAGCCTAGCGGTGAGACCGTGTGACTCTCTAGGGACGATCATGGATTCGAACCCCGGGCAGGCACCAATGAGTTTTTCTATTAAAACTTATGTGTCTAATTGATGATTGCAATTTATCACACGCTTTTCGGCGAAGGAAAACATCGTGAGGAAACCTTCATATCTCTAGAGAATTCTAGGGATATGTGCAACCTACCAATCCGCATTGAAGCAGCGTGGTCGGTCTTAGCTCCAATCCTTCTCTCCAAAACGCGAGAGAGGAGGCCTTAGTCCAGCAGTGGGCATAGTAACAGGCTGTTACTTTACTTTTTACTATAACTTTACTTAAACATACACCCAGGCTCGAAGAACCAACAAATTGTTTAAAGATCTTAAAATTGGCCCTCGGCGGGAATCGAACCCGCGACCCGCTGAGCTAAAGGCAGGGTCACTACCCACTGCGCCAACGGGCCAGTCAATATACTAGATCAGAAAACTGGTATACATATATATAGTGTTATGATTAAAAACTTCTCTATGATGCCAATAAGTTTTTTGTTGTTATTGTAATAAGTTGAAAATATATAGTGTTGAATAGTGTTGAATAGTAGTGAATAGTGTTGAAAATATAACGATCCGTAATTTGTTTGGTTAAATACAGAAATTTTCGGTATGATTATATAATTTTTGTAATCATTTTTTAAATTAAACTTAATATAAATGTCATAAGAGTATGAGAGTAAAGAAACTTTTAACTCGTAAAAGAGAAAAGAAAATTTATATTAAATAATATCTGCAGTTTTTCGTCTCGTCTTTACGTTTCGCTAGTTTAGAGCTTATTAAGTCATCAAAAAGTTTGGTATAAGAATTTATGCGCATATTTCATATTTAAATTACACGAGTTCGTCAGAAAACCTGCATAAATCTCCGAAGTGATCCATTTGGAGCATCTTTTAATTGGAGCAGGGGGTCCAGTTGTGGAATCTAATGCTTATATAAGTCTTTTACTTCTAGCAATTTGTTAGTATGGTAATTAAGAAACAAACTACATTTTAATACGTATGTGGCATAACAGTTCTATGAATTTCTCTATGTTGTTCACCCATTTAAAATAGGTGATATTAATAAGAATTATACAAATTATTCAAGTCGCTCTAAACATGTTAAAGGTAATATGTACTTATTTCTCCAGAGTAGGAAAAATAACTTAGAAAAAATACTAATTCCTAATGTTGCTTTGGGTAATCGTCTATTACTTACGTAGGTAAGCTCTTCGTATATAGTATGCGCCCTTATCTGCGCCTTTATCTTTGACCCATTAATCCAGCTATATGTATGATATTTCTTACTAACTGTTGTTTTATTCTTCGCACGAAGCTCATATATATTATGTTTTATCTGTAATTCACGTTTTTTTTCTTCTATACGTTATATTAAGAATTTATGCAGTGATGATTGAGGAGTATAGTAAGTAAGTCTGTGACGACTTCGCTAGTAGAGCATCTGAGTTATCCTGTTTTCAAAGAAAAAGAAGGTTATATTATATGTTTGCCCGGCGTGAATGCTTTAATTGTGTCAAATATTATCAATATTGGTCCATTGGATATGCAGTGAAAGAATAACACACTGACAGATATACTTCGCATTTATAATATTAAAATAATAAAATAAATATATGGGACATTTACACACACGGCTGACCGTTCCCAAAGTATAGTACCCGGCATTATATAGTGCACATCGATGTTTAGAACGAAACAGCCGACCAGTTCGGTTTCGTAGAACAATGTCACTGTCACTCAGTTAGTATATGATGTTTCGCACGGGTTCGCCAGTCTGTGCGACAGAGACAATGCTCTATGAAGCAGAATCTTGCCGATTTCTCTCTTTAAGCCTCGATGTGCAATATTTATTGACGCGTACTATAAGTAACTTAAGTATTAAGTGTTACGGGTGACGGACAACTGGTAGATATATTACATATTAAATACATACTTAAATATGCACCCAGGCTCGAAGAACCACCAACCAAAGAACCGTAGTATAAGTACTTAATACTTGTTTTATGGGTGACAGACAACTGGTTAATATATACATATATAGTATTAAATAGAAACTTAAATACAAATAAACACCCAGACTGGAAACAATAAATTGTTTCAAAAACATGGTGGCCCTCGGCGGGAATCGAACCCGCGACCAGCGGAACTGAAGGCAGATTAGTTTTTAAGATTAATCATTAAAGCAGATTAGATTTTAGATTAATCAGTGAAATAGAGGTGTCGGTAGTCGCTACAAATGCCATAGTACAGTAGACCAATAAACAATTAATTTTGTAATGCCGTGAAAATGCAAATTCAATTCCGATTCAAATCTCTTCAATTATATCTCGAATGAATTAGAACGCGACAATGAGAATCGAAATGCAGAATAATCGTTTCGTCGGGAGAATTCAATTTCTATTACGCGATATTAATAAGATATGATTTCAATTCAATAGGTAACGAATGAATCATATACGGTCTTAGTTTTCGTTTTATAGAAAATGTCTTTTTGATTGTAACTGAATAGAGGTATTTCAAATCCAGAAACATGTGAACCGATCGAAAATTTGTAAGACAGAAGGAGAGTAGACCGCTGACACGGCGTAGAGAGGAAGTATCCCCGTCTCTTACTGCCGCACGGCGAAAAGTTTGTTTGCGATAGCGCAATAAATGAATATAGTATTTTACCACTTTTCATCATAAGGAGGATTACTGTACAAGAACAACATATAATATTGCACAGATCCTGAAATTCTTTGATACTTACGTGTGGTATCCGGCCGAGTAGAATAAACCATCCTCTTTCTTACCGAGGGGCCGTAAAAGGCGAATAAAGTAAGTTGACGTCAGGCAGCACGTTATTTCATTGGTCATGCATATCGCACGCTTAGTATTTAAATGACCTAGTTCTAAAGATTTTTATGTGGCAAATTCAAATAAAAGGTAGTGTAAAAGTAAAGTAGCGGCCTGTTACAATCCCACTGCTGGGAATAGGCCGCCTTTCCGTTTTTGGAGAGAAGGGTTAGAGCTAAGACCTACCACGCTGCTCCAATGCGGATTGGTAGATTACACATATCTCCAGAATTCTCTAGATATATGCAGGTTTCCGTACGATGTTGTCCTTCACCGAAAAGCGTATGATAAATTGCAATTATCAATTAGACACATGAGTTTTAATAGAAAAACTCATTGGTGCCTGCCCGGGTTTGAACTCGTGTTCCCCTCGAAAGAGTCGCACGGTCTCGCCGCTGGGCTATCACAACTCTAAAAGGTAGCGTATCACCGACAAAACACGTGAGCATTAAAGAGATCCATAACTCGAAAGCACAAGAAAATACTAGTGTAACGCGTCGAACCGGACGGACGGGGAAAGAATACGTACAAGTGACGGGATATTAGTTTATTCACTTATATAGAGAGTATCGCGGAAGGGTCCTTCACAGCCTTCCAAGTATGGATGTACCGGAAGATGCACCGTTTACAATATCGCTTAGACTTAGTGTACCAGTAGGATGCACTTTGAAGTTGAACCAAGGAACAGGTAGGCAATGTCCATAGCGCGAACCAACTTTTATAGCGCGAAGCAAAGTACTAGTAAGCCCATCTGTAATTTCAGTGAGAAAAATACGTAAACCGTGTTACTAATAAGTACCCGGCGATAAATAATGCACATCGAGGCTTAGAGAGAGAAATCGGCTAGATTCTGCTTCATACAGCATTGTCTTTGTCACACAGACTGACGAGCCCGTGTGAAACAGCCCGTGTGCTTACTGAGTGACATTGGCATTGGCATTGGCATTGTCATAGAGCATTGTCTCTGTCACACAGACTGACGAACAGTGACAGTGACAGCGCTCTACGAAACCGAACTGGCCGGCTGTTTATTTCTAAACATCGATTTGCATTATTTAATACCGGATAATATATGTTATATTACACTAGTTTTATTTAAATAGTGATATCATAGATGGCATTGAAATATGGATTACAATATCTGTAAATCAATTAAGTCTAATTTTGAATTCGGTCCGAAAAAGGTGTAGAATCTTATCTTATTATTATACTATTATCTTAAATTTTTATTATAAACGTGCTATTTATTTCTCAAGAATTTCAGTAGCGAAATGTGTGCGTTTTAATTAAAAATAAAAATTTATTAAAAAAAATATAGAACAAAAAATTATTATTGTCAATATTTTAATATTCCATTTAAACCAACTTCAATGAGCGTCATTCTAGCGCGGTATATCAGAATACTTCTACAACACGCTTGCCTATAACGCGGAACTATTCTTCCGCGTTATAGGAAAGCGGGGGATTACTGTATATATTTAAAACACCTCTATTAAAGATAGTAGTTCATAAAAAGAATGTTAGTGCAAAATTTTATGGAAGCATTTTTTACAGAAAAAAAGAGTCTAAGCTTCTTATATCCCTCGATAATACGGCATTATGAATAATTCAGAACAGGAGTTAATATTATATCCGATAAAGTAATACAACGTCCAGTGAGAAAAAATTTGTACAAGACTCATTAGACGGTGAATTTAAATTAAAACATTCCGATTCCCTTGAGTTATCTAATATAACTTTGAAATAACCATAACATGGAAACAGTTTGAAGTAATATATATTACTGGAGACAAGCTTCATCCCGCCCTTATCCCGCCGTGTGGTATCCGGCTAAGTAGAATAGACCACCCTCATTTGTTACCTAGGAGTCATAAACGGTGATTAAGGTTAATTGACCCGCCGTGTGGTATCCAGCTGATTAGAATAGACCACCCTCATTTTTTACTGAGATGTTGTAAAAGGCGACTTAGGTAAGTTAACGTCAAGCAGGCGGCCGGTAGTTAAATAGTCAAAACATGTAATAACATGTTAGTTAAAACATGTTGTGCTGAACCCACTTAAAGTGAGTTAAAGGCAGGAGAAAGATGTATTATTATTCCTGTTTAAAGGAAGGACTGGATTTTTTGGTTCTTTATGTTAGCCCGGAATATAATCATAAATTAAACCTTGTTTCAGTCATATTGCACTAGTGGATAAGACATGAAACCATAACAGGTAGACAGATAGACTGTCGCATTTGCATTAATGGAATGTGACTGTGTGAGTTAATGCTTATACATCGGGGTTATACATAAATAACCAGTTTTTCTTTTAGGATTAGGGACAGACATATCTGGGATTATTGAAGATATTTAAACGCTTAATTTAACGCGAAATCGCAGGTACCTTTAGTAAGTTTATATTATAAGGTAACTGTTATAAAATATTAACTCCCTGACATAATTATTCAGGTCGCCATATTGCTCGGGTATATTAGAAATTGCTAGACGGGACCCAGAATACAGCGAAATGAATTTTTTGCTCCCTTAACAGAAAAAGATTAAGGGATGAAAGGGAATAAATCCCTCTAAGCTTGCGTCGTCGAAAACGTTATTTAATAAAAGGTAAAAAATATTTGCTTGCCAACTACGCATTCAAATATATATATAATACTAGCTATGCTTGCAGCTTCGCCCTCATGAAAAAACAGTGTATTTTATTGTAATTTTCAACATAAAGTTAGTAACTGTGAGTTAACCAAAGAGATGGAGACATGCTGTCGCCGAATTTTTTGTAGTATTTTTGTAGATCTATAATTCTCTAGTACATTATTTAAATGTGTCTCTGTCGGTTTAAGCGGCGCACGCATAAAGCTCCTAGTAGGCGAGTTGTTTAACATCTGCACGACCTGCAGGCCTACCATGAACTCTTATTGCGACTCAATTGAAGACGTTAACGAAATTGTTTTGCTTTTTCATACTATGACGTCTTAAAGACGCACACTTTAAGTCGTTGCCGAGTGAGCGGTCGGAATTCGTCCTAAGAACATTTGAGTAAAAGGGACAGAGTTATCTATAGTTCATATAACGTTATCCTTTTCAAACATTGCGACCCCAATGCAATTCACACTTCATGGTACGAAAAGAAAGCGGTTCGCGGTCGTCGTTTACGTCTTCAATTGAGTCGCAATAAGAGTTCATAGTAGGCCTGCTGTTCATCATAATTCACATAAAACCGTTATGCACTGTTAACCCAAAGCTATCCGGAAGAATTGCTCTACCTTTTAGTGAAAACCGTACAAACATCGGTTCAGTAGATTTTGAGAAAATCGATCACAGACAGCTTACGGATACTTCGTTTTATAAAAAGCATAGATATTATAAATGCCAAATCTATACCTATTATATAACAAAGTCCCAAAAAGCTGTCTGTCTGTATGTAATCGATTTTCTCAAAATCTACTGAACGAATTTTTGAACGGTTTTCACCAAAAGATGCAATACTTCCGGATGGTTAAGGTAAATAGTACATATCGGTATTATGTAAATTGTGTTGAAGAGAGCGCGCATATTCGAAAATTCAGGAAAAGATTCTTAAATCACTGAATTCGACGAGGGCCGTTGTTGGCACAGCTAGTTAAAATAATAAAGTCGGAAATAAAAACATAGTACATGATTAAGTGTCATTTAAAAATCTATACATATGTATAGATTTGTAATTTACAAATATAATAAAAAATAGAATATTATAGAACAAAGTTCCCAAAAGCTGTCTCTCTGTATGTTATCTATTTTCTCTAAATCTACTGAACGGATTTTTGTACGGTTTTTACTAACAGGTAGTGTCATTGGTAATGCAAACCGTTTTATGTAAATTATGATGAACAGTAGGCCTACCATGAACTCTTATTGTAACTCAATTGAAGACCGCTTTCTTTTCGTACCATGAAGTGTGAATTGCATTGGGGTCGTACCATGAAGTGTGAATTGCATTGGAGGTCAGCGATTCCTCCGAAAGGTTTAGGTTAGTAGTACATAACGGTTTTTTTGTAAATTGAGTTGAAGAGGCGAAGATAAAACAATTTTTATTAGTGGTAGTAACGAACCGTTGTCGATTGTAGTTTAGAGTGGGGAATTGATATGATAAGCGGTGTAGAGTATCAAAGAGCTTGTCTCCTGCAGAGGGACTATTACATGCTAAACACCGATTCCCACGCGAGCGAAGCCGAACGTATAGCTAGCTAAGTATAATTTTGTCCATTCCCAAAACTTTTTTCAAAGTTTCTCAAAGTTTCGCAATATTATCCGCCTGTGAAACGAAATTCCATCCAAAATAAGTATCAAATATTAATGATAAAACTTCATAAATAAACACGGGAAATATTGGAAAACGGGCAGATGAAAAGATATGTAAGTTATCCATAGCATTTGGACATATTTAGACTGCGCTATCAGTTACACGATAAGACGTCTTTATGTTGCAAGAACAATAGGTAAAAGATAATATTTCCGGAGTATGTCGGACACGGAAGATAAATTAGTGAACAGTGCTGCGACTGGCAGTTGGTTCAGATTTTGGTTACTGAACCTTTACATTATAAAATTAATACGTAACGGAAGTTATCACAGAAACTATAACAGGACTAACGGACTGTATAGCGGATTATAGCAAAATAATTTTATTATTACTCTTTTATTATGGAGCTCCGCAAAGTAACGCCTATATATTATATAACAGGACTACTTTGCTATAATCCGCGTGTGTTAAGAGAATGTATGTGATGCTAAGTGTATGAAGCAGGCAAAATTCACGTACCTTACACATGCAGGACAAGTCACCACGCGTCCCACCTCCCACCTTTATACACGCTACGTCATAGAACTGCAGCATTTCAGCTTTAAATATCAAGCCACGAAATACTGGAATAATATTCCTTCTTTTAGGGAAATACATTCGAAGCTCACATTTATAAATGCATGTCGGTCATATTTATTTTGTTGACAAAAGTGCGAATAAATCTTTAAATGCACCCTGTGTACTGTCACACTCTGAGAGGATTTTAGCTGTGAGGATATAAACATAAAATTCAAAATTCAAAATTCAAAATATTCTTTATTCAAGTAAACTTGTAAACAAGTGCTTTTGAATCGTCAACTTTACTGCTGGTTCGGAAAGCTGTTCCTACCGAGAAGAGCCAGCAAGAAACTCGGCGGTTGCTCTTTTTAAAATATAAATCTTAGAACTAATTACATTTATTTATTACTGTCTTGTACAGGGTAGAGGTGCACCTATATCCACACATCCTTATCATCTAAGTAATCTTCAACAGTATAGTAGGCTTTCTGTATCAGCCTCTTTTTAACAGTGGTTTTAAACTGCTGTAATGGCATAGCCAAAATTGATTTCGGAATTTTATTATAGAATCTTATACCCATACCCACAAACGATTTACGTACTTTTGCTAGGCGCAAAGCAGGAGTCGCAAGCTTATGTCGGTTCCTACTTTGTCTATTATATACATCACCTATCGTTTTATAATTCTTTATATTTTTATGTACAAAAATTACATTGTTTAAAATATATTGTGAAGCAAATGTAAGAATACCTATTTCCTTAAACTTCTCTCGCAGGGAATCACGCGGACTTAAATTGTAGATGCCACGTATGGCTCTTTTTTGTAATACGAAAATTTTTTCACTATCCGCGCATTTACCCCACAGCAATATTCCATAAGACATAATGCTATGGAAGTAAGCAAAATAAACAAGTTTCGCTGTTTCGACATCTGTAAATTGTCTTATCTTTCGAACAGCGTAGGCTGCTGAACTAAGTTTCCCTGCAAGAGTTTTTATGTGTGTGCTCCATTGGAGTTTTGAATCCAAGGTCACTCCCAAAAATACAGTTGTATTTTCTGTTTTCAGTGGTACATTATTTATGGAGAGCCTATTTGCTGTTTTTGCAGCATTAGGTAATGCAAATTCAATACAATTTGTTTTCTTAGAGTTTAGTACCAAATTATTTACCCTGAACCAATGGGCTACTTGCGATAAACCACTGTTGACTTCGTCAATATTATGGTCATTTCTATTTAATTTAAAAATTAAAGATGTATCATCCGCAAACAGTACAATATCGCAAATATTATGAATGAAATATGGTAAATCATTTATATAAACTAAAAACAGAAAGGGACCAAGGATTGATCCTTGAGGCACACCCATAACTAAGGCCGTTCCGGATGACTGCACCTCATTAATGCACACTCTTTGAATCCGGTTGTGAAGATAAGACGCAACGAGACGAAGCGCACTGTCTTTAATACCATAATGGCCAAGCTTTAACAATAAAGTCTCGTGCTGAACGCAATCAAATGCTTTGGACAAGTCACAAAATACCCCTATGGCATTTTGTGAGTTCTCCCACGCATCGAAGATATGTTTCAACAACTTAACTCCCGCATCCGTTGTAGACCGACCCTTAGTAAACCCATACTGCTCAGGATGAAGTATGTTATTTGAAGTAAAATGCTGGAGCAGTTGATTAAGGATGATCTTTTCAAAAACCTTGCTTAGAGTTGGCAAGACTGAAATGGGTCTATAGTTGTTAGGGTCGCTCTTATCACCGGACTTAAAAAGAGGGATTAATTTAGTATATTTCATTAAATTGGGAAATATCCCTTTGTCTACAGATTTGTTAAAGATCTTGACCATAATTGGGGCGATAATTTCAATAATATGATTAATTAATTTTACTGACATTCCCCATAGATCAGTTGTATTTTTAATATTTAAAGTTTTAAAATTTTTGACAATATCGTATGGGGAAATATGTTCAAATTTAAAATTAACATTGCACTCCGTGACGCTGTCCTTTAAAACATTGAAAGCTTCCATTGGGGATGAGTTTATTGAGCTAGTGGTCGAAATGGATATATTCTGAAAGAAATGCTCAAATGCACTAGCCACTCCTGTATCGGAATCAATAAGTTCATTCCCAATTTTAAGCTCAATGGCAGATTTATGCGTTTTATGTCTGCCTGTTTCATCGCTTATAATATCCCAGGTTGTTTTTATTTTATTTTTAGAATTAGATATTTTGTTTTTAATGTGAAGAGATTTGGCCTGTGTGCAGACATTTCTAAACGTTTTAGAATATTTTTTTACATATTCTAGGAATGTGGGGGATTGATTATATTGTTTTTCTGCATACAGATCAAATAACTTGTTCCTACTCTT
Source organism: Morpho deidamia (assembly GCA_947086505.1). NCBI lineage: Eukaryota > Metazoa > Arthropoda > Insecta > Lepidoptera > Nymphalidae > Morpho > Morpho deidamia. The sequence continues at coordinate 17,959,564 of CAMTZC010000024.1, forward strand.
ATAAATGCCATTAGTGGCCCATTCGCTAAACCTAAGATTTTTGAACACTCTTTTTTCTACAATATTAAAAGTCTTATTAAATTCACAACCGATCATTCCAAAGAGGGCATTAAAAAGTTCATCTGAGCTACCGCGCCTTTTGTCGAATTTAGATATTTTAGATGATATTTTTAATTGAAATCGCTTTATTTTATGAGAAGTGATAGGCCTGCATTTGATAAATTGCTTTTTTTTCTGTATATAGTTAGGTACAGATATAATTTGGCCACTATGATCAGACCTTAAGCGACTTATTACAGATTTTTCTAAAATATTACAACTGTAATCCGTAAAAATATTATCAACACCGGTAGCCGAGGTTGCAGTTATCCTAGTAGGTTCGTTAAATACATTAATCATATTAAAACATTGAAATAAATTAATTAACCTACAACGATTACAGGTATCCACCAAAATGTCAACATTAAAGTCTCCACATATTAAAACTTTTTTTGAAGATTTAGAGGTCTTCTCAAGAACTTCCTCCATGACGCTCTCAAATAGTATAAAATCACTAGAGGGTGGGCGGTACACAGATACTATAATATAGCGCTCTAACTCTACACAAGACAGCTCACAAGTACGTTCAACAGAAAGACCGACAATATCATTTCGTTCTTTACAATTAACTTCAGCATGACTTATTATTAAAGATCCCCCATGCTGGGCGGACTTCCTTAAGAACGCACTGGACACTTTATAATTTTTTATATTTAATAAGAAATTTGAACTGTTTAGCCAATGCTCAGTTATACATAAAATATCAACATTGAATTTATTAATAAACAGTTCAATTTCAAATTCCTTGCCAGATAGACCTTGTAAATTCTGATGTACAACATTTAGTTTACTAGGTCTATCTGTTGTCTTATTACCTAGTTTAAAGTAATATTTTTCGTACATAAAATATTACTTGATATAATATTAGTACTACTAGTACACATGTCATTATTGGAATAATTAGTACTTATTGTACAGTTTGTATATGAGTCAATAGACTTCGTTACATCACCTGTAACTGAATCGTTTAAATTATAAGCTAGCAAGGATGCTAGATTCTGATAACATTTTTTTGGCAGATACATAGTATCTCCAGTCAACTTAAATGATTTAGTGAATATATTCATGTCAAAATAAAATATAATGTCGCTATGACGGCATGTCAAATTATATATTTGCAAATTTAAGTTATATATATGCTCATTCTGTCTACTACTCAGTAAATTTGAGTAGGGAAAAGCACACATAACAAATTTACATTTAAATTGCTCATTTAAAAGTATTAATTTTTCAATACATTTAGTGATCTGTGGTTTTTTAATATTAAGGCTGTCACCAATCATCAATATAACTGTAGTGTTGGAGTCAAACTCATTACAATTTAAACTACTCATTATATAATCGAAAGTTGCTCCTGGTGAACATTTGTTAATTACTGATTGTGTTAAATACTTATTCATTACTACTCCAAAACCTTTGCCCAGCTTATCTGAGAAAATAATGGTTTTTTTCTCATGTTTTTTACTTGAATTATTCAAAAGATTTACACTATTTATACTTGATGGTGAAATATTTTCAACTCGCATCTTCAAAGAGCATTGACATTTAATATCCTCAGATTCTTTATATTTATTTGTCAATGAAACAAAACGTTCCATGTTGTCATTGCACATCTCTATTAGGCCGTCGAAAGATGAAATATGCTCATTTATTTGAATTTGAGCTTTTGAATACAGGTCTGTTATATTTTTTAGAGATGTTTCTAAGTTTTCAATTTTTCCTTGAAGTTGCAAGGTTTCACTATCATAAACATATTGCCTATGCTGTAATTTAATATTCATTGATTTTATTTTATTAATTAAATTCATACGCTCCTGCCTACTTTTTCCTAACCGTTGAATGCAGTTCTTGGATTTAATAATTTTTCTAGTTTTTTTAATAAATTTATTAATTTTAATATATTTTTTTAATTTTTTATGACTACTGAAGTGTACGGTCTTCAGTGAGTCATCCTCTGAGGTCAAATCAATAATTTGTGGGTTCCTTTCTGAACCACAAACAGAACCACATTCAACAAGTTCATTGAAAAGGCTCTGTGTCACATTAATCTCATGAGACTTATTTGAATGTTCTAACTGCACAATTGTTTGGTGAGTCTCATGTAGACTGGTCTCCAATTCAGTGATGCGATTCAGGGCCTTTTCATGTACAAAGCTGCACTGATAAAGAGAGTCAACAGTATTAGTACATATATAATATAATAAATATATACATAATATAATACAATATCAGGCCAAAAGAAGCATTAAATATTGATTTCTATAATAAATATGTTGTTGAACATATTTAGGTGACTATTTTATATTCGGACTTCCGTCGACAGCGATACATTGTTTTACCTCCAACACTAGGCTGAGCCAGAACCTTTTCATAGGCACGACACATTCTAAATTTACTTCCTTTATAATGTCTATTGTTATCACTCTTTGTGTGTAATTTGTTTATTTTGTATTGAGTGAATGAATTCATATTCTATTCCATTCTATTCCAAGAAGCCTCCACTAGCCACAATGCACACAAGCAATACACATAACCTCCACCAAAATATCCACGATTGTTTCGCTTCAAAACCGAAGCACCTTCAGGAGGATATGCTCCACGACAAAATCGTTAACTTTTCCCTGCTTCATACCCTTAGAATTACGTACATACTCTTAACATAATCCATAAAACACTCGTTTAGTCACGTGATTTTTATGCTATATTTATATATAGCACAATATTTGCATTTAAACTATCGTGAGTGGTTTCGTAGTTAAATCGGGTGATCCCGACTATGGGGTGAGCTTGCTACACGCAGTTTCGGCCACAGTTGCCGCGTATAAAGAGCTCATGAATAAGGACCCCGGATGGGCTTAAAATTAGTCGCGCTCACCCGATATAATAAAACGTGAATATATCTGGTAGCTATGATAGTCCAGCGGTGAGACCTTGCGTCTTACAAGAGACGATCATGGGCTTAAGCCTAGGGCAGGCACCAATTAGTTATTAAAACTTAGGTTACTAATTGATAATTTCAATTTATCAAAGGCTTTTCAGTGAAGGAAAACATCGTGAGAAAACTTAGAGAATGGAGCGCGCCTTTTCTTCAAAATCTAAAAGAGGAGGCCTATGCCCAAAACTGGGAGTATAGCATGGCGATACTTTACTTTTTATTAAGGTGCTGAAACCAGGCATAAGAGCCTTGTTTTGATAAAAAAGGTATAAATATTTTTTGCTACGCCCAACTCCGTTATTATCATACAAAGTAGGGACACAGAAAGCTGAACATTTTTCAGACATAATGGGTGTTAAATATTTCAAGTTGTCCCCTTTCGACGACGATATTTTATTTACAGATAAAAACAATTCTGGCCAGAAGCTACATAAGTCGAGAGATGGACTTTGGGTCTTAAATTAAATATTTATAAGGGTTTGATTTGTTTTTCTCTTTTTCAATTGCTTATATTATGCCAACTAAATCCTTATGCGCGCCTACATCCGGTTCCTATAAAGGTTTTTAAAATAGTTTCTGAAGTTGTTTTAGTTCATAATCATAAGATTTATTTCAATAACACTTTGAATAAAATAAATCTATCAATCAACAATTAATAATTTATAACGAACCTTTGACTGGCCCGTTGGCGCAGTGGGTAGTGACCCTGCCTTCAGCTCCGTGGGTCGTGGGTCCGATTATCCGCCGAGGGCCAACATTTTCTATAAACAATTTGTACAATTTGTTGGTTCTTCGAGCCTGGGTGCGTAATTGTATTTAAGTATGTATTTAAAATTATATATGTATATATATACCAGTTGTCCGTCACCCATAACACAAGTATTGTCACTTAATTTGGGGATGGACAACTGTGTCATCATCATTCTCCTGCCCTTATCCTACTCTTAGTGGGGTCGGCACAACATGTAATAAACATGTTGTCACGTGATTTGGCTACGTATTTCACGACCGGCCGCCTGCCTGACGTCAACTTACTTTAGTCGCGTTTTGCGACACCTCGGTAAGAAATGAGGGTGGTCTATTCTATGCATACCACACGGCACATACTTTAGTCGCCTCTTACGACACCTTGGTAAGAAAGGAGGGTTATATTTATTTCAAATAGTTTTTTCATGATCAAAAGTGTGGTAACTTGAATATTATTATAGTCACACCTTGAAGGCTCCCCAATTTAAGTTTACAGTTTAAATAGGAGCTTTTTGTATTATAACGACAATATAATCGGCTAGTACAGAGCACAGAGAGCTGTGATAGCCCAGCGGTGAGACCGTGCGACTTTTTCGAGGGAAACACGAGTTCAAACCCGGCCAGGCACCAATTAGTTTTTCTATTAAAACTTATGTGTCTAATTGATAATTGACAATTTATCACACGCTTTTCGGTGAAGGAAAACATCGTGAGGAAACCTGCATATCTCTAGTGAATTCTGGAGCTATGTGTAACATACCAATCCGCATTGGAGCAGCGTGGTAGGTGGTAGTTAGCTCCAACCCTTCTCTCCAGAAACGGAGAGAGGAGGCCTATTCCCTGCAGTGGGATTGTAACAGGCCGCTACTTTACTTTTTTATTTTAGTACAGAGCACTATTGATTATAAAGTATGTCAAGACATTCGGCGGTTATATTTCTTTAACCTTTTTAGTGTGCACCCTGCAACAGGACATTTAAAAGCAAATTTGGTTTTGCCAGTCATAGTCGCGCACATCTTAGGATTTAACAAGGTTCGCCGTTGACAAATACGTCAAGAGGACATCATCATCATCATTAACCAGAATTTTCTTAAAAATACTCTGTACCCCCATAAACATAGTTGAATCAAAAGCACACGATTTTCAATCCCTCTATAGAAAACAAAGCAGTCTACTAGCTTCGAGGTACAAACTAGCAACTGGTGTTAAATTTATGTATTTCTCATTCAATTAACAGGATTAAGGTGCCATTGGTGGTTTCTATTTAATGTTATATCCAGCTTACATAAATGCTATCAACTCAACGTCCGTCGTTAAGGCACAACAAAGGTAACCGAGCACCGTGTCATGGGGAGCGTAGCCAGCAGCTTTTAGATCTGTGCATGGTCAGATGAATATGGTTAACTATTACACCGAATATTAAATTAAGTTTCTAAGTTAAAGAACTTCAAGCAATATAACAGAACTAACTACTTTGCTATAATCCGCACGGGTTAAGTGAATTACGATTACGATTTTTGTCGTGAAGCCTATCCTCCTGATGATGCTTCGGTTTCGGGGCGAAACGATCGTCGAGATTGTGGTGGTGGGTGTGTGTGCTGCTTTTGTGTTCGTTGTTGCTGGTGAATTGCGCCTTGGGGTGCATGTGGTGGCTGGTCCTGCACGTATAAGGTGCGTAGATTTTGCCTGCTTCATACACATTGGCTTTGCATGCATTCACTTAACCCGTGCGGATTATAGCAAAGTAGTTAGTTCTGTTATATTGCTTGTAATATGGAATTCCGCAAAGTAACGCCTGCTTCTATAAATCATTTAAAGAACTTCCTCATTTGTAGGTTTCAATATTTCACAATTCTTTTTTATTTATTTATCTTGTAATTTAACTAGTCATTTGTATGTATTTCCTTTTTTCTTATTTAAGTTTTTCTTGTAAACATTTGATTTGTTTTATTGGTTTACGTTTTCTTCTGTTTTTTTTATAATTATGTATTCTATAATTGTCATCATCATCATTCATTATTCTCCTGCCCTTATCCCACTCTAAGTGAGATCGGAACAACATGTTACAAACATGTTGTCACATGATATGGCTCCGTATTTTACGATCGGCCGCCTGCCTGACGTCAACTTACCTTAGTCGACTTTTACGATACCTCGGTAAGAACGGTGGTGGTCTATTCTATTCTGCCGGATACCACACGGCGTATTCTATAATTGTGTGTCTTCCAAATAAAATAAATAAATAAGGTAAACACGACTTGATCTACATATCTTACGTGAAATCTAAATACAAATAACATATGTGTGTGCAGGCGTGTGTGTGGCTGTTATTGTGGGCGCGTGGATGTCTCTACGTGTGTTGCTGTGTGTGTGAATGCAGATCCATGTATTTAAAGATATATATTGTAATAAAACTTCCGTATCTTCATAATTTAATACGGACACAAATTACTTATTTTCAGAAACCTTATTACAGAATCTTACTAACAAACGTAAATTATCGTGAGTGGTATTCATAATTAATGTTTAGATACCGGCTATACTCACGTCTTATTTTATCGGATGAGCCCGACTAGTTTCAAGTCCATATGGGGCTGTTATTCATGAGCTTTATATGCGGCGTTATCGCGACGGGCACTCGACTGTAGCAGCTCGTTGGGCGCGACTCGTGAGAGACTGGGGGGGAGGAGGGACGGTTGCGGCGTTGGTCGCGTGTCGTCTTTGAAGTCCTGGTTGCTACTCTGATCTTCGTCATTGAATGCACGGAAGAAATTTGTATATGCAACGCTTACGGTGTACAGTTTTAACAGGTTTTTAGTAGAACCGGCAGTACCAAAAATAGGTTTCCGCGCTGGGGGCAGTGCCCATCCACAGTCTCTATTTAAATTCGGGTGACGGCTAATTCGTGGTCGCTCACTATGGGCCTTATAAGAAAGCTCAGAGTCGCTCAGCGGGCGATGGAGCGAGCTATGCTCGGAGTGTCTCTACGAGATCAAATCAGGAATGAGGAGATCCGTAGAAGAACTAGAGTCACCGACATAGCTCAGCGTGTCGCGAAGCTGAAGTGGCGCTGGGCGGGGCACATAGTGCGGAGAACCGATGGGCGCTGGGGTCTTAAGGTGCTGGAATGGCGACCACGCACCGGAAAGCGCAGCGTCGGTAGACCCCCTACGAGGTGGACAGACGACCTCAAAAAGGTCGCAGGGAGCCACTGGATCCAGGCAGCGCAAGATCGTGTGGTGTGGCGATCCCATGAAGAGGCCTATGTCCAGCAGTGGACGTCCATCGGCTGAAGAAGAAGACGGCTAATTTCGTATATCCATACTCCAAACATTAATTGTAAACGTAAATTAACTTAAAAAGTAAAAGTAAATAAAATATAGCCACTGACCTTACCGTCACGGTGTAACATGTGGCTGTAATCCAACGCTGCATGGATTTTCCAATGGATTATTATGTTTGTCGCGTCGTCTATGCGCTCGCCGCCATGGCGGGTTAAAAATAGTTGACTGGTTGAACAAACTCGGTACACCTGCAGAGGTTTTAAATTTTATTTAACAAATAAATTTGTTACAGATATACATGCACTACAAGCTGTGACAGCCCAGCGGCATAAATAATACTGAAACGTAATAATACGGCAATACTGAAAATTGATATTAGTAATAATCCATTTTCATGCCGTGTGGTATCCGGCTGAGCAGAAATAGACCACCCTCATTTTTTACCGAGGTGTCGTAAGAGGCGACGAAGGTAAGTCGACCCGCCGTGTGGTATCCGGCTGAGTAGAATAGACCACCCTCATTTTTTACCGAGGTGTCGTAAGAGGCGACTAAGGTAAGTCGACCCGCCGTGTGGTATCCGGCTGAGTAGAATAGATCACCCTCTTTCTTACCGAGGGGTCGTTAAATACGACTAAGGTAAGTTGACGTCAGGCAGGCGGCCGGTCGTGAAATACATAGCCAAATCATGTGACAACATGTTGCCGACCCCACTTAGGGTGGGATATGGGCAGGAGGATGATGATGAGTAATAATCCATTTTCAAGTCCATCGAAACATTCTCCTGCCCTAATCTTCAACTCTTTATACTTACTCTTTATCTTTCAACTTTTTATACTTATATATTATAATATTTATTAGTTTGTATGTAATCTGTATGTATTAAATTATATTTGTGTAATATGTTTGTGTATTAACGTGTATTTATTTTTATGTATATCTATTATGATGCACTGCCTGCCTTCATTTATCTTGCAGCTTTCCTAATCCAAAGGTTGTCTGGGTGAAATCGCTACTAAGCGATAAGACCGACTTTTGTACTATACAAAATGAATATTTTTATGGTTGTGATTGTAATGTTTTTACTACAATTTTGTGGTATAATAAAGTATATAAATAAATCATTACTTAACTAACTCAATATAAAACCGTTAATTAAATCAGCCCATCTGTTGGTGCAAAATGGATGAAAAAACAGTAGCTTTTTTGTTTATCGCGAACATGAACAGACGCGGCGGTGGACTTTGTTTTATAATAATTTAGTAATTTTAATTTAATAATTATTTATTTTTCGTTAAATACAGAAGGATTACAATATCATCATTCTCCTGCCCTTATCCCACTCAAGTGGGTTCGGCACAACATGTTACAAACATGTTGTCACATGATTTGGCTACGTATTTTACGACCGGCCGTCTACCTGACGTCAACTTACCTTAGTCGCCTTTTACGACACCTCGGTAAGAAAGGAGGGTGGTCTATTCTATGCAGTCGGATACCACACGGCACATACCTTAGTCGCCTCTTAGGACACCTCGGTAAGAAATGAGGGTGGTCTATTCTATGCAGCCGGATACCACACGGCACATACCTTAGTCGCCTCTTACGACACCTGGGTAAGAAAAGAGGGTGCTCTATTCTATACAGCCGGATACCACACGGCACATACCTTAGTCGCCTCTTACGACACCTGGGTAAGAAATGAGTGTGGTCTATTCTATGCAGCCGGATACCACATGGCACATACCTTAGTCGCCTCTTACGACACCTGGGTAAGATAGGAGGGTGGTCTATTCTATGCAGCCGGATACCACACGGCACATACCTTAGTCGCCTCTTACGACACCTGGGTAAGAAATGAGTGTGGTCTATTCTATGCAGCCGGATACCACATGGCACATACCTTAGTCGCCTCTTACGACACCTGGGTAAGATAGGAGGGTGGTCTATTCTATGCAGCCGGATACCACACGGCACATACCTTAGTCGCCTCTTAGGACACCTCGGTAATAAATGAGGGTGGTCTATTCTATGCAGCCGGATACCACACGGCACATACCTTAGTCGCCTCTTACGACACCTGGGTAAGAAAAGAGGGTGGTCTATTCTATACAGCCGGATACCACACGGCACATACCTTAGTCGCCTCTTACGACACCTGGGTAAGAAATGAGTGTGGTCTATTCTATGCAGCCGGATACCACACGGCACATACCTTAGTCGCCTCTTAGGACACCTGGGTAAGAAATGAGGGAGGTCTATTTTATTCTGCCGGATACCACACGGCATAGTAGGATTACAATATCAAGGTTAAATTAATAGTAGGATTTAAGTAAGGATTATTCGTGTACTGTAAACAATTTCGGGCTAGTTCACGTTCAGTCATTGGATCGTCATTCACTTTGGTTCACGTGTCACTGCACTTTGCGATCCACTGAGCTTTGACTTATTGATACATCGTCTGAACTACTATAGTGATCTTGTTTTTTATAAAAAGAACCTATCGATTTCAATGTTTAGACTTTCTGTTGTTAGTATAGATACTAATATATAAAACTGAAGAGTTTTTTGGTTTGTTTGATTGATTGATTGTTTGAACGCGCTAATCTCAGGAACTACTGAACCGTTTTGAAAAATTCTTTGAGTGTATGATAGTAAATTTATCGAGAAAGGCCATAGACTATATAACATCACGCTAAGATGAATAGGAGAGGAGCAGCAATAAAAAATATTGCGAAAACGAAAAAGCTTTCTTTGCGTGCGCTAAGTAAACGATGAAAGTTATTCAATAATCATGTATTAACAGATTGTTCCCCTCTAAAAGTTCTAAATAAAAGTCCGCGACAGCATATGTCTAGGTTTTAAGGTTAACCTGCATTAACCATAATTAATACAAATATTACGGTTTACTCAAATAATAAAACCACAGTCCACGCGAACGAAGTTGCGTTTAGAAGCTAGTTACAGTATATTTTGTGATTAAGTAAATAGAAAATATAAATAATGCTAAATGTAAAGTGTACTACTATCAGTTCCCACACCTGATACATACAGGATTACACTGGGTAATTTTTGACTAAATGATTTCGCGTAGATTTTCCAGTCGAGTTTGATTTGGCTATCAACTTCTCCTTATATTGAGGTTGATTTAGTATTTTGTTTAGCAAGTATTCTATCATCTACATGATTAAGGGTAATTTAATACTAAAATCGACTCGACAATATTTTATCGTCACAACAGTGCCACGTGTGCGATAAGAGGTATTATTATATAATACAATTTAATAATTCAATTTAGTACCCATTGCATAATTTCGTAGGTTAACACCCATTTCAAATGTATTATACATTTCGCATTCGAATTTCGTATGTATTAAATTGAGTTATCTCACAGCGGCAGTCGTATGTCAACAATGATCGATTACTCGAGCAGTCGCCGGGTAATTTGTTACTGAATGTGTGTCTTTGACTACTACTCCGTTGTATTAATGTATTATTATATATTATAAATACATATCTATGTATTATAAATGTGTTTATGTCTGTCAGTCTGCCCGCCGTGTGGTATCCGGCAGAATAGAATAGACCACCCTCCTTTCTTACCGAGGTGTCGTAAGAGGCGACTAAGGTAAATGCCGTGTGGTATCCGGCTGCATAGAATAGACCACCCTCCTTTCTTACCGAGGTGTCGTAAGAGGCGACCAAGGTAAATGCCGTGTGGTATCCGGCAGAATAGAATAGACCACCCTCCTTTCTTACCGAGGTGTCGTAAGAGGCGACTAAGGTAAATGCCGTGTGGTATCCGGCTGCATAGAATAGACCACCCTCCTTTCTTACCGAGGTGTCGCAAGAGGCGACTTAGGTAAATGCCGTGTGGTATCCGGCTGCATAGAATAAACCACCCTCCTTTCTTACCGAGGTGTCGTAAGAGGCGACCAAGGTAAATGCCGTGTGGTATCCGGCTGCATAGAATAGACCAAATAGACCACCCTCCTTTCTTACTGAGGTGTCGTAAAAGGCGACTAAGGAAGTTGACGTCAGGCAGGCGGCCGGTGGTAAAATACGTAGCCAAATCATATGATAACATGTTTGTAACATGTTGTGCCGACCCAACTTAGAGTGGGATAAGGGCAGGAGGATGATGATGTCTGTCAGTCTGTCTGTGTGATCATTTTTTTCAAAATCTACCGATAGTGCACTATCGGTAGATTTTGGGTTTGAACTCGTGACTCATTCGAAAGAGTCGCACGGAGTCACCGCTGTGCTATCACAGCTTTGAATTAGTGTTCATAGGATAAATTTACGTATTAATACATAGATTACGTATATAGATTACATTACATAAGATGTCTATTTTAATGCCGTGTGGTATCCGGTTGAGTAGAATAGACCACCCTCCTTTCTTACTGAGATGTCGTAAGAGGCGACTAAGGTAAATACCGTGTGGTGTCTAGCTGCATAGAATAGACCACCCTCATTTCTTGCCGAGGTATTGTAAGAGGCGACTAAGGTAAGTTGACGTCATGCAGGCGGCCGTTCGTAAAATACGCAGCCAAATCGTGTGACATGTTTGTAACATGTTGTGCCGACCCCACTTAGAGATAGGATAAGGGCAGGTGGATGATGAATATTAGTTTTTAATTGTATGTAGTTTATTATGAAGTTATACTTTTTAGCAGTTGGATCCTCAGTCAACTCTCATCATCAAAGGTTATCTGTGAGAGATCGATATGACCACCTTTGCAAGTTTATCGTGCTTTAATTTCATATTAAAAAGTAAAGTAACAGCCTGTTACTATCCCACTGCTGGGCATAGAGCTCTTCTCTCTGTTTTTGGAGAGAAGGATTGGAGCTAAGACCTATTACGCAGCTCCAATGCGGATTGTTAGGTTACACATATCCCTAGAATTCTCTAGAGATATGCAGATTTCTTCACGATATGTTCTACATTGGTACATCACTCATGATCAAATACAACGTAGTAGCAATAAGTGTATTCCGTTAATGTGTTCTGGTCTTTGGTACATCACTAATGATCGAATGTACGGGAGGCCGACCTCAATCAGACCATAGTAATTTGTCTTTTTCAGAGTGCGTAGTGCGTGTCGCTGACTGCGACAAACCGTGCTAGTGATGTGTTGGTTTATTTACGCTGTTTCATGGCTTGGTATAGGATAAATTGTTGTTTTTAATACGCTAATAAATTAAAAGTAATCTCAACAAATATATTCTAATTGTATACTATATAAAATATATATATAATATGTTACGATTTATTGCGAAATCCAAATTAAGGCGTTGGAATATTAATCGATTGCAGGTCGCAAACGGGGCAAATATTAATTTCAACGATTTGTGCGAGGCCCCGGCGTTTTGGCTAGTTTATCATCATGTTCATCTTCCTGCCCTTATCCAACTCTAAGTGGGGTCGGCACAACATGTTACAAACATGTTGTTACATGATTTGACAACGTATTTTACAACCAGCGACCTGCCTGACGTCAACTTAGCTTAGTCGTATTTTACGACCCCTGAAAGAGTGTGGTCTATTCTACTAAACCGGATACCACACGGTGGGTCAAGTTACCTTAGTCGCCTTTTACGACACCTCGCTAAGAACTGAGGGTTGTCTATTCTACCAAACCGGATAACACACGGCGGGTCAAGTTACCTTATTCGTATTTTACGACACCTCGGTAAGAAATGGGGGTGGTCCATTCTACTCAGCCGGATACCACGCGGCATCAGCTAGTTTATAATGATTTAAATGACCGTCATATTTTTACTGTAAGCTTTGAATAGAACCGCAGCTACAGATTCTAAGAAATCGTTAAAGACGCTTCAGAGCTCAGCAAATGAGTTCATTGTTCTTTAACGAACATTTCTCTCTTCATTTTAAGTGAAAAATTCAACTTTAAGTTTTTAAAATGTTAGATGTTTTACTAGAGCTCAGCGGTATATACCAACTTTGTTATTCATACCTCAAAGTTGTAATTAAATGAAGATTGAATATTATAATTTATGGCTTAGCCGTTGGAAAAATATTGATAAGTTCATTACAATTGAAGTATACACAGCAGACACTGATGCCGTGATAGTCCACCGTTGAGACTGTGTAACTCTATCTAAAAGGTCACGGGTAAACTTGTAAGAAAGTGCTTCTGAATCGGAAACTCTAATGCTAGCTCGGAAAGCTATTCCTACCGAGAAGAGCTAGAAAGAAGCTCGGCGGATGCTTTTTTTCAAAATATTTCTTATAACTAGTTATATAAAGTAATTACTATTTTGTACAGGATCGAAGTTGTAGCTGTGATAGCCCAGTAGTGAGACCGTGAGACTCTTACGAGGGGAACACGAGTTCAAACCCGGGCAGGCACCGATGAGTTTTTCTATTGAAACTCATGTGTCTAATTGATAATTTCAATTTATCACACGTTTTTCGGTGAAGGAAAATATCGTGAGGAAACCTGCATATCTCTATAGAATTCTGGAGATATGTGTAACCTACCAAACCCTTCTCTCCTGAAAAGGAAAGAGGAGGCCTATTCCCAGCAGTGGGATTGTAACAGGCCGCTACTTTACTACTTTACTTTACTTACAGGATCGAAAAATAACTATATCCACGCATTCTTATCATGTATATATTCATCAACAGCACATTATTTCTGTCTCTTTTTGATTCCGGTTGATCCTAAGTTTTTTTAAACAGCTGTAATGGCAATGATAAAATTTATAGCTTATCAGGAATTGCGAAACCCGTCTCAATATAGGTAAATAGGGGTAATGTTTTCTGGTAATTTATAGAATAAGGTGTTATTTTGCGAATGAAAATATTATACTATACACTTTGTCATTTTATTTTCTATTTAGATAGAACTGTACGACAAACGCTTCGAGATATTGTCGTGGAGGCTATCTCCTGACAATGCTTCGGTTACGGGGGTAAAATGATTGTTGAGATTGTGGTACCTAGTGAATGTGTGCAATGCATGTGTATTGTTATTGGTGGCAGGTAGTGCATGAGTATTTATGACCATGTATCAGGTATGATAACGGATAGTACACTCGATATTTAGCATTACATATATTTTCATTACTTCTGAAATCGGCGTCCTATCTAAATAGAAAACAAAAGATAGGTGAAATATACATAGATAAATCTTTGAAGTTGTTCAAATTGTTTCACTTTGAATTTGTAATTGTTATTGTTTAGGTTAACATTATTGGGAAACTTAATACAACAGAGTAACAACAGTAATTAATCGAGTTGCCTTAATTAATTTGAATTGTCAACAACTCAACCAGACGCCTACTATGGCCAAGATGATTTAGATTTGCAAGGTGTATATCCAGACCACAAAACCTTTACAGGTTGACCTAGATTATCATCAAATCGAATAATCTTTATTCAAATAAACTCTTTCAAGAACTTTTGAATCATCAAAGGTGAATATCCTACTAATCATACTAATATTATAAATGCGAAAGTTTATGAGTATGGATGGATGTTTGTTACTCTTTCACGAAAAAACTATTGAACGGATTTGGATGAAACTTTACAGTTATATAGATTATACATCGAAATAACATAAAAGCTACAGTTTGTAATGATTTTATGTAATATAACGATACATATCAATAAAGTCGGAAAAAATCTGGCCTCTGAGAGCTATCTCGGCGTACGCTGCCTAAACTATTAGAGTTACACAAAGGTGATGTACCGAAGTATTGTTTGTCTTTTATAGTTGTAATTAAAAGTCCGCGACAGCATATACCTGTCTTTTATGTGGAAGCCACTAAAACCAAAATTGTGAATCATAAATTTAATTAAATTAGATCCTGTGGCACACAAAATTCCTAGCGAGCGAAGCCGCGGGCAGAAACTAGTGATTAATAAAGCTACAACTGATTCGAAATTTCTCTTACCGAGAAGAACCAGCAAGAAACTCGGCGGTCAATCTTTTAAACATTTTCAATTTTACCTAATTAAACCGCATGAGACTGAAAGGATTTTCAGATCCAGGCATTTTTATAATCGAAATAATCTTCAATTTTGTAATATGCTTTACGTATAAGCATATTTCTTAAATTTAATTAAAACCTTTCTGTAGATTAGTCTAGTATGGATTACGATTAATATATTTAAATATATCGCACGCTTAGTAGTGAAGTGAAGAAATTTGCTTCATAAAACTTTTTTTGTGGAAAATTGCAATCAAGCGTAACGTAGCGCCTACAAAAGTCGTGAGTATTAAAGACAGAGTTAATAGCTTTTCAATAGGCTCCAGCAATTTTCATGTAATTCAGTAAGTTTCGGGGGCGATAAGTCGTACGTAGCCAGGATTTATTTTCCAAAAATTTCGTTTTATCTCTGTTTTAAAGCATTAAAACAGTTGGCGCAGTGGTTAGTGAATCTGCCTTCAGCTCTGCGGGTAGCGGGTTCACTGCGGGTTCGCTTCCCGCCGGGGGCCAACATTTTCTATAAACAATTTGTTGGTTCTTCGAGCCTGAGTGTATATTTGTATCTAAGTATTTAAAAACTAACTAAATAAAATAATTTTGATAAAAAAATAAAAATAAAAAGAAAGAATTGAAATTTTAATAAAAAAAAATTAAGTAAGACTTACTTTGGGGATGGGCGACCGAGTGTCCCATACATTTATTTATTACTTATTTATTAAAAACTGCTTAAATATAAAACGAATGCAAAGGTTAATTACGCTGTCATTTGTAAAGCTATGATAGCTTGAATGAGTAAGGGGCGGTCTGGAGAAATAAAAATACCACGAATCGAGTCCCGCCTGCCCAATTATTTTTGCCTCTTTATCATGTTTCATCTTTTTTTATATCTTTTAAAAAAATACCGAGCACTGCTTGGTCACCCAGGTATAGTACGCGGTAACAAATAATGCACATCGAGGTTTAGAGAGAGAAATCCGCTAGATTCTGCTTCATAAAGCATTGTTTCTGTCACACAGACTGATGAACCCGTGTGAAACGTCACATACTAACTGAGTGATAGTGACAGCGCTCAACGAAACCGAACTGGCTGGCTGTTTCGTTCTAAACATCGATGTGCATTATTTAATGTCGGGTACTATACTTATTGAGCTGTGATAGCCCAGCGGTGAGACCGTGCGACTCTTTCGAGGTGAACACGAGTTCGAACCCGGGCAGGCACCAATGAGTTTTTCTATTGAAACTCATGTGTCTAATTGATAATTGCAATTTATCACACGCTTTTCGGTGAAGGAAAACATCGTGAGGAAACCTGCATATCTCTAGAGAATTCTGGAGATATGTGTAACCTACCAATCCGCATTGGAGCAGCGTGGTAGGTCTTAGCTCCAACCCTTCTCTCCAGAAACGGAGAGAGGAGGCCTATTCCCAGCAGTGGGATTGTAACAGGCCGCTACTTTTTTTTTTTTTACTATACTTATTCTTATAATAAACTATAATGAATAGAATATTAGCTGTGAGACGTGCGATGGGTTCAAACCCCAGGCCACCAATGAGTTATTCTGGAAATTATCACACGCTTTTCGGTGTAGGTAAACATCGTAAGGAAACATGCATATCTCTAGAGAATTCTGGCGATATGTACAACCTACCAATCCACATTGGAGCAGCGTGGTAGGTTTTAGCTCCAAACCTTCTTTTTCGAAACGGAAGAAGGACTTGCCCAGCAGTGGAATAGTAACAGACTACTAATTTACTTGAAGATACATAAAACTCACTTTTAGAATGTCTTTTAGATGACGAAAGCGTACGGACGTAAAACGGCGCCTAGTGGTGGGCTCATAAAAACGAAGCAGGGACAGTTGTTTATGACGAGTTGGACCTTAATAAACCGACTTTTTAGCCATTTTCAGTATGCACCTACGTGCTTAAAAGCCTTTTTATTACCACAAAACGGCTTTCTACGTATCAACCCTCACTATATAGTGACTCACGATGTGCCAATGTATGCTAAAAATAGGCACCTCCAGAGTTATAAATATGTAGTCACCTTTTTATATTTTGTTTATTGCCATTATCAAGTCAAATTGTGGTAACAATTTGGTAATAATAATTTCGTTTAATATTTTTTTCATTCAAAATATCTGACTCGCCGTTTTGTTTTAGTGGCCGTTTTTTATTTACATTACTATACATAATAATAACAAACAAAACCAGAAATATCTGATGAACTTATAAATTAAATTAATTCAAAGATTTGAAACAAAGCTTTGAACATAAAGGGAAATTTTAAAATAACATATTATCCCAGGTATGTATAGTACGCTGCAATATATAATAAATAAATAAATAAATAATAATATTTTACAACCGGCCATCTGCCTGACGTCAACTTACATTAGAGGATCCTAAGAAAGAGGATGGTCTATTCTACTCAACCGGATACCAAACGGTGGATTGACTTACCATAGTCGCCTTTTACGACACCTTGATAAGAAATGAGGGTGGTCTATTCTACTTAGCCGGATACCACACGGCGGGTTCTTTAATAGTTTAGGTAAATAGTACATATCGGCATAATGTAAATTGTGTTAAAGAGATCGCGCAGTTGTTAAAAAACTTGCTTGCTGGGAGCTTTGTCGCGTGCGCTGCGTAAACCAGCAGAGATACGCTAAAGTAATGTAGAAGAGAATTATAGTTCTATAAAAATACTACAAAAAATTCCGCAAAAGCATGTCTCTACCTCTTGTGGTTAACTCACAATAACTACTTCTATGTTTAAAATTTGAAATTTAGAAAAAAATTGTGACACGCTGATTTCCACGCGGGCAAAGCCGCCGGCACAGCTAGTATATATTATGTTCAAGTCAATAATGTATTGATCAATGATCTGTAATCACATTACACCTGATTAGGTTGCCTTATAAATCAAGATAAACAATAGCGACGAGATATTTGGACACAACATCACTGTCCTAAGAACAGAGAATAAATGGCCCAATTTGATGAGCTTGGTACTTTATTGATTTAAGGTAAATGAATTTCGAACTTATATAACATTACATAACATAAAAGACATAGTCATAGACATAGATTATACTATATGTTAGATATAAAATCTATTGATTTTTATATACAAATGTTCTTGTTATTACCTACTGTGACGGTTTGTAACAGTCCAGCCCTACAGTCTTGTCAAAAATAAATAATTTTTAAAATTTCGAGATTTCAGCAAATAAGCGTTTGTTTGTCACGCAATTACATTTTTTCGCATCTGTAATTGATGCTCTAACCATGAAGCATAAAAAAAGAAAAGGTCAAATTTTCATCATTTTGACCGAAAGTCGCGACATCCGCCGTTTTCTAGTAAGAGAGCGGGCGGAGCGCGGAGCGCATAAGTGACCTATACGGACACTTATAAAGTATTGAACTAATGTTATTGTAGATGTGTACTGGGGCGATACACAATATTAGTTGAGATTTTACCTCAACTATTTCAAATATAAAAATTAATAACGAACACACATCTAAATGCCCGCTCTCGTATAATGGTTCAAGATGCAAGATCGTGCCGAACTTTGGAGAGGCTGTGAATGTGACTTGACCATTAGAGTGTAAGTGATTATTATATCGCTTACCTCACCTCGAACGATTATAGTGTCTGAATGTTACTCGGCGGAGGAAACTTTGCTGAGTAGTGATTGGCACTGTACCGAATCATGCTCTGGCGGGTACTGGTGGAAGATTTGAGGTTTAGGCCGGCAGTGATTTCGGTCATTGCTGTGTGCCTGGCCCAAAAGTCTACGCCAGGCTGCATCTTATTGAGACTGGGTCTAGGCCCGTGGTTGACTTTGGTTGCTGCGGTGTGCCTTTATTCGGTTTTGATTTGACACAGCCAGAGTTACGTAGGGCGTGTGCCTTTGTGATACGGATTGAGTTAGGCCGGTGGTGATTTCGGTCGTTGCTGTGTGCCTTACTCGACTTTTGGACGCTTAGGCCGCCTGAAGTAGTGCCGGTACAATGTGGTAGCTGAAATGTTACTGTTTGATGAATGGACATCGGAAACGTTGTTCTTAGTCTCTCAGTAGTGACGGAACCACGACCGAATGTTGTTGGGCGTTGCGGAAGCTAGCCTTTACGTCTGAAATGGCGACAATGGGTAACCTAGCTAGTCAACGTATTGTGCTACGATGCTGAAGTGATACGCCGCGGCAGTGATGGATCGCTATGGACTTTGTTCATAGTAGCGCATGGAACGTGTGATGTATCCATGGCTGCACAAGAGCTGTGACACTCACATGGGAAATGTTGCTTGTTGCCAAATGACTCGTCCTTTTTGGGACGCCCCCTTAGCTTAGTTAATGATACCACGAATGACCATTATAGCATGGCCATTAGTTTTAGAGCCGCTGGTCGGGTCTTTATTAACAAGGCTGCGGACTAGCTTTAGACAGTGTGGCCTGCATATCTCATACTTTACGTGGCTTGCCACGTAACATTTTTTACATTGCTTGTTCTTGTATTGGTGGAGCGTTGAGCTTGGTGCGCATCTCGCAATCGAGTGCCTCTGTGTGTGAATCCACTATATGGTTTTGGGTATTTATAAGTTTTATGGCATTCATGTAATGCTTTATACACGACATTATTATTGAATATTATTCCGCTGCGGTGGAACACAATTACTATATTACATCTAAACGCGGAACACACCGCTACAAGTTGCCTTGCAACATGTGCTATTTAGTTTTAAGATGATTTCCACTATGTGGAATTTATACGTTTTATACGTATTATACTGTATGTGGTATTTACCATGGAACGCACCGTTGCAATGTGTGCTGGCGACATACGCCCTACTGTATATGAGAATTGGTAATTTATTATCAATATTACCAGGCTTTGTGCCTTTGGCTTATGCCTTATTTTATAGCTCCGGCTATTTATTATTTGGGCTTCGGTCCTCGATTATATACCAGGCACTCGTGCCTATTATGTCAACGGTGGTTTTGTTGACACTCCGACAATAATGGGTTTAACCCATCATCTAAAGCCGCAGGCGCACTATAAACAGGGACCCCACCTATGGGGGGGGAGCTCATATGTATGGGCGGAGCTCACCGTTGGTAGCGGGTGAGGAGCTACTGACCGCCTATCCCTTTTTATGTTTTTCTTAATGAAAGACTTAAATATCGGGAATGGTGCCATTATTCCAAGCTAATCTTCGGAAAGGCTTGATATTTCATGGGGTTTATATTATCACAATCTTCAGTCCCTTCTGACGGCTAAACGATTCAATATTCATAATAATATTACATAAACTGATTATTTCACCCTGATGACAAAAAATCGTTTTATGCTATTACATTGATATTCGATACTTAAAGTTCTCTGACGAGCAAGCTGATATAAACTAAGAATGTAGAGCCTGGCGGCTTGTTATAAGTTAGAGAATATGATATATCTTAATATTATTATTAGAAAAGTATAATGTGATAGTAATCACATTATTTTATTTTATCTAAGATTTTATTTGACTCCTTTAATTAATGGACACTCGGCCTCTGACGCTCTAAAAGAATTTGAGTTATTACAAATCACAACGTAGTACGGGTCCTAGCCACTTAGACGAATCACGAGCCAATATATGTTTAAAGTGCTAGCGCCTGCGGGCGTGTTTTACGCATTTCGACGCTTGAGCGCGAGCGCTCTAGCGATATTTAAGAAGGTAAAATATTATTAAGTCGAACGAAGGAGGAGATAGTTACACTACCAAAGTACTCTTCAACACCATAAAACCATTGAAATAGTTTTTTTTAATGTAATAAATGACAGTGTATCTATTCCAATTTCTTATACCAATTTTTATACCAATGTCTTTTATTTATCAGATTTTTTTATACCAATTTTTTCGGTCAATTGGAGATTTTATTTGGACTGCCAAGAGCAGCCTTTTTAGATTATTTCTAGGGTATATTGATTGTTGATTAATTGATTTATAATCAAGTGAAGATTTCAAATAATGTAGCATTTCTTAAACTAGTCCTGAAAAATGGACCCTCTCGAACTTCTTATAGTAAACAAAAATTGTACCAATGAAACGACTCTTCTAAAATTTGCTCTAAACTCTCTTTTTCTCCGTTTTTAAACGTAGGCTGTTAAACCTACAACACTACCATTAAGTCCGTCCACTGTATATTATAGGCACTTAATTATCCGGCCGATTGAGCGCGAATCGTTAAAAATCAGAATGTAATCTGTGAACCTTATCAAAAATTAAAATCTACTGAACCGGCTAATGTTCATTGAGCCGATAATGGAACGATTATATCGGATTTTGAATATATCGTTATTTATAATGAACCATATCCAAATTCAATAATGAAGGACTTAATTGTTGACAACACAGACTTCTGCATGGCAACATTCATTACCTCATCAAAAAAAAAGAGTCTTGCTCTATAATAACATATAAATGGCAATGGCAAACTAGTATGTTACTTACTCGTTCATTAGATTAAATAAAAGTGTTTGGCAAATTAGGCAACACAATTGCAGGCGTCTTATGGTATTCATCACCTTTATGGAAACAAACTACGACTATTTTTATAGCGATTTAGTTTTTATTTACCTCTGTAAATAAAAACTAACTTTTAATTTTTTATTATCTCTATAATAAAAAATTAAAAACAACGAGCTTCGAAGAAGTCGGCACAACCACACTATGACCGCCCATAGTCCATTAAAAAAAACACTATCTATGGTTAAACAATTTTATTTTCTCAAAGAATTTGTACATTCACTTACAGAGAAAATCATATTTTGTTCGGCAATCTAACTTAATAGAACATGTAAACAAAAATCTACCCACTTTCACTTTACATTGGTAGAAGCAAAATCGTTTACACACTATGTCTGGTGTTAGTATGACAAGTTATTTTAATTTAGTAATGTAATATCATTCAATATATGTTTTTTAAATTTTCTATCTGTATCAGAACATTTTGAAATCGATATTTACCATTTTTGCCAATTTATTATTTGTTAAGAGGAAAAGAAACTGATACACTTCCATACAATTTCTGGCCCATGTTGTAAAAAGATGAAAATGGGGCTAAATAATAGCTTTATTATTAATTAACTATTACTCAAAGTTTGGCTAACCTAATAGCAGAATTATAAAATATTTTGCAAAAGTGAGGTTTTGATTTTCATATACAGCTGATTTTTGAAGCATGAAATATTTTAAAGAATAGACAAAGATAAACGTAAACAAAGTAGTGATGAAAAACACAATTAATCGATTATGGAACAATTTGGAAATTTTAATATCTTTATTATTTAAAATATTTAACTATTACTTTATATTATTATTTCCTAATTATTTATATGGAACTAGTCATGTAATCAACGCTATCTTTGTTGTTATTTTAACTATTCGTTAACTTCAATCGATTATTGTAATCGATAACTTATTTGTACCAAACAAATTTTTTATACGTTTTTCCATTTCTATATTGCAAATTGCGTTAATTTTGTATATTTTGAAACAGGAAAATATACCGCTTTCTTCAAGCCGTACCTCAACCTATTACAATTGGGTCCAAAAATCCCCCTTTCCTTTCTAGCACGAGTAGAATATTGTACTAGTATAATTGTAAGGCCAACCATCGTTCATTGACCATCATTTTTTTTTTTATTGTCCAAAAGTAATAATAAAATTATTTTTCTATAATCCGCAACACAGTAAAATCGCAAAGCTTGTCGTGATTTTGTCGTGGAGTCTATCTCCTGATGATGCTTCGGTTTCGGGGCGAAACGGTTGTCGAGTTTGTGATAGTGAACGTGTGTAGTGCTTGTGTATTGTGGTGGAAGTGGTGGAGGTTTGTGCATGTGTTTTTACGAATCCTGCACGTATCGGGTATGAAAATACGGATAGTCCACTATACATTTAACACTATATATATTTTCTGTTTACTGTATCGCGGATTATAGTAAAATAATTTTATTATTACTTTTGTATCATGGATCTCCGAAAAGTAACGCCTAATTCTATAAATCATTGTTGTCATTTTTTTACTCGCTTATGATTAAGGTAATCATTTACTCCTAAAACAGATTTATCAAAAATTTGTCTTCAAGAAAATGATTATTGAAAATGTAATTGGAAATATTGTGACCTAAATATATGGTTTCGTTTTTAATCCGCTACGTCCGCAACAAGTTGCAATTGTCCTACTTTTAGTCGCTACCGTACATTTATACAGTCAATCAGCGTTGAATTTTTTATCAGCCTTTAAAAGCTTGTTAATTTTGCATGCTTTGCTTTTATAGGCACCCATTTCCGTTCATTATTTCACAAAAATTGCGCGTTCCATTCGTTTCGGTTTTATTCGGCTCTATTTATTTTACTCGCTTCATTAATTTTAATACTGTTAGCACTTAGTAACGTGAAGAAACGGCCTGTTATTATCCCACTGCTAGGTATAGGCCTCCTCTCTCCGCTTTTAATAAATAAATAAATATATGGCACACTTACATACACGGTCGTCCATCCCTAAAGTAAGTAACTTAATTGTAATATGGGTGATAGACAATTGGTAGATATACTACATATATAATTTTTAATTTACATACTTAAATACAAATATACACCCAGACTCAAAAACCAACAAATTGTTTATAGAAAATGTTGGCCACGACGGGAATCGAACCCGCGACCCGCGGAGCTGAACGCAGGGTTACTACCCACTGCACCAACGGGCCAGTCAAGTTTTGGAGAGAAGGATTGGAGCTAGGACCTACCACGCCGCTCCTAGGTAACACGTATCTCCAGAATTATCTAGATATACGCAGGTTTTCTCTCGATTTTTCACCGAAAAGCGTGTGATAAATTGTTATCTATCAATTGGACACATGAATTATTAAAAGAAAAACTCATTGGTGCATCTGTCCGGAGTTTGAACTCATGACCCCATCGAAGAAGTCGGGTCTCATTCCCGAGCTATCACAGCTGCATCAGCACTTACCTTAAGTTTATTATTTTATTTAACTGCATTTGTGGCATTTCGTTCGTTATTGGATTTAAATATATATGTCACAATTACACACGTGTCCGTCCTCAAAGTAACTTAATACTTATCTTATGGGTGACAGACAACTGGCAAATATATAACTTTAAATAAATGCTTGACCAACCCTCCATGTTTTGCATCCGTGCTTGGGACCGGAAATAAGATTAATTACTAAAAATCAGATCCAATATGTCTGTGAATTACTTTGTCACGGATAATATTGTGAAGGAATACAACGTAACCAACAAAGCGCTACAACATCGATCGAGTTATTGGTAAAGACATAATAGAGAGCCCTTTCCTACCAATAAACCGGAAAATGGGAAGGACCTCTTGCAATAACTGAAATAGTGACGTCACGTGTTCAATATCGGATAAGTCCTGGCCAGTGAATTATTAAAGCTGTTGTATCGAACAAAGGCGTGTTGCGTGAATTTAATGGATTCTTTGTAAGTTTTCCTTCGAAATCCGCTATATATTGTTAACAATTTTTTTCTCATCATAGTATCTACACGTTGGGTCAAAACAGTTATGGCGAACTATTAATGGTTAAAACCTTGCACCATTATGCACTATGATGGGGGCATATAAATATTAAACGCTTCAAGTCTGCAGCCTATTAAGTAGCCATCGAGAACTGCTACTTCTTTTTAAGTCAGCATACCCTATTATGGGTTGTCACTCCATTGGGGACGAGCGGCGGGTATGTTGCACTCTCATCGACTAAATAACTGGACCAGGAGTAGCACTTCTTCCCCCCCTCCACCCTGGTAGAACCTGTACCAACTCATTCACCATAACCGCAATAATCGTATTGGGAACACCTAGTACATCAATCGTCTTCAGGGATCTTTCGCCAGTTAGAAGGGCTGATCCCTAATTCTGTAGGCAGAGGTCACCATTACAGTGGCATGGTGATCTTGGGCGAATTGTTTATGCTGTTAGCCATAACGACCTTTACAGCGTCGTTGGGTGAGCCTCTTGAGCTCAAATGCTTCGCTGAGATAGCAAAATGCTACAGAACCACTTTGTAAGATCCTCACTTTTACGTGAACGGTGGGACCTTATAAACATAATCAAAGATTCCCAGGTTCAAACCTGGTCGGACACTAAAGAGTTAACTGAGGAAACTAGCAATAAAAGTAAAAATGTTTACAATATATGTAACTTTTATCAATTGGAACATCAGATCTGACTTCAATATTAGCCTCAAAAAAGAGTTTTTTGCCCACTGTGGGATAGGAACAAGCCGATACTTTGGTGGCCTAAGCTAGCCGTTTGGTATCCGGCAGAATAAAATATCCCACCCTCCTTTCTTACCGAGGTGTCGTAAGAGGCGACTAAAGTAAATACCGTGTGGTATCCGACTGCATAGATTAGACCACCCTCATTTCTCACCGAGGTGTCGTAAGACGCGACTAAAGTAAATGCCGTGTGGTATCCGACTGCATAGATTAGACCACCCTCATTTCTCACCGAGGTGTCGTAAGACGCGACTAAAGTAAATGCCGTGTGGTATCCGACTGCATAGATTAGACCAACCTCATTTCTCACCGAGGTGTCGTAAGACGCGACTAAAGTAAATGCCGTGTGGTATCCGACTGCATAGATTAGACCACCCTCATTTCTCACCGAGGTGTCGTAAGACGCGACTAAAGTAAATGCCGTGTGGTATCCGACTGCATAGATTAGACCAACCTCATTTCGTACCGAGGTCTCGTAAAGGTGATTAAGGTAGGTTGACGTCTGGCAGACGCTCGGTCGTAAAATACGAAGCCAAATCATATGACAACATGTTTGTAACATGTTGTGCCGACCCCACTTAGAGTGGGATAAGGGTAGGAGAATAATGATGACTTTGGTGGCCTAAGCCCTTGGCTATGAAAGCTGATATTTTTAAAATTGGTACCATTTTTACAATTATATAATTGTACCATTTGTCGTAGTAACAGGTAGTATCCATTTTACCTGAGCGCTTGGCTTTCTTCCAACCGTAGTGTAGTGTGATGGGAGCCTTATATTTTATTATACCTTACTTACGTGTAAACTAGTGTAAGATTCAGTATTTAGCCTATTATAAGAGAGTATTAAAGAAGACTTCAAAGCATACGGTTGTTTGCTTTCGTAATCTACTCTCTACCTTACATGATGACTCTGCCAAGATTTGCTCTTTATAGCTCTTTGTTTTTGTGCTTTTCCAGGAATGTTATAGCTGTGATAGCCCATCGGTAAGACCGTGAGACTCTCTAGTGACGATCATGGGATCAAAACCCGGCCAGACACCAATGAGTTTTTCTATTAAAACTTATGTGTCTAATTGATAATTGCATTTATCACACGCTTATCGGTGAAGGAAAACATCGTGAGGAAACCTGCAAGAGAATTCTGAGGATGGGGAAATTAAAATGAAATTTTATAATTCAATATTCGTATTTAATCAAAGCATATATAATTTTAAAAAAAGGAAAACATTTCAGCTTTAATATCCGTTACCGGGAAACGACCTTTTTCATATAAAACATGGGTTTAATTCTACATTCAAACAATGACGTCATCTAATTGTAAAAGCACTTTGTTGGGTTCCCGCAAATTAATTTTGTTAATGCAAAATCCTTGAAGGTACTGCGGACAGCAATGTTATTTATATTATGACATCTAGAGTTTTTTTTATATTGACATCTCGAGTTTTTATTTTTTTTCTTCTTGTTCAACTGTTAGACGTCCACAGTTGGGCAGAGTGGGCTCTGTTGGTGTCTTCTTAAAGGGATCTCCGCAACCGCAAATATTATAAAAAGAAATTGAATTTATTAAAAGATTGGCGATGTATATAATAGACAAAGTAGGAACCGACATAATCTTGCGGCTCTTGCTTTGCGCCTTACAAAAGTACGTTTGTCGTTTGTGGGTTTGGGTATAAGATTATATAATTAAATTCTGCAATCGATTTTAGCTTTGCCATTGCAGCAGTTTAAAAACACTTCTTTGTTTTATAATATGTAAAGATGATAAACCATTTTACAAGCTAAATATTCAAGCAATATAATAAAATAAGTTTACAAAATAATCTCAAAATACAAGTTGGGGACACGCCAGCATCCCAATCTTCAAGTTTCATATTATATTCTTTAATCAAGTAAGCAAGTGTTCCTACCGAGAAGAGTCAACAAGATACTCGGCGGTTGTTCTTTTCAAATTATAATTCTTACTACTAGTTACATTTAGTCATTAATGTCTTGTACAGGGTTGAAGAGTAGTTATAACCACGCATTCTTTTCATCTAAGTAATCCTCAACAGTATACTAGCCTCTGAATAATTAATAGTATTCTAAGTACTATCCATTATTTTGCGTTTGCATTGCATTATGAATTCTCATTTGGATTAAATTGCAATAATTTTATATCTGTTCAGTTTATGACTAGCGGGTGTTCAATAGTTTAAATTCAAATTCAAAATATTCTTTATAAATATTCTTCAAGTAAACTTATTAACAAGTGCTTTTGAATCGTCAAAATCTACCGCTGGTTCGGAAAGCTGTTCCTACTGAGAAGAGCCAGCAAGAAACTCGGTGGTTGCTCTTTTCAAATAAAATTCTTATAACTAGTTACATTTGGTTATTACTATCTCGTACAGGGTAGAGGGGTAGCTATATCCACGCATTTTTATCATCTATATAATCCTCAATAGGCTTTTTGTATCAGCCTCCCTTTAACAGCGCTTTTAAACTGCTGTAGTGGCAAAGATAAAATCGATTGCGGGATTTTATTATAGAATCTTATACCCAAACCCATAAATGACTTATTTACTTTTGCAAGGCGCAAAGCAGGAACCGCAAGCTTATGTCGGTTCCTACTTTGTCTATTATATACATCGCCAATCCTTTTACAATTATATATTCTTATGCACAAACATTAGATTGCTAAAAATAAACTGTGAAGCCAAAGTAAGAATATTCCTTAAACCTGTCTCGCAGGGTACGTGAACTTAAATTGTAAATGCCACGTATGGCTTTTTTTGTATTCCAAAATTATATCTATATCCGCGCATTTACCACATAACAATATTCCATAGGACATAATGCTATGGAAGTAAGCAAAATATACAAGTTTTGTTCTTTCAACATCTGTTAACTGTCTTATCTTTCGGACAGCGTAGGCCACTTAAATAAATGCATCTTATTTAAGTTTAACTGTGATAGCCCAACGATGAGACCGTGTGTCTTTCCAGATGGTCACGGGTTTAAACCCCGGGCAGGCATCAGTTTTTCTAATAAAAAACCTATGTGCGTAATTGATAGCTTATTCACCAACCATTCTCTCCACAAATGAAGAGAGGAGACCGACGCCCAGCTGTGGGATAATGAGAGGCCGTTACTCTACTACTTTACTTAAGTCTAAAAATTAATCCAGCCCAATATTGCGGACAATACTTGGCAGTATAATTAACCACAGCCTCATTTAATATTGATGGCACTTCGGATCAGATTGATTAATAATTAATTATTTAAATACTCCAGGCTCTCGAATATTAATTAATTGAAATGCAGTTTTCATTTTAATTAAAACTTAAAATTGATTTTTCGTAAAATAAGCGACCGTTGATCGCTAATAGATCTATGCTTAAAGCTCAGTTCTAGTGTTGAGTAATTCTTAGGTTATCCCACTTAAGGGCTCTCTGATTTTTAAGAGAAAGCTTAGAGCTTAGGCTCACCATACCACTTTAGTAAACATTGATTCAAATCAAAATAATCGTTATTCAAGTACTTTTGATTCGTCTAGGATCAATTAGATTTAACAAGTTTAGAATGGTTCAGAATGTTGCTCTTACCAAGAAGAACCAGCAACACACTCGGCGGTCAATCTTTTGAACATTTGCATTTTACATAATCAAATTGCGGTCTTATGCGAAACTAGGAAGGTTTAATTTTTTGGTTAAATTAAAAGTATTAAATAACTATGTAAAAAAATCAACTCAATTCTCAACTCAATCATAATTGCCAACTTAGAATAACATGTCTAATTTAAAAAAAGCTACAACGTTTCATGTCCCTACTGTTGACCGCGAGGTGCAAACAGAATTTATAGCTAACTTATGTCGGATGAAAACCAAGTGAAGTTAATAAATATTAAAAAAAACTTTTAACAAGATTTAATGTCCTTACTGTTAACCGCTAAGAATTTCCTTTGTTGGAGCCAATCTTGGCAACAGCATCAGGTCACGCTTGTCATAAACTTGCATTGGCATCGGGACTGAACCAGTATGTAAAATTTCAGCTCAATCGGACCTTGGGAAGTGGGTCAAATTTAACTTGCAAGATTCCACCTTCACACACACGTACAACTTCAAAAAATCGAACAAAGCTGCACTTAGGAAGTAAACAAAAACTTTTCGAAATTCTTTATTGGGTAAAGCTTTTCCATTTAATTGGACATAGCGAACGTAAGTCCAATATTGTTGTGTTTAGAGGACGGTCACATTTCTCTTTACTAAATGAGGTTTCTGAGATGTTTTCTTGTGATGTAATAGCATTTAGTCGATATATTGATATAATACAGTACATAGTTGATAGAAAAAGGCGTCATTTTGCGAAATTAGAAAACATAAAAGTATTGATAATATTTTTCAATTAGTTAATCAATTTTAGCCTAGACATTAATTTAATATAATTATCAAAAGAATGCTAATACAGAAAGTCTTATATATAAATGAGAATTAAATAAATGATACAAATGCGTTGATTTTCCTACTCTGTAACCTTGCACAAGATGGCTACGATAAAATGTAATTATAACAATAGTATTTAAAAAAAAGTAACCGTCGCGTTTACTGTTGGCTCTTCTCGGTAGGAATAGCTTTCCGAACCAGCAGAAGAGTTGATTCAAAAGAACTTGTTTACAAGTTTTCAACTATAAAATTTTAAGTTTAAATAATATTTTGAATTTGAATTTAACTATTAAAATTGAACTTGAAATTGATGCTTTATTGTGGAGTCTATTACTTGATGAATCTTCGACTAGGGGTGAAACGATTGTTGAGAATGTGGTCGTGAATGTGTGCAGTGTGTTGTGCTAATTTAGTTCATAATGTATGAGTAGGAAAACTACACTCTTCTTTACGCATAAAATTTTTACCTACTCGTGAATTCGAATAAAATAATATTATTATTACTTTTCTATTATAGATCTACCAACGCTGCGTTTTATAACTTATAAGATTGATTTGTCATAAAGAAATCTTCTTAAAAAAAAGTATTTTCGAACAGATGAATATAATTTTGATTCAGATCAAGAGAACAAGAGAAAACAAAATTATTGTTTTGTCTCCCTCACACTTTTAGTTGTACCGCACTTAGTTTTTAGATCAAGGTTGGAATTGCTTGATAAAGTACGGTCATTGATTTATATAAATCGTGTTTATTTTTTCGAAAAACACAAAATAATTCCTGTGACTAAAATTATTCACTGAATGACCTGATTATTTTTATGTAAGTTGTGTAAGTACCTAAAATTAAAATGAATGTCGTATGGTCGGTGCCAGCCTATATATTGTTAACAAAACACTAGACCAAACGATATAAGTTATTAAAGCACAATCAAATATAATTGGTGTAAATGGATTGCTTAGATACACTCGCTTATTAAAATAAAGCCGACATTCGTGCCTCTGAAATTGGATAAACTGAGGTACTCCAAACGACGTAGAACGTAAATGTGCGAGAATATATGCCTATTAATATAGGATTCTATTTATATTCTATTAATATATATCTATATTATGGATTTAAATAGATATGTACATTTCTTGCATTAATTAAAAAAAAACATTTATATTATAACAATGAAAAAGTATTTATATCAATAATACCCCCCCCCCCAAATCATCATCCATCTGCCCTTATCCAACTCTAAGTGGAGTCGGCACAACATGTTACAAACATGTTACATGATTTGGCTGCGTATTTTGCCTGCCTGACGTCAACTTACCTTAGTCGTATTTTACTACCCCTCGGTAAGAAAGAGGGTGGTCTATTCTACTAAGCCGGATATAAGGCGGCGGCAATAATACCCCCAAATATAAAAACAATATATATCATAAAAATAATATGAAATCATATTTCATAATAATAATATTCAAAGGAGAGTATCAAAATTGGGCCCTACTGTTACAGAAACCCCATGCACATTAAAAAAAAAACAAATTTTTTCTTTGGCTGTATGACTTACAATCTTAATCTCTATAGGATCAAATAAAAAATATCACAATATATGTCAATTCATACATTCATTATATTACGAGTTTCTGTGGGCGACTTTATCAACATAGTATTTAGTACATACCAACAATCACATTAAAAATCCATAGCTCAGTTCGGACGTGAGAATATGATAGTTAGAAAACAATTTATTATCAGTATTGGTCTTTTTGTCTCTTACGCTTTCATCGCTACTTCGCTTTATTATATGATCCTGCGTATGAGCGTCCTACATAAGCTACAATTAGACAAATATCATCAATATTTGTCAAGCCGGTTAATGTTAAAGCGTAACAGTGTTTTCGGATCCATCGCAAACCACGTCCGAGTTGGCTGCAGGCTCCGGTGTTAGTGATAAAACTATTCTAATCCACTTGAAGCAAATTGGGAAGGTGAAAAAGCTTGAAAGGTGGGTACCTCATGAATTAAGTGAAGCAAACCGACAAACGCGCGTCGACTGCTGCGTTACGTTACTCAACCGGCACAATAATGAAGGAATTTTAAATCGAATCATTACCTGTGATGAAAAGTGGATCCACTACGATAATCGGAAGCGCTCATCGCAATGGCTGAACCCTGGCGAACCAGCCAAATCCTGCCCTAAGCGAAAATTGACTAAAAAAAAGTTGCTTGTAAGTGTTTGGTGGACTAGTGCCGGTGTCGTTCACTACAGCTTTCTTAAATCTGGCCAGACGATTACGGCAGATATCTATTGTCAGCAACTGCAAACCATGATGGAAAAGCTAGCTGCTAAACAACCGAGGCTGGTCAATCGCTCTAGGCCACTGCTGCTTCAGTACAATGCTAGACCACACACTGCACAACAGACGGCTACCAAATCAGAGGAGCTTCAATTAGAATGTCTTAGACATCCACCGTACTCTCCGGACCTTGCTCCAACAGATGACCATTTTTTTCGCAATTTGGATAACTACTTGCATGGAAAAAAATTCAAATCCGATGGGGCAGTCCAAACCGCCTTCAAAGATTTTATTGATTCCCGCCCGAATGGTTTTTTTAGTAAGGGGATCAATGAACTACCTATGAGATGGCAAAAGTGCATACATAGCAATGGTACATACTTTGATTAATTAAATATATTTCATTAAAAAAAAAACGACTTTATGTTCCTCCCATAGAAAACGCCAATTTCATATGTAAGGACCTAATATCTATCTTAAATTACTTACACGCTACTATTATATAAATTATGCCCACGTGGAATGGTCCAAAGAATGCTGCCAGCGTTTCCGCGTTGAATGCCTAAGCTGATTTTTTGTGCGAAAAAGGAGCCAGTCCTCTTGTCACCCGAAAAGGCGATCAACTGAGGTGTTAAAACGGATAATATTTTTTTTGCACTTTGACTCCATGGCCCTAGGGTCTCAACTGCAGACGGCACAAATATATAACTCTCAACTAGAGATGCATACTTTCGCCGCTTTCCGGATTCGGCCATTTCCGCCGCAGCTCCAGCTCCTTGACACCGTTTCCCTGATATGGGATTTTATACTGAAGGAGTTAAAAATGCTTATTATTGATGATCGTTTAAGCTTCATACAAGACTGCAGTTTAATAATGTAAAATTGAAAATATTTACAAGATTGACTGCCGAGTTTCTTGCTTGTTCTTCTTGGTAAGAGCAATATTGCGAACCAATTGTAGCTTCATTAATCATGTTGATCCTTGACGATTCAAAAGTGCTTGAAAGGGCTTATTGGAATGAAGATTTGATTAGCTAAATAGCAAATCATTAGGTCTTAAGTGAGCGTTCGGAAAGGACATTCTTACTATAATATAAACTCAATAAAAGTAGTCAATGTTATTCTTAAGCACTTAGATATACAAAAGTAATAATAAAATTATTTTGCTATAATCCGCGATACAGTAAATAGAAAATATATATAGTGTTAAATGTATAGTGGACTATCCGTATTTTCATACCCGATACGTGCAGGATTCGTAAAAACACATGCACAAACCTCCCCCACTTCCACCACTTCCACCACAATCCATAAGCACTACACACGTTCACTATCACAAACTCAACAATCGTTTCGCCCCGCAACCGAAGCATCATCAGGAGACTTCACGACAAAATCGAAAAGCTTTGCGAAAATACGGATAGTCTACTATACGATTTATACAAGCAGGCGTTACTTTGCGGAATTCTATATTACATGCATTATAACAAAACTACTTCGCTATAATCCGCACGGGTTAAGCGAATGCATGCAAAGCTAATGTGTATGAAGCAGGCAAAATCTACGAACCCTATACATGCAGGATAAGCCACCACACGCACCCCAAGGCTCCTCCACCAGCAACAAAGCATACAAGCAGCACACACACCCACCATCACAACAATCTCGACGATCGTTTCGCTCCGAAACCGAAGCATCATCAGGAGAATAGGCTCCACGACAAAATCGTAATGCGCCACGCCACCTATACAAGCAATCTTAAATAGTTCAACCCCTACCTCTACCCTCCCCTCCGAACACATGTAGCAAAACGGAATTGGAGACATCTACTTGCTCGTTAATTAAGTAGCCATTGTTATTTTTTATTATCTCAAGTTGCTCTAACATATTGAATCTGAGTGCCTTATCACAAGTGAGAAGAATTTGAAATGAATGGTCATTAGGTACTTTATGGCCGCTTTCAAGCAAATGTTTTGCAAAATTAGAATTTTGTGGTTTATTATTTCTAAATGCAGCCATATGTTCCCGGAATCGAATTGCAAAATTTCGGCCAGTCCGACCTACATATGCACCGTTGCTTAACCTGTGCGGATTATTGCCAAGTAGTTTTGTTATAGTGCATGTAGTCCACTATACATTTAACACTATATATATTTTCTATTTACTGTATCGCGGATTATAGCAAAATAATTTTATTATTACTTTTTTATTATGGATCTTCGCAAAGTAGATGTGTTCAAAAACATTTACGTTCTCGTGTATTAGAACAACACCGCTCTATATCTCACTGGAGCACGACTCTGAAGCTTCCTATCTGATTCTATATGTGAATGTATGTTAATGTCTTCTAAGATTAATTAATATTAACCAAATACGGAATTACCTTACCCCTTTGATATTTAAGATACGAATTCAGATTAAAAAATGAATAAAGATGAGAAAGTAAGAGCAATTTACACATACGGTCATCCGTCCCCAAAGTCACCTTATTTATTTTCCACTGTACTTATTATAAAACAAAGTCCCCAAAGTTATGCTATCCAATCCTGATGACAATGCATTTTTATGATAAGCATAACCTGATGCTGCTGCCAGGATTGTCTCCAGACGAGAGACTCCTTAACAGTTAACAGATTTTAATGTTGCTAAACGTTTTTTAAAACCTTTCTTAACTTTACTTGTTTTCATCCGACATATGTATAGTTTTAAGCTAGCTACAAATTCTATTTGCATCTCGCTCAACTTTATATTAATTCAACAAACGTCTACAACGTGTCAGTATGTCTAAATACACGATTTTCGCACGTGAATTTCGGAATGCAATTCCGATGCCTCGGGGATATACTGGGAATTCGAAATAGCTTACGAGAGCGAACCTAAAATGATATTTTATAATAGCTTGTACGCTGTCTTGAACTGTGTAAGTTAGTTCTGTTTTCATAGCTATATATACTGTAGCGTTGGAATTTAGTAAAGTTATTATTATTAAAACCTTTTTAAAAGCTTTCAGTTAACTTGCCGTGTATGCATGTAAATGTTAAATCTTGCAAGTTAAAGGACGGTGCCACATACATCAAAAAATTCTTAGTTTTTTCTGTTTAAATATCAATATAAATGTTATAAACTTTTAACGGGAATATGTTAGAAAATTTGTTTAAAATGATATTTATAATGGTACTAAAGTAGTTAATGCCTTAAACGCAACGTATCATTGTCAACTTGTCACTTTTTAATTGCCTAAACAGCGCAGCGTTTTTAGTATAAACAGACCAAAAAAAAAGATTCCTTAATTACGTTTTTGTAAACATAATAATTTAAAATATTTATGTAAAAAAATATATTAGCTTCAGTAATTATATTTAATAAAAATTAACAATAATTACTTTCCACGTATTAAAAATTTTAACAAAATATCTTTTTCATGGACTGTATCTCTTACGATCTTAATCTCTGTGAGATCAAAAAAAAATTGCAATATATGTCAATTATTAGTCATCTTTTAGTACACGTTGCCATAGACTAATAACTAAAATATACGGTGCGCTTATGAATGTGTTTTCTCGAAATGTTTGTTTTTCTGACGACGAAAAAAAGAATGATCAACTTTTACTATAATGATGATAGCTTATTGTTATATTTTTATTACAAATCCTTTTTATTATGTTGTGTATGTACCTTAGTTGTCCATAACCTCAGACTATAACCCTTATTTTATAGTTCCCCCATCTTCTTCTTCTTCGTCAGCCGATGGACGTCCACTGCTGGACATAGGCCTCTTCATGGGATCGCCACACCACACGATCTTGCGCCGCCTGGATCCAGTGGCTCCCTGCGACCTTTTTGAGGTTGCGACCTTTTTGTGGTAAGGACCTTTTTAAGTTCCCCCATAGAAATAAAATAAAATAATAACTGATCCTAAGATAACAAATACTTTTCTATCTTACAACACAAAGATTAATACTGTAACGTCTGGGCCCAAAGATTTATGAAATTCTGGCACTCTCCTTTAACCCACTTCCCGGTGTCCGATTGAGCTGAAATTTACATACCGCTCCAGCCTTAATTAAAATGCATGTCTATGATTAGAATGATCTCACATGACATGTTGCTGCCAGGATTGGCTCCAGACGAAATTTTCAATATTAACATTAAATTTTGTTGACTTGTTTGTGAAGTTATTTTGCTAGATATAGTATAAAGCCTAATATACTTCAATGCGTTAGTTGCCTTACGTATTTTATGTTTATTTTGGCAGCTAAGTTCTGATAGCCATAACACAGCATAATTCCTTCCGGGGGATTATGGATTCATACCCCGGTCCAATAAGTTTTCCGTTATAATTTATATATAAGTAATAAGAATTATAATTAGAATAGCAACTGCACAGTTTCTTGATGGCTCTCTGTTGGAACAGCTTTATAGCCCAGCAGTAGAGTTGACGATTCAAAAGCACTTGTTTACAAGTTTGCTTGAATATTTTGAAATTATGATAGTTTGATGAAATTAGATGGCTGGTCCAGTCACCACACGTATCACAAAACGTCGCCACGAACGACACACCTCACAAGCACTACACACACTCGATATGACAATATCAACGATCGTTTCGTTCCGTAACCAAAGCATCATCGGGAGGATAGGCTTCACGACAAAATCATAATGCGGTTTTCAAAAATCAATGTTGGGGGTTGTATATAGATTGCTTGTTTGAGCGGTGTGGCGTATGTATAAGGTACGACATTGTCTGCTACCTGCACTTAAAATGTATGTCATCAGAGCCTTTTAAACAAACGCGAATTATAGTAAAACAGTTCTATCGTTATTTTTGTACTACGGAATTCCACAAACTAACGTAAATAATCTATCTTAATATAATAGCAATATCAAGAATATAGAGTTATTGTTAGCATTGATAGCCCAGCTGTGAACCATGCCACTCTTTTAAGAGGGCCTTGGGTTCAAACCCTGGCAGGCACCAATGAGCTTTTCTGTTAAAACTCGATTAACCGAGCTCATTGGCGTGCCATAGGAGAGACCTATGTCCAACAGTGGACAACGACGTTGCTGAAAGGAAAACATCGTGAGGAAACATGCATATCGGAGGATTTTGGAGATATATGTAACCTACCAATCTGCATTGGAGCAGCGTAGTGCTCCAAAGCTCTTCTCTCCAAAAATGTAAAAAGGTCTATGCCCAGCAGTGGGATAGTAACAGGCCGTTACTTAACTTTTATATACAATTTATAACGATAATGGAATAATATTGTAACATTATCTATACTTATTATAAAACAAAATCCCAAAAAGCTGTCTGTCTGTATGTAATCGATTTTCTCAAAATCTACTGAACGGATTTCACCAAAAGATTGCAATACTTCCGGATGGTTTAGGTAAACAGTACATATCGGTGTTATGTACAGTATGTTGACGTGATCGTGCAGTTTTAATAACTTGCTTGCTGGGCGCTATAGTCGCGTGCGCTGCGTAAACTAGCAAAAATACGCTAAAGTAATGTTCTAGAGAATTGTAGATTTATAAAAATACTACAAAAAAGGCCGCGATGGCATGTATCTATTCCTCACGGTTAACTCACAATAACTACTTTTAAGTTTGAAATTTGAATTCTAGAAAAAATATTGTGGCACGCTGATTTCCACGCGAGCGTAGCCGCTGGCACAGCTAGTTTTTAATAAATATCTCTATACCATCTTGTATTCGTATCACGGTTTACCTAAGCCATCGATATTCGTGATTTAGTTGGTCTGAAGCCTACTTCAATTGCCTTCAATACGTGCTTTGGTTGCAATAAAAATTTCATACGCTATAATAATATTACGTACTATTAATCTATTGTTAGAAATGGAAATAGTCGATTATCATTTCTTTAGTTTTTGTATATTGGAAACGCTGTAACCACGTGACCGATAGCAAAGTAGGGGCTTGTTTTGGAGTGAGAATAGTTTATAAAAGACGTGGCTCGCTACATCGAAGTCAGTGTTGTAAAACTCGACTCATACGGTTATAAGACGCTTATGCGGCTAGATCGTTTTATCCACTGCAGCTTCGGGGCACGCTGAGCTATGTCTGTGACTCTAGTTCATCGACTGATTTCCTCATTTCTGATTTGATCACGTAGAGATACTCCGAGCATCGTCCGTTCTATCGCCATGAGCGACTCTGAACCTTCTTATGAGTCCCATAGTCTATATAATCGAAATATTATTAATATATTTATATACTGTAACTACATATGAGATAAAAAAATCCCCTTTTACCTTCGGGTTCAGGATTACAGTACTACCACTTTACTTCCACAAAAGGGGGCAAAAGTAAACATTCAATCGCTCAAGGTAATATGAACGCTTAAAACGAATATGTTGGGTTAAATTTATTGAAAGAATTCAATTTCCCGTAAAATAACCCTCTGAATGGCCGAGGATCATGGTAATTGTTTGAAATGGACCTTTTGTTCTCGAAGACACATGGTCCATCCTAGCTTTTTATTTTGAGGTAACATTTATGGGATTTATATTGTTCAATGGTAGTTTTAAAGTAAGACTAACGGCCTGTTATTATCTCATGATTGGGTACGGATCTAACTCTTTTCGTTTTTCGAGAGAGGTTTTGAGTTAAGACCCACAACGCTGATACAATGCCGATCGGTAGGTTACACATACTCCAAAAATACTGTATTGATATGCAAGTTTTGCTCATGATGTTTTCCTTTATGCATGCGTGAAAAGTTGTGATAGCCTAGTGGTGAGACTGTTCAAACCCGGGCAGGAACCAATAAGTTTTTCTATTAAAACTTATGTGTCTAATTGATTATTGCTTTTCATCACACGCTTTTTGGTGAAGGAAAACATCGTGAGGAAACCTGCATATTTCTAGAGAATTCTACGGATATGTGTAACCTAAGAATCCGCAATGGAGCAGTGTGGTAGGTCTTAGCTCCAAAAAACGGAGAGAGGAGGCCTATTCCCAGCAGTGGGATATTAACAGGCCCTTACTTTTTTATGCGTGAAAAGTATGTGATAAATCGCAATGAACAATTAGACACTATTACAACGATATTTTTTATTTATTCAATAAATCGATTCTAAACGATCTTCTCAAAACCTGAACAATTTTTTAACAACTTGTTAACTCCTCGGACAGTTCACAACTTCGTCAAATGGCGCCTTTACTCTCCTCTCCACACCTCCCCACTTCGCGCCTTCGCCCACCTTACCGAGACAAAACTATCCTCATGTCTTAATGCTCTAACTTATAATACATAACATAACTAACCGCTTTCCTCCTTTTCCTTCAGTCACAGTACATAAGTTTTAACAGTAAAACTCATTAAAGCCTGCCCGTTGTATTGATCCCCAAAAGAATCGCACCATTTCACTGCTGGACTATCACAGCATATTATTATCTGTGAGACACAGCAATACTATCTTTCCTTTAACCCATGAGTTATGGAATCGTTCAAGGGGAATATCAGGATTTCCATTCGGCTTAGTTAATTGTTTCCTACGGCCACAAACGAATTCCCAAACCGGCCTTCCAAATTTACTTTGGCAAATATAAATCATAGAAAATATATTTATAGAGAAAACGAAAATGTATTTATGGAGAAAGCCGTGCGAACGGCGACGCGCTAAGTGATTTATTGGGTACAAACTATGGTACTGTATTTTCTTACTTTATAAATACAGACGGTTTTTTAATATATAGGAATGATCACACAATATCTGCATTAGTGACTTAACTAAAGTTCGACATGTTTTAAGAAAGCTAAGTTTCCTGTAAAGATTTAGTGTAAATTTTATTAAATTTATCTATACTTATTATATAAGAAAGTCCGCAGAAGCTGTCTGTCTGTGTGTGGTCGATTTTCTCAAAATCTACTGAACTGATTTTTGTACGGATTTCACTAAAATATAGTGCAATTCTTCCGAATGGTTTAAGTTAATAGTGCATAACGGTTTTATATAAATTGTATTAAAGAGGTCGGGCATTTGTAAAAAAAAACTAACTTGCTGGGAGCTTTATATGCGTGCGCTGCGTACACCAACAGAGATACACTAAAGTGATGTACTATACAGTTGTAGATCTACAATCTACGAATGAGTCCGCGACAGCATTTCTCACAATAAACTACCTTTATGTTCGAAATTTCAATTATGCCGGGTGGTATCCGGCTGCATAGAATAGACCACCCTCATTTCTTACCGAGGTGTCGTAAAAGGC
Source organism: Morpho deidamia (assembly GCA_947086505.1). Lineage (NCBI taxonomy): Eukaryota > Metazoa > Arthropoda > Insecta > Lepidoptera > Nymphalidae > Morpho > Morpho deidamia. Next base: position 17,999,845 of record CAMTZC010000024.1, read on the forward strand.
GACTTAGGTAAGTTGCAGCAGGCAGGCGGCCGGTCGTAAAATACGTAGCCGAATCATATGACAGCATGTTTGGAACATGTTGATGCCGACCCCACTTAGAGTGGGATAAGGGCAGGAGAACAACGACGATGTTCGAAATTTCAATTAAATAAACTGTTTTTCACGCAAAAAGCCGCAAGAACAGCTAGTTTTATATAAATTGATACGTAAAAGATACCCCCTATGATATAATCGATCGGTACTGCCTTTGTAATCTGAAGATATTTTTAGCTTGACCTCTTACGTCCAAGAAACGTTCTGCGTCACTAACAAGCGATCGTCTTTGTGTGTCAGATAATAGGAGCACAGTCTGGTGTCTATTAATGGTGTAATATGTTCTAGAATCATTTATGTTCCTCAGAATAAGAGTTATCTATTCTGTTACGTACGGAAATTTTATATAATGTAATACCCTGAAGTATACCTCAGTCAGTTAGTTAAGCTGTGATAGCCCAGCGGTGAGAATTATAAAAATGTTGGTGTCTAATTGATAATTGCAATTTATCACACGCTTTTCGGTGAAGGAAAACATCGTGGGGAAACCTGCATATCTCTAGAGAATTCTAGGGATATGTGTAACCTACCAATCGTCATTGGAGCAGCGTGGTAGGTCTTAGCTCCAATCCTTCTCTCCAAAAACAAAAGCAGTGGGATAGTAACAGGCCATGAATTTTATACCTTAGTCTATAGATTTTAAGTCCGTGGATTTGGATGAATATATCTGGTGACACACACTAAAAACACTTTCTTCAGCTTTTCACTACAAAATAAGTACTAACAGTCTCTATGCAGTCCGTAGTCCAATAAAAAAGGCGAGGTCACTATTATTTCACTTTTATTTTCGCTTCGTAATTTTCTCTTCGCAAACTGAACGTCGAAGTGCACGATACGTCTTTTTATATATCGAATGAACCGATGTTCGCGAACGTTCGCGAGTCTTTGAAAAGACCGTAAACAAATCTTTCGTAAACAATCTGAATGTTCCAGAGAATTAGCGTCAAGCGAATTTGAACTCTATAAAATATAGTTTACGAAACCTTTGTACATGTTGAATGTCCCCGTCCAATTTGTACTTTATGACTTATGCATTAAGAACTCTTTTCGCATGTTCGTAATAATACTAAACTATAACTTATATTACGTCTGACGAACTGTCCTTCTGTCTGTATTAAAAAAGCTTATCTAGTGCTTAGCAGCTTGCAATATAAATCCAAGTTTTCATATCATTTACATAGATATAAATAGGATAATAAATTTTATTATTCAAGTTCAGAAAAGCATGTATTTTTACATGCTTTTCTGAACTTGTGTAAAGTCCAAAAAAGAATGTGAAATTTTATTATAAAAATATATACCGAAGCCAATTAACGATGTTTGATCTTTCTCAAGCAGTAGCCATTGTATTATTAATTAATTTCGGTTCATGGTTTGCCTTTTACTAACTTTTTTTTTACCAACGCTGTGTGGTATCCGGCAGAATAGAATTGACCACCCTCTTTTCTTACCGAGGTGTCGTAATAGGAGACTAAGGTATCTGCCGTGTGGTATCCGTTTGCTTAGAATATACCGCCCTCATTTCTTACCGAGGTGTCGTAAAAGGCGACTAAGGTAAGTTGACGTCAAGCAGACGGCCGATCGTAACATACGAAGCCAAATCATGTGACAACATATTGTAACATGTTGTGCCGACCTCACTTAGAGTGGGATAAGGGCAGGAGAATGATGATGGTTTGCCTTTTACTAATATCGCGTTTTGTTTTAAAAAAGTATATTTTATTTCGCACAAATACTATATTATTATCATAAAAATATCGAGAAGCTACAGTAAGAATACCTGTTTCTTTAAATTTGTCACGAAGCGAGTCACGTTGTTTCATATTATGAATCGCACGTCATACGTCACATGTCTCTCGATTCTATTATCACAATATTTCAGTCGAGTCGACTGGAGACAAATAAAAAAAAAATTTTAGACATTTACATTTACAAATTTACATAAACAGTGTCAAATATTTTAAAGATAAAAATGGCAGTAAAAGAAGAAAGTGGTTAGAACTCCAGATTAAGCAATCTCTTGTCGATGTTTCAAGAAATACTGACTTTTGTATCCTACCCTGGATATATCAAGTAATCGAAAACACCTCTTTAGATGTTAATCGAGACCCTTCGCTTTAACCGTTAACCGAAACTACAGTAGCAACAGTTCTCGTTGAATCAATATTCTACATAACTTATCTCCTGAGCAGGATCCAGTGATTTTTCCACTTCATTTTTTATAAAATAATCGTAATTTGAAACATCGATACCAACAATAATAAGCCTGAAATTTTATAATAGATACTATCCAAAATTACTCTGACCTTTGAGCTAGCAATAAATCCAAAACGACTACGGACAAATTTGTCGTAACTCAAACAGTACTTTAAATATACGATTGTTGTAAAGTTTAGAAACTAAACTCTAATGAACAAACCCCTGTGTTTGCATGTTTCTCTTTGAGAGCATGGTTGAAACATTATAGTTTAGTGACCGATATAACATAAACTTTTAGATGCGGTAACAGGTGACCCTCATAAGAGGGATTCAAATCTCAGGCAGGAAACTTTGAGGTTTCTTTAGAAACTTGCGCCTAATTGATATTGTTTGAATGTAAAGTTCGTAATAAAAGTCATAAAACTCAAATAAGAAGTAAAACGCACTTGAAAGGCAAACCAAGACGTGTGTGCGTGTTGACCGCGGCCTTGAAACGCGCACGAGGGTTTTGCTTGACTGCTTTTCGCTTTTCATTTGCGTTTAAAAAACGCATTGTTTTGTATAATATGCGGGCTTTTCGTTAATTTCTTCAGTTTAGGATCGGAGGTCACGGCGCAAAAAATTCAAAAAATTAACTATGAAGTAATTTTAATATAGTTGTTATTATTTATTTTATTTGTATGACTTACAATAATAATATCCAAATGCATCTGGCTTCACTGTATCTTCAAAAGAAAAATGACCACGTAGCATGCTAATTTAATAAAGCTAATTAGGAGTAAATGCAAACTTAAAAGTAACGCGTGTGAAAATAAAATGAGTGCGGGTCATATATCTGTACTTACTTATAATGCTTCGCTTTGCGATTTTGTCCTGGAGTCTATCTCTTGATGATGTTTCGGTTGCGGGGTGAAACGATTCTTGAGTTTGTGATAGTGAACGTATGGAGTGCTTGTGCATTGTGGTGGCGGCGGTGGAGATTCGTGCATGTGTTTTTACGAATCCTGCATGTATCGGGTATTAAAAAACGGATAGTCCACTATACATTTAGCATTATAATGAAGTAAAGTATAGTTATATTATAGTAAAGTTGACGATTCAAAAGCACTTGTTTACAAGTTTACTTGAATAAAGAATATTTGAATTTGAATTTGAATTTATATATACTTTAATTTTACTTAATCGCGGAATATAGCTAAATAATTTTATTATTACTTTTGTATTATGGATCTCCGCAAAGTAATGTCTAATTCTATAAATGATATGGGCTACTTTTTATTTCGATACTCAAACCCACATAGTCGCAAGCTAAATTAAAAATTTTATTTAAAATTGGTAGTAACATACACTTTTGAACGTCATCATCATCATTCTCCTGCCCTTATCCCACTCTAAGTGGGTTACAAACATGTTGTCACATGATTTGGCTACGTATTTTACGACCGGCCGCCTGCCTGTCGTCAACTTAACTTAGTCGCCTCTTACGACACCTCGGTAAGAAATGAGGGTGGCTATTCTATGCAGCCGGATACCACACGGCACATACCTTAGTCGATTCTTACGACACCTCGGTAAGAATGGAGGGTGGTCTATTCTATTCTGCCGGATAACCACGGTGTACACTTTTTGAACGTCAAAATTTCATAAATACACCACAAACCAGTATACTAGTTATAGATATTACACGTGCAAGTTTAATAACGAAGCTTTGTGTTAAGTCAGTTGGCTAATTAATTGCTCTAACTAATACCTTACAGGGAATACTGGCTTCAGGTGCACAAAAGTTACACGGGCGTATGTGTGCCGGCCTTTATGCGTGTAGGTGTTTTAACTTTCGAGAACTTTCCGTGTAACAGGTACTATGAATATTTGCTGCACAAACCACAGATGCTATCGAGCTAGATTCAATTTAATTAATTGAAAATTATATAAATGACGTTGTTGCACTTGTAAATCCTTCAAGTTTAGTACAGGATTGAAGTTTAATTATGTAAATTCAAAATGTTTAAAAGATTGACCGCTGAGTTTCTTGCCAGTTGTTCTCGGTCAGAGCAACATTCTGAGTGGAAACTCATTTTAATCCTATTAATCCTTGACGATTCAAAAGTGTTGTCACAGGAAAAAAATGTTTCATTTGATTTGATTTGAATAGAAATACGTTCCAAAGGAAATACCGTCTTACGGCTGACGTTAAGCTTTCAAAATGAGCGTTATGTATAACAGAATTTTGTACCATAGTTTAGTAAATATTAAAAAAAGGCTAGTACAGAAAGCCTACTTACTATACTATTGAGAACTACTTAGACAATAAGAATGCATGAATATAGCTACCTTTGACCCTGTACAAGACATTAATAACTATATGTAACTAGTGATAAGAATTATTCTTTGAAAAGAGCAACCGCCGATTTTCTTGTAGACTTTTCACGGTAGGAACAGCGTTCCGAACCAGCAGTAGATGTTGACGATTCAAAAGCACTTGTTTACAAGTTTACTTGGATAAAGAATATTAAGAATTTGAATTTGAATTTGAAATACGGTAGATTAAGACAACATATAAAAATACTTGTCTTAATATCAATAATGATATTTATATGAGTACAAAGAGACAGATGAGTTCGACGTAAAAAAAGATGAAATTTTGTAGCGTAATTTTTTTTGTGTGACTGCGTTTGAAAAACAAGTCAAGTTTTGCAAAAATGCTTTTAAAAAGCTTTTAACAAAATTTCACGTCCCTGCTGTTAGCCGTTGAAGAGTTCCCTCGTTGGAAGCCAATCTTGGCAGCTACATCAGGCCGTGCTTATCATAAACATGCATTGTCACCGAGAAACCAGCATATAAAATTTCAGCTCAATCCCACACCGGGAAGTGGGTCAAATTTAACTTGCAAGTTAAATCAAAGCTTTATCATCATCCTCATCATACTCCTGCCCTTATCCCACTCTGATTGGGGTTAGTACAACAAATATCAACATGTTGTTACATGATTTGGCTACGTATTTTACGAGCAGCCACCTGCCTGACGTCAACTTAGATTAGTCGCCTTTTACGACAGCTCGGTAATAAGTGCGGGCGGTCTATTCTAGTCAGCCGGAAACCACACGGCGGTTAAATAAAATAATTAAGCGGTTAAAATAAAAGCTTTTAATTAGACAAATTTATCTAACTAATGAATTATCACCAGTTTTTAATGAAATGAGTTTTTGATGATCCGTCCGTTCTAATTGGTTCAAATGACTTCAAATGAGTCTGTTAAATACATACTTTAAGGGGTAATTACAAGAGGTCGCTGCTATCGTGCGTATTACGAGTGCAACCGATGACCAAAGAACACAACCGATGGCGTTGCCAAGGCAACGCCTAACAACGAATAGTGGTTGTCATGGAGACGGAATAACAAGGAGCCATCTTGCGTGATGTGACGCGTGGTTTGGTTATTGTATTAATTGCAAATAAGGAAGTACAAGTTGAATTATAGATTGAGGATTCATTCATACTCACTTCTGAATATTCACACTATATACATAGATACAGGTAAAACTAATATAAGTGAAAAATAAACGAGCCCATTTGTTTCATACAGAAAATTGCGATATATTTTCGGAATACGAAAATGTTTCAATCGTAATACAACCGCGACCATTATTTGAACACAATAGCCTGCTGTTCATTTGAGTGCTATTTCTGAATAAACATTGCAACAATCGTGTATTCAGCGGACCGCCCTTGAGTTTGAACAATGTGGCCGAAATTGTTTCATGTTACTTGCTTGTCTGGACGCAAATGAAAACTGCCTGCAATGTAACGTAGTTAAAATACTTTTATCATAAACCTTAACTCTTTGAATCACTTATTTAAGTAAACAATCTAACGATATTTTTATATAATTATTAACCTGTGATATCCCACGCCGTGTGGTAACGGTAAAATAGACCACCCTCTTTCTTACCGAGGTGTCGTAAAAAGCGACCAAGGTAAGTTGACGTCACGCAGTCGGCCGGGAAAACAATTTTGTTTCCTACACTTAGCATAACTTAGATTTTCTTAACAAACGCGGATTGCAGTAAAATACTTCTATCATTAATTTTGCATTCTTTTATTTTTATTGCATTTACTATCCCAACATTGTTACAACTGATCGGATCCGGAAATAGGTCTGTCTGAAACGTATATACATCAAACAACCGAAGCGTATTTCGGTATATTAATTCACGTAAATCGGAACAGATTTTCGTAACGGCAGGACAACTTGCCGGTCATTCATTAAAGCGCCCATTGTATCTGATCAACTTGATGTATGAGGACGGTATACTATATCAACAAACGGCTCAATTTGCACACTAGAGCTTAAAATATGATTTTATTTTTAGTCTCTGTAAGACAAATTCCGATTACTCCGGTAATTAATTTATTAAAAATGTCGGACGTGTATGACAGATTGGTAAAACATATTCGTTACTCAACATTGGCTTGCAAAAGTAATAAAAAGTTTTTTGTTTGTTAAAACAGTTTTTTTACAAACATTCATATCCCCACTGTACGCCGTGTGGTATCCGGCTGATTAGAATAGACCGATCTCATTTCTTACCGAGGTGTCGTAAAGACGACTAAGATTTTGACCCGCTGTGTGGTATCCGGCTAAGTAGAATAAACCAATCTCATTTCTTAGCGAGGTGTCGTAAAATAAAATTACGGTAAGTCGACTCGCTGTGTGGTATCCGCCTGAGTAGAATAGACCAATCTCATTTCTTACCGAAGTGTCTTAAAAGACGACTAAGGTGAGTTGACCCGCTGTGTGGTATCCGGCTGAGTAGAATAGACCAATCTCATTTCTTACCGAAGTGTCTTAAAAGACGACTAAGGTGAGTTGACCCGCTGTGTGGTATCCGGCTGAGTAGAATAGACCAATCTCATTTCTTACCGAGGTTTCGTAAAATTCGATTAAGGTAAGTCGACCTGCTGTGTGGTATCCGCCTGAGTAGAATAGACCAACCTCATTTCTTACCGAGGTGTCTTAAAACGCGACTAAGGTTTGTCGACCCTCTGTGTGGTATCCGGCTGGGTAGAATAGACCAGCCTCTTTCTTACCGAGGGGTCGTAAAATACGACTAAGGTAAGTTGACGTCATTCAGGCGGCCGGTCGTAAAATACGTAGTCAAATCATGTGACAACATGTTTGTAATATGTTGTGGCGACCCCACTTAGAGTGGGATAAGTGCAGGAGGATGATGATTCATGTCCCAACTGTAAACCTTTGAAGAATTTCCTCGTCTGGAGCTTATTCTGTTAGCAGTATGCTTATCATAAACATAAATTGTCACCGGAACTCGACCAGTATGTAAAATTTCAGCCCAATCGGACGCCGGGAAGTGAGTCAAATTTAACTTGCACGATCTTCAACCTTCACATATATACACGGCAAGTTGAACAAAAGCTTTAAAAAAAAAATAATTTCGATTTAATTTTAATTCGTATCTTTTTCAATTAATCTATTTTCAAGACACGATGTCTGAGTTCACAACTTTTTTGACCAATACAAACTACTTTTTATTTCAATAATAAAAGTTGATATTTGTTTTTATCTTCCATGTTTTCGTGCATGAAATCGTCGATACATAGACGCACTAAAATGTTACGGCGCTTGTATTCGTGTAATAAAATTTTAAAGCTTGTCCGGCAAGTACTCTTAAAACCTAAATTTTATTGAAGCTATCTAGAACAAATAATCACTAGTTTGGCATGATTTGAAATATTGCTGAATCTAGATTTTATTTGAAAACTAAACGTGTCAAAGTAGCACTTCAAATTTGTGTTGCAGAAAACGCGTTGGTAGATCCCTTAATATGTAGATCATAAAATGAGATCTAGACGCTAGCTAACTTATGGCATAAGTTCATGCCATGAAAAGACAACTTAAAAAGATCTGATGACTGATAGTTGGGTAGCACAACTATCAGTTAAAAAGATTCGGCGATAGATGTTTCTCAAAACGTTGAAAGGATCATCAGTCAACAAATGACTTTGGCAAGTAAGAAGATATCGATAATGAGACTATCTCGTAATATACTTTCTTTAATATCTATTTAACTTGTTAGCTTGTCATAGAGTCTTGAAAAAAACTGTCCTCAAAACTTTTGTTTGCCGCGTCTACTATACTAGTAGCGAAGACTCGCTACCCACCGGGTCCAAAAATAGGATGAAATAGGACTGTTGCGCTTTCTTTTGCTCTTATTGCCGTTACAGCAGGCATAGTGAGGCACCACTGACATGATGATGCTTTCTGGATCTTCTTTAGCTTCCGTTAAAAATACCATTGTTAAATACAATACGCGCTTAAGGTTTAATATTAGTTTCAAAAAAATTTAATATTGCATTTCTAAAATATGTACATTTTTACCTTATATCAAATTAATCGGCAACCTCCAAATATATTAATATACCAACTATGACTATATAGATGGGTATAAGATGACTATATAGAAACACATTAAAACATGTATTTATCTAAACATAATTAATCGTTATTAAATATTTTAATAACTTGCGAGCTAGTTATTAAAGTACCGCATGCCAGCATACTATTCTTTATCCTTCTAAGAAACGATTAGTAGTTTTCGCAAGCCCTTGTCCCAAGCGCACCGATAATATATGACACCCGGGCAGCGACTCTTTGATACTAGTATAGACTGTTGTCAACAGTTTCCATTAAAGATACCGATGCATACTGAATTTCGCTTATTATGAAGGTGCTTAATATTTCAGCTATTTAAGCTTACACAATTTTATATACAGATATTTTTTAACAGTATAACAACATTCTCTTTACGATTTTATCATGGAACCTATCCTCCTGATGATGCTTCGGTTTCGGAGCGAAACGATCGTTAAGATTTTGGTGGTGGTTGTGTGTATTGCTTGTGCAATTGTTGCTGGTGGAGGCGTCTTGGGATGCATGTGGTGACTTGTCCTGCATGTGTAAGGTGCGTGAATTTTGTCTGCTTCATACACATAAGCATTATAGCACCCGCGCGAATTATAGCAAAGTAGTTCTGTTACAGTGTCTGTATTATGGAATTAAGTAACGCCTGCTTTTATAAATCGTATAAAACATTCTCTTTACTGATAATAAGGATAGCAACTAAAGTTCACTGTCTCATTATAGTCTGACAAAAGACTTAAGAAACCCACTCGAACATTTGTGCTCCGGATATTAAACAAGAAATTGTCAAAGTACAAAAGGAACTTTCTTATTTTCTTTGTACTCTTATGTTAACTCCAAATGAATGTGTAAATTGTATATTTTGTATCACAAAAGGTTCCGTTGGTAGCTTATATAAATAGATTCTTTGAGACCAAATAGTAATATTATTTTGGTGTTTTCGGAACAAATATGAATCGGTCTGAACCAATGCCGTTGTTTTTTTGAAATCATTTTACGCTGTTGTGCGTAAAACCAAAGCTCTTCTATGTATTATATGTTATTGTAAAAATCGAGCTGTACATATCTGTGGCGAAAAGGCCCTGCCGTGGGGGGCCCAGTAACGACACACTGGGTCGGAACACCGATGGTAGAAGATTGTTCCGCCGATGAACGTTGTGTTCCCTATCGCTTTGGCCTGGACAACTACAATTACACTTACCGCAGTAACGTGGCTATCCAGACCGAGCGCCTGGTAGCCTCTAGTGGAGGAAGATGGTGATTTTCTGATGAAGAGGTGGCACGTGGCGGTACCGCCTGCTGGCTGGTGGAAAGTCTATACACTGCACTCACTAACACTATGTATAGCTACAATGTTCTTAAATAACGATAATAATAAAGTTTGTAGTTTGTTAAAGAGAAAGGAATATATAAGCGCTTTAAAAACGTATTTTGATGTTCACACCACGAGTATAAGCTTCGAGCACACGTCGAGTTCCTTCTCGTTGCAGCTCCCAGCGCCAACTTACTCGGTCGGGGACCAATGGCGATGCGTTACTGCGGTATGCTCAACAGAGCGTTGTCATCGGCCAGACCAAGCGCGCGAAATACAAATTAACGATGAGTGAACATACCGCCCACCAAAATACAGCTGGTATTTTCCGGATAAGTTAGATAAAAGAGATATTGATTAAAAAACTATGGGAACTAAGACTACACTTATTATTAAAAGGTTAACTACTATAGCTTATTACGATTCAATAGGAAGAGGGCAAAGTTTAACTAGAGGTCGTATGATAAGACTATTTTTAGTCTGAATAGTTGCCACACGGACGACTCCGTCAGGGCCCGGATGTAGTTTTGTCACTCTTCCTAATGACCATTGCAACGGCGTACGATTTTCGTCTTTGATGATTACTATTGAATTTAATTTTAACGTTTCAGATTCATTCGTCCACTTTGCACGTTGTGTTATAGAATTAAGATATTCATTCTTCCAGCGAACCCAAAAGTTCTGCAGGAAAGATTGAATTAGTTGCCAACGGTTCAATCGGTAAAGTTTACTATTAGCTACATTTTCGTCGGGAACGGATGTAAGCGGCTCTAGTGTTAAAAAGTGACCCGGAGTTAAGACGTTTAGATCATTTGGGTCAGAACTTAACGGATAAAGAGGTCTCGAATTTAAAACCGCTTCGATCTGGACAAACAAAGTGGTAAGTTCCTCGAAAGTTAACACTTGATTGCCAACAATTCGATAAAGATGTGACTTTGCAGCTTTGATTTGAATTTCCCAAACCCCACCGAAATGCGCTCCCGATGGAGGATTGAAATCGAATTTGATATGTTCAGTCTGCGAAGCCTTCTGTAATAACGATAAATAATTGCTAGCACCGATAAAGTTTGTTCCACAATCCGCATGGATCACACTACAACGTCCACGACGTGCCACAAAACGGCGTAATGCGGCTAAAAAACCGTCGGTAGAAAGAGAAGACACAACTTCAAGATGGACTGCCTTGACAGCCAAGCAGACAAATAAACAAAGATAAGCCTTGTCTATTTTAGCGCCACGGTGTGTCCCGATTTTGATTCGAAAAGGTCCACCGAAGTCAACCCCGACTACAGAAAAGGGTTTGACTTGGTTGACACGAAACGATGGAAGATCGCTCATATATGGTTGTAATGTTTTAGGCCGAGTCCTAAAACATCGAATACATTTTGAAAGACATCGTCGAATAGCTCGTTTCGCGGACAGTACCCAAAAGCGTTGCAAAATAAGATAATGAGTAGTGTTCTGTCCTGTATGACAATGTTTACGATGAATATATTCAATGAGCTTAATCGTGAATGGATGATCGCTAGGTATGAGAGCGGGATGTCTTTGTTCGAATGCTAAGCCAGCACGAGAAATTCGACCGCCCACCCTGAGAATCCCCTCCTCATCCAAGAAAGGATTGAGTTTTCGCAAGGGTTTCGCTAAGAGTTTATTCGATTTTAACTGTTGAATTTCATTCGCAAATGTGGAATTCTGAACGAATCTTACGATAAATAAAAGTGAATTATTGTTTTCAGTTTCAGTCAAAAGTGAACCATATTCACGCTTGGCTGAGGGTTTTATGTTAAACATAAACCGTCTGATATATGAAACGATACGTATTATTTTCTCGAGTGAAGAAAATCGTTCTAGTAAATAATCGATGGGTGAATTTGAATCATCAGTATTATTGGCGATCAACGCTACCGATCGACGCTCTTCGGTACGCACAAAATCCTCTTCATCGCTAGAAGGGATTGGAAATTTGGATGACTTGGGCCAACGGTCATGAGGCTCTGATAACCACGATGGTCCTGACCACCATAAAGAGTTGTGAAAAAGTTCGAGAGGATATTGTCCACGGGAAGGCACATCCGCAGGATTGTCAGGCGAAGCGATATGGTACCACGTCTCTGCAGGGAATAAATCTTGGATATGACTTACCCTATTAGCCACGAATGTGGTCCAGCGAGACGAATGGGAACGGAGCCAAGACAGAACGACAGTCGAATCTGACCACAAGTATAACGCATGTATGACTAATTTATCAAGATACGTATCCAGAACAAATTTTGTAAGATCTGTAAGCAGAACCGCTGCGCACAGCTCTAACCGAGGTAACGAAATTTTCTTAATGGGTGCCACACGAGCTTTTGCGCATAATAGCCGAATTTTAATAGATCCATCATCACATAAAGCACGCAGGTATAGCACTGCCCCGTAAGCTAATTCAGAACTATCGCAGAATCCGTGAATTTCATACCGAGTTGCACCATCAACAGTAAGACGACGAGAGAGTTGCAGGTCTTTGAGTATCGATAGCTGATCACACAGGGTTTTCCACGCGTGTGTTATTTCCTTGGGTGGTTCTTGATCCCACCCAATTCCAAGAATCCAAAGTCTCTGCATTAAGCACTTCGCTTTAATGGTCAGAGGTGAGAGGAATCCCAGCGGATCAAAAATCTTTGCAATCTCACTAAGAATATTGCGCTTGGTACAAGAACGGTTTGACGATTTGACATCGAATAAAAACGCGTCAGTAGATGGATCCCATTTAAGACCAAGCACCTTTAGTGTTAAAGGTTGACCATCCGAAAATAGTTTAGAATCACGCAAACATTCTTCCTGCGGAAGATCAGAAAGGAATTTAGATTCGTTACTAGCCCATTTCCTTAACTGGAAGTGACCCAACGAGAAAAGTTCTATAAGTTGCGATTTAGCTTTCATAGCAGCGTCTAGATCAGCACAACCGGTAACAACATCGTCTACGTATATCTCAGTAGATAGAATTTGCTCAGCAAGAGGAAATCGAGAGCCTTCGTCTTCTGCCAATTGCTTAAGAGTTCTGCATGCCAAATAGGGTGCAGATGAAACACCATAGGTAACGGTATTTAATCGAAATTCTTGTAAGACCTGATCGGGACCTGGTCTCCAGAAAATCCTTTGATAATCCTTATGATCATCAGCGATCAAAATTTGCCTATACATTTGACGTATATCAGCCATAAACACAACCGCGTGTAAACGAAAACGAAGAAGAACCTCAACGATGTTGGATTGAAGTTTAGGTCCTGTTAAAAGCGTATCATTTAAGGAAACTCCTTTAGCATCCTTAGCCGAGGCATCGAAAACAACGCGTAACTTAGTTGTCGCGCTATCGGGTTTAAGAACACAATGATGCGGTATATAGTATTTTCCATTGTTCAGGTCCTTGGCCTCGACCAATGACATGTGTCCGGATTGACGATAATCTTCCATAAAGTCCGAATATTCTTTATGTAAGAGAGGATCGCGTAAGAGACGCCGTTCGATGGCGTGAAACCTCCTCAATGCTATATCGCGAGAACAGTCAAATAACGGTTCTACGTTGTCCTTGAATGGAAGTCGAACTCCATATCTGCCAGAGCAATCACGATAATGTTCAGCGATAAAGGCTTGTTCACATGCAAGCTCCTCGGGTGTCAGAGATGACGCCTGGGGTACGTTGTCAATCTCCCAAAAACGTTGAACGATTGAAGCCAGCTCGTCCGATTTTGATGAAACTTGTAACGAATATGAAGATACGAGAGGCGTTCTACCCAATAAAAGCCAACCGAATACCGAATTTATCGCAAGTGGTCGATGACCATCACCTTTAATACAATCGCTGAGAAGCGATTCGGCGAAAACGTCTGCTCCGAAAAGAATATCAATCGGTCCAGGCATATCGAAACCTGGATCCGCTAATGGTAAGGATTGTAAGTGTGACCAACCTTTTGTATTAAGTTTAGCTACGGGTTGATCACCACAAATAGTTGAGATGACGTGCAGATCAATTTCGAATAAAGACGTGTTGTTTGATGCAATTGTAGAACGAACTACACCAGATATATCTGCAGCCATCCCTCCTATACCGTTGATGTTCACTGCGCTTGAGACCGGGTTCAGATTCAAGCATTGAACTGCCTGGCACGTTATAAAATTATTTTGACTTCCGGTATCAAACAGCGCGCGAAAAGAATGATACTGACCGCTCGCATCTTGTATTTGAACTATAGCCGTAGCAAGAAGGACCGTTGTATTCGAAACCTTGTTACTAAATCTAGAACCTGCGCCCTTAGCAACTAGAGACACAGACCGAGAGGCTATCGCGTTTGAATCAGTATCCGTCGAATTGTTAATACGATCCTTATGAAGCAACGTGTGATGTTTGTGTTTACACCGCAAACATCGGAAAATCGATTTACAATCTTTTAATTGATGCGACTGTTTAAGACAGTTAAAGCACCACCGTTTATCACTCGCGATAGACATCCGCTCGTCAACGGATTTAGAATGAAAAGATTTACATTGTGAGATCGGATGGAAGTCGTTACAAAAAGAACATTTCGCAACCGGTTTGTTATTACTATCGTCTTTTACGATTTGATTTGATTTATTAGAATTATCTGCGACTAACGTATGATTCACTTTTAAACGATTATTATAATTGAGTGAAGGTTTAGGCGATTCCTTCGACGTATTTTTTGTTTTAGAAGTGTCGCAGAAATGACTATCCCGCACCAGTGCTTCACACTTTGAATGTAAAAATTCCTTTAACTGTGAATAGTTAGGAAATTCAGACTTACAGCACTTCTCCTCAAAATCACGGCGCAATCTTGCATCTAATTTTGATAGAACGTGATAGACGATAACGAAGTCCCACTGCTCGACTGGAAGTTTTAATTTTCTTAAAATGCTCAAATTTTCATCAATGCAATCCAACGATCGACGAAACGCATTTGTGTTTTGAAGGTTGAAATTAACGTTTAAAATATCCCTCCAGCAAGTGAACGCTAACTCACGCTTATCTTGATATCGCGCAACCAAAGCCGCGTACGCATCACAGTAATAATCACTCGTCACAGGGAATGCGCGAATAAGTGCTAACGGATCGTCGCTTAAAGAAGATTTTAAGTAGTGGAATTTCTCCACATCGGTAAGAGAAGAGCAGTCGTGAATGAGCGCGTTGTAAGTGTCAAAAAACTCGGGCCACTTTTTCAAATCACCAGAAAAAGTAGGTAACTGAATTTTCGGTAGTCTAATGTTTGATAATGATTTGTTATCAGATTGTATATTTGACAAGTTGGATGTATTTAAAACGTTGCTCGTTAAACTACGCCGTATTGACATAACTTGAAAATGAATGTCATCAAAACGAGTACGAATATCATCATCATCATCGTTGACCTCCTCGCATGAACCCACAAGTTCAAGAATTGAAAAGTGCGCCTGCTCAAACTCAGAAGTAAATTTTTTTACTTGATCGCAGTATGACAAAAACAAATCGCATTGACTAACATCGATTTTTGCTTGTAATCCGACCTCTAATGCTTTAGACATACGGTTCAACGCAATAGTACGTTTTCTGCGTAACGAAGGTAAATCTTGAATTGTATAACTATCTGTTGCCGCATATTTTACTTTAGATTTACTCGCAGAACTAAGTTTACGGAGAGTACGCTTTGGATTAAATGCCATTTTGATATTTCGATTAAAAAATCGCAAAAATTAAATATGTTATTACGTATTTACGAATAATTAGACTAGCCGGCGCAAGCGAGTGGCAGCCGACCGCTTGAAAACGTAATATTTATTATATTTAACTGCGATATGTGAGAAACTGAACTCCGTATAAACTAAATAAAGTTTAATAAGAAAGATGTGCGTGTGAACTTGACTAACAAACTATCTCGATATGAAATAGTTGTTTCGATTCTTATATTTGTATAAGACCGGTTAATTTATTATTACAGCCGATTATTAATGTAATATGAAACACCGCGAAACAAAAATAGTTTGTTTCATATAAGACCTGTAATAATGAACGTATGAAAATCACTACAGTCACTAAATAGATACATAAACACCGTATAAGAATATAAAATTTATGATTGTTTACGTACCTGTTCGTATGTGTAGTAAGTAATCCGAATTCGATGTATAGAACATAAAACTGTCACAGCCGATAAATACACATAAACACCGATAATTAGAAAATTAAGATTGTTTATATGTGATCTGCAACAATTTAACTATTCCACGGATACGAATTGGCACGAAATTAAAGCTGCTTATAAATTTCGACGAACCTAAAAACACAATCTGTCAAACGTTCGCCGCTCTTCGCGTATTACGAATAGATTTATAGAACGAATGTAGCTACTAGTGCACAGATAAGTAACAAACAACAAAATGCAACGTAAAGAACTAACTCTTAAATCTTTAATAGCATAGTGAACGAATGCATAGATAATAAGTTACGAACTATTGCACAAAGTAATTATGCACAAAATGGCCGCTTTACTTTTACGTATTTAAGAAAAAATGTATGATTACAAACGATATATGATTCGAATTGGTAGGAAATTATGATTTTTAGATTAGTTTTAATTAGGATTAGTTGATTATATGCACTAAATACGTAAATAATATGATTTTAATGGGAAATAGTACTATTTTACTCAACGAAAAATACCAGCAATATTAATACGAATTTTGAAAATACCACTCCACAGTGAGATTACTAGGCATTCCCGGGTTTCGGCACCAAAAAATGTGGCGAAAAGGCCCTGCCGTGGGGGGCCCAGTAACGACACACTGGGTCGGAACACCGATGGTAGAAGATTGTTCCGCCGATGAACGTTGTGTTCCCTATCGCTTTGGCCTGGACAACTACAATTACACTTACCGCAGTAACGTGGCTATCCAGACCGAGCGCCTGGTAGCCTCTAGTGGAGGAAGATGGTGATTTTCTGATGAAGAGGTGGCACGTGGCGGTACCGCCTGCTGGCTGGTGGAAAGTCTATACACTGCACTCACTAACACTATGTATAGCTACAATGTTCTTAAATAACGATAATAATAAAGTTTGTAGTTTGTTAAAGAGAAAGGAATATATAAGCGCTTTAAAAACGTATTTTGATGTTCACACCACGAGTATAAGCTTCGAGCACACGTCGAGTTCCTTCTCGTTGCAGCTCCCAGCGCCAACTTACTCGGTCGGGGACCAATGGCGATGCGTTACTGCGGTATGCTCAACAGAGCGTTGTCATCGGCCAGACCAAGCGCGCGAAATACAAATTAACGATGAGTGAACAATATCTTTATGATGATAATCTATATTTGTGTTGTTTAATAAGGATATATGTAAGTTCACAGTTAGAGCTGTGATAGCCCATCGGTGAGACCGTGCGACTCTTTCGAGGGCAACACGAGTTCAAACCCGGGCCGGCACCAATGCGTTTTCCTATTAAAACTCATGTGTCTAATTGATAATTGCAATTTGTCACACGCTTTTCGGTGAAGGAAAACATCGAGAGGAAACCTGCATATCTCTAGAGAATTCTGGAGATATGTGTAACCTACCAATCCGCATTGGAGCAACGTGTTTGGTCTTAGCTCCAACCCCGGAGAGAATAGGCCTCCTCTCTCCAGAAACGGAGAGAGGAGGCCTATTCTCAGCAATGGGATTGAAACAGGCCGTTACTTTACTTTTTGTTTTTTATGTAAGTTACTCTATTTAGATAACATAGCCTTCAAGGGTTCTGATATAAGCTTCAAAGAAGTTTGTAGGAATCTGCTTGAATAAAATTTAGATAATTAGATGCATTTATTGTGCGACAAGCCATAGAAAGATATTTCATTGGAATAATCATCGTAATCATCAGAAAATGATGGTAAATTCCATTTTATTTCGGTACTTTTCAGTAATTTGCTTTCATCTTCAAACCATTGCTCGAGCGAGCGGTACGGTGGCACTCACTCACTAGATATCATTCATACATCCTATATTAAAAAGTTTATATTAAAATAAAATATTAGCTTTCCTATATACCAAATCGTTGGAGTTGTTAAAATCATGTATAGATGGCATCACTCGTCCATGGCATCCATCGCGCTATTGTTTGTCGTTTTTTATTATGATAAGTGTATTCTTACCCCGAATGTTTTATTTCAAAAAGCGCCACATAAAGCCGACGTTCGGTCTTGCAAGAGACACCCTTAAGGTGACGCTCCTAGGGAGACGGTAGTGCGTTAATGCACTCGCTCTTATCAATTTTTCGCCCCATATCCAGTGACGCTGTCGAAGCCATTAAGGTCAACAGCATTAGTCAATTCGAAAATAATGTTTTTAGTTAAGTTAAGAAAGTTGTGCAGATCTCAATTGATGTATACATCATAAGGTTCGGTAATTAGTTCCATTATATAGTGAACTACAACCTAAAGATTCATGTTCGTCCGCCCGTGGCATCGAGATTTAAGTCAAGGTTAAGTTCTTAAACAAATAAATAGTAACCAAAAGATAGCGTCTATTTAGACCGCTGAACAATCAATATAAAAAA
This sequence comes from Morpho deidamia, assembly GCA_947086505.1. Lineage (NCBI taxonomy): Eukaryota > Metazoa > Arthropoda > Insecta > Lepidoptera > Nymphalidae > Morpho > Morpho deidamia. The sequence continues at coordinate 18,018,452 of CAMTZC010000024.1, forward strand.
ATAAAATTACAGTATGTATTTTAAAAAATTCATTCAACATGCTTCAGGCCCGTCTCATTAAAGTGTATTTAAGCGAAACGCTTAATTTTAATAACTAAATTAATTAATTTTAATTTTAATTAAATTAGTAAATAATGGCTTAATTTTAGTGGCAAAATAACTATGGTGGTACCCATGGTGTTGAAATTATTCGAACTATGTGAAGTGACGATGCAAACCCAAGTTCATCGATAAATCATAAACGCAGTTATGACATAGAGAACCTTATTTTCCCTTATTTTTAAAATAAAGTTTCTAGTTTCAAAAGAATTCAATAGTTCGGTTACTATTTGTTTGTTTTATAACTTAACCTTGACTTAAATTTCGTTCTAGTTCACTATATAATGGACAAAGAACTAATTACCGAACCCTATGATGTAATGTAGTATCCTTAGTATATCTAAGTTGAACCACACAACACAATATTAGCGACTTTCTTTTCATATCTTCTATGTTTCTCTTTTCTGCTGCTTTTGTATATGGTGTACAATAATAGCATAAATAAATGTATGTGTTATTAAATTACAAAAACGCAGCTTCGGTAAACCACCGCGAATGGAATGACAGCTTAATATAAATCCGGCTGAGTAGAATAGACCATCCTCTTTCTTACCGAGGGGTCGTAAATACGACTAAGCTAAGTTCTGACGTCAGGCAGGCGGCCAGTCGTAAAATACGTAGCCAAATCATGTGTCATCAAGTATGTAACTTATTTTGCCTACCCCACTTAGAGTTGTATAAGGGCAGGTGAATGATGCTAAATGTAGAGTGGACTATCCGTTTTCATAACTGATACATTCAGAAATCGTAAAAGCACATGCTCAAATAACCGCAAGCGATGCGTCGCTGTGCGATTTTGTCGTGGAGTCCATCTTCTGATGACGATTCGGTCGGCGAAACGATTGTTTCATTTCGGCTTATTTTACTATGAAGATACAAACGAAATCAAGAAGACTAGCCTTAAGATATCATTCTAATCCTTTCTTTAAATACTAATAAAATTATATCTATTTCTCATATTATCCAACCATTGTAAAGTTAAAGTGCGGATACATTGCACGAAACTCGAAAGTTTGAAAAAATAATGACAAAATACTTCGTAGTCAAATAAAATAAATAGAAATGATAAAACTTGTAAAAGAAGATAAAAATTTATGAATATTACAAAACTTGAGGTATAAAGTCTGTATAATATTACCAATTAGGGTCATTTAACAAGTCTAGGAGTCAAAGAGGTTTAGTTTGTATTTAGTACTATAATTTATAACGTGTGGTGTGGAGAACCTGCGTAAAAGAAGAAGAGATTAAATTTAAAATAAACAAAATAATTATTTAAAAACTCGCTATTCGCTGATAAATAAATACCAGACATTCCAAAGTTAAAGAGGTCTCTCAACCCTGCACCATTAAAGGGGATAGAACGAAAGCAATTTGCAAAGTCTACAAAATTACAATCATAAAATTGCCAAGTATAGATTAAAGTTACGTTTGAGTTGCGAGACTGTGGGACTTTTAATGAAGTCACGGTATCAGAATTAGATACATATTATGAAATGGTGAATTGAAAATTGTAAGAGAAAAATTTGTTCTAATACAAAAATTATCTTATTTTTTAATTTAAACTATCGTGAGTAGTATTCATTGTTAATATATAGATACCGACTATACTCACGTCTAATTTTAGCGGGTTAGCCCGACTAGTTACGAGCCCATCTAGGGCACTTATTAATGAGCTCTTTATACGACGTTATCGCGGCAGGAACTGTGTGCAGCAGCTCGCTGGGCGCGACTCGTAGATGACTTGGAGACGGCAAGATAACGTCGTGTAAAGAGCTCATGAATAAGTGCCATAGATGGGCTCGAAACTAGTCGGGCTAACCCGATAAAATTAGACGTAAGTATAGCCGGTATCTATATATTAACTAATTAGCTTATTTATAGAAATAGGCGTTACTTTGCGGAGATCCACGATACAGGAAATAGAAACTATAAGTAATGATAAATGTAGAGTGGAATTGCTTAGTAGGAATGGTAGAATAGACCACCCTTATTTCTTACCGAGGTGTCGTAAAAGGTGACTAAGGTAAGTCGACCCGCCGTGTGATATCCAGCTGAGTAGAATAGACCACCCTCTTTCTTACCGAGGGGTCGTAAAATACGACTAAGGTAAGTTGACGTCAGGCAGGCGGCAGGTCGAAAAATACGTAGCCAAAACATGTGACAACATGTTTGTGTTCTGCCTACCCCACTTAGAGTGGGATAAGGGCAGGTGGATGATGCTAAATGTAGAGTGGACTGTTCATTCTCAAATTACCGCTAGCGATGCGTCGCTGTGCGACTTTGTCGTGGAGACCATCTTCTGGTGATGATTGGGTCGACGAAACGATTGTTTAGTTTATGAAGATACAAATAACGAAGACTAGCCTTAAGATATCATTTTATCCTTCGCTAAATACTAATAAAATTATATCTATTTCTTATATTATCCAACCATTGTAAAGTTAAAGTGCGGATAAATTGCACGAAACTCGATAGTTTAAAAAAATAATGACAAAATACTTCGAAGTCAAATAAAATAAATAGAAATAATAAAACTTGTAGAAGGAGATAAAAATTTATGAATATTACAAAACTTGAGGTATAAAGTCTGTATAATATTACCAATTAGGGTCATTTAACAAGTCTAGGAGTCAAAGAGGTTTAGTTTGTATTTAGTACTATAATTTAATAATTCTCTTACAGTGAACTTCAATTTTATTAGACACTTGCGATAAGGCCTCGTGTTGCTGAGGCTTAGTCTGGTATCGATTTCTAATCAAAATAAAACTGTCATTGACAGTTAAAATAAAATGCTCCGATAGCCACCAAACTTTATAGCATTATTGCCGAGTCAAAAACCAAAATTAATCCAAGAATACTTCATTAAAATCGGTCCAGCAGTTTCGGAGCCTATAGTAAACATATGTACATATTTTTCTGTTATATACTCGTATATAGTCAAATGGAGCCCGCGATTTCGTTCGCGTCGACTTTCCAATTAAATAATTTTGGCACAAGAGTAGCTTATAAAAATAAATAGCGTTAAGGTACCGGCTATACTCAGGTCTTATTATATCAGGTGACTTGATGCCGATTTCTATATATTAACTAAAGGAATATGAATTCGATTATTCTTCCTTCAAAATATATTGATTTGTGAATAATCGAATAATTCGTATTGAGAAAATCAATTATAAATAATCAATTTGAATTTGAAAAAAAACTTATTCACATATTATTGTTCGCGTATTCACAATCGAGTTTTAATAGACGTAAATGTATAAGAGGACCTCGTTACTTGAGAACTTTTGAAGGGGCTCAGCGGACGTCTATCGGTTAACCATCGTTATTTACCAGAAGTATGCATTATAATACGGTAAATACTTCTTGAACAATATAGACACTTAAAGCTCCGATATTTATCGGAAATCCTTACAATGGTATGCTTTCTGCTGCAAGCTTAGACTTCACAACAGATTCTGAAGAGTATTTCTACTGACTTTAAACATATACCAATGATAATTGAGAAACATCGATCTCGATTTCATTCAACAAACAGATTTTCACTTAAATAGACTTGAATAAGGAACAGATTTTGACTTAAATTAATTGCAATAATGAAATTTGGCCTTTATTTGTTAATAAAATGAAGAAGGTACTGCTCTAATCAATGCTTTGGATAGCAAAATGTAACTAGTTATAAAATTTACATTTTGAAAAGAGCAACCGCCGAGTTTCTTGCTGGCTCTTTTAGGTAGGAACAGCTTTCCAAACCAGCATTAGAGTTGAAGTTTCAAGAGCACTTGACTTGAATAAAGAAGTCACTGCGAAAAAAAATCAACATATTCTAAAACTTGTTAAAAAGTACTTTTGAATCGACAGTTTCGGCTGATTATGGAAGATGTTCTTATCGTTAAAGATAGCAAGAAATTTTGCCTGCTTCATACACATTGGCTTTGCATGCATTCACTTAACCCGTGCGGATTATAGCAAAGTAGTTAGTTCTGTTATATTGCTTGTAATATGGAATTCCGCAAAGTAACGCCTTCTTCTATAAATCATAGCAAGAAATATCGGCGGTTTCCTCTTTCCAAAATATAATTCTTATACCTAAGCTTTTTGTCATTTTACATTATGTCATTGCAATCCATGCAGTCTACAGAAAGGTTAACATTAAATGTAAGAAATATGTTTTGCTTTAGTGTGTATCTGTTTGTTTACGCGGCGCATGCGACTATAGCTCCCAGCAGGCGAGTTTTTTTACAATTGCATGACTTTTTGAACACAATTTACAAAAAACCGTAATGTACTATGAACTTAAACCTTGCGAAAGAATTGCACTACCTTCTAGTAAAACTGTACCAAAATCCATACAGCGGATTAGTAGCAAATCGCTCACACACATACTTTTGGGGACTTTGTTTTAAGTACTTTGTAATAAGTAATATGCCAAAAGGATATTTCACATTTCCAAATAAATATATATCATATTACCCTCATTTATTTGATACGTACAATTTCCATTAATGATTATTACACAAGATTATACAAACAATCATAAATCATGGAAGGCAATTATGCAAATATTTTAATTCAATGCTAATATTAAACCTGATTGAATGCTAATATTAAATATGATGATTGAATACTATATTTATGATTGCTCGCTGTTTGGTATCCGGCAGAATAGAATAGACCACCCTCCTTTCTTACCGAGGTGTCGTAAGAGGCGACTAAGGTATGTGCCGTGTGCTATCCGTCTGCATAGAATAGACCACCCTCAGTTCTTACCGAGGTGTCGTAAAAGGCGACTGGGGTAAGTTGACGTCAGGCAGGTGGCCGGTCGTAAAATACGGAGCCTTGTTGTGCCGACCCCACTTAAGAGTAGGAAAAGGGCAGGAGAATGATGATTGCTATATAATATATTCTGACAGGGCTATGGTGAGGTAATGAAGTTTTGTGTGAATATTAGGTTAATTGAATTTTAGATCTTTGATTTGTTCACGTTCAGTAGTGAGATCTCATTGGCTGGCTGCCATCACAGTAGCGTCATCTCTTGGCAACTTGTTACATTATTAGTACTTTTGTATTATGTATTATGGATCTCCGCAAACTAACGCCTAATTCTATAAATTTTAAATTAATAAAAAAAAAATATAGCAAATATGTTCAAAGCGACGTTGGTATTTGAGAGACAAACTGGAACTTCGTCCCTTACTTTCACTCCCCACTTACAATTCCTACTTTCAGCTTAGTACGTGCCGTCGCAAAACTTGATTTAATACAGACAGACATTCATATTGTAAGTTGAAAGGACTTTAACCTCATAATATTTCAATTTACTCCGAACGTAAAAAGATCATCGCCCACTATTTAGCTTGCTCTTTTATTTTACCGTGTGGTATCCGGCTGAGTAGAATAGACCACCTTTATTTCTCATCAAGGTGTCGTAAAAGGCGACTAAGGTAAGGTGACCCACCGTGTGGTATCCGGTTGAGTAGAATAGACCACCCTCTTTCTTACTGAGGTGTCGTAAAATACGAGTAAGGTAAGTTGACGTCAGGCAGGTGGCCGGTCGTAAAATACGTAACCGAATGATGTGACAACATGTTTATGACATGTTGTGCCACCCCACTTAGAGTGGGATAGGGGCAGGAAGATGATGATGATGTTATTTTAGTATTTTCTAGTATGAATTGTTCCTTTTAGAAGCTTTTATTTAATTTTTTTAGTAATTTTTTCCGGTTGTCTGTCACCCATAACATATGTATTAAGTTACTTACTTTGGGAACGGACGACCGTGTCTGTAAGTATCCGATATATTTAATATCACTATTTTAATGTGCTGTTCCTTATTTGTTATTTAATGTTTAATATTAAGAAGCGATCCCGAATCACGCAAAATCTTGCTACGGATAAGTTACCAAAAAATTTAAGTTGAAATTTTCAAATTCACAGTGAAATTATAAAAGTTTCTATGCTGAATTGTTCTATTTGCATTGCAGATTTTCCCATCACTTTAGTAAAAAGACTGGATTCCCTTCATATTTGTTCATTTCATAACCACTGTAAAACTTCTAGTAAATTTGATTTTGTCATACAAATAAAGTGGTAGTATACCTTTTAAATTGATTTATTCCTAAGCTTTTCTCTTGGATGTAATATATGTGATTAGATTATAAAACAAGCTAAGCGTGTTCTTGCGTGTAATTGTCAGATTAGTGTTAGAATCTTTTTGAATTATTTAATGCAATATGTAGTATTATTTATTAGCAATTGTAGACTTTAAAATGGGCCTCAAGAAAGCTGAGAGTCACTCAGCGGGTAATGGACTGGGTTATGCTTGGAGTATTTCTGTGAGATCAAATCGGATATGAGGAGATCCGTAGAAGCTGGTTCTTCTAGAGTCACCGATATAGCTCACCGTATCGCTAAGCAGAAGTGGCCCCGCCCATTGCCACTTCATATGACCACCCTCTTTCTTACCGAGGCATCGTAAAATACGACTAAGATAAGTTGACATCAGACAGGCGGCCGGTCGTAAAATACGTAGCCAAATCATATGACAACATGTTTATTACATGTTGCCTACTTATAATGGGATAAGGGCAAGAGGATGTGCCGACCGCACTTAGAATGAGATAAAGGAAGGAAAATGATGATGATCTTAGAAGTTAACAAAATAAAATTTCCGAGTGACAAAATATAAAAAGAGGGATGGTCGAAAATAGACACAACAACGTATGGCTGACTAGACATTATAAGCATTCTACAATGAATAAATGCAGAAGAATGATGGTGATCCTAGAAGTTAACACAAAATTGAAAAAGATTGGATAGTAACAAATTGACACAACAACACGTGACTTGCTAGAAAGTACTAGTATTCTACAAGAGTTTTTGTAAGTTAGTTATGCACAATTACCTTTTTCCAACTCTTTTCTATAATTACGATATGATGAATATCCAAGTAACGTGCGCTAGACTGTAGAATCGTTTTTAAAACTAGGGTTGTCGGACAGCTGAGTTATTAAGAAATCATTACTTGTTATGTTTTATTTAATCTAAAAGTAATGAAAAAAATATTGTTTTACTATAATTTGTGATCAAATAATTATTCTTATTAATATTATATTCAAAATTCAGTTTTTAATATTAGATATTGTTCACTTTGATGTTATTTATAACTCTCATACATATATTTCAAATACACAAAACAGATTTCTGATAAAGAAACAAAAAAACTGCATATTTAAGACAAGATACTAAACCTAGTATATACGTACACAGCTTGATGTTGCAAAAAATAAGCAAATCTATGAAGTCTGTTAGGAACTCTTTTAGAAAATTTCACATATGACTCGCATGTAGAGTACTCAAAGATATAATGTGATTTCTCCCACTATTAATCTAGTTCAATTATTATCCTTCTTTTATACCCCTAACATACTCCAATTGGGATCGACAAAATATATTATATCTTCATCTTCCATTCTCCTCTGTCATTTGTCAAATCTGATGCTACTCCTTTTATATGCATTATATATTCTTCAGACAATCCATACATTTTTTTGCGGCCTGCCTCTAATCATACATTCAAACACATTTAGATTTAATAGTCTTCTAGTCACATGATACTTTATAATATACTAGCTGTACCAACAACGGCTTCGCCCGCGTGATTTTCAATGATTTACGAAACACTTCCCAAATTTTCGAATTGTGAGTTAACCGTGGGAGATAGAGACATGCTTTTGCGGACTTTTTTGTGGTATTTCTATAGATACACAATTCTCTACTACATTACTTTAGCGTATGTCTGCTGGTTTACGCAGCACACGCAACTCAAGCTCCCAGCAAGCAAGTTTTTTACCAACTACGCGATCTCTTCAAGACAATTTACACAATACCGATATGTATTATTTATTTAAACCAAATTGTTCTGTCTTTTGATAAAAACTGTACAAAAATCCGTTCAGTAGATTTTGAGAAAATCGATTACATACATACATACAGGTTTTAGGTACTTTTTTATAATAAGTACAGATTTATTTTACGTACGCCCTTATGCTATATCCTCAACCCAAAGGTTGCACGGAAGAGATCGCTGCGTTGCGATAAGGCCGCCAAGAAACGATAAAATATATAAAATAACATTAACAACCCTGGTGCTACAGTATCAAGAAAGTACATACTGTTAAAATATAGAATTAATTACGGCTACCTGAATAAGAAATGGGTTGGTTGCGAGAAATTTAATCAATTTCGCAAAATATTATACGGGCCTGACATTTTTACGGTTAAACTCATTTGTAATTAGACTTCGCTTGCTTATTATTCAAAAATATGATTAAGTGTGCTTTGTAACTCGTTAAATAGTTTAACTTTTAATATTTATAGCTTTCCTTGTTCCTAGAATTTATAGCAGCTAGCGTTACTTTGTAATATTAACTACAGAGAATTCTTTATTTTACTGCTGAGTTAAAATAATTGAACTTAATTTAATTTAATTTTTGTGCATAAGAATATACATAATTATAAAAAAATAGGCGATGTATATAATAGACAAAGTAGGAACCGACATAAGATTACGGTTCTTGCTTTGCACCTTAAAAAGTACGTTTGTGGGTTTGGGTATAAGATTCTTTAATAAAATTCCGCAATCGATTTTAGCTTTGCCATTGCATCAGTTTAAAAACACTTTAAAAAAAGGCTAATACAGAAAGCCTAATATACTGTTGAGGATCACTTAGACGATAAGAATGCGTGGACATAGCTACTCTTCGACCCTGTACAAGACAGTAATGACTAAATGTAAGTAGTGATAAGAATTTATACTTTGAAAAGAGCAACCGCCGAACCAGCTGTACAGATGACGATTCAAAAGCACTTGTTTACAAGTTTACTTGATTAAATTTTGGATTTGAATTTGAAGTGTCGCGTGGGGAATATGAAGGAATATAAACTATTATTTTTTATTTTTAACTAGCAGTTGCGCCCACGCGGAAATCAGCGTATTTAATTGAAATTTTGAAGTTGAAGTTATTGCGAGTTAACCATAAGAGACAGAGATATGCTGCTTTGAACTTTTTTTATAGTATTTTTGTAGATCTACAATTTTCTAGTACATTACTTTAGTGTAACTCAGTTGGTTTACGCGGCGACCGGGACTAAAGCACCCAGAGGGCGAGTTTATTTACAATTGCGCGACCTCTTAAATATAATTTACAAAAACCGTAATATACTATTAACGTAAAACTTCCGTAATAATTGCATTAATTTTTAGTAATAATCTTATAAAAATCCGTTCAGTAGATTTGAAAAAATCTTTGTTTCATAATAAGTATAGATAGCTATAAGCAAATTCCGCCACGATAACATCGCTATCGATAAAGATAAAGAGTTCATGAATAAGAGCCTCTTGAAACTACTCGGACTCATTCCATAAAATAACGTGAGTATAGCCAGTCTCTACACATTAATTATGAATACCGCTGAATAAATTATCGTTAGTTTTAAAATGAACGAATAAACGAATGAATTAACAAGATTTCTATAGCCTATATCTATATAGTATATTATCTATGGCCTATACGTTACCCCGCTGTGTAAGCATTAATTGTGCCAAACTTGAACGATATTAGTTATTTTATATGAAATTAATCATTTTAAAGAAAAGTTATTAAACGAACGTTTTGAATTTATAAACAGTTGGTTATACATGGGTAGAAAATACACAGATCTCCCTTGTGAACATGTCACATGCCCACCTGCCAATCTTATTAGGGCCTTCAACGAGACGGACCAAGAAGAATTGGTTAAAATTTCATACACCATTTATTAAAAACTTTTATATGGCAGGAGACATTATCGCGATGGAAGCTAAAAGCTTAAGCTATACTCGGCACTCTTAGCCTGAGATACTGCCATTACACACTTGAGCAGAAAACAGAAGTGCACTCACCACAATCGGGTAATCTATGCGCTCATAAACGGGTTTGAATCAGCTTTATGTCGTAATATTTGTGCCAAAGCTCATTCTTGTACGCGCAAAAGTAATAATAAAATTATTTTGAAAATAATCCGCAATATATAAAAATATTACGTTGAGCTGTATATTGTCTGTTGCTGTCGTCCGTGCGTCACAAAATGGCGACCACTGAAAATCGGTGCTCAAATTTCAAATTCGAAACAAAGCCGTTACCCATTTTGTCTCACCACGGCTTTATAAACAAATTTGTTTTTTTTTGTATTATTTCGTGTATAATTTTGTGGTATGTACGTCATGAATAAAGTTTTTCTTTCTTACATTCTTTCTATATGTTAAATGTAGAGTGGACTATCTGTTCTCATACCCGAAGGTGGAATGCATGAAGGATTAGTAAAAACACATGTACAAACCTCCACAACGCGAATCTGCGTCTGATTGTAACCATATAATAATTTTTCACAAACCCACTTTCCCATTATAATTTGAATGGGGCAAACAAACAGTCAAGGCATAGGCTAATAAACGATTAAAAGTCACAATTTTTTCAACCGCTCGGTCCTTTTGCAAGCCATCTTCTAATATCACTTACAGTACCAAATGGTCCGTTAATGATTTATTCATGAGACAAAGTGGGTTTGGGGTCTAGGGGAAAACTCTGTTGTAACAACGCAAGGCGATGTTTATCGTAAAATGTAAAAGAGTTCTTGTGTTTTTTCTTTTCACAAAACAAAAAACTGCATTTCGTTTAGTCGTATCGTTAGTAGTCATCGTTTCGTTTCGTTAATAGTTTATTGATTTTAAAATCCTATTTATTTACGCTGTGCTTCTAGATAAAATATTTGCTGGATAATATTTTTTACTACAAAAAGAAACAAAAGAATAATAAAAATTGTTTTAAAATTTAAAATTGCTACCCTAAACGTAAGTTGGTAGCACTGTCTTGGGTTAGCGTCGTTGAGTTTGACGTTTCGGTTTAGCGGCGTGTGTTCATCTTTTTATCGAGAATTTTGATATATATAATTATCGGATAAAGTTGGATTCATTAGTTATTGTTTATATATTGAGAATATTATATACACCTACACACACCACATTACACAAGTGAAGTGATTGTGCAGTGCTAAAAGAAGTTCCGGGCCCGGCTAGATCAGGAAATTCACAAGGCAGTTGATAGTTACAAAACTCCGCTATTATTTTATTTATGTGCATAGGTTGCTCCGTGAATCGCGGACGCACATTTTCTGGTGGCAGAGCGTGGTTAGTGAGTTTTGTAATTCCTGTCTTATTTGCATCATATTTTGTTAGTTGCGATTTCTCGTTATTTTTATAAAAATATTTGTAGGTAGGTACTTTTTGTATACGTTGTTAGAAACAATGTCATATATTAGTTCCCAGAATATCTTACGTGCGGTTTATAAAATAATAATTTGATGTTGATTCCGGTATTTCGATGTGTTCGAAATAACTTACGCGAATTAAGTTGTTAACATATTTTTACTTCGATAATTTTTTGAATTACTATTTTTTGTTTTCTTTTCTTTTATTATAATAAATATTGGTTTACGCGTAAATCATAAAACTTATTAATCGTACTAATTAACGGTTGTTGAATTTCTTTGTTTGGATATATGTATATTTGGAAATTATAATTAATAGTATTATTTAATATTTGATATATCATTAAGGGGAACTTTGTCCAGCTTTAAGCTTAAGTTACAGTGGTTATTGAATGGCGCTCCCGTGTGGGCGGAGCGGCTGACTGCCAGGTCCCTGCCTCTGCTGCGTACAGCGCAGAGGATCATGGCGATCAGACTCGTGCGGGGCTACCGGATCATTTCCGGCGAGGCGGCCTGCGCCTTGGCTGGGTCCCCTCCCTGGGACCTGGAGGCCAAGGTGCTAGCTCAGGCCTACCACCGTAGAGTCGATGCCCGTTCATCGGGGGGAGACTTGGCGGTGGTAGAGGTGAACTGGCGGAGGGAAGCTCAGGAGGAGCTCCTCCGCCAATGGAGGCGGCGGCTGGAATCGCCCAGTGCAGGAGGCTGGACGATTTCGGCCATCCAGCATTCTCCAGGGCTGGATCGCCAGGAGGCATGGGGTCCTCACCTTCCGCTTGACGCAGGTACTTTCCGGACATGGATGCTTCGGGAGGTATCTGCGGAGGGTGGCCCAGTGCGAAGTGTCTGGTGTGTGCCACGAATGCGGCGCCGAGTCTGATACGGCGCTGCACACGCTCGCAGAGTGCCCAGCGTGGGCGGTTCAGCGGGCGAAGCTCGTGGCAGAGGTGGGGCACGATCTCTCCCTGCCCGCCGTGGTTCGTGCCATGGTGGACGGGGAGGGATCGTGGGCAGCGATGGCCTCCTTCTGCGAGGACGTTATCTTGCGGAAGGAGACGGCGGGACGGATCCGGGAAGCCGAGTCTTTGGATCCGATCCGCCGCAGGCGAGCGGGGCGCAGGCGACTCGCCGAAGTCCGTCGCATGCTGCCCTAACGGGGACCTTCTGGGCGTTCCGAACGGGGTTTATCGGACGCCCGCCTTATAAGGTCCCCGAGGCGGTCGATGCATCTGGTGGTCCCGATGCATCGTCCAGCGGAGGGAGGGGCCACTTTTAGAGAGGCCCCGACCCAGAGGTTGCGCACTCTGGGGTTTAGAGTTGCTGCTGGCGGGGGTGGGGTCAAATAAGGTACCCTGCACCCGCCACCAGCAGCGTGGGGAGCATACAGGTCGTTTTAGTCGGTGCGAGTCCGACATAACCACCGCCTGTCCCCGTCGGGCGGTGGTACCCATAAGGGGTTTTTTCCTGTATAAAAAAAAACAGTGGTTATTGAATACTGCGGATTTAATAGGACGCCCGGAATAAAGCGGTCAGTTAATTGTGAGGATGTTAACGGTTACAACAGAATTTGGAGTTTTAGGAGATTCGTATTTGCGTATTCTTGAGATGGCTTATAGTTTAGATATCGGTTACTTTAAGTTAGTTTTTTTGGTTAGAAGCAGTAACTGCTTGGGCAGGGGAATGTTCGGTATTTATAATTGCCACCCTATACGTCAGTTGGCAGCACTGTCTTGGGTTAGCGTCGTTGAGTTTAACGTTTCGGTATAGCGGCGTGCGCGCATCTTTTCATCGAGAAATTAGGTGTATTCGTAATTATCGGATAAATTTAGATTCATTAGTTATTGGGCATATATTGGGAATATTATATACACCTACACACACCAAATTACACAAGTGAAGTGATTGTGCAGTGCTAATAGAAGTTCCGGGCGCGGCCAGATCAGGAAATTCACAAGACATTTGATAGGTACAAAACTCCATTATTATTTTATTTATGTGCTTAGGTTGCTCCGCGAATCGCGGACGGCCCAAATATTCTCATAAAAAATCTACATAGTTTTCGCCGTGTGGTATCCGGCTGAGTAGAATAGACCACCCTCATTTATTACCGAGGTGTCGTAAAAGGCGACTAAGGTCAATTAACGTCAGGCAGGCTGCCGGTCGTAAAATACCTAGCCAAATCATGTAACAAAATGGTTAATACATGTTGTGCCGACCCCATTTAGAGTGGGATAAGGGCAGGAGAATGATGATTAAAAAATCTACAATGTTTATTAATATAAAAAAATTACAATACAAAAATTTGAATTCCCTTATATAGAGCATTGTCCAAGACATACCATTAACTACTGTATGATTTAAAAATGTGTTTTATTTATTTAATACTTTTTATTGTACACCAAAAAACCAAAAAAGCTGTGATAGCCTAGCGGTGAGACCGTGCGACTCTCTAGAAACGGCATAGGTTCAAACCCCGGGCAGGCACCAATAAGTTTTTCTATTAAAACTTATGTGTCTAATTGATGATTGCAATTTATCACACGCTTTTCGGTGAAGGAAAACATCGTGAGGAAACCTGCATATATCTAGAGAATCTCTAGGGATATGTGTAACCTACCAATCCGCATTGGAGCAGCGTGGTAGGTCTTAGCTCCAATCTTTCTCTCCAATAACGGAGAGAGGAGGCCTTAGCCCAGCAGTGGGCATAGTAACAGGCTGTTACTCTACTCTTTTTTTATTGTACACCAGAAATCATAATATACATTCCGTAATCATCATCATTGCGTTGTGTTGTGTTTTTACGATTTATTTAGTAAAAAACATTAGTGAGTCAGATCAGGATCTCCTAGCCCGAAGCTTTGAAGTTGAAAGCTATCGGTACACGTAACAAAAGCTAGACTTGTAAACTTTTATTGAAATTCCTTACCTGCTCTTGGTGGACTCACAATTGTTTTACGGGGATACTTTTAAATATATTGGACAGGAGAAGAGGGTTTTCGCGTTGGGCGAAAAATGCCATTGAAATAATACCTGTATATTCTTTTTCTTTGGTCTCAGCCTTAAATACATGTGAACATGATTCCTTATAAAAATTACATTATTTGAACAAAATATGAATATGAAAATTTGGCACGAATAACATTTTTTCGCATCTATACTTCAGGCTTTTAACATATACGATCATAAAACCTCAGAGTACAAAAGTAATAATAAAATTATTTTGCTATAATCCGCGATACAGTAAATTGAATATACATATAGGGTTAAATGTATAGTGGACTATCCGTATTTTCATACCCGATACGTGCAGGATTCGTAAAACACATGTATTTCGTGTAACATGTTGTTTTGCAAAAACACACTTTAACATTCTCCCGCCCTTATCGCACTCTGAGTGGGGTCGGCACAACAAGTTTTAAGCAAATTGATTTGGCCATGTATTTTACGACCGGATGAATGCTCGACGTCAACTTACCTTAGTCGCCTTTTACGATTCCTCGGTAAGAAATGACGGTGGTCTATTCTACTCAGCCGGATACCACACGGCGGTTCGACTTGCCTTTTGACTGGCCCGTTGGCGTAAAGGGTAGTGACCCTGCCTTCAGCTCCCCGGGTTGCAGGTTCGTTTCCCACCGAGGGCCAACATTTTCTATAAACAATTTGTTGCTTCTTCGAGCCTGGGTGTATATTTGTATTTAAAATTATATATGCAGTATATCTACCAGTTGTCCGTCACCATAACACAAGTTTTAAGTTACTTACTTTGGGGACGGACAACTGTGTGTCTGTAAGTGTCCCATATTATTTATTTATTTACCTTAGTCGTCTTTTACGACACGTCGTCTATTCTACTCAGCCGGATACCACACAGTATGGATGAAAGGAAAAGAAGTGATGTAGTTTACGTATATATAAGGATTCGTGTGGTCTATAAAGTAATCTTTCCTCAGATGTGATAAACTTTTAGAGATCCCTATCCCGCCTAATAGTTTCTTAAAGCACTCGGTGAACTTGAGTGGGAACCTGAAGATCACCGTTATCGTGTCCATAAAAATCTGGCCGCCATTGTTCTAGGCGTTTATGGTGTCTTAAATTTTTCTTTAATACCTTTCTGGGCTCCACTATGGGACGGTCGTTTCCCGCAATGTAAAATAATGTACTGAGTCGGGAAAAGTAAAATTATTTTCCAATTTTCATGCGAGGAAAATGTTTACGCATGCAAGATATCAATCGTGATACCTGTTATAATAATGTAATGTTTGTGTATAACAAATATATATATAATTATAAAAGGATTGGCGATGTATATATATAATAGACAAAGTAGGAACCGACCTAAGCTTGCGGTTCCTGCTTTGCGCCTTGCAAAAGTAAATAAGTCATTTGTGGGTTTGAGTATAAGATTCTATAATAAAATCCGGCAATCGATTTTATCTTTGTCACTACAGCAGTTTAAAAGCGCTGTTAAAGGGAGGCTGATACAAAAAGCCTATTGAGGATTATATAGATGTTAAAATGCGTAGCTATAGCTACTCCTCTACCGTGTACAAGATAGTTAAACCAAATGTAACTAGTTATAAGAATTTTATTTGAAAAGAGCAACCACCGAGTTTCTTGCTGGCTTTTCGGTAGGAACAGCTTTTAGAACGAGCTGTAGATTTTGACTATTCAAAAGCACTTCTTTACAAGTTTACTTGAATGAAGAGTAATTTGAATTTGAATTTGAATTGGCGATTTTGAATAAAAGTTTTAACAAGGTCTAAGATTTTAACTAAAAATATTGTGATGAAACTGACGTTCACTGTATGTTTATCACGAATTCACAGTCGTGATGGCCTGATCAGTTTGAAAAAGTTCCCTTATCCCACTGTAAGTGGGGTCGGCTCAACATGTTACAAACATGCTGTCACATGATTTGGCTACGTATTTTACATCTGGCCACCTGTCTGACGTGAACTTACCTTAGTCGCCTTTTACGACACCTCGGTAAGAAATGAGGGTGGTCTATTCTATGCAGCCGGATACCACACGGCACATGCCTTAGTCGCCTCTTACGACACCTCGGTAAGAACGGAGGTTGGTCTATTCTATTCTGCTGGATACCACACGGCGTAAAAAAAAGTTATCATTAACTTGCGGGTTTAAATTCCGACCTGAATCGTCGTAAATCTTTTATCCATTTTGAATATAGACGTAGTTTCTTCTTCTTTTTTAGATTTCTTTAGTAGATAATCTATAGGCGTAGAATTCTTCAGTAGATTAATTTAGTGTATCTCTGTTGGTTTACGCGGCGCACGCGAGTTAAGCTTTCAATAGGCGAGTTTTTTTACAACCTCGCAATGTCGTCAAGAAAATTTACATAAATCCGTTATGTACTAACTTAAACCTTCCTCAAGAATTGCACCTTTAAGTAAAAACTTTACAAAAATACGTGCAGTAGATTTTGAGAAAATTGAGCATATACAGACATATTTTGAGGACTTTGTTTTATAATATATACAGATGGATATTGCTATGGATGACGACGATTTTCTTACGTAGCAAGGATAGTAGCAAAATTTCTTTAGTTAACGATTTACGCCAATTATATTAATTTAAAGAAAAACTCTTTGTTTCAGCCGTTTATACGGCTACCCAAATTTTCCCTTAATTAGAACGGATGTTTCAGATTTTGGGTACAGGAAGAATGATGTTAAACGCACGATCGGCGTACATACTAAGTAGGTGCAGAGCATTCTTAACTCTAAATTAATAGTAATAAAGTTTGAATCGCAAATGATAAACGGAGAAGGCCTAAACCAATAGACAACCAAAGGTTTTGTTAATTTGCAAGGAAATTGTATTTATGCATAATGTATTGAAGAACACTGAAATCAGCTTTAAGTAATACTTAATAGCAATAAGATATTCTTAAGTTAATTCTTATGTTTTGAAGCTAGAAGTGACGGCTTGTTACAATCCCACTGCTGGGCAAAGGCCTCCTCTGTCTTTTTGGAAATAAGGGTTGGTGCTAAAACCTACCACAATGCGAATTGGTAGGTTGCACATATCCCCAGAATTCTATAGAGATATGCAAGTTTCCTCGCGATGTTTTCCTTCGCCGAAAAACGTGTGATAAATTGGAATTGTCAATGAGGCACAAGTTTTAACAGAAAACAGCACCGCAATGCTATCAGAGCTTCCGGTATTCAGGTACTTTTAATATGAGTATATAGGACAAAACCCTTACTTACTAAAGTTAGTTCCTTAACTTTTTTTGCTTTTTTCTGATCCAAAAAATATGGTATATGTCTCATCATCATCACCCTCCTGACCTTATCCCACTGTAAGTGGGGACGGCACACAATGTTACAAACATGTTTTCACATGATTTGGCTACGTATTTTACGACCCCTCGGTAAAAAAGGTGGTCTATTCTATTCAACCGGATACCACACAGTAGATCAACTTAAGTTAGTCGCCTTTTACGACACCTCGGTAAGAAAGAGGGTAGTCTATTCTACTCAAACGGATGCCACACGGTGGGTTAACTTACCTTAGTCGCATTTTACGACATCTGGGTAAGAAAGAGGGTGGTCTATTCTACTCAAACGGATACCTTATAGTGGGTCTACTTAGAAAAAAAATGGTATACGTCTGTAACCCAATTTTTATTGACACTCAAAGAAGACGAATGCGACAAAGTGTCTCGTGATTTGCGAATAAAGTTTTTTTTCCAAGACCCCTCTCTCAACCTTTATCTTTGTGAAAGCGAAAGGAAATTATCAAAATACGTTATTGGAATTCGTTTCCTTATTGAACAGAGACGGGGCGCGTTTTTTCCAAAATCAATAAATGATTTACTATCATGTATTTCCTTTAGGGTGAGTACGCTATTTCCTATTTAATATATGGCAGTGTGTATGACGGAGCTTTTAATACATTTTCTATAATTTTTTATTTATAAAATACAAGCAACGCGCCGCGGTTTCACCCGCATCTATACCGATCTCGTGGTAGTGGAAAGTCTACGAAATCGGACTATAGCTTTATTTTGTAGATTATAAAAAATGGGTATCATCAATATTCTTGGAATAAGAGTGTTAACGTCAGCAGTCGGTATGGTGTTGCCAGATTTGTCAAGCTACGCGACAACTACGAATTAAAACCATGAGCAACTCTGACTCGCGAATAGCAACACCGAAATCTATAGATCATATTCGTAAATCCTTTTTTGTACGCGCCCAACTCTTTCACATTGTAAAACCGTTTTTAGAATTCGTCAAATATACGTCTACGAAAATCAGCGATGTTTTAATCCAAGCCGCAATCATCAACAAGAGCTAACTTACCAAATGCAGGCCCTGCTATAACGGTCGCTACAATGAATTCGTCATGTTATTATGTTCTTTCGATTTACATTCTTAAATTCGTAATATCTTTTGATTGGGATGTTGGATTTTAATAATTTAAAAAGTATTTTACAGTTATTGAAATAGTTTTTAATAAAATATCATTTAGTAGGATAAGGTTTAATAAGGTGATGTTAATATTATGGTTTGATTATTGTCGCCACTTTTATCAACTTTTACAATTTACAAAAGTAGTTATACTGGCAAAACTATAATAGTTTGACATATGGCGTTCCGGACTTTTCTGTAGATAGTGATACGTTCTATAATACTGTAGAACATTTTTTTGTTCTACCATCAATATTTTCCGCAGCGCACGCGATGAAAGATTTTTACGACCAAATTTCCACAACTTACATTTTCCCGTCCAGGTCCAGTAGTTTTGCGTGAAAACATTACATACATACACACATACAAACAAACATACGAATCTTTTCTCTTTATAATATTAGTTTAGATATAGACTAACTGTGCTTGCGGCTTCGCCCGCGAGGAAATCAGTGTATTTAATTGAAGTTTTCAACATAAATTAGTTGTTGTGAGTTAACCATAAGAGATAGAGACATAGTATTCCGGACTTTTTTGTAGTATTCTTATACATCTACAATTCTCTAATACATGACATTAGTATGTTTGTTGGTTTACATGTCGCGATTAAAGCTCCATGAAGCCAATTTGTTTTCGACTGCGCGAGTCATGAGTTTGCCCCTGGCATTCACCATAGAGTTTTTCTATTAAAACTTGAGTTTCTAATTGATAATTATAATTTATCTCACTCTATTCGCTGAAGGAAAACATCGTGAGGTAACCTGCATATCACTAGAGAATTCTGGGGATATCTGTAACCTACCAATCCGCATTGCAGCGTAGTAGGTTTTAGCTCCAACTCTTCTCTCGAGAGAGAGGAGACCCTACGCCTAGCAGTGGGAATTGCAACGGGCCGTTATTTTACTTTTTTTTTACTGTGCATTGTAAAATAGTATCAAATTTAAATAAATTTATGATTCACAATTTTGGTCATAGTGGCTACCACATAAAAGGTAACTATTCAAGACAAAATACTACGGCACATCGTCTTTATGTAACTCCAATGGATGACTCTCAGAGGGCAGATTTATTCCGACTTTATTGACATGTATCGTTATATTACCTATATGTAATTCCGATGTATAACCTATATAACTGTAAAGTTTAATCAAAATCGTGAAGAGTAACAAATATACATCTATACCCACAAACTTACGCATTTATAATTTTAGTAATAGGATAAGGTATTATATTACGCCGTGTGGTATCCGGCAGAATAGAATAGACTACCCTCCTTTCTTACCGAGGTGTCGTAAGAGGCGACTTAGTTATGTGCCGTGTGGTAACCGGCTGAATAGACCACCCTCCTTTGTTACCGAGGTGTCGTAAGAGGCGACTTAGTTATGTGCCGTGTGGTAACCGGCTGAATAGACCACCCTCCTTTGTTACCGAGGTGTCGTAAGAGGCCACTTAGTTATGTGCCGTGTGGTATCTGGCAGAATAGACCACCCTCCTTTCTTACCGAGGTGTCGTAAGAGGCGACTTAGTTATGTGTCGTGTGGTATCCGACTGCATAGAATAAACCACCTTCATTGCTTACCGAGGTGTAGTAAAAGGCGACTAAGGTAAGTTGACGTCAGGCAGGCGGCCGGTCGTAAAATACGTATCCAAATCATGGGACCATATGTTTGTAACATGTTGTGCCGAACCCACTTAGAGTGGGATAAAGGCAAGAGAATGATGATAAGGTATTATATTACTAGGATTATATAGATTTACTTAACAAACGCGGGTATTATTATATTTTTATTATTATATGCAACCCGTGACTTTCTGACATACTCGTGACCTTTCTGTCCAAAATATATACAAACTTTATTCACAAATCCAAGTAAGTGTATATAAATTGAAATGTGTCTACGGAGCAAAAGAGTTTAGCAGAAAGTGCTATTTTTATAAAAGAGTTCCCGAACGTGGATTATACAAAGCGTGCATACTTCACGAGGGTACGAATTTCCAAAACCCTCAACGCTCCGCAAAAGTTTTACCTGCAGTTTATAGTCTGGAATTGCGAAATGCACTTCAGCTGTATTTGATTTTTAAATAAGGCTCACGTATACAGTTTCAGTATACATAACTTTATAAGTAACTAAAAAAGGACATTTATTTTTCGTATGCTATATACAAAGGCAGAAAAACACACCCGTAAAAAGGTGATATATATTGAAATAAAAAATCAGCTGTGTGGTATCTGGCTGAGCAGAATAGACCATCCTCATTCTTTACCGAGGTTTCGTTAAAGGCGATTAAGGTAAGTTGACCCGCCGTGTGGTATCCGGTTGGGAAGAATAGACCACCCTCATTTCTGACCGAGGTGTCGTAAAAGGCGAGTAAGGTAAGTTGACCCACCGTGTGGTATCCGGCTGTGTAGAATAGACCACCCTCATTTCTTACCGAGGTGTCGTAAAAGGCGACTAAGGTAAGTTGACCCATCGTGTGGCATCCGGCTGTGTAGAATAGTCCACCCTCATTTGTTACTGAGGTTTCGTAAAAGGCTATTAAGAAAAGTTGACCCGCCGTGTGGTATCCGGCTGAGTAGAATAGACCATCCTCATTTCTTACTGATGTTTTGTAAAAGGCCACTAAGGTAAGTTGACCCGCCGTGTGGTATCCGGCTGAGTAGAATAGACCACCCTCATTTCTTACTAAAGTGTCGTAAACGATGACTAAGGAAATTCTGGGCCACAGCTTAAGGCGACTTGCAGTGAAGACTGGTGTTTTGGCTGTAACTAGACTGTAACTAGTCACGCTGTCGACGAGAAGCCACGTCTGACTCAAATCAGAAAACTGGCTATTTACATTTTAAGTCCGCGTGATTTCTGAGAGAACTTTCAGGAAATAGGTATTCTTACATTTGTTTCTCAGTACTCAGGAATAGGAAATACACACGTTCACTATCACAAACTCACCAATCGTATCACCCCGCAACCGAAGCATCGTCAGGAGATAGACTCCACGACAAAATCGCAAAGGTATCTTAAGACTTAATTCGTATCATACAATATGCAACTATACATTCAAAGTTGGTCCTAACCAAACGGCCAACTAATCTAACAAGTTAGTGTGAAGTGGTGAGATAGCTATTAAACTTAGCGGTTTCTGTTGCAAATAGTTTGAGGCGACCTCTGTTTGATTTAGATCTGGGCAATACAAGATGGACCTACCACCTATATATGTATGTAGATAGATCCATACTAATCTATACATAAGTATAGATATATCTATACATATTTATAATAATATAAAACAAATTCATTTTTCATCAAAAGATAATGCAGTACTTCCGGATGGTTTAAGTAAATAGTAATACCGATAATACCGATAATGTAAATTGTGTTGAAGAGATCGCGTAGTTTCTAAAACTTGCTTGCTGGGAGCTTTAGTCACGTGCGCTGCGTAAACCAGAAGAGATACGCTTAAATAATGTACTAGAGAATTGTAGATCTATAAATATAATATAAAAAAGTCCGGAATAGCATGTCTCTATCTCTTACGGTTAATTCACAATAACTACTTTTATCTTTAAAATTTAAATTCTAGAAAAAATCTTACATGCTGATTTTCACGCGGGCGAAGTCACTGGCACAGCTACTATTATATTTATGTAAAGTGTATCCGTATCTCTGTATTTTATCCTTTCACTTCAAGTCCACCAGGTAGCTGCTATACAAGGTTAATTCTGCCACACTAACTAAACTAACTAAAAAAGCGAAAACATGTAACATGTTTAAAACATGTTGTGCCGACCCCACTTAGAGTGGGATAAGGGCAGGAGAATGATATCAGCCTTCTATCAGTGTTTTTTGACTGCAGTTTTGGTTAAGGTAAAATTGAAAAAACAGATAAGTAAATACCAACCATTCAGTATAGTTCACAATAAGCTCATTGTTCCAGAAAGAGCTTTGTAACAACACATTACAAAGGCCTAGTTTGTTTTGAATACGAATACACTATTAAACTAAACTGGGGCGAGCTTTGTAATAACATAATTTTGGACTGAATTTCTTTACCATAATACTTTATTCAATAAATTAACTTTTTTAAAAAAAGAAGAATAATAAAGAAGCTTTATTTTTGTGGGTTTTGGAATAGAGGGTTATGCGACCGGATCCTGGCTTCTTCAAAGAACTATCTAGAAGGCTCATAGAGCGTACCGGGGACCACAAGAGATTGGCAGCTACTTTAACCAACGCATTAGTTTGACCGAACAAAGAAGTACCCTGCCAGTATTTTATGAACCTTACCTCATCAAATCAAAATAATCTTCATTCAAATAAGCTCTTTCGAGCACTTTTATATCATCAAAGATCAATATGATATATATAGCTACAAATGTTGCTCTTACCGAGAAGAACCAGCAAGAAACTCGGTGGTCAATCTCAATATTTTATATTTTACATTATTAAACCGCAATCTTGTATGAAGCTGAAAGGATTTTCAAATGCATTCATTTTCATCATCCAAATAATCTTTAATTTTCTGATATGCTTTATTAAAACCTTTTTGTAGTGTAGTGGAGTCATAGCAGTGGAATCGATGGTTTCAATTGAATGTAAATATATGTATATATTTTTATTACATACATACATTCTACTGCCCTTATCCCACTATAAGCCGACCTGGCACAACATGTTACAAACATGTTGTCATGACGGTAAGAAATGAGGTTGGTCTATTCTATGCAGCTGGATACCACACGGCATTTACCTTAGTCGCCTCCTACGATACCTCGGTAAGAAAGGAATTCTATTCTATTCTATTCTACCGGATACCACACGGCTGATGTATATATTTTTATTCTTAATTATAATTTACTTTGTAAAATAAAATTCCACATATTGAAACAAAGTACCCCACGTTTGTTCAGAATATACTCAAACGCTACTTACCAAATTTCCATGCAATTTTCTTTAAAATAACATTTTTGAGGAAAGTCCAAAACATAAGTGACCCATGATCGTCTCTAGAGAATCACACGATACTGTTACGGTACTGCTACTGGTACGGTCACACGGAGCTGTGATAGCCCAGCGGTGAGACCGTGCGACTCTTTCGAGGGGAATACGAGTTCAAACCCGGGCAGGCACCAATGAGTTTTTCCTATTAAAACTCATGTGTCTAATTGATAATTGCAATTTATCACACGCTTTTCGGTGAAGGAAAACATCGTGAGGAAACCTGCATATCTCTAGAGAATTCTGGAGATATGTGTAACCTACCAATACGCATTGGAGCAGCGTGGTAGGTCTAAACTCCAACCCATCTCTCCAGAAACGAAGAGAGGAGGCCTATTCCCAGCAGTGGGATTGTAACAGGCCGCTACTTTACTTTACTTTTATAATTTACTTTGTAAAATAAAATTCCTCATATTGAAAAAAAGTACCCCACGTTGATCAGAATATACTAACACGCTACTTACCAAATTTCCATGCAATTTTCTTTAAAATAACATTTTTGAGGAAGGTCCAAAACATTAGTGTATGATTTATTGAGTGTTTGTGTAAACTGGTTGTTATTTACAATAACCGTTGCAAAAAGTGTAACTAATTGAGAGTTTTTACCAAACTCTCGACCTAAGAACTATGAAATATGAATATACAAAACAATTTTTTGTAGAATTTTTTCTCTTTTACTCGTAAAAGTCTCCAGAAAACCTGATATCTTTAAAAGAAACATATATAGCATAACATGTTAACGTAATGATCCTGCGAAACATATTATACTATATACTATCAAATTAAGTGAAATGATCTTATCTTTATTAAAATTGGCTTTTTCAAGCACTTTAAAATCACTAAAGATCAATATGATTAATGCAGCTACCACTGGTTCGGAATGTTGTTCTTACCGAGAAGAACCAGCAAGAAACTCGAAGGTCAATCTTATCTGAGGTAATTTATAGAAATAGGCGTTACTTTGCGGAGATCCATAATGCAATAGTAATAATAAAATTATTTTGCTATAATCCGCGATACAGTAAACAGAAAATATATATAGTGCTAAATGTATAGTGGACTATCCGTTTTGTCATACCCGTTACATGCAGGATTCGTAAAAACACATGCACAAACCTCCACCACCGCCACCACAATACACAAGCACTACACAACAATCGTTTCGCCCCGCAACCGAAGCATCATCAGGAGATAGACTCCACGACAAAATCGCAAAGCGATTTGCGATTTTGTCGTGATTGTTGAGTTTGTGATAGTGAACGTGTGTAGTGCTTGTGTATTGTGGTGGCAGTGGTGGAGATTTGTGCATGTTTTTTACGAACCCTGCATGTAACGGTATGAAAAAACGGATATTCCACTATACATTTAGCACTATATATATTTTCTATTTACTGTATTGCGGATTATAGCAAAATAATCTTATCTGAGGTGTTATTGCAAAATGAATACCGCGCGTGAAAATTACTCAATGACAGATCTCACTTATGGCATAGAGTTTTTTTTTTTCGAACTGACTGTATGCTGTTAGCCCTAATGGCTTTTACAGCGTCACCGGGCGGGACGGGCGAGCGCAGAAGCATCGCCGAGGTTGCAAAATGCAGGGAGTAGAGCGCAGAAGCTCTACTTAAGTCGGTGAACGACGTCCTAAGGGTGCCTCCTGTGAGGCCGGACCACGGCTTAGGGCGACGTAGATTAGTCATTGCGGCGTCGGAAGGGTGGCGAAAAGCCACGACCGACCGACGTCAGAAAACTGGGACCTCGTCTTCGCCGGCGAAGACGCTGTGTGTGTGTATTACGTGTATCTGTGTTGGCGATCGTTATTTGATCGTCGGATTCATACAAGACGCTTTTTGGACACCTATATTTTCGATGGTCGGACCTAACTGGGATGTAGGTAGAAGCAACTGAAATAAGGGGTTCGGGTGTACCTCAGATTTCTCGAAGTAAGATTTCGAAAAACGTTTAAAGAGGTGAGTAATGGTAGGGATATCGAGGTCTCTATTGAGGTCAATGTTCCGCATGAACCACGGACACCCAGTGGCTGTCCGCATAAATCGGTTCTGAAGTCTTTGGAGCCTGAGCAATCTGACCTTTGAAACGTGCGCAAACGCAACGCTCGCATAGGACATTATTGGTCTTATGCAAGTTTTGTAGAGTGTCACTTTGTTGCGAAGTGACATCTTACTTTTCTTGCATAACATCGGATAAAGTCGTCCCATGACATACGCAGCCTTATTGCAGACTATGTGTATGTGCTCGTGGAAGGTCATGGAAGGTTGAAAAATGACACCTAGGTACTTGACTTTCTGTTGCCAGTGAATCGGTGTATTGTAAAGGGAGGCATAGAGTTTAACAACTGCAAAGCTAGGGCGCGTTGCTAGTAATAAAACGAATTTCATTCTGACATTGTTTCATTAAAATTTTAAAATCACAATCATAATCAAAATCTCTTTTTAAAAAGGCATGTAATGCGCACTAGTAACAATTTAATTTTAAGAAGTGTTTACTATTTTGAAGGCACGATTTCAATTAAACCTCTTTTGGAAATGCATGACGTCACATTTTCTATTACCGATTAGGTCACGTTCAGGCAATAATTATGCATTGTAATCACGCATAGAGAATGTTGTGGTGCCATATGTTATAATATTACATGCTCTGCTAAATGTGACTGTGGTTAGCGGTTTGTTTATTTGAATATGGTAGAGAGTTAAATTTTTTTATTACCATGCGATGTTGACAGTCCTCAACTAGATGAAGAGATGCCCTCAAAAAACTCGCAGGGAGCCGCTTAATCTCCTGATGGAATAAGGTCGTGCGGCGTTAAAGATCTTCGATATCTACGTCCATAGTGCACGTCCATTGGTTGAAGAGATAGAGCAAGAGAGAAAGGGAGTGAGAGAGAGGGAGAAAATAGTCCTTTTTTTGTCTAAAATGTAAAAAACGTCATGTACTATCTAAATTTACAAATTTAGGACAAATATTGACAAGACACTCGAATTCCAATGTTCTGCAAATTCAGAACACAGTCGGAGGTTTGAAACACGTCATCGGATATTCTAGAAAAATATTGAGAATAGCGGAAATGTGTCAAGTCATAACTGAACATTCTGGAATACTGGAAGCTATTTCATGCAACGCATTTGTATATTTTTATGGGTGGTAAAGTTAAAGCTACGTAAGTTAGCCATTTCATATTCTGCTGTTGGGAAAAGCTTTTTTATCTTTTTTAGTGGGATACACTTGACTAAATTTTGCAAAAGCCTTTTGTGCAGTACAAAATTTATATTATTATGTTTAGTATCAATCAAATTCAATTTTAAAATATTCAAGTAAACTTTTAAAAAAGTGCTTTTGAATCGTCAACTTTATTGCTGGTTCGGAAAGCTGTTCCCTACTAAGAAGAGACAGCAAGAATCTCGGCGGTTGCCTTTTCCAAAACATAATTCTTATTTTCCATTTAGTCATTGCTGTCTTGTACAGTGTCGGAGAGTAGCTATATGCACGAATTCTTATCTTCTATGTAATCCTCAACAGTATCAGCCGCTCTTTTTAAACTGCTGTAATGGCAAAGCTAAAATTTAGTACAGAATTTTATTAAATAAATAATACAGTTAAAGACAAATCAGACCATTCGAATATTAAAGTTACATTTCATATGTATATAACATAGAATATGGAACTTTATTCTTTGGATGCGAAATATACTATTATATTATAACTCAGTTATCTCCGATGCTTGAACGGCACTTGAGGATTAATAAAGATTTCATAGGATCGTTATGGCTTAATTGGATCTACCGAATTTCGCGTTGGCACATTTTCGGAAATTTACTGACGGTATTCAAACAAAACTGCTGATATACATTATATTCTGCGTGTATTGGCTTAATAAATACTCTTCGTAAACCCCATATTCACACTTTCATACTCATTATACACAAAGTCCCAAAAAGCTGTCTGTCTGTAGTGATAGATTAAGAGTTTTTACTAAAAGGTAGTGCAATGCTTATGAAAGATTTAACTTAATAGAACATTAGAACTATATGTAAATTGCGTTGAAGCGGTCGCGCGATTGTAAAAAAAATCGCCTGCTGGAAACTTTACTCGCTTAGGGAATTGTAGATCTACAAAAAAATCTGGTAAATCATGTCTCTACCTCTTACAGTTAACCTACAAAAACTTTTATGTTCATAATTTAAGTTACGACGAACAACATTTGAGCAGGTATTTAATAGTGGTAGTGTTGTTTTGCGATTGAGTTAAATATCATCATCCTCCTGCCCTTATCCCACTCTAAGTGGGGTCGGCACAACATGTTAAAAACATGCTGTCACATGATTTGGCTACGTATTTTACGGCCGCCTGCCTGACGTCAACTTACCATAGTCTTATTTTACGACCACTCAGTAAGAAAGAGGGTGGTCTATTCTACTCAACCGGATACCACACGGTAGGTTAATTTACCTTAGTCGCCTTTTACGACACCTCGGTAAGTAATCAGGGTGGTCTATTCTACTCAGCCGGATACCACATGGTGGGTCGGCTTACCTTAGTCGCCTTTTACGACACCTCGGTAAGAAATAAGGGAGGTCTATTCTTAAGTTAGATAGTTCTATTGAATAAGATTGGTCATATTAAGGTCTTGTAATAAACGTTGACTCGATATGAGTATTAGAAGACCTATCACAATATGCACATATACATTCTAACACACACGTACACAAACACCTGTACTGAAGTCCCATTATTTTCGGGCGAAGCCTTTGGCTACTTGGGATATATATGTACAGGTAGGGTAGTTGCAGATCTTCCTAATTAATATGAAACCATCACATTAATTAACAATCTTAGGTCAGTAACGACTAACTGCTACTTGTCTAACTGTTAAGTCATGAGACAATCTAGACGCGTGAGGGTCTAATAATCGTAGGGGTCAATGTTTAGTATGATAATGAATTCACTATGGCAAGCTTCGCTTTTTAAAGGCAATTTCCACTCACATGAAATCTCCTAGTTTCGTTATTGATTATGAACCCCGTTTCTGTTTACTTAAGAAAAAACTAAACATTGACTATTTCCATTTCCAATATCTTTTATCTTGTAATCACACTTTTGATATTTTTTATCTTGAGGGACTGTCTGTTCAGACATGTCAGTCCTATCATACCTTAACCTAAATAACAGGGGTTATCTGTAACAGATCACTTTTGGGGTTAAGACCGCCCTTGCACTTCTGTTTGTTCTTAATTCTCTTGTGTTTGTTTTCTGTTTACTTGGTGTGCAATAAAGAATTATTATTTTTATTATTATTATTATTATAACAGCTAAATCAAGGGATAAGCAGAAAGGGAGTTAACGATACTCAGCAGCAACTATTAACTGACGTTCATAAAAACCATTGACTGGCCCGTTGGCGCAGTGGGTAGTGACCCTACCTACAGCTCAGAGGGTCGCCAGTTCGATTCCCGCCGAGTCCCAACATTTTCTAAAAACAATTTGTTGGTTCTTCGAGCCTGGATGTATATTTGTATTTAAGTATGTATTTGAAATTATATATGTAGTATATCTACCGTATGGATGGACGACCGTGTTTGTAAGTGTCCCATATATTTATTAATTTATTTAATGGCAATGATTCAGCCGTGTGGTATCCGGCAGAATAGAATAGACCACCCTCCTTTTTACCGAGTTGTTAAGAGGCGACTAAGGTAAGTGCCGTGTGGTATCTGGCTGCGTAGACCACCCTCATTTCTTACCGAGGTGTCGTCAAAGGCGACTAAGGTAAGTTGACGTCTGGCAGGCGGCCGCTCGTAAAATACGTAGCCAAATCTTTGAGAACATTTGTAAAACATGTTGTACCGACCCCACTTAGAGTGGGATAAGGGCAGGAGAATGATGATTTAATGGCAATGATAGAATCTGGGCTACTTAACGCGTTCTGCATGGCACCAATATTGACATAGTACAAGTTCGCTTACATTTCACTAGTAAATAGTATATATATCATCTAACTGGTTATATAAAATATAGTTTGCGGAATGAGCTTTGATCTTGTGCGAGATATTTCCGCATCACTGTACCACGTCAATTATTGGCAAAACAACAGATATATTCTGACAAACGTCGGGGCGGAACACAATCCAGATAATGGCGCGGGTCGACCTGACCGACCAAATTAGTCCAATTTATCGTCGCGACCGCCGCTCACTGTAAACGTCCGTGTACGTACTCCACTGATATGTAAGCTTCGTTAAAATTTAACGAGTAGTTTGAGTATTTTGTATATTAAATACTATTTGGTATCTTCATTCCTGCCGTGTGGTATCCGGCTGAGTAGAATAGACCACACTCATTTCTTGTCGAGGTGTCGTAAAGGGCGACTTACGTTAGTTAACTCCCCTGTGGTATCCGGCGGAGTAGAATAGACCACCCCCATTTCTAACCGGGGTGTTGTAAAGGGCGACTTAGGTAAGTTGACACGCCGTGTTGTATCCGGCTGAGTAGAATTGACCACCCTCATTTCTTGCCGAGGTGTCATAAAAGGCGACTAAGGTAAGTTGACTGGCCGTGGTGTATCCGGCTGAGTAGAATTGACCACCCTCATTGTTACCGAGTTGTCGTAAAAGGCGACTAAGGTAAGTGCCGTGTGGCATCCGGCTGAGTAGAATAACGCTCATTTCTTACCGAGGTGTCTAAACATTTAACAACATTTGTAAAACATATTGGAAATCAAATTAGTGTGTCTCACGCCTAAACCAACCTTGCGGAATTCTAGATTGATAAGTAGCCTTTTCTGATGCTCCCAAATCTCCTCTCGTAAGTCGCAACAAAATCAATCAATCAATCAATTTTTCAAGCACAGGTAAAAATACACTACATTATTGAGGGTACTTAAACGCTTAAGTAAGCGCAATTAATACAATTTCAATGATTTATATATATCACGTAATCCTACAAACGTAGACAGATCTCAACAAATTGCGTCGATTTCGTAGTTCCGGATTTACTGTCATTATGGACACCGTCGAGCAACATTTTGGCAACCGCCGCCATTTGATGTAACGAGCCTGTTTGTCTGAATTATCGCAAGTACTACGATATGTGCAGACGCGGTACTATTTTGATATATCATTACGTACATCGTCAGTTTGAAAATGATAATTCATGTATTTATTGCTTTTTATTTACTATTGACCACATTGCTCGTAGCTCTAGCGACAATTTGGAGCGACTGATGGTCACCGGTGGAGGGTAAGAGACCAAGAGGTCGAAGTCAGAAACGATGATCAGACCAAATATCCCAACAAATGGATACCCATCAGCACCTCACTAAACCGAGTTGCTGATTGCAACACCTGAAGCCTAACATGAACTCTTATTGCGACTCAATTTAAGACGTAAACGAAATTGTTTTGCTTTTTCATACCATGACGTCTTAAAGTACACACACTTTAAGTCTTTCAAGTCACTTTAAAGTGACACGTACTTAAGTACGGAATTCGTCCTAAGAACATGTGAGTAAAAGAGACAGAGTTATCTATAGTTCATATAACTTTATCCTTTTCAAACATTACGCACGTCAATGCAATTCACACTTCATGGTATGAATAGAATTTACGTCTTCAATTGATTCGCAATAAGAGTTCAAGGTAGGCCTGCTGGAAAAGGGCAGTTGACAATTTGACAAAGGGTCACGATTCTCAGCAATGGGGATACGATTCGGAAGAATTTGCTTTCGAATAATATCGAGATGACATTCAGTGCAACCTCGATATAAAAAATCGCTAGGGTACAAGTGAATTAGTTGCATCAAGTAATCGGTTATACTGATATTTGTTATATTGAGGTAAGGTTGGTCTAAAATTTATCACACGTTCTTAGTTAAAGGCTTCACCTCTAATGAAGAGGTAAATACCATTCTGAGCTATTACAACTGGACTAAATTACAAAAGTATTTAACATTAATGTCCATCAAATGGCTTCGATTGTTTTAGGCAAAAAAAACAAGTCGCTACTTGTCGCGACTGAATCACATATATTAAGTGTAAAATATACGACATTGGCAGGAACGTTATAAAGAGATAGCAGATATATCGACATTTTCCTCAATTAGAGGACATCTTCAGAAATTTCTTAGATTTTAATTCGTAATTTGTTTGATACATACTAATTATCTAATATCTATTGGTTCTTTGTTCCATGTACGCCTGATTCAACAGAAAAGGTAAATGAAATTCTAAATTATAATTCAGAGAAAATATCATAATAACCACATATACCCCGGAGGGAATACGAATTCGCAATACATGTTTGTGAATAACTGTCGTGAACGGTATTTTAAATTTAGTGGCATGTTTTTTATTTATTCAGACTAATATTTTTTGCGAAATGAGAGGAGCCGAGTGAAAATGGGACTAACAAAAATTAACAATGTATAAAGGAAAAATGATAATTACAAAAATATTAGTGGGAATTAGTTTGACGTGAATTTTATGAATAATATCTTTTAAACGCAACTTCATTCGCGTAGACTGCAGTCTTATTGTTTAAGTAAACCTTATACTTATATTAATTATGGCTAAAGTGGGTTAATCCTAAAAGCTAGACACATGCTGTCGCGAACTTTAATTTAGAACTTTAGGAGGGGAACAATAATGTCACACATGATTTTATAATAACTTTCACTAGAAGTAGTAAAATTATATTTGAAAAGAGCAACCGCCGAGTTTGTTGCTGGCTCTTCTCGGTAGGAACAGCTTACCGAACCAGCAGTAAAGTTGACGATTCAAAATTACTTGTTTACAAATTTAATTGACTAAAGAATATTTTGAATTTGAATTTTGAACCTCTTAAGAATCGCAAGATATCACCGCTTTCACAGGCATATACAGAGCCACGTGCCCAGCAAGTATTCATCAGAATAACGATTTCGCATTTCGCATTAATATAATTGCACCAGTTTATTCCGTACATTCAATTGCCATTAAATAAAATATTCCACCACATGAAGTAATCAAGACTATTTGCATATAAATATTTATTCGATACTTATTGATTTAGTGTGTTATTAAATTAGTATTAACTTTCTATGCTGACATCACAAATATTTAGGTAGTCCTAATGCATATTTAATAAAGAACAAAGTCTGCAAAAGCCGTCTGTCTGTACGAGTATGTGGTCAATGGTACAAGGTTAAGATTAATAGAACACTATAAAAAAGTAAAGTAGCGGCCTGTTACAATCCCACTGCTGGGAATAGGCATCCTCTCTCCGTTTCCGGAGAGAAGGGTTGGAGCTACCTAGCAACCTACCACGCTGCTCCAACGCGGATTGGTAGATTACACATATTCCTAGAATTCTCTAGACATATGCAGGTTTCCTCACGATGTTTTTCTTCACCGAAAAGCGTGTGATAAATTGCAATTATCAATTAGACACATGAGTTTTAATAGAAAAACTCATTGGTGCCTGCCCGGGTTTGAACTCGTGTTCCCCTCGAAAGTCGCACGGTCTCACCGCTGGGCTATCACAAGAACACTATGGTGTTATGTAAATTGACTTAGGAAAAAAATTGTGTCAATGATTTTTACAAGGGCGAAGCCCCTGGCTTTATTATAAGACAAAGTCTGTATGTAGGTGATCGATTTTCTCACAATTTGCAGAACAGACTATTGCACGGTTTTTACTAAAAAGAAGTGCAATTCTTCCGGCAAATAGATTAAAAGTAGATAACGGTTTTATATAAATTATGTTAAAGAGATGGTGCTTTTGTACAAAAATTCGCTTTCGGAGAGCTTTCGACGCGTGCGCCGCTTAAACCAACAGTAATACACCAAAGTAATGTACTAGAGAATTGTAGATCTACTAAAATACCACAAAAAAGTCCGGTACAGCATGTGTCTATCTCTTATGGTTAACTATTTTTATCTTCAAAAACTGTTTTCTTTATTTAATTAAATTTTTTTGTCAATTTTGAGACTGTTCTTTTGTTAAGTATCAATCTTAATTTAAATAAATGATTAATTCGTTATCTTTTCAATCTATTTATGTATCTATACATTTTATTTAAAAAAATCCCCAAGATTGTCTGTATGTAATCGATTTTCTCAAAATCTACTGAACAGATTTTTGTACGGCTCAATTAAAAAATAGTGCTATTTTTGAGGAAGGTTGAAGTTAATAGTACATTACGATTTTATGTAAATTATGATAGGAAAATATTTTATATCGTGTGTGACGGAACTACAGTCCGTATTTAAAGTTCATGTCGAATTCACCTAAATAACGCCATATAGACGCAATAATATGGATTTGAATCACGCATAGAGCTATTAACGCTGCCATATAGTATGCTTTAATATGCGTATTACACGCTCAGTATAGCATTAGTGTGGTTTGAGGTTCATTTGTAATGCGATATTAATAGATCTGTATTCTAAGCTAAGTCACGGCCTGTTATCATCCCACTGCTGGGCATAAGCCACCCCCATTTTGTTTGGAGACAAGGATTGGAGCTAAAACCACGCTGCTCCAATGCGGATTTGTAGATCGCACATATCCACATAGTTCTCTAGAGATAGGCAGGTTTCCTCACGATGTTTTCCTTCACCGAAAAGCGAGTGATATATTGCAATTATCAATTAGACATAAATTCAAATTTAAATTCAAAATATTATTTATTCAAATAAATTTGTAATGTGCTCTTGAATCGCCAACTCTACCGCTGATTTGGAAAGTTGTTCCTACCGAGAAAGTGCAGCAAGAAACTCGGCGGTTGCTCTTTTTAATTTATACATTCTTATCATTAGTTACATTTAAACATTACTGTCTTGTACAGGGCCATAGAGTAGCTAATTCCACGCTTATCGTCTTAGTAATCCTCAACAGTATATTAGGCTTTCTGTATCAGGCTTCTTTTTTAAGGTTTTTTTAACATGCTGTTATACACGTAAGTTTTAACGGAACCCGTAACCCTCGTTACTCGAAAAAGTCAACATTCCCGCCACTGGGTTATCACAATTTTAAGTTAAATAAATACGAAAAAAACATAAATTGAGTAAAATCTAAATGCATATGTAATTGCCTTACAATCAACTAAAAACTAAGTACTAAACTACAGCTAAACTAACTTTTACTAAAAAACAAAATAAAAATAAGTAATATCGAATTGTTTGCTACCAATTGTAACGTTATAAAATTAGATGGGCAACCATAGAATATTTATATTACATATCGATCGATGAGTATCAATACTCATGATTTTGATGGCGCTTCCGTTTCGGGGCGAAACGATAGTGGAGATTTTGGTGGTGGTTGTGTGTATTGCTTGTGCGCATTGTTGCTGGTGGAGGCGTCTTGGGATGCAGGTAGTGACTTGTCCTGCATGTGTAAAGTACGTGAATTTTGCCTGCTTCATACACATTAGTATTACATGCATTCGCTTATCCCGCGCGGATTATGGCAAAGTAGTTCTGTTATAGTTTCTGTAATATAAAAATACGTTTTGTATAAGGATCGACGTTTCGGTAGAATTGCATCTGTTCGAATTATTCGTGACCACGGTAACTCGATACAAAGTTAACTCGATTTTATCGCGATGTGATCCGTATGTTTATATATTAATAAGTATGAAAGCGAAAGTTTTAAATCTACCATTTATATTACAGTAGAGAAGCCTGTAATTAAGAGTGTGACAATAAAAATCGATTGGCCCGTGAGTAGAAATCCTGCTTTCAGCTCCGCGGGTCGCGGGTTCGATTCCCGCTGAGGACCCACATTTTCTGTATACAATTTGTTGGTTCTTCGAGCCTGGGTGTATATTTGTATTTAAGTAGAGAGAAGTTTAAGGAAATAGGTATTCTAACATTTGCTTCACAGTATATTTTAAATAACGTATTTTTTGTACATAAAGAATTATAAAACGATAGGTGATGTATATAAAAGACAAAGTAGGAACCGACATAAGCTTGCGACTCCTGCTTTGCGCCTAGCAAAAGTACGTAAATGTTTTGTGGGTTTGGTTATAAGATTCTATAATAAAATTCCGAAATCAGTTTTGGTCATGCCATTACAGCAGTTTAAAAACACTGTTAAAAAGAGGCTGATACAGAAAGCCTACTATACTGTTGTTCCGCACAAACGTGCGGGCGGATGAAACAACCTCCGAGACCTGGGCCCGCCGTCTCGGCGTCTCAACCTACCTTATGCGGCCGTCAGCTGTATGCGGTCCGGCCTCATGAATAACTGCGTGTATATGTGTACGTGTGTGTGTGCGCTTGTATGTACTTGGCCGATTCCCGAACCCGTTGGCTCGCCTCAGCAGTCTTCCACGGACACGTACTGTCTATTTCTTCCGGAGTATACACTTCACTATATCGGTTAAATAACACAAATACACGCGGTGTGCACACAACCTTCGTAAGGTCACACGTTATTGAATCGTCCCATATCGGTAAACAGTAACCCGAACGCGCACTAAAACCGCGGACGGTCGCGTCTTCTCAAAACGCTTAACTAATTGAACGCGTCACTAAATCTAAAAACCACACCCAAAACGCATAATTACGCGTGTGCGTTATAAAAGGAATGCCGTATACAGGCGCGCGCGGCTTCTTCCTGTCGTGTTCGAAAAATCACTAACTGGCGGACGTGACCGGCGGCGAACGAATGCAGAAAGGTCGTTGATCCAGCCGGTCGCGCCGCGTCGCGCATCAATTTATACAAAACAACTTTTGAAGATTACTTAGATGATAAGGATGTGTGGATATAGGTGCACTTCTACCCTGTACAAGACAGTAATAAATAAATGTAAGATTTATATTTTAAAAAGAGCAACCGCCGAGTTTCTTGCTGGTTCTTCTCGGTAGGAACAGCTTTCTGAACCAGCAGTAAAGTTGACGATTCAAAAGCACTTGTTTACAAGTTTACTTGAATAAAGAATATTTTGAATTTGAATTTGAATTTGAATAAGTATGTATTTAAAATTTTAATATGTAGTATATCTACCTGTTGTCCGTCACCCATAACACAAGAATTAAGTTACTTACTTTGGGGACGGAACAACCGTGTTTTTAAGTGTCCCATATATTTATTTATTTATTAAATAATGAGAGGGAAGATGAAGCTCGTATAACTTATCTCTGTCTAATCACACATAAAAAAAGAGAGACAGATAGATACAGTATCATTTGACACATGAACTTTTTTTGCTTTTTCATGAACTGGAAACTGGGTCATTTGTTGCTCTTCATTTAATTTAGTTTAATTTAAAACAGTTAATTTGGAAAACAAGCTAAGTGGCAGCTATCCTTTCATGATATGGGAAGACATTAGTGTACGCGAAATTGGGTCAATGAAAGCCTAAACGGTCAAGGCTATTAACCTAACTAGAAAACGCTATTTGCGTCAGTGCTGAAATCATAACGATTATGAAGCCTTTATTAATAAAGAGATACTCTTATGAAAGGCGGTTGCTTTAAGTGTTATTAGAGTTTTAAAAAGCAATAATAAAATAATTTTGCTATGTCAGTGTCTTTGCTTCTTCTACGGATCTCATCATTTTTAAATAATTTATAGAATTAGGCGATACTTTGCGGAGATCCATAATACAAAAGTAATATAAAAATTATTTTGCTATAATCCGCGATACAGTAAATAGAAAATATATACAGTGTTAAATGTATAGTGGACTATCCGTATTTTCATACCTGATACGCGCAGGATTCGTAAAAACACATGCACAAACCTCCACCACTTCAACCACAATACACAAGCACTACATTCGTTCACTATCACAAACTCAACAATCGTTTCGCCCCGCAACTTCGCAATCACAAAGCATTGCGATTTTGTCGTGGAGTCTATCTCCTGATGATGATTCGGATTATAGCAAAATAATTTTATTATTACTTTTGTGTCTTCATTTTTATTTTGATCACGTAGATATACTCCGAGCATAGCCCGCTCCATCGCCCACTGTGTGGCTCTGAGCAGATTTATTGTGACACTCTCACGCCTGCCTGTGGGTTTCCTACTCTAGTATAATAACTCTATGAATAAAATAGCTCGAAACAGTCTTCCCTATTCTATGTATAATAACTCTATGGTATTTAATAAGTTAATCTAAATTATTCTCGCTTTCAGAACGTCTAACTCCGTATTATTGTTGCAGCACACAGCCTGATATACTTTGACAAACGCCTGCACACTGTGCAAACAATGGCGATAGTTGACAGTACTATTCAAATAACTAATTCTCAGTGAATTAGTGTAACTAAGCCGTATCAACGAATACAATATTAACTAATAAATATCTTCACAAGAACCTATTAATTAAATTATTTCGCTAGAATCTACGTTTATAATAAAATCCATGTTATGCTAAGTTTCGGAAGCATTCTCATACTATAAATGATATCAATAGTAAGGAACCCGACTCAGTTGAGTAATTTAATAAATGTATATATTTCAACCCAGAATCGATGAACTAACAAATTATATTTAAAAAATGATGGCCCTCCGTGGGAATTGAACCCGCGTCCCGCAGAGCTGAAGGCGGGGTCACTGACACCTGCGCCAGTGGTCAAGTCAAGCTCATATACTAGTCTAATAATACTATTACTAGTCTATTTCGAATAAATATCTTTCTTTCTTCTTTCTAATAATTAGGACAAAAATGCCCCAATTTTTCCTTCACGAACTTAAAAACAAATATTTGAGGGTGTTTAATTCTAAAGTTGACGCTAGCAAAATTAATAGATAGCTGAACCCGCTGCTATTATTTTAAACTGCCCCGTAAATGTCCAATACAAGTCTTCATCATCCTTCTTCTGCTCTTATCCCTCTAAGTGGGGTCAACACAACATGTTTTAAACATGTAACATGATTTGGCTAGGTACTTTACGACCGACCGCCCACCTGACGTCAACTTACTTTGGTCACCTTTTACGACATCTCGGTAAAAAATGAGGCCGGTCTATTCTACTAAGCTGTATACCATACGGCACTTACCTAAGTCGCCTTCTACGACACCTCGGTAAGAAATGAGTGTGGTCTATTCTAATCAGCCGGATACCACACGGCACTTACCTAAGTCGCCTTTTACGACACCTCGGTAACAAATGGGGGTGGTCTATTCTACTAAGCCGGATACTACTATAAAAATGTTATCCCCAATATAAAGGACAACCAGAACAGTATATTACCGGATTACGGTCACAGCACACTGCCTGATATAGGTTGACTAACGGCGAAGTATAATCCAGACAATGGAGGGTCGACCCCACCAACCAAATTAGTTCAATTTGTCCAACAACCGCCGTTACATAGCGGGTGATTATGCACGTGTTCCTTGATTGATGAGATTGCTTGCGTTTACAAAATGGCTGCTAGATGTATTTAATAATACATTTTACAAAAAGCAATATAATTGACAAGTATCAAGGTACAGGTTACTTCAATTATGGTAAAAGGACATATGAATATATTGTTACGTACAGGGCTTCGTGGACTTGGATAAAAATACTTGGTGACTTGTTGAAACACTTTGCAAGTCAGATCATAGTCTTCCACGACGCGTAGTTCTAAGCCGAGGTTTGGTCTCATAGAAGGCATCCTTAAGGCGACGTTCAAGATATCACGAGTCTATCCTGAGGCTCGCCCCAAATCATTGCATCAATTAAATCATCAAAATTTGCCTCGGGTTCGATTGCCGCCGAGAACAAACATTTTCTATTTAGGATTTGTTGGTTCTTCGAGTCTGGGTGTATATATGTATTTAAGTATGTATTTAAAACTATATATGTAGTTATTTACCAGTTGTCCGTCACCCATAACACAAGTATTAAGTTTCTTACTTTGGGGATGGACGACCGTGTGTGTAAATGTCCCATATATTTATATTTATTTTATTTTTTTAAATCAACCCTGGCGATGCTTCTGCGTTCGCCACATATCTTCCGGTGACGCTGTCAAAGCCACTTCGGTTAACAGCATAATGTAAATTTTGCGAAAAAAAAATATAAAAAACTTTATTAAGCTTTTTACTGAAAACTAAGCAATCTGGTAGCGAATAAAGTTTATCACTGCAAATTATACAGCAACGGATCAAATATATACAGTGTGGGCTCGACGATTAAATGAACACTGATCACTTATACGTATAAGATAACTTTAGCATAATTCAATGTTCTTAAATATAGAGTTAGAGGTTTCGCCTAACCGCCATTAAAGTCGCATACGGCAATAGTCAAGTCTCATTTCTTTAGTTTTGTATAGTGGCATCACTGTGATCACGTGATCGATACCAGAGCGGGGGCTTGGTTTTGGAGCGAGAATTGTTTATAAAAGGTGGAGTTCGCCACATGGAAGTCTTCAAAATCGATTCATGCGTACAGCCACTGGCTGTCCGTGGTTCGTGCGCAACGTGAATCTCCATAGAGATCTCGATCTTCCCACGATAGCCGATCTTCTCAAACGACTCTCGAAGACTTACTTCGAGAAAGCGTCCACACACCCGAACCCCCTTATAGTGGCCGCGTCCAACTATAAAGTGTTTAACTTTCCCAACCGTTTTCACAGGCGCCCTAAGAGCGTCCTTAACGACCCTGACGATGCTATTACAGCATCAAACAAGATCTACACACAACATTCACACAAACAGCGTCTTCGCCGGCGAAGACGAGGTCCCCGTTTGCCTGTGTCAAGCGGCCGCAGCCCTCTGCCGCGGCCGCCGTGATGCAGACTTCTTCAAAGTCAATGTGTTAGATACAGTCCTCCAAAACGCGCCGCTTTAAGACGAGGTTCGGTCTCGCAGGAGACACCCTTAAGGCGACGCTCCCAATAAGTTACGAGTGCCTAAAAACACTCGCTTCTTATCAATTTTACCCGGCGAAGCTTCTGCGCTCGTCCATCCCACCGGTGACGCTGTCAAAGCCATAAGGGCTAACAGCATTAGACACAATCGAAAAAAAAAACATGGAAGTCAGTCTTGTTGTAATACTTGACTCGTACGGTTATTAGCTTACGCTTACACGGCTAGACCGTTCATCCCTTGGAGTCTTGCTGTAAAGCTTTGCTTGTGCGATTACTAAACGCTCCCGCGTTTAGATCGTGTTTCAACTTGTCTTGGTTGGTCCCAACCAGCATGTTCATGCGTTGTTACTACGCAACTAGTATCATTACTGTGTCGTTTTAATATTGCTTAGGCTGCTTCTACCTAAAGGTAATAATTTCTAACTATAGTTTTAAAAATTATATATAGATATAATTTAATTGGGTGCTGGCTTTGTAATGGTTCACTGACCTAAAGTGGTGCGTAACACGAGAAAACAATATTCTTGACGTTTTATCACTCGCAGCTATACTATTAAATTTTTAAGTCAAGGCCATGGGTCATATTACATCGTTTGCAATTACGAGTAAGGTGCGATCTCTTTAAACAGTGTTTCTTTTTTTTAAAACGTAAAACAATTCCTGTGGCGAAATTGTTTGCCTGAATCAACAATTTTTTTATGTAGGGTGCTGAGGTGTGCAGGTACTTAAAATTGATATAAATGTTTGTTCTAGCTGTGCTTTCGTGTTCTTAATTGAAAATTTTAAAATAAAATTATTTATTGAGACTTAACCATAAGCGATAGAGACATGCTGTTGCGGACTTTTTTGTAGTATTTTTATAAACCTACCACTTTCTGGTATGCTACTTTAAGGTATCTTTGGTTGTTTACGTTACGCACGTGGCTAAAGCATGCGAAGTTTTTTTAACAACTGCGGGATATCTTCAACACAATTTACATAAAATGGTAATGAAGTATTAACCTAAACTCTCCACAAGAATTGCACTAAGTTTTAATTAAAACCATAAAACAATTCTTCGCCATTCCAGCACCTTAGAACCCCAACGCTCATCGGTTCTACGTACTGTGTGCCCGCCCATTGCCACTTCAGCTTCGCGACCCGATGAGCTATGACGGTTACTCTGGTTCTTCTACGGATCTCCTCATTCCTGATTTGATCACGTAGAGATACACCGAGCATACATAGTTCGCTCCATTCGCTTAGTGACTGAGCGATCTGACCAGCGATAGAAGTATAGTTGGTCGGTAATATCCTGTATACTAGTAAGACACCAAAATAAAGGAGCATAAAATGAATACTTTTAGCTGATGTTAGTCAAGTAAAATATTACTAAAATATAGGATGTAACGTTTTACCGTATTAGACAAAACTATAGTCTTAATATAAAATAAGGGAATTCTCCACACGCGATCAATTTTACGACAGACGTAAAGTCATGCGGCTCGGTCTTATAACACGC
Source organism: Morpho deidamia (assembly GCA_947086505.1). Taxonomy (NCBI): domain Eukaryota; kingdom Metazoa; phylum Arthropoda; class Insecta; order Lepidoptera; family Nymphalidae; genus Morpho; species Morpho deidamia. Next base: position 18,060,604 of record CAMTZC010000024.1, read on the forward strand.
GATCCATAGCCAAGGTTTATGATATAGAACTTAAGTGACTATCTATTATACATTTTCTGAACACAGTTATTAAGTTTGCATAATACTGAATAATAATAAAATAAAAAGTGCGCTTAATATTTAAAAAAAGCGTAGCGTAACAATGTATATGACTCATTTGAGCGACTTATTCTTTTCCAATTCAAATTCAATTTAATTTATTTGTCCAAAACATGGTAACAAAAGACCTGTGCAACCTTATTTTTATTTAATTATAGTGCTTATGTATTTTTTGTGGTGTGCAATAAAAGCATTATCATATCATTCATTCATTCATTTATTTAACAAAAGGTGCAACATGTTTAGTCGTACAAATTTTATTATCTATTTTAATATTATGAATTATTTTATGTCATAATGATTGTAATATTTTATGTATATCATATTATTAAATACTCCTTTACATAATAAATTCAAGAAAATCTTCCACAGAGTAAAACATTATCCGCTAACCTTGCAAAGATTGTGCGTGATTCTATTAAAGTGTTAAAAAGAAATATCCTGCCATACATTTTTCGTATATCTCAAAGAGATTTAAAAGTTCCCCGGCGGCTTGACGTCTGCCTTCATTTTTAAAAATATCATTATACTTCAACAAATTCATACAAAACCACGGCAAATTAAAAAAAACTTTCCTCATAAATCACTTTATCTATCAATGAAAACCGCATCAAAATGCGGTTAATAGTTTTCTGAATAGATCGAGGTAGTGGACTTTGCTTTATAATATGTAGTGATTGAAGCTGTGATAGCCTCGCGGTGAGACCGTGTAACTCTTTTGAGAGGTCACAGGTTTAAACCTGGGGTTGGGTTTTTAACAGAAAAACTCATTGGTACCTGACAAATAAGTTTTGTTATAAAACTTATGTGTCTAATCGATAGTTTAGACATCAATTTATCACAAGCTTTTCGGTGAAAGAAAACATCGTGAGGAAACCTGGATATCTGTAGAGATTTCTGGAGATATGTGTAACCTACCAATCCGCATTGAAGCTGCGTGGTAGGTCTTAGCTCCAACCCATCTCTCCAGAACGGGCGAGTAGTACTATGCCCAGCAGAGGGATAATAATATGCTGTCCCTTTACTATGTAGTTATTCTATTAGTTATTTATTTTAAAAGCAATATCTATGTCCTTGGTCTAATATTGTCATTTAGAATAGAATATGAGGGAATTTTCCAAAAACGATCGAATTTATGATAGACAACATACATTTTAGGTTAGCACGCGAAGTTCGGGCAAGGGTTTACGATTTAGGAGCTTAAATGACAATAGATGTGTCCCGGATACATGAACTCGTTTTATAATTCATCGTACCTAATACTTACAATATGAATTTCGGTAAATATCTATCTATACTTATAATAAAACAAAGTCCCAAAAAGCTGTCTGTATGTAATCGATTTTCTCAAAATTTACTTAACAGATCTTTGTACGGTTTTCACCAAAATATAGTGCAATACTTCCGGATGGTTTAAGTAAATAGTACATATCGGTATTATGTAAATTGTGTTTAAGAGATCGCGCAGTTGTTATAAAAACTTGCTTGCAGGGATAATTAATAAATAAATAAATATATGGGAGATTGACACACACAGTCGTCTTATTTTTACACGACGTTTTATTATTACTTTTGGAATCTTGCAAGTTAAATTTGACCCACTTCCCTCTGTCCGATTGAGCTGAAATTTAACATACTGGTCCAGGTCCGATAACAATGCATGTTTATCATATGCATGACACTGCTGCCAGGATTCGCTCCAAAAAAGGAAACTCCTCAGTGGTCAACAGTAGGGCCATGAAATTTGATTGGTTAGTTGTATCCACGATTTCATTAACGTCAAGTGTTTATATTCCCTTAACTATGTATTGTTTTTCTTCCCAAAAGAAAAACGGAATCTAATATGTTAGCTCGATTTATAATCAATCGATTAATTATGCTTAATTTTGAAATCGGTCTAGCCTAAGCGTAACCGTTCTATTATGATTAAATAATCTATCAATATAAAATCGATTATTTTGTTGACATCACTATTTAATGGTACTTTGCAAATTGGTGTTTAGCTACTAAATCTATCGCAGGAAGGAAAAGTATACCATTCTTCTTTTATGGAGGATATTATTAAACTGCAGGTAACGTGAGATTGCGGGTAAAACTAGAATAACTTAAGGTAAAGATTCTGAGATTTAAAAACAAAATTCTTTTATACTCGTTTCATAAACTGATAGTTTTGGAATCTAGTCACGTGGATAGGAAGGATACAGTAAACAATGTATATGACCCAATGCAGTATGAAATTTGTACGCAGTAAAGAAATGTAAACTTGTTTAGGATACTTGTTCAGTATTGCTGGCGTGTTTACGTGCTATATAAAATTATATTGCTTTTAATTTTTGTACTTTTGCACTTCTTTTAAGAGCTAAAATTCATTTTTATATAAACATACGGGTCACATCGCGATTAAATCGAGTTACCTTTGTTTAGCAGAACCGGTTCATGCGGAAAGCCACTGTTTGCCCGTGGTTCATGTGGTACGTTGACCTCCATAGAGACCTCGATCTCCCCACGATTACTCACTTCTTTAAACGTTTAAAGTCTTAATCCGAGGCACATCTGAACCCTCTTATTTCAGTTGCTTTCACCTACATCCCAGTTAGGTCTGACCACCGAAAATATAGGCGACCAAAAAGCGGCCTGCTAGTATATGATCCTGACGATCAAATATCGATCGCAAACACAGAAACACGTAATACACACAAACAGCGTCTTCGCCAGCGAAGACGAGGTCCCAGTTTTCTGACATCGGTTGGCCGTGGCTTCTCGCCACCCTTCCGAAGTCGTAAATGACTAATAAAAGTCAGGAGGAGGCACCTTTTAGTGCGACGCTCTCCGACGCTAATAGAGCTTCTTCGCTCTACTCTCTGCATTTCGCAACCCCGACGATGTTTCTGCGCTCGTCCGCCCCACCAGGTGACACTGTAAAAGCCGTAAGGGCTAACAGCATACAATTAGTTCGAAAAGAAAGCCTTTGTATTTGGTTAGATGTTTCGGCAGATTTGCATCCACCGTGTTCACGAACTGTCTAAACATAATCAGCCAACAAAGTCAGCGATCGCAGAACATCTGCTTAATTCGATGAAAAATCACTGGCTTGAGCTTCATGATCCCAAAGTCCTGTCAACTGATGCTCACTATTAAGCAAGAGTGCCACGTAAGCTGTTGAAGTAAAAAAGCGTCTCGGTAACAAAAGAAGAGTGGTCTATTCTACTCAGGCTGATACTACACGCCGGGTCAACTTACCTTAGTCATCTATTACGACACCTCGGTAAGAAATGAGGTTGGTCTATTCTACTCAGCCGGATACGACACGGCGGGTCAACTTACTTAAGTCGCTTTTGCTACACCTAGGTAACAAAAAGGGGTGGTCTATTCTACTCAGCTGGATGTATTTTTAGATAAATTATTAAAGATGTATTATTTGTGTTGAACTTTGTTATGTAAACATAAAAACGTAATAAAATTTAGATTATCCTAAAGAGAGATATTTCTCAAAACATTTCCTCCGTCTCATTCAACCCGCGATATAATATTTCGAGAGCATCATTCGCACAGTGCATTACCGTAGAGATCGGTTGTTACATTACTTTTTATTTTTCCCCTTTCAGGATATGGCTGAGTTCGTAATAATCTCTTTGGAATCGTATATTTAATTTTAAACTAAGTGTAAGAAATATGCTTATACGTAAAGCATATTACAAAATTGAAGATTATTTGAATAATAAAAATGCCTGGATTTGAAAATCCTTTCAGCTTAATACAAGACAGCGGTTTAATAATGTATAATTAAAAATATTTCAAAGATTGACCGCCAAGTTTCTTGCTGGTTCTTCCCGGTAAGAGAAACATTCCGAACCAGTTGTAGCTTCATTAATCATATTGATGCTTGACGGTTTAAAAGTGCCTGATATGGCTTATTTGAATAAATATTATTTTGATTTGATTTGAGGATTTTCAAATAACTTTTTTAACTGAATTCAATTTTTTTTTGTCTTTACTCTTTTTGCCCTGTTTCTCTAAGAAAAATCTCTCTCATCTGATGATAGAAGTGAGATGAGTGAGATGTCAAGCGTGGTGATTACCAGCAATACCTTCATGGCATTACAAAACAAATCACAGCCCCCAGATCTCGGCAGCTCCGCTGTACCACATGCATCCTCTGCATATTTAAAGGGTATCTTTATTTTTGCAAAAACGCGCTCTAAAATAAAGTCATTAGCAGGTCACAATCAAGGCATACAATCCTACAATATTCGTACGAAGCCAGTGCCTATAGTAGTATAACATAAGAAACATTGTAACCCATAAAGGGAATTGTGACTTTATTCGGCACTAAATCATCATTCGCTAACCGAGGAAAATCGATGGGATATATAAATTGTGGAATTTAAACGATCAAATACTTACCTGAGCTATTGAGGGGTTTCTATTAAACTTCAACAAATTTGACTTCAACTAGAAACTCCAATACAATGTAAGCGAAAACATACATTTATTTGGTACATTTCATGTCTATAAAGTATATTTAAACATCTTGCCGTGTGATATCCAGCTGAGTAGAATAGACCAACCTCATTTCTTACCAAGGTGTCGTAAAAGGTGACTAAAGTAAGTTGACCCGCCGTGTGGTATCCGGCTGAGTAGAATGGACCACTCTCAATTCTTACCGAGGTGTCGTAAAAGGTGAGTAAGGTAAGTTGACGTCAGGCAGGCGGCCGGTCGTAAAATACGCAGGCAAAATTGTGACAACATGTTTGTAACATGTTATGCCGACCCAACTTAGAGTGGGACAAGGAGGATGCTGATGAAAGACATCTTGAATATCAATATATTCACAAATTCCCCTAACGTGTTTTTTTTTTCTAAAGATAATCTTATAAAGTAGGTACTTAACGGATTTTACCATTCTGTTTTCAGCAAAAAATGTCAGCAAGAATGATAAATGACTTAAGTGTATATTTTGATAATTAAATGTAAATTTTAGGCCAACCGTTTCACTCAGACTTCGCCTACGGGGATACAAGGGTGCGGATGTAGGGCAAGAATGGGGACTGAGGTGCGGGTGATCACTTTTTGTACATCACGCTACGAGGGCTGGCAGGCGAAGTCTAAGTTAAACGGTTGGCCTATAGTTACCACTATTAAGTAGTTAAACCATTCTGTATTAATAGAAATACGTTGGGGAATTTAAGTTAGTTGATTCAACTTAAAGCACCAACGAATTATCAAACTTAAGAGACTCTGAGAACTCCATTCCGAAGGTTTTGTTGACTGATGAAGCGAGATATCCCGAATTCCGTATCCATTATAAGGGACTTACAGTTTCCATTCCATTTGACTCTGAGCCAAATGCCCAGGATTATATAATATCCTAGCGCTCGGTTAGAATGTTTTTCAAATATTTTTGGCTGCTGTAGAATCCGTACTAATATTACAAATACGAATTTCTGTATGTCTATCTGTCTGTTATGCATTCACGACTAATCTACTGGAGCAATATTAATGAGATGTAGTACGGTGTAGCTTAAATATCGTGGCGACATATGTAATATAAGTCAAATAAAAAAAAAACGTTTTTAAAAATTTCATGTACCTATGTCCCTGAGTTCCCTCGTTTGGTGCCAATCCTGGCAGAGCATAAGGTCATCCTCATTATTAATATGCCTTGTCGTTGGGACTTGATCAGTATATAAAATTTCACGTCGCTACTGTTAGCCGTTGAGCAATTCCAGCAGCCAAGTCCTGGCATCAGCATCAGCTTATAGACATCATAACATTGTCATTGAGACAGATCCAAAATATAAAATTTCAGCTCAACCGGAACCAGGAAAGTGGTTCAAATTTAACTTGCAAGATTCCGCCTTCACATATATTTCAAATTTAATAAAAGCTTTCAAAAATTTCCTGTTTTTGCCTTTCGAATAGAGGAAAAAATATTTATTGGGATAATAAGTAATATTACACATCATCATTCGCCTGCCCTTATCCCATTCTGAGTCGGTCGGCACAATATGTTACAAACATGTTGCTACATGATTTGGCTACGTATTTTACGACCGGCCGCCTGCCTGATGTCTTAGTCTTAGTCTCCTTTTACGATACCTTGGTAAGAAATGAGGGTGGTCCATTCTATGCATTCTATGCAGCCAGATACCACACGGCACATACCTTAGTCGCCTCTTACGACACCTCGGTAAGAAAGGAGGGTGGTCCATTCTATGCAGCCGGATACCACACGGCACATACCTTAGTCGCCTCTTACGACACCTCGGTAAGAAAGGAGGGTGGTCTATTCTATTCTGCCGGATACCACACGGCAAATAAGTAATGTAACACCTTGTCTTATTTTAAAAAACCAAAAAGCTTAGAAAAATCTAAAAACGATTATAATATTTTGTAATGCAAATAATGGGAAATAAACTCTGGTTAAGTGTATCGCGTGGTACCCGGCTGAGTAGAATAGACCAACCTCATTTCTTACCGAGGTGTGGTAAAAGTTGACTAATGTAAGTTGACCCACCGTGAGGTATCCGGTTGAGTAGAATAGACCACCGTTTTTCTTATCGAGGGGTCGTGAAATACGACTAAGGTAAGTTGAAGTCGGCAGGCTGCCGGTAGTAAAATACGAAGCCAAATCATGTGATTATATTTTTGTAACATGTTGTGCCAACCCCACTTTTAGTAGAATAAAGGCAAGAGGATAATGGAACTCCGGTAAAAAAATTGTGATAACCGAACGATGATTCCGTGTAACTCTTTCTACGGGATCTTTCTGTTAATGCCAATGTGAATAAATGTAATTTCTGTCAATCCGAGCCGATCCGATCATTTGAGCAGCGTGTTGGGTGACCAACCGTTTTCTAAAATGGGGAGAGAAGGCCTGTGCCCAGCCATGGGATAGGTGAAAGTCGATATTTTACTTTCAATTGGGCAACCGCCGAGTTTCTTGCTGGTTCTTCTCAGTAGGAACAGCTTTCCGAACCAGCAGTAGATGTTGACGATTCAAAAGCACTTGTTTACAAGTTTACTTGAATAAAGAAAAACAAAATTCAACCATCAAAAACATCTTAAATCAAAAATAAAACTGAAAAGGAATAGCACCACAGCTCAGAGAGGTCTTGAAAAATATTTCTCTAAAGTAAAACTTATACAAGCATGTACGCAGATAACTTATAACGATCCCCTCGCAAACTACCGAGTTAGCTGGAGTTGGTACATCAGTTCAAGTTACCTGAACAACCCGGGAATATGTTATTTAAGCTCTAAAAACTTGCTTGGACTTGTTCAACTCGTGTGGAAATTTCGCAACAGAATCTAACGCAATCCATATTGCGCTATTGATCGATGTTAGAATTCAATTGTGTTCAAATAAAATGTATTTCATTGTAACTTTTCTATGCGAAAGCGGAAATACTTTACGGACGGAATAAATATTTTACGGACAATGAAAATCTGCGTTAATATATTTAGTTTTCTTAAAGTAACCATTTTTAACACACGGCAGGTCAACTTACCTAAGTCATCTTTTATGACATCTCGATAAGAAACCCCCATTTCTTATTGTGGGTGGTCTATTCTACTCAGCCAGATATCACACGGCGGGTTAACTTACCTTAGTCATCTTTTATAACATTTCGGTATGAAATGCGGGTGGTCTATATTACTCTGCCGGATACCACACGGCGCGTCAACTTACTTTAATCGCCTTATACGACACCTTGGTAAAAAATGAGAGTTGTTTATTCTACTCAGCCGGATACCACATGGCGGGTTAACTTACCTTAGCCATCTTTTATAACATTTCGGTAAGAAATGGGGGTGGTCTATTCCACTCTGCCGGATAGCACACGGCGCCTCAACTTACCTTAATCGCCTTATACGACACCTTGGTAAAAAATGAGACTTGTCGATTCTACTCAGCCGGATACCACACGGCGGGTTAACTTACCTTAGTCATCTTTTATAACATTTCGGTATGAAATGGGGGTGGTCTATTTCACTCTGCCGGATAGCATACGGCGCGTCAACTTACCTTAATCGCCTTATACGACACTTTGGTAAAAAATGAGACTTGTCTATTCTACTCAGCCGGATACCACACGGCGGGTTAACTTACCTTAGTCATGTTTTATATTATTTCGGCAAGAAATGGGGGTTGTCTATTCCACTCTGCCGGATACCACACGGCGCGTCAACTTACCTTAATCGCCTTATACGACACCTTGGTAAAAAATGAGAGCTGTCTATTCTACTAAGCCGGATACCATACGGCGGGTCAACTTGCCTTAATTACCTTTTACGATAATTCTATTAAGAATCATTTCTTACCCAAGTATCGTAATAGCAAATCGCAAATCGCAAAGTATCGTTGGTCTATTTTACTCAACGGGATACAACACGGCGGACATAGTAGGCTAATTTATGGGATGAAAAAATTGTCGCCCTTCTTTCGGGTATAGAATAAAAAGACATGGTTTTTACTTGAGAGTCCTAAACTTGTAGTGGTATAAATCGTAGATCCTCCGATTTCGGTGTGCCAACACATCATGCAAATTCCGAAGTCACTGAACACGGATGTCGGGTGCAGTGGCTTGCAAATTACAGATTTGCTTATACACCGAACGTGCGGTATTCCTTTCACATACATAGCTAGTTTACATTAGAACTAAAGAAAGAAGGACGTTAAATAATAATATTACTGCAATAAACAAGTAATAAATAAATAAAAATAACATTATTCAACAGCGTGCCTAATTATTATTTAATAAGTACTTTTTACTTTAACCACCGCGAGGTACCGTTTGAGTAGAATAGACCACCCTCTTTTCTTACCGAGGTGTCGTAAAAGGCGACTAAGGTAAGTTGACCCACCGTGTGGTATCCGGTTAAGTAGTAAAAAACGGCCGGTCGTAAAATATGTTGCCAAATTATTTGACAACATGTTTGTAACATGTTGCGCCGATCCCACTTAGAGTGGGATAAGGGCTGGAGGATGATGATGAAGTACTTTTTACTTTAAGTACTTTTTAGAACATTTAAAATAATAATTTGTATAATAAAGTGTAACGGTAAAGTGAAATAACGGCCTGTTACTATCCCACTGCTGGGTGGGTATAGCACCCCCCTCTCCGTTTTTGAAGAGAAGGATTAGAGCTTAGAACTACCACGCTTTGACAATGCAGACTTACACATATCCCTAATTGTCTAGAGATATGCAGGTTTCCTCATGACGTTTTCCTTGACTGAAAAGCGTGTAATAAACCGCAATTATCAGTTGGATACATAAGTTTAAATAGAACAACTCATTGGTGGTCATTTGATCTAACTAATGGATAATTTTGAAACGACCATACTCAAATTCAAATTCAAAATATTTTTTATTCAAGTAAACTTGTAATCAAGTGCTTTTGAATCGTCAAAATCTACTGCTGGTTCGGAAAACTGTTCCTATCGAGAAGAGCCAGCAATAAACTCGATGGTTGATCTTTTCAAATAAAATTCTTATAACAAGTTACATTTGGTTATTACCATCTTGTACATGGTAGAGGAGTAGCTAAATCCACGCATTTTTATCATCTATATAATCCCCAATAGTATAGTAGGCTCTCTGTATCAGCCTTCCTTTAACAGCGTTTTTAAACTGCTGTAGTGGCAAAGATAAAATCGATTGCAGGATTTTATGATAGAATTTTATATCCAAGCCTACAAATGACTTATTAACCTTAACCAGGAACCGCAAGCTTATGTCGATTTCTACTTTGACTATTATTATCGCCAATCTTTTTATAATTAAGTATATTCTTATGCAAAAACATTAGATTGCTAAAATATACGGATTTTCATCTTAATATAAACACTGCCTATTCGCTTACGACGACGGAATTTCCGTCTTAGAACTATGCAAAATCTATGACAAAGTAACGTACTTTGACTTTGGACAAAATATTTGCAGAATGCTAAACAAACATTTGTTTATTTGTCTAACCTTTCACAAATATTAAGAGTACGTCCACACAGTGTTTACTTAGGACAGTGTAACAATCGAGTATGTGCCAAACATAGGTTTAATGCTTCTAGCGTGAACACTAGCTTCGAATTAGTGTAGATTAGGAAAATTAAGAGCTTTTTTTGTAGGAAAGCAACAGATACTTGCATACTTAATCATAAAACAATCTCTAGTACGTAACACGTGAGTAAAACTCCCAGCAGGCGAGTTTTACTTTCTCGATCTTTTCAACACAATTTATATATAACCTTATATTTTATATCCTATTGGCGATAAGAAAACGGGAATCTTTCTTATACTATATGATACCCGATATTTTAACTTCAATTGTACCAAAATTCGTCGTTATTAAAAGAAAAGAAAATACATTTATTAATCTGACCGTTACACACGGCTATCGCTTCAGCGGAAGTTGTGAAATGGTAATAAACAGATAAATAAATAAATAAATATACGGGACATTTACACACACGATCGTCCATCCCCAAAGTAAGTAACTTAATACTTGTGTTATGGGTGACGGACAACTGGTAACTATATACATATATAGTCTTAAATACATACTTAGATACATATATACACCCAGACTCACAGAACCAACAAATTCTAAATAGAAGATGTTGGTTCTCGGCAGGAATCGAACCCGCGACCCACAGAGCCGAAGACAGGGTCACTGCCGACTGCGCCAACGGACCAGTCGATAAACAGATGTTCGCATTTTTTACATAAATAATGAAAGGTGGAGAGGTGGAGTGTGTGAAGAATAGACTATAGAAAAGATTAGACTAAAATAAACAAGTTGACTGGCCCGTTGGCGCAGTGGGTAGTGACCCTCCCCTCAGCTCCGCGGGTCGCGGGTTCGATTCTCTCCCAGGGCCAACATTTTCTATAAACAATTTGTTGGTTTTTCGAGCCTGGGTGTAAATTTGTATTTAAGTATGTGTTTAAAATTGTATATGTAGTGTATCTACCAGTTCCGTCAGCCATAACACAAGTATTAAGTTACGTACTTAGGGGATGGTCGACTATAGATATTTATTTAATATGATTCTTGCACTTCTGCGGCATTCCGAATTTTAATTGCTCCAGCAAATCGTAACTGCTTGACACTTATGTTAATATTAATAAAGTATCTGCGAAATATTTACGATTTTCAAAGTCTTCACAAACTAGTCGGGTTCACCTGATAAAATAAGATGTGAGTATAGCAGGTTTCTGTTTATTAACTGTGTTTACGTCACGATGGTTAAAATACAAACATTGATATAAGTAACTAGAGATTGGAGGTATTACTGTAATTTCGCACTTACATTAAAACGGCGTTTAGTGAAACATATAACACGATCCACTTGTGCAAAGTTCCCGACTAAATTATCTTAGAGATTTCATACCAAGAAATCGCAATTAATCCTCGCAAGCAGTAATGTCTTCATAATTTAGATTCAGCGAGTTCACTGGCTTGCCGTTTGCATGGACCGAACTCGATTTATGCTAACACATTCTACGACCATCGTGTTTGAATGTTATATCGTATTTTTATTTTATTTATCTATTCATTAATATATTTATTAGTTTATTTTTATTTTCTAGTGTTCCTCGATACTTGGATCGCATCAAATATTACTGTGATAAGTTCAAACTTATATGAAAACGGCGTTTAGTGAAACATATAACACGATCCACTTGTGCAAAGTTCCCGACTAAGTTATCTTAGAGATTTCATACCAAGAAATCGCAAATAATCCCCGCCGGGAGTGATGTCTTTATAATTTAGATTCAGCGAGTTCACTGGCTTGCCGTTAGCATGGATCGATCTCGATTTATGCTAACGCACAGAAGTAATGCTGTGATAACCCAGCTGTGAGGCCGTGTGACTCTTTCAAGGGTGTCACGAGTTCAAACCCGGGCAGGCACCAATTAATTTTTCTACAAAAACTTGTGTGTAATTGATAATTCCAATTAATCACACGCTTTTCGGTGAAGGAAAACATCGTGAGGAAACCTGCACATCTCTAGAGAGATATGTGTAACCTACTAATCCGCATTGGAGCAGCGTGGTAGGTCTTAGCTCCAACCCTTCTCTCCAGAAACGGAGAGAGGAGACCTATTTTCAGTTGTGGGTTTGTAATAGGCCGCTACTTTATTTCTTTTACAGAAGTTATGATAGAATTATTTTATAATACCTAATCTAACATGCTACGAAGCAGACGGCGTTTACATACCTTATACATGCAGGGCCAGTCACCACACTTACCACAAAACGCTGCCAACAATAACACACACAGGCACTACACATACTCACTACGATAATCTCTACCATAGTTTCGCCACGTCATCACCAGGAGGATAGGCTCCACGATAAAATCGTTATACTAACGCATTTAATGACCATCACGTTGGAATGTTATGTCTTATTTTTATTTTATTTATTTATTCATTCATATATTTTTGATAAATTAGTGTTCCCCGAGACTTCGTTCGCGTCAACTTAAGCGTTTTAGTATCCTCAATAATGAAAATGTTTTTTCCTTGTTTATAAAAGATAAACGAGATTTTTTTGGTATATGATACTCCAGTGTACAAGCATCAATTGTACCAAATTTCATCGATATTAGTTCAGTAGATTGGGCATGAAAGCGTTATAGACGGACAGACAGTTGTGCATCTATAATATTAAGTATGGATGTTTGAAGCGACTTTGATTGCTATCATGGTCCTTCAAACCAGATAAATCCCGGAGCAAAAGTTTATATTATAAAAAGTCTCGGATTTTTTTAAAGTATAATGTTGGAACACACAGGAAACAAGCTTAACTATTTAAACTAGATAATCCTTTATTCCTTTAGCGATTTGTGAAAGTAAAACATGTTAATATAAATTATAAAGTATTATAAAGTATTGCGAGCAAACATGTATTCATATTAGCTTGATCCCGTGGGACACCGTTAAGGTACAAAACAGGAAAGTGGAAACAAGGATTTATGTTTAGGGATTTTCAACTTCTTATATTGACGATACCGGTCGTAAAACTGATTTATTCCTTTTATCGTTTCTTAGGATTTTTTTTGGGTAAATTGAAACCAACCTAATATGCAAAAATCTATTCAAATTCAAAATATTCTTTATTCGAATAAACTTGTGAACAAGTGTTTTTGAATCGTCAACTCTACTGCTGGTTCGGAAAGCTGTTCCTACCGCGAAGAGCCAGCAAGAAACTCGGTGGTTTCTCTTTTTAAAATATAAGTCTTATGACTAGTTACATTCAGTCATTACTGTCTTGTTCAGGGTAGAAACGCAGCTATATCCTGCTTTCTGTATCAGCCTCTTTTTAACAGTGTTTTTTGTTTTATCTCTTATATATTTTCCTTGTATATTTCATATAGAAACCGGCTATACTCACGTCTTATTCTATCGGGTTAGCCCGACTATTTTCGAGACTTTTCAGGGCACCTATTTATGGGCTCTTTACACGGTGTAAACAGCGTATAGAAGCTCCCTGGGCGCATCTATCTATCAACATCATCATTCCCCTGTCCTTATCCCACTCTAAGCGGGGTCGGCACTACATGTTTTTCTCTTCCATTCTGTCTATCATTTATTATTTATTGAAGCTTCTACAGATATCTAGCTATCTTTTATTTATTAATAAAGCTTTATTTATCTTCGAAACTGTGATAGCCCAGCGGTGAGACCATGCGACTCATTCGAGACGTTCGCGTGTTCAAAACCCGGGCAAGCACCAATGAGTTTTTTTTAAACTTATGTGGCTTAATTGTGATAACTGCAATTTATTACATGCTTTTCGGTGAAGAAACCTGCATATATCTAGAGAATTCTGAGGATATGTGATACCTATAAATTCGCATTGGAGCAGCGTGGTAGGTAGCTCCTACCCTTCTCTCCAAACACAGAGATATGGGACCTTTGCCCAGCAGTGGGATAGCAACAGCCCGTTACTTCATAAAGTTATGTACATTAAATCACCACAACACAATAACTGTATATTAAAAAACGAAGAAAAAAACAGCCTTATGCTCTTCACGGGGTATGGATCCTGTCATTATAGTATTAAAATTTGATACAACTGAAGCTTTTATACCAGCCTAAAGCTTGTGAATCGAAAGCTTGTGGAGTTTATTATTAAAGTTGCTTAATTGAAATTGAAATCCTTATTTCAATGCCATTACGATATGAATGATTAAAAAATGTAAAATTTTCTTGCTCTTTCAAGTTATAGGTCTTTTTAAAAGATATGTAGGCGCTACTCTACGCTTTATTGCAATTTTCCACAAAACAATTTTTTGAATTAGGTCTATTTAATATTAAGCGTCACAGCGTAGGCTGGTCACCTCTGTCACAGGCCTGATGGTCGTTGGAGCAAACGAGTCCTGGAGTGGAGACCGCGTCTTGGCAAACGCAGCGTAGGGCGTCTTCCGTCCCGCTGGACCGACATCAAAAAGGCTGTTGGGACCAGCTGGATGTGCATTGCGGAGAAGCGGGATGTCCGGCGCAGATATAGGGAGGCCTATGTCCAGCAGTGGAATGCTATAGGCTGATGGATGGATGGATGGATCGAATATTAAGCGTGTGAAATATAGTCCAAAAAATAGTCTGAAATTTGAAGCCATGTTAGATCTATTATCTAAATTATACGACTTTTTTCATGAAAGTATTTCTCAATTTAGACTTTGCATTCTACTGTACAGATACCCTCGGCACGATTCTGTTTGATGGCGAATAAAGAAGCATTTTGCTTTATCGAAGTCAACATTCCTCTTTGTTATATTGTAACAATGTCATCAAATTTTATGTGTCTGAGTTAACTTTGTCTCCACGAATATATTAAATGTTTTTGTACTTAATGTATCTTAGAATTATATTATCTTAACAAAGGCCAGGTATTTTTGTGTGTATGCAAGAGAAAGTAAAATTTAAAAGAAAATTACTTCAAGTCATCCTCTTGCTCTTATCCCATTTTAAGTGGGGTCTGCACAATATGTTATAAACACGTCACATGATTTGGCTACGTATTTTACGACCGGCCGCCCGCCTGACGTCAACTTACCTTAGTAGTATTTTACAACACCTATCGAGGTGTCGTAAAATACTACTAAGGATCATCACTAAGGATTCATCGATTCATATCGATGAATGAGGGTGGTCTATTCTACTCAGCCGCATACTATATGGCGGGTCGACTTAGCTTAGTCGTGTTTTACGACACCTCGGTGAGAAATGAGGTTGGTCTATTACTCAGCCGGATATAACACCGCACAGTTTGGTTTCATCCAATATATCCACGTATATTTTATTATAAATACAAAAAAAGAGGGTGATTAATAAAATCTAATTTTTAAATCGATTCATAATGTTAATAATTTGATTCAGAATATTAGTAAAATCGATAATAATAATAAAATAATAGATTAATATAAAATTAGATTACTTTTTCACGTCCGTAAAGTTAATCGATAACTATCATCACACGGAGGTCTAACTGTCTCTCTCTCTTTATCTCTCTCTTTTCAATTAATAGCTATTTTTACCTCATGAATATCCGTTCAGTAGTACAAAAGCTGTGTCTACATTTTCTGTGCCTTTTTCTCACCTACATTTAATGTGGTAATATTACAAAAACATATCAAAGTTTTCCGTTCTCGCTGGAATTCGTAGCACTAGTGTAAATTCGCAAATCCGGAAAGTATGTGAAACGAAACACCTGACATTTGCTAGAAGAGCGTAGAAGGCGCGGTATTACGGCGCCGGGTACTTGAATCATCACGTAGTGCTGAGCTTGATCCCCGATACCAGGACTTGGCCTATGTCATAAACGTTTTATCATTACATTTTATCATAGATTAAATACATAATGGAAGTTATCTATTAAGATACATTCAAGCCAAAAGCTGATAATCAACCTGAAAATAATCTTTACTTATATATTCACACCTGCAAAGAATAACATTGCATTTTACTTTGTTGAAAACTGAGGTTTACAATCTTTGCAGACATATTTCCGCACTTGATATATGTAGAATTTGTAAAATCTCATTCGCAAAACTTTGCGATTTTGTCGTGGAATTTCGTGGTGATGCTTCGGTTACAGGGCAAAACGACTGTTGAGATTGTAGTCATGAATGTGTGAAGTGTATTATTGTGTTATTGGTAGTGGGTAGTGCATGAGTTTTTAAATGAGAAGGTATATTACACTCAACATTTAATATTACTTATATTTTCTGATATCGCGGATTATAGCATATTTTAAATACTTTTGTTAATAAATTTTTGCTTAATCTTCTGTATATTTTAAAAGAATATATTCTTCTTTCACCATTAAAATTTAATTCTTTAATATCTACTAAATAAACATTTTATTACTCATTGTGTTTCCTTCAGAGATAAGACTAGATTCTAATTAACTTTTTCATGGAGATGGACTCGAGAGAGACTGAAAAGAAGTTTGATAATCCGCCCAAAAAAAGCGGAAAAAGAGATTGAGGTTCTGAAATAATATATATAAGAGGACATAGATATAAGAGGAGTAGCGTCAGAGTTCACGAATGAAATTATCAAAGTAAAACATCTTGCTCCGAACCCATTTAGAGTGGAATAGGATCAGTACAATGATAATGACGATAGATATTTTATAATTAAAACTTTTAAATAGAAAATAAAAGTGTTTAAAACGCTTATTACTTGTACCACAGCTAGATCAGCTTAACCCGCCGTATTGAACCCAGACTTAAATTTACATATTGCACAACCAATCACCCATATTCTGTTATTTGCAATTTTATCCGCCTTAGAATCTCTATACGTTTAACATTACACGCTCTTATTATATACAAAAAGATTTTTTCAATCTAAAAAATTATTTATTCACCCATGTCTGGTAAGAAAATCAGTAAGTCAATAATACATGTAATAAAACTAGTCGGGCTCATCCGATAAAATAAGACGTGAGTATAGCCGGTCTCTCAACATTAATAATAATTCATGTCTTGAAAATCGTGTATATGATTTTTGCTTGTAAAAAGAGTCTTGTCTTGTGTTGTCTTACTCAAAGTCCTTACAAGTAAATTTTACGCAGTTTTAAATAAAATTAACACAACAATAAATAAACTAATCTGAGTCTAAAAACGCACTATTTACATACTAATATAAATACATACTAAAATATACTTTTGATCTTCAAAGTTCTTCAAACATAAGATAATAATAGAAATATATTCTTCTTGTTTACATTACGAACTATAAATAAATAAATAAAATAAATAAGGATCGATACCGCCGTGTAATATCCGGCTGAGTTAATAGACCACCCTCATTTCTTAGCGAGATGTCGTAAAAGGTGACTAAGGTAAGTTGAGCCACCGTGTGGTGTCCGGTTGAGTAGAATAGACCACTCACTGTCTTAATGAAGGGTCGTAAAATACGACTAAGATAAGCTGACGTCAGGCAGGAGGCTGGTCGTAAAATACGTAGCCAAATCATGTGACAACATGTTTGTAACATGTTGTGCCGACCCCAATTAGAGTGGGATAAGGGCAGGAGGATGATGAAATAAGGATTGATACTAAACAGAATAAAACACTCACGAAAGTACCATAATCATTCTCCTCATATGATGATGTTGTCATATGATTTGGCTACGTATTTTACGACCGGCCGCCTGCCTGACGTCAACTTACCTTAGTCGCCTCTTACGACACCTCGGTAAGAAAGGAAGGTGGTCTATTCTATTCTGCCGGATACCACACGGATAGTTCACGAAAGTACCATTTAATTTTGTACGTAAAAGTAGTTATTGTTAGTTAACCATCAGAGATGGAAAACCAGTCGGGGATTTTTATGTAGATCTACAATTCTTTAGTACATACTTCAGTGTATTCTCACGCACGCGTCTAAAGCACCCCGCAGGCGAGGTATTTTATATTTATATTTTGTATTTTATATAACACAATTTTCATAAAACTGTAATGTACTACTAACCTTAACCTTCTGGAAGTATTGCATTATCTTTTAGTATAAACCATACAGAAATTCGTTCAGTTGATTTTGAGAAAATCAATCAAAATTTTAATCACAAACAGACACTTTTAACCAAACTATTCTCAAGAGACTGCTATTTACGATATTAAAATATATTGAAAACCATTTTAAAATAACAGCACAAAACTCTTAGCAGAATTTAAATCGATCAACATTTTACAGAAATACTTTCAAATAATGCCGTATAAACCACATTTGGTACAAAGGAATAGCTGGCGATAAACCTAAGATCTAACAAATACTAGAAATGGCATTTCAACAAAATACTTGTGTATAATAATATTAATATTAGGTATGGGTAAATTTAATTGATGTAATATAACAGAACTAACTACTTTGCTATAATCCGCACGGGTTAAGTGAATACACGCAAAGCCAATGTGTATGAAGCAGGCAAAATCTACGCACCTTATACATGCAGGACCAGCCACCACATGCACCCCAAGGGGCAATTCACCAGCAACAACGCACACAAAAGCAGCACACACACCCACCACCACAATCTCGACGATCGTTTCGCCCCGAAACCGAAGCATCATCAGGAGGATAGGCTCCACGACAAAAATCGTACTACGATTTTTCGGGGCGAAACGATCGTCGAGATTGTGGTGGTGGGTGTGTGTGCTGCTTTTGTGTTCGTTGTTGCTGGTGAATTGCGCCTTGGGGTGCATGTGGTGGCTGGTCCTGCATGTATAAGGTGCGTAGATTTTGCCTGCTTCATACACATTGGCTTTGCATGCATTCACTTAACCCGTGCGGATTATAGCAAAGTAGTTAGTTCTGTTATATTGCTTGTAATATGGAATTCCGCAAAGTAACGCCTGCTTCTATAATTTAATTGATGTAGTAAAGAAAGAGTAGGGACTAGTGATGTGATCATAAAAAAATCCGCTGACACTAAGATAGTCACTAAATCATCATCATCCTCCTGCCCTTATCCCACTCTGAGTGGGGTCGGCGCAACATGTTACAAACATGTAGTCACATGATTTGGTTACATATTTTACGACCGGCCGTCTGCCTGACGTCCACTTACCTTAGTCGCCTTTTATGACACCTCGGTAAGAAATGAGGGTGGTCTATTCTGCTCAGCCGGATACCATAATAAAAGATAGACATGAAAATGATAAAACAATACTTTTGAAAAAAAATAATTTTGTGGTAATAAATTCAAAACGATCTTTATTTTCTTTAAATCAATAGTTTTCTTTTGAAATATTAAACGAAACACTAGTTTTAGTAAATGACAGATAAAGGATTTTAAAAAAGCGTACTAAGAATGTAAAGTGTGGAAATTTGATATATAAAATGTAATTTATCTTTCAAGCTTATTTAGATTAATATTACATTTATTTCAAATAAAATAATTTATATGACAGTCTACTACGCACATGATTAATGTATATTCATGTTATAAATGTGAAAACTTGCCTTTTTGATTGCCAATTCGTTTAATACGTTTATCACTTCACATTTCAATCATTTCAACCCACTGATGAAATAAAATAGTTAAAGCATACATAAGTATACAGGACCAACATTTAGGAATAAAAAAATCTTTTGTTTTCTTTGTTAACAGTGAATTAATAATTGAGAGTATTTAAAAACTAAAGTTGACGCGAACTAAGTAATGATTACTAGTTTCTAGAATAAAGTTAATGTTAAATGATTTATAGAAGCAGGCGTTACTTTGCGGAATTCCATATTACAAGCAATATAACAGAACTAACTACTTTGCTATAATCCGCACGGGTTAAGTGAATGCATGCAAAGCCAATGTGTATGAAGCAGGCAAAATCTACGCACCTTATACATGGAGGACCAGTCACCACATGCACCCCAAGGCGCAATTCACCAGCAACAACGCACACAAAAGCAGCACACACACCCACCACCACAATCTCGACGATCGTTTCGCCCCGAAACCGAAGCATCATCAGGAGGATAGGCTCCACGACAAAAATCGTACTGCTTTCGTTTGCATGTGGTGACTGGTCCTGCATGTATAAGGTGCGTAGATTTTGCCTGCTTCATACACATTGGCTTTGCATGCATTCACTTAACCCGTGCGGATTATAGCAAAGTAGTTAGTTCTGTTGTATTGCTTGTAAAGTTAATGTTACTTCCATTCGGCGAACATCTTCGTAAGCCCGTCGACCTATTACCATAAGAAACCTTTGGCATTGCCAGATCCCTCATACACGCATGTATTTATTTAAGTCAACCAACGATATCTTTCATCTTTTGTTAGGGCAGAATTTTGACTTTTAAATCGAAAAATTTATGACTGAAGCCGACTTTGAGTTCTATGTTAGAACGATAACATATCATTCAACGTCATCGACATTTTTTATACTTTACAGTTGTTACTTCGTGGAATTCCATAGTTCAATTATTATTATTATTTATTAGCAGTAGTATTATTATTATTATTTAAATTAATTTCATTGCATCTATAGTGTTAGTTACAAAATTACTTAGTTTAGTACTTAAAATATAAATTTACAGAATTTATTCAATAGAATTTCATTTTATGGTGATAGAATTATTGGTATTGGTGAAATCCTCGTTTTTTTAGATCTACGTAATTATACCAAATAGGTTACATTTTTCGAGAACAAACGATGTGCTGATTAAATCGATTCTGACCAAAACAATTACGTAGACAACTTTTGCGGAGTTAACAACTAAAACTAAATATCTACGCATAGATGAAACAATACTAAAATTCTTACTGTCGCAACATAAACGTTTACGAAACGTGAAAAATTACAAATCCGTCTGTACAAATAGGAACCCTCTCCTTTCACACGTCAACTTGACAAATCGCCATGATGATGTGTAAAAGGGATTTGTTTTCGATAGACCCTTTTTGCAGTTCGCATATCACTTGGTATGCAATGTAGTTTTGTAGACATACCAAATCTTCTTCTTTTACTTGAAATGAATTGGTAAGAACCTATAAGGAATTTCGTGTTTAATCCTTTTATCAAAATCAAGTACTACGTGCGTTGTAAGAAAAGTCGAATTTTGGTTTGTCTTTGACCATCATATTCCTAAAACAAAATGCCAGTACTTATGCAGATTTAAACCTATCTGTATGCATATTTTGTCGGACTGTAGTAAATTAGTAATGTCTTACTATTCCACAACTGGGCATTGACCTCCTATATTCTCTTGATGAGAAGGGTTGGAGCTTACACCTACCACGCTGCTCTAATGTGGGTGAGTTTACAGATATCCCAGGAATTCTCTAGAGATATAAAGGTTGCCTTGCTTGTTCCATGTTTTCCTTTACTAAAATACGTGATAAATCGTTAATAGCAGTTTGTGTGTCTGAACTTTAAACCTAGTAAGTATCAGTCAAATTAAATTTCAAATTCAAATAAGTCTTTATTCAAATTGGCCTATTACAAGCACTTTTGAATCGTCAAATTAAAATTAAATTGAAGCTCGACTGGTTCGGAAAGGTGCTCTAACCGAGAAGAACCAGCAAGAAAGTCGGCGGTCACTCTTTTTAAAAATAAATATTACAATTTTGTATTTACTATTGTTAACAAACATAGATTACAATATCATCTAGTGCATAGCTGGTCGCAATTTAGTTCCAAGCTTTCTTATCATTGACATAGTCTTCAACATTATAGTAAGCTTTATTAATGAGAGTCTCTTTAATTGCTTTTTTGAACTTGTGTAAAGGCAAGTCCAAAATTGATTGAGGAATTTTATTATAAAAAAGTATACCGAAGCCCACAAACGATCTACGTACTTTTTGAAGCCTTAGCCTTGGTATAATTAATTTATTTCGGTTCCTAGTTTGCCTATTACTAATATCACTTTTTTTTATTAAAAAGATGTATATTTTGTTTTACAAACACTATATTATTGTTAACGTATTGAAGCTACAGTAAGAATACCTATTTATTTTAATTTATCACGAAGCGAGTCACGTGGTTTCATATCATAAAACGCACGAACAGCTCGCTTTTCTAAAACAAATATTTTTTGGATATCAGCTGCTTTACCCCATAGCGAGAAACCGTATGCCATGATGCTATGAAAATAAGAAAAATAGACAAGTCTTGCTGTTTGAATATCAGCTAATTGCCTAATTTTCCTAATCAGTCAGTCAGATAATCTAGCCGTACGATTATTACCTGAAACGGAGGGAGCCCACAGGCTCAATGAAAAACGTCTTTGGTTAATTCACCTTTCTATATTCAACTTTAACAGGTTTCATGGTATAATGTACAAATGCAAGTCATGATATAAAAATTCGCGTCTCTTACGGCGCGAAACAGGAGCAACATGATTCCAGACTAATAATTAAAATATAATGCTTATGTTCGATATTTCAAACATAAATTCGAAGAGAGAAGAAAAAGACTATTATTCTCAAAAGGCAGTGAGATGTTGACTGTCTAGAGGTTGTCAAAACAGTGTCCATCATAGATAATACATTATAATATTTGATTGCCGTGATTCAAAATTTTTCATAACTGCCATAGACTTCTGTCATGTGGTCTGTACATTAGGCGCCGTACATAGACAACAATTACCTTTTTTATGTGACACGTTCGGAAACCAACACCCGCCACACACTCATAATAGGCTAACAGCTTATTATACAAGTTTTATACACATCCATAAAACCGTTGGATCTAAATTATGATATAAAGAAACGAACAAACTTTTTCATTTATAATAAAAACCCAACCCAACGATTCATCCTTCCAAATTCGTCAGAAACATAAAAAAATTAACTTAGTATTTTCTGGTAACGATAAAATTGCTTGAACAAAAAACAAAATGCAAGACAGAACTACTCGGTAATTCAAATTCAGGAACTTGAATCCGACTGCTGAAAGAGACCTCCAATTTACTCTAATTCCCTTTGTTAGATAATAATTCGACCGCAATAATGTAAGCCTATTGTATTTTAGACCAAGTTTATTTGTTCCCCAATTTGTCATTTGTTCAAGCTTGATTACGAGTCCTTGAATTTCGTTCAATAACATGGCTCTTGTAAAATATTGTATTCTGATATATCCAAATATTTTGGCAAAATAAAACTAAAGAAACACGCATTTTTTTATCCTTTATACCGCAGTCTATAAGCTTTAATTGGGACACGTTTCATGCGTCAATGTCTGCCCGACAGGTTACGTGTAACAGCGTAATATACAGATAGATTTTCATAATTATAATACAAAATTAGTATAGATTTACTAATTTCCGGGGTGTTTCTTACCAATTCTTCTCTTTGGTACCAAATTAGGTAACTTCTTTACCAACGTTTGACGATTTTAAATAAAATTATATCCTAATTTATAATGCATTTATTTATTAAAAAACTTTGATGAAATAAATGATGGATTTGGAAATAGTCGATTGACATTTGTCTAGTTGCTTATTAGCGGCAATGTGGCTCGAACAGAATAAAATAGAAACTACAATCACCAGATTTGTGAGTATTAAAGTTCCTGTTATGAACGTTGATTTAATAATAATAAGATGCTGTGTCGTTTATATAGTGATGAGCAGAAAAAGAAAAAACATCCTAACAATAAGAGATGGTTGACGCAGAACTCTTTGGTGCTACTTTCTTTGATTTTCCCTTTAACGTATTGTAACGTTCATCGCTTCGTGGGTTTGGATGAAAATCCTGCTGACTCGTGTAAACACTATATTCAACTATTCACTACAAACTTAGTACTTATGGTCTATATGCAGTTCGTTGTCCAATAAGAAAGCCGAGGTCACTATTATTTCACTTTTATTTTCGCTTCGTATTTCGCTCTTGATCGCCATTCGCAAACTGAACGTCAAGGCGCACGATATGTTCGCTTATATATCGAACGAACCGATGACGACAATGCTCGCCAACGTTCGCGAATCTTTCGAGATCGTAAACAACCTTTCGTAAACACCTGAATGTTCCAGAGAATTAGCGTCAATTGAATTTGAATCCTATGATAAATTGTTTACGAATTCTTTTCCTATGTTCGTAAACTTCCCCCATCCAAGTTGAATTCTATGACATATGCATTACGAACTCTTTTCGTATGTTCGTAACAGTTTACTCCTATATCATAAAAATTATTGTCATATTACACATCTGATATATATTGTTATTGTTCACTTCATAAGAACCATACATAAAACAAACGTACAAATGGCTGGCCCTCATTATATATTTACGATGTTTGTATCGTAGACACGAATACGACCAATATCACAAATTTTATGGCATTGTCTTCGATCTGCTGTGTTTATGCTTATTATAAAACGATTTATTATCATTTTTGTTTCATACGTATGTAATTCCTAT
The DNA here is from genome assembly GCA_947086505.1 of Morpho deidamia. Classification (NCBI taxonomy): domain Eukaryota; kingdom Metazoa; phylum Arthropoda; class Insecta; order Lepidoptera; family Nymphalidae; genus Morpho; species Morpho deidamia. The sequence goes on from CAMTZC010000024.1 coordinate 18,085,089, forward strand.
GAAAATCACTGTTTAAAATTTTCTACTAATTTTCTACAAAGCATTGTTCACGTCGGCTTCATTAAACGACTAGGTTGTATCATCTAAAAACAGTACAATCGCATCACTATTGTTGTTTCTTCATGGCTAAAATGCGTTTTTTTTAACTTAGATAGTTGGTGCAGGTGTGCTGTCAATATAATTTTTTCTCCCTCTGAACGTTGATTCGATGTGAGTATTAGATTCCTCGTCGTAGACATGGTTAAGTTGAAATTTATCTTTTTAGATACGTCAATACCGTCGTGTTAGTGGCCTAATAAGATAAATATCACATCTATGCTATTTTAATGTTATTTTGGTAGATCCGTGTTTAAACATAATGTTTTTTATTATTTCTTTTCTTATCTGGACATCTGCTTCTTCAACCAATGGACATTGACTCCTGGATATAGGTCTCTTCAAGTTATTTCCACATCACACGATTTTGTGTCGCTTGGATTCAGGGTTTCCCCACGACCTTTAGGAGTCATCATTTCATCTCGTAGGGGAACTGCCAATGCTGTATTTTCCGGTGCGTGGTCGCTTTTCTAACACGTTAAGACCCAAGCACACATTGGTTCTTCATACTTTGTATCTCGCCCAATGCCTTATAGCTTTGCATCATGTTCAGGGCGTCCGGATCACTTTAGTATAATTTAGGTATACATGTTGTATAGCACACTCGGACAAATACAGATAGCCTATAATATATACTATACTAATAAGGATTACTTAGACGATAAGAATGCGTGGATATAGCTGATCTTCGACCATGTACAAGACATTAATAATTATATGTACTAGTAATAAGAATTATATTTCAAAAAGAGCAACCGAGTTTATTGCTGGTTCTTCTCGGTAGGAACAGCTTTCCGAACCAGCAGTAGATGTTGACGATTCAAAAGCACGTGTTTACAAGTTTAATTGAATAAAGAATATTTAGAATTTGAATGTCATTATACTAGTATATGTCTAGACATATCCTACTAAATATTATATAAACATAAACTGTATCTCAAAGACAATATATTCATTCAAATCATCAACATAATTGATCTGTAAATTTGAATAATTAAATCAATAAAAAGAAGGAACTTTGTACCCGGGATGGTCATTAAACAATTTAAATGAACATAAAACACAGTTCAAAGGGAACTGACAATCGACACTGAATGATTCCGGTGAAATAATGAGAGACTATTGTGATCTGGAGCGAGCCAGTTGATTTGTTCAGTGACTTCTCATTTATTCAAACTCAATTTCGTGACGTGAGCTCGTATTTTGCAGCCAGATTATTTTTGCATTCGTATTAGGATTGCGGTTTGATTATTTCCACAATTAATATTTACCTTTAACCTATCCAGAGGTAGATAGAATTTTAGTGTTAATGTACAGAAACCGGCTGTGTAATGCAGTATTTGACTGTGTAGAATAGACCACCCGCATTTCTTACCGAGGTGTCGTAAAAGGCGACTAAAGTAAGTTAATCCTCCGCGTGGTATCCGGCTGAGTAGAATTTACCATCCTCATTTCTTATTGAGGTGTCGTAAAAGGCGACTAAAGAGAGTTGACGTCAGGTAAGCGGCCTGTCGTAAAATACCTTGCCAGATAATGTTACAACATGTTTTAAATATACTATGGGTCTCACTTTATGTAATTTTATCAATGAGACGTATAATAGACGTATCCGGGGTTGGAACCTACGACCGCGTCATAATTTTCAAAATTAAAAATAAATAGATTAAAACTAAATAGATATATATATGTATGTACGACTGGCCCGTTGGCGCAAAAGGTAGTGATCCTGCCTTCAGCTCTGCGGATCGCGGGTTCGATTCCCGCAGAAGGCCAACATTTCCTAGAAACAATTTGTTGGTTCTTCGAGCCTGGGTGTGTGTTTGTATTTGTATTTAAGGATGTATTTAAAATTATATATGTAGTATATTTACCAGTTGTTTGACACCCATAATACAAGTATTAAGTTACTTACTTTGGGGACGGACGACCGTGTGTGTTAGTGTCCTATATATTTATTTATTTATTGAAGTCACCAACATGAAGTTTCCTTTCAGAGAAGGCTCATATAGCATCAAATTATTTTCGCAAGTCAATCCACTTAATAATTCATGGTATTTCGGTCACATTCCGAACTGGTCTCCGTAGTGCAACAGTTAACGCCTGAATGCGTTTGTTACAGGACATTGGGCTAGATTCAACGTCAAATGTTTGCTCACATTTGGTTATTTATTTATTACTATATCATTTCTATTGTATTTTAGTGTACAATTTTTGAGTCAATTTGTGTGTGTGTGTTTGTGAGTTTGTATCACCACGTGTATTACAATTATATTCCCTTTCATTTTTAATTTTCATCATCATCATCCTCTTGCCCTTATCCCACTCTAAGTTGGGTCGGCACAACATGTTACAAACATGTTGTCACATGATTTGGCTGTTTATTTTACGACCGGCCGCCTGCCTGACGTCACCTTAGTCACCTTTTACGACACCTCGGTAAGAAATGAGCGTGGTCTATTCTATTCTGATGAATTTCGCTACGTATATATGAAACATTCTTAAAACATAGCGGGTGAATTCCGAACCAGTTAATATCGATATCAAAAGATAACTGGAGAATAAATTGAATGAATAAACTGTTTAAAGCAATTAAATACACTTACTGATGATACTTATCATACTGTAGAAGCCTATGTTGAAGATAAGAAAGCTTGGATTTAAGTTGCGACCAGCTACACACTAGATTATATCGTAATTATTGATAAGTAAACAATTATATATCAAAGAAATATTTATTTTGAAAAGATTACCGCCGTATTTCTTGCTGGTTCTTCGAACCTTTCCGAACCAGTCGTAGCTTCATTGTAATTTGAAGATTCAAAAGTGCTTGTAAAGGCCAATTTTAATAAAGAATTATTTGAATTTAAATTTGTATCTGTTTTGCAAAGGTCGCCCTTTTGGTCGGAGCGAAGAACTTGAGCTTTAAATTTGAAAATTGAACAGAAAATTGAAATTGAAAATTCGCTCAAACGCGAATTGATAGGTTACAGGGATTCTCTAGACAAATTCAGGTTTTTTCTTGATGTCCCAATGGTAGGCACAGCTGAAGAATTGAACTGCTAGAAATGGTAAATCTACACTGGAATTTTATTATATAATCTAAAACCAAGAATCAATTTGGCTACATAAATCATCATATTAACGAGGTGAGTTACTGAATGTAAGATTTTTGTTATCGCCAAACATAAACCCTGTGTGAATCAAGTCATGCAACAATTTCCGAATCTGCAATTCCGATCACATCTCTATTGGATTCTCTTAAGTCAACATTTAACGCGTCAATGCACACTGTAAAGGGGCATTGCATGTAAGACCAAATGCTTTTACAAATTTAACTATTGAGTAAATTTCTCAGAGCGATTAAAAGACTAATTAATACTTACATAATCACTAATATACACTGAAAATTATGCCGGCATTAGAAAATCAAACAGAGTGTTGGGAGAGTTTATTTCGTATACATATAAATATTTTCTCGTATAAAAATTATATTTTTAGCTGTACCCACAACAAGATAAATTTAAAAATACCCTTAATAATGATGTACTATGATTTTTTTCGTATTCCAGAAGATTTTTTTTGTTATCTTATATCGAAGCCTGATATATAATTTTATGTGATATTGTTTATTTGTTTTAATATCTTTATTGCACAAAAAATAAAAACACTAGACAGAACAATATAAAAAATAAAAATATAATTGCACAAAGGCGGACTTATCCCAATAAAGGGATCTTTTCCAGTACTTAGACATACTCGTAAAATTAGAATTTTCAATGATAACTATCTTGTTCATAGTATATCGTTACACTATTAAGAATTAAGTGAGGGTGATTTCCTAACAGAAATGGGCAGAGAATTTCATATAATAACTATTTAGAGTCTTAAAAGACTTTTGCATTTATGATAATAGATAAGTTCTATTATACTAAACTATTATTATAAATGCAAAAGTTTGTGAGTATGCATGTATGTTTGTTTCACGGCGAATCCACTGAACCAATGTCGATGAAATTTGACACAATTATTCCTTATACACCAGGGTAACATATAGAAATCCCGTTAATTCTACAATACAATGACATTGAAAAGCGCCATCTGTTATCAAAGTTTTTTTAATTTTTTTTCAAGCCAATTTCGTAGTAATTTATATGGCAAAGCAACGTTTGCCGAGTTAGCTAGTAAAAGAATAATCAATACATCCTATCGGGATTACATTGCGACTAACGTTTACATCATTTTGTACGTAATTATTTAGCTACTTAAAGCAAGATTAATAAGTTCCTCTCCAAGCATAGTCTACTAAAAGTTTGCGGCAGCGAAACTAAAAATAAACTACACGAAGTAAGCAAGTGTATTGGATAATGTGTCACAGGAAAAACTACTTTGCAGTGACAGGAAATTGGTTCAATTTCACTTAACACTAATAACAGGTCATGTTGTAAAAACAAGAATGTCGCTAAGGAAGCGGTAGATAGTTTTATATTGTAGATCGCTTTTCTCTAATCTCTAAGCGTAATGGAAAAGTTTGGTGCTGGAGTCGCGCCAAGAGATAATTAGGAAGTAAATGAGAAAATCAATGTTTATCCAAATAGAAAAAGTGTACTTAAAAGATTAGCGATTGCCATTAGTCTTATTTGACCAATAAAGTTTTTCAGTGTAACACAGAAAGAAACTGTTTTTCTCTTTCTATGGTAGCTTTCAATACAACCCATCCAATCTTCCACCGTCTCTGCGCAATCTGAAGTCGATACAACAATTTATACGAAATTACAAATTATCTATATTAATATTATAAAGAAGAAAGATTTGTATGATGTACGTTGGTAATGTTTTCACACAAAAACTATTAGACCGATTACAAAAATTCTTTCACCATTTGCCGTTAATTTGCGGAATTGTCGTACAATAGTTATGATAGAATTATGTTGCTATAATTTTTAAACCGTTAAACCGTTTTTATAAATGCAGAATTAGTTACCTCACGTATCACACACACAGACGCTACACAAGCACACTCGCTACACACATTCACTACGACAGTATCAACTATAATTGCGCCCCGTAACTGAAGCACCGTCAAGAGATAGGCTCCACGACAAAATCTCAAAACAACGCAGCACCCGATCTAGTAGTTGCGTATACAAATAGTTCTAACCCCCACCATTGATTTTCCCTTCAATCATCAATACAAAAAAGATCCATTACACACTTGTTGTATAAGTGATCAACCTGCCAACTTCCTGTTCCTCCTGTGGAGTGACCCCTCACCGAAATCCACAACTTTAGATAACTTTTGGGATCGTGTTTGTAAATTGCGGACAAAACCTCGTACCGTCCCCTTTGTTGAAACTTTACAATTGAACCAACACTGCAGTGTATTGATGTGTGTGTGGAAAGCATTCCGTATGGCTTTGTTTAACTTACAGTTCTACTTGTGTTGTGGAATCAAAACAAATGTGTAATACAAATTGGTAAAATGAGAGCCTTTTACCGGCAAGAAAGAAACGAATCACAATAAATGACGATAACAATAGAAGAAAATAGAATAGAAGGACAATAAATGCCTGTCCCGTTGACGCAATGGGTAGTGACCCTGCCTTCAGGTCCGAGGGTTCGATTCCTGCCGAGGGCCTACATTTTCTGTTAACAATTCGTTGGTTCTTCGAGCCTGGGTGTATATTTGTATGAAGTATGTATTTAAAAATATATATGTATTATATCTACCAGTTTCCGTCACCCATAACACTAGTATTAGGTTACTTACTTTCGTGACGGACGACCGTGTGTGCAAGTGTTCCATATATTTATGTATTTTTTATTATACGCGATTAAATTCGGAATGAGGACATACGTAGAAGAACCAAAGTCACGGATATTCTCCAAGCATAACCCGCTTTATCATTCGCTTAATATCTGTTAAGTTTGTTAGACCTTAGGGAGGAATCCCAGGAATTCTCCAGAGATATATATAATTTTATACATTTTATCGTACATGTTAAGAGATAATGACGTCACATAACTTTTCCCTAGAACAGACTATTAAAACGTCGGACGCCCGTAAAATGCATACCAACCCAGTTCCATCCCTTTGTTAAAACTTTACAATACTGGTAACAAAACTACTGCATTGATATGATAGCACGTTCTAGGAGAATACATCTCGCTTTGTTTCGAACAAAACTGGCGAAATGTTGAATTAAACGCTGAATGAAATTCGTACGACATTCAAATTAAATTTAAACTCTTCACTGTAACATAGTTTATGTGACGCAGTGGCAGTGACCGTGCCTACACTCAACGGGTCGCGGATTCGAATCGAGGGCCAACATTTTCTATAAAAAAATCGTTTGTACTTTCTCGTCTAGGTATTTAAGTATTTATTTAAATAATAATATATGAATATATTTACCAGATATCTGCCACCAATCACACAAGTATTAAGTTTATTTCCGTGTGTGTAATTTGTCCCATTTATTTATATAGAATTTATGGGAATAAAAACATTAGTAGCCGTCTGTTACTATCTGCTGCTGTTGGCTTCCTCTGTTTCGGAAGAATGCTTATTGGTTGATTATACATATTCCAGGAATTCTTTTAAGATATGGTTTCCACTCATACGACCTTCACAAAGTTCACCGTCCGTTAAAAATCAAACGGATCGTAATGAAGCTACCATCTATTCCGATTGGTATGACTTTGCTTTCAACGTAAAAGAATTGACGGTTGGACTCTAATTTAGCATACTCCGTCCCAAACTAAGATGAAACTAAGAAAAACTAGTTTAATCTTTTGGAAATTGATTATTTCGTGTAAAATAAATAGTTATGTTTAAGCTTAAAGGATTTCAGGGCAAATATTTACCATTTATAAAATCTTCGCGGGTATGCTTTCCTTAATAAATATATAAATTTGCTATTTTGTCATGGAGTCTATCTCCTGATGATGCTTCGGTTGCGGGGCGAAACGATTGTTGAGTTTGTGATAGTGAGCGTGTGTAGTGTGGTGGCAGTGATAGAGGTTTGTGAATGTATTGTTACGAATCCTGCATATATCGGGTATGAAAAAACGGATAGTCCACTATACATTTAGCATTATATATATTATATATTTACTGTATCGCGGATTATAGCAAAATAATTTTTATTATTACTTATGAAGAAAGGTAAATGAAGCCAAATTTTTCTTTGTTATCATCTTTCTTCACGAGTTGATTGATATTTGACAAATCAGCTACAGGGGTCGCCGTGTGGTATCCGGCAGAATAGAATAGACCATCCCCCTTTCTCACCGAGGTGTCGTAAGAGGCGACTAAGGTAAGTTGACGTCAGACAGGCGGCCGGTCGTAAAATACGTAGCCAAATCATGCGACAACATGTTTGTAACATGTTATACCGACCCCATTTAGAGTGGGATAAGGGCAGGAAAATGATGATGAAATCAGCTACAGGGTAAAAAAAGAATATTAATTAAAGCAAATATGATTATTTCCTTAAAACATTTCATTTAAAATTTCCAGTTTATAGTCTTGAAGAGTTCATTCGTAACCTTTGGTTGTTTTTCCAAGCGCAGCAACGATATTTGATTAGTTCGCCGGTCTCGAGTACTACGTCAACACGAAAGGTTCAGTTAAATTTAATATATTTCCAAGATGCCTCCTCGACGTTCCAATTCGCTTTGATAGCTAATAGGCTATTTAATTTTAAGACTATTAGAGAACTTTGTTAAGGTCAGGATGGAATTAATGTTAGAAAGGATCACGAGAAGTTTAAGGCGTCTAATGATTTTTAGCTCATTTGTGCTGACATTAAATCAAGTCTACATAAAACCATGAGAAAATCAAAACTGTTATTATAAAATTGAATTTAAACTATAAATATTAATATAAATATAAATATAATTAAAGAGAAACTTGGATAATCGAACTGTAAATGGGCTAAATATGACAGAAAAAAAGCCCCATTTTTAACTAACTTTACATTTGAGGACACGAAAAAACAAAAATTAATGTAATTTTAAAGGTTTATCTTGACGGTAGCCTATGCTTAATTTACATTATTCTGTGCTAAAACTGATATGATTTATTCTACCGTGTGGTATCCGGCTGAGTAGAATAGACCACCCTCATTTCTTACCGAAGTTTAGTAAAACTCGACTAACGTAGGTCGACCCACCGTGTGGTATCCGGTATAGTAGAGTAGACCACCCCCATTTTTTACCGAGGTAACGTAAAAATCGACTAAGGTAAGTTGACCCGCTGTGTGATATCCGGCTGAGTAGAACAGATCACCCACTTTTTTACCGAGGTATCGTGGAAGTCGACTAAAGCAAGTTGACCCGCCGTGTGGTAACCGCCTGAGTAGAATAGACCGCCCTCATTTCTTACCGAAGTATCGTTAGAAGTGACTAAAGTAAGTTGACGTCAGGAAGGCGGCTGGTCGTAAAATACTTAGCCAAGTACAAATAACAACATGTTGTGCCGACCTCACTTAGGGTGGAATAAGGGCAGGAGAATGATGATGATAACGATGACAAACACTGCTGGTTAGCACGTGGTGAAGTGTGCGAGCTTTTGACAATTTTGAAAACGGTGCACTATATTTAAAAATGCTAGACATGTGTTTTTAGATAATAATTTAATAAACATGATTATAGTGATCTATCGCATTTCGTTGAATATAAAAGGTGAGGCGAGACCTAATAACGATGATTTCCTAAACCTAATATTAACTTTCTCGAAGCTTCATTCGATAACTTTTAATCATACCGTAATAAGGTTGCGTTGTTATTAACATTAGCGTTGTTATTAGTTTGTTAATTTTAACTTCTTGAATTGAACTTCATACGGGTATGTTAATTTAAACTTGTTAAATTAAACTCTATACGGATATGACAAAATAAGCTGAGAATCAATTATTAACATATTTGCAAGAATCTCGTGATCCTGAAATTAATTTATTCCATCCTAACTTTGGAAAAGTTCTCTAAGATTCAGCAAAGTTTACCGTAATGTAGAAGAAACCGCTTTAAAACATATAAAATTGTTAACCGTGACTTCGTTACTGTCAATCTTACTTTTTACACAAAGTTTTTCCCGTGTAGATATAGAGTTTATATTTATACGGGGGTCTATATTATAGATCCCAGAGGAATTCTAATGTTATGTACAATTAACTTAACTGGGCTCTGCTTCAACCGATAATAATATATTATTAAGTCAATTAGTTATAACATTCATCATTCTCCTGCCCTTATCCCACTCTAAGTGGTGTCGGCACAACATGTTACAAACATGTTGTCACATGATTTGGCTAGGTATTTTACAACCGGCTGCCTGCCTGACGTCAACTTACCTTGGTCGCTTTTTACGACACCTCGAAAAAACTGAGGGTGGTATATTCTATGCAGCCGGATACCACACCGCGTTCAATTCGTCATAACATTATAAATAAAAATTACTAATTAAATAACGGCATTGCATTTAATAAACTCATATCAAGCTTTAAATATTATTGTAGATAAGTATTAACTTCTATTTATTAATTCTTCAAGAATTGTATCTTTTTTAATAGAAACTGTACAAAAATCCGTTTAGTAGATTTAGTTACCATGCTCCTCCGAAACGGCTTGACCAATTTTTATGAAATTTTATATGCATATTTAGTAAGTCTGAAAATCGGCTATTATTTATTTTTTCTACCCCTACGTGATAAGGGTTATCCCTAACATTTCTTATTGAACATTTTTTTTTATAGTTCTAGATAATTTCTACATAAATTACCTACATAATTTAAACTGCAAAACAACGTTTGCCCGGTCAGCTAGTATGCTATATAGCTTGGTAGGTCAAAGTTTCAATTCTTCTCGCCAAAAAGGAGAAAGGTGAAATCCAACAATGGGATAGGAACTGGCCGTAACTTTTAGTAACCATCATTCATCATTCTCGCCCTAACCCACTCTAAGTGATGTCGGCACAACATGTCTTAATCATGATGTAACATGAAATGGCTAGGTATTTTACGACCTGCCTCCTACCTTACGACAACTTACCTTAGTTACCTTTTACGACACCTCGATAATAAATGAAGGTGATCTGTTCTACTTTTTTTTATACAGGAAAAAACCCCTTATGGGTTCCCCTTATGGGTACCCCTTATGTCGGACTCGCACCGACTAAAACGATCTGTGTGCTTCATCATGCTGCCGATGGCAAGGATGTGGGGTAGCAACGACGAAGGGTATCGTTGTAAATATTGCCCCCATCCCGCCGACAGCAGCTCTGATCCCAGACAACATCTTCTTCGGGTAGGGACCCCTCGAAAGAGAAGTCCCCCTCCACTAAACGGTTCATCAGGAGCACCAGATACACGACCCCCACGGGGATCTGTAAGCCAGGCGTCCGATATACCCCGTTCCGAACACCCGAAGGTCCCCTGTCAGACCATAGGGCAAGTCTCTGCCACCTGGACTCACCAGGAGCAGATTGGATTCTCTTCAACACGTATAAATCTGTTCTATTCAGCCGGATACCACACGGCGGGGGCCGTAACTTTAAGTAACAAGTTTTTTTGATGAGTGGCCTACTTTACTAGCATTATCTTAAACTGGAAAATTTCATCAACACAAAAGAAAATGGAAAGATCCTAACAAAGTGGGCACGTATTTTAAAAGTAAATGCTTTTAAGGAACTATTTTCTTTATAAAGTGAACCTTTAACGCTTTTTCCTCTCGTAGCTTGTGATACATCTCGGCTGTAAATTAATTTAAAAGTGTCTTTGATACTGAGACTAGAGGTTTTGTAAATTTTATCATTTTAAAAAGTTGAAGAGAAAATATTTTTTATTTTATTTTGTGAGGAACAATATTTTTTATTTTATATTTGTACCCCATAATGAAACACACACTTAATACTAGTGTTGTACTTTCAAATAATTCATAGAATTAGGCGTTACTTTGCAGAAATCCGTAATACAAAAAATATTTTGCCTATTAAAATATTATATAATAATTATAGCAAAATAAATATCATTGCTTTTGTGTTAGTATTTTCCTTTGATTTTGCTATTTTTTTTCTAGTCCTCATTTAAAATCTGTACGAACTAGATTCTGCTCCTAATCTATGCAACCAAATAAATCTCTTTTCCGATAAAGCTCAATACCTTTGTATAACGCAAATAAATTAGTATCGTGACTAAGACTAGAATTACTTAGATTATAAGAATGTGTGGATATAGCTGCACTTCTACCCTGTACAAGCCAGTAATGACTAAATGTAACTAGTTATAAGATTTATATTTTAAAAAGAGCAACCGCCGAGTTTCTTTCTGGCTCCATTCGGTAGCAACAGCTTTCCGAACCAGCAGTAGAGTTGACGATTCAAAAGCACTTGTTTACAAGTTTACTTGAATAATGAATATTTTGAATTTGAATTTTCTCGGTTAATTATTTAACCTCTGCGCCGCACGTTTGAGTTTTTTTACGTGAAAATTTAATCCGTTGGAGCAAAGAGCAGTTGACCTAAAAGCGCGGGCTATGGATAATTTCAGTTTTCTTTTAATATCTTACTAAAATTGTTTTTTTTAAATAGAAAATAGATCTTTAAGGTATAATATAAATAAATTTACTTATAATATTTCTTACTAGTTGTACGCGCAACTTTGTTAGCGTCATCGTAAGTGTGAAAATACCCTAAAGAATGATAAATATATATTTTTATTTTAAACCGATGTATAAGCTTTGTTTGTACTAAGTTAAACAGAATAAACGAAAAAGCAAACTCGACGGTTGCTTTTTCCAAAATATAATTCTCATAACTCGTTACATTTCGTCAGACTCTTCTATTCTGTGCAAAATCTGAAAATATCTATATTCACGCATTAATTTATAAGTGACCAGTACACTCTTGAATATATTGTTATAACAATATATTTCTTTTATATTTATTCATAAAATAATAAAAGATTTACTCGTTTTTAACAACTCGTCAACTACACGTACAAATCACAACTACGTCAAAAGGCTGCACTACTCTCCTCTCCGCACATGCCCTCTCCTCTCCAGTCCAGTCCTCTCTAAACCTCGGCATAGCTATCCTTACGTCTCTATGCAACTTTCGTTCTTATTTTGTTTCTATACAATAAATTACATCTTAATCCACTTAATTAAATACTCTTCTTGATCGTTTTTCAACTAATGTACGTAGTGTAAGAATTACTCAACCGATTAATATGGGTAATCTAAAGGAGATTTAAAATTTACGTAGATAAGAAATGGGCATATAATACTTTAACCCAAATTACGGGCTCTTGGGTAGAGTCGAGTGTACTCAAAAATCTGCAACGTTTGAAACTCATAAGGGTTGCCGACAATGATCATTTTTTTTTCGTAAAAAACTCGGCTTTAATTTATCCAATGAATGAATGAATGAATGATAAGTTTATTGAATTTTATGGAAAAGTTATAACTTATTGAAATGTATATTTCGCACCCTATTCGTGGAAGGAAGTCATCGTGAGGAAACCGGATTTCTCTGGACAATGCATATTTGAAACCTATCCCCATTGAAGCATCGCTGCGTCAATGGTCTATTTTTTACTCCGAAACCCCGACTTTATCTAATTTTATAAAAATTATTTAATGCCTATATAACCCGTCTTTTATTAAGTTACAAATAAACTCTAAAGATCACCAAAGTGATAAACATTTAAGCTGTTCCAATGTAAAATTTGTATAAAATTATAGTTGTACATGTATAAAAGTAGTAACTAGTAAAGTCTGTAATAGGATGTCTCTATCACATATTATGTAAAGTAAAGGAAAGTAGCGGCCTGTTACAATCCCACTGCTGGGAGTAGGCCTCCTCTCTCCGTTTCTGGAGAGAAGGGTTGGAGCTAAGACCTACCACGCTGCTCCAATGCGGATTGCTAGGTTACACATATCTCCAGAATTCTTTTCTAGAGATATGCAGGTTTCCTCACGATTCCACACGAGTCTCACCGCTGGGCTATCACAGCTTTCATGAGCTGTGAAAAGTAGTACCCTATTGCAAATGCAGTCCATCACTAGTTCATGAAAATGATCGTGCTTAGCTCTATCAGGACCCATCCTTTATTACTGACAGGTATATTGCTGCCAATTATCCTGATATAGTTTTAGTAGATTGATCAACGCCTCGGGAAATTTGAATTCAAAATTTAAAATATTCTTTATTCAAGCAAACTTGTAAACAAGTGCTTTTCAATCGTCAAAATCTACTGCTGGTTCGGAAAACTGTTCCTACCGAGAAGAGCCAGGAAGAAACTCGGTGGTTGCTCTTTTCAAATAAAAATCTTATAACTATTTACATTTGGTATCGTTGATATCAACGCCGTGTGGTATTCGGCAGAATAGAATAGACCAACCTCCTTTCTTACCGAGGTGTCGTAAGAGGCGACTAAGGTAAGTTGACGTAAGGCAGGCGGAGAATGATAATTTGGTATCGTTGATATCACTGTCCCACATGATGATAATCTCATACGAGCTGATAATGAAAAAATAACTAAATATTTAGACTTAGCTCATGAGATAACCGTCATGTAGAATATTAATTCAATAATAATTGTTCCGATTGTTGTATCGGTTAATGGTCTTATCGCGAAGAGCCTCGACCAACATCTCAAGAGGCTCTCGCTTAGTTGTTGGATGATGAGTAGGATACAGAAGGAAGTATTGCTTGAGAGGGCACGTATAGTGAGAAGGTTCCTCACTCTGTATTCTTACCTACTGAGAGCTTGGATCATTTCTCCGCTTTTCGTAAATGCCAATTTTTAAATAAACTTTTAATGTATTTTTTTAACTACTGTGTACTAAAATCTATAAGTAAATAGATGAGTGAACAGTATGACCATATAAAACCTGTTCAAAAAAAAATCGCATTAACAATGTCGATAGCCCTGTAACATGTTCGAACATGTGTGGACGTATGAGTTATTAAGTACCAAGCGCTAACACGGGTTATAATGACCTCATGCGAATTACCTCATAGGTTAGTTTCTCTTTAATTTATATTATACTATTGATACTCGTGACTTTGCTTTTAAATACCCTCAATAATGCAGTATGTGTTTCTTCCCTGTTGCTAAAAGAAAAGGGTTTTTTTAATACTTTAATTGTGCTAAACTTAATCAATATTGGTATTGCCGTTTAGTCGTGATAGCATAACAGACAGACAGATGTTCAAACTTATAATATAAGTACGGGTTTTGATTTTAGAATTATTTATTAATATTATATATGTTACATAAAGATTTGATGATTTGGGTTCGCATATATCATTGATCTACTATCACTTTGGAGCTGTGATAGCCCAGCGGTGAGACCGTGCGACTCTTTACCAAAGGGGAACACGAGTTCAAACCTGGGCAGGCACCAATGAGTTTTTCTATTAAAACTCATGTGTCTAATTGATAATTGCAATTTATGGCACGCTTCTCGGTGAAGGAAAACATCGTGAGGAAACCTGCATATCTCTTGAGAATTCTGGAGATATGTGTAACCTACCAATCCGCATTGGAGCAGCGTGCTAGGTCTTAGCTCCAACCCTTTTCTCCAGAAATGGAGAGAGGAGGCCTATTCCCAGCAGTGGGATTGTAACAGGCCGCTACTTTACTTTTTACTTACTATCACTTTGACTCCAAGTGACCAATATTATAAATCAGGGCTAATTTAATCGAACAATATTGATGAAATTTCTTACAATCAAACCTCCTATAACGGGCTAAAATACAATAACATGACTAAAATATCAATTTACCTACGGGAATAGAAGCATAGCACATACTATAATTGGATATATTAATTTATTATATATTGAGGATATTTAAATACTTAAGTTGACGCGAACGTAATCGCAGATACAGCTTGTTTCTTCATTGGAATCTTTACGATAGTCTTACACCACCATCTTTACAGAAACCCCCCTTTTTTTAGAGAGTCATCACTCTCTTATCAGGAAATTGGCTTCTTCGACGATGATTTTGCGCCCTTTCATCATGCTGAATGATAGGATTAACAATACATTATCAGTATGAAATTAATTACCACCTTATAGTAGGGTAGGTTCAAATTAAGTCCGTAAAGAAATAGGATATTCAGGTTAAAAAAAATACAAAATCAATTAATTTGTTATGATTTTTATTCCATCTTATTTCTTGATACTTAATACTCGTCATAAGATTCGTAGTAACATATTATTCAATTAAACAATCAACATATATATTAAAGAACTATACAAATATTGAATACAATATTGCCTTAATTTAATAAATTTATATAACATAAACTGAAATAACACACAATTTTTATAACATCGAAATAGAAATTTATTATTAGGATTAACACATTTTCTATAAAGTTAATAAATTAAATCTTGGAAATGGGGTATCTCGTAATCTGTTTCGAATAGTAAATTAGTACAGGGCAATACCAGAGTTAACAGTGTAAGAAATTGAATAATTAATAAGGATTTAGTCGAAATGGAAATTGAGCCCTCCTCTACTGAAATTGAATTGCACCGATCGTGTCATTGAAAGACACTGTAATTTCTAGAAATGGTAGTAATGATTTATAGAAGCAGGCGTTACTTTGCGGAATTCCATATTACAAGCAATATAACAGAACTAACTACTTTGCTATAATCCGCACGGGTTAAGTGAATGCATGCAAAGCCAATGTGTATGAAGCAGGCAAAATCTACGCACCTTATACATGCAGGACCATACTGCAGGCAATCGTTAGGCAGTACGATTTTTGTCGTGGAGCCTATCCTCCTGATGATGCTTCGGTTTCGGGGCGAAACGATCGTCGAGATTGTGGTGGTGGGTGTGTGTGCTGCTTTTGTGTGCGTTGTTGCTGGTGAATTGCGCCTTGGGGTGCATGTGGTGGCTGGTCCTGCATGTATAAGGTGCGTAGATTTTGCCTGCTTCATACACATTGGCTTTGCATGCATTCACTTAACCCGTGCGGATTATAGCGAAGTAGTTAGTTCTGTTATATTGCTTGTAAATGGTAGTAAATTTGTCGAATTCCACAATATCAAAAGATGTGATAATATTATTTTTTTATTTACGCACCTTTTGAGTTATCTTTGTAAATTGCCAAATTTAATTGATAAATCCTTCGTACAACAAATCAACACTATATATGCATGCACTAATTATTGAAATAATTTACGATTCGAACGCGAATAAAAAAAGTACACATCTATACTAATATATAAAGCTGAAGAGTCTGTTTGTTTGTATGTTTCTTTGATTGTTTGATTGATTGTTTAAACGCGCTAATCTCAGAAACTACTAGAAAAATTCTTTGAGTTTAAAATAGTCCATTTATCGAGGAAAGCTATAAGCTATATACCATCACGCTAAGATGAATAGGAGACGCGCAGCAATAAAAAATATTGCGAAAACGGCAAAATTTAAAGCTCTCTTTGCGTAGGCTATGTAAACGGTGAAAGTTATTCAAAAATCATGTAGTACAAAATTGTCCTTTTCTAAAAGTTCTTAATATAAGTCCGCGACAACATATGTCTAGCTTTTAAGATTAACCCTCTTTAACCATAATTATTACGTGTTATGGTTTACTTAAATAATAAGACTGCAGTCCACGCAAACAATGTTGCGCTTAAAAGCTAGCTATACAATAAAGTTTAAACATTTATCGACAAGTAGGTCAAAAATAACATTCCTTTAATAAAACATTAACAACTAGCTGTCATGGCAGCCTCAGCTGCGTGGAAATTTCTGTATTTAATTGAAATTTCGAACATAAAACTAGTTATTGTGAGTTAACAATGAGAGTGAAAACATGCTGTCGAGGACTTTTTTATAGTATTTTTGTAGATCTGCAATTCTCTAGTACATTGCTTAAGTATATCTCTGTTGGTTTACGCGGCGCACGCGACTAAAACTCCCAGCAAGCAAGTTTTTTAACAACTGCGCGATCTCTCACAAACAATTTACACAATTTACATAACACCGATATGTACTATATACTTAAACCATCCGGAAGTATTGCACTATTTTTTGGTGAAAACTGTACAAAAATCCGTTCAGTAGATTTTAAGAAAATCGGTTACATACAGACAGACAGGTTTTTGGGACTTTGTTTCATAATAAGTAAAGATTTATAGAATTAGGCGTTACTTTGCGGAGATCCATAATACAAAAGTAATAATAAAATTATTTTGCTATAATCCGCGATACAGTAAATAGAAAATATATATAGTGTTTAATGTATAGTGGATTATCAGTATTTTCATACCCGATACGTGCAGGATTCGTAAAAGCACATGCACAAACCTCCACCACTTCCACCAAAATACACAAGCACTACACAGTTTCACTATCACAAACTCAACAATCGTTTCGCCCCGCAACCGAGGCATCATCAGGAGATAGACTCCACGACAAAATCGCAAAGCGAAGCGTTATGCAAACAAGCATTGTTATATAGTAATCGGTTCATCCCCACCTTCGGGTATGAAAATACTGATAATCCACTATACATTAAACACTATATATATTTTCTATTTACTGTATCGCGGATTATAGCAAAATAATTTTATTATTACTTTTGTATAAGTAAAGATTATGACACTCTTCAATAAATAAATAAATATATCGGGCACTTACACACAAAAACAGCTTAAGCTTTTTATAAGACTGCGATTTTGTCGTGGAGTCTATCTTCTGATGATGCTTCGGTTGCGGAGCGAAACGATTGTTGAGTTTGTGATAGTGAACGTGTGTAGTGTTTGTGTATTGTGGTGGCGGTGGTGGAGTTTTGTCCATGTGTTTTTACGAATCCTGCATGTATCGGGTATGGAGAAAACGGATAGTGTATTAGAATTATATATTTTTTCTATTTACTTTATGGTGGATTATAGCAAAATAATTTTATTATTACTTTAGTATTATGGATCTCCGCAAAGTAACGCATAATTCTATAAATTATTTTAATAATTTTTTTGTATTTATTTATTATTAAGATTTAGTTTAATCGTTGATATGTCAAATTTATTTTATATCTTCCGGAGTGCACTAGTAAAATTTATGACATTTACGCGTAATTAAGTTGTTTAAGTACCAAAAATTTTAAGACGCAAAATTAAGTCGTCCTTGTTGGAAGTTGGAAGTAAGTAAATGGATGTGTGTATCGTCTATTCTTTTAAAAATTGACTTCAAAGTATCCGATAGGAATTTATCATAATTTACTTTAGTTTATGCTTCACGCTTGTCATATTACCTGGTTAATTATTTCATCAATACAGTAAATTCGTGTTAATACAGATTTTTCAAAAATAAACTTTAAAAATAATCCTGTAAATTATTTTACCCTCAGAATTACTTTCATTTGAACTATAAAATTCCGTTATTATTAGATGCGTGGTTGCTAACACCCTCGATAGAGATTTCATTTGATAACTATGTACCGAATCTCGAGAGTGCCCGACGGACTATCTCTCCGTGATAAAATCAGTGATGAGATTTAAAAACAAGTCATATAAAAAAAGCTTTCAAATAAATTTCATATACCTTTCTGTTAAACGTTGATTAGTGACCTCGTCTGGAGCCAATCCTGGCAGCAGCATCCGGTCATGCTTATCATAAACATGCATTGTCATTGGGACCGGACTAGAATGTTTTATTTCAGCTCAATGGAACACCGAGAACTGGATCAAATTTAACTTGCAAGGTTCTACCTTCATATACATACATAGTAAGTGTTTAACCAGTGACTGACAACTATTGATCGGGGCATAAAATTATAAGAACCTATAGAACTCCGAGACTCCGCAATGCAAAAAAACGAAGACGACACAAAATCGTATGGCGTATCGTAATCCCTAGAAGTTTATACGGTATTAATTGAAGGAGTTACATCTATAACATCTACTAACAGTAATATGTCAACTTGAACGTAGATTTTATTTTCAAAATTAATATTTAAGTTATGGGGGTTACTCAATAGTGTTGGAATATTAAATTTATTTGCTCGTAATGTTTTTACTAAGTGGATCCAATCACAGACATTTCCTCAATAGCAATTAAATTTTAATCAGATTAATTAATTCGTTTCAAATTGGATAAGATTTTTCCAAGAGAATCTCGATGATGTTTTTAGATCTCACTAATAATTTTCCTGTCTACGACATTAGATTGACTTATAAAGTTCGAAATTACGACATTCCAATTAGAGTTTGGTACTTTGAAGTTGAACTTTTGCGACTCCTCTAATGAAGTAAATTAGATTGTTAGAGAAACATCTAGTTTATCAGGCCTCCCACGCACGTCAGACAATCGATGTAACATATTTATCGACACAAAAAAACACAAAAAGTCGGCTAAAAGCACAGATGCACTCCCGGTTAGACTGATTGTCGATGGAAAATGGAATGGTCGGGAATATACCTTAATTAACTGTTCGCCGATCTTCAGCCAAGTAGATTTCAAAAAAATTATGATAGAATTATTTTGCTATATTCCACGTTTGTTACGGATTTTTTTCTCTTATTTATTTGTTTATTATGGATGTAACAAACGTGGATTATAACAAAATAATTGTACTATAATATAGTATTATGGAATTCCGCAAAGTAACGCCTAATTCTATAAATCAAGTCGATTTTACTACTCCTCTAGACCTGTTTTATTATTTTGTTTTCCAAATAAAACAACCCACACATTTTTCCAATCCCATTCTAATACACAATGGCAAATTAACTGATGTGTGCGTAAGTCGACCACAAATGCGTTCAAAATAATTGCGACATTATCGATCCGATTATCAAATCTACTAAAAAGTCTTACGGGTGTAGCTTGCCTTATTCAAAATCAATTTGAAGGTGAAATAATTTACATATAGGATCAAAGAGAATATAAATTATAATTTCATAGGCTTTATTATGGTGCTGATTCTTCTGTTAGTAATTCAAAATAAATCGGAGAAAAAAATGAACTCTTTACACGTAACAAAGTCTGGCAACATCACTGTAGCATAGATCGAGTCTAATTCAATAAGTTTAATAGTAAACAGTCTTTAGGTACTATTTTTTTTTTACAATAATGCCATTTTATGACTAAGAGCATTAATAGTTTAGTATTCGACGTTTTATTTTAATTAATCTTGCGGGTAGACCGTAATAAAGGTAGAACGCATAAAATAACAATGAAGTTGAAAATTTATGTATTCGTTAATCCATTTAAAATGGAAATGGCTATATTTACAAGGTAATGGGTTTATTTAAATATACGTACATTCAGATGACGTAGATATCGATAATGATACAATCTATATTATATTAAAAGTTATTTCCAAATGTTACACAGTCTATTTACACTAATTATTCCACGATATTCACAACTATGCATTGTCTAGTGTCCAATTTGATCATGTCCGTTTCACGAATATTCACTTTACACATAATTGTAAATATCCTCCATTTCTCATACATTCATTTCGGACATGGCTGCTTGAGGTACCCTTGACTTCTGCGGGAAGTGCTGTGAAGGTGGAGAAGAAGATGGAACCGAGCCGTTCCCAGGTGTCTGTGATTGTCCAGTCTGAGCTTGGACGTCGGGCAAATTCGCGTTACTCATGAAAGTAGCATTCTTTGGCAACGTCATACAATTCGACGCGTTGCAAATTTGATTCTGATAGCTGAACCCGACCTTTCTCGGTAACGTCGTGCACTGCCCCCTACTCGTCGGACTAGATTTCTGCGCCAAACTCGACATTTGAATACCAGTGTGGCAGACATTCGGACAATTCGCATTCGAGAAGTGCGGTACGCGGTTCGTCATAGCGATAATTGCGTTCTTGTCCTGATGATCGATGTCCACGATAGTGCTCGAACTTTGTGAATGTCCTACGAAATAATGCGGATGTTTCGATGAAACGCTGTCGAACGTAGAATTGTGATTTCTCTTTTGTTGCTGTAACGCTTTCACTTGCAATCTAGTTTTATCTCTCTGGTAATAAACTCCGGCGAATATAAGGACGTTCAAGATTAATAGAGAACACCCAATAGCTATCGTGACACTTAGAGCGGTGGAATAGGCCGTGTAGCCGGCGGCCTCTAAATTGGATACGTCTTGAGGATGCGAATTGTTGGTCTGACTTTGAGTGACAAGTGAGTCGGGTCGAGGTGACATGACGCTGATGCAAGTGGTTACGTAAGTTTCTATTGTAGTAGAGGGAATATCGAGGCTAACGTTGTAGGGCCTGCGATAAAGTTCCAATGTCGGATCGTAGTAGTTCGTTCGCGTCAAGGGATCGGGTCGGACTAATCCGTCGTACAATTCCGGGTCGTTGTGGTTGCGAAATAGGTTATGTTTCGCGACAACGTCCTTCATTCCCGCTCGATGGATTTCCGGTATGAGCCGCAGCCATACCGACAGTTGGTGGGCTCGGTAATGATTTTTCATGCGCGGCTTCATCCCTGCAAATGAATATTTAGTTGAAGGACAAAATAATAATAGCTTTTATTGTGACTCGATCTTTTTGACAACTAATAATTTAATATAATATTTTCCCAAAACAATAGCCAATAGATATAATATTTTTAGAGATTACTAGAGGTTATACAATACTTTTAAAAAACTGGGTCGACATTTAAAGTTTATTTTTTACAATTTTTGAATACCTAAATAGATTCCGGAATTGTTTGGTGGTGCTTGTAAAATAGTGAGGTAAGATTTAGATCCCATATAAGCAATGGATCTCAATTAGTATAAAAAATTGATCATAGATTTGTTTGAAAAGGGAAAAACACTAATAGTAGATCATTTTAACAATTTTACTAGGCTGGAGTGGGTTCCTCCGGGACACAGAAAAAAAATTGTCATCAATAATTTATAGAATTCGGCGTTACTAAGCGGAGGTCTATAATACAAATTAATTAAATTAAATTATTTTGCAATAATCTTTGACATAAGTAAATATATGTTATGGAAAATGCAGAGTACGCTATCCGTTCTCATACCAGATACATAAAAAATACACAAGCACTGCACACATTCGCTACCATAATCTCAATAATCGTTACGTGCCGTAACCGAAGTATCGTCAAGGGATCCAAGCAGAGCTTTACGATCTTCTTTTATCGCGTATAATAGCCAAATAATATTTTCATTACTTTTTTATTTGCATCGCTGCTAATGAAATGGAGTTGAAAATAAGCAGTATTCGAAATGTAGGAAGTAATAAATGAACGGAAGTCGAAATGTCAATATTAATTAATGTGACCAACGTGTTTGAATATTAAAGTGAATGCAATGACGCTATTTAGTAATTTCATCGGGACATCATCAATTTCACGGCAATAAATATTTATTTATGCGAAATTGCGTACATCGTTAATCATTTGAGTTTATTTGCAATATTTCAGTTATAATCATCAAACAATGCAATGGGATCACTCACTGATTGAATTTTTTAATTTAAACATTTGTACTAAACAACAAAATGTTTATTTATTTTTTAAAATTTATAATAGTGTTGAGCGTAATTTTCGCGGTGTCAATGAACTTACCGATTTCCAAATATTTTTGGTGTAACGTGTCGTACTCGTCCCAGAAGATGCTCTTGAATTTATTACGTTCTCTAGATATAGGTAGCACGGCCTCTTGCCGCTGTGCTTCGTTTGGATTCCTAATTAAATAAAAGTGAATTATATTAAAAAAACAAATAAATGGATAAAATAAATCGTTCAGTATTGACCGTTTATAAATGTAAATGAAATCTTTTTCTTCGTCAACCGATAGACGTCCACTGTTGGACATAGGTGTCTTCACGGGATATTCACACAACACGATCTTGGGTCGCCTGTATCCAACGGCCACCCCCAAACCCGCAAACGTCGTATGTCCATCTATTTCTTGCTTATCTTCAACTTTTTCTGTTGTGCTCGCTGTCATTGTGGAATAATCTACCCGCACTAACTTATTATTAAGAATCCTTTGTTATGATTTTGTTTGTTTTCTGTATAATGTAATATTTTATTTATATTCGTATTCAGATAAGTAATAGTTAAGAGGAATGTGCAATATCCAGACAAGTCGGCAAGGCTTATGGATATGAAGGAAACAAATTGTATAGTGTTAGATATAAATTGAATCATCATTCTCCTGCCCTTATCCCACTCTGACCACTCAGAGTAGGATACAGGATAGGATAGGTAGGCACAACATGTCGAAAACATGTTGTTACATGATTTGGCTACGTATTTTACGACTGGCTGCCTGCCTGACGTCAACTTGCCTTAGTCTTACCGTATACCACACGGCGGGTCGACTTACTTTAGTCGCCTCTTACGACACCTCGGTAAAAAATGAGGGTGGTCTATTCTACTGAGCCGGATACCACACGGCGCAGTGTTAGATATAATTTAAATAAATAAATAAATAAAATTTATTTTATTTATTTATTTATTTATATACATATATATTTTTTAAAGATATTTTAAAATTAACTAAGATATCGCATTGCCAGACATGCAAGGACGGCATTGCGATAGTATAAAACTGTGTTGCATATGCCATCCACACTGTCAAAAATAATTAAATTAATATTATAAAAAAAAATACCATAAAAAAGTGTGCATGTGTGTGAGTGAGTGTGGTCATGTACTATTATGTTGAATGTGTGAGTGTGGTGTGTGATGAAACGGAAAGTCATTGGCATTAAGTCTCCATTTTGTTGATAGTTCATTGGCTGTAACCAAGATAAAATTTTAGTATTCAATTTGCCTCATATACTATATATAACTAGAATGTGGATACAGTGGAAATAACTGCATCAACTTGGAACATCAGACTGTAGGCAACGGTTGTGTATAAGCATCGAATAGCCGGCAATTTAAATTATATTATAGGCAGAGATAGAAGCCTTTATATCGAGGTTAGAACAAGCAAGTCATTACACAAAATGCATATTATGAGGATTACTTTATAAACTTCATGAAATTATATGCACCCTAAAAGCAGCAATAATTTCGATAGCCTTTAAAAATTAAGTGAAACTGGATGGATATGTGAGTAGCCTGCTTGTTCAACTAATCTTAGTCGTATTTAACGACACCTCTCTCAGAAAGAGGATGGTCTATTCTTCTCATCCTGATATAAACCATACATCTATACTTATTATAAAACAAAGTCCCAAAAAGATGTCTGTCTGTATGTAATCGATTTTCTCAAAATATACTGAACGGATTTTTGTACGGTTTTCACCAAAAGATAGTGCAAAACATCCGGATGGCTTAAATAAATAGTAGATATCGGTATTATGTTGAAATTGTGTTGAAGAGATCGTGCAGTTGTGAAAAAACTTGCTTTAGCGAGCTTTTGTCGCGTGCGCTGCGTAAACCAGCAGAGATACGCTAAAGTAATGTACAAGAGAATTGTAGATCTATAAAAATACTACAAAAAAGCAATAGCATGTCTCTATCTCTTATGGTTAACTCACAATAACTAAATTTATGTTTAAAATTTGAATTATAGAAAAAAATGGTGATACGCTCATCGCCACGCGGGCGAAGCCGCTGGATTTGCCAGTATATAATAAAATATAACTTTACTGTGTTTTCAAAATATTGGAATGGACATTGTTAATATTGCGGAATACTGTTAATTTTTCGCAGTTTTCTCAAAAGTCATCATCATCCTCATGCCCTTGTCCCACTCAAAGTTGGGTCAGTACAACATGTTACAAACATGTTGTCACATGATTTGGCTACATGTCTTACGACCGTCAGCCTGCCTAACATCAACTTATCTTAGCCGTATTTTACGACAACTCAGTACCACACGGATACCACACGGCGGGTCGACTTACCTTAGTCGCTTTTTACGAAACCTCGGTAAGAAATGAGGGTGGTCAAGTCTCAGCCGAATACCATACGTCATATTCGTCATCATAAAACATGAACAATAAATAGATAATAAAATATAATTTTATTGTGCAAAATATTGGTATGAACATTCTTAATATTGCAGAATATTGTTAATTTTGCGCAGTTTTCTTAGAATTAACCTTTTGTTATATAATATTATATTCTGCTCTCAAAATGCAAACAGGCATTGTACGGAACAGATGCTTATAAGCATGTGGTCGCTATAATATTATATGGCAGGCGAGAATGCGGTGACCCACCTTTCATATTGAGGTCAGATAGGGACCGTGGTATTTATAAATTCAATATCTATGTAAAGTTTAATATAACTTTCAAGAAAATATTGAGCTTATAAAACTCTAGAATTAGAATTCGAATTCAAATTATTATTTATTCAAGTAAATTTGTATACAAGTGCTTTTGAGTCATCAACTCTACTGCTGGTTTGGAAAGCTGTTCCTACCGAGAAGAGCTATTAAGAAACTCGGCGGTCGCTCTTGTCCATATAATGTTCATAACTACCATTCATAAGTAACATTTAGTCATTACTATCTTGTACAGGGTCGAACAATAACTATATCCGCGCATTTTTATCATCTAAGTAATCCTCATAGCTGTGATAGCCCAGCGGTGAGACCGTGCGACTCGACTAGAGACGACATAGGTTCAAACCCGGGCAGGCACCAATGAGTTTTTCTATTAAAACTCATGTGTCTAATTGATAATTGCAATTTATCACACGCTTTTCGGTGAAGGAAAACATCGTGAGGAAACCTGCATATCTCTAGAGAACTCTGGAGATATGTGTAACCTACCAATCCGCATTGGAGCAAAGTGGTAGGTCTTAGCTCCAACCCTTCTCTCCAGAAACGGAGAGAGGAGGCCTATTCCTAGCAGAGGGATTGTAACAGGCCGCTACTTTAAGTAATCCTCAACAGTATAGTACCCTTTCTGTATCAGCCTTATTAATGTTTTTAACTGCTGCAATGGCAATGCTGAAATTGGTTGCGGAATTTTATTAAAGAATCTTATAGCCAATAACCAGTCATACGTCGCTGTCTGTTTACCAACTCTCATCTATCTATATAGACACATGAATGTTTGTCTGTATGGCCATTGCAGACCCCGAAACGGCTGGACAGATTTTAATGAAATCTTTAGATAATCTTTAAATTGAGTCAGCAGATAATCCTATAAAGTTTGGAGGTGATAGGTTGGTTGAGCGTACTAAAAATTATTATAAAACATAGTTCCTAAAATTTGTCTGTTTGTATATGATCAATTTTCGCAACTACTGGACAGATTTTTGAACAAGTTTTTCTAAAAGATAGTGTAATTGTTCCGGGCGGTTCACGTTAATAGTGCATATCAGTTTTATATAGAAGAGGTTGCACGCTTCTAAAAAAACTCGCATGCTGGTATGGTAGCTTTACTCGCTTGCGCCGCGTAAACGAACAGAATTACACGAAAGTATATACTAGAGAATTGTAGGTCTACAAAAATACTACGAAAAAGTCTGTGACAGCATGTCTCTGACACTTATAATTAACTCACAATAACAACTTTTAGGTTTACAGGCACAGCCGCAGTCACAGCTACTATAATTATAAAGTAACCGCAATTGTGAGTAATGAGCAAGTAATAAAGTAAAGCCTCGTTAATATATGTAATATATCTCAATCATGTGTTGAACGTTAGCACGCAGTGTGGTTTATGTGGAGGTTAACGCGGTTTGTGGTATTTCCATGTAAATGTTGTAACAAAATGGTTATGTCTACGGAATAGGAATAAGATATTGAATAGAAATTATTCCTTGTTAATTATTCTTCCTTTTTTAAAAGCCTTTGTTTAACTTGCATTATATGTACTCAGCATTTAATAATGCACATCGATGTTTACAACGAAACAGCCGGCCAGTTCGGTTTCGTAGAGCGCTGTCACACACTGGTTCGTCAGTCTGTGCGACAGAGACGATGCTCTATTAAGCAGAATCTAGTCGATGTCTCTCTCTAAGCCTCGATGTGCATTATTTTTTGCCGGATACTATATGTAGAGCTGTGATAGCCCAGCGGTGAGGCCGTGCGACTCTTTCAAGGGGGTCACAAGTTCAAACCCGGGCAGCCACCAATGAGTTTTTCTATTGAAACTCAATTTCTGGAGATATGTGTAACCTACCAATCTGCATTGGAGCAGCGTGGTAGGTATTAGCTAGAACCCTTCTTCCAGAAACGGAGAGAGAAGGCCTAGTCCAAACAGTGGGATTGTAATCGGCCGCTAAATAAATTACTTTACTACTTTATATGTATGTGAAGGTGGAATCTTGCAAGTTAAATTTGACCCACTTTCCGGTGTCCGGTTGAACTAAAATGGTCCAGTTCCATTGGCAATGCAAGTTTATTATAGTCATGACCTGATTGGTTGCTGTTGCCAGGATTGGCTCCAGATGAGGGAATTCCTCAGCGGTTAACAGTAGGGAGGTGAAATTTCGTTAAAAGTTTTTTTAAATGCATTCTCAACTTGACTTGTTAAGTTGACGCAAACAAAATCGTGGGTATAATATGTCCTTATATGTGTTATTTCACGTATTTTATTTTTATGTTCCGGCTTGGTCCTATTTCTTCTTTCTCCTCATATAGATTTTTGGCATAACGTTTCACGACCTCGTCTACTTTATCGTCCAAACATAAATACATACATATTTTATTCGCACAGAGATAAAAGCGCAGCTGCGAAATAAACCGAAATATCTTTACTGCGTTGCATTTTCGTTTTCTTAACAACATAATATTTGAAATATTGTGCTGTTCTTTGAATATATATTTTTTGTTGCAGGTATGTGTTGCATTGGTTTGATATTGTAGACGATACGATATATATACCTGGGACATACGACCCGATTAAGCAGGGTCCAATTTTAAAGAGGTAAGTCACTGAATCCAACTCGAATAGGCTGAGTTTTGGAAGTTACGCAAGATCTTTTCTTCCAAATACCTCAGTGTGTTTTGTAACGAAGTTATTAAAAGACACCCAGCAATTATACTCGTATATGCAAAGTTCAAATGTTTATAAGTACTTTAGTTAGAAAGATTAGTTGTAGTAGTTACACGTGTAAGAACTGTATTGAAAAACAATTTTAAAAACATAAAAAGAAATAAAATTATAATTATAATAATTAAAAAAACACACATACATTCTCCCACCTTTATCCCGCTAGTGGAGTCGGCACAACATGTTACAAACATGTTGTCACTTGATTGCCAACAACCTTTTAAATTTTCGTCGTTTGGTATTTGGCTGAGTAGCATAGACACCTTTATTTCTTCCCGAGGTGTCATAAAAGGCGACTAAGGTAAGTTGACCCGCCGTGTGGTATCCGGCTGAGTAGAATAGACCACCCTCATTTCTTACCGAGGTATCTTAAAAGAAGACTAAGTTAAGTTTACCAGCCATATGGTATCCATCTGAGTAGAATAGACCACCCTTATTTCTTACCGCAGTGTTATAAGATCACTAAGGTAAGTTAATGTCAGGCAGGCAGGTGGAAATACTTAGCCAAATAACATCGAAACATAGTAAGGAATATCGGCGGGAGAGTGAAGAATGCTAAAAAAGGTGTGAATGAAATTTCCGTAATTATGCCACCTAAATCGATCAACAGCATTATTTTCCTTTCACAAATGGCTCAAGGTGAAATAAAATACAAATAATGTTTTCCTTTCACGTTAAACAATCTGGAATAATTTAACTCGACCTCATTGCTCGCTAGAAAAATATATTATAAATCAAAAGCGATGAATTTTCAATTAGACTGAGGGTATCAGGGAATTCTCGTAAATACGGCGTAGCTTTATAATTTTGTGGTATAATTTTCTATCGTTACTAAACAAGGTCATTATTGAATTTAAACTATTGTGAGTGATATTCATAATTAATGTTTAGAGACCGTCTATACCGCAGTTCCCGCCCTGATAACGTCGCGTAAAGAGCTCATGAATAAAAGCCCCGTATGGACTTGAAACTAGTCGGGCTAAACCGATAAAATAAGACGTGAGTATAGCCGGTCTCCAAACATTAATTAAGGTTATTATTATAATTAATTATGACTTTAGTTAGTAAATCTGGAGATAATAAATTTTTAATCTGAATTTGTCTTTTTTCAGAATAATTGTAAAATTTTTCTTTCAATATACTGTCAACCTAATCATGATTAATCACCTAGATATATTATACAACAAACTCACCACAAAGCCGTCTGTGTGTGATCGATTTTTTCAAAATCTACTGGCCGGATTTTTATACAGTTTTGACTTAACGATAGCGTAATTTTTGAGGAAGGTTTCATAGTACATTATGTTTAAAATCGCGCGGGATCGAAATATGTGCGGGAAGAACTTTGTAACACAATGATATCCATGCAGGCGAAGCCAATTAATTATTAATTAACTTCCTCTTAATTCTAGTAGAGGTCCCATCAAAATCGGTTGAGCTGTTACGAGGAATTTAATATTAATCTAAACCTTCCTGAAAGATTGCACTATTTTTTAGTAAAAACCCCATAAACATGCGTTCAGTAGATTTTGCGAAAATCAATCATATATAGACAGTGAAGTTTTGGGGAATATGTATTATAGTAAGCACTCCGCCGCGTGGTATCCGGCTGAGTAGAATAGACCACCCTCATTTCTTACCGAGGTGTCGTAAAAGGCGACTAAGGTAAGTTGAAGTCAGGCAGGCGGCCGGTCGTAAAATACCTAGCGAAATCATGTTACAACGTATTTAATACATGTTGTGCCGACCCCATTTAGAGTGAGATAAGGGCAGGAGAATGATGTATTATAATAAGTACTAGTATGTGCACTCCACTTCGCAGGGCCTAATTTAAGGATTAATGAATTATACTTATAAAAAAATGCTCCGATTTCCACCAAACTTTTACATTATCCGCTGGATATATAAAGTTTATATAAAAATATTATTTAAATCGCTCAGACAGCCTTTAGGGACTT
Source organism: Morpho deidamia (assembly GCA_947086505.1). NCBI lineage: Eukaryota > Metazoa > Arthropoda > Insecta > Lepidoptera > Nymphalidae > Morpho > Morpho deidamia. The sequence continues at coordinate 18,115,119 of CAMTZC010000024.1, forward strand.
TGTTTTATAATAAGATCTGATATAGTGTGTCTGATATATAAGCTCTAAGTATTTCAGTCAACAAATCTTCCACAGATCTTCGTTCAGACTTTGTTTTTCCATACGCCCAGTGTTAATAAAGAAATTCCAATAACAAAAGAAAAGATAAGCGAAGCGTTATATTAAACTACGTTCCGAGCAATAATTTTCCATTTCAATGTTACCAAACGAGGCGAAACAGGAAGTCAGTTGTTACCAGGTTGGCTTTCTTATTGTTTTGTTTTCACCGGGCTTTATTCACGAAACCCTTTCGTAGACCAAAATGTATTGATGAAAGAAAAATTATTTCAAACGCGCGATAATGTTAATAGAATATCTATATCACAAAAGCGTTTTGTCGTGGAGTCTATTCTCTGATGCTTCGGTTGCGGGGTGAAGCGATTGTTGAGTTTTTAATAGTGTATGTGTGTGGTGCTTGTGTAATGCGGTGCGGATAGTCCACTCTACATTTAGCATTATATATATTTTCTATTTACTTTATCGCGCGCTTTTATTGAAATAATTTTGTTTCTATTTTTGTGGGAAGATTATGTATTACAAGACTCTATGTATTTACTTTCAGCATTTGATAGATTTCTAATCGCAGATTACAGAAAAGTAATGATAAATTTATTTCGGTATAATTCGCGATAAAGTGTCTAGTAAACATACTAGTAAAGTAAGTAAAGTAAAGTAGCAGCCTTTTACAATCCCACTGCTGGAAATAGGCCTCCTCTCTCCGTTTCTGGAGAGAAGGGTTGGAGCTAAGACCTACCACGCTGCTCCAATGCGGATTGGTAGGTTACACATATCTCCAGAATTCTCTAGAGATATGCAGGTTTTCTCACGATGTTTTCCTTCACCGAAAAGCATGTGATAAATTGCAATTATCAATTAGACACATGAGTCTTAATAGAAAAACTCATTGGTGCCTGCCCGGGCTTGAACTCGTGTTCTCCTCGTAAGAGTCGTACGGTCTTACCGCTAGGCTATCACAGCTTAAATAAAGTAAATATACTATATAATGGTAAACGTAGAGTGGACTATTTTTTTCAATACCCGATACATTCAGGATTCGTAAAAACACATGCATCAACCTCCGCCACCGCTACCACAATACGCAAGCACTACACACGTTCACTATCACAAACTTAACAATTGTTCCGCCCCGCAACCGAAGCATTATCAGGAGACTCCACGACAAAATCGCAGATTATATGTTGAAACATAATTAAAAGTTGCTACTTACCCAGTTCTGACGAAATTGGCTATATACAGGATGAAGGCTTCTGATAAGGCCACTTCGGACTTCGAGTAGTTTTTGGGAAAATGGCCAAGACCTTCCACTAGCGGCGCTCCAAACAAGTAAGGAAGCTCCTCTCCGTGTACGGAGCCCATGCGCTAAAACAAAAAAATCAAAGCTTTCAAAACTATTGTATTCGCTTTTGAAAATATTTCTTTTAACTGTTCAATATTTATGAACGTTGGCATAAATGTGAAATAATTTATAGAATTAGGAGTTATTTTAATAATACTTAAAAATAAATAGTGAGGTATCCGGACCATTCCCAGACCTCCCCAGTCATTCCCAGACCTCCCCACTGCACAAGACATCCATTAGGTCACCAAGGTGACCTGGGCTTACGGCCCAAATACCGACACCTTTGGGTCACCTAGGTGACCTCGGCCTACTAGGCCGGAACACATACCGGGCTTAAATGCCCGCGAGGAGATGCCCGGGTAGAGAGGAATTCCTCGAGGCCCGCACCCCGTTTACCCCCACCCGGGGAGTAAACGAGAAGACCCTGCTGCTGAGGTATCCGGCTGAGTAGAATAGACCACCCTCATTTCTTTCGAGGTGTCGTAAAAGGCGACAAAAGGAAGTTGACATCAGGCAGGCGGCCAGTCATCAAATAAGCCAAAACATGTAACAACATGTTATAAACATGTTGTGTCCTCCCCAAGGGGAGGAAAAGCATGATGAATCAAAAATAATATTATACGTTATTTTTAAAATATGTAATTTACGATAAGGATTTTTAAAGAAGATTTACCAAAACATAGATACAAATTAGTAAAAATAAAATGAAATAATTATTTTACTATAATCCGCATTTGTTTTTCTATAAATCCACAAACGTGGATATTAGCAAGGAAATTATATCATAACTTTTGTACCATGGAATTTCACAAAGTATATTTTATAATTTATACATCATCATCATTCTCCTGCCCTTATCTCACTCTAAAGGGGGTCGGCACAACATGTATTAAATACGTTGTAACATGATTTCGCTAGGTATTTTACGACCGGCCGCCTGCCTGACGTCAACTTACCTTAGTCGCCTTTTACGACACCTCGGTAAGAAAGGAGGGTGGTCTATTCTATTCTGCCGGATACCACACGGCGTATATTATTTTATTTATACAAATACAATAAAATATACTTGAGGTAAATATTTTTAAAATAATGGGTTGTTTGACACGTTCAGTGTAATATTTTTTGTCGAAACGATTATTTTTTTAAATAATATCATCATATTATAATAATCAATGAACATCAATGGAACTAATGGGGAAATAAATTGTAATATTTCAATGAACAATGAAAGTAAGAATTCGATAGTTGAATATAGATAGGCCGGCACTTTTATCCCTAGAGGATAACCATAAATCAATCAATTGGTGGATCGGTTTGAGATTTTCTAAATGAAACTTGGCAATGGCAGGACTTTGAAAGGGGAAAGTGAAAAAAATATTTGCAAGAGCCGGAAAATATATGCGGCGTAGCTCGCTTTGAGGGTGAAATAATAGAAAAAGTTATGTAATACTAACTCAGAATCAGAAATGTCATTCATCTTTGTATAGCTACTATTCGACCGTGTACAAGATAGGAATGACTAAATGTAACTAGGTATAAGTATTATTTTGAAAAGAGCAGCCGCCGAGTATCTTGTGCGCTCTTCTCGGTAGGAACAGCTTTCCGAACCAGCAGTAGAGTTGACGGTTCAAAAGCAAGTTCTTTACAAGTTTAGTTGAATAAAGAATATTTTGGATTTGAATTTGAATAAAACCGAAATTAAGCCGTTTTTGTTTGACAGTATTATACTCTGTTACTTATTTTGGAATTATAATGTTTTTATTGCTGAATGTTTTAAGTTAATTCATGACATTAAATTGATATATTTGGTTCAATTATATGTTATGGTTTAGCTAAAATTTCAAGCAAACAAAAGATTATCAGGGAAAATGTCAAAACAAACAATGTTTAAAATATAATTAGTAATAACTTGTACCCACAAGTTTTATTGTTTTAGAAACAAAATCGATATCAGATTTGTTCTAAATTTCACCCCAACGCCCCTAGCGAATACGAAATAATCGAGATCGATTTTTTTTTATAACAATCATATTTCAATTGCAAATAATAAATTTTGTAAAAAGGCAATAACTTTTTTTCCGTAAAATACCATCTGCTTTTTTATAAAACGTTTACGTGCACCACAGGTACAAAAGATTCCATAGAGTATAATAAAATCTTTTTACTTTAGTCTACCTTTCAAAAGTTGTAAGTTGAATAAAGTGACATACCTGAGGATAATCTCCATCCTTGGTTTGATAGTCAAACACATAGAAGAAAGTATTTGGTCCTGATCCAATACTACTTTTGCTGACACTTAGGAAATCCCCTGTTTGGACGAGGGGAGCGACATATTGAGCGTCGGATAAAGCCAGGACCGCCGCATCTCGTGTATTGATTGGATGCTGTTAGGAAAAAAATACATATGTACTATGTTTTTGTGACGAGACCTTGAAACAACCGGATGTGAGACAGAACCGCTTTGGCACAGTGGGTAGTGACCCAGCCATCAGCTCCGCGGGTTGTGGGTTTGAGCCCCGCCGAGGGCCAACATTTTCTTTAAACAATTTGTTGATTCTTCGAGCCTGGGTATATATTTGTATTTAAGTATGTATTTAAAATTATATATGTAGTATATCTACCAGTTGTCCGTCACCCATAACACAAGTATTAAGTTACTTACTTTGGGGATGGATGACCGAGTGTGTAAATGTCCCATATATATTTATATATACCTACTGACAGTGAGTAAGTACCAAATCGGTTAACAACGGTGTCAACAACGAGTTAGCATTGTATATATTTTCTATTAACTTTCTCTTGGATTACAGCATACTAATTTTATAAACGGCAATAATTTTATTATTACTTTTGCGGATTGGAAGGTCACACATAGCCCTAGAACTTTCTAGAGATATGCAGGTTTACTAACGATGTTTCCTTCACCGAAAAGCGTATGATGCATCGCAATTATCAATTAGACACAAGTTTACATAAAAGTCAATTGTGCCTTTCCAGGGGTTTGAACTCGTGTACCCCTCGATAGAGTCGCACGGTCTCACCGTTAGGCCATCACAGCCCTTAGGATACTATAGCAAAATATATAATATTTTTTTTAACCGCCACGATAACGTCGTGTAAAAAGCTCATGAATAAATGCCCCGGATGGACTCGAAACTAGTCAAGCTAACCCGAAAAAATCAGACGTGAGTATACCCGATGTCTATATATTAACTATATATTAACATTAATTAATAATAATAAAGTAAATAAATATATTTATATCAAAATAAATAATCTATAAATACATCATTTTTTCTTTTTTTATTACAACTTATCTTTATTCGCTTTTCAAACAAGACACATTGTATAACGAAGTAATCAAAGAACAAAAGAACTATCTCGCGGACATTTTAAAGGAGACAGACGCTTTCCCATAAACGCAGACAAATTATTTGCGGCGAAAGTGTAAAAGTTTTAGCATTGTGCGAATTCCAATTTGGACGTCGAAAAATATCCAACTCGTAAATGCTTGTAATATGTTCCATTACTTAGGTTACAGACGATAAAAAATATTTATCTCATATCCTATTGAATGATACGATAGTTTATATTTATACAGAAACTAAAAAAAAATCAGAGAAAACTAAAAAATTTATAGCAACGTACTGATGTACATGATTTTAGCCCTGTAACAGAACGTACTAGTACAACACGGTTAACGTATTTTACTCACTGGACTAACGGATGGTGCTACTAGCACCTTGCTTCGCGCTATAGAAGTGCTTTCGTAATTATATAAGAAGTCCCCACACAAAATGTTCGTGAATCAAATACGCCTATCACTTCCTAAGGTTTTAGAGTACATCCTACTGGAACGCTACACAGATGTGACATTGTAAATGGTGCAATTTCGGGTACACCCATACTTGGAATGCTGTGAAGGACTCGTCCGCGATACTCTCTATATAAGTGAATAAACTACTATTCTGTCACTTGTACGTATAATTTCTCCGTCCATACGTCCGTCCGGTTCTACGCGGACAGCCCTTTATCATCATTTCTTGCCGAAGTGTCATAAAAGGCGACTAAGGTAAATTGACGTCAGGCAGGCGGCCATAACTAGACAAATCATGTAACAACATGTTTAAATCATGTAATGCCGACCCTTCTTAGCGCTCAAGTTTAAAAAGAAAAAAGTTAGCTACGGCTTTACCATACGCATTAAATGAAATATTCATTGTTAACGTTCGTTCTGTATATGTCAAACATGAATAGATTGTGAGGTAGTCATTCCCATAAAAAAATACATTACTCTTTGAAGTTGAATGTAAAATCACTTTGAGTTAAAGGAATAAAGAAATTTTTAATTTAATTTACATAAAATTCAAAGTTCTAAACATTAATGACAAGGTGTTCTTTTCATTAAAACTCCTTGATAACATCTGACAGATAAGGTTCTAACTAAAAGGACTAAATAAAATACAAAGAACTAAGTAAAAGTCGAGCTAAAAAAGAAATTTGGAAGCCTGTCCCTGATTTTAGTTGACTAAGAAATGTTTTGTATTCCCTTAAGGATGAAAAGGTGAGATTGCTTTGAGACCTGGAATCTAGATTTACGTTAAAATTTGTCTGGACATTAGCATTACTAAATCTCAGCAAGTTTGAACTTTTCCCACGATTTTGTCTGAGTGAACAATAAAATAAAACTTGCTGTCTTTAAAAAAAAAATTTGAAATTTTGAATCAAATGCTTGATGATTTGACGATCATTCGAATGAGATTAGCTTTTGCTTCAATTTTAGCTTTAAAAAGCTTACTATACTGTTGAGGATTATATAGACAAGAATGCATGGATATAAATTATCGATACTATACAAATAAAATGTAACTAGTTAAAGGAGTTATATTTGGAAAAAAGCAACCGCCGAGTAACTCGTTGGCTTTTGTTAGGAACAGCTTTCCAAACCAGCAGTAGAGTTGACGATTCAAAAACTCTTCTTAACAAGTTTACTTTAGAATAAAGAATATTTTGAATTTGAATTTAAATTCGAAGACTTGACCTCTGGAATCCTCTAACTTTGTCGTTGAAAGTCTTTGAAGAAAATAAAATCGAAAAATTTACTTGAGTCGATTAAAGAAAATTCTGAAACTTAAACTGGTACATCATATATATTACTAGCAGTGCTAGCGGTTTCATCAGTTGTCACAAAAAAATTCCAAATTGAAATTTTGAACATAAAAGTAGTTATTGTGAGTTAACCGTAAGAGATAGAAACATACTATTTTGGACTTTTTTGTAGTATTTTTATAGATGTACAATTCTCTAGTACATTACTTTAGTGTAGCTCTGCTGGTTTACGCAGCGCACGCGACTGTACCTCCCAGCAAGCAAGTTTTATAACAACTGCTCGATCTCCTCAACACAATTTACATAATACCCATATGTACTATTTGCCTTAACCATCCGAAAATATTTCACTATCTTTTGGTGAAAACCGTACAAAAATCCGTTGAGTAGATTTTGAGAAAGATTACATACAGACAGATATTTTTTTGGGACTTTGTTTTATAATAAACATAGATTATGTACGTAAGCACGTTGTTCCTGCTCTCAAGCGATATGAACAATAATAGCCTTATCAGACGTAATCAATCTTGCATGTAATATTAATTGAATGGACAAGCAACTTATGCTATAATATAGATCGTAATAGTTCGCATGTTAAAGGGCCTGTAATTATAGATTAATAATATAAGCGACGGCCTGTTACTATCCCACTGCTGGGCATAGGCCTCCTCTCTTCGTTTTTTGGAAAGAAGGGTTGGAACTAAGACTTTGCACGCTGCTCCAATGCAGATTGGTAGATAACATAAGCGATAGACCGATAATGATGAGTCTTGACTTCCTAACATTTAGAGTGCATGATTTAGGATTCACTTATTTTAGACCACGGAATTTTAAGTCTATATAGAATCTAGTGTTGTACATGCAAAAGTCTGTCTTCTTTATGTCTATTTGTTACGCTTTTACGGCAACTCCGTTAGACCAATAGTGTTTGAAAATACGACAGTTGTTGACCTCAAAATGGTTGTAGGGAGCCACTGGATCTATGGACATCAATGGTGTGGAGAACCCGTGAGCGATCTCCCTTATGTCCTATGTCCAGTATATCGGTTGTATTACAACAAGTTAAATTCTTCTTACTTAATGGACTGGCTGATTTAAATATTCGCGGGCCGCCTTCACATAATAATTTTATTTAGGTGTATATTTATTTTTACTAGCTTTTAAACGCAACTCCGTTCGCGTGGACGGCAGTCTTATTATTTGAGTATACCGTAATACTTATATTAATTATGGTTACAGTGGGTTAACCTTAAAAGCTAGAGATGTGCTGTCGCGGACTTTTATTTAGAACTTTTAGAGGGGAACAATTTTGTGATACATGATCTTTTAATAACTTTCACCGATGCTTAGCGAACGGAAAATCGGTGTCAAAAGCTACATTAAACGCTCACAATATCTTAATACATAAATTAACGATCATATCTGAAACAAATCAAAATTCCTAAATTCACCATTAGCGTGTATACACACATATATATAAAACTAGTTTTTTCCCGCGGCTTCGCTCGCGTGGAATTTAATCTGCCACATTAAGTCTCGCGACAGATCATTTTGAATTTAAAAATAATTTTCTTAATTGAAAACAATATACACTTATTTAGTTACTCGTACACCCAAAGTTTCAGATGTCGTAGTTCAAAACTGACGGAATCCATACAATCATCGCGCGCCGCGCATATTAGGCACTCTAGTGGCTTCCACATAAAAGGTAGATATATGCTGTCGCGGACTTTTATTTATAACTATTCAACACAAACAATACTACGGTACATTATCTTTGTGTAACTCCAATAGTTAGGCAGCGTACGCCGAGATAGCTCTCAGAGGCAAGATTTTTTCCAACTTTATTGACATGTATCGTTATATTACATAAAATCATTACAAATTGTAGCCTGTATGTTATTCCGATGTAAAACCTATATAACTGTAAAGTTTCATCCAAATCCGTGCAATAGCATTTTCGTGAAAGAGTAACAAACATCTATCCATACTCACAAACTTTCGCATTTATAATATTGGGTCCTTACATATGAAATTGGCGTTTTGTCGTACTGGCCACTTTGATCTCAAACATTACCTTTATGGTTAGGAAATCCAAATTCAAATTCATACAGCTATTTACTCATGCATTTGTGTTTCAAACCCCCTAATTCATTTGTTTTTTCTTCTTTTGTTTTTTTCTTTGTGTCACTCTGTTTACAAAATGGAAAACATGAAATATCGCGTTATTTACGAGTATGAGTTCCACCGTGGCACCAGTGCTGCAGAAACGGCTCGAAGGATTAATGATGTGTATGGTGACGGTGTCGCAAAAGAAAACACAGTGCGTTTTTGGTTCCAACGTTTTCGTTCTGGAAATTTTGACCTGCAGAACGAGCCTCGTGGACGGCCGGAGACCAAAGTTGATAATAAAGAATTGAAGGCTATTGTGGAAGCGGATCCATCGCAAACCACGTCCGAGTTAGCTGCAGGCTCCGGTGTTAGTGATAAAACTATTCTAATCCACTTGAAGCAAATTGGGAAGGTGAAAAAGCTTGAAAGGTGAGTACCTCATGAATTGAGTGAAGCAAATCGACTAACGCGCGTCGACTGCTGCGTTACGTTACTCAACCGGCACAATAATTAAGGAATTTTAAATCGAATCATTACCTGTGGTGAAAAGTGGATCCTCTACGATAATCGGAAGCGCTCATCGCAATGGCTGAACCTTGGCGAACCAGCCAAATCCTGCGCTAAGCGAAAATTGACTTAAAAAAAGTTGCTTTTAAGTGTTTGGTGGACTAGTGCCGGTGTCGTTCACAACAGCTTTCTTAAATCTGGCCAGACGATTACGCCAGATATCTATTGTCAGCAACTGCAAATCATGATGGAAAAGCTAGCTGCTAAACAACCGAGGCTGGTCAATCGCTCTAGGCCACTGCTGCTTCAGGATAACGCTAGACCACACACTGCACAACAGACGGCTACCAAATCAGAGGAGCTTCAATTAGAATGTCTTAGACATCCACCTTACTCTCCGGACCTTGCTCCAACAGAAAACCATTTTTTTCGCAATTTGGATAACTACTTGCAAGGAAAAAAATTCAACTCCGATGGGGCAGTCCAAACCGCCTTCAAAGATTTTATTGATTCCCGCCCGAATGGTTTTTTTAGTAAGGGGATCAATGAACTACCTATGAGATGGCAAAAGTGCATACATAGCAATGGTACATACTTTGATTAATTAAATATATTTCATTAAAAAAAAAACGACTTTATGTTCCTCCCACAGAAAACGCCAATTTCATATGTAAGGACCTAATATTAGTAGGATAAATAAATATATGGGATAACTTCATACTTGTGTTACGGGTGACGAACAACTGGTAAATATATAATTAATTATTATTATTATTAATTATTATGTATTTAAAATTATATATAATATATATTAAATACATACTTAAATACAAATATACACCCAGACTCGAAGAACCAACAAATTGTTTATAGAAAATGTTGGCGGCGGGAATCGAAACCGCGACTCGCGGAGCTGAAAGTAGGGTCACTGTCAACTGCACCAACGGGCCGTATTTCTTACTATAACTATCCAATTTACCCTGAGGCCTATTACATCCAATTTAAAAGGGACCTGATCTTTTTATTTTTCCAATCACGTATCTAAGTAATGCGAAGCCGATAGCAATATTCTGATCAATATGATAATACGACGCGAAATAGATTGCCGTCTTCTGCCCGGGCAAGATTTATTGTTGTGGATAATGAAAAAATATGTAAGAAACCTTACCTGGACTGTCCGTTCCCAATCTGTGTACTCGTTCACAATTGTGAAAAATATTTCGCTCAAATGATATGTGTAGGCATTTCGCACGTATGTCCTGTTGAATGAAATTACGCATACGTTCTTAAATAATTTATAAGGCGTTATTTTGGAGATCTATAATAAAAAAGGAATAATAAATTTATTTTGCTATAATCCGCGATAAAGTAAATAGGAAATATATATAATGCTAAATGTGCAGTGGAAAAATTCTTTTCATACTCGATATATGCAGGATTCATAAAAACACATGCTCAAACCTCCACCGCCACCACAATTAACAAACACTACACGCGTTCACTATCACATATTCAACAATCGTTTCGCCCCGCAACCGAAGCATCATCAGGAGATAGACTTGTGCATGTGTTTTAACGAATGCTTTCATGTTTCGGGTATGAAAACATATATTCCACTCTACATTAATTATTATACATATTTCCTATTTACTTTATCGCGGATTATAGCAAAATAATTTTATTATAACTTTTACAAAAGTTACTTATTTAACACACAAGATTTTGTGTAAAACGAAATTTCTAAATGCCTTACTATGATAAAGGTTTTGTTCTCCTTTTAAAACAAAGAACGAAAGTTAATTAATGAGTAAAGTATACTTTACTAATTACTTAATTTTATTTATTTCTTTCTTTATTGTACAGAAAATTATTATTTGTGTAGAAAAAAAAAAGTATATTTATAAAGGCGGACATATCCCTATAATGGATGTCCAGTCAACTGAAGTAACAGAAGGAAAAAGACAAGAAGTGAAATACATTTAATATAGAAAGAAAAAAAAAGAAAAATAATGAAAAACTTTGTGCCTAGATGAATAAGTGCACTCGAGATAACATAAAAGAAAAAAATGATCCGTTTTAGGCTAAGAATAACTAAATAATGAACATAATATGATATTGGTTTACTCGTTCTAGTTACTTACTCATCAGAGAATACGTTTTGAATCTTGTGACATCGTTAAGTTTTAACATTTGTATTTAGTATATATACGTAGATAAAGCAATCAAATTAATCAAAATAAGGAGAAGCACAGATCAAACATTACTTAAAGCTTAAATTGGATACCAAAAGGTTGCCGATTCAACCCTTCGCCTCTAACCTTTCGATCCATAAATAAATTTAAATCAATTGATTTGTATGAAATCCTCCAAAATGGGTAAACACCAATTTGCTATATAAACACTCTCACCTTATTATTCTGTCCCGCCTCTCGCCCTCGAAACCGTTTTGTATATCCTGGGCCGAGAATTTCCAGAGAGCCTCGCTCGTTACCACCCCGAATAGCAGGTCATATTTATTCTGTCCGCCTCTTATCCCGAAAATCCTATCTCCGCTCCTTTTGTCCGCTTTGATGTTGTTGACACCTGACACGCTGGTGAAACCTTGAAGGTCGTTCGGTATAAAAAACGTCAGCAGCTCCTTTGCATAATCTGTCTTCACTACAACACCGTCGACAGACGGCCCGAATGCTGTTAGGTAGCTCGGTGTGCTTATTTCCGCTGACATCAGTTCTTGAAGTGGCACTTCTCTAAGACAATCAACGATTAGCTCGTGATCTTTGACTACATCTTCTGGGAGAGTGCAGTTGGACTGTCTAGCGAGTTGGACGGAAAAGCTGACGGGATCTTCAACGAGTGCCCATGAACTGAGCGCTGAGCCAGACAAAAGGATCGCTCGATGGAAAAGACCTATAATAAAATAAAAAATTATTCTGATGTTTTGCCATTTTGCAAGCAAAAGTCCAAGTTATGTATAGGCGTTATGAAACAGTGCAAGAAGAAAGAACAAATCTTGTTTTTAGACTTAAAGAAAATCTGTTTTGCTGAATGTTGTAAGTCAGCGACAATCAGAATTCTCTGCTTTTATTTACTTCCCTTTCTTAATTGGATAGATGTTAACTGTTTAACATAGGTCTTTTTTGTGATTTGTACCGCTATTCTTATGATGTTTCGATTCTTTGTACTGTGATAGTTCAACAAAGGTCATTAAGGAAAAAGTGAGTAACAATCACTTACCCGTGACAACGGTGGGTGATATCATAAGAAAGTTTATACAGGCAGCACCAGAACCATGACCCAACATTGTAACATTGCCTGGATCACCACCAAATAATGCTATGTTTTGTTGGACCCAATGTAGGGCAGCAATTTGATCCATTAGACCGTAGTTCGCTACTCTTGCTTTCAGATGCGGTATAGGATTTGCATTTAAGAAACCTGCAGATATAATTACTCTATATATAATAAATTCACATTTACAAAAATGCGATGTAGAATATTCTTATTATTTAATTTATTTTATTATACAAACCCTACTGATTCTTTTTTTACGTTTTAAATGCTATTGTCTATATCATATTACTGATTCTCTCACACACATGCACACATACTTATATACACATAATGTCTTAAGTTATATATATATATATATATATTATTCACTCCTGAAGTTTGGACATTGTCTTCAAAAAGAAGGTTATAGTAAATGAATGCTTGATATATATGATGAAATCAGTTCTGAGGAGAAACAGAAGAAACAATACTGATGAAGCCCAAAAAGAGGGCAACATTATGCAATGCAAACTTAAGAAATAACATTTGACTATTTCAAATTCCAACATATACTCGGTTTTATAATATTTACGCAAATAAACAAGACTTCTTATTGTTATTTGACTCAAAAAACTGAGTCTTGGTTGCAAACAGTTTTTACACAGTTCTCTCTGATGAAAAATTAAATGAGCATTCAGTTTTATTTTTCTTGAGCTTCATTCTAATTATGCATAGCGCTTTCGCGATAACTACGTCACGTTTCACTTAGCTTAATTAAACATTTCTTGTAGCACTTTTCAATGGGAACTTTATAATGTTCACGTGCGTGCGATATCCTACTCTAGTCTCAGCACGTAGGGTATGTTTTACTTTGATGTCAGCACGGTTTTGAAATTATAATGAAGTCATTTTCGCGCCATTTTGGAGTACGCGTGCATTTAGGGTGTTATATCCCGTGGGCGTTGAATGACCTGATTATAACGAATTTGTCTGTAAAGTTGTCGAGATAAAATTTTCGGTGTCAATGTTTAATTTTATCTGATCTTTGTGTTAATTTGAACGATTTGAGACTGCGTGGCTGACGAAGATTTGGGCTGACAATTTTTTTTTAAATTGCAATAAAAAAATTATTGCGTTTCTTACTGTGGTCATTACAATAGTAAAGGCTAAGTATAACAACGAGTTATTACTTCAAATGCTCGATGTGGCGATCGTGCTCGTCGATCATAAGAGATGACGTTGGCTGTCTATTGCCAAGTCAATATTAAATTAAAATTTATCATTTTATTTACGGTTAAGATATACAACATGCTCAAACCTGCATATCTCTGGTGAATTTCTACAAACCCACCAATCTGAATTGGAGCAAGGTGGTGGTTCTTAATTTTTTTTTTCCAAGGACAGGAAATCTTTGAGGTTATGTACAATTATATCAGACTACTTCGACGTAGAGCACATCACGGAACTTCTAAATGTAGGTGTTACTAACCTCACTTCGGAGTTGATAATAAAAACACTTATAAAATAGTTACAACACTAGTAATAACTACACTAAACTCTATGGATAAACGGGCCAGACGACTCATCGGCGATGAAACCCTAACCAATGCTAAATTGCACAGCCTACAACATCGGCGCAGGGTTGCCTGTCTATAGGTATTCTACAGGATCTATTTCGGAGAGTGTGCTCAGGTACTTCATCTTATTCCTCCATCGCCTTTCTATTATCGCACCGCAAGACACCGAGAGAGATTCCACCCCTACATTGTAAATGTCCCGCGAAGGCGCACGATATGGGTATTTTTAAAGCTAACGTGAATAGGCATCTTTTTGGCATGCACGTACCATTTTAGACTGTATCATTGCTTACCATCAGGCATGATTGCACTCAAGCGCTAGTCTATAACCAATAAAAAAGTATAATTTTTTCGAAATTTAAGCTTACCCAGTATACCGAGACGGTAGTTGATTGTGATGACAACAAGCCCCGCATAGCTCGCCAGCACCGCACCGTCATAAACGTTACCTGAATTCCATTCAAACGACTCTCCGTGAATGAACACTACCACAGGATATTTCGCTAATAGCGTTGGGCCAACTAGAAAAAAAGGATCTGGTTACATACAGTACTAGGTACGGTATCTAGAGTAAAGGTCCTTTTGCTGGAAAAGGCCTTATTTCGTCTTTGGAATGAAGGATTTAGCTAGCTGTAGATGCCGTCGAGATTTGAGAAGTATTTTGTACGGTAGTAAAAAGCCATGCGACATCTTTGAGAGAAAGATTTAGATACGGTATCTTGAGTTAAAGTTTTAGTGCTGGAAAAAGCCTCGTCTCTTCTTTGCAGAAAAAATTATAGAACGGTATCTAGAGTAAAAATTTTATTGCTTTAAATAAGGCGTTGTCTCATCTTACAATTCCGTGATCGACTTTAACTTTACCATTACAGCAGTTTAAAACACTATTAAAAAATCCAAAAACAGAAAGCCTACTATACTATTGAGGATTACTTGGACGACAAGAATGCGTGGATATAGCTATTCTCCGACCGTTTACAAGACATTAATAACTATATGTAACTAGCAATAAGAATTATACTTTGAAAAGAGCTACCGCTGAGTTTGCTGGCTCTTCTCAGTAGAAACAGCTTTCCGAACCAGCAGTAGATGTTGACGATTCAAAAGCACTTGTTTACAAGTTTACTTGAATAAGGAATATTTTATTTATTTATTGTTTTGTTTTCTTCTTTTATGCTGTGATTTATAAAAGTTACTTTTATAACCTTTGTTAAATTTCAAATTGTTTCAATTATATTTTTTTACACTCTTAGGTTTGGTTAAGTTGTGTGGCAAAGCTAAAATGCTCCACCAAATTTCAAGTGTGTAGCTTAAAATTTGAAACTTTGAAGATAGAGATCTAGTTAATTATGTAAAAACCACAAGATCCGATATGGGTTCAATTATAACACATTGAATATTTATCAATATTACGTTATGTAATAGTTTCTATACCAATATAAATATCCATACAAATAAATTCTAAAACCTAGTTACAAAGACATACAACTACAACCTTTTCTAATACGTATGATGTATTAAAAGTAAAACTTAAATAAAGTATATAAGTAATAATAAAATTTATTTTGCTATAATCCGTGATAAAGTAAATAAGAAATATATATATATTAAATATTGTCAGATATGAGTGGAATTAGAATAAGGAAGTGTTTTGTCTACAATAATGTTATCTGTCATTTAGTTGGTAGAGGAATAAAACCAAATGAATGAGGGTAAAAGATTGTGACCCGAGTCTTGTTCGCGAGCGACATTCAGCAGTTTAGTCAGTCCAATACCACCTCTCAAAGTGTCCATACGTCTTAAAGTGCTGTGACGTCTTAATGTTGATTTGGTTACCTATATTTAGTATTTCGTGTTGTAAGAATCTAACGTCAAATAGTTAATATTCGTGATAAGAGCAACCATTAAGTTTCTTGCCAGTTCTTCTCAGTGAATGACAGCGTTCCGAACTGTGGTAGAATCGTCCTGGCTCAATGATTCCAAATTATTAACTTAACCCTGTCATTACTTGTTTAGCGGGTTCCACATGTTATAGTTGTACGGTTATCTCTTGTTGACGTATTATTTGGTAACATTTTCTATGAGAGAACGTTAGAATTATAAGTCGATATCCCGGCCGTAGCTAACATATATAATGCTAAGTTATAAATAGCTTTAAAAAACTGTTTGATAAAGTTTTCTAAGGCTTATATTCAAACTTCTTAAGAATAGACATCTAAACTTTCGTCTATGTCTCTCTAAAGTCGTGCGGTGTTTTATCAACCGAGTGCTCCTATTTTATACACTTTCCAGTCAGACAGTTTTCACTGAGCTCGGATTATTGGAGACACTTTATAAACTACCTTCGCTACCGGGAATTGGGTCTTTAGAAATAAAATTGTCGATATCGCATACTTTATTTGAATGCTTTATAGAATTAGGCGTTACTTTTCGAAGATCCATAATACAAAAGTAATAGTGAAATTATTTTGCTACAATCCACGATTAAGTAAATAGGAAATGAAGATAATACTAAATGTAGAGTGGACTATCCGTTTTCATACCCGGTACATGCAGGATTCGTGAAGTATTATTCTGTATAAGTATTTTGTTATTTACTGCGGGCACGGACGAACGTGTGTGCAGTTAGTTGTCTCATTTATTTATTGTTCTATTAATCACACGCTTTTCGGTGAAGGAAAAAATCGTGAGGAAACCTGCATATCTCTAGAGAATTCTGTAGATATGTGTAACCTACCAATCCGCATTGGAGCACCGTGGTAGGTCTTTAGCTCCAACCCTTCTCTCCAAAAACGGAGAGAGGAGGCCTATTCCCAGCAGTTGGATTGTAACAGACCGCTACTACTAGTCATATCTCTATCTCTAGTTACATACATTGTAACCCTTATTTCAATGCCATCTATAACATTACGGTATAAACCATTAACTTTTTTTTGAATTAGGTCACTTTAATAGTCATCATATTCTGTCCTTATTCCACTCTAAGTGGGATCGGCACAACATGTTGCAAACATGTTGTCACATGATTTTTACGACCGGCCGCCTGCCTGACGTCAACTTGCGTGAGTAGTATTTTACGACTGATCGATAAGAAGAGGGTGGTGTACTCAACCGGATACCATACGGCGGGTCGACTTACCTTAGTCGCCTTTTCCGACAGCTCAGTAATAAAAGAGGGTGGTCTTTTGTACTCAGCCGGATACCAAGTATAGGTTATTTTATACATAGCATACAATATATTCATCCACATTTATATTTAAAACTCTTTTCGTCACATGATTCTGACATATATAATTTAGACTGAATAAATCTTATATGA
The DNA here is from genome assembly GCA_947086505.1 of Morpho deidamia. Taxonomy (NCBI): domain Eukaryota; kingdom Metazoa; phylum Arthropoda; class Insecta; order Lepidoptera; family Nymphalidae; genus Morpho; species Morpho deidamia. The sequence goes on from CAMTZC010000024.1 coordinate 18,132,409, forward strand.
CTATTACAATATTAACTCCTCTGTATAATAATGACTAATATTACGTGCTAGCGGGTCATTACCATTATCAATAAAATGCCTGCTGAACCCAAAACCCTGTATCTCAAATTTAATAGGCAAGTGATCGCCTCGTTATACCACAGGAGTCACGCTAGCGCCGTTTGGCGATAGGGATGTGTAAAAATAATTGATTTTTATATAATCGATTATTATTTTAAATTTATATGTATATATTTATGTAGATGTATCTGTGTATGAGCCACTGGATCCAGGCAGCGCAAGATCGTGTGGTGTGGCGATCCCATGAAGAGGCCTATGTCCAGCAGTGGATTTCCATCGGCTGAAGAAGATCTTTGTATGTATTTGTATGTTTATCCTAATTAACATTCGTTGCTATATACATATTATCTACTATATTTCTGTTATTCTGTTTTTTCTTCAACACGAATGTCTGGAAGAGATCGCTATTTCCACCAGATTTATCATTACTTTCATGATGTTTTTTAAATAATATTTTTAGTTATTAATATGTGTTCTAACTGTTATTAATGCGGTGTTCAATAATTGATTTTATAATTACAATCGTTTTATTAATAATCGATTTTCTAAACATTATAAATGGATTTTAATAAAAACGATTACACTAATTAATCTCTTCATCTAACTCTTTTTTCTTCTTTTTAAGATTAGATATGTGTTTGTTAGATGAACTCAATTTAAAATAAACATTTTTGTCAAATTTTTGAAAACAGCGCTTCTTTATCATTTTTTGATTCTGACTAGTCCACTTTATTAATTAGTATTCATTATTATTTATATTAACTAGCCAGAAAGGTCACGTGTTGTTGTGGCTCAGTCTGTTTTTGAATTTCCCTTGAAACAGAACTCAACAATTAAAAAAATGGCACCGATCACCACCAAAATTTATAGAATCATCCGCTAAGTCATTAAGGATTATCTGAATATTTCATGAAAATCGGTCGAGCCATTTTGGAGTCAATAAACGACATACAGACAAACTTTTTATGTACCTATAGGAGAAGATATAAATAAATCTAATGATTATATGGAAGAAACAGCGATTATATATTCATCGATTTTTTTCCGCTCCAAGACACACCCCTACTTGTCGATAACGGCCTATATAAGCAATAAAAACATCGAAATATTTTATCGGCAATAGCGAGCAAATCCGTTATACATTTTGATAAATACGGGAAGCGAATATACTACATCAAGGGATCAACGTTTAAACAAATAGGATTTATTCCATTTCATGAAATTTTCAGAAAATCTTGAGTTCATCCAACAACACGTAACTTATCTTAAAAACAAGAAAAAAGAGCGATAAAGAGAGTCATTAATGTAATCGTTTTTATCAAAATCGATTTATCATGTTTATTCATGATTTATCTTGTAATCCGGATTAATCCGTTTAAACTATTGGATTAGGTACTAACTTCAAAACTGACGGATTAAATACAATCTTCGCGCGCGCGCTCTATGGCGCTCCATTTAATTTAATCATATAGTAATAACTCTAGGACTATTCGGCTAAATTACTTAGTATGAAAGACAAAGTATATATTAAGTACTTTAACCGACAAATGTATTGATTTTGATGAGCTTAATAAATATAATAAATATAATTAAATGTGCATTTTTAAATAGTATATAATTTAATTAAATTTATGGTTCACAATTTTGGTTATAGTGGCTTCCACATAAAAGCTAGATATATGCCGTCCAAGACTTTTATTTAGAACTATTCAAGATTTACAACCCTACGGTACATCATCCTTGTGCAATTCCAATGGTTTAGGCAGCGTACGCCATGATAGCTTTCAGAGACCAGATTTTTTCCGACTCTATTGACATGTAAAGTTTCATCCAAATTTGTCTAGTAGTTTTTTCGTGAAAGAGTTACAAAAATACATCCATCCTCACAAACTTTCACATTTATAATGTTAGTAGGACAGGATAATGTCATAGTTTCGCCATGTCAAAAATTTCCTATCTTAGTTTGAATAACAAACAAAAAAATATACGACGCCCGTATTACCGAATATATTTTTTCAAACACTATAAACTTGAGCCAAAATGAAACTCCAATATTTCATTTCGGGGTTGCGCAATAATAAAAGACATGTGGTAGAATAAACATTTGTTCTGGCATCGACACAAGAATGTACTTGGGATATTTTCAAGGAAAATAACGAGTCAACCATTTTTCCGAAGCTCGCGTGCGACTATTTTGAAAAACATTCATTTTTCCAACCTTCACATTTATTTTCACCTCATTTTCTTTGTAACGAAATAGATTTTCATAAACAGCATATATGTGCATAGAGACTAGCAGGCCTACCAAGAACTCTTATTGCGACTCAATTGAAGACGTAAACGACGACCGCGAACCGCTTTCTTTTCGTACTACGATGTGTGGCATTTGCATTTGCAATTGCATTGGGGTCGTAATGTTTGAAAAGGATAACGTTATATGAACTATAGGTAACTCTGTCTCTTTTACTCACATGTTCTTAGGACGAATTCCAAACGCTCATTCGGCAACGACTTAAAGTGTGCGTCTTTAAGAAGACATGGTATGAAAAATCAAAACAATTTCGTTTACGTCTTAAATTGAGTCGCAATAAGAGTTCATGGTAGGCCTGCTGGTCGGATTTAAATTGGTCTATTATTACAAATGTAGTTTGTATGACTTTGAGATTTACTCATCGAAAATATTTGTGTACCAAAATTGTCCTACTAGGCACAGCACAATAGTTAATATATAGTCACTGGCTATACTCATGTCAATTAGATGTGAGAACAACCTGTGTCCATATATTAACTATGAATACTACTCACGATAGTTTAAATTTAAAAACACAGCTCGATAATTTATGTTTTAAATAACTCTCAAAAAGATGTTTAGACATAAAACTGTCGATATATAATACTGTAGAGGATTTTTCAAACGTTAAATTTAGCTTTGAACTGTGGCAAGAAAGCAGTGATGAAATACAATTAGTTATAAATATATTTGAGAAAAAAGTACCAATCCAATTTATCCAACTTCTTCTTTTAGTTTTTGGAGAGAAGGTTTTGTAACTAAAACCTATCAAACTGCTCCAATGCGGATTGGTAGGTTACACATATTCCCAAAATTCTCAAGAGATATGCAGATTTCCTCGCAATGTTTTCCTTCACCGAAATTAATAAATTGCAAATATCAATTGACGTGCTATTGTAGTATTGACTAATACCAGATAAAGTCGGCCAGTCAGTCTTTTTTATGATATATGCAAATCTGTTTTAGTCTCATAAAACATATCAAGCTCAAATAGTAAAATATAAGACGGGCCAAAGTAATCAAACTTATCGCATACTGAGCGACATGACCCTGTTTCTCAGAAGAGTCAACGTTATTAATTAAATGTTAATTTGGGTTAAATTAATATTTAATCAGGTCGTTACACAATCTAACGAACTTATTTAAAGTTCGATGGTTAGGCTAAGTATCGTTTGACTTGTTTAATAATTAAGTATTCCGCCGTGTTACAATTTTGTTCCTTTGAAAGTTCAGCGTCTGAATTTTTTGTTTTTTTTTTACTCATATGGCTGATTTCAATTATGATCATGGGAAGCAATAATCAAATCAAATCAAATCAAAATAATCTTTATTCAAATAAGCCCTTTCAAACACTGTTTTGTCAAGGATCAATATTATTAATGAAGCTACAACTGGTTCAAAATGTTGTTGTAAATATAGTTTAAAATTGAAGACGCTTGACTAAAAGATTCACCTATTCACTTTTCTTTATTAAAAAAATAAAAAAAAAACATTCGAATCATTAACTATTGTTAAAAAGTCCGAAGAACTAGCAATAAATTTAGCTCTTTAAAAAAACTTTTTTTCACAGCTACGTATAAATCATCTTAGTCCAGTAATTAATTAGATATCATTAAAATGAAATGTTTTTATTAGTCAGATAATCTTCAATTGTGTAAAAGCGTAAATTTAAGATTCTTTCTAAGCATGTTTTTTTTTTATGGAATAGGATGGCAAACGAGCATGCGGTTCTTAAAAAGCTTAGAGTCACTCAGCGGGCCATGACCCGCTCAGGCAAGCCATTCCTGGAGAATCTATTCGGGATCAAATCAAGAATGAGGAGATCCATAGAAGAACTAAACTTACTGATATACCTTAGCGTTTTGCAAAGCTACATTAGTAATGGGCAGGTCACGTAGTACGTAGAACCGATGGGCATTGGGGTTCTAAGATGATGGAATAGCGACCTCGCGCCGGCAAACGCAATATTTTTTTATGGAATAGGATGGAAAAGGACCATGCGGTTCACCTTTAGTTATCACCGCCGCCCACGACCTCTCGCAGAGCGAGTGTGTTGCCGTCCTTTTAAATGATAGAATACACGTTTTTTGAAGGTACTTATGTCGTACCGATCCGGAAACGCTGACCTAGGGAGATCGTTCCATAAAATGGCAGTGCGCGGAATGAAATTATTTGAAAACCGCACTATAGCGGATCGCCACGCATCCAGATGGTGAGTATGATATTTTAACCTGTGACGTACAGTGCGGTTATGGAATTTGGTAGCAGGAATCAGGTCATATAGTTCAATGGAACACTCTCCGTGGAAAATGAGGTAGAACACGCACAGTGATGATACGTTTCTACGCATTGCCAAAGAGTCCAGCCGTTCGCTGATCACCCGGTCCCCATTAATGTCTAAAGGTAAATAAAGAAATGCTTTTAGTTCATTGCGTTACTAAACAACTTTCTTAGCATTGAATTGTTGAATAATCTTAAATATAATAAAAGCCTTGTCTAAAAACTAGATTTTGAATTCGAATGCGACTCGTTTAATCGCGGTACAAAAAGTGAATTTCCTACATTGACCCACTTCCGTTTCTTGCTTTCAATTCTACAATGCAACGTTTCCATGTCGAAACAGCTAAAATTGCTTTTAAACAATTTGCGTGCTCTAAATAACTAAGAGTCTTTGTTACCTAAAACAGATTTCAGCCCGTATGGCTAACCCAATTGAGAATTATATTTCGGAATTATAAAATGAAAAAGAACCAAACTGACATCGTTGTTAAAAAAGAACTACGAAGGGTACCGGAACTTAAAAATGAATATTTTTATCGGCTTATGATTTCAGAAATAATCTATAACAGTACGAGACAGAAACAAATTAAAAAGTGCTTAAACGAATTAGCTATTTGCTGTACAAAGGAGTAGACGAGTTCTTAATATCTTTACTCATGATCCTCTTGGACTTATCCCACAGCACAACATCTTATAAAAATGTTGTCACATGATTTGGCTACGTATTTTACGACACCTCGGTAAGAAAGAGGGTGGTCTATTCTAATCAACCGGATAGCACACGGCGGGTCAACTTGTCTTTATCACCTTATACGACACCTCGGTAAGCAAGAGGGTGTTCTATTCTACTCAACCGGATAACACACGGCGGGTCGTCTTACCTTACCTTAGGTAAGAAATGAGGGTGGTCATACTAGACGGATACCACACATCATTTCTTAATATTATTTATATAAATATTAACATAGCGGAACTAGTAACGATCACTAAAAATCCTAATTATGAGGATTCTACATCAGAGTGACATAGGAATCCCCGGATATACCGGATACTAATCATGGATAACCAACTTAATTCTATTTCTTTTCACATTTGTTATTTTCATTCCATCAACCGTCCGAAATTTCCCCAAGATGCACTTAAATCGCAAATATCAACGGCCCTGAACAGAGTTACAGTATCGCAAACACGCGCAATTTCATTCAATACACATCCATAGCGCATCACGTTATCGGGGAGAAAGTTTACGCTTCGGTGCGTTAAATTACATTCCCTAACGTTTAAGTCGCTTCTCTTACAGAAAGTAATGTCAATGTATTTTTAGGAAAAAGGCTCGGAACATACAAATTCAAATATATTCTTTATTCAAGAAAACTTGCAAACAAGTGCTTTTGAATCGTTAACGTCTACTGCTGATTCTAAAAGCTGTTCCAACCGCGAAGAACCAGTAAGAAACTCAGCGGCTGTTCTTTTCAAAGAATAATTCTTATTAGTAGTTACATATAGTTATTAATGTCTTGTACAGGAATAGTACCTATATGCCTCGGTAAGAAATGAGGGTGGTCTATTCCATGCAGCCGGACACCACACGACACATACCTTAGTCGCCTCTTACGAAACCTCGGTAAGAACGGAGGGTGGTCTATTCTATTCTGCCGGATACCACACGGCGTAGATTTTATTAAACCGTAGTTAGAAAATATTGCTTTCCAATCGTAATCGTCATATGACAGCAGGAAAGAAACGCATTTTCCTCTCAAAGTATTATAAGTTCGCCAATTAAATTTTGGTAAATCGAGCGAATTTGATCCTACGCGGTTCCAAAAAAAGACGATATATTAGAACATCATCGCCGAAGGTTACGTTCTCAACGAAATAAAATGACCATATAGATATGCCGCAATATACCCATTTGAAGGCCTTGTCGGTTTGCTCATTCAAAGTACAAAATTGCACCGTATTTGCAATTTATTTCGCACCATTTGTTTCAAATGGAACTTAAAGAAAGAGATGCTTTTGTCTAAGCTTTGTTTTTTATGTGGAATACCTTTACTTAATTTTATATATTTAACAAGAAACCTTTAATAAGATAGTTGTCTTAATCCATAAAAAAAAATAATAATAAACTGGAATTAAAAAATTGTTATTGTAAAAATCCATATAAATGAATTATATCGTCTATTATATGGCATATCGGTATACTTATTTTAAAACTATCTCAAGCTGATCAAAGCCAGGATTTAAGTTTGATTTGAATGATTTGATTTGATTTGATTTGAAAAATTAAATACTAGACAAGGACAATACACGCAAAAGTTTTTCAATATCACTATAAATTAAAAAAACATTTAAAAATGTTTTTTTATTTTTATTAATATTTATTTATTTTTAACTATTTATAAATAGATATATCATGAAAAAGCTTAGAGTCACTCAACGGGTCAACACCCGCTCAGGCAAGCCATTCTTGGAGAAACTGTAGGGGATCAAATCAGGAATGAGAAGATCCGTAGAAGAACTAAAGTTTAGTAACTTTAGTTCTTCTGCGGATCGCTTCGCAAAACGCTAAGGTATATCAGTATATACCTTAGCGTTTTGCGAAGCTACCTAAGTAATGGGCAGGTCACGTAGTACGTAGAACCGATGGGCGTTGGGGTTCTAAGATGATGGCATAGCGACCTCGCGCCGGCAAACGAAATATGGATATAATATGGATTTTTCATGGAATAGGATGGCAAAGGACCATGCGTAATCACTGCCGCGTTGCTGCCCTTTTAAATGGTGGAATACACGCTCTTTGAAGGTACTTATGTCGTACCGATCCGGAAACGCTGCCAAAGGGAGATCTTTCCATAAAATGGTAGTACGCAGAATGAAATTATTTGAAAACCGCACCGTAGTGGATCGCCACGCATTCAGATGGTGAGTATGATATTTTAACCTGTGACGTATAGTGCAGTTGTGGAATTTGGTAGCAGGAATCAGGTCATATAGTTCAACAGAACACTCTCGGTTGAAGATGCGGTAGAACACGCACAGTAATGATAAGTTTCTACGCATTGCAATGTGTATAGAACCCCTATGAAGTGGACTGACGACCTAAAAACGTCGCAGGTAGTCAAGCGGCAAAAGATCGAGTTGTTTGGAGATCCTTTAAAGAGACCTATGTCGAGCAATGAGCGTCCATCAGTTGACATAGAAGACTATATGAAATCTTGTGGACCTGCATCGATTGAAGAAGAAGATATGTGTATCGAAATATCATCAGTCAACACTTCCTAACATATTTTACATATCTATTGCATAAGCTGGCCCGTTGGCGCAGTGGGTGGTCACTCTGTCTTCAGCATCCGCGGTTCGCGGGTTCGAATCCCGCCGAGGGCCAACGTTTTTTATAAAAAAATTGTTGGTTCTTCGAGCCTAGGTGTGTTTTTATTTAAGTATGTATTTTTGGGTATGTATTATATATGTAGTATAATTTACCGGTTGTCCGTAAACCCATAATACAAGTATTAAGTTACTTACTTTCTGGATTGATGACTGTGTGTTTAAGTGTCCCATATTTTTATTTTTTTATATATAGGCTTGTGTTCACCGCGTTCTTTATTGACATAATATTGTAAACATGCACAATTTTATAAGACATAAAACTTTCTTACCGACGAAAAACATTAAAGATACAAAGTTTACGCTTCGTTGACCTTTATTTTACTCTACTAAATCAGGGATAATAATGACTTGAACCGAGTCAATTGTAGGTGTGCCTACAAAAAAGTATAAATATAAAAAAATAATTAAACGAAGCTTTAAACCAAATGTCACGTCCTTAATGTCGCCTCTGGAGCTAATCCTGACAGCAGCATCAGATCATAGTTATTCTATTTATTAATAATGTCATCGAGACTGGACCAGTGTGTACAATTTTAGTTCAATCGAACAACGGGATGTAAGTCAAATTTAACTTGCAAGATTTCACCTTCACATAAATTTTAAAAGCTTTTAAAAATTTGATACTTTTCTAAGAAATTTAAAAGCTATATTGATATTAACAGTTCTCCATACGCTTTACGATAAAGGAAATCTTCACGAGAAAGCTAATTTCTATATTCCTAAAAAACGTTGGTCTTAATTCCAATTCTATTTCCAAAAAAAAATCCCCCCTGCTTAGCTGTGGAATAGTAATAGACTGTTAATTTATCTTGAAAATATAAACAAACTAGCTTTTACCCGCGACTTTGCGTAGAGCTTAGTCCTGGAATAAACACTCTGCAACCCTGCAAAAATCTTTATTTCAACCCAAATCAATTAAACTAATAATACATTATGATAGATCAGTTAAATTTATCCAGTAAACAGAAACCAAAATATATTAAAACTTTCTTAAAATAATTCGACGTAAGACAAACAGCGTAATAAAGTACCTATTTCTTTAATAACGAACTTGACTTTGACAAATAGTGAATAAGAAAACCTTGATATTAATAATAGATATCGTGATTTTGTCAGCCATCAATAATTCTAAATATTGAAATTGATTAAGTAAATAAGCATACTACATTATATTATTTCGAGATTGATAATATTAATTTGATTGGTTGTGTCAATCTATATTATTTGAAATTGGTATAACGGAATTTCTAATTTAGTTCTCAATTGAATACGCAGACGAATGGTGGGAATTTGAAATTGATATATATTGTGTGGAATATCTTGATTTGATTTGATTAATATTGATAGGAGAGAATGGAAGAGTAAAACATGTTTTGCCGACCCTATTTAAAGTGGGATAAGGGCAGGAGAATGATAATGACATTTAAATACTAAGCGTGCTATATATTTATATTAGCTCGAATCTAATTTGTATCAGTACCTCTATTACATACATCATAAATCCTACTCCTACTCCTGCCCTTATCCCATTCTTTCTGGCGTCGGCACATGTTATAAGCATGATGTCATATGATTCGGCTACGTGTTTTACAACCGGCCACCTGCCTGACGACAACTTACCTTAGTCGTTTTTTACAATCCCTCGATGAGAAAGAGGGTGGTCTATTCTACTCAACCGGATACCACACGGCGGGTCGACTTACCTTAATCACCTTTTACGACACCACGGTAAAAAATGAGGGTGGTCTATTCTACTCTGCCGGATACCACACGGCAGGTTATCAGTACCTCTATTATTTTAGTAAAATAAAAAACATGTTTCATTATTGAGCCTACAAAATCTGGTTTCATGAAAGGCATTCCATTGTGATTTATCAGCACTAAATTTTAATACTTGATGTCAATAGACTATTGAAAATGGCGCTTCGGTTAGATCGTGAACAAAGATTTTAATCACAGCTTACAAAAGCTGCTATTTTGGTACAATAGTTTTATGAAAAAGATCTTTTGTGTGACCACGGCGTAAGTTCGGATTTGTGGTCAAATATAAATTCTATTCTTGGTAACAATATATTAGGTCCTTACATATGAAATTGGCGATTTGTCGTACTGGCCACTTTGATCTCAAATATTACCTTTATGGTTAGGAATTACAAATTCAAATTCATACAGCTATTTACTCATGCATTTGTGTTTCAAACCCCCTAATTCATTTGTTTTTTCTTCTTTTGTTTTTTTCTTTGTGTCACTCTGTTTACAAAATAGAAAACATGAAATATCGCGTTATTTACGAGTATGAGTTCCACCGTGGCACCAGTGTTGCAGAAACGGCTCGAAGGATTAATGATGTGTATGGTGACGGTGTCGCAAAAGAAAACACAGTGCGTTTTTGGTTCCAACGTTTTCGTTCTGGAAATTTCGACCTGCAGAACAAGCCTCGTGGACGGCCGGAGACCAAAGTTGATAATGAAGAATTGAAGGATATTGTGGAACCGGATCCATCGCAAACCACGTCCGAGTTAGCTGCAGGTGCTCCGGTGTTAGTGATAAAACTATTCTAATCCACTTGAAGCAAATTGGGAAGGTGAAAAAGCTTGAAAGGTGGGTACCTTATGAATTGAGTGAAGCAAACCGATAAACGCGCGTCGACTGCTGCGTTACGTTACTCAACCGGCACAATAATGAAAGAATTTTAAATCGAATCATTACCTGTGATAAAAATGGATCCTCTACGATAATCGGAAGCGCTCATCGCAATGGCTGAACCCTGGCGAACCAGCCAAATCCTGCCCTAAGCGAAAATTGACTAAAAAAAAGTTGCTTGTAAGTGTTTGGTCGACTAGTGCCGGTGTCGTTCACTACAGCTTTCTTAAATCTGGCCAGACGATTACGGCAGATATCTATTGTCAGCAACTGCAAACCATGATGGAAAAGCTAGCTGCCAAACAACCGAGGCTGGTCAATCGCTCTAGGCCACTGCTGCTTCAGGACAACGCTAGACCACACACTGCACAACAGACGGCTACCAAATCAGAGGAGCTTCAATTAGAATGTCTTAGACATCCACCGTACTCTCCGGACCTTGCTCCAACAGATTACCATTTTTTTCGCAATTTGGATAACTACTTGCAAGGAAAAAAATTCAACTCCGATGGGGCAGTCCAAACCGCCTTCAAAGATTTTATTGATTCACGCCCGAATGGTTTTTTTAGTAAGGGGATCAATGAACTACCTATGAAATGGCAAAAGTGCATACATAGCAATGGTACATACTTTGATTAATTAAATATATTTCATTAAAAAAAAACGACTTTATGTTCCTCCCATAGAAAACGCCAATTTCATATGTAAGGACCTAATATTTAACCCGAACTTAACGTCCATTCAATTTCTTCATGAAAGCCATAGTTTTTTTATCAATAAAATAAACTCATTATGTTGCTTATAAAAAAATATTGTTATAATTCTGAAACTTTGATTGGATGCCTAGTACTATTTTAAACTATCTGTTTATCGTAATAAGAACATGAAATAATTTTTAAGACACGTTTTTGACGCTTGGGAATAGTTTCTCAGTAGATAGCAACAATTTCCTGTGTATATTTAATTTTATTTTCTTGTGTATTGGTTTCTTAATCCTTCAAAAAAATATTATTATTGATCTTTTATTTTTCTAAAACCTAATTTCTTAAATATTTCTAATTCATTAATTATTATCATTAAACTATATCTATAAACGTAAGAGTCTGTTTATTAAATTTTCACACATGAAATTCTGCTTATAACAAGTTCTTCCTTAAGGAACAAAACAATCACATATATAAATAAATAAAGGGTATTGTAACGCTTAAATTCCCGTAAAAGATGTGGTTAAATAATATTATATATTGATTATCTATATATTACTAAACTACTTCGTGAATACTATGTACAATAAATAATATATATTCAAAAGCTTTTAGCTTTTTAGTCTGAGAATCGGTTACTAGCTATGTTTTATACCTCTAAGTGATAAGGGCTGTCCACCCTTAACATTTTTTTTATTATTTCTTTATTTTTCAATTTTTTTTATGACGTACACTAGAAATTCCCTAGAAATAATTTATATCAAAACAACGTTTGCAGGGTCAGCTAGTTATATGTATAGAAGAAGAACGTACTGTTATCTTTACGGGTTCATTAAAGAGTAAAGCAAAACGTAACAATTTACTGAATCCCTTTTCAGTCCTCAGATAACATACAAAATGATACCTCTTTTCCATAATTGGTTGGCTGCAAAAGCACTCCAATACTAACACGAAACGGGGTCGCGTAATGTAGATATGACGCCCCACATTTACATGCAGATGAGTTTCCTAGTGTTAGTCATAGTTTACGCTCTCATATCACTATATTAAACACCGACCGAGTGTCCCGATGGCTTTGACAGAATATAATTCAGTCGGCTCGTATACAGTCTTATGTATGGGAGTTATTACTTGCACGCTTCTGTATTTAACGATCGACAACGTCAAGATAATCAAAGGGTATGTTAAAGCGTTACACAAGCACTACACACGTCACTATCTTAAAAATCGTTTCGTCCCGCAACCGAAGCATCATCAGGATATAGACTCTACGACAAAATCGCAAAGCGAACCATTACAACAAGCATGGTTTTATAGTGATCGGTTCAACCCCACCATCATTTTTATTTTATTTTTCCTCCGAGCACGTGTAATAAGCTTGAACTTGAAAAATTTATCTGTTCATTAATGAGGGTTCCATTGTTATGGTTTATGATCTCAAGTTGTTCTAAAATGTTTAATTGCAAGCTTTTTTCACTTTATCATGGATCTCCGTAAAGTAACGCCTAATTCTGTAAATCGTTATTACGTAGTTAAAAGACAAGAGACACTCTTAATAACCTTTAGACTTCCACTGCTGAACATGTCTCTTCCCATGATCTCCATAAAATTCGATCCTATCCTGCTTGGATCCAGCGGCTCCCCGCCACATTTTTGAGCTCGTCAGCCCATCGTGTAGGGGGACTAATACTAGGGAGGGGTAGTGCGGGGTTCATTTCAACACCTTAAGACACCAATGCTCACCGTTAAATGTTTGCTAAATCAGCAAACATCAATTAAAATATAGTTAGAAATTATCATCTTTAGGTAGACGCGGAACTACCTAAGCAATATTAAAACGACACAGTAATGATACTAGTTGCGTAGTAACAACGCATGAACATGTTGGTTGAGACCAACCAAGACAAGTTGAAACACGATCTAAACGCGGGTGCGTTTAATAATCGTACAAGCCAAGCTTTACAGCAAGACTCCAAGGGATGAACGGTCTAGACGCGTAAGCGTAAACTAATACCGTAGGAGCCGAGTATTACAACACGACTGACTTCCATGTTTTTTTGCCCTAATGGCTTTTACAGTGTCACCGGTGGGATGGGCGAGCACAGAAGCTTCGCCGGGTGCATGACTTCCATGTGGCGAAGTCCGCCTTTTATAAATAATTCTCGCTCCAAAACCAAGCCCCCGCTCTGGTATCGATCACGTGATCACAGTGATGCCACTATACAAAACTAAAGAAATGAGACTTGACTATTGGCATGGATGCGACTTTAATGGCGGTGAGGCGAAACCTCTAACTATATATTATATATAATTTCAACATTCAACCTTTCATTAAATTCAAACATATGAAATTAATTTCCAACGCTTACTATAAATCACGTGAATCAGTTGTTCTTCTTGTATAACAAAAGCATTCAATAGGTTTTGTTCGGAATCCATTGGAAAATCTCTTACGGAACTATAGTAAAATGGCGCTCATTGTATACTGTGATTAAAATTTTTCGTCCGGAAGCGACCAAAGTGCCCCAGATATTTCCAATACTCTATTGATATTAAAATTTAGTGCGCACAATTCACAATAGAATTCCTTTCGTTAAGCTGTAGCGTTGAAGGATTAATTTTCGGCCATTATACAACACGATATGCGAAATTGTGAAATTACTAGCGGACTCTAAGTGAGCAATTTTGAAACATGCATTTATAACTGTTCTTCTTAATTACTCTTGGTTGGTTTCAGCTAACCATAGTGATAATAAGATTTCAGAATTTTAATTTAACATCTTCAGAGGCTTTCGCTTTGTGGTATCCGGCTGAGTAGAATAGACCACCCTCATTTCTTACTGAGGTGTCGTAAAAGGCGACTAAGGTAAGTTGACCCGCCGTGTGGTATCCAGCTGAGTAGAATAGACCACCCTCATTTCTTACTGAGGTGTCGTAAAAGGCGACTAAGGTAAGTTGACCCGCCGTGTGGTATCCAGCTGAGTAGAATAGACCACCCTCATTTCTTACTGAGGTGTCGTAAAAGGCGACTAAGGTAAGTTGACCCGCTGTGTGCTATCTGGTTGAGTAGAATATACCACTCTCTTTCTTACCGAGGGGTCGTAAAATACGACTGACGTAAGTTGATGTCAGGCAGGTTGTAAAATACGTAGCCAAATCTTATGACTACATGTTTGTAACATGTTGTGCCGATATCACTTAGAGTAGGATAATGGCAGGAGGATGATGAGAGGCTTTTGCTTAATAGTTGAATCGAGATTCGGAAGCGGGCGGTATAACTTGAAACGGCATGTATTGTGAGGAAGTTCCTCACTCTGGAGCTTAGTCACCGGTAGTTCGGGATATTGTCCCGCTTTCGGCGGACGACGATTTTTTATGTTATTATTTTGTTTTTTTTTGTAATTAGTAATATTTAAAAATTTAAACGAAGTGATCCGACAGAGAACCAAAATAATCGACATAGCCCAAAGGATTAGCAAGCTGAAATGGCAGTGGGCTGGTCACATTTGTCGCAGAACCGACAACCGCTGGGGTAGACGTGTTCTGGAGTGGAGACCGCGCTTTAGCAAACGCAGAGTAGGACGCCCTCCAGCTAGGTGGAGTGACGATATCCGCAGTGTGGCTGGCGCCGGTTGGAAGCGAAGAGCTGAAGACCGAGCTCAGTGACGTCCTATGGGAGAGACCTATCTCTAACAGTGGAGGATAACAGGTTGATAATGATGAAAAATGTAAGAAGTTACTTTTGAGAAAAATAAAGGAAATAAGATTTCATATAGTCTTCTATGTCAACTGATGGACGCTTATTGCTGGACATATGTCTCTTCACGGGATCTCCACACCACACGATCTTGGGCCGCTTGTATCCAGCGGCTCAGACTTGATATAACGTCTTTAAATTCGATGTTTTAATATTGGTTTATTTATGTCAGAATTAAAAATAATCAAACAACATCGGTGTTGTTATTTATTACACTCATTAGGATTTGTATTAAGGATTGTATTATAATTTACAGTGCTCCCTGCAATGAAATATGAACCGTTTTAAATTTGACTCGATGCTACTATTAGTTGTTCTAATGTCTCAGTGTTCATTTAGATATTTGTCTTGTTAAATGAGTCAATTCTTAAGTCTCATGGGATCGTTACTGACATGATGAGATATGTTTTATCAATTGTATAAGAAATCTGTGATGTGATTTTGGTTATATATATTCAATTGTTAATTTAGTATTATCATTATCCTCCTGCCTTTATCCCAATTTAAGTCGTCGACACAACATGTTAAAAACATGTTGTCACAGGATTTACCTACGTGTTTTACGACCGGCCGCCCGCCTGACGTCAACTTACCCCTCGGTAAGAAAGATTGTGGTCTATTCTACTCAACCGGATACTACACGGTGGGTCAACTTACCTTAGTCGCCTTTTACGACATCTCGGTAAGAAACGAGGGTGGTCTATTCTACCCAGCCGGATACCACACGGCGGACAATTGTTTATTTAGTATATCAGACAATAAATAAGAAATATCAATATAAATTTACATCGACTTATCTATCGCGATGTAGAAATTTTATGCCAAAATTTTGTTGTCCGTATTTACCAAGTTTATCTCAAACGCTACGTTCTTTTGTTAAATTCTGTCGTGCATTTTGAATAAAGTAAAACGAGGTTAGCGTATATGAAAATGGAAATTAGAAGTCAGTGCTGTGAAATTTTCATTTCGTATACTAGTGATATTTTTGTCTGGTTGTTGAAATTAACAAACCGTGCTTTAGATACGACTTAAAATAACAACGTAATAATTTTTTCTTTTGTTTCTACAGTCATAGCTGTTCTATAATTAACATTTGTCAAATTCATGTTGACTGTCAACGAGTATGTATGGTTTGTTTGTAGTCTCTTTATTGCACAAATTTAACATTAATATAAAAATAGTAAAAAAACAAAATAATAAATGAAGATATACGATTACCTCTAAAACAATTTACGTAAGGAAATGGGTAGTTTATTCCACAGTTTAACAGCCTGTGAAGTGAATATCTTAGAATATGTTTGAGAAACAAATACTAAGGAGGCAAGTGAGAGGTTATAGATCTTAGACGCTGACCACTGGCTTCTGATAAAAATCTAAAGCGTTCACATATAATTTTGGAGCACAATGATTAAAAAGTATATTAAAAAAATATTGTAGTTAGTCATAAGGTGACGATTCCTTTAGAGCCTAATTAGAAGTCAGTTTAATTTATTGTGATATTCATATGGTCTTATTTATTTGATTAAATACTTCGTAAATTTAATGCTAAACTATATAGCTTGCCTTTTTAGTAATGTTGCCATTTAGATATTTAAAATAAACCTTACCTTGAACTGGTGTGTAAATGTTCATGTATAAACAGTCTTCGCTTTGATTCTTTAGCCTTGGCAGAAGTCTCCTTAGATACTCTAACCTTCCTTTTGGCATCCTCTCTAGGGTAAGGGTTTCGTTTGAAATGTCCGGTAATCTTTGTGGACAGACTGGGCCCATGTGGTCTACGGTTTTCACGTCGTCCCAAGGCGCTGGCGCTCGAGTTGGAGCGAACCTTGGAAAATTTTGAAATCCATTGAAAATAACTATCAGGCTAACATTATTTTGATAAAATAAAATTTAACTTCACGTTTCACATTTACATTATTTTATAGTTTACATTATATAGGTTTCAATGAACTGTGTTTTTGAAATATGAAATGCATGTTTTATTTTCTAGCGTGATACATTGTTTATTAATTTATTGTTGAATCGTATCGAATTGTTTGGCGACTCCTAAAAACTGTTATAAAGAAGCAGATGTTTATATTTTGTTACATATATTTGAATATTTTATTTTACTGAATCTTCTGTAATAAGAACATACAAATGATACAAATAATTAACATATGCAAAAAACTAATTTGAGGGTGGATATGTGACTAGAGGGAGGACTAAAATGAGATGATTGGTTTGTGAGAAGTATACCTGTACATAAAAGGAGTAGCGCCAGAGTTGACGAATTATAGGACATAATGGAAGAGAAACACATGTTGTGCCCACCCTACTTAAAGTGGTATAGGGGTAGGAGAATTAATGATGATAAATTTACATTTACAACAACTCTAAAGTATGTATATATAAAACATTTGAGCAGACGAAATTAGCCTACATTGGGTATACCTGTTTGATTCGGTAGGTGGTGTAGCATATGGAACACCTAAATAAGCTTCCACTGGCTTTAAGTACTTATGTTGATCCATAGGAAGTATAACACCTTGTAATTTACCGTATCTAGTACCTATAATTCTGGTCCTTAGCATAGAATTTCTACCACCACTAAAACTATTACCACTCGAATTTACACTTAGTAGCAAAACTGATAATATTATTAATTTAATCCTCTCTTGCGGGTCCAATTCGCATTTCCATTTCGCCGTGCACTTTTGTGTCACTTTGAATATTTTTACAATTAAATTTATCACTTTTATATTTAACCAGTACTGCTTAATTGAATTGCAAATATGTAATGGCAGTTTGTAGATGGCCATTTTCTTCTTATATCACCTTTGTGGACACATCTCCTTACTCTATTGTAGTTTCGGTTGTTATTTTCATTGTAATACAATTTTTATCATTTCATTATCATCTTTGATTTTTGGTTGGATGGAGTTGTTGAAAGTATCCATGGTTACACCTGTAACAAGGAGAAGTTCTTTTTAAATTCTAAAATTATAAAGCTCATTTTATACAAAATGAATTTTATAAATTATAATACTTAAATTATCACAAGCACCTTTGACGATGATGGAATTATATTCGAGTTAAATTATATTAAAAGTTGAATAATTGCATTTTACAAATAGATATAAAGTGTATATATATAAATATATAAAGTGACAGAAATAGTTAGCCTGAGATTTGTCGCTAACGGAAAGACAGTTTGAGACTTGAAATTTCTACAATAGTCTGAACATTAAGGCATAAATTAAAAATACACCCTTTTAAACTTAACATTATTAATATAATTAAATTCAAACAATTATTATATCAGGGTCCTTTTTATTACTCATAGGTTTATTGATAGATTTACTCACATTATGTCACAACTGTATTATAATATATCATCATCATCATTCTCCAGCCCATATGCTACTCTAAATGGGGTAGCCTAACCATGTTGGTACATAATTTGGCTAGGTGTCTTACGACCAGCCGCCAGCCTAACATCCATTTACGTTAGAACTCTAATACGACGCCTTGATTAGAAATGAGGGTGGTCTATTCTACTCAACCGGATATCGCACGATCGGTCAACTTACCTAAGTCACCTTTTACGACACTTCGGTGAGAAATGAGGGTAGTGTATTCTACTCAACCGGATAGTACACGCATTATACTTAGATCGTAATGAGTATTGAAGATTTTAATTATGAACATATAGCTTTTTAGAAGGTTAAAATAATGTTTGAAGTATACGGCTGCTTTAATAAAAAATTTAAACAGTTAATTAACGTCCCAATATAATATAACGAACTGGCCGTGATAAAAGAGTTTTAGTATTTACAGTCATGCTTTGTTTATTGTGCTTGACGCGAGAATTTTAAAGAGAAAGGTTCTGATAACCGGATTCGCTTTTCGGGGCTACGCGCTCGTTATTGTAAATTTATTATGATAAAAACGTTTACCTTTTGCTGGAACTGCGGTGTTTATAGCTAAAACCGTTTAATTTACTGTTCGTTTATCTAGAATTTGTTTTGTTACGCTGTTGTATTTTTTCTCAATTATCGTGGTTGTCTAAACGATGTCGTCACTTTTAGCATTTTAATTTCTTAAAGTCTTATCAAAATGTTTTATTCATTTAAGGTTTTATTGTTTACCAGTACCAATTGCTGTTTTTGTAGGATGTTCCCTAGCGTTGCTTGGTTTAAACACTGCATTTCTCATCATTACACTGTAACTAATTAACATAACTGTAATGAGATTATGTTCAGGTAATTTCTTAATATAGTATAGTGCGATATAATCAGGACTATGATCATCAACTTAATTGCTATAAGTGGTGTTTATTTTAAAAAAAATCAAAGATTGGTCGAAATCAACAAAATTATGAATAGGCATATAAGAAGACTAGAAGGATGGATGGTTGTATCTCGACCGTATGATGGTTACGATGAAGAAATGGAGAGTGGCATCCAAGACATAAACAAGGGTTAGTTAACTCAGATGAGTCCATCGGAATGTAAATTAACAGATCTGGGAATTTGGAAGACTACGGCATACCTTATTACTTAGGCCTCAGGCTTTAAGCACAAATTTCACTAAAGGACTAAAGAGAATCCCAATAATTAAACCCTCAAGGGCTGCCTCAAAACCCGGAAACCAAATTACCGACTGAATTAGATCGGCTTAAAATACGTACAATTTTATTTTAATTAAACAGATACATTGGCCTCGTCCCATATCAGGGAAATGGCGTCAAGACTTGGAGCTGCGAGGGAAAAGGCAGAATCTGGCAAGCGGCGAAAGTATGCATCTCTCATTGAGATTAACATATTTGTGTGGTGCAGTTGAGACCCTAGGCCTATGGAGTCAAAGTGCAAATTTTTTTTTATCCGTTCTTACACTTCGGTTGGTCGCCTCTTCGGGTGACAAGAAGGCTGGCTCTTCTGGAGCGATTCAACGCGGAAACGCTGCCAGCATTCTTAGGACCATTCCACGTGGGCATGATTTGTATAGTACTAGCGTGTAAGTAATTTAAGATAGACATAACTTGTACATTTTTGTTGTATGTAAAAAATAATAATCAGATTTAATTGTAATTTGATATTAAGGGCGTCATTAACCAGTTAGAATTAGTAAATGCTACTGTATATTATGTATCCAGTACAATTAATGAAATAAATGAAGATCAAGATTTAAACTTCAAGCGGCTCATATGGGTTTTCAAATGTTTGTTGCACAGCACTTCATTTTCTCATACAAAATAAATTACGATTAATCACGTTCTGTTTTTGATACAAGTGTGAAAATATCTTACGTCGCAATGATGTAGCTTGAAGGAATTGGTACCAGGTGCAGCCATTTATGGACGTTGTTTAAAGAAAGACATATTTTTTGCCGACGTGTATGAACGTTGTATCAATTAGCGTTTATAAAATTTGTCATGAAATAACTGTGCTCCGCTTAATATTAAATTATAATAGTTAATTCAATATCATCATTCTCCTGTTCTTTTCCCACTCTAAGTGGCGTAGGCACATGTTAAAAACATGTTACTACATGATATTGCTAGGTATTTTACGGCCGGCCGCCTGACATCAACTTACCTTAGTCGCCTTTTACGCCACCTCGGTAAAAAATTAGTGTGATCTATTCTACTTAGCCGGATGTAATAGTTATAGTTAACCGAATAATGTAAGTTATTTTTTGTTATATATAATTGCAAAAGCAAATTCGGGAAATGTTATTAGTACAGCTTTACCGGATAAAATGAATAAAGATTTTCCATTGTGAATACTTAGCCCATTTGTTTTGTATGTATAAATTTACAAGGCGGGATCAAAATGAGATACATTTTTAATTACGCTGTTGTATTATGGAAAAATCTGTTTTTTCACTGAA
The DNA here is from genome assembly GCA_947086505.1 of Morpho deidamia. NCBI lineage: Eukaryota > Metazoa > Arthropoda > Insecta > Lepidoptera > Nymphalidae > Morpho > Morpho deidamia. The sequence continues at coordinate 18,153,407 of CAMTZC010000024.1, forward strand.
GGAATAACCGTTGAAATAAATTTCATATTACACAATGAGCCTTTGATTACATTTATGTGAATTTGAGGTTTAAATATGTTTTTTCAAATGACGAAGTAAAAAAGGAAAGTTTTGCCAGTGAATATATCAAACAAACACAGTTGCGTCTATGTCAGTATGTCTGTCTTGAATGTTAAGTTCCGGTACACACAACATTTTAGAGCAACGAGCGAAAAGATTAACGAACAAATATTTTTTTCTAGTTCTAGCTTATCACAAGTGTTTGAAGGTTGAAAAATATCTATATTACTATGTTTGATTTGGTGTGCGTCGCATTGCGATTCTGAAGTCTATCTGTTAAAGATGCTTTGGACACGGGATGAAATAATTGTTGACGTTGAACTTTTGAATGTGTGTAGTGCTAATAGTGTAGTCTTGTGTTGGCGGTGGCAGTGTGTAGTGCAATCGGTTTACGAATCCTACATAAGGTTTCATACCTTATATAGGATAGTACACCCTTTTTTTTGCATTACAAAGATTTTCTATAATTGCAGATTTTAGAAAATTACAATTATTACTTTTATATTATGATATTAATTACTACATCAATTGACCATTACGTACGGGCGTCTTAAACAAGTTTTTTTAATAACTAGTAAGCCGTATTTTTACATTGATCCGCGTGTAGCCAGCGAGCCGAAGGTTGCGCATCACTGGCCTGATTCAATTCGCAGATAATATTAACCACTCCCCGAAACTAGTTCCGAACGCATTACATTTGATCCCTTTACATCATCAACACGGCTTCAAAGTAATAGCTTTTATTGATTTATCGGGGACGTCCGCTAGGAATATCAAATGAGCTATTTGTCATATTTCAGACGTTCGGAGGTTAGGGATCGGGAGTATACTTTATGATTTTTCTGCTTGTTAAATAAACGATAGTTGCGAGGATTTCGCGATGTCTGTTTTTAAGAATGTTTTAATAATAAAATAAGCGAAATCTCGTGTCTCGAAAGCGAGTCTCTTGAAATGTTGGTCGAGGCTCTTCGCTAGTAGACCGTTTAACGATAAAACAACAGTAACAATGATTGTTGAATCAATATTCCACATGGCGATTATCTCATGAGCTAGGTCTTAACATATAGGTAAATTTAACTGTGCAACAATAATTTTGAAAATTATTGATGTACAGTTCTCCTCCTCACGTCGTTCTCCTTAATTAATAATTTCTACGGATCATTTTGTCATGGATAATTGATCTCTAAGTCTTGCGATCTCCGACTGGCGATTGCGACTTGTAAGGCTTCATGGACTTGGAAGGAAAGCGGCTTGGTTATCTGGTTGGATTGGAGTGTGGCCTCTTCCTCTTTTTCCGTTCACCGTACCAGTGATCATTAGCTTCTCCAGGCTATCTCTAGTCTTTCTAGCAATATGTGCGAAGAACTTACGGACTAGCAATTTTTAAGTTTATACTATTGTGAGTAGTATTCATAGTTAATATGTAGACACCGACTTTACTCACGTTTAATTTTATCGGGTTAGCCGATTAGTTTCGAGACCATCCGGCGCACTTGTTCATGAGCTTCTTACACGAGGTTATTGTGGTAGGAACTACGTGCAGCAGCTCGCTGGGCGCGACTCGTGGGCGAAGGGTCAAAACTAGTCGGGCTAACCCGATAAAATTAGATGGGAGTATACCTGGTGTCTACTTATTAACTATAACTCACGGACTCTACGTAGTTGAGAGCCTGGTGGTCACTCCTATATCTTTTAGTATCGATGCATACGTCCGGTGCTCAGTCCAAAGTGTACAGTCCTAATTTGGTCCATATGATCATTTAGAATTAAACTATGTTCAAAGTTAAATCCTTAACATATTACGCGTTTAGAAAGATGTGATTCAAATCGAAGCCAGCTTGCGACGGATGATTGGAAATCAATTAAGGGCGTCGCCGCATATCCATGGAACGATAGATCTTATTCAAACGTCAATTTAAATCCCATTTATATTGAGACAGCTTTGAATGATTTGTCTTTGGTAATTATTCATGGGAGATTCCAAATTGAAGTCCCTTTGTATAACGGTGCTCATAAACAGAACAATGATGGAAACGTTTGTATTGTTTCAATGAATTTACCTTAGAATAAAGAGATGTATAAATTATAAATTAGAAACTATGACATAAAAATCGTGACATTAATTTAGTTAATTTAAAAAATAATAATTATTATTATTGTTAAATTGTATTGTATTATTCAAAATAATCAAAGTAATCTAGATCGCCAACGCTTTAAGCATCATGCGCCATTATACAGCTCAAAGAATACTGACAATGCTCTGATGATATCAAAAGGGAAGGCAGACATTAACACAATGCAAAGGATAGGGTTGTCTCACTTCTGTCACCCATAATGTTCTGTTAGATACTGTTCTATTGTTCTTATCTTATAATGATGATATCGATGTTGAAAGTCTTTATTATGGCGTGTTTGGAGGTAAAAAATTTGATACCATCAAAAAGCTATCATTATTTAGTTCAAAATTCGGTGTTACATACATTAACCAATTTTATTTAACTCAGGAAAATCCATGTTCTTATTTCTTCTGTTGTCACTACTTGTAATGAAAGTTCTTACTAGTAACTTAATGTCCCATGCTTTAGTTTTTCAGAGTCACTAGATTAATGTAAGCCATGATATAAGTTCCGAAGTTTTATCCCCAATATTTCTCGACGTCTAGTTTTATCCTCCACTTTTCATTTAAACTAAAAGGACGAGTTTGTCTTGTAGCGTCACACAGCAAACTTTTTGATGAATTCTTTGTTCATAGTTCTGATATTTGTACACTTTTTTATGAGAATGCATTAGTCTTTGTGTTAACATTTTTTCTCATTTACTCATTGGCAATCAATCAAAACATCTTATAGGAATTTTCCTTAAATGTATTTTTAATTTAATAACAAATAAACTGCCGATTTTAAAGAATGTTTTCTTTCATAAGATCTTCTGCTGATAATAATTAACATAAACAGGATATTGTTACATATAAGCGAAATTGTTACATCAGATTATTTGTAATGCGAAAATGATGAATCTTTGTAATAATATAAAGGCTGAATTTTATTTCTACCGCTTTGGTTACACCAAAGAGATTTGCACGAAATTTTGTCTTTCAATATTTTAAATACCTGAAGTGATTTAGATTTAAGAAACTGGATAAACTACTTTTTATTTCTTCAAAATCAATGGAGAAAATCTAAGAAAAAATTTGATTGTCATATACAAAATAAAAATATAGGATCGTATTAATTACGTAACTTTTGCAGCGTTAGTGAAACTGATTTTTTACTGGTAATATAATACATAAAATTAGTAACAATAGGATCCAAAGTATGCGTTAGTGTGAAATACTTCCATAAATAGTTGAACACACACGATTAATAAAACATTTGTGAACTATAATTAATTATCTATCGTCATCAGTTCATACTGAAACATAACAGTAGTTGACGATTGAAAAGCACTTGTTTACAAGTTTACTGTAATAAAGAATATTTTGAATTTTAATTTTAATTTTAATGTTCTTACAGTTAGTTATTTTTCTAAGAAAAATTACATTTACACTCATAAGTTTCTTACATTACTGTATTTTTTTTTAAATACCTGTAGCCTTATAAGCCTCACTTTTCTTCTCAACATCAGCTTACTCTTTAAAGTAATCTCGCAAAAATAAAATGCATTGCGAAAACCAAATAATGTCAGCGATAATAATGTAGCAATCTATTATGCGAGTAATTAAAACATTAATCACTTAAAAGGTAACTTCACAAAATCATCCTTAAACATCCTACGCTGAAACGGGTTTTGTTTACATAATAGTCAGTTATTTTAACCTTTGTTTGCTGTTTTAAGACTATCCGTTCCGTTAAATTATCTTGCTAATTTTTTTAAAAGGTAACCATACTTTTTTCCCCTTCAGGGCAATAATTAACTACGACGTTATTTAAAAACAGTGATTATTTTGGTTTTTACGTGAGTTGTGACTGTAGATGTTGAAGTTTACGTCAGCAACGTTGCGTTCAGATACATTTAGTTGACTAATCATTGGTATATAAGTTATAATAAAAACACGTAAAAACTTATGTTGTGACATTTACAGGCCTTGTGCGAAATTTTTGTGGTTTATTTATTTACACTTAATTATAATCCTTTCGAGGATTGCTTATATAGAGGATTTTTGATGAAAATTGATGTCCTTCTTAAAATTAATGTAATATATAACTTCAAAACATTTCCTCTCACGTGATACAGCATATTTGAATGAATTAATGTATAAATGGACGATTAGTTATTCGCTCTTATAATTGGTTATTTTTTTTTAATATCCTGTATTTTCTTATGTCAGTAGATTTTTTAGTGTGTTGTCAATGTGTGATTCATGGTCTTTTCAGAGAGTTCAAAGTGTTTGAGACAAATCTCGAATACCACAATCATTGACAATGATGGACCTACCCTACACGGGCTCTTAATGTTTCGAGTTATGTAGGTCGACCATATTTACCGAGCGGATTACGTGAATAGAGGAGTTTTTGCGTAACAAAATATTTTGCCTTGATAATTTATCATTTGTTTTTGTTTTCGCTTAAACTTACTTCCTAGTGCTACCCAAAGTCCATATATGTAAACAACCTTTTACCCACGACTTCGTCCGCGTGGGCCGTAATCCTGGAATAAACAGTAGCTTCAGTATTATATACTATAATAGCTCAGTTGAATTTATGCAGTAAACAGCAATCAAAATATATAAAAACCTCTTCTAAAAATAACTCTTTCGACGTAAGCTGAACAACGTGATAAAGAACCTCTTTTTAATTACAGATTTGACTCGTCTTTGATACATAGTAAATTAAAAAACTTTGATAGGTTGATAATAGATGGTGTTTTTAAATGTCGTCCTGTAAAAATCCTGTACAATTAACAGGATTTCTATAGTCCATATGTCATTCCGGTATATAAGGAATAATTGAGATAAATTTCATCGATATTGATTCAGCGGATTCGCTGTGAAAGAGTAACAAACATCCATCCTACTCACAAACATTCGCATTTATAATATTAGTAAGATAAGATAAGATAAGATAAGAGTAGTAAGATAAGATAAGATATACTTTTTAGGGTATAAAATACATATTAAGCTGTTCACCGTGTGATATCCGGCTGAGTAGACCACATTCATATGTTACCGAGATATCGTAAAAAGGCAACGAAAGTAAGTTGATGTCAGGCAGGCGGCCGGTCGTAAAATACCTAGCCAAATCACATCACGACATCATCTCAAACAAATCACCTTCGTCTACCTTCATTCACTAATTCCTGCTAAAACTACCAATAAAGCGAATACACACAATTAATAAGGCCAGTTTAAGTATCAAAGCCTACAAATACATAAGTATCAGTCCAGATAAAGGAAAAGTTGTCCAATAATAAGAGCAAAAATAATATTTATTGCCAACAAATTACTTATTACTAGTACTCTTGAGATATCTGGGATATTCGTATATTACCTTTTTAAAGATAGATATTAATGTCGAATATTTATAAGCACCTTGGGGAGGGTGATATTTTTGAAATAATAAATCTTCTCGATCGCGAGCTTCATTCCTGAAGATAGTGTTCCTGATAGTCCTTTGCAACTTTTTCCACTACTTCCTTCCATTTAATCTGACATTAAAAAAGCTGTCCGTCTGCATGTAATCGATTTTCTCAAAATCTACTGAGCGGATTTTTGTACAGTTTTCACCAAAAGAAGTGCAATACTTCCGAATGGTTTAAGCTTATCGTACACATCGGTATTATCTAAATTGTATTAAAGAGATCGCGCAGTTGTTAAAAAACTTGCTTGCTGTGAGCTTTAGTCGCGTGCGCTGCGTAAACCAGCAGAGATACGCTAAAGTAGTGTAGTAGAGAATTGTAGATCTATTAAAATACTACAAAGAAGTTTGGAATAGCATGTCTCTATCTCTTATGGTTAATTCACAATAATAATTTTATGTTTAAAATTTGAATTCTAGAAAAAGATTGTGGCCCGCTGATTCCCACGCGGGCGAAGCCGCTGCCACAGCTAGTAATATTATAAATGTTGAAACAATTTATTTTATGACGAATATAACCTATTTTTCATATCATCAAAATAAAATACGTTACAACAAATAGCTAAATTTTGTATAATGTTCTTATAACTACCGATATAAATGTGGCCTAATATAATAAATGGTAGATAATTTCACGTCGGACGTTGCTAAATTAAGGTTAATGGGAATAGTAATAAAATGAGGATCACGTTTTAGAAGATAATTGGAGTAATGATAGAAGTGGAATCGACTTTAATTGCAATCTTTTAACCAAGATAACTTTTAATTGCCTGGATGTACTATGATAATATAATTGGCCGGTTATCCGGCTGAGTAGAATAGACCACCCTCATTTCTTACCGAGGTGTCGTAAAAGGCGACTAAGGTAACTTGACGTCAGGCAGGCGGCCGGTCGTAAAATACGTAGCCAAATCATTTGACATGTTTGTAACATGTTGCGCCGACCCCACTTAGAGTGGGATAAAGGCAGGAGGATGATGATGATGTACTATGTTAGTCATATATAATAAAATGAAATGACTTTTGTTAAGTATGGTATACATGACATCTACTTTAATCGCCGGCAACTCGCTAGCGACTGGACAATTGGACTGTGGACGTGAATTTTGACGGCGACTTTAGATAGCTTCAATTGCGGCGAACCGATTGCTGCAATTTTCAGTCGTATATCACTGCTGTGTGGAGGTAGTATGGCACTCCGCTACTTAAAGTCAATTTCTGAAAAAAAAAAATTAAATGGCGGCCTTTCCTAATAGTTAACGAGAGTTTGTAGTGGAATTTATTGAATTTTACAGACATTTATCGGCATTGTGGATGATTAAAGCAAAGTTGCCTTTCTAAAGATATTACGAATAACGAAGGACATAAGAACAGTAAAAGTTCATCGAAAATTCCCAGAGATCCATTCACATGTACTACTAAATGGACAATGAACAGAAGCTTTGATGTGGCCACAAAATCTAAAAGTCGCTAGAGTCAACGGCGATCAAAGTAGGTGTGTGAAGACCCAGCATTAGTCTCGCTAAAACTCGAGAATGGCTCAGCCGATTACGAGAATTTTGGTTTTGAAATATTTGTAAAAATCCTCTTCTAACACCAAATTACAGTCCCACCGATATCTAACATTTTCTAAAACAATTTGTTGCTTTTACGAATCTGGGTCTATATATGTATATACTCGTAGTATAATTAAGTATTGGCACATACAGCAGTTTAAAAACTCCATTTAAAGGAGGCTGACACAGAAAGTCTAATATACTGTTGAGGATTATAGAGATGATAAGAATGCGTTGATATCGTTACTCTTCGATCCTGTAGAAGATAGTACTCGCATTGTTGTCCTCAATTCTGAGGGTCGAGAACCCTCCAACGGAACTAGTTATAAATGATTCTTAAGATTCTTACTTGGTCTTCTCGGTTGGAACAGCTTAAATTTGACGATTAAAGAGGACTTGTTTACAAGTTTAGTTGAATTATGAATATTATGAATTTGTTTTTTTTTATTGCGTAAAAGGCGAGCGCTTGACTGTAATCATGCCTGATGGTAAACAATGATACAGTCTAAGATAGAGCACGCTTGCCTAGAAGGTGCCTATTCGCTCTTGCTTTGAAGATACCCATATTATATGACTTGGGAAAAATAGATGCCGGGAGAGAATTCCATTCCCTTGCCGTGGGCAGTAAAAAAGAAGATGCGAAGCGCTTCGTGCGCCTTCGTGGGATTCTTCTTTCTTCGGGAACTTCCTTCCTTCCGTTATCGAATAACGTAAGGAAGGAAGTTCTCCCGGAACCTAGCGGTGCGTTGATAGAATGGTGATGGAGGGACAAGATGCTTTGATAGAATGATGATTTAGGAACAAGGATATCAGTATGTGTAACTGCTATACATAAATAATTTATTGATTCAGGCTTTACTTTGCGTAGATCCATAATACAAAATTAATAATAAAATTTGGTTGGAGGTTTGTGCATGTGTTTTCACGAATCCTACATGTATCGGGTATAAAAGAACGTATTCCACTATAAATTTAGCATTATATATATATTTTCTACTTACTTTATTGCGTATTATATCAATATAATTTTAGTATTACTTTTGTAACTTCTATACCTTAACGTTTTCGGTATTGTATTTTATATCTCGGTTTGCTAAAACGCTTCGTCACTGATGCAAAAACTGTATCCGAAAAGTTCTAAATTTTTCTTCGGCCGTAATTAGTGAAATGAACGCCTGTGTAACTTTGTAATTAGATTTCATTCGGTTGCGGCTTCTTTTTCTTTATTAAGAAAAACATGGGTCTACCTCCCGATTACCTAATTAGTTTCTTTTATTTTTCTTTTTCATGTAATTTATCCTTTACTTTCAAGTTGCGATACAGTAAGAATATAAACCTTGTTTTAACTATAAGCTCTAACCCTGACTTTGGTCGTTTAAACTAATACTCTCAATTATTTGCTATTCAAATTTAAATTCAAAATATTTATAATTCAAGTAAACTAGTGCTTTTGAGTCGTCAACTCTACTGCTGGTTCAAAAAACTCATCCTACCGAGAAGAAAAAGCAAGAAATTCGGCGGTTGTTCTTTTCAAAATAATTATTACAACTAATTATATTTAGTCATTACTTTCTTGTACCGGGTCGAACAGTAGCTATATCCACGAATACTTATCATCTATATTATTTTAAACAGTATAGAAGGCTAAAGCTAAAATTTATTGCGAAATTTTATTATATAAACTTATACCCAAACCCACAAATGACTTAAGTACTTTATATTTCAGGTATGTATTTTATTTTTTATTTATTTAATATTCTTTATGGCACAACAAAACCCTACAAATATACAAAATTACCTTATAACTACTAGAATTGTACAAAGAGACGGTCTTTAAACAAACAGCGATTTCTGTCAGACAACCTCGGTGAGATAAATTGTGTGTAAAGTTGGGTAGGTAGGAGGTGCATAAACTTAAATACTAATATTTAATCAAAATATAATGTTTGTATGTAATGTATTTAAGCTATGTATTTTATCCTTTTCCTAAAAAAATGTTTTTTTTTTTCGTTTTTATCCACTAGTTTAGCTATAAAAACGTTACAGATGATAATTACGCGTTCTTAATATTAGTATGGTTATATAAGAACACTCATACATATTGTTACGTATATGCGAAAAGAGTTCATAATGCGTATGTCATAAAGTTCAAATTGAACGAGGCAGTTTACGAACATCGAAAAACGGTTCGTAAAGAGTTCAAATTTGTTTAACGCTAATTCTCTGGTACATTCGACGTGTATCAAAACATGTTATCGGTAAACATGTTTACGATCGTTTCAAGGCTATCGAATGTTCTCGAAATCGGTTCGTTCGATATATAAGCAGACGTATCGTGCGCCTCGACATTCAGTTTGTGAATAGCGATCAACAGCGAATAAACAAGCGAAAATAAAAGTGAATTATTAGTGACGTCGGCATTCTTATTGGACAACGGACTGTGTAGAGACTGTAAGTAGTAAGTTTGTAATAAAAAGTTGAATAAAGTGTTTTAACGAGTCACCAGGTATTTTCATCCAAATCTACGAACCCCTGTACGTAACGATATATTCCAAAGAACAACTCTCGACGTGTTTTTGGTCCGTGTATTTTCCGTTATTCACTCATAAAGTTAGAGTAGACAAATTTAAAAGTAATTCGATGTTATGCTAATTTATAACCATATTGAGTTACCTTGGACAGTTAATTCATCTCAATTTATTATTCCATTAAAGACGCGAACATTTTTCCAGTTCTTAAAACATCAAGGGAGAATGAAAGAAATAACAAAGAAATAATGAGTTCCGAGTACAAGAAATATTAAAAATAATGCTCTCAATTTTATAACTTAATTAATGTAACGTTGTTCTTTCGGGCCATATTTATTGAGATATACATTGTTACACGTTTAAGAATATATTTTTTTAAATAAATAATATTGTATTTATAGTAATTTTAATGCTTAAGTCTGTCTTTCTGTTTGATGGGTCGATTTTGAAGAAATTTGTTACAATTGACTGGCCCGTTGGCGCAGTTGGTAGTGACCCCTGCCTTCAGATCCGCGGGTCGCGGGTTCGATTCCCGCCGAGGGCCAACATTTTCTATAAACAATTTGTTGGTTCTTCGAGCCTTGGTGTGTATTTGTATTTAAGTATGTTTTTAAAATTACATATGTAGTATATCTACCAGTTGTTCGTCACTCATAACACAAGTATTAAGTTATTTACTTTGGGGACAGACGACCGTGTGTGTAAGTGTCCCATATATATATTTATTTATTTATAATTTTATTTTGTATACTGGGCTTAATTTTAAATATAAAGAAAAATTCGTCACACAAAAGCAGTACATAGTTAAGAGTATTTAAACACTAAAATCGACGTGACTGAAGTCATGGGCTAACATCATTATCCTCCTCGCCTTATCCCATTCCAAGTGGGGTCAGTACAACATGTTACAAACATATTGTTACATGAGTTGGCTACGAATTTTACGACCGGCCGCCTGCCTGACGTCCACTTACGTTAGTTGCCTTTTACGAAACCTCGGTAAGAAAGAAGGTGGTATATTCTAGTCAATCGGATACCACACGGTGGGTCAACTTACCTTAGTCGCCTTTTACAACACTTCGGTAAGAAATGAGGGTGGTCGATTCTACTCAACCGGATACCATACCGCGGGTCAGCTTACCTTAGTCGCCTTTTATGAAACCTTGGTAAGAAAGAGGGTGATCTATTCTAGTCAACCGGATACCACACGGTGGGTTCACTTGCCTTAGTCGCCTTTTAAAACACCTCGGTAAGAAATGAGGATGGTCTATTTGTACTTAGGTTGTTACCACACGGAATTTAAATTGTTTTAACAATATATTCTACTAAAAGCAATAACAAAACGATCTCCTTTAATTAAAACTTAGTATACCGCACAAAATGTCACATGCCCTATGATTGCGTAAATGGTGGCATTAATTTCAACTCAACTTGGCAGCTTAGTAATAACGGGAGGTAATCTTAGTTAATATCTGCAAAAATCTTTCGCTTGCCAAACAGGGAAATCCGCAATGTTACACCCCTCGACTGAAACGGGTCAAGAAACACTAGATCCGCCTAGGGCTGTCATTGCTTAAGAAATAAATTTAAACAGTTTTAGAAACTTAATTGTACCATGAAAACTCTTATAATATATTCAGAAATTCGTCTATTTGACAGCGAATACTTAATTACAATATAACAATACTAAAAGTATAATTGCTTTGATGTAACAAATATACAAAAAAAAAAATTGAATATTTTAATAAATTATAGAAATAGGCATTACTTCCATTCCATTGTACTTATTCTATTGTACAAATGTAATGAAATAATTATTTTGCTATAATCCGGGTATGTTAAAAAAGTCGACCCGCCGTTTGGTATCCGGCTGAGTAGAATAGACCACCCTCATATCGTACCAAGATGTTGTTAAAGGCGACTAAGGTAAGTTGACCCACTGTGTGGTACCCGGTTGAGTAGAATAGACCACTCTCTTTCTTACCGAGGGGTCGTAAAATACGACTAAGGTAAGTTGACGTCAGGTAGGCGGCCGGTCGTAAAAAACATATCCAAATCATGTTTGTAACATGTTGTGTCAACCGAACTTAGAGTAGGAAAAAGGCAGCAGGATGGTGATGTTAAGAAAATATATGTAACGCTAGTGTAGGAAGCAAAAACCGTTCTCATACCTTAAACATGCGAGATTAGTTACCACAAGTTTCACAAAACACTGCCAAAACAGTGCTTGTGTAGTGTTTGTTGTCACAAACACAACACAAGCACTACGGGAATTAACTAAGACAATGTCAACAATCATTTTGTTCTGTAAGCTAAGCATCATCAGGGGATAGGCTCCACGACAAAATCGCATCGCACTGCGATTTTTGCTTCCTATACTTAGCATTATATAGATTTTTTTAACCAACGCAGATTATATCAAAATAAGTCTATTTTACTTTCGTCAAAAGTAGTTTCTTACTTCTATAAGAAATTCGTAAATTATTCGTAAATACGTAACAGTTTTTTGTTTTTCCTTGTTCAAGTAAACATGTTAACAAGTGCTTTTGAATCGTCAAAGCCTACCGCTGGTTCGGAAAAATGTTCCTACCGAGAAGAGCCAGCAAGAAACTCGGTGGTTGCTCTTTTCAATTAATTGTTTCATAGGGTTTATACAACGAAATGGTGAAAGCGTAGCATAGAACACCGAAACATTATTATCGTCGTAAAGTTCGACCTAAGGGTGGAGCCTGTAAGGTTATTTTTATTGACCTTGATTGAAAGTAAAATCTAAGTAGAAATAAAGATCCTTCAAATCGCAGGAAGTTCAGTTTCATATATTAATCGATATTGGGATACAATGATAATGAATGGTGGGCATTCAGTGGGCATTCGAAAATGTTACATTTCATAAAATTATCTCACTGATAATTTTATGAAATGTAACATTTTCGAATTTTGAGTATAAATTGTATAGGATTACAATGATTTACCATAAAATAATTTGATTTGAATTAACTTGAAATTTTACACATAGAATTTCTCTTATCTAATTATCTAACTCTTATGTAATCTAAACTTTAATATGGTAATGGTTCACCGTAGTTATAAATCAATATTAGAGCAAATACAAATACTTGTCGATTAGATCCAGCGGCTCCCCGCGAACTCTTTGAGGTCATCTGTCCACCTCGTAGACTCTCGTCTAGCGACTTTGAGTGCACTGAGGTCGCCATTCCAACACCTTAAGACCCCAACGCAAATCGATTCTCCTCACTATGTACTCCGCCCATCGCCACTTGTCAGTTTCGCGACACGCAGAATAATGTCGGTGGCTTCGGTTCTTCTACGAGTCTCCTCATTTCTGATTTGATCACGTAGAAATACTCCGAGCATAACTCGCTCCATCACCCGCTGAGTGACTCTGAGCTATCTTATGAGGCTCATAAGGCCTATCGAGATGCAGAGAGTTCCGCCATGTGCTATCCGGCTGAGTAGAATAGACCACCCTCATTTCATACCAAGGTGTCGTTAAAGGCGACTATGGTGAGTTAACCCACCGTGTGGTATCCGGTTGAGTAGAATAGACCACCCTCTTACTTACCGAGAGGTCGTAAAATACGACTGAGGTAAGTTGATGTCAGACGTCAACGTGTTTGTAACATGTTGTGTCAACCCCGCGTAGAGTGGGATAAGGGCAGGAGGTCGATGAGGGCCTATCAAGATACATAAACTAACTTTTTGGCCCCACTAACACTAGTACAAAATAAATAAAAAAAAACTTGGCTAATTTATAGAATTAGGCGTTACTTTGCGGAGATCCATAATACAAAAGTAATAATAAAATTATTTTGCTATAATCCGCGATACAGTAAATAGAAAATATATATAGTGTTTAATGTATAGTGGACTATCAGTATTTTCATACCCGATACGTGCAGGATTCGTAAAAACACATGCACAAACCTCCACCACTTCCACCACAATACACAAGCACTACACAGTTTCACTATCACAAACTCAACAATCGTTTCGCCCCACAAATCGCAAAGTTTTTGCGATTTTGTCGTGGAGTCTATCTCCTGATGATGCTTCGGTTGCGGGGCGAAACGATTGTTGAGTTTGTGATAGTGAAACTGTGTAGTGCTTGTGTATTGTGGTGGAAGTGGTGGAGGTTTGTGCATGTGTTTTTACGAATCCTGCACGTATCGGGTATGAAAATACTGATAGTCCACTATACATTAAACACTATATATATTTTCTATTTACTGTATCGCGGATTATAGCAAAATAATTTTATTATTACTTTTTTTTAAAACTTGGCTCTTCAACGGTGGAAAAAATTTGATTTATCGCAAAAACGAACTAAAAATACACGACACAACATTCGACAATTGTGCTAGAAGCGCTGCAGCCAATGGCTAGTCTCATGATATATATTTGGCCAATAAATCCGCGTATCGACCATTGTACCAGCCCTAGTTCCAACGCACTTTTATTGCCTCGACCCCATTTAAAGCCGGCTAAGCGGTTTTTAGCGAATGAAATATTTTATAATGTCCATTTTTTTGTCTGTTTTATTTTTTATTTTGTGACAAGTGGAAATATACGGATGTTGGTCATGACAGATGCTGCTTCGTATTTGCGTCATCGCTTTATCATCATCATTTTCAAACCCGGGCAGGCACCAATGAGTTTTTCTATTAAAACTCATGTGTCTAATTGATAATTGCAATTTATCACACGCTTTTCGGTGAAGGAAAACATCGTGAGGAAACCTGCATATCTCTAGAGAATTCTGTTGATATGTGTAACCTACCAATCCGCATTGGAGCAGCGTGGTAGGTCTTAGGTCCAACCCCCGTCTCTTCAGAAACGGAGAGAGGAGGCCTATTCCCAGCAGTGGGATTGTAAAAGGCCGCTACTTTTAATCATTTTGACGCTTAATTATTTTTGTTTTAGAAATGAATATCTAAATTAAAATTCTTCCCATTAAAGATAAAAGATAATGTGTCGTAAAAGGCGACAAAGGTAAGTTTACCCCCGTATGGTATCCGGCTGAGTAGAATAGACCATCCTCACTTCTTACCGAGGTGTAGGAAAAGGCCACTAATGTAAAGTTTATCAGCCGTGTGGTATCCGGCTGGGTAGAATAGACCACCCTCATTTCTTACAGAGGTTGTAAAAGGTGAGTAAGGTAAGTTGACCCGTCATGTGGTATCGGGCTGAGTAGAATAGATTATCCTCATTTCTTACTAAGGTGTCGTAAAAGGCGACTATGTTAGTAAGTTGTCCCGCCTTGCGTTCCACACATCATCCAGCTGAATAGAATATATCATCTTCTATCTTACCTTGGCGCCGTAAAGGATGACTAAGGTAGGGTTACTTCAGGCAAGCGGCTGATAGTAAAATAACCAGCCAAAATACGTAACAAAATGTTTAAAACATGTTGCGCCTAACCTTAGGTTGGGATAAGGGTAGAAGAATAATGATAGCCACAGTTCTGTATTATATGACCACGAAATTTTATAGTACATCTATATTTATACTCATTGGAGTCCCGAAAGTCTGTTTGTATGTGATCGATTTTCTCAAAATCTACTGAATGAATTTTTGTACTGTTTTTATTAAAAGGTAGTGCAATTCCTCAGAAAGGTTTAAGGTAATAGTAAAGTAACAGCATGTTACTATGCCCACTGCTGGGCTACGGCCTCTTCTCTCCGTCATTGGAGAGAAGGATTGGAGCTAAGACCTACCACGCTGCTCCAATGCGGATTGGTAGGTTACACATATCCCTAGAAGTCTCTAGAGATATGCAGGTTTCCTCACGATGTTTTCCTTCACCGAAAAGCGTGTGATAAATTGCACATCAATTAGACACATAAGTTTTAATAGTTAAACTCATTGGTGCTTGCCCGGGGTTTGAACCTATGTCGTCTCTAGAGAGTCGCACGGTCTCACCGCTAGGCTATCACAGCTTCTACTAAGTTAGTAGTAAATAACGGTTTTATATACGCTGAGTGGAAGAGGTCGTTTTACAAAATTTTTAGTGGGGGTAGTAACAAATCGGTGTTGATTATAGTTTATAGAGAGGAATAGGTATAAAAAGCTATTCTTCTGCCGAGACTCGATTGGTTATTACAGCTAAACACTGATCTCCACGCGGGCGAAGCCGCTCGTATAGCTAGTTTATCTATCTATACTTATTATAAAACAAAGTCCCAAAAAGCTGTCTGTCTGTATGTAATCGATTTTCTCAAAATCTACTGAACGGATTTTTGTACGGTTTTCACCAAAAGATAGTGCAATACTTCCGGATGGTTTAGGTTTATAGTGCATGTCGGTATATACTGTAAGTTGTATTGAAAGATCGCGCAGGTGGTAATAAACTTGCTTGTTGAGAGCTTTAGTCGCGTGCGCCACGTAAAAAGCTGTAGAGAGTAGTATTAGATATTGTCAGATATGAGTGGAATTATCATTCCACTCACTCATTATCATGAGGAAGTGTTTTGTCTACAATAATGTTATCTGTCATTTAGTGGGTAGAGGAATAAAACCAAATGAATGAGAGTAAAAGATTGTGACCCGAGACTTGTTCGCGAGCGACATTCAACAGTTTAGTCAGTCCAATACCACCTCTCAAGGTGTCCATACGTCTTAAAGTGCTGTGACGTCTTAATGTTGATTTGGTTACCGATATTAAGTATTTCGTGTTGTAAGAATCTAACGTCAAATAGTTAATATTCGTGACTAGAGCAACCATTGAGTTTCTTGCCAGTTCTTTCTTCTCAGTGAATGACAGCGTTCCGAACTGGTGGTAGAATCCTCCTGGCTTAATAATTCCAAATTATTATTAACTTAACCTGTCAATACTTGTTTAGCGTGTTCAATATGTTATAGTTGTACGGTTATCTCTTGTTCACGTATTATTTGGTAACATTTTCTATGAGAGAACGAGAATTATGAGTCGAATTCCCGGCCGTAGCTAAGGCTCAGCTCAGGTCGTAACAGTTGAAGATCTATAAAAATATTTCAAAAAAGTCCGCCATAGCATGTCTCTATCTCTCACGGTTAACTCACAATACCTATATGAGTATTTCGTAAATCAGTGAATTTCACGCGGGCGAAGCCGTTGTTGGCACAGCTAGTATTACATAAATAAATATCTACAACTGTGGTATCCTGTAGACAAGGCTCTTTTTTAGGTTTAAATTAATCAATATATACACTCAGGACATAATATTCTTCTACTCGTGCGAAGCTATAGTCGGTTCTCTAGTTTTTATATAAATTTACCACTCTGTTAAAACAGATCTCGAGTATTGTTCCGTTCGCCCGGGGCCGCTCGAAAAGCCCCTGGCACTTTTCAATGAAAAACGGATGACGTCGTCAAATTTATGGCTAAATTTATCAAGAGAGTGAACAACAAACTCCGCTCCGTACAAACTTGATAATGAAGCAGGTGTTTGCGCAATATCTTAAGGCTTGCAAAACGAAATTGCTCGATATTTAATCATTATAGGCTGTCCTAGATATTACCGGCCTAAAGAGTTTAAGAATTTTACTATAATCCAATTTTTTTTACAGCTCCACTTCGCTGCGAATGTGTCAATATGCATTAAAAGTGAAATTGATATAGAAATTATAGGAGAAAACGGATTTATGTTTTTAATTTTCTTCTTACATGTACACAACAACGAAAACATTAGCTAATTTTTCCATCTCATAATTAAAATAGAGATTCATTTTTATATATTTACTGGGTCACCCGGCAAACTTAGTTTTTATCAATAGTTTCCGCAGCGCATGCGATGAAAGATTTCTATGACTAAATTCTTCACAACTTAATAAAATTTTATTAGGAATACCTATTTTTTTTTGTAAATGTTATATAGCCTATGTTGCTCAGTGAAGAAGCAGCTTTCCAATGGTGAAAGAATTTTTGAAATCGGTCCAGTAGTTTTTGCTTGAAACATTACAAACATACTTATCTTTCCTCTTTATAATATTATAGTATAGATACCTATTTTTTTTTAATATTATATAAGCTATCTTGTTCAGTGAAGAAGCAGCTTTCCAATGGTGAAAGAATTTTTGAAATCGGTCCAGCAGTTTTTGCTTGAAAACATTACAAATATACATACATTCAAACATAAAAATCTTTCCTTTTAGTATAGATTTAGATTCTAGGGTGACCGTTTCGTTTACTAGTGTTTAAGCGGTAAAATAGTTACTATTAGTGGGCAGCAAGCAGATGTATAGATCTTGCATACGGTGTCAAATGCGGCTTATATTGGATCAAGACAGCGGGATTAGTCCTTGATCTAAGTCTGATTTATATCCACTCTATTCCATATATACAAATCAGCGTATTAAGTTGGACCTGACATATAACATTGCCTAGACCGTCAAGTTACAGCTTTAGTTAGCTTGAACTTTAAGTTAGTATTTACATAATTATACTTTGGAATAATGTTTAATGAGGGTTACGAAATATATAAATAAATTAGCGTTACAGTTTAGAGAGGAAATAGGTGTAAAATGCAGTGTAGATCATCATAAAACCAGTATCCTGCCGAGATTCAAGCGACTATTAGATGCCGTGACATTTAGGTCGTATTTCGGACTTTTCCGTTTATAATTATCTTTCAGAAATTAAGTTTGAAGAGAATCTATACTTAATATGAAGAGTTTGTTTGTTTGTACGCTCTAATCTCTGGAACCACTTGACCAATTTAAGAATTTTTTAAGTGTAAGATAGTTCGTTTATCGAGGAAGGCTATAGACTATATAATATTACGCGTAGATGATTAGGAGGGGTGTAGCAATGAAACATATGGCGTTGCGTGTGTTAAGTAAACGTTGTAAGTTATTCAAAAATCATGTATTACAAAATTTTTCCCTCTAGATAAAAACCCGCGACAGTATATGTCTAGCTTTTAAGATCAACCCTCTTTAACCCTAATTGATATTATCATTACTGTTTACTCAAATAATAAGACTGCAGTCCGCGCGTTTAAAAGCTAGTTACTTATATATATAAGAACTTGAGATATAGTAATCTTAGTAAATAACCATACATAATATTGAACTTACGGAAATAATATTTGCAAAACTATTTGGGTTGAGAGGGGTCTAGTTTTATTATTCCAATGAAATCTTTGAGCAAACATACTCTACCCACATCGGAAAGAAGAAAGTTTAACACAGGTTTCTGCGATGATAGGGTTTCTCTTCAAAGATATTCTTGAATATTTTTGATATTCCAGTTATAGTATAAAATTTGGATGTGAAAATAGTCAAAGATTTAGTGTCTTAAGAGACGGAAATGGGGTTCTCAAGTGATCCATAGTGATAATAGGGTATAGGATAAGTAGGGTAGTGAGGATTGTTTTAAATTGTGGGGCTTGCTATAGTGAAGTCATTTCCGTTCTAATGCTATGCTCACGTGTCTAGATCATTTAAAAGCTTGTCTTGAATAAAGTAAATGAGTATGATGGCGATAAGAGCATTTTTTTAAACTTTTGAGTTTCGTTTCGTGGGAATTTCGAAACTAGCAGCGGGTGGAGAGACAGTTATTTATAAACCATTTTTTATAGCGAATTTTAACAGACCAATATTTTCATTAATTTTGTATCAAAATCTGTTCAGCAGTTTCTGAATTTAACAATACGTTTTTAAATATACATATTTACATAGATATTACGATACACCATAACACAATATATTTAATTATTCCATTAGCCAACCAAGATTCAGACAACGTATGTAATACGGCTTACATTGGATTACCAAGATGAAATTAGTTTCCTCTATCTGTTTCCAAACCATTTCCAGAATATATCATATTTCAATGCTGTAACCAATTACTGGTTTGATTAATAAGTTTGTTGTAAATTGCCCGGTTAGAATTTCCATTAACACAATCTAATAATATAAATGCGAGAGTCTATGAATTACACTTTTGCGGCTAAATCATTTGAGCGTTATTTATGAAATTTCATACGATTTAAGTTTATATACTGTTTGAAATCTAGATTTATTATAAAACAAATTTCCAAAAAGCTGTCTGTCTGTATTAGATCAGTTGTCTCAAAAACTACTGAACGGATTTATATACGGTTTTTACTAAAATGTATTGCAGTCTTCAACATCGGCGCAGGGTTGCCTGTCTATCGGTATTGTACAGGATATATTTCGGAGAGTGTGCTGAAGTACTCCATAACCTTGTCCCTCTATCACCATTCTATAACGCACCGCTAGGCACCAGGAGAAGTTCCACCGCTACGTTATTGACATCCCACGAAGGCGCACGAAGCACGAAACACGGCAAGGGAATGGAATTCTCTCCCGGGATCTATTTTTCCCGAGTCATATAATATGGGTATCTTCAAAACAAGAGCAATAGGCATCTTCTAGGCAAGCGAGCTCCATCTTAGACTGTATCATTGCTTACCATCAGGCATGATTACAGTCAAGCGCTCGCCTATTACGCAATAAAAAAAGGCCAATTCTTTTGGAAGGTTTAAGTTAATAATACATTACAGTTTTACGTACATTTTGTTGAAGACGTCGGGCAGTTATAAATGGATTCGTCTGCTGGGAGCTATTGTCGCGTGTGCCGTGTACAGAGATACACAGAGAATCATCATCCTCCTACCATTATTATCCCACTCTAAGTGGGGTCGGCACAACTTTACATTATAAACATGTTGTCAAATGATTTGGCTACGCATTTTAGGACCTGCCGCCTGCCTGCCGTCAACTTTCCTTAGTCGCCTTTCACGATACCTCGGTAAGAAATGAGGGTGGTCTATTCTATTCAGCCAAACACCACACGGTGGGCTATGTAGTAAAGAATCGCAGATGTAAAAAAATACTACAAAAATCCCGCAACAGAAATGCTATTATGGTTAACTCACAATAACTACTTTTGTGTATATTCATTCTATTTTTATTATATACTTCTTCAAAAAAGGGTAACAAAAAAGATCATAAATGAAGGTGTTTTATTATTTTAGTTGACGCTAACATAGTTGCGTAGGTACAACTGTTAGTTGTGAATGAATGAAAAAATTAAGTTAATTTTAATTTAACGCGAACAATTTTCTCATTCCCAAAGAAAACTCTTACTTCAGATTACTTTGGAATTTTCCGAACAAAACTTTAAATGAAGAGGCCCTTAAATGATGTTTTGATTTCCTTAAATAATGCAAAAGATCACCGAATCTACAAGAAAAGACTATTAAAGGTAGTATTCATTATAAAGTTAGCGTAAATAAACATTAAGTACAATTGAATTCCATTTTTCAATAAAAGTTAAGGTAACAATAAAATAATAGTAAAAAGATTGAATTATTTTTCCCAAAAGGCTTCAGGCGCACCAATAACTTTTGTAGGAGCGTTTTTGTTCGCTTTCTAAAAGGTTGCCGAGGATAACAAAAGATAAAGATAATTGCTTGGAGAAATACAGGGACTCGAACTTAAACGACTCGAACTAAAATTAGAACGCTCTCAGAGAATTATACTATTAATATTTGCAATAAATTTAATTCTCTTTCAAATTCTAATTTTTTTAGACAATTCAAATACTGTGTCAATTTTTTATTCAACAGTTGTTAAGTCGAGGTATCACATCTTTGATTGGTTGATAGCAACTTCCTGCCATTATCTCTTCAACCATCTCCTTCCCTTTCACATCGCCAAAAAAATAGCGTTTTGTGACCAAAACTCTCCATAAAGTGTTTCAAATGTCCAGAGACAAGTCCTTATCCCGTACAAGATTCAGTCACTACTGAATCTTCTGTACCCAAATTTGGTCCTTCAAGCCGGATTTTAGATATTAAACAAAAAAATATATAGAAAATATAAGTTAAGAAAGATAATTCCGAACTCAATATGGAGAACACGTAATTAAATATTATTGAGTGATTTTCTATAAATCATGATGAAACACACATAGAAATTTGTAAAGAAACCTGATTGTGTCTATCAGGTTTCTTTACAAATTTCTATGTACGTTAGGTAAACATCTAGGTACGTTAAAAAGAACATTACATAGAAAAAGTAGATTGAGACATTTAGTTTTAGTTGTAATTGAAGTTACTTCAATCGCTGCCCGCCCATTCAAGCGCGAGCGTATTTCTTACAAAATGACGTGACTCAAAGATCTCGTGCGTCACGTTTTGGCTGCGACAAACATTAAACTTTACCGAAACTGAGTCTCACGTAAATTATATAAAGCTGTGGACTAGCGCAGATTCTAAGAAGAAACATTGAATCGTCAAATTTTTTACGTAATTTTTAATAATTCACGCGGATATACGTTTCTTTCAGTGTCAGTATACTTATATGAAACTTATATTTTTCTTTATTCAGAAGTTGGAGAAAATTTAGGAAGAAGAAAATGAACGCTGGTCTAAACTAGACTAACGCTTCAATTTCCTTAGAGTAGACGAGTCGCTTGAGTACGCCTTAACAGTACTTCGACTATTAACTGCGCCTCAGCTCTGAAAACAGCCCTACGTATTCATATAAAATCTATTTTAAATAAAAAATATTTTACACAATTTCGCTATTTTACAAGGTTTTATGATTTCGAGATATTTTTATTGAAAAATCTATGATGGGCTATTTAGATGGTTTGTTTTTTAACATATGTTAGCAAAAAAGAACGGCCATACATATGACAGTAATGAAGTTTAAAGTAGGGTCCACACGACAACGATTTTGACCGCCGGCGACTCGCTGGCGACCGGAAAAATTGGTGAATATAAACAGTAACTTTAGATCGCTATTTATTTTTTATTTAATAAATAAGAACCAATTTCCTAAAAAATGAACCCATTTTATTTTTTTCAACAATTCAATAACACTGACGGCGACAATGTTTTATTTTTTATTTTGTTGACCAATTATATGAAGGAGATTGTATTTAAAATGTTATAACACAAGCTTTTAACAAGGATGTACACTAAACCATTCATCCTAAATATTTATAATATGTAACGGAGGTTGTTGTGCATAAATCGATCGCGCGTGTTAGAAGTTTAATACAGCTTTCATATGTAAACAACACGGGCTTATTCACGTTAGGCTAATTAACCTTATGCTCCCGATTGAACAGCAACACGATAATTTTCTGTTACAGAATTTTACCCTATTTGATGCTCCTATAATGAAATATATTGCCTTAAGACTATAAAATACTGATAAACTTTAGCAACTTACGTTAGAATTGAAAAAAAAAACGTTGTCATACAAAAATAATAATGAAATTATTTTTCCTTATAAATATGAATATGAAATATATGAAATTGTTTTGGTATTACAGCAGTTTAAAAAAACATTATTAAAAAAGGCTGTGTAGGGGTGAAGAGTAGCTATATCCACGCATTGTTTTCACCTATATAATCCGAAACAGTTCAGTAGGCATAATTTATAGAATTAGGCGTTACTTTGCGGAGATCCATAATACAAAAGTAATAATAAAATTATATTGCTATAATCCGCGATACAGTAAATAGAAAATACATATAGTGCTAAATGTAAAGTGGACTATCTGTTTTTTCATACCCGTTACATGCAGGATTCGTAAAAACACATGCGCAAACCTCAACCACTGCCACCACAATACTCAAGCACTACACAGGTTCACTATCACAAACTCAACAATCGTTTCGCCCCGCAACCGAAGCATCATCAGGAGATAGACCCCACGACAAAATCGCTTGCGATTTTGTCCTGCATGTAACGGGTACGAAAAAACGGATAGTCCACTATACATTTGGCACTATATATTTTTTTCTATTTACTGTAATACGGATTATGGCAAAATAATTTTATTATTACTTTTGTTATTCAGTAGGCTTTCTGTATCAGCTTTCCTTTAAAAGTATTTTAAACTGCTGTAATGGAAAAGTTAAAATTTATTGCAGAATTTTACTTTAGAATCTTATCCCACCGTTGTCCTTGCAGAATCTCAACGTACGCACAAAGGACTTACGTACTTTTGCAAAGTGCATAGCAGGATTCCCAAGTTCCTACTTTGTGTATAACATCATCTATTGACAGATAGACAGACAAAATTTAGCATCTATAGTATTTGTACCGATAGATCCGCCGTGTGGTATCCGGCTGAGTAGAATAGACCAACCTCATTTCGTACCGGGGTGTCGTAAAAAAGCAACTAAGATAAGTTGACCCATCGTGTGGTATCCGGTTCTTTCTTACCGAGGGGTCGAAAATACAACTAAGGTAAGTTGACGTCAGGCAAGTGGCCGGTCGTAAGATACATAGGCAAATCATGTGATAACATGTTTGTAACATGTTGAGCCGATCCCACTTAGAGTGGATTAAGGGCAGAAGAATGATGAGTATAAGTACCGATAGAATTAAGATTTAAACTAAAGAAATTTCATCCAAGGGATTTTTACTAAAAATACGGTAAGAATATATCGAAGTTATGGACGTTTATATAAGCGCATACACATATTGGAACTACAACTACAAAGATACTGTTTTTAATCTTACACCAACTAAACTAGGGCAAGCCTTCAAAGCGAGCGTATGTAAAGCGCGATGAAAAAGTAACTGAAAAGATAAAATGTTCTAAACTATATCTCAGCGTGTACAAAGTTTGAAACGCTGGTATGGACTAAAAGGAAGTTAAATAATATAACGACGACAGAAATAGCAAGTAATAAGTTAGCCGCTGAATACGTAAATTATATTTTCAAGAAACATTTTTAGTTTGAATGGAATTTTTAATATATAAAACGAGCTTTTACGTTTCTATGCAAATAGTTTAAACGCCTGACAGAAATATGAAGTCTTGTGAAAGAATATATATCCCTTAAGATTTTAAAAAGAGCTTTAACCGAAAATGGCTTGTCGATTTATAATATACTAGTTTCTTCCCGCGGCTTCGCTCGCTAGGAATTTTGTCTGCCACAGTATCTATACTATAATTAAGTAAGTAAGTAATTAATTTAATTAAGTTTATGATTCACAATTTTGGTCGTAGTGGCTTCCACATAAAAGATAGATATATGCTGTCGCGGACTTTTATTTAGAACTATTCAAGACAAACAATTCTACGGTACATCATCTTTGTGTAACTTTATTGGTTTAGGCAGCGTACGCCGAGATAGCTCTCAGAGGCCAGATTTTTTCCGACTTTATTGACATGTATCGTTATGTTATATAAAATCATTAAAAATTGTAGCCTGTATTGTTATTCCGATGTATAGTCTATATAACTGTAAAGTTCCATCCAAATCCGTCTGATAGTTTTTTCGTGATAGAGTAACAAACATCCATCCATACTCACAAACTATCGCATTTATAATATTAGTAGGATAAGAAGGTAAAGGGAGACTGATAAAAAAAGACCACTATACTATTGAGGATTATATAGATGATAAAAATGCATGAATATAGCTACTCCTCTACTCTGTACAACATTTATTTATATATTTAGACCAAATTTAACTAGTTATAAAATTATATTTGAAAAGAGCAACCACCGAGTTTCTTGCTAGCTCTTCTCGGTAGGAACAGCTTTCAGAACGAGCAGTAGAGGTGACGATTCAAAAGTATTTGTTTACAAGTATACTTGAATAAAGAATATTTTGAATTTGAATTTGATGATGAAGACATTGTGCTGACATTGACCTCACTTAGAGTGGGATAAGTATAAGAGAATAGTGAATTGTAAACCGATTAATACAAGCAAAATAGATATGTTAAAGTCCTGTTAAAATATTATAAAAAATTATCGTATAGTTTAAAAGATGTATTACTTAATCTCTACATATCCGCTTGTAAGGCCCTCTGACCTATTTATTCATCTGCCAAGTACTCTAGTTATAAATAATGCAAGAGAGTCGCGATTAACGTAAGCATATCCAACATGTTTGCACATGCCCTGAATATTATAGCATTGTTTATAGACGTAATAGACGCTCAAAATGTTTCTGCGTGCAAAAGTGAGGTTCAAATTTGTAATATAACTTGCTTGACCTGACAGCTTTTCATACTAAAGCATAGCTATTAAAAGTCGATACAATACAAATTTTACCATCACATTCGAAACCACAAGACTAGCTAGTCAAGTAAAAATATAACTGCTATCCTCACATAAGAGTATTCCGAACACATACTCAAGTTACATCAACTAATTGTTACGGGTCCTTGAATACTCCCAAAGTACACAATCGGGAGCCGAAGCCAACTGTGTAATAGGAAGTCAGTAATTAAGTCGAGTAGCCCTTTGTTAACCCTTCACTAGATCGGCGGGACAATGGGACGTCGGAGCAGAAGTAATTTTGGCGATACTAGATCTTCAGACAAATATAGATTGACACTTGATACGTCGGAATTAATTCAATTACGTACCACGAGGAATAATAGGCCCTGCGTGCATAAGGAAAATTCTAGTACAGAGATTTCGGAGTCAACTTAGTGTTGAAATACCCCCAACTTTTGTATATAAAAGTCAAAAATGTTGTTACTATGACCTTTCCAGTAAAGTAAATGCTTTTCAGTAAAGTGCGATTTAGCAGCCATCATAACTTTTGAAACATTCGAATTTTTAAAGATTTTCCTTTATGCTATGACTAGTTTTTAAAAGGATCTTCGATTGCGTCGACTGCAGTCTTATTATGAGTGAACCATAATACTTATATTAATTGTGGTTAAAGTGGGTTAACCTTAAAACTAGGGATATGCTGCCGCGGACTTTTATTTAGAAATTTTAGCGGAGAACAATTTAGTAATACGTGATTTTTGAATAACTTTCGCTGTTTACTTAGCGTACGCAAGGAAAGCTTTAAATTTTGCCGTTTATGCAATATTTTTTATAGCTGCTCCTCTCCTATATTTATCTAAGCGTGATATTATATAGTCATACAGTCTTCCTCGATAAATGGATTAATTTAGATGGAATAATTTTTCAAAGTGGTCCAGTAGTTCCTGAGATTAGCGCGTTCAAACAAACAAACAAACTCTTCAGCTTTATATATTAAGTATAGATGTGTAGCCCAGCGGTGAGACAGTGCGACTTTGTAGAGAGGATCAAAGTTTCAAAGCCTTAAAAAGGATTTTTTCTGTTAAACTTATATCTCTAGTTGATATTTACAATTTATAACACGCTTTTCGGTGAAAGAAATAATCTTGAAAAAAAGTTGTATTGTTGTACAAACGCGGATTATAGCAAAATAATTTGATTGTAACTTCTGTACTATAGAGTTCCGCAAAGTCTACTTCTATTAATCATCGTAAGAAAACTTACGTACCTCTAGAGAATTCTGATAAAAGAAGAAACAAGAAATTACAACTTTATGATTTGGCGCATCCAGATGCATAAATAAATTTCATATTTTACGAGACGTCGGTATTATTGCTCTGGAAGTAAATCGACTTACATTAACTTGTTTGAAATATAACATATTCTAGTTAACGGCAATATTGCTTTGAAAACCCCTAGACGATTCGCGCAGTAAGGCAATTCAAATCGAAGCTCACTATATTTCTTGGAAACTAACCCGTATATTTCGTAGAACTGCTTCCAAATTAAACTTACGTCCAGATTATGCTATAATTTAACTATATATATATTACAAGCTAAACTCGCAACTACATAGCGTCAAATAAGTTGTAAAACTACCTTCATTTATGTGTATTGTGTAATCGGTTTTCTTATTCTATTTTACCGGAATAAAGAGTAAAAGTAGCGGCCTGTTACAATCCCACAGCTGGGAATAGGCCTCCTCTCTCCGTTTCTGGAGAGAAGGGTTGGAGCTAAGACCTACCACGCTGCTCCAATGCGGATTGGTAGGTTACACATGTCTCCAGAATTCTCTAGAAATATGCAGGTTTCCTCACGATGTTTCCTCACGATGATTTGTAAGACGGAAAGAGAGTAGACCGCTGACACGGCGTAGAGAGGATGTATCCCCGTCTCTAATCGCCGCACGGCGAAAAGTTCGTTTACGATAGCGCAATAAATGAATATAGTATTTTACCACAGTATTTTTCATCATAAGGAGGATTACTGTACAAGAATAACATATAATATTGCACAGATCCTGAATTTCTCTAATACTTACGTGTGGTATCCGGCCGAGTAGAATAGACCATCCTCTTTCTTACGGCGACTAAGGTAAGTTGACGTCAGGCAACACGTTATTTCATTGGTTATGCATATCGCACGCTTAGTATTTAAATGACCTAGTTCTAAAGATTTTTTTGTGGCAAATTGCAATAAAAGGTAGTGTAAAAGTAAAAGTAAAGTAGCGGCCTGTTACAATCCCACTGCTGGGAATAGGGCTCCTCTCCGTTTCTGGAGAGAAGGGTTGGAGGGTTGTAGGTCTTAGGACCTAGCACGCTGCTCCAATGCGGATTGGTAGATTACACATATCTCCAGAATTCTCTAGAGATATGCAGGTTTCCTCCCTTCACCGAAAAACGTGTGATAAATTGCAATTATCAATTAGACACATGAGTTTTAATAGAAAAACTCATTGGTTCCTTCCCGGGTTTGAACTCGTGTTTCCCTCGAAAGAGTCGCATGGTCTCACAACTGGGCTATCACAGCTATGTAATAAAGAGTATGTCTGAAGAAAATAATAGCTGATATGAGCTGTGATAGCTTAGTGGTGAGACCGTGTGACTCCTATCAGGGGGTCATGGGTTCAAACCTCGGGCAGGCATCGATAGTTAAAACTTACGGTTCTAGTTGATATTTACAATTTATCACACGCTTTTCGTTAAAACAAAACATCGTAAGGAAACTTCCATATCTCTAGAGAATACTGGAGATATGTGTAACAATACAGGAACAACCTGGTGGATCTTAGCTCCCTGATAAACAGGATCCTTATGCCGAGCTGTGGGATTAATGACAGACTGTTATTTTAATTTTTTCATTTATATATCGCCACATTATCATCATCCTCCTGCCCTTATCCCAATGTAGATGGGGTCGGTACAACATGTTAGAAACATGTTGTCACGTGTTCTGGCTAGTTATTTTACGACCAGCTACCTGCCTGACGTCAACTTACCTTAGTCGTATTTTACGACACCTCGGTAAGAAAATGAGGGTGGTCTATTCTACTCAGCCGGATACCAAACGGCGGTTCGACTTACCTTAGTCGTCTTTTACGACACATCGGTAAGAAAATGAGGGTGGTCTATTCTACTCAGCCGGATACCACACGGCGGGTCGACTTACCTCAGTCGCGTTTTACGACACCTCGGTAAGAAAATGAGGGTGGTCTATTCTACTCAGCGGGATACCAAACGGAGGTTCGACTAAGCTCTGTCGCTTTTTACGACACCTCGGTATGAGAATGAGGGTGGTCTATTCTACTCAGTGGGATACCACACGGCGGGTCGACTAAGCTCAGTCGCTTTTTACGACACCTCGGTATGAGAATGAGGGTGGTCTATTCTACTCAGCGGGATACCACACGGCGGGTGGACTTACCTCAGTCGCGTTTTACGTCACCTCGGTAAGAAAATGAGGGTTGTCTATTCTACTCAGCGGGATACCACACGGCGGGTCGACTAAGCTCAGTCGCATTTTACGACACCTCGGTATGAGAATGAGGGTGGTCAATTCTACTCAGACGGAACCACGGCATATTTATATATCGACACAATACCAATCAAAAGCTAGCAAAAAGACTTGAAAAAGTATACATTTGATCATTTTGACACGGTCCAATAATAACCTATTAGTTTTATTAGCCTACAACATTTCTTGACTGGCCTGTTGGCGCAGTGGATAGTGTCCCTGCCTTCAGCTCTGCCGGTCGCGGGTTCAATTCCCGCCAAAAGCCAACGTTTTATATAAACAATTTGTTGGTTCCTCGATCCTGGGTGTGTATTTGTATTTAAGTATGTATTCAAAATTATGTATGTAGTATATTTACCAGTTGTCCGTCACCCATAACACAAGTATTAAGTTACTTACTTTGGGGATGGACGACCGTGTGTGTAAGTGTCTCATATATTTATTTATATTTCTTGCAATAGTCATGAATTCGAGAATACATTCGTTTTAACCTATATTTCTTGGCGAAACAACGATAAAGCACTTGGCAGAACAATATATTAGGGGGCGGTACCAACTCAAAATGAACCAGCAATTGTGTTGTGTCCTACAATTTTACACAAATATTATGTACTAGCTTTTACCCTAGATTTCGTACACGTGGACCGTTGAATCTAGGAATAAACAGTAGCTTCCGTCACTCACCAAACCTGCAAATATCTCCATCACAAAAATCAGATCGATCCGGGGGTTTAAATTAATAATAATAATAATAAAGTTTATTCGTAGATTCAAATTGAATACAAAATTGTTCCGTCTTATAAAATAGATTGTACAAGTAAATTCAATCAGGTGGGTGATGTGCTGTACTTCTAGCTAGGTTATAAAATAATCTGTGTTAGCCTGTTACTCCTTGAGTAAAAGGCCCATTCCCCATTCAGTATTTTACTGTATTTATGTACAATAAATAATTTTTCTTCTTCCTTCAGAATTTAAAAATATAAAAGTTTAATTAATGTAAAAAATAGATATAAATAACTAAACTATTACAAATCATGCTAAATAAAAGATTTTTTTAAATATAAAATCAAACAAAACCGAGTGGAAATAAGTAATTTACCAATGTAAACCTAAGCTTGTTGTCACTCTGTGAAAAAAGGTTATAGGACAGTAGGAAGGTAGTGCCAAGAAAGAAGTCTGTAAAAAGGGGTATGGGATTAGTATACTATAAAGAAAACTAAGTATTATCCGGCTAAGTAGAATAGACCACCCTCATTTCTTACCGAGGTGTCGTAAAAGGCGACTAAGGTAAGTTGACCCACCGTGTGGTATCCGGTAGAGTAGAATAGACCACCCTCTTTCTTACCGAGGGGTCGTAAAGTACGACTAAGGTAAGTTGATGTCAGGCAGGCGGCCGGTCGTAAAATACGTAGCCAAATCATGTGACTACATGTTAACATGTTGTGCCGACCCCACTAAGAGGGGATAAGAGCAGGAGGATGATGATGAAAGAAGACTAAGTATATATATCAAAACTTCCCCTTTTTCCTTTGAAATAGGAAAATCAATGCAGTACTCGATTGAGGGTATTTAAAAATGAAATTTAAAGCTAGCAAAGTTGAGAGAACTATTAGTGGTAAAGAGGACACAAGACAGAAAAGTTGGCTAAAGGTAATGAAATCAATAACGATCCAAATCGCTGATTCGCATCAAAGGATCACGTTATACGGAATAGTAAATTTCTGACAAAGTGAGATTAAAACATATGGAATAAATAAACATAAAAGCAGCCATAAATATTCAATAGGCGGTACCGTAACGCGTGGGTTCAGGAGATAACAAAATGAGATACAAAAGTTGGTAACATGAAAAGGCTTTATAGGGCCGTTGAAATATTAGAAATTACGTTGACTGGTTACGGCGTTGTTGAGGTTATGTTATACCTAAATGTACCTGCAACTTCGTTCACTTTGCCCTGAATTCTAAAGAGCTTTATTAAATAAATATCAGAGCAAAATAACTCGCTACGTAAATCCCGTCCATTATGAACTATGTATTTTATCTATGTTAGACAGGACATTCTCTTTAAACTCCTACGTTTATATAAAGAAAAAATCTCCTTCGGTAACTGATTATTCATTTTTGAATCATTTATAGAATTAGGCGTTACTTTGCGGAGATCCATAATACAAAAGTAATAATAAAATTATTTTGCTATAATAGTGCTTGTGTATTGTGGTGGAAGTGGTGGAGGTTTGTGCATGTGTTTTTACGAATCCTGCAAAATACGGATAGTCCACTATACATTTAACACTATATTTATTGTATCGCGGATTATAGCAAAATAATTTTATCATTACTTTTGTATTCATTTTTGAGTTAAGAGATTTTTTTATTTATTAAGAAAACTGTAGGGTCTGCCGTGTGGTATCCGGCTGAGTAGAATAGACAACCCTCATTTCTTACCGAGGTATCGTGAAAGGCGGCTAAGGTGAGTTGACCCACCGTGTGGTATCCGGTTGAGTATAATAGACCACCCTCTTTCTTACCAAGGGCTCGTATAAAACGACTAAGGTAAGTTGACGTTAGGCAGACGGCTGGTCGTAAAATACGTAGCCAAAACATGTGACAACATGTTTGTAATATGTTTTGCCGACCCTACTTAAGAGTGGGATAAGGGCAGGAAGATGATGATGAAGAAAACTGTAGGGTTTCGCTGGATAAAGCTGAACAAGTAAGTTCTTAGTTTTGTCTTATTAAGCTATCCTTATTAATATTATAAATGCGAAAGTCTGTCTGCCTGTTATGTTTTCACGGCGAATCTAATACAAGACTTCCTCTTTATCCTTCAGGACATGAAAAAAATGCATAGATGGTATTTTTAAAATTAAACTAGAAACGAACGAAGTTAGGGGTAGACCTGATCAAAAATAAATCACAACTCCATGATACAAAAACTACTTGTTCAGCATCGTTAGACGAGAAGAATTAATCTCGTACATGCCTATAAATCTGTGTCCCTGATAAATTACCTAGTCAGACGAAATTCACTTAACCCTCTACGTCAGAAACCTAAAATCTATCGCCACTAGCGCCAAAAAAGTGGAAGGCATTAGTAAAATGAAAGTCGTTAGGAACGGCCCTCATCAGCAACGAGTCGAGATTTTTCAAGCACTTTTGTTCGAACAAAAACTAGTGTATCGGTTTATGAAGATAAAATGCACAAACTTACTCTTTGAAGTCGAAATATTTCGATCGAAGTTTACATTGTGTTAGTTAACACATGTTAGTGTAACAAAATATATAATATTACGTACAGGGGTTCATGGATTTGGATGATAATACATGCCTACTCGTTTAAAACACTTTATTCAACACATACACACCCAAAAACACAACAATAAGTATAGATAGATATAGATATATAAATATAAATGTTATAAATATATAAATATTATACGAAAAGTAATAAAAACCAAAGCTTATAATTATTATTGTTATGGAAGAGCGAGATTCTTCTGATACAGGCATTGTCATGCTTACTAGAAGGTCTCAAAACCCTGTAATTAATTTAACCATGAAAAGAAATACAATTTATTATTATTATTATTTATTCAACTTTTTACTACAAACTTCGTACTTACAGTCTCTATACAGTTCGTTGTCCAATGCCGAGGTCACTAATATTTCACTTTTATTTTCATTTGTTTATTCGGTCTTGATCGCTATTCGCAAACTGAATCACGCAGCGCAGGATACGTCGGCTTATATATCGAACGAACAGATGTTTGAGAACATTCGCGAGACCTTGGAAAGATCGTAAACAAATTTTTTGTAAACATGTTTTGGTAAACATGCCGAATTTTCTACAGAATGAGCACTAAGCGAATTTGAACTCTATGACGTTCAGTTTACGAACCCTTTTTGCATGTTCCTAAACTGCCCCACTCCAATTAGAACTTTATGACACACGCATTACGAGCTCTTTTCGCTTGTTCGTAACACTGCTTTATATATTTACTAGCAATGCCCAGCAGTTTCACTCGCGTACATACCGATCTAGTGGTAGTGGAAAGGCTACTAAGTCGGTTTAAGGATGTATTTTTGTAAACTAAAAGGTCCCGGGACTTATTAATGGTTAAGACGATCGAAGTTTTAACTAGAAATTGAATTCTTTTAAAAGGTATAGGTATACCGTGGGTATCATTGATATCCTTGGAATAAGAGCTAACTCACTAGTTGCAGGCCTTGTTATAATGGTCGCTACGATGAATTTGTTATAGCGTTACTTTCTTTGGATAGACATTTTTAAATTCGTTAGATCATTTGATCGTAATGTCCAATTTTTATAAATTTAAAAGTATTTTACAGGTGAAACGGTTATTAATAAAATATCATTTAATGGGATAAGGAGATATGAATAATATGGTTTTATTATCATCGGCACTTTTATCAACTTTTAGAATGTAAAAAAGTAGTTATATTGGCTTAACTATAATATTTAGACTAATATGGTATCGCACACTTTTTTGTAGAATTACGTTCTATAATACTGTAGCACTGTTATTTGTTCACCACGCACTGTTCGAAGATCTTGGTGTTCAGGTACTGAGGTACTTGGACGAAGAGATCGTATAGCTTCTCGAACGCTTACAATCCGAATTGGATACGGCGGACTTGAAATCGAGTATTTAATATATCGGGTAGTTTATATATATCTTTATATAGATATAGATAGTTTATATAGATCTCTTCTTCCCAATCATAACGCTCTTGACAGAGGGGTCGTGTTCAGCATCAAGTAGCGGGTTTGGTAGGAGCTGTATGTATGCGCTTCACAATGTCGCGCCATTTTTTCCGGTTTGCAGTCATTCGGGTACACCGGACCACCCACAGCAGATTTGATCTGGACTATCCATCGCATGGGCGACTTTGCACGCTCTTGTGCTTTCCACTTTTCCCTGGACAACTAGACGTCAATGGACTGTCTGCCCCGTCTTGAAACGTGTCCGAAAATTGAGAGTATACGGGACTGTACCGTGGAAAATAGACGCTGCCTAGCTCTTGGATCGAGACATTCGTTCGGAATTCGGTCCATCTTACCCCAAGCATTCTTCGCCAGCATCACATTTCCTAAAGCATCTATCTTCTCTCTCTCAATTTCTCAGACTGTCCAGGTTTCTGCAGCGTATAAAAATATGGGTAAGATTAAGAATCGCACGAGCCTGGTCTTTGTGGCTTTGGTAACATTTTTGTTCCTCCATATATATAGGTACTAAATACTTTTAGAGCACCCACTTCCCAGATTAAGACGCAAACCTCTTTTGGAGATGTATGACGAATAGTAGATGTTAATCTGTTAAAAAAGCAGAATCAAAGTGAGTAAAATTGCCCGTAAATTAACTTTCCTTTATAAAGTTTTTCCTTGTAACTAAATCAATACGTGTTTGATCCATTTTCAGAGGATCATAAGGATCTTCTGCAAGCGATATATCTTAAGATTTATGAATACAAACATTTTGGTCAACATTTTTTTCCAAACGTTATCGCACCGACAAACATTCTTATGTAAATAGAATGACGGTAACTATATTTCACAAAAATGGGCGCTCTTCTATAAGATTTGCTAGCAAATGTCTGTGACACCGCAAATACTTTATTTTTCGATAACTCGCTTAGAATAAATATGTAGACGAATTCTTTTTTTGGACGAAACTTTCGATTTATTCAGATTGTATTGAAAAACATTGAGTTTTATCACGATTCATTTCTTATATATAAAATTCTCGTATCACAATGTTACCATACTCCTCCGAAACTACTTGACCGATTTTTATCAAATGTTATACATATATTCAATAGGTCTCAGAATCTATTATCAATTTTATAAACCCCTAAGTGAGGGTTGTCTACCACTAACATTTTTATTTTACTTTTTGGGCATTTTTTTTTATAATGTCACTAGAAATTCTCTACAAATCTCTACTTACTTAATATATAAAGCTAAAGAGTTTGTTTGTTTGTTTTAATACGCTTATCTCAGGAACTACTGGAGAGATTAAAAATATATTTGGATTGAAGATAGTCTATTTATCGTAGAAGGCTATAGACTATATAACATTACACTAAGATTTATTGGAGAGGAGCAGCAATAAAAAATATTGCGGAAACGGCAAAATTTAAAACTTTCCTTGCGTGCGCTAAGTAAACGGTGAAAGTTATTCAAAAGACATGTTCTCCTCTAAAAGCTCTGAATAAACAAAATTGTTCCCCTCTAAAAGCTCTGAATAAAAATCCGCGACAGCATATGTCTAGATTTTAAATTTAACCCACTTTAACCGTAATTAATATAAGTATTACGGTTTACTCAAATTATTAGTAATATATAAAATAATTACTCTATGAAATTCCATAAAACGAAAATTACACGATTAATTGCGGATTATAGTATATAGTACAATCATTTTATCATTACTTTTAGCATCTGAATTCTTATAGTTAATTCTTGTGCTCTGCAGTTTAACTATTTTACGTGTGCAAACCTTTTATAGTAAGCGACTTAATTACGCGCTATCGTGACTAACAAAAGTTTGTAAATATAGTACTATACTTTCTATTAAAGCGATAGGCAAAGTAATAAAAGTAATTTCATACCGGGTTTCTCGGGTAATCATGGTCGCTGCAAATGAGGGTATAATTAGAGAAAAGTTTGCTTTTGATTAAGTATAATTATATCGTTACGTACAGGGGTTCCTGGATTTACATGAAAATACCTGGTGACTCGTTTAAAACGCTTGATTCAACTTTTCTCTACTTAAGTACTTATAGTTTCTATGCAGTCCGTTGTCCATTAAAAAAGTCGAGGTCACTATTATTTAATTTTTATTTTCTTCTTTTTATTACTTCATAATTCGCTCTTGATCGCTATTCGCAAACTGAACGTCGAGGCGCACTAAACGTCCGTTTATATATCAAATGAACCGATGGCGACAATGTTCACGAACGTTCGCGAGTCCTAACGTGAACGTGATTCGTGAAGTGAATTTGAACTTTATGACATATATCCTTTACGGACTCTTTCTGCATGTTCGTAAACTGCCCCCGTCCAATTTGAACTTTATGACGTATGCATTACGAACTCTTTTCGCATGTTCGTAACAATATCATAGCATATTATAGTTTTCAATGTATAAAGAACTTTAACAACGTCACAAATCAGCGAAAGGGCCTCATTTTAATTTGGTAATAAATTAAGTTTTAGAAAAGTAATGATACACGTTTTTGTAGCAAATAGAAAAATAATAAAATAGTTGCTAATAGAAGTAGAATAAAAATAACGAAAAATATAAAAACATTATTTTACTACGCCGTGTGGTATCCGGCAGAATAGAAAAGAACACTCTCAGTTCTTACCGAGGTGTCGTAAGAGGCGACTAAGGTATGTGCCGTGTTACGGTATCCGGCTGCATAGAATAGACCACCCTAATTTCTTACCAAGGTGTCGTAAAAGGCGACTAAGGTAAGTTGACGTTAGGCAGGCGGCCGGTCGTAAAATACGTAGCCAAATCATGTGATAACATGTTTGTAACACGTTGTGCCGACCCCACTTAGAGTGGGGTACGGGCAGGAGAATGACTGATGATGATTAAAACATTATTTTCCTGTTATTTTTATAGGTAATACGCCATCTTGTTGTGATAATTTGCATAATGCTAATACATATGGCGTTTAGTCTTATTAGATAACGTAATCTGTGTTATCTTAATGTAATTAATAGCTTCATCTTATGATAATGTACGATGTTTGCCTATTAAATGGTAAATACAATACATCGGTGTATTATAATACATGACATTAGATTGTATCTACCATCATCCTGCCGTTATCCTACTTTAAGTGTGGGCGGCACAGCATGCTATAAACATGTTGTCACATGATTGGACTAGGTATATTACAACTGGCCCTTGCCTGACGTCAACTTACCTTAGTGGTTTTTAATATCACTCGGTAAGAAAGAGGGTGGTCTATTCTACTCAACCGGAATCCACACGGAGGTTCAACTTACCTTAGTCGCCTTTTACGACACCTCGGTTAGAGGGGTGTCCTATTCTACACAGCCGGATACCACACGGCGGGCGACTTACCTTAGTCGCCTTTTACAACACCTCGGTAAGAAAATGAGGGTGGTCTATTCTACTTAACCGGATACCACACGGCATAACAAAAAACATTGTACCTAGATAAATATTTGCACTCGACATAGCACAAAGGTAAAAAAAATAAAAAAGTATAAGAAATTGATGTAATATAGATAAAAAAAAAAATTAAGTAACTTAAACCCAAAGTAAGTAACTTAATACTTGTGTTATGGATGACGGACAACTAGTAGATATACTACATATATGAGTTTAAATACATACTTAAATACAAATACACATCCAGGCTCGAAGAACCAACAATTTGTTTTTATAGAAAATGTTGGCTCTCGGCGGGAATCGAACCCGCGACCCGCGGAGCTGAAGGCAGGGTCACTACCCACAGCGCCAACGGGTCAGTCTATATAGTATAAATTATTTTATTTTGTTCATTATATAGATGAATAAAGATGCTACTAATAAGATATATCAGATTCATCTGTTAAATTAGTCAAATATTGTATTGACTTTCACTAGTCCAGTTTGTTTTGCGTTAACAAGGAAAAAGTATGATAGACATAGTAGACCGTAATTGGTTCTAATTGGATCTAACAAGGCATCGTATCGGAACGCAAAACCAAAGGCTTCTAATGATGTTAACAAAGCCTATATGCCTATGGAAAATCACAGTACTGAAACGCTGTTTTTTTTTACTAAGACATTTACTAATTAAATTTTATTAGATCTTCTAACTTCTGTTGAAGAGACTTTTTAGCGCATTTAAACTTTTTTTTTATTGAAACAGGAAAGTTTCATCTTTACTTAATGTATTACTTCAGCTTTCAACTGCTATTACTTTTTAACTCGACTGACCTGTCTTGACTATTTAAGTGAGAGTGTTTTTAAATGATTTATAGAAGCAGGCGTTAGTTTGCGGTATTCCATATTACAGATACTCTAATATAATTCGCGTGTCTTAAGCGAATGTATGTAATGCTAAATGTATGAAGCATCATCAGGTTATATTTCGCCCCGAAAAAACCGATTTTGGTGGGACAAGATTTTGGTGGGGGTTGTGTGCATTGTTTGTGTGCATTGTTGCTGGTAAAGGCGTCTTGGGATACGTGTGGTGACTTGTCCTGCATGTGTAAAGTACGTAAATTTTGCCAGCTTCACACATGTGACCTAAATTTCCGCAAAAAACAATGTATTACGCGTGGACGAACTTGAAGTATAAAAATATTGAAATTAAATAACAGCGCCGTATGGCTTTAACAGTTGATCCGCTGGACTAAAATCAATGAAATTTGATATGATTAAGGAATATATACATCCGGGTGGTATTTCCCGTTTTCTCTTTAGGACCAAGATAAAAACAGATAACATTTTAACATCAAAACCTATGTGCGCGAAGTCGAACCTACTGCTTGTTATTATTGGTATTATATTACACTGTATATATAAAACGGATAGTCCACAATACATTTATTATATATATTTATATTTTGGTTATATTAGGTCCTTACATATGAAATTGGCGTTTTCTATGGGAGGAACATTAAGTCGTTTTTTTTAATGAAATATATTTAATTAATCAAAGTATGTAACATTGCTATGTATGCACTTTTGCCATCTCATAGGTAGTTCATTGATCCCCTTACTAAAAAAACCATTCGGGCGGTAATCAATAAAATCTTTGAAGGCGGTTTGGACTGCCCCATCGGAGTTGAATTTTTTGCCTTGCAAGTAGTTATACAAATTGCGAAAAAAATGGTAATCTGTTGGAGCAAGGTCCGGAGAGTACGGTGGATGTCTATGACATTCTAATTGAAGCTCCTCTGATTTGGTAGCCGTCTGTTGTGCAGTGTGTGGTCTAGCGTTGTCCTGAAGCAGCAGCGGCCTAGAGCGATTGACCAGCCTCGGTTGTTAAGCAGCTAGCTTTTCCATCATGGTATGCAGTTGCTGACAATAGATATTTGTCGTAATCGTCTGGCCAGATTTAAGAAAGCTGTAGTGAACGACACCGGCACTAGTCCACCAAACACTTACAAGCAACTTTTTTTTAGTCAATTTTCGCTTAGGGCAGGATTTGGCTGGTTCGCCAGGGTTCAGCCATTGCGATGAGCGCTTCCGATTATCGTAGAGGATCCACTTTTCATCACAGGTAATGATTCGATTTAAAATTCCTTCATTATTGTGCCGGTTGAGTAACGTAACGCAGCAGTCGACGCTCGTTTGTCGGTTTGCTTCACTCAATTCATGAGGTACCCACCTTTCAAGCTTTTTCCCCTTCCCAATTTGCTTCAAGTGGATTAGAATAGTTTTATCACTAACACCGGAGCCTGCAGCTAACTCGGACGTGGTTTGCGATGGATCCGCTTCCACAATAGCCTTCAATTCTTCATTATCAACTTTGGTCTCCGGCCGTCCACGAGGCTTGTTCTGCAGGTCGAAATTTCCAGAACGAGAACGTTGGAACCAAAAACGCACTGTGTTTTCTTTTGCGACACCGTCACCATACACATCATTAATCCTTCGAGCCGTTTCTGCAGCACTGGTGCCACGGTGGAACTCATACTCGTAAATAACGCGATATTTCATGTTTTCCATTTTGTAAACAGAGTGACACAAAGAAAAAAACAAAAGAAGAAAAAACAAATGAATTAGGGGGTTTGAAACACAAATGCATGAGTAAATAGCTGTATGAATTTGAATTTGTAATTCCTAACCATAAAGGTAATATTTGAGATCAAAGTGGCCAGTACGACAAAACGCCAATTTCATATGTAAGGACCTAATATATGGGAAACATAATATAACATTTCAAAGCGCTCAACTTTATGATAAATTACCCAAATATATTAAAGACGCTTAAAACATACATAAATTAAAAAAAATGCTAAAAAATATCTTTTACAAGTGTATGATAGAATATTTTATTTTTGATTTTACCCACAAATGTATTATTTTATTTTGTTAGTAGTGTTTGTTTATGACATTTTATGTTACGATATAAGTTTTTTGTTTAGCGCGCTCTTGCATGTGAAAATTTTACTTATTTAAGTTTTATTTTTAAGTTCTCATTTAAGTGAATGTAATTCTTATTAGAATAAAATTTTCTTAAACCGTATATTATTACTTTTGCATTATGGATCTCCGCAAAATAAACGCCTAATTCTATAAATAGCAATCATGTTTGCAAAAAATTAAGCTTCATTGAAACAATTATAAAGATTTATAGAAGCAGGCGTTACTTTGCGGAATTCCATATTACAAGCAATACAACAGAACTAACTACTTTGCTATAATCCGCACGGGTTAAGTGAATGCATGCAAAGCCAATGTGTATGAAGCAAGCAAAATCTACGCACCTTATACATGCAGGACCAGTCACCACATGCACCCCAAGGCGCAATTCACCAGCAACAACGCACAAAAAAGCAGCACACACACCCACCACCACAATCTCGACGATCGTTTCGCCCCGAAACCGAAGCATCATCAGGAGGATAGGCTCCACGACAAAAATCGTACTGCGATACGATTTTGCAGTACGATTTTTGTCGTGGAGCCTATCCTCCTGATGATGCTTCGGTTTCGGGGCGAAACGATCGTCGAGATTGTGGTGGTGGGTGTGTGTGCTGCTTTTTTGTGCGTTGTTGCTGGTGAATTGCGCCTTGGGGTGCATGTGGTGACTGGTCCTGCATGTATAAGGTGCGTAGATTTTGCTTGCTTCATACACATTGGCTTTGCATGCATTCACTTAACCCGTGCGGATTATAGCAAAGTAGTTAGTTCTGTTATATTGCTCGTATATTATTACTTTTGCATTATGGATCTCCGCAAAATAAACGCCTAATTCTATAAATAACAATCATGTTTGCAAAATATTAAGCTTCATTGAAACAATTATAAAGAATTCAGTAACGAAATTGAGTGCAGAATTTTTGTTTTTTTCC
Organism: Morpho deidamia; assembly: GCA_947086505.1. Taxonomy (NCBI): domain Eukaryota; kingdom Metazoa; phylum Arthropoda; class Insecta; order Lepidoptera; family Nymphalidae; genus Morpho; species Morpho deidamia. Next base: position 18,194,758 of record CAMTZC010000024.1, read on the forward strand.
AGCGTGCCCAACGGCTGCGCTTTAAACAAATCCCTTGTATTACATCTAAGCTGAATAAATGACTTTTAAATTTTAATTTATCCGCTCCATCGGGGTACTGCTTTTTTTGTGCGAGCTTTATTAATTCTATCAAACCGAGGCACCGAATAAATACAATCTCTTTAGGGGATTCATAATGAATTTACGGTTGAATATTTCTGAATTAATGGTAGGTTTGTTCGTCCTAGATATTCGGTGTATATAAAAAGGGTCCGCTGTCAGTTAAATTCCGTGTGGTATCCGGCTGACTAGTATATACCACCCTCATCACTTACCGAGGTGTCGTAAAAGGCGACTAAGGCAAATTGACCCGCCGTCTGCTATCTGGCTGATTAGAATGGACTATCCTCATTTCTTACCGAGGGGTCGTAAAAGGCGACTAAAGTAAGTTGACGTCAGGCATACGGCCGGTTGTAAAATACGTAGTCAAATCATGTGACAAAAGGTTTTTAACATGTTGTGCCGACCCTACTTAGAGTGGGATAAGGAGCATGATGATAAACTGTCAGTTGAATAAAGTTATTTTTATATAAATACTATCTGTGCCCACGACCTCGCCCACGTGGAAATCATTGTGTTACTACGGTGAAAAGTAGCCCTAGTGAGCCAAGTAATCAAAAAAGTCTCATCAAATTTGCTTTAACCGTACTGGAGAATGTTCTATTAACTTAAACCTTCCTAACAATCTTTTTGTAAGAACCGTACAAAAATCTGCTTAATAGATTTTGAGATAATTGAATACATACAGACAAACATCTCTGAAGGACTTTGTTTTGTAATATGTATAGATATAGTACGCTCGGTAATTTTATTTAAAAACAAATCAGGGGTATTTTCACTCCCGCCGTCTGATACCAGCCGAGCTATTATGACACTACATGGAATAGCGTAATTAACCTTTGTGTTCTAATAATATTGTAATGCTAATATGAGATAAGAATGTTAAGGTAACAAGAATTGATAAAATATGTATCGACCACGCTACTGGTGGCTAGGATGGGCCAACTTTGTGCTTATATATCTGCTAGCCATATACTGTCGGAACTGTCAATATCCACGGCACAGGTTTTACCTTAGTGTGGATTAATAAATTTTTTTCTCCTCTTTTATGTATTTAGTATAGTCCTGTTCGATTACTATTTCAGTTGATTTTAGTTAAGATATAAATGTATTTATAGGTAACCAACTTTTTTCGAAAATAAATAATTAAATAAAATATATTGTGCAAAAGACTACTTCACGTCAGTCTAATTGCTGACCTCATCTGCAAGAATTAAACCTATCTTAATTCATTATCATCATTATCTTCATTCTCCTGCCTTATCCCACTCTATATTTTAGCTAGCTATTTTATGGGCGGCCGCCTGCCTGACGTCGACTTACCTTAGTCGCCTTTTACGCCACCTCATAGGAAATGAGGGTGTCCGATTAATCAGCCAGATACCACACGACGGGTCAACTTACCTTAGTCGCCCTTTACGCCACCTCATAAGAAATGAGGGTGGTCGATTCTACTCAGACGGATACCACACGACGGGTCAACTTACCTTAGTCACCTTTTACAACGCCTCGTTAAGAAATGAGGGTGGTCGATTCTACTCAGGCGGATACCACAAGACGGGTTAACTTACCTTAGTCGCCTTATACATCACCTCATTAAAAAATGAGAGTGGCCCATTCTACTCAGCCGGATACAACCTTAGTCGTCTTAAAATCAATACATCTAAATTAATTTATCATTATTAATCAATGAATCACGATTCGCTCAGACAATATGTTCCGTATTAATCAATCATAATAAATGTCCCCAAAATTCTTTCGATTAGTGCCTAATCAATCTTCCAAAGACTGTGTATGGCGTGACAGAGTCCCGTATCACCGTACAAAATCCCTTTCAATAAACTTAATAAGATATATCTATACATTTCTTCGCTAAACCACCATTAAAATGACTGTATGTATACTGGTAAATATGCATCTCTGTAAATAATTCATAGAATTAGGCATTACTTGCCGAGATCAATATTTTTTCTATAATCTGCGATTATATATGTTATATACCATTTTATTATGAGACTAGCTGTGCCAGCGGCTTCGCCCGCGTGGAAATCAGCGTGTCACAATTTTTTTATGGAATTCAAATTTTAAACATAAAATTTGTTATTGTGAGTTAACCATAACAGATATAGACATGCTTTTTTTTTGTAGTATTTTTATAGATCTACAATTCCTTAGTACATTACTTTAGAGTGTCTCTGCTGGTTTATGCAGCGCACGCGACCAAAGTTCCCAGCGGGCAAGTTTTTTAACAACTGCGCGATCTCTTCAACACAATTTACATAATACCGATATTTACTATTTACCTAAACCATCCGAAAGTATTGCACTATCTTTTGATGAAAACCGTACAATAATCTGTTCAGTAGATTTTGAGAAAATCGATTACATACAGATAGACAGCTTTTTGTGACTTTGTTTTATAATATGTGTAGATATAACAAAACATAATATATATATATTATGTTTTGTTATAATAAAACGCCGCAATGCCGTTACCTTACAATAATAACTTTTAAAAATTTTCAAAATTTTATTTCGGTCAAAATTTTGTGTTCTCCACGCGGGTAAAGCCCCTAGCAAAGCTTGTCTATGATAAAGCAAATAGAAATTCTATGTAACGCTATACGTACTTCTCTGTTTTCATACTTGATACATAATTCGTAAAAACACATACACTACGAACCTTCACCACCACCATAATACACAAGCACTGCACACATTCACTATCACAAACTCAACAATCGTTTCGCCCCGTAACCGAAGCATCTTCAAGAGATAAACTTAACAACAAATTTGCAAAGCTTTGTCTAGTATTTTTGTTTTGCTAAATAATTAATAAAATATAGATATAATAACGAAATTATTTTGCTATAATCTGCGATTAAGTAAATACAAAATATATATAATCCTAAATGTAGAGTGGGCTATCCGTTCTTATACCCCAATATTTGCAGGATTCGCAAAAACACATGCACAAACCTTCACCACCGCCACCACAATACACAAGCACTACAGACGTTCACTACCACAAACTCAACAGTCGTTTTGCCTAATAATCGGAGCATCGTCAGGAGATAGTCCCACGACAAAATATAAATACAAATCAACGATCTCCTTAGTAAATCTGAGCTAATTGTGCTGGCCGTGATTTAAGGACAGAAGACGGTGTCTTATCAAAATTACCTTATACCTGATATCCTATTGTCCTGAACATAAACGAACAAAGGATTAACAAAATCCTATCTAACCTTATTAGTTCTCTAATCCTATCGCAGAGTCTACTTTCATCTCCGATTATATTTAGCTAGCAAAATGTCTTGTAGGGTATATTTTCTCTTAATAGGTTTTCTTCCAATCTGATGGTAGTTTTAAGATGTTTAAGTGAAAGGAAATTTTGCACGCTTAGTAATAAAGTGACCTAAGTAAAAATAATGTGTAACGGACTGTTACAATCCCACTGCTTGCCATAGACATCTTCTCTCCATTTCTGGAGGGAAGGGTTGGAGCTAAGACGCTGCTCTAATGCGGGTCTAGAATGGTCTAGATATATGCAGTTTTCCTCACGATGTTTTCCTTTATTAGGTGAGGTTTCGTAAAAGGCGACTCCCGCGCCAGGTGGCTGGTCGTAAAATAAATAGCCAAAACATGTAACAACATATTTGTAACATGCTATGCCGACCTCACTTAGAGTGGGATAAATGCAGGAGAATGATGTTGATAATAATAAATAAATATATGGGACATTTACACACACGGTCGTACGTCCCCAAAGTAAGTAACCTAATACTTGTGTTATGGATGACGGACAACTGGTAGATATACTACATACGTACATACTTAAATACAAATACACACCCAGCCTCGAAGAACCAACAATTTGTTTATAGAAAATGTTGGCCCTCGGCGGGAATCGAACTAGATATACTACATACATACATACTTAAATACAAATACACACCCAAGCCCGAAGAAACAACAATTTGTTTATAGAAATGTTGGCGAGACTCGAACCCGCGACCCGTGGAGCTGAAGGCAGGGTCACTGCCCACAGCGCCAACGGGCCAGTCAAGTGATGAACTAAAGAAAGTTACAAATATAATCAACAACTGTATTTTCGAAATCCATCAGATTATCTTAATCAGAAACCAAATTTGCTACTATGTGAGATGAACAATCGCTACGTCATTGGTCAATTTAACCCTACATAAATAGATCTTTAAGAAAATGGGGTGCCGAAGTGATTTTAGCCTGAACTTAATTAAATGCTAACAAATCACGACCGACTAGTCTGTCAAAGTTTAAAGTGATTTATTCAATTAAGGTTTAATGACAAGCAATGTCGAAATCGACATTGCTTGTCGTGTCAATGGAAGTGATGGTGATTTCTGTTGATTATTAAGATCGCTTTTGTAATTTATGTCGTAATTAAAAGAACATAAAAGCATTTTAAGTTATAAATAAACTGTTATATGAAAATTTCAAGTCAGGTTTTAAATTGCTTTTTAAGTCATGCAACAACGTAAACATAACACAATTTTTTGTTTGGTTTTCTCTTTGGTCCCTTATTTTGTATATTGGCAAAAATGCGGTTGATAAATGGGGAATATATATAATATAATAGTTAGCTGTGGTTGCGACTTTGCATACTGTTATAATATAACATTATATTTACAACTGAAATTTTGTACATAAAAATACTTATTGTAAGTTAACCGTTAGAGATAGCGAACTATCGATGCTATTGCGGACATTTTTGTAGTATTTTTGTAAGCAATATAACAGAAACAACTACTTTGCTATAATCCGCACGGGTTAAGTGAATGCATGCAAAGCCAATGTGTATGAAGCAGGCAAAATCTACGCACCTTATACATGTAGGACCAGCCACCACATGCACCCCAAGGCGCAATTCACCAGCAACAACGAACACAAAAGCAGCACACACACCCACCACCACAATCTCGACGATCGTTTCGCCCCGAAACCGAAGCATCATCAGGAGGATAGGCTTCACGACAAAAATCGTACTGCGCCGCGCTACCCATGCAAGCAGTCTTAAATAGTTCAACTCCCACCAATACCCTCCCCTCCGAACACATGCAGCAAAACGGAATTAGATACATTTTCTTGCTCGTTAATTAAGTGACCATTGTTATTTTTTATTATCTCAAGGTGCTCTAACGTATTGAGACGGAGTCCCTTATCACAAGTGTGGAGAATATGAAATGAATGGTCATTAGGCACTTTATGACCGCTTTCTAGCAAATGTTTTGCAAAATTAGAATTTTGTGGTTTATTATTCCTAAACGCAGCCATATGTTCCCGGAATCGAACCGCAAAACTTCGGCCAGTCTGACCCACATATGTACCGTTGCACTCAGGACAATCTATTTTTGTAGATCTACAATCTTGTACAATACTTTGGTATATCTCTGCTGTATAAAGCTCCCAGCAGGAAAGTTTTTTTACAACTGCGCTCTCATTTCAACCTCTCTCTCTCAACAATCTCTTCATTTACATTAAAGCATAATGTTACATTAACTTAAACCTTTCGGAATAATTGCACTATCTGCAAATAAGAACAGTACAAAAATCTGTTCAGTAGATTTGGAGAAAATCTATTACATATAGACAGACAGCTTTTGAGTACTTTTTTCATAAATAAGTATAGATTTTCGTCTTGATATATATATACTACAACGCTTGCGATTTACTACTAGCCAGAATAGAAATTCAATGCCTTATCGACCCAGCTATACAATCTGTTATTAACTAACCCTTTATTAATCCTTCACTGACTGATTACCTATACAATAGGGTGTTCAACCTGAAGTAGTTATGGGCAAAACTCCATTAGAAGCTGAAGGATTGAATCTGGCTCCGACTGCTCTGACACTTGAGTTCATACGAGAAGATTTATTAATTTTCACTCGACTATTAAGCTGTCAATAGCAGTGTAAGGATCGATTTAATAGTATTTGGTAATATAAGGCAAGTTTTAACGATGAAACTTTCGCAACAAATTCAATATAGCTGATCATATTTAGTTGTATACTATAAACTTTTTTAGTAATTTTGTAACCATTTTTCAGACATTTTTTAAAAATAATTGAATTTTTAAGCCCTTTTATTTAAATACTTATCTTCACATCTAGCAACTTACAATATGTATACAGTAAAAATTTGCACTAACCAAATCAAATCACAGGTATGCCTCAAGGCTCAATCTCGGGTCCCTTCTTGTTTTTGATGTATAGTAATGATTTGCCATATTTTTTTGATACATCATTAAATTTTAAGATTGATAATAACTTTTTAACACTCGAAATCAGTAATGTTTAGATTTTTCACTAATGAAAAGAATAAGCACAGTAAACGTCCATTCAAATCAAACGCTATTTGACTTTTTGTACTGCGTCAAAATCAATTTACATAATAAACTATATCTATCAGTTTCATTATCTCTTATTTAATCATGTTAAGACACTCCAAGTACATACCATCGTCACCTAATAGAATGTGTGTGAGAGATTTAAGAGAAAGTACGTTTAGAGTATATGCTTCTTCTTAACAGGTGGACTGATTTTAATTAAAGATACAGATAATCTTAAAATTAACTTAAATTAATCTTGTAATATTTGGTGATAATTGAAGAATATTTTAAACGGTCAATGACAGTTTTTTTTGAGCGTATTGAAACAAGATTAAGCCATAGCAACGCGTGTCCGAACCGCTAGTACAAAATAAACAATTCCGTTATCGCGATAGAGTTAGAATTATTAATGCTTTTGAACCTTTCCTGTAGAATGTTATCCTAACACGATCCTTTTTAGGGACCTAGATAAATTGAAGATCGGATGGTGTAACATATAAAGGTGTGGTTTTATTGAAATTGACATTTATAAGGTGTTATTGACAGTCATTCATTTTTAAACTCCTTATCCGATGTCAGGAGGGATACGTACTTTATATCAGAAACTTTCTTACGTACGTACAATGTTACGTTATGTACGACGAAAAATTTGTATACAATTGAAAAGAAGGTTACCATCGAACACATTATTTCCAGAGCATCGGTTTTTGATTGAATTAAATTGTCTTATTCTTTACCGCTTTTATAGAGTAATTAATACATTATCTTTGCATATTGATTGCAAGAATCCTTTGAGAGTTGATTAAGGGGACAAAGTGATTAGCTACTACCCTGTCAGAAGTGTGGCATTAACTATCTCTAATTTTGTTTTTGCCGGAAAGCGCATGATTTATAAGTATCTATATAGATAAATTGAGGCATACACTCTTATAGAAAACTCATGGTGACGTCGGTATTTTTGATCCGCGAATCAAAAGATTCAAATTGAATTGTAAAATGAAAATTCAAATTTAAATACAGAGTATTCTTTATTTAGAATATTCAAATTATAAAAGCTACCACTAAGGTATTCGGAACGAAAAAAATGACCTAGAAAATCGGCGGTAACTAATTTCGAAAAAAAAAATCGAAAGTGCTTACACTCGAATTATCTGATGCGTAGCTGGTTGCAGTTTATATCCAAGTTTTTTTTTCTTACATAATCTACAGACGGACGGTCTCTCGCATTTAATTAGTATTGATGTATACAGTGAGGCGTTAATAAAGTCCAGAAAATGTCGGTACCAAAATTCCGCGTTAATAGTAAAAATAGGTATAAGAACTCGTCTTACTTGAATCTGCTGGAGTGTCGCTAATTCGATTTATCCCTATTTGCAGGGCATTAGTTATAGTCGGATGCTTGAGACACTTCGCAAAGGCGCCTCGAGTTTTTTCCTTTGAAATCGAATATTACCTAACTGATTCCGTTCGACTGGCACGAGTAATATTGGAGCGAAGATAATGTCCACAAAGATGTACTTTGTTACTATTTATTCCACATTATCTAAACTTATTATAAAACAAAGCCTCAAAAAGCTGTTTGTCTGTACGTAATCTACAGAATGGATTTTTATACGGTTTTCATATATACAATACATAGATAGTGCAATACTTCTGGTTAAAGTAAATAGTACATATCGGTATTATGTAAATTGTGTTGAAGAGATCGCGTAGTTGTTAAACTTGCTTTCTGGAAGCTTTAGTCGCGTGCGCTGCGTAAACCAGCAGAGATACGCTAAAGTAATGTACTAGAGAATTGTAGATCTATAAAAATATTCCAAAAAAGTCCGCCGCAGCATGTCTCTATCTCACACGGTTGGTTTACAACAACTATTTTTATATTTAATGTATTCCACGCGGGCGAAGCCGCAGGCACATCTAATTTTATGATATAATACAATAATACTAATGTCTGACGCAATGTGCGTAGATACTTTAGAATCTTTCCATATGGGAAACGGCATCAAGACCTGGAGCTGCGGTAGCTACGACCGGATCCGGCAAGCAGCGAGAGTATGCATCTCTCATCAAGAGTTATATATTTGTGCCGTTTGAAGTTGAGACCCTATGGCCATAGAGTTAAAGTGCAAATTGTTTTTTATACGTTTAAAGACCTCGGTTAATCGCCTCTTCAGGTGACAAAAGCGAGCCCTCTGTTTCGCATAGAGAATCAGCTTAGCAATTCGATGCGGAAATGCTGCCAGCATTATTGAGACCATTCTACGTTGGCATGATGTGTGAGTTATTAGATAGAAATAACGTCTAAATTTTTGTTGTAAAGAAAATACTTATCAGGTCTACCTTAAATATGTGTCTGTTCTTAGAATGAAAAGAGGAAAGTTGCAGGGCAATGAGCGGAAATTCCGTCGCATGCACTTTCCGTCTGTGGATAGCACTTTCCGTTTTATAATTGTTTCTGTCCTTACAATATTGCTTGCAGGGAAAACAATTTAAAAACTGAGACATCAATATTTATTCAATTAATCTTTCGCAAGCACTTTTAATCGCCAAATAGATTTAATTTCCCGAGAAGAACTAGCAAGACATCAAAACAAGTTAAATTTTTGGCCTCCAGTTAAAATGGCTACTCGGCTTAAATTATGATGATACAGAAGCATTGATGTAAAAACTCAGCCACGCACTCATTCACACACACACCATACACAAAAACACACGCACACAATACATTATTTTGCTATAATTATATTTCCCATTATGTATGAAATGTTATGGAAGAGCGGGGCTTCCTGTCACAAGTACTAGTAGAAATACTAGTAACTTACTAGGATGGTCCCAGATTCTGTATATAATTTTTATAATGTATTTGTGATGGGAATAATTATTTTTCAATTTTTGATTTTTTAAGTTATGTCATTTAAAAAAAAATTGATATACAATCTACCATCACGCTGCTAAGAGGTCATAAACACTAATAGCAAATTATATTATGTAAAGTTTATTATAAGTATGAAAAAAAATCTTTTGATTACTCTAAAAACTTACAGTACTTTCCAGTAGACGTATTATTAATATAATAATATAAACAACGTGATCCTTCATCATTCTCCTGCCCATATCCTACTTTAGGTGGGGTCGGAACGCCATGTTTTAAACATGTTTATTTTAAACAGCCTGTTCTTGTGATATTGTTTGCGTCTACTTAAATGTTGAAATAACCTTAATCATGTGCTACGCGTTTGCTACGACCAATTTACATTTACTTAGCCGCTTACTTACGCCGATGTGCAGATAGATAGGTTAATCGACCTATTGTTGTTATACGCACGTAGCATATGGTTAAGGATATTTAAAAGATATAAGTAGACGCAAACAATATCGCAAGAACAGCTTATATGATAATAAGTCACGCAAACAAGGATTAGAACTGGGATTAAGGATATTTCAATACTTTATTTGACGCAACGAATTGGCAGGTACAACTTATCTAGTTAAAAATAAATAAATGTATATATGGGATACTTATACACATGATCGTCCGTCACCAAATTAAGTAACTTAATACTTGTGTCATGGGTGACAGACAACTGGTAAATATATACTTATATAATATTAAATACTTAAATAGAGTTAGAAAATATTGGCTCTTGACGGGAATCAAACCCGCGACCTGTGGATCGTAGGCACGGTCACTGCCAACTGGACCAACGGGTCAGTCATTTATACACGTACAACGACGTACAAGAATCAGGTATATATATGTTTTATTAAATATTTATATCAAAACATAAATGTATATTGTGTAAGTTAATTAACAAAAAAAAATCAAAAAATTTTCATGAAATTTGCTTAAAAGTTTTATTGTTACAAAATGTATAAAATTTCATTGAAATTGCTGCTATTGGATAGTTACAAAAATTTAACTTATTTATAACATGTTTCAATGATTGCATAGTTACAATATGTATATATTTGTCGTGTAATATTCCATTTCACTTCAATTACAAAGTAACTAAATACTTATAAAAATCTATTCCGCTCCACTGTTTTCCAAAAATCAAAACTATTACAATTTCAATAAATTAACTTAGCAAAGCCTCTATTTTATTTCCACATCAATATAAATACGTCAATGTTCATCGCTTCTCAAAGATTTACCACGATAAATTCGAAGAGATTCCATAAACATTGGATTAATAGTAAGAAAATTCAAATTTCAAAATATTCTTTATTCAAGTAAACTTGTAAACAAGTGCTTTTGAATCGTCAACTTTACTGCTGGTTCGGAAAGCCGTCCTACCGAGAAGAGCCAGCAAGAAACTCGGTGGAGCTCTTTTAAAAAAGAAGATTCTTAATACTAATTACATTTTGTCATAGCTATCCTGCACAAGGTCAAAGAGCAGCTATATCCACGCATTCTTATCATCAATGTAAGCCTCCACGGTATAATAGGCTTTCTGTATCAGCCTCTTTTTAACAGTATTTTTAAATTGCTGTAATGGCAAAGTTAAAATTGATTGTGGAATTTTGTTATAGAATCTTATACCCAAACCCACAAACGACTTACGTACTCTTACAAGACGCAAAGCAGGAGCCGCAAGCTTATGTCGGTTCCTACTTTGTCTATTATATACATCGCCAATCTTTTTATAATTATGTATATTTTTATGCACAAAAATCAAATTGCTAAAAATATACTGTGAAGCTAACGTAAGAATACCTGTTTCCTTAAACTTCTCTCGCAGGGACTCACGCGAATTCAAATTATAAATGTATGGCCACGTATGGCTCTTTTTTGCAATACAAAAATTTTCTCAATATCAGCGCATTTACCCCATAACATTATTCCATAAGACATAATGCTATGGAAATAAGCAAAATAAACTAGTTTTGCTGTTTCGACGTCTGTAAACTGTCTTATCTTTCGAATAGCATAGGCTGCTGAACTGAGTTTCCCTGCGAGAGCTGTTATGTGTGTGCTCCATTGGAGTTTTGTATCCAACGTCATTCCCAAAAATACAGTTGTATTTTCTGTTGTATTTTCAATGATTGGATGGTTACAATATGTATATATTTGGCGTGTAATATTCCATTTCACTTCAATTACAAAGTAACTAAATACTTATAAAAATCCACTTCCACTGTTTTCCAAAGATTCAAAACTATTACAATTTCAATAAATTAACTTAGCAAAGCCTCTATTTTATTTCCACATCAATATAAATACGTCAATGTTAATCTCTTCTCAAAGATTTACCACGATAAATTCGATAAGATTCCATAAACATTGGATTAATAGTAAGATATTGCGTGCAATGTAGCGATTGAGAGTCCTAAAAAACAGAACATGTCCATTCAATTCAACCTTAATTGGGCTTTGAATTTATAGGGATAACCATAAAATTTACTTACATATAGAAAATGCGTCCCAATGGCTCCGGGATAGCTTTAGTATTAACCAACACAACTCATTTATAACATGTCTTTCAATGATTGCATAGTTACAATATGTATATATTTGGCGTATAATATTCCATTTCACTTCAATTACAAAGTAACTAAATACTTATAAAAATCTATTCCGCTCCACTGTTTTCCAAAAATCAAAACTATTACAATTTCAATAAATTGACTTAGCAAAGCCTCTATTTTATTTACACGTCAATATAAATACGTCAATGTTCATTGCATTAATAGTAAGAAAATGCGTGCAATGTAGCGATTGAGAGTCCTAAAAAACAGAACATGTCCATTCAAGTCCTTAATTGGGCTTTGAATTTATAGGGATAACCATAAAATTTACTTACATATAGAAAATGCGTACCAATGGCTCCAGGATAGCTCGAATTAACCAACACAACACAACACACACATTCAGTACATTAATAAACACAAAGTACTTCAACACAACACTGTTACGTTTCTACGGATACTGTCCTTCACACGCGAGCATTCGATATTTCCGGAATTCTGTGTTCGTATTACGAATACGTCGTGTCCTTCGCCGGTTCGGAACACACTGAACAGTGTAGATCCGGCTGTATGTCTGAATATATCCGTCTCCCTTACACCCGTGTGGATTTAGCATTCCGATGTGTCGTGTCTCGCTCCCGCGAGCTAAAAGAGCGTAGAGTACTCATAATACGTATAGGTCAATATGAAACCTCCTTGGGTGCTGGAGGCTGCAGTTAGAGTGACAATAATATACGTAAAAGAAAACCCCATTTATATCAAATCAAATCAAATCAAAATATTCTTTATTCAAGTAAACTTGTAAACAAGTGCTTTTGAATCGTCAACTTTACTGCTGGTTCGGAAAGCTGTTCCTGCCGAGAAGAGCCAGCAAGAAACTCGGCGGTTGCTCTTTTTAAAATATAAATCTTAGAACTAGTTACATTTATTTATTACTGTCTTGGACAGGGTAGAAGTGCACCTATATCCACACATCCTTATCATCTAAGTAATCTTCAACAGTATAGTAGGCTTTCTGTATCAGCCTCTTTTTAACAGTGTTTTTAAACTGCTGTAATGGCATGACCGAAATTGATTTCGGAATTTTATTATAGAATCTTATACCCAAACCCAGAAACGATTTACGTACTTTTGCTAGGCACAAAGCAGGAGTCGCAAGCTTATGTCGGTTCCTACTTTGTCTATTATTTACATCACCTATCATTTTATAATTCTTTATATTTTTATGTACAAAAATTACGTTATTTAAAATATACTGTGAAGCAAATGTTAGAATACCTGTTTCCTTAAACTTCTCTCGCAGGGAATCACGCGGACTTAAATTGTAGATGCCACGTATGGCTCTTTTTTGTAATACGAAAATTTTTTCACTATCCGCGCATTTACCCCACAGCAATATTCCATAAGACATAATGCTATGGAAGTAAGCAAAATAAACAAGTTTCGCTGTTTCGACATCTGTAAATTGTCTTATCTTTCGAACAGCGTAGGCTGCTGAACTAAGTTTCCCTGCAAGAGTTTTTATGTGTGTGCTCCATTGGAGTTTTGAATCCAAGGTCACTCCCAAGAATACAGTATATAAAAACTAAACTAAACTAAACTTTACATAAATATTAAAGACAAACGAAGGTCGTACATTATTAACTGTACTTTTACTTTAAAAAATATCACTATAGAAAATTTAAATAGAATCGTGTAATTTACTTTATGTTGTGGAGAAGAACATTGATTATATATAGTGTAGCGCCTAAAAGAATTGTGAATTTTAAGGGGACCTATAACTTGGAAGTGCAAGGAAAAACTAACTTTTTTAATAGTTCGCAGAGTGAAGTCATAGATGGCAATACTCAATAACTCAGTGATTTTAATTTAGGTCTCTTTAATATATAATATATGAAAACGAATAAGTGGGATAGCGCGACCTCTTCCCACCTATCCAAATAAGAATAAAGCCCAGACATATACAGAATTGTTTTTTTTTCGGAAATTGACAATATGCTGTTAGAATTGAGAGCTTTTACTGCGTCACCGGGAGAACGGGCGAACGTAGAAGCGTCGCCGGGTGTCAAAAAGTCGAGAGCTACTCGAGCTAGGCTCGCAGCTTTGCCTTAAGGATGCATTTTATGAGGGCGGACCTCGGCTTAAAGCCACGCAATATGGCTGTGCTTGTGGGAAAGTCCTTGGTCGGGATTGGACGCCCCGCTAAACTTAATAAAGTGAGGATTTCGTCTTCGCTAGTGTTGTATGTATGTCTGTATGTGCAGTGTTCTGGCGATGACAATCAAGATGAGATCGTCGGAATCAGTACCTACGCTCTTAGGGCATCCGTGGATTCGGGCTCTGATTTTTTTATTGAAGCAGCCGTAATCGACCATCCTCGCGATCAGAGGTGTACCTCTGTTTTTTCGAAAAAATTGAATAAAATTGCACTGAGTTTAAATAGCGTTAGGATAGCTGTCAAAACTCGCATCTAAAACCGAAGACACCCTATTTAACTGGCTCTGTGCCGGCTTACGCATGCGTAGACGAGCGAATGTCACAGAGTCGTACACACCCCGGCCACAGAGTAGTTGTTACAGAGGCCTCATACTCCTATAGTTAGTTTTAGTTATGTTTAGTTTACATTAGTTGAAAGCGGGAGAGATCTTATTCATCGCTCTGCGTGGGATGACATTTAAGCTCTACATTTCATATATCATAATTTCATGTACATTTTGTTATGCAAAATTTTGGTAGACTGCCGGTTTTAAAAATAATCAGCGAAATCGTGTACCTACATGCTTAAAACATGTTGTGGCGACCCCTCTTAGAATGGGATAAGGGCAGGAGAATGATGAATGAGGATTTTTTTTACGTAAAATATCATTTTTGGTATGAACAGACAATTAATTGACTTGAAAATGACTTAGATATTTGAAATTCCTTGTATCGTTTTTTTTATTTAAGAGGTTAGTTGTTTAATTCTAATTCAAATTCAAAATATTCTTCATTCAAGTAAAATTGTAAACAAGTGCTTTTCAATTGTCAACTCAGTAGAGTTCCGAGAAGAAACGAAAAGAAAGAAGAACATGTTATAAACATGTTGTCACTTGATTTGGCTACGTATGTATTTTAAGACCGGCCGCCTGCCTGCGTCAACTTACCTTAGTCGCCTTTTACGACCCTTCGGTAAGAAATGAGGGTGGTCTATTCTACTCAGCCGGATACCACACGGTGGACTTTGTTTTATACTAAGTATAGTTAAGTAAAAGGAATCAATAAAGCAACAAAATATGCTTTATCAAATATCTCCATCTTAATAAACAAGTGATATACAACGAAATACCCTTAAATTATATTAAAACTAAGTAATGATACCACCGATGAAGTTAATTGTATAGACATACATCGATGGTTGGTTTTGGAAATAATAAATAAATGTCACATTAAACTTTCAATGGATATGTAGCGATATAAAAAAATCAATTCGCCTCGTCCAGGACGGGGAATGATAAATATTATAGTACGGGCTCTTCGGTGTTGATTAGACGAAGGGTAATGGCTATAGATAAATCAAAAGGTAAACCATTCAGGGTTGCTAATGGATTGGGGACTAATTAAAATCGTTTTATAACGTGAAATCAAAAATGTATTTTTTGTAGAATCCTTCTTTAAAGTAATATACATTAATATAAGACGGAAAACTTGGAACACAATTTTAAAATTGCGGAAAAGTGTGAGAGCATTCTTAAAGCTTTTATAAAAGAGGGCATAAGAATAGAACATACGTTTTTTTAACATCTCGCTGCTAATTAGAGGGCTAATATGTAAACACCAGCTATACTCATGTCTGATTTTATCTGGTCACTACCCCCGATTAGTTTCGAGCCCAACTGGGGCTAACTCATGAGCTCTTATTCATGAGCTCTTTACACAACGTTATCGAGGTGGGAACTGTTTACCATATATATAATTACAAGGCTGTTTCTTAATGCTTCAATACAGATTGGTAGGTTATTAGAAAAACTGTCATAGCTCAGTGGTGACGCCGTGCTACTCTCTAGAGGCGACAATCCTATTCTTCTGGAAGGCTTAAGTGTATATATGTTTTATGTAATTTTATATTTTATAAAAGTGGTCGCTTAGTTGAAGACAAACTTGCCTGTTGGGAGCTTTAAGCCACGTTTACCAGCAGAGATAAAGTATAGTACTAGAGAATTGTAGACCTACAAAAACACTACAAAAAAGTCTGCGACAGCATGTCTCTATTTCTTACGGTTGACTCACAATAACTACTTTTCATCATCATCTTTCTCCTGTCCTTATCCCACTCCAAGTGGGGTCGGCACATGTTAAAAACATATTGTCATATGATTCGGCTACGTATTTTACGACCGGCCGCCTGCCTGACTTCAGGCATAACTACTTTTATGTTTGAAATTTCAATTCGGGAAAAAAATTGAGACTTTCACGCCGACGGAACCGTTGGCTCAGCTAGGTTGTTATAAAACTTAGACTGACACTTGTAATAAAATTAAGCGCGATTTTTACCATAGAGTTATTATATTAGAGTAGGGAAGCCTAAAATGTACCATATTACAATAAAGGGAAAGCAAATATATCTATATATCTCTTTTTATTATGTGTGATTAGACAATGAAGAAATATACGAGTTTCATGATCCTTCTGATTTTTTACTGTGACACTCACTTTCAGGTCAGCCTATGGCTCATCTACTCTAGTATAATAACCATAGAGTTACTCTACAAATGAAGTTTTTCATCTATCCTTTATTTACGCGTGCGTAGTGAGCGAATTTCATTTTGAAGGTATGCTATAAATATTAGTTTTTTTTTTAATTAAGAACGCGCCATGATTATTTCTCTATACATGTGATTAGACACGTATAGAGAAATAAAAATTCACGTATAAAGAAATTCTCTATACGTGTGATTAGACAGTGGTGTAAGGGGGAGGCTCACCTCAACCTCACCTGCACGTGGTGCACCCTGCAGATTTACCAACGCGGCTCTGGCGACCGACGAATGGCGGTATAACCATTCAAATAGCTGACTTTAATATTACCAGACCGACAGTGGGCAGCAGCACTGTCGGTGCGACATGGTCAGCGCTGCAATCACCAACCCGCATGCCAAGCGTGGTGATTATTGGCAATACCCTTCATGGATAAACACAAAAAGCCACAGCCCCTAGTTCCCGGCAGCCCCGCTATTCCCCCCTCTGGCAGCGATTCGGGTAACGGTGGGGCAGGGCGTGTCAAGAATCTCCGGTAGAGATTCCGCTGCCAACCCCGACGACTTGTTTAGCCGCTGGATCCAGGCGGCGCAAGATTGTTTGGTGTGGAGATCCCGTGAAGAGACCTTTGTCCAGCAGTGGACATCCATCGGTTGACGAAGAAGAAGAAGAAGTGATAAGACAAAGATAAGTATACGAATATAATCTTTCCTGTCATTATTTATTGTCACACTCTCACACAAAGTGATAAACTAGATTACGGAACTCTAGTATTATAATTCTATGATGGTAACTCTATGGTTTTCACCCTTCATCACCCTTGCGAAGCAGATACAGGTCTCTAGTTTGAATTAATTTATAATCTGCCTAACGTCTTGGGATTTCTTATTAAATTATATTAGATAAATTTTGGCAAGGCTTAAAAACTTTAATCTGAAATTACGTGGGATACGGTGAGCGTTCAGGAGTTTCTAATACGGCTGCAAACTTCTTGGTGAATTACTAAAGACGCGGGATTATATTATACGTAATTTTGTCTGTGCGTTGAAGATAAATTGAAGCTAATTTCAACGTTAAAATTGAAGGTACGTTAGAAAAATGGGAGGGGATGAATTTTGTTCTATCCGTACCTTAAAAGTAAAATAAAGTAAAGTAAAGTAGCGGCCTGTTACAATCCCACTGCTGGGAGTAGGCCTCCCCTCTCCGTTTCTGGAGAGAAGGGTTGGAGCTAAGACCTGCCACGCTGTTCCAATGCGGATTGGTAGGTTACACATATCTCCAGAATTCTCTAGAGATATGTAGGTTTCCTCACGATGTTTCGAGCACGATAAATTGCAATTATCATTTAGACACATGAATTTTAATAGAAAAACTCGTTGGTGCCTGCACGGGTTTGAACTTGTGTTCCACTCGAAAGAGTCGCACGGTCCCACCGCTGGGCTATCACAGCTCTGTACCTTAAAAAGTATATCTCATCTTTTTAATAAAAAAAGCGATATTAGTAATAGGCAAACTAGGAACCGAAATAAATTAATAATACCAAGGCTAAGGCGAAAGTACGTAGATCGTTTGTGGGCTTCGGTATACTTTTTTATAATAAAATTCCTCAATCAATTTTGGACTTGCCTTTACACAAGTTCAAAAAAGCAATTAAAGAGACTCTCATTAATAAAGCTTACTATAATGTTGAAGACTATGTCAATGATAAGAAAGCTTGGAACTAAATTGCGACCAGCTATGTACTAGACGATATTATAATCTAAGTTTGCCAACAATAGTTAATACAAAACTGTAATATTTATTTTTTAAAAGAGTGACCGCCGAGTTTCTTGCTGGTTCTTCTCGGTTAGAGCACCTTTCCGAACCAGTTGTAGCTTCAATTTAATTTTAATTTGACGATTCAAAAGTGCTTGTAATAGGCCAATTTGAATAAAGACTTATTTGAATTTGAATTTGAATTTGAATATGTTAATTGATAGAATAAACAAGTCATAACTATAAAGCAAGTCACGTTTAAGACAGCTTTTAACAAATCAAACCAATCCTGGCAGCAGCATCAGGTCATGCTTATTATAAACATGCTACGTCATCGGGACTGGATGTAAAATTTCAGCTCAATCGGACACCGGGAAGATTCCGGACACCGGAAACTTGCAAGATTCCACCTTCCACCCTAGAATAGACCACCCTCCTTTCTTACCGAGGTGTTGTAAGAGGCGACTAAGGTATGTTCCGTGCGTTATCCGATTGCATAGAATAGACCATGCTCCTTTCTTACCGAGGTGTCGTAAAAGGCGACTAAGGTAAGTTTACGTCAGGCAGGCGGCCGGTCTTAAAATACGTAGCCAAATCATATGACAACATGTTTTGTCGTGGAGTCTATCTCTCGATGATGCGTCGGTTGTAGGGCGAAACGATTGCTGAGTTTGTCATAGTATCAAAAACTGCACGCTGTACCAGCTGGTTCCTTTCATGAGGAGAAAATTTCAAATTGTTTATAGACATGAAGAATATTTTAAATTTCAAGTTAATGATAATGCCAGTAATCTTGCTAATACCCGTCGCATTTGAGGCAGCTGGCGAGAATGCTCCATTCTTCGGTCGTCAGAACCTTGTCAGTTGTTAACATGAACAGCATACAAAGGACTTTGTTCATAAAAAAAGTTTACTACAGAAATTTTGAAAAAGTCTGTAAAAAGTTTTCAATACCTTTTTAATTTAAAAATGCCTAAATATTTAATCTGAAAATACCGAACCCTCTTTACTAATATCCGCATTCCATCATATCTTTAACGTTCTCTGGAGGGAAATATTTTCTTTTAGAGAAGCTATATTAATTTTTCGAGCATAGGTAGCTTGAAGACATTAATTTTTTTTTATTTGAGTGTGTACAAAATTCTAGAAGATTATTCTGTTGATGCGTGTTCCGTGTAGTAAAAATACCAAATAATTTATAGAATTAAGCGTTACTTTGCGGAGATCCATAATGCAAAACTAAAAAGTATAATTATAGTGCTATAATCCGCGATAAAGTAAATAGAAGATATATATAACGCTAAATGTAGAGTGGACTATTTATTTTCAAATCCGCTACATGCAGGATTCGTAGAAACACATGCACGAATCTCCACCACTGCCACCATAATACATAAGCACCACACACGTTCATCAACATCGTCCCGCCCTTATCCCACTCTAAGTGGGATCGGCACAACATGCTACAAACATGTCGTCACATGATTTGGCTATGTATTTTACGACCGGCCTGCTGCTTAAACTTAGCTTAAGCTTAAGTATCTAAACTAATTGTTCATTTAATAGTTTTTAGTGCAGTAGATGTTGACGATTCAAAAGCACTTGTTTACAAGTTTACTTAAATAATAAAGAATATTTTGAATTTGAATTTGAATGAATGGATACACATAATTTTACTTTTGTTTTATAAATATATGGGACACTTAACGCCGTGTGGTATCCGGCAGAATAGAATAGACCACCCTCCTTTCTTACAGAGGTGTCGTAAGTGGCGACTAAGGTAAGTTGACGTCAGGCAGGCGCATAAAATACGCAGCCAAATCATATGACAGCATGTTTGCAACATGTTGTGCCGACCCCACTTAGAGTAGGATAAGGGCGGGAGAATGATGATGATAAAATATATGGGATACTTACACACACGGTCGTCTGACCCCAAAGTAAGTAACTTTATACTTGTGTTACGGACAACTGGTAGATATGCTACATATATAATTTTAAATACTTACTTAAACACAAATATACGCCCAAGCTCGAACCAACAAATTGTTTATAGATGTTGACTCTCGGCGGGAATCGAACCACCATTGACTGCGCCAATGGGCCAGTCAGTTGCTAAAACTACAACCTTAATTACTTAAGTACGTTGATGGTTGAGGAATTTCAGGAGCAACATTAATTCCAGTGGATTACAAACTCATGTTGATACACGGAAAAGGATCCTTAACTAGCTGATGTAAGCTAGCTTGTGTCAGCATGTTAAGTCCTTAAATGAAAAGCTTTTGGTATTTAATCCCTCGCGTTGTGGTCAAAAAGGTTTGTACCTGTTATTCATTAAAACAAAATAGTTGATACGGACATAAAAAATCTACTAATGAAAATTTTTGTAAAAAATTTGTCTAATTTATAATTGCAATTTATCACACACTTTTCAGCGAAGAAAAGCAAGGAAAGTTTGGAAACCTGCATAATTCACATTGGAGCAGCATTATGGGTGTAAGCTCTAAACCTTCTCTCTGAAGATGGAGAGAGGAGGCCTTAGCCTAGCAGTTGGATAATAATAGGCTTTGCAATTTTGTTGTGGAGCTTATCTTCAGATAATGCTTCAGTTACGAAGCGAAACGATGTTGTAGGAAAATACGACTAAGGTCAGTTGACGTAGGGTGGGCAGACCGGTCGTAAAACACCTAACCAAATCATGTACCAACATGGTTAATACAAATTGTGACAACCCCATATAGAATGGGAGAAGTGGATAATTCTGTAATCTCATAAAAATGTATTTATCAGAATTTATCTGTGTAAAAATACACCTAAAAAATTTCCCTAGCAGCATCCGTGCGGAAATCCAACTTGAATTGTGATATAGCAAGTAACTCAAATCGTACATTCGACAAAGGAACATATGGAACCACTTGGAATAAGTCTGACGACGCTCTAAGCTTCGAATACAAATAAGGTGTTATCGGATTTCTTATTGCTTTGAATAGAAACATTTTAATGCACTGAAGGATGATTTATAGAAGCAGGCGTTACTTTGCGGAATTCCATATTACAAGCAATATAACAGAACTAACTACTTTGCTATAATCCGCACGGGTTAAGTGAATGCATGCAAAGCCAATGTGTATGAAGCAGGCAAAATCTACGCACCTTATACATGCAGGACCAGCCACCACATGCACCCCAAGGCGCAATTCACCAGCAACAACGAACACAAAAGCAGCACACACACCCACCACCACACCAATCGTACTGCAGTACGATTTTTGTCGTGAAGCCTATCCTCCTGATGATGCTTCGGTTTCGGGGCGAAACGATCGTCGAGATTGTGGTGGTGGGTGTGTGTGCTGCTTTTGTGTTCGTTGTTGCTGGTGAATTGCGCCTTGGGGTGCATGTGGTGGCTAGTCCTGCATGTATAAGGTGCGTAGATTTTGCCTGCTTCATACACATTGGCTTTGCATGCATTCACTTAACCCGTGCGGATTATAGCAAAGTAGTTAGTTCTGTTATATTGCTTGCACTGAAGGATAACTGACTAAATCATATTTTGGAATACAAATCACTCATCATCCTCACAATATCACAAACATGTTGTCACATGATTTGACTACGTATTTTACGACCGGCCGCCTGCCTGACGTCAACTTACCTGAGTCGTATTTTACGACCCCTCGGTAAGAAAGAGGGTGGTCTATTCTACTCAAACGGATACCACTCGGTGGGTCAAATTACCTTAGTCGCCTTTTACGACACCTCGGCGAAATGAGGGTCTATTCTACTCAGCCGGATACCAGATTGTTATTTTTTTATCAAATCCGGCTATTATGTAGAAATTGTGTGGACAGTTTTTGTCAAGTAACCACGTAATGTTATTCATAGAGAAAGTTTTCGAGGGTAAAGCAAACTTGTTTACGCATTGTTTGCGGGGGTACCTCGGTTTTGGCTTTCGTTTGTAATCCACTTTTAGTTTGTATGGAAAACTTTGAGGGTTTTTAACTTTGTGCGCGGAATAAATGCCTTAATGGCTGAGCAAAAAATGGGCGAAATATTACTTGCGATATATTGTTTATTTATTTTTCTTTTCTTGTTGGCCGATCTTACCGATAAGTACTCTGTAATGAAATAACAAGGCTCTGTTAACTGACTAATGTTTTTAATCATCCCACGTGGCCCAAATATTTAAATATAGAAATATCTGTTGTTACTGCAACCAATTCAAAGGGATTATTTAAGCGTGCTATATATTTATAAGCTGTGATAGCGTAGCGGCAACAACGTGCGACTCTCTAGAGACGATCATGGGTTCAAACCGCGGGCAGACACCAATGAGTTTTTCAATTAAAACTTATGTCAATAGATGGAAGAGTGAAATAGGCAGATGAAACCGCAGACAGAAGCTAGTATATCAATAAGTGGATGTCTAAGACACGTCATCAAAACCCATATAGCGGAAGGCGAGGATG
Source organism: Morpho deidamia (assembly GCA_947086505.1). Taxonomy (NCBI): domain Eukaryota; kingdom Metazoa; phylum Arthropoda; class Insecta; order Lepidoptera; family Nymphalidae; genus Morpho; species Morpho deidamia. The sequence continues at coordinate 18,217,654 of CAMTZC010000024.1, forward strand.
TTTTTAGTCGAAAGTGCCTCTGAATTGATCGGATTCCTTTGTGAAGGAATGCTTAAGGAAAAATTATGTTCCGCTTTACGGTATATTTGAGGATTTTTAACAAAGGGGAACCTTTCCCGTTGTTAATGAGACTCTATCGATCTGTGATGGTATTTTAGAAACGTTTTTTACTGTTGTCTCTCTAAACAATACGTAAGTTACATTTGAGTTGATATAAAAATATTACTGTTTGAGTGAGCCTTATATAAAACGTTAACTTTAAAATTGTCCAGTGGGTTATCCATGAAAAAGCTTTGATAACACAGCGGTGAGACCGTGCGACTCTTTCGAGGGGTGATGAGTTCAAACCTCGAATAGGCACCAATGAGTTTTTTATGTTAAATCTTATGTGTCTAATTGATAATTGCAATTTATCACACGCTTTTCGTTAAGAAAAACTTCGCGAGAAAACGAGCGATTGTGTGGGCGAAACGATTGTTGAGTTTGTGATAGTGAACGTGTGTAGTGCGCTGTGTATTGTGGTGGCAGTAGTGGAGGTTTGTGCATGTGTTTTTACGAATCCTGCATGTATCGGGTTTGAAAAAAACGGATAGTCCACTTTACATTTAGCACTATATTTATTTTCTATTTACTGTATCGCAGAGTATAGCAAAATAATTTTATTATTACTTTTGTAGAACTTGAGAGTTTAATTTCTAAATGCTTTTTAATTCTTTAGCAAGAAAACAGGCTGTTTTTATATAGTTTAATTAACATCTAACGAAACGTTTCCGCAAAAATGTAAGGAGTTAGGGTTCACTAATTACACTAAATTAGACTGGCGATGGAATGGGCCGCTTTACGATACTCTTTATGTAAAAGTAGCGGCCTGTTACAATCCCACTGCTGGGAATAGGCCTCCTCTCTCCATTTCTGGAGAGAAGGGTTGGAGTTAAGACCCACCACGCTGTTCCAATGCGGATCGGTGGGTTACACATATCTCCAGAATTCTCTAGAAATATGCAGGCTTCCTCATGATGTTTTCCTTCACCGAAAAGCGTGTGATAAATTGCAATTATCAATTAGACACTTAAGTTTTACTCTTCCTTCACCGAAAAGCGTGTGATAAATTGCAATTATCAATTAGACACATGAGTTTTACTAGAAAAACTCATTGGTGCCTGCCGGGGTTTGAACTCGTGTTCACCTTGACAGAGTCGCACGGTCTCACCGCTGGGTTATCAAAGCACACTCTTTATGTACAGGTAATTTATTTGTTTTAATTGTGATAAACAAGTGCTTTTGAACGTCAACTCTACTGTTGATTTGGAATGCTGTTCCTACCGAGAAAAGCCAGCAAGAAACTCGGCGGATATTTTTTTCAAAGTATAATTATTATAAGTAGTTACATTTAGTCATTACTGTCTTGTGCAAGGTCGAAGTAGCTCTGCCCACGCATTCTTATCATCTAAGTAAACCTTTCTGTATTAGCTTTTTTTTTAATTGTGTTTTTATGACAAAACTGCTGTTATGACAAAGTTTATTCGATTGCGGATTTTTTTTATAGAATCTTATACTCAAATCCAGTTCCAAGTTATCCAAGTTACTTACTTTAGGGATGGACAAACCAATGTGTAAGAGTCCCATATATTAATTTATATTTACTTATATTGTATATTTTTCGCACCTTTGAACCGCGGGGCGCTGTCAGTATATAACTCTAAATAGAGGTGATATAAAGAATTCTATTAACGCTGAATTCATACCTTTTTACATTTGGCCGAGCATTACGGGTACAGTTAAATTGCGAGCGATTCTTTCATGAAATATATTGAAAAACATATTTTATGTGCATTTTTGAACAAGGATTAAGACGACGTACTAAAGCAATAAAATATTATTTTGCTTTAATCTGGGATTGGATAAAGTCTATGTAATGTAGAGTGTACTATACGTTTTCATATATACGATATAAAAACATACAAATAAGATTCGTAACAGCGAGATCATATAAGGTTATCTTTTATGTAAAGATCTCTTTTGATTTTCAATCACAAGTTGCTTTCTTACGTAAATCTATGGCAGCAGTAGCGACTATAATCTGGAGACTTTGGATAAACTGGATGTAAAGGTACTATTCTAAGTAAGTGATCGTGATTTAATCTGACAATAATCTAGATACCTAATAAAAGTTCTGACAATCAACAAGACTCACACCTTAAGTACGTATATCTGGCTTACTTGTAACGCGTAAAACGTTGAAACGGTCATTAATTTAACGACATTAAGTTATACCAAGACTAGTAAGAAAGATTCCCTGTATGCGTACAGACTTTTTTTCATTATCCGTTTACACGTTGGAAGCGTACAGTTATGTTTGTATTTTACGCTTACACGTTTGAAGCGTACAGATATGTTTGTATTTTCCACCTACGTGTTTGAAGCGTACAGATAAGTTTGTATTTTCACCTACGTGTTTGAAGCGTACAGATATGTTTGTATTTTCCCCTTACGTGTTGTGTTTGAAGCGTACAGATAAGTTTGTATTTTCCACCTACATGTTTGAAGCGTACAGATATGTTTGTATTTTCCACCTACGTGTTTGAAGCGTACAGATAAGTTTGTATTTTCCACCTACATGTTTGAAGCGTACAGATATGTTTTTATTTTCCACCTACGTGTTTGAAGCGTACAGATAAGTTTGTATTTTCCACCTACATGTTTGAAGCGTATAGATATGTTTGTATTTTCCACCTACGTGTTTGAAGCGTACAGATATGTTTTTATTTTCCACCTACGTGTTTGAAGCATACAGATAAGTTTGTATTTTCCACCTACGTGTTTGAAGCGTACATATATGTTTGTATTTTTCACCTACGTGTTTGAAGCGTACAGATATGTTTGTATTTTTTACCTACCTGTTTGAAGCGTACAGATATGTTTGTATTTTCCACCTACATGTTTGAAGCGTACAGATATGTTTGTATTTTCCGCTAACGTGTTTAAAGTGTACAGATACGAGTATATTTGTATTATTAGCTTACACGTATGTGGCGTACAAATATATTTATATTATTGGCTTATCAGTTGAAATGAACAAAGATATTATGTATTATGTATTATTCGGTCACACGTTTGTAGTGTTTTTATTATTCGCTTACAAGTTGAAACTGTTCAGGGATATTTGTATTATTTGCTTGCTCATTTAAAGCGTACAGAAATGTTTGTGCGGACATGTTGTTAGTATTCGTTTGCACACTTAAAGCGCACAGAAATGTTTTTATTATCCTCTTGTTCGCAATAGACAGCCAGCGTCATCAACTCGATGAACGACTCGCGCGCCACTTATATCTTTTTGACGCAAGCCTTGCTGTCATTATGTAATTACTCCGCCATCTAACTTTACCATTGTCATTTGTAATTACATTAAGAAACACTTTAAATTTTCTATACGCATAATAAGAAACACTTCATTGACCAAATCCTTCATTGTTCATCCTATAGAAAGCAAAAATGCCTCTTATACGTTTGAAGTGTATTAAGATTATTGCGTTTTTCACTTACATATTTAGAGTGTACAGAGATATTTATTGTATTCGCTCGGACACTTAAAGAGTACAGAAATGTTTATTTTCTCCGCTTACAAAGATGTTTTCATTACCCGCTTACCGCTTACAATGACACCATATATCACATTTCATATTGCGCAGGGAAGTGTAAATATGACATGACGACTGAGATGAAATAAACTGTGCAATCTAAGGCATCGTTTGTTGTTACCTCAGGGTGTGATATGAATATTTGGACTTCGGCTATCCGTGGAGTGGCCGTGAGTTTAACAAAAAAAATCCACTTTAACCTAAATTTAACAGTCAATTGTAATAAAAATCTCGTCGAATTCCAAATATAACTAAAAATAATTCAAACAAAATATTATTTTAATGTTTTAACATCGTATTAAATATTTGGATTGGTAATGTTAGTTTGAAAGTAAAGTTATTGGGTCTTCTTGCTATTCCGAAACAAGTTAAGCCATCAGATTCAAATATTTTCTGTCGACTTTCACTAACATCGAATAAAAATATAAAAAATCTATCGTTCAATAAACAATTAAATTTTATTTTATATAACAATTAATTATAACATTATTTATTTATCTTAATTTTATTTTATTTTATTTACCTTGATAGAAATTAAATATTGTAAATTACTGGAATGTTAAAAGTAGAATATACCACCCTCATTTCTTACCGAGGTGTCATAAAAGTCGAATAAGGTAAGTGCCGTGTGGTATCCGGCTGAGTAGAATAGACCAACCTCATTTCTTACCGAAGTGTCGTAAAAGGCGACTTAGGTAAGTTGACGTCATGCCGGCTGGTCGTAAAACATACAGTCAAATCATATCACAACATGGTTAAAATGTTGTGCAGACCCCATTTAGATTGAGATAAGGACAGAAGAATGTTGAATGTCCTAGAATGTTAAAAATTATAACATCAATGTAAATTTATGTTTCTTTTTAACTATATTTGAAACTAGTCGGGCTCATTGGATAAAATAAGACGTGAGTATAGCCGGTCTCTCAACATTAATAATGAATACCACTCACAAAAGTTTAAATTCAAAATAAATTTGAAAACTATAAAAAATATAATGACTTTGATGATGACATGATCGTCATGATTCGTGATCGTAATCATGATCAGCATCTGAATCATTTGTGATAATGATTGTCATTATAAGACGAGACTTTAAACGGAAAAGAAATAATCGACTGTTAGTGAAGTAGCGGCCTGTTATAATCCCTCAAAGAATAGGCCTCCTCTCTCCGTTTCTGGAGAGAAGGGTTGGAGCTAAGACCTACCACGCTGCTCCAATGCGGATTGGTAGGTTACACATATCTCCAGAATTCTCTAGAGATATGCAGGTTTCCTCATGATGTTTTCCTTCACCGAAAAGCGTGTGATAAATTGCAATTATCAATTAGACACTTGAGTTTTACTAGAAAAACTCATTGGTGCCTGCCGGGGTTTGAACTCGTGTTCACCTTGACAGAGTCGCATGGACTCACAGCTGGGCTATCACTGTTAATTTGTACCGAAATGAAAGTAGTCTAAAAAACTCAACACATTTGCTGTCTCGAAACTCATGCGATTACTTCATTTTATTATACCACCAAGTAACACTTAAGTACGTAATAAAGAGAGATATAGTCTATATTGTATTGTGAGTTTCAGAATTGGATTCAAACTTGCCGAGAGCGGAAATTGTCTCGGAATCGTATTGTACACGAATAAATATAGTATGCAGACTTCATTCTGTAAACTAATGTGTCTATAGAACTCGTATGAATTATATACTAATATTTAGTTATTATATTATGCCGTGTGGTATCCGGCTGAGTAGAATAGACCACCCTCATTTCTTACCAAGGTGTCGTAACAGTCGATTAAGGTAAGTCGACCCGTCGTGTGGTATCCGGCTGAGTAGAATAGACCACCCTCATTTCTTACCAAGGTGTCGTAACAGTCGACTAAGGTAAGACGACCCGTCGTGTGGTATCCGGCTGAGTAGAATAGACCATCCTCGTTTCTTACCGAGGTGTCGTAACAGTCGACTAAGGTAAGTCGACCCGTCGTGTGGTATCCGGCTGAGTAGAATAGACCACCCTCATTTCTTACCAAGGTGTCGTAAATGGCGACTAAGTTAAGTCGACCCGCCGTGTGGTATCCGGCTGAGTAGAATAGACCATCCTCATTTCTTACCAAGGTGTCGTAAGAGTCGACTGAGGTAAGTCGACCCGTCTTGTGGTATCCGGCTGAGTAGAATAGACCACCCTCATTTCTTACCAAGGTGTCGTAAGAGTCGACTAAGGTAAGTCGACCCGTCGTGTGGTATCCGGCTGAGTAGAATAGACCATCCTCGTTTCTTACCGAGGTGTCGTAACAGTCGACTAAGGTAAGTCGACCCGTCGTGTGGTATCCGGCTGAGTAGAATAGACCACCCTCATTTCTTACCAAGGTGTCGTAAAAGGCGACTAAGTTAAGTCGACCCGCCGTGTGGTATCCGGCTGAGTAGAATAGACCACCCTCATTTCTTACCAAGGTGTCGTAACAGTCGACTAAGGTAAGACGACCCGTCGTGTGGTATCCGGCTGAGTAGAATAGACCATCCTCGTTTCTTACCGAGGTGTCGTAACAGTCGACTAAGGTAAGTCGACCCGTCGTGTGGTATCCGGCTGAGTAGAATAGACCACCCTCATTTCTTACCAAGGTGTCGTAAATGGCGACTAAGTTAAGTCGACCCGCCGTGTGGTATCCGGCTGAGTAGAATAGACCACCCTCATTTCTTACCGAGGTGTCGTAACAGTCGACTAAGGTAAGTCGACCCGTCGTGTGGTATCCGGCTGAGTAGAATAGACCATCCTCATTTCTTACCAAGGTGTCGTAAGAGTCGACTAAGGTAAGTCGACCCGTCGTGTGGTATCCGGCTAAGTAGAATAGACCACCCTCATTTCTTACCAAGGTGTCGTAAGAGTCGACTAAGGTAAGTCGACCCGTCGTGTGGTGTCCGGCTAAGTAGAATAGACCACCCTCATTTCTTATCGAGGTGTCCTAAAAGGTGACTAAGTTAAGTTGCCCCACCGTGTGGTATCCGGCTGAGTAGAATAGACCACCCTCATTTCTTACCAAGGTGTCGTAAATGGCGACTAAGTTAAGTCGACCCGCCGTGTGGTATCCGGCTGAGTAGAATAGACCACCCTCATTTCTTACCGAGGTGTCGTAACAGTCGACTAAGGTAAGTCGACCCGTCGTGTGGTATCCGGCTGAGTAGAATAGACCACCCTCATTTCTTACCAAGGTGTCGTAACAGTCGACTAAGGTAAGTCGACCCGTCGTGTGGTATCCGGCTGAGTAGAATAGACCATCCTCATTTCTTACCAAGGTGTAGTAAGAGTCGACTAAGGTAAGTCGACCCGTCGTGTGGTATCCGGCTAAGTAGAATAGACCACCCTCATTTCTTATCGAGGTGTCCTAAAAGGTGACTAAGTTAAGTTGACCCACCGTGTGGTATCCGGCTGAGTAGAATAGACCACCCTCATTTCTTACCAAGGTGTCGTAAATGGCGACTAAGTTAAGTCGACCCGCCGTGTGGTATCCGGCTGAGTAGAATAGACCACCCTCATTTCTTACCGAGGTGTCGTAAAAAGCGACTAAGGTAAGTTGACCCACCGTGTGGTATCCGGTTGAGTAGAAAAGGTCACTGTGTTTCTTGCCGAGGATTCATAAAATACGACTAAGGTAAGTAGATGTCAGGCAGGCGGCCGGTCGTTAAATACGCAGCCAAATCATGTGACAACATGTTTGTAACATGTTGTGCCGACCTCACTTAAAGTGCGATAAGGGCAGGAGGATGATGGTGATTTAGTTATTTTATACTAAATATCTATATATAATTTGGCTTCTCCCTATAAAATGCTTAACGCCGGTGAAATTTTTTTAAATTTTCATTACACATTCTAGTTGAGAATTCCAGCAACAGACATAGAATTTAGCATTTAACGCCTACAATAGTCCCGACCTTAAAAATCGTGTAGGCTTAACAGTTTAATCGCTTAATCCACCCAGTGTTCAAACCCAAGCGAACTACATCTATATATATATTATAAAACAAATTCCCCACAAGCTGCCTGTATGTATGTTATCGATTTTCTCAAAATCTATTGAACGTTTGTTGAATTTATGTTACAGTTTTCACTGAAAGGTAGCACAATGCTTCCGAAAGGTTTAAGTTAAAATACGTTGCGGTTTTGTATAGTTACACTGTTTTAAAGAGGTCGCGCAGTGTTAAAAAAATCACCTTCTAAGAGTGTTAGTCGCTAACACAAATGCACTAAGGTCATGTACTAGAGATTTGTACATCTGCAAAAATGGTACGCCAAAATCTGCGACAGCATATCTCTACCTCTTATGGTTAACTCAAAATAACTACTTTTATGTGTCTAAATGTATATCTATACTAATATATAAAGCTGAACAGTTTGTTTGTTTGATTGATTGTTTGAATGCGGACAATCTCAGGAACTACTGGACCTATTTGAAAAATTCTATGAGTTTAAAATAGTCCATTTATCGAGGAAGGCTATAAACTATATATCATTACGCTAAGATGAATAGGAGAGAAGCGGCAATAAAAAATATTGCAAAAACCACCACATTGATTTCTTACCGAGGTGTCGTAATAGGCGACTCAGGTAAGTTGACGTCAGGCAGGCGGCCGGTCGTAAAATACGTCGCCAAGTCATGTGACAATATGTTTGTAACATGTTTTGCCGACCCCACTTAGAGTGGGATAAGGGCAGGAGAATGATGATTACTATTGAGGATTGTATAGATGATAAGATACGTGGATATAGCTACTCCTCTACCCTGTATAAGATAGTTATAACAAATTGTAACTAGTTATAAGAATTTTATTTGGAAAGAGCAACCACCGAATTTCTTGCTGGCTCTTCTCGGTAAGAACACAGCAGTAGATTTTGATGATTCAAAAGCACTTTTTTACAAGTTTATTTGGATAAAGGATATTTAGAATTTGAATTTGAAAAAATTTGAATTACTATTAGTATGTTTTGGGAGTAAATTTATATGAGCGTGGAAGGTTTGATCTCCGCTTCACTTTAACAACAGGCGAGGTCTCGCAATTTTCATTACAAAAATGGAAACCATTTTCACCTTCCCATTTTCACGTTTACGGAAAATTTTCATACCGCGGTAACCTTTTTATGGAACTATTGATTTCACATCACATCTGGGGCTACAAGCCTGGCACCAATATTTTTTTATAAATTTGTATTTTCTTTTATTTTCGTCTATATTTTATCTTATTAAGAGATAACTATAACGGAACATAGCTTAACAATCACTACTAAAGAAGTTATGAAAGAGTTATTTTGCTATAATCCGTTTTGTTAATAGAATCTGTGCAATAGCAAGTGCAATACCAATGAAGTAAGAAAAATCGTCGTGGACCCTATCCTCCTGATAGAGCTTCGGTTGGAAAGAAAGAAAGAAAGAAACTTTATATGTAACCAAGCACATATAACACTATTATGCTATATTAACTACATTTTAAATTAAAGGCGCGGCAGTTATCGGTTAAGCATTTCTGGATTATGTACCAGTTTATAAAGGAATTGTGTTGCTGAGATAAAGTACATAATCAAAGAATAACTCAACCGAATAACAATAACTTCCTGAAGAGTAGTGCCATCTCACAAAGAAGGAAGTCACTCAGCCTTTGTTGAGGCACAAGATATCCGACACTAAGGGGTAAAAATCCAACAAAGCATCAGACCTCGAATTCTCCAACGCTGATTTTCAGTGACCACCTTGGCAGGAGCTTACGAGCGAAAGTGACAACAAATTTCTTTAAATATTAAAATAGAAAAAAAAGTTACGGGGCAAAACGATCGCAGTGATTGTCGTAATGAATGTGTGTAGTGCTTGTGTGGCGTGTTGCTAGTGGTGGCTTCTTTTGATACGTATGTTGACTGGTCCTGCATGTCTAAGGTTTCCTACTTCATACACTTAACATTACATAGATTCTCTTGACCAACGCGAATTATAGTAAAATAATTCTGTCATAACTTCTGTGCTATGGAATTCCGTAAAAGTAACGCCTGCTTCTATAAATTACCTCACTACTACTAAATTATAAGGGCGTATAATATGAATATTTTTTAATACACGTCGAGTTAAAAAAAGCATTTATAATAAACCATGTCCCTTCTTTTAACCATTAAGGAGTTCCCTCGTCTCTAGAACCGACCCTGGCAGCAACGTCAGGTTATTATCATGCACTGTCATAGGGACTGGACCAGAATGTAAAATTTCATGTCCCAACTGTTAACCGTTGAGCAGTTACCTCGTCTGGAGCCAATCCTGGCATTAGCATTGGGCCAATACATAAAATTTAAATTCCGGACACTCGGAAGTGAGTCAAATTTAACATGCAAGATTCTACTTTTATATACATTCATTGCAAGTTGAAAATTAAAAAGTACTATAATCCAATTTGTCTCTGCCTTACTTAATCATTACCTTATAAAGAATTAAACAGTATGTTACTTGGGTAAGAGTTGAAGAATGAATATTTCGCAGACAGTGAGCATGATACTTCGAAACATTTAAACTCGCCAGAATAATACTTTTATCGGTCCTCGCAGACGGCACTTAGCGATGCTTACGTACCAAAGTTGTGTTTAAACTTAAATAGAACTGAATTTATGATAATGTACCAATAAATTCTTATGAGCAAGCGCAAACGGACTTTTCTAACGGGTTTCGTACTGTACTGTACTGGCTGCTACTATCCTGTACAATCTTTGATTAATAGAATGATAGATTAAGTTGATATATTGCGACACTTAAGTGATAGATAAATTACTTATAATATGATATTTGTTTGATGGTAATATGATAATTATTTGATAGGTTACGCACAGGTGGCCGCTAACGTCATACTGATTTCAAATTCATGCAAAATTAAAAATATAGCGCAAATGCCGATGTTGCAAATGTATGTGTTGGCCCGTAAACGATCAACAATTTTAAATGAGAATAAAAAAATTGCAAGGTCTGTAATGTCGGTTTACTGGCGATAGTTGAACGTGACAACGTCTTAAGAAAATACTGATGGAATGGTAGCATTTTTCAAAAGAAAATTTTAATTTGTTTGTCTCTATCCGCGCTCTCGCTTGCACTTCAAGCCTTACATGGAACGCCTCAGAGCGAGGTAACGCCGCATGAGTCGTGTTTTTTCGTGCATGCAGCCGGCTCAATCGAATTATAAGACGTTGTCACGTCAAAAATGCAGAAGCATCATGCGACCAAACGAGTGTTAAACATGAATGTGGATGGATATGTGGCTAGAAGGAGGCCTAAAAAGAGATGGTTTGATTGCGTTAAATATGACATTAATGTAAAAGGAGTAGCGCCAGAGTTTACGCATGATAGGAGAGAATGGAACATAAAAACGTGTTGTGCCGACCCCACTTAGAGTGGGATAAGGACAGGGGAATGATGAAAAAATGCAGAAACGAAATGGTGTAGCTTGTAGGTTAGCATGACATCATCACCACTCTAAATGGAATTTAGCGTATTAAAAGATTTTTATTTTAAGCGGTAAATAAAAATTGTGTTGCTTCGTTAACCAAAGAAACGACAATTAAGTTTCTATTCTACTTCGCTTTTTATATTCACTTCTATATCCTTTTTTTTTATTCCGTTGCTAAGTCCTTTTTCGCTGATTTTTATTTTCCTTTTGACAGATTCAAAGCAAGATTCAAATTTTAAATATTAAAAAAGAATTTATATTCTTTACATCTATATAATGTCCACCCCATAATTTACTCATGGCAGTCCGTTAGTCTTAATATAAATATTATCAAATATATTTCGTTTTTTTATTAATACTATCTAAATAAAAAAAAAGGATTTCAGGGTTCTAAATCTTCGTACACAGAACCCTAACAGAGACGCTACTGCAAGATTAAGATCTTCTATACGAGTAAAGTTTTATAACAAACATTAGGCCTATTAGAATTAGTAACAAAGTTATTGTATGAAGATATATTTTACCTCTCAAAATATGAAATTGATACGATGCTATTATACGATTTTATTGCTGTAACAAAAAATGTAAATAAAACATAAAAAAACATAAAATTAAACAAATAGGAATATCGTGTAAAGAAGCAAAGTCAACTTAATTAGTTTTGCTCAAGTACAAATTTCTCAGCATACTACAAGACAATTACTCAGTAAATTTTGAAATATTATAAAATTAGTCACAGTAAACATGACACAATAATTTTGTTTGAAACAAAAACCTCTCATACCTTATACATTCAGGATTAGCTACTGCAAGTATCACAAAAATATAATACACAAGCACTACACTATTCACTTCAACACTCTTTGATCGTTTCGCTCCGTAATCGAAGCATCATCAGGAGATAGATTCCACGACAAAACCGCATGCAGATTTTTAAAATTTATGTTCTAATTACTAATCTTTAAACAACCATATTCAAGTATAATCATACAAGAAGGCGGTTTGATTATGTAAAATTGAAAATGTTTACAATATTAACTGTCGAGTTTCTTGCTGGTTCTTCTCGGAAAGAGCACCATTCTAAACGAGTTGTAGCTTTATTAATCATATTGATCCTCGACGATCCAAAAGTGCTCGCAAGAGCTTACTTGAATGAAGATTAATTTGTTTTGATTTGATTTGATAAAATCGTAGTACACTAGTAATTTACGAACACATGCCCACATGATTTGCATAACTTTTGTTCTTCTTATCAAATTATGTCTCCAAATCACTTCGGTATTCCTTGAACCCTACGTTTATGGTAAAGGCAATACCAGTATTCTACTTAAAAGAAAACTTTTATTAGAGATATTTCTATCTCACATTATTCTGTGTAAAATCCATTATGACAAGATTATACAGCTTAGGAACCACTGACCTACTTTCGAAACGCGAAGTGAAGCCGACATAAGTGCACACAACGTGTATGGTGTTGTAAATATTAATAGACTTTAATTATAAGAAATTTATCATTATTCTCATATTCTTATTCGACTCTAAATGGGGCACAATCTGCCTTCATCTTCCATTCTCCTCAATCGTTCAATTCTGGTGTTACTTCCTTTAATACAGATCTCTGTAGACTCGGATCTTACGTCCCTGATGGGATAAACTCAAACTCAAAATATTATTCAAGTAAACTTGTGAACAAGTGCTTTTGAATCGTCAACATCTACTATTGGTTCGGAAAGCTGTTTCTACCGAGAAGAACCAGCAAGAAACTCGGCGGTTGCTCTTTTCAAAGAATTATTCTTATTACTAGTTACATATAGTTATTGATGTCTTGTACAGGGTCGAAGAGTAGCTATATCCACGCATTCTTCTCGTCTAAGTAATCCTCAACAGTAAGTAGGGTTTCTGTATTAGCCTTTTTTACATAGTATTTTTGGACTGCTGTAATGGTAAAGTTAAAGATTGCGTCATTTTATTATAGAATCCCACAAACGACTTATGTACGCGCAAAGCAGGAACCGCAAGCTTATGTCGGTTCCTACTTTGTCTACTATATACATAACTAATAATTTTTCCATTTCTTGCAAGCCCTGGGTAATATGACTTCGCGTCGCCTCAAAATAACGCCCTGGAATAATCGTACTTTCTAACATTTGGCATGACATTTCACAAGTATAGGCCATATGAGAAAGCTCAAAGACGCTCAGCGGGCTATGGAGAGAGTTATGTTCTGAGTGTCTCTACGTGATCAAATCAGAAATCCATATAAGGACCAAAGTGACGGATATAGCTCAACGGGTCGCAAAGCTGAAGTGACAATAGGCGGGGCACATAGTTCGAAGAACCAACCAATGGACTTTTCAAATCTCAAGGTGCTAGAGTGGCGACCAATCGATTATTGTAATCGATTAAAGTAAACCTAGTAATATATAGTAGTATAATAAACAAATTTTTAAATATTTTTCAATTTCCAGATTGCAAATTAGGCTTATTAATTTTTTTTAAACACAAAAATATACCCCTTTTTTCAAGCCATACCTATAACTTCCGCATTGGAGCAGCGTGGCTGGTCTTAGTTCCAACTTCTTTCCAAAAATGGCAACAGAAGGCTATATATTCAGCAGTGAGATTTTACGAGGCCTTTGCATTTCGTTACTGCGACTTTACGCAAAAAATGTTTGCGTATATTTTTTCTAAAAATTATAACGGTAATGAGATATTACGCATGTAAATTGGCCTGGCTTAGTAAGTTATTTGATCTGAGGATAATGACAGTGGACGCCTACTTGAAATCAAGATATAAATGGATTCTAATATCTTCATTTCAAACTGGGGTGGTAACAAAGGGTTACAATTAGACACAAAATTACTTCAGCAATTAGTAACAACTGCGGTCAGAGCATTTTAGGGGAATATTAATTTTTCGGGTATTTTTTTGTGACAAGCGCTTAAAGCGTCAGAGTTTAAAGGATTCCGTATATTAATAGAATCCATACGTGTGAAGATATGTTCAATTGTAGTTCTATCCATACGAATATTATATATGCGAAAGTTTGACTTTCTGTTACGCTTTTATGGCTTATCTGGTAGACCAATATTAATGATATTTAGTGCCTAATTAATGCTTATACACCAAGGTGTTATATACGGAAAAAACACATTTTGCATTACTGAGGGCACTTAAATAAATGCTTATGAATGAAGTCGTAGGTAACATTAGCTACTTATAATTAAATAATTACAGCAAATAATTGCGGTATATATATTAGTTACATAAGTGAATTTTGAAAAGACTCTACTGAAGAGGTACTCTAAGTCACTGTACTACATTATCAGTTTTATAAATAACATATCTTTCGCCGCGTCTGTCTGCTACAGGTTTAAAAAATTCTCTATTTTCTTTCAGGAACGGAAAAATAATATTGCGTAACTGAAGGTACTTAGACGCTTAAGTTTGCTTGAACGAAGTCGCTGTTATCACTACTGTAAGGAACTATATCATTGAAAACCGATAAGGAGATGAAACTTGAAACTTAGCCGTGTGGTCATCATCATCCTCCTGCCCTTATCCCACTCTAAGTGTGGTCGGCACAACATGTTAAAAACATGTTGACACGTGATTTAGCTACGTATTTTACGACCGGCCGCCTGCCTGACGTCAACTTACGTTAGTCGTATTTTACGACCCCTCGGTAAGAAAGAGGGTGGTCTATTCAACTCAACCGGATACCACACGGTGGGTCAACTTACCTAAGTCGCCTTTTACGACCCCTCGGTAAGAAAGAGGGTGGTCTATTCTAATCTGCCGGGTATTCGGCAGAATAAAATAGACCACTCTTATTTTCTTACCGCAATGTCGTAAAAGGCAACTAAGGTAAGTTGACGACAGGCAGGTGGCCGGTCATAAAATAAGTACAATACAGTAAGATATTTGTAACATATTGTGCTTAAAGTGGGATAAGGGCAGGAGAATGATGATGAAGGAGATGAAACTCATGCTTAACATTAAAATTTAAAATCTGTTATAATAAGATGCCATTCTTATTCCACCCAAAAACTCCCCTTTCCGAAAATCTTATTAATTTCATCGTCTCTTCCCTTTTTTTATATTTAAGTACTATTTGTGAACACCATAGATTGGCATATTATTTCCTTCTTTTTTATATCAAACCTTAGATTAGTTAAACATATGTTCTAAATTTAATATGGCTGAGTGGAGTTTATGTTTGTACATAGAAATCGGGTATATCAGTATGCTAAATGTTTAGAATTCATCCGGGGTTCTTAATCATGCGCTCTTTCCGTTTTCTAGTCGGGAAATGACACGGTATTTATGGTGTGAGTGTAAATCGGTTTCTACATTTATATCAGGAATTCAATGGTTCGTAGTGGTTTTTAGTATGAAAATAAAAGAACAGAGGGTTCTATGTAACTTTTTTGTAGCTAAAGTGAAATGAATTTAAATTCAAATTATTCTTTATTGAAGTAGACTGTTTTCAGTACTTTAGAATCGTCAAATGTTGTTCAAGAAGCTACCACTGATTCGGAAGTTTTCTTCTAGAAGCTAATCAGCAAACTCGGCGGATTTTTTTTTTACAATTTGTCTGATGGTTATAAATTAATCGTTTCAGCTTGGTGCGTAGTTGACTGCAGTTAAGATATGCTACTATCATTCAAATCTGCAATTGTATAGTAAGCTTTATGTAGCAGCATCGTTTTAACATAATTTACTGACTTGACTGATTTTTTGACTGGCCCGTTGGCGCTTTGGTACCCTGCCTTCAGCTCCGCGGGTCGCGGGTTCAATTCCCGCCGAAGGCCAACATTTTCTATAAACAAATTGTTGGTTCTTCGAGCCTGGGTGTGTATTTGTATTTAAATATGTATTTAAACTCATATATGTAGTATATCTACTAGTTGTCCGTCACCCATAACACAAGTATTAAGTTACTTACTTTGGGGACGGACGACCGTGCGTTTAAATGTCCCATATATTTATTTATTTATTATTTAACTTGTGTAAAGGGCAAGTCTAGATAATGTTGAGGAAATTGTTATAAAAACGTTTCGCGATCGAAACCTACTATTTCTAAAATAATGTTCGACACATCATTTTAGTCATTTAATAATGTAAGATTAGTCTGCGGATCTCTAAACAAGCAGCCCGCGCCCTTATTTATTTGTATTGTTATTTTAAACTGACATTTATTTTTTATAACTCGAAATCAAAGGTTCTTTGGTCAAACAGGTCTTTGATATTGTCGGTAGCAACGACATAAAATATATATTTTTACTTTCAAATATTATTTCATATGTATTCTAAATGTTTTTATCGAGGTGATTTAGTAAAAAAAAATAGGATTTTACACACAAGAAGCTTTTAGTTATTTGTAAATGTAAATGTTTCAAAAGTAATATTTGGTAGAAATAACAAAATGCTGAATTAAAACATGAAAATATGGTTGTATCTGTTATTTTATATACAACTCTACTATCAAACTTTTCAGGATCATCGGTAGGGTAATTCAAAAAATTGACTGAAAGTTCAATGAAAATCGGTCCAGGAGTTTCTGTCTTTAAGAGACGTACAGACAAACATTCATTTTTAGACATTATTAGCTGTGCGCTGGGCGTCGCTTGCGTGGAAATCAGTGTCTCCCAAACTCCTCACATACATAGCTCTCGGGGATCTTGTTTTATAATATGCACACAAGATACCGAAAATTATTATTCATCATTCTTCTGCCGTTATGCCACTCTGAGTGGGGTCGGCACAACATGTTAGTAACATGTTGTCACATGATTTGGCTACGTATTTTACGACTAGCCGTCTGCCTGACGTCAACTTACCTTAGTCGCCTCCACGACACTTCGGTAAGAAATAAAGGTGATCTATTCTACTCAGCCGAATACCACACTTTGGGTCAACTTACCTTTTACGACCCCTCGATAAGAAATGAGGGTGGTCTATTCTACTCAGCCGGATACTACACGGCAATCGAAAATTATTATTTATAATGCTTAATTACAGTTGTGGGTATGCAGCTGCTAAATTTACTATCGCTTGCAAAATAATTTCACTGAATTTAACACAATTCCACATTAAATTCGCCTTTCTTACGTTCTGCGGTCATGAAAATTCCAAAACTGGAGTCTCTATGGAAATCTGTGCTGGCAGGCAGCCTTTTATGAAGCCATTTTTAGTATAAACTACTTGATTTCATGAATAAAATTAAAATTAAAGTAGTATTTCAGCAAGTTAAATTAAAATATTTTTAGTATATAACTTGTTAGACGATTTAATTATGTCACTATTATATTATTACTAGCAGTGCCAGTGGCTTCGCCCGCGGGGAAATCAGCGTGTCAGATTTTTTTTCTAGAATTCAAATTTTAAACATAAAATTAGTTATTCTGAGTTAGAAATGTGCTATCGCGGACTTTTTTGTAGTATTTTTATATATCTACACTACATCATTTTACCGTATCTCTGCTGGTTTTCACAGCGTACACGACTAAAACTTCCAGTAAGCAAGTTTTTAACAACTGTGCGATCTTGTAAGCTGGGCTGACACACACGCAGACAGCTTCTCCATCAGCTAAGAAGAGGTGTCACTTGAAGACAATTCATAGTCCACCACCACCATTCCACTACAGGTTATTGAGTTCTGTAAATCCGTACCACGTGTACGACCTTACAGTATTCATCGTTGTGCTTGACTTTGTGCATTCTTTAAGCCTTTGAATGCTTCTGTGCATAGATGAAGGTTTAATCATAATTCTTTTTAAAATTGAAGTTGAGTTTTTTTTCACAATATACTGATAGCGTCTCCAGGCTGACTAAGTATTTTGAAGGTGGGAATAATAGGGCGCAGAAGTTCTATTTTTATAGAATAACGTGCCTAAGGATGACTCGTGTGAGGCCAGACCGTGGCCTCATGTGAGGCCGTCGTTAGGGCGATATATAGCGGAGCACGACTTGCGATTTGATTGCGTCTAGTCATCACGCCATCAAACTGTGCCAGTTAGAGGCTTTTTAGTCGCAAAAACTTTACGTTTCTGGATGTTGGCCAAAATGGACACAGAGCCGATATCTATTATACGCGTCAAGAGTCGTACAGTAAAAGACAGAAAGAAATTTAAAATTTTATTCCACTCTATTGTTCTGGCAAGCTCGCAAGATGTTGGGTCTATTGGGAGCAAACGTCGTTCAACGTTATGGATAAAATTTGTTTCCCTTAACTCCCGTATTGTCAATGGAATTTTATTTTATACTAGCATTTAAACGCAACTTCGTTCGCGTGGACTGCAGTCTTATTTGAATAAACCGTTATACTTATATTAATTATGGTTAAAGTGGGTTAACCTTTAAAGCTAGACATATAGTCGCCAACTTATATTTAGAACTTCTAGAGAGGAACAATTTTGTAATACATGATTTTTGTTGATGTTATATATTATATAGCTTTCCTCAATAAATGGACTATATTACAGTCAAATAATTTTTCAAATCGGTCCTTTAGTAGTAGTAGATATTAGCGCGTTCAAACAATCAATCAAACAAACAAAATAAACTCTTCAGCTTTATTCAATTTTGCAATCGTTATATGGTCATGCTATTATAAACTAATATCGTCTTTTAAATCGTCGTTAAGTGAGGGTAATACTGTAGATTAACATCTGACTTGTGTGAAAAAAATTAATGTACATAATATCGATAAAAAATATACACAGCACTCGGTATCATAAGCAACATTTTAGTTTCGAACACAAAGCGTACTGTTAACTAAAACTAAAATTGATTTACCGCACAAAGTTGGAGCAAACTAATAATATTATGAGGTAATAACAACAGTTTCATCGATACATCAAAAGATTGCGGGAACACGGCGGGAACGTTTCGCGTATGATTTGAAAAGTTCGCAACAGTCGATATCGCGTTGTTTCTCATCGGATCTCTAGTATTAAAAATCGCTTTTTAATTTAACAATGGCGCTGTACCGAAAAACAATGTACTTACGATTTTCTTTCAAAGATGTTTTTTTTTATCATAGAAAAACTCATTGGTGCCTGCCCGGGATTTGAACCCATGTCGTCTCCATAGTGTCGCACGGTCTCACCGCTAGGCTATCACAACTTACACCTGTCACACTAACACTATATTACACTAATACAAAGGTTTCTTACTTCTTAAGGCTTCTTACTAGTCCCGTGTTAACTACTAGTCCGTATTAACTCAACCTGAAGATGTTGATGAATGTGTTCATTCTTAACATACCAGGGTTAACAATAGCCCTCAGAACTTTATTTTGCAATATAAATAAGAAATATGGATACAATGTTTTGTTTACTTAAATAACATAAGCTATGATCGCGACTTCACTCGCATAAAGTTAGTTAATAAAAATAGAGTCAATTTAGTTTACCATCGCGACCACCAAAATGAAAATTTTTGAAGTGAAACCTTCTTTAGCGGCTTTGTGCATTTTTTGTGATCGGTATAAAAAGGCTAAATTCGCATCGGGACAATTAGCCTAATCGCAAATGTATAAAGCGGAGGGAGAGTAGACCGCCAGTGCAGGAGAGGAAGTATCTCTTTCTACCGCGCGGTGAAAATGTATACCGCTGCTGTGGATGGTGATTTTTCCGAGAGATAAAATTTTTAATGTAAATGTAAAATGTAAATAATTCTAATAATCCTCAAGCGTTAAATTTAAAATATAATATAGATTGTCCTGTTTTTGAGCAATAAATGAATATTGTATTTTGCTACATAAATGATACTACTTTTATTTAATTTGTGTAAAATATTCCTTAACCATTCCAAAATATTAAAAATGCACAACTTTATTATTCAAGTTTTCACATTACTGGATCTTAACAGGATTTTTTGATCGTTCATATTTCCTGCATATTCGTTTATTACAAATGGCAATCGTGTAAAAAAATCAATGAATTCGAAATGTAATATTTGATTGCATTAAAATTTCTTAGGAATATCTACATTTACACAACTAAAGAGGTCATTATTAAAAATATCTAAATATATTAATTGAAGTAAACGTATGAAAGTGATCTTCAATAAAAGGTTTATAAAAACACGATTTCAGAATAATTTGACTGTAGATGGACATAAAGCTACTTTAGTCTAAATTAATAATCTAATAATAATAAAATAATAATGTTTTTATTTAAAAGCAACATAGGCTCATTATGTTAGTACCAGACTTATAACTATGTTAGTAACAAATATACACAGACAAATACAATACAAACATACAAACAAATACAAATAGACACAAACAAAAACACAAATCCGACATTCTAATGTCGCACTAATATGTCCATAAATCGTGCATATATAGGCGACTCCATTTTACGCACTAACGTACTTAATTAAAACAATTATAAATAAAACTGATAATTTTGGTATAATGATATAATAAACCCTTTCAAATTAATTTTGTAGCAGATCTTTGCATACCAAAAGGTACAAAGTGAAATAAATGTGCCCAAAATACGTTTCCAAAACATTGTTACGCTAATTAATACAAATTGAATAGCACCGATAAATTTTCAAAGCCCAATAAATTGACTTCCAATAAATGGAGAGTGTAATATTTTCAAAATGTTTTATCGACCTTTACGGCTCGTTGTTTTCATTGGGGCGTTAAAAGTAAAAAAATCACAAGATCAATCCAATTGGATCTATCAAAAATTAGGTAGCTTCTATTATTTATAACTAAATTATTATTACTAAAGATTCCAGTGTTTTAGGAAAGTTAACGGTCTGAATAAAATGTTTTGTTGGGGTTGCAACCATCTACTTTGAGAACCCGTGTTCTGATCGATTTAGTTAACAAATGTTGGAATACAGCCTCGGTATCTTTAAATACACTTAATTATTTATTTACAAATTTTCTATACATTCCTAAATAATTTCTTTAAAAAAATATATAAAATTTGTCTTCCACGGACAGCGGATTTTTTCGATCTTAACTGAATCCTAACCGCCGGGAGCTTGGGTCTAAGATAATTGTGATTACAAAATGAGGAACCTTCATTCAATACGTGCCGTCTGCAGCAACACTGCCCTCTGTATCCTGCCCTTAATCCAACAAATAAGCACTGATACCGCTTCTAATATATATTTGGTATTTATAACTTTACTTTGGAAATCCGTATTCTTAACAAAGTGGTACAACTATTCCCACTTTATTCTTTACAGCATTTATAAGTAAGTACTAACATCCATTTTGAAGTCCTAAATACGATAAACAAATTTAGAATTTATCGAAGAGACTGCTTTCAACATACATTAGGGATTGAGTTAATCCACTTTAAGAAACTGTGCTCTAAATAAGACGGTAGTTAAATGTGACTGTCAGTCACAATAACTTGAACTTTAAATGATTTAGATTTACCTTTGAGACTGTATTCAATGCTTATTGGGGAGTGACAACTTCCAATTTGGAAATCTAGAAGATAAAGGTACACGAAAATCATTTCCACTTAGAAAATCTTTGAAATGAAAATTCGATAACAAATAATACATTAAACAATCACAGTATAATCGATTATTAAATAAAATAATGTTGTTCAAAAAGTGTTAATGCTTAAGCTAATAATACCTATAAAATGTTATTATTAAAGGAACTTTTTAATACTATAGAAAATGAAGATAAATTGAAATATTTATGTCATACCTTCAGTTCATTAATCGAGCCAAAGGGTCTTTTTTTCGAATTCGAATTAGACGTAGGCAGTGCTACGAACATGTGATAAGAGATCGTAATGCATATATCATAAAGTTCAAATTGGAAAGTGTACGAACATGCAAGAACATTTTCTAAACTATATGTCATAAGGTTTTTGTCAAATTTGCTTGACGCTCATTCTCTGGAAAATTCAGGGTGTTTACGAAAAGCGTGTTTACGATCTCCCCAAGGTCTTGCGAACGTTCTCGAACATCGGTTCGTTCGATATATAAGCAGACGTATCGTGCGCCTCGACATTCAGTTTGCGAATAGCGACCAAGAGCGAATAAACAAGCGAAAATAAAAGTGAAATAATAGTGACATCGGCATTCTTATGGAATAACGGACTGT
Source organism: Morpho deidamia (assembly GCA_947086505.1). Taxonomy (NCBI): domain Eukaryota; kingdom Metazoa; phylum Arthropoda; class Insecta; order Lepidoptera; family Nymphalidae; genus Morpho; species Morpho deidamia. The sequence goes on from CAMTZC010000024.1 coordinate 18,239,853, forward strand.
ATAGAGACTGTAAGTACTGAGTTTGTAGTAAAAAGTTGAATAGTGTTTTTAACGATTCACCAGGTATTTTTCATCCAAATCCACGAACACCTGTTCGTAACAATATGAGTTTTATATGAAAGTCAGAAAAGTTAAATAAGGAGTCGAATTGGAGGTTTGACGTGACAGTGTTTTTTTGGGTAGCAATTTTTAAAAGATGCGCTTGTTTAAAGAGGACTGATAAAATTAATATTACCGCCTCACTTCATTGCCACTGAGTCCACAAATCCGAGTCAGCTGCCAGGATTTATTAGAAAACTTCCATTGTTTAACTCCCATTGCGGATGATTGTTTATGATGTATACAATCCCTTTGTTTTAGTTCGCTCATTTTATATTAACTGGGCGTGACTGGAAATTTTATTCCAACACATAATTGGCCGGCTATCCGGTTGAGTAGAATAGACCACCCTCATATCTTACTGAGGTGTCGTAAAAGGCGACTGAGGTAAGTTAACGTCATGCAGGCGGCCGGTCGTAAAATACGTAGCAAAATCTTTTGACAAGATGTTTGTAACATGTTGTGACGACCCCGCTTAGAGTGGGACAAGGTATTTCGCAGTTGTTTGTTATCGATAATGTGTGTAATTGTCCCATATAAGTTTTACGAACGGAATAAAAATTAAAAAAAATATTGTATTTCATGATTTTTAAATTTTTATTATAATCTTTTTAATCAAAAAAATGCTACTTACTGGCAGAAAAATATCGTGAAATTTTCTGTACAGAATAAAAGAGATCGTACTGAAGCAATTACCATAATAACATGTTAACAAGGTCGTCCACGAGCTTTCTATTATGAGCTTGCAGAGAGATACAAAGTTTCGTACTGACAATAGTGAAAGCGACTGTAAAAAGCTTAGCTCTTTGCTTTATCAATGAGCCTTTATACTAATTGGATAAAAGTTAAAGCAGCCTGTTAATAAAATGAAATTTAACTTATTAACTATTTATCAAAATCTGATTGTTACTAAATTCTAAGCTATTTAGTTGTATAATTGATGCCGTGTGGTATCCGATTGAGTAGAATAGACCACCCTCATTTCTTACTATCATCATTCTCCTGCACAACATGTTACAAACATGTCGTCATTTGATTTGGCTTTGGTATTTTACGACCGGCCGCCTGCCTGACGTCAACTTGCCTTAGTCGCCTTTTACGACACCTCGGTAAGAAATGAGGGTGGTCTATTCTATGCAGCCGGATACCACACGGCGTTTACCTTAGTCGCCTCTCACGACAGCTCGGTAAGAAAGGACCCTCATTTCTTACCGAGGTGTCGTGTCGTAAAAGTCGACCCGCCGTGCGGTATTCGGCTGCGAAGAATGGACCACCATCTTTCTTACCGAGAAGGTAAGTTAACGACTGGTCGTCAAATACGTAGCCGAATCATGTTACAACATGTCTGTAACATGTCACTCCACTAAGAGTGAGATAAGGGAAGAGATAATAGGAGGATGATGATGATTTCGTTGTATAATTATTTAAATTAAATTATGGTGTCATGTTAAAATTTGAATAGATAACTAAACTTGATTTAAAAATTAAATTTAATTAAATTGATTTTAATTTAATTTGATTTACACTGTTATTTATAATGCTGAAAAAGATTTTTAATTATAATTATAATACAAACACTACATCATCATCATTCATCATCATCCTCCTGCCCCTATCCCACTCTAAGTGGAGTCGGCACAACATGTTACAAACATGTTGTCACATGATTTGGCTTTGGTATTTTACGACCGGCCGCCAGCCTGACGTCAACTTACCTTAGTCGCCTTCTACGACATCTCGGTAAGAAATGAGGGTCGCATTAAGTTAACGTGAACATAGTCATGACTATATATATAATAGAACAACGTCCCCAATATATATCTGTCTGTATGTCATCGATTTTCACAAAATGTACTAAACGGATTTTTGTGCGGTTTTAACTAAAATATTCCTATAGTAAATTCCATTTTCAAAATTGTTTCGAGCGGCTTAGGTTAATAGTACACATTACAATTCCCGCGGGGATGGATTTTACGCGGGTAAGACTTTGTGTGTGAATTTCACGGACGAAGCCAAGGAAAGCTAGTTATATAATAAAATTACAAGGTATATTTAAACCGTTATTAAATATCTACCTACCTAATTTTGTAGACGCAGCCCATCACCTTGTTATTCAACAGCAAGGTGAAGCCAAATATCCAAGTACGAACATATTTTCTCATATTTTCCTCTAGCGGGCCATAATTCATAAAAGAAAGGTTCACAGGCAGGCTCGCTTTCCTCCGTATAAATATACTCGAGTACATAGGCCGAACTATTAGGGTCACCGATATATAGTCGACTAGACCTGGTACGCTCGCTCACGTCTGTATCCTGTTAATTACGACGTCCTAGTTTTTTTTTTGTTGCCAAAGAAAAAACGGGAATTCTTTTTTTTGTCATTGTTGATAAGATTAAATTTAACCAAATGTCATAATTATTAGCCGAGTTGTTAAGCCATGTAAATGTGACAGACAGGCAAATAAAATATTGCATATATAATAAATATTGTTTAAAATTCTGAAAGGAAAACCTTTTTTGTTTTGTAAAATTACAAATACAAAATTAAAGGCTGTGTGGTATCCGGCTGCATAGAATAGACCACCCTCATTTCTTAACGAGGTGTCGTAAAAGGCGACTAAGGTAAGGTGACGTCAGGCAGGCGGCCGGTCGTAAAATACGTAGCCAAATCATATGACAACATGTTTGTAACATGTTGAGCCGACCCCATTTAGAGTGAGTTAAGGGCTGGAAATGATGAGTATTTTATGATTTTGCTTCATTTCTCTTATAGTTAGTGCCGTGTATTCATCTTGAATCAACCATTAACGCGATAGTGTCCATTTTAGATTTATTTAACATAAAGATAATTCTTACTAATTGTATAAAAGCAAGTGTCTATCCTTCTGTCTGTTACGCTTTATTGACTAATAAATATACTTGAGCAATATTCATGAAATTTGGTTCAATTGCATCTAATATATGTTGAAAATATCAAATGACCGAATGTGCATAAGACGTACCAGGCACATAGTACGAACTATTTACCTTGTCCATTAGCATATCTGTTGTGCGGTATACTGAGTTTTGATATCAAAATAATTAAATATAATATTACTTAATATAACTTAAATTTATTATGTTGTTGTTATAATTTATGTTAAGAATTACTTAGATAACAAGAATGTGTGGATATAGCTACTCTTTTACCCTGTACAAGAGCGTTACGACTAAATATAAATAGTCATAAAGTATCTGGCTTGCTGGCTCTTCTCGATAAGAACAGCTTTCCGAACCAGCAGTAGAGTTGACGATTCAAAAGCACTTGTTAGCAGGTTCATTTGAATACATAATATTTTGTTTAAATCATCAAATGGTTATTATAGATGATTATTAAACATGAAACTGTATGGTAGATCTAGTAACAATACATCTTTGTTTCAAGTACAGTAGATAGAGTAGATGATTTATTCCATTGCAGTTTCCACAATATGTCACGCTTGTCTAAACGGCACACACTCCGTATCTGACGATCCTTTGTTTGTATTGAACGGTCCAATTCCAATTCTAAATCAAATATACCAATATCATTTGCGAAACTAATTAAAATAATCTTTTTTATGTTATAAGTTTGCAAAAATTTGGGATTCAATGTTGAAATTTTGGAAACAATCGTGATTAGACTTAATTTTGCAAAAATTCAATCAAGACTAATATTAGGTCCTTACATATGAAATTGGCGTTTTCTATGGGAGGAACATAAAGTCGTTTTATTTTAATGAAATATATTTAATTAATCAAAGTATGTACCATTGCTATTTCATGTTTTCCGTTTTGTAAACAGAGTGACACAAAGAAAAAAACAAAAGGAGAAAAAACAAATGAATTAGGGGGTTTGAAACACAAATGCATGAGTAAATAGCTGTATGAATTTGAATTTGAAATTCCTAACCATAAAGGTAATATTTGAGATCAAAGTGGCCAGTACGACAAAACGCCAATTTCATATGTAAGGACCTAATATTATAAAAGTCTTTCTGTGGAACCGATATTGATACGATTTGGCACAATCAAAGTTTATATAGCGGGCTAATATATAGGACAAAAACAATAGGGTTTTCTTTCAGGAACAGGGGAAAAAAAAAGTAAAGTAACAGCCAGTTACTATGCCCACTGCTGGGCTAAGGCCTCCTCTCTCCGTTTTTGGAGAGAAGGATTGGAGCTAAGACCTACCACGCTGCTCCAGTGGGGATTGGTAGGTTATACATATCCCTAGAATTCTCTAGAGATGTAGGTTTCCTCACGATGTTTTCCTTCACCGAAAAGCGTGTGTGTGATAAATTGCAATTATCAATTAGACACATAAGTTTTTAATAGAAAAACTCATTGGTGCCTGCCCGGGGTTTGAACCTATGTCGCCTCTAGAGAGTCGCACGGTCTCACCGCTAGGCTATCACGGCTTAAAATATATTAAATAATTGAGGGTATTTTGAAAAAACTTAAGTTGGAGAGAACGAATTTGCGGGCACTACTAAGTTAATAGTTTATTTAAGAAGGATTATAGCACCTAGTATAATAATAAATATATGGGACAATTACACACACGTCCGTCCCTCGCCAATATAAACTTGTGTTATGGGTGAAAAATCAACAATATGCATATATAATTTTAAATATATACTCAAGCACTCAGACTCGAAGAATCAGCATTGTTTTTTTTTAATATTGATTCTTAACGGGAATCACACATATAACTAGCTGAATTGATGGTAGGTTATTACCACCTAAGCGGTGGTCAAATAATTGGTAAATTGGTAATTAGTATTACTAGAAGTGATGTATTGAGGTACCAGAGTTTTATATCAGGGCTATTTGGTGATAATTTTAGCTATTTTTAATACCTCTTATATAAATTTCCTCTTATATAAACTGTATATATGTGAAGGTGGAATCTTGCAAGTTAAATTCGACCCACTTACCGGTGTCCGATTGAGCTGAAATTTCATATACTGGTCCAGTATGATAATGCATGTTTATGATAAGCATGACCTGATTCAGCCAGGGTTGTCTCAAGCCGAGGGAACTCCTTTTTTTCGTACTGACTGTACGCTGTTAGCCCTAACGGCTTTTACAGCGTCACCGGGCGGGACGGGCGAGCGCAGAAGCATCGTAGAAACGTTGTCCTAAGGGTGCCTGAAAGGCCGGACCATGGCTCAGGGCGACGTGTAGTGAGGGCTGATGGTGTGACTTTGATTAGTCATCGTGACGTCGGAAGGGTGGCAAAGGGAACTCCAGTTAACAGTAGGGATATGAAATTTGTATAAAAGCTTTTGTAAAAAGTTTTTTTTGAATTATCTTGTTAAAACTTATTTAATTGTGGTGTATGTATGTGACGGTAGCATCTTGAAAGTTAAATTTGACCCACTTCCCGGTGTCCGATTGAGTTGAAATTTTACATACTGGTTCAGTCCCAATGACAATACTAGTAAGTACGTAAATCGTTTGTGTGTGTGGATATAAGATTCTATAATAAAATTCCGAAATCAATTTTGGCCACGCCATTACAGCAGTTTAAAAATACTGCTAAAAAAGGCTGATACAGAAGGCCTACTATACTGTTGAAGATAACATAGTTGATAAGGATGTGTGGATATAGTTGCACTTCTATCCTGTATAAGACAGTAATAAATAAATATAAATAATTTTAAGATATATATTTTAAAAAGAGCAACCGCCGAGTTTCTTGCTGGTTCTTCTCGGTAGGAACAGCTTTCCGAACAGCAGTAAAGTTGACGATTCAAAAGCACTTGTTTACAAGCTTACTTGAATAAAGAATATTTTGAATTTGAATCAGGATTGCCTTCAGACGTGAGAACGTCTTAACTGTTAGTAGGGACATGGAATTTTATTAAAAGCTTTTTTAACTGACTTCTTAGTATATTTACTGAGTTGACATCAAACATCTTAGTAAATTAAGTTATCTTTTCTATTTTACAGTCAAAAACAATAAAGTAAACACTTGAACTAATTCTTTTATCGTTAAATGCCAACCGTTATGTCGTTAACGGTATTTCAGTAGGAATTATAATGAAAGTTTTAACCGTGAACCCTTAGCGTTCTAAAGGAATTTCGGGAAGCCAAGTAATGCAAACTATTTCTACAAGTGAGTTGCGCAATAAAAACAAAAATTTACTATTATTACTAAGTTTATTACTTGAATTCCCACGATATTGTCATACCGCGTACATACATATATAGGTAATATACATATATATTTTCTTGCTAAATTTGCTTTATTTATCTTATATATAAAACTCTCGTGTCACAATATTAGTTACCATACTCCTTTCAAACTGTTTGACCGATTTTTATGAAATTGCATATTGAGTAGATCAGAGAATCGGATACTATCTATTTTACACAAACCAAGTGATAAGGGCCGTCCATCCTGAACATTTTTTTTGGGATTTATTTAAATTTTTTATAATGATTCTAGAAATTCACTAGAAATAATTTATTTCGCAAAACAATGTTTGCCCGGTCAGCTAGTAACAATTATCGTACGCGTAATATCAAAGTGACCTAACTCAAACTATGGTTTACTGATTAATAATTAGATACACTGTCATATTTATTTCGATGCTAACTATACATGTGACATTATTTTAGTGAGTAAATGTAACATTTATAAAACAAAGTCCCCAAAAGCTGTCTATCAATCATCAGATCAAATCAAATCAATTTTCATAACATCTACTGACCGTGACGATAAAAAGTCCGTGACAGCATCTCTCTGACTCTTATGGTTAACTCACAGCAACTACTTTTATGTTGCCAATTTCAATTCAGGAAAATAAATTTGACGTAATTAATTAATAATATTATAATTTTTCCGAAAACTAATTCAAACGATTATTTTTTATTATCCTCAATTTATAACTAATTCCGTATAAACCCGATTGAAATAGGCGATACCTAATTTTGCAAATTATGCGTACGAAATTTTGTCATTTAACATACACGGCCAATATCCAATATCTGATATGAATTGCTGATATGCGGTAATGAAAATGCACAAACATAAATATTAACGATATTTACATAATAATCGCGCGATATCGCGTCACGGATCTCGCGTATAATGTCGCTTTGGAAACGCGAAATTGCTTTTTAAATCTTTTTTGGAAATAACTCCTATTTTTTTAAATCTTTTAGAGCAGCTTGAGCAAAGAAAAGTAACTAACGGACTCTTATTATCTCAATGCTGGGCCTCCTCCGTTTTTGGAGAGTAGGGTTGGTGCTATGATCTAACACGCTGCTCCAATGCGGATTGGTATGTTACACATATTCCTAGAATTCTCTAGGGATATGTAGGTTTTGCTCACGATGTTTTCCTTCATCAAAAAACGCGTGATAAATTGCTAATTAATCAGGCACATAAGTTTAAATGGAAAACTTTTATCAAGATTTTGAATTCGTGACCCCATGGAAAGAGTCGCACGCTCTCACCGCCGGGCTATCACAGCTTATCACAGTTTGAGAGCTGGCTTATAACGGGAGGTTCCGGGTTCTATTCCCCGTATATTCCCTATTAAAATAATATTACTACTTTCCAATAATCATCGGTAAATTACAGATTCTATTTTCTCGTCCGACTCTAATAATTATTTTTTTATATAATTTAAAGAATAATTTTACGGAAATCCATTTTACAAAGTAATGAAAATTTCACTAAATTTATTTAGAAATTTTATTTATTTAAAGAAAATATAAATATAATGCTAAATGTAGAGTGTACTCATGCACTACCAACCACCAGTCACACAACAATACACAATCACTGCACGCATTCACTACCACAAACTCAACAATCGTTTCGTAACCGAAGCATCATTAGATAGACTCCACGATAAAATCGCAATACTTTGCGATTTGTTGTAGTACATTCTAAATTTAGCATTACGCCGTGTGGTATCCGGCAGAATAGAATGGACCACCCTCCGTTCTTACCGAGTTGTCGTAAGAGGCGACTAAGGTATGTGCCAGTATGATCAACAGTATGATAAGCATTATCAATAAGTGTATTTTGAATTGCTTTAAACAATTTATTTATTCAATTTATTCTCCAGTTATTTTTTGATATCGATGTTAACTGGTTCGGAAGTTAAGCGCTGTTTTAAGAATCTTTCATATATACATAGAAAATTGAGCGTGTGGTATCCGGCAGAATAGAGTAGACCACCCTCCTTTCTTACCGAGGTGTCGTAAGAGGCGACCAAGGTATGTGCCGTGTGGTATCCGGCTGCATAGAATAGACCACCCTCATTTCTTACCGAGGTGTCGTAAAAGGCGACTAAGGTAAGTTGACGTCAGATAGGCGACCGGTAGTAAAACAACAATTGTATTGTAACATGTACAACTTGTTAAAACATGTTGTGCCGACCCCACTTAGAGTGGGATAAGGGCAGGAGAATGATGATTCTAAATTTAGCATTACATATATTTTCTTTTATCGCGGATTATAGACGCTTTACTTACCCTTTTTTTTAACTTTATATGATCAAGAAGCTTTGTATAAAAAAAATCTCATCAACCGAGTAACCAGAAATTCGTTTACCTAATCTCTTATTCGATAATCTCACTGGGGGCATCATTTTTTGATGTACACAAAAATATCTCCTATACCTTTTCATTACATGTGGATTTTTAAGGTAAAGCAATAAAAAGTAACGCGATCTCGTTCAGTTAACAACAGGGAAATGAGAGTTCTGATTGAAAAAAATATTCGCTGACGAGAATAAGCGAGAATGTATTAATATAAAAAACGAAATCTCCACTTGATACCCGACGCAAAACACCCATCTCTCTTTAACTGTGTGTAGCACAGAGCAAATTTGAAACAGAGCTTTAAGCAGAGAGAGAATACAAGATGTGTAACGCGTCGAACTGGACAGACGTACGGACGGGGAAAGAATACGAATAAATGACAGGAACTTAATCTATTTATACATATACAGAGAGTATCACGGAGGGGCTCTCCACAGCATTCCAAGAATGAATTTACTGGAAGATGTAACTTTTACGATATCGCTTAGACTTAGTGTTCCAGTGATGTACTATGAACCAAAGTAATAGATAGGTAATTTCGATCCAACGAACAATTTGTATGGGGACATCTTATGTAACTGCAAAAGCATCGCTATATCGCGGAGTAAAGTACTGGTGGCGCTATCTCTTATTGCAGTCAGGAAAACACATGCGTTATGTCGTGTTACAGAAGTAAATTCATTTGTAAAAGCTTCATTTAGTTGACATTAGGTTTCCAGGTTTTTGATATGTGTAACCTACCAATCCGCATTGGAGCAGCGTGTTAGGTTTTAGCTCCAACCCTTCTCTCCAGAAACGGAGATAGGAGGCCGATTCCCAGCAGTGGGATTGTAACAGGCCGCTACTTTACTTTTTTTAGATTTAGAAGATTCATTGAAAGTTCTATGACCTTATAATCTGTGCACGTAGCAAATTATCCTTTACCCGCATACATTACTGAGACCAAAGTGAATAAAAAGTTGACTACGACACATTTGGGACACCCGTTATATGTACGATGTAACAAGTCTGTATATAATGGTAATAAATTATGTATATGAGAAGGTAGAACGGACTTTTTATGTTATTCTATGAATGCTTGTTATCACCAACGAAGGGCTTTCAAAGCAAGTATGTATCTCTTTAACAAACTGCCCGACACGGTTTGGACCCTAAGAATAGCCACTGGTTTAAGCATGAGATGAATTCTAGGTATATAAATAAATAAATATATGGGACACTTACACACACGGTTATCTATCCCCAAAGTAAGTAACTTAAAACTTGTGTTATGATGGGTGCCGGACAACTAGTAAACATACTACATATATAGTTCAATATACACCCAGACTCGAAGAACCAACGAATTGTTCATAGACAATGTTGGCCCTCGGCGGGAATCGAGACCACGAACCGCTTAGCTGAAGGCAGGTTACTACCCACTGTGCCAGACCAGACAAATGTATTATGAATTTTAAAAAAATATACAATATAAAGTGTTTAAGCACTCAGTCTACAGTCTATTCAGTCTAGAAAAATGGTCAATGTTTTTTTAATTAATCCCACATGTATCCTTTACTAAAACAGTGAGTAAAGTAACGGCCTACTACTACCCTAGAGCTGGGCATAGGCCTCCTCTCTCCATTTTTGGAGAGAAGGATTGGAGCTAAGACCTACCACGCTGCTCCAATGCGGATGGGTAGGTTACATATATCCCCAGAATTCTCGAGAGATATCCAGGTTTCACGATATTTACATTCACCGAAAAGCTTATGATAAATCACAACTATCAATTAGACACATAAGTTTTCCCAGGTTCGAACCTATGAACCCCCTCAAAAAAACCGCACGGTCTTAACTAGAATCCATTATAACTTTTTAAATTATACTCAATAAAGACAATATATACGAGTATATTGCATCAACATAACTTCCAGAAGATGCGTTCGAAAAGCTAGTCCAAATTATTCAATTCAATTAAAATTTCCCATAGCCATCCATGGTGAACTGTCACTCCACACAGCTTTGCATTCTTCATTAGAACTTATCGAGATCTTACACTCGAACTTGAGTAAACTAATAAATTAACCAAAAAACAGACAAGACACATGAAGCTTGATAACGCGCGATTGAAACGTTACGTCGTTTTTAATAAGAGCATTATTTAGTTTGCGGTCTTACTTGTTAGTTTTGAAAAATGTTCTGAATATCCTCTTTTATTCATTCTATAGGGCCACAATGACTGGCCCGTTGGAACAGTGGGTAGTGACCCTACCTTCAGCTCCACGGGTCGTGGGTTCGATTACCACCGTGGGCCAATTTTTATCTATAAACAATTTGTTAGTTCTTCGAGCCTGGGTGTGTATTTATATGTTGTATTGTGGACATCGTTGACAAATTTATTAAATTATTCGACTTGTTATTTTTTTATTCAATGAACTTCACAGTATTTGACGCGTACGAATATTTTGAGTGAAATATCCATAAAGCCTTATTTTTCTGTAATAACATAATAATGCTTTTAAAATATAGAAGTAGCTGTGATATCCCAGCGGTGAGACCGTGTGACTCTCTAAAGACTGTCATAGGTTCAAAACATGGCCAGGAACCCTGGCCAGGAACTAATGAGTTTTTCTATTAAAAACTTATGGGTAATTCATCACACGCTTTTCGGTGAGGAACCCTGCATATCTGTAGAGAATTCTAGGGATATGTGTAACCTACCCCTCCGAACATGGAGAGAGAAGGCCTTTGCCCAGCTGTGGGATAGTAACAGGCCGTTACTTTACTTTTTTGTAAAGTATATTGTAGACAGCAACAATTTTCAATTAATGCCTCAATTTCTTATCAATACTTTATAGTTACCTCCTATCCAGGGGTATAAAAGTGACAAAGTCATTAAGAGAGATCTCTTGTAGAATCGGTTATCGCCTGCAAAAGTTCTGTTGGTTGATCTGTGCACTCGACTTATTTTCTATTTGGAGTTTTTGATTACGAATTTGTTAATTTGGTTCTCTTTTCATAAATCCTACTTTGGATCTAAAAAATATATCAATTCACAGTCATAGAATTTCACAAATTACAGATTGCGTTTTTTGAACGAGCGGTTGAAACGCTCGATGTACTCTAGACCCTACCATGAAAATTAAAGTAAGTATTTTATTTCAATATGGAAAATCAACAATCAAATATCGCCCCTAAGTCTGTGAAATGGAAGATATAATTTAACTAAAACAAGTCGAATAATTTTCGAGCGTGACAGTGTCAAAACAAGCAACTTTCAAATTGTTAGTCGAAAGTACAATTTATGCGGCAAGTTTGTTTCTGTATTAATTACAGGACACACAGACACCCTCTTTGTTAGAAATTAAAATTATAAGATTCTTACTAGACATTAAAACAATGAGTCCATTTGCAACATCCGTTTCCGCCGCAACTACACACTTTCAAAAATTACAAATATTATGTGACTATTTCCCATTGAGTCATGTAATAATAATCAAGATAAAATAAGATAAGATAAAATCTATTGCACATAAAACACAAAAAGGGAAAAAGGAGAAAAAAGAAAATACTTATTCATGTTACAATCTAGCTAAAAGGTTAGGCTAAGGCAACTAAAAATAACGTGAACTTGTAAATTAACTAATACCTAAGAATGAATTCAGTGACTTATCTTAGTATTTCTTGCTTTATGAAACACTTTGTTCTTGTATTCTTTTAAGTAGCACTAGCACTAAAATAAAATAAATATAACGATTATAATACGCATATATTATTTTGCTACAATCCGCGATTATCTAATCCGCTAGAAGGAATCATTCGAAAATAAACAAAGGATATGTTACATTTATATACTTATTATTTTTCTTCCTAAGGTAACGTTTTTTCCATATTACCCGATACATGCAGGATTCGTTACAGATGCACAAACCTCCACCACGGCCACCACAATACACAAGCACTACACACTTTCACTATCACAAACTCGACAATCGTTTCGCCCCGCAACCGAAGGATCATCAGGAGATAGACTCCACGACGTGGTGCCTTATGATGTATCGGGTATGAAAAAACGGATAGTCCACTATACATTTAACACTATATATTTTTTTCTATTTACTGTATCGCGGATTATAGCAAAATAATTTTATTATTATTTTAGTGATAAGATTGATTAAGACGTAAAATCAGTCAAATATTTAAGTTACCTAAATCTCCAGTGTAGCCACATGGAAAAAATGTTGCCCAATCTTTATGACTGTGTGTATTACCGAACATTATAAAATTTAATAACTGTCTCAAAAGTAACAAGCTTGAAGAGTTACTTTTTGCGTGTGTACTTGCCTTCGGAAATATATTTACATATCCCTCTCAGTTTGATGTGATATCATGGAAAGTGGATTCCTAAACTTTGTTGTATCGAATTTTAGGCGAATTTGTTGATGTAATGGTGAATCAGGATTTTGGTTTTCAGACTTATCATCAATAACTGCTCAAATTCTGTTATATTATATTTAAACTAATAAGTTTTGTAAATGTGTCTTGAACTGTTATATACATATCACAATGCGCTTTACAGTGACGGAAATCGAAGGCAGTATAAAGAAAGTAAAGTAACGGTTTGTTACTATGCATCTGCTTGGTATAGGCGTCCTCTCTCCATTTTTGGAGAGACGGATTGGAGCTAGGTCCTACCATGCTGCTCCAATGTGGATTGGTAGATTACACATATCCCAAGAATTCTCTAGAGATAAGCAGGGTTCCTCACGATGTTTTCCCGCCGAAAAGCGTTTGATAAATTTACATTATTTATAAAATAAGTTTTTAACAGAAAAAACTAATTGGTGCCTGCCCGGGGTTTGAACCCGTAACCCCCAGGATTATATAAATACTAGTGTAAAAGAATAGAGTTTTTATTATTCTCCTGCCCTTATCCCACTCTACCATGTAACATGTTGTCACATGATTTGGCTACGTATTTTACGACCGGCAGCCTGCCTGAAGTCAACTTACCTTAGTCGCGTCTTACGACACCTCGGTAAGAAAGGAGAGTGGTCTATTCTATTCTGCCGGATACCACACGGCACTTACCTTAGTCGTCTCTTACGATACCTCGGTAAGAAACGAGGGTGGTGTATTCTATTCTGCCGGATACCACACGGCGTTGTAAAAGAATAGAGTATGAGTAATATTGTACAATGATAAAAAGTATAAATAACATTGCAAATGTAAAACGATAGTGATAATGTAAATAGCTCTAAAGAAAACATTGTTAGTTATTAAATAGCTAAAAAACCCGTAACCCCCCATCACTATCGCAGCTATCACAGCTTGAATCCAGCATACCTAAATATTATTGGAGAAATCCTAATCCGGTGATGCTGCGCCACAAACATTCTCAAAAAGGTATGAACGATGCCTGCAATTTAATAGATATATATGATGGATCTGATCAATTTTAAAAATCACATCGCTTTTTTTGACTGGCCCATTGACGCAGTGGGTAGTGACGTTAGCTCCGCGGGTCGTGGGTTCGATTCCCGCCGAGGGCCCACATCCACATTTTCTATAAACATTTTGTTGGTCCTTCGTGCTTGCGTGTGTATTTGTATTTAAGTATGCATCTAAAATTATATATGTAGTATATCTACCAGTTGTCCGTCACCCATAACACAAGTATTAAGTTACTTACTTTGGGGACGGACGACCGTGTGTGTAAATGTCCCATTTTTTTTTTGCTCCGATCAGATGTCAAAAGGGCAAAAAAATCAAAACATATTTAGTATATTAATATTGTAGCGATACAGTATTTGATATCTTCCTAAACATCAACAACCGTAGATAAATTAAATTTTGTAGAATCTTCTCACTAGAAAAAACAAACAATTTGTATTTACAAAAAGAGTATTAAATTAACATAACGTCCCATCTCTTGGCGTCGCTTTGAATTTACGATATTATATAAAAGTTTTAGTCCGGCACCAAAATTAGTTTAAAGAACTACATCCGGAGATCTCAGCAAATTCCATTTTAGTGCGACGAAACAAATTAGTCCCGGAGTAAGTTTGAAAACTTTTGAAATTACATCCATCTGTATGGAAGTTACATTGTTCTGATTATATCTCGTAAAATAAAATGTTATTATTTTTTCTGTACGCTTTCACCGTATGAGATACCAGTAATATCTAAAACTCGACAATTTAATAGGCGTATCGTGAGCGAGGCAAACAAAGGGTGTTCGCATAAAAATATAAATAATTACAAAGAAATCGGTGATAGTATACAATCCTACTAATATTATAAATGCGAAAGTTTGTGAGTATGGATGGATTAGCAACTCATTTGTTGGTCTCGCTATTCGCTTCTATAATAAAATTCCTCAATCCATTCTAGACCAGTGTACAGAAAGATTCCAATCAAGTGTAAAAAATATGCTTATACGTAAAGCATATTACAAAATTGAAGATTATTTGGTTGATAAGAAAGCCTGGATTTGAAAATCCTTTCAGCTTCATACAAAACAGCGGTTTAATAATGTATAATTGAAAATATTTAAAAGATTGACCGCCGAGTTTCTTGCTGGTTCTTCTCGGTAAGAGCAACATTCCGAACCAGTTGTAGCTTCATTAATCATATTGATGCTTGACGATTCAAAAGTGCCTGAAATGGTTTATTTGAATAAAGATTATTTTGATTTGATTTGATTTGATTTGATGTTTGTTACTCTTTCACGATAAAAACTATTAGACAGATGTGGATGAAACAGTAATGTAGGTTATACATCAGAATAACATATAGGTTATACATCAGAATAACAAATTGTAATTTGTAATGATTTTATGTAATATAACGATACATGTGAATAAAATCGGAAAAAATCGGGCCTCTGAGAGCTATCTCGGCGTACGCTGCCTAAACCATTAGAGTTACAGAAAAATGATGTACCGTAGTATTGTTTGTCTTTAATAGTTCTAAATAAAAGTCCGCGACAGCATATATCTATTTTTTATGTGGAAGCCACTATGACCAAAATTGTGAATCTTAAATTAAATTAAATTAGATACTGTGGCAGACAAAATTCCTAGCGAGCGAAGTCGCGGGCAAAAACTAGTATTACATAAATAAACGTTCAGTTTCAGTTCAGTTTGTTCGTGACCACGGTGAATGCAACTCTGTCGATCCGTCGAACCTTGTAAAAAGATTTTGTCGCGAAGTGACCCGTTTAATTATATATTAATTAGTATGAATCGCGAAAGTTTAAAATCTACCATGTATACAATAAACAAAGTATGAACCGATAATATAAGTTTGCGGTTCCTTTTTTGCGCCTTATAAAAGTACGTAAGTCATTTGTGGATTTGGGTATATGATTGTATGATAAAATTCCGCTATCGATTTTTCAGTTTGTCATAATCTTTGGCAATACAGCAGTTTAAAACCACTGTTAAAGGGAGGCTGATACAGAAAAACTACTGCATATGCAACTAGTTATGCGAATTATATTTAAAAAGAGCAGCCGCCGGGTTTCTTGCTCGTTCATCTCGGTAGGAACAGCTTTCCGAACCAGCAGAGTTGACGATTCAAAGCTAGTTTACAAGTTTACTTGAATAACGAATATTTTGATTTTGAATGATTTATAGAAGCAGACGTTACTTTGCGGAATTCCATATTACAGAAACTATAACAGAACCAGCGGGTATGTATAGAGTGTGTATGTATGTTATGTATGTGTATGTATAGAGCGGGTTAAGCGAATGCATACAAAGCTAATGTGTATGAAGCAGGCTAAATTCACGTACCTTACACATACAGGCACCACATGCATCCCAAGACGCCTTCACCAGCAACAATGCACACAAGCAATACACACAACCAACACCAATTTATTTTTTTGAATTTGAATATAATAAGGCGTTCCTATCACTAACTAGAGATTTCTTCCAGAGAACTTTTTATGCGCGTCTTACGAGAATTCCTAGGGAAGGTATGGTGGTACACATTGGATAGAACATTTAATCTAGTTATCCGCATTAGGGCAGCGAGTTTAGTTTTAATATAAACCTTTACCTATAAAAAAGGTATTGCTGGCAAAAATAGCCTTTTCGATAGCTTCCCCGTACACCTATATCCATAATTGACAATGATATATATTGATTCCATCAATGATATATAATCCTGAACAAAAGGTAAATATACAATCAAAAGAGAACCACTAACGCAAGCAAATCTGAAATTGCCAACGGTCAAATCGAACGGCCTACATTTTTTAAACCGCCGATAAAAACAGAAATTGCTGATCTTCCGTAATGGTGTTTTATGAACAAATTGCTTTCATCGACCGCGTTAGCTGGCTAACTTTGGCAATTAATATTTCGATGAATGAGTTTTTTTTTATAAATCAGGTCTCACGACTTAGTTCGTCTTAAGTAATTTATGGAATTAGGCGTTACTTTGCGGAGATCCATAATACAAAAGTAATAATAAAATTATTTTCCTATAATCCGCGATAAAGTAAATAGAAAATATATCATGCTAAATGTATAGTATACTATCCGTTTTTTTCATACCCGATACAAGCAGGATTCGTAAAAACACATGCACAAACCTCCACCACCGCCACCACAAAACACAAGCACTACACACGTTCACTATCATAAACTCAACAATCTTTTCGCCCCGCAACCGACGCCTCATCAGATAGACTCCACGACAAATTGGTATTGCGATTCTGACATTTAGCATTATATTTTTTATTAACTTTATCACGGATTATATCAAAATACTTTCAATTTTGTACTATTCATTACTTTCATATCCCCGAAAGAAAATCGAGAATGTTCTGTCCTTTATATTAGCATGTTTTGATTATAACACAATCATTATCGACTAAATCGTAATGCTAAAATGATTACGCATTGCATTACGATTTTATGGAGCCTATCCTCCTGACGATGCTTCGGTTTCGGAGCGAAACGATCGTCGAGATTTTGGTGGTGATTGTGTGTATTGCTTGTGTGCATCGTTGCTGATGGAGGCGTCTTGGGATACGTGTGGTGACTTGTTCTGCATGGGAGAAAAATCCATCCTAATATTATAAATGTAAGGTACGTGAATTTTGCCTGCTTCATACACTTAGGATTACATACATTCGCTTAACACACGCGGATTAAAGCAAATTAGTTCTGTTGCAGTTTCTGTAATATGGAATTCCGCAAAGTCACGCCTGCTTCTATAAATCATTTAAAAACCACTACCTTCACACTACATCAGCACTGCAAGTATTCAATAAGACAATTTTATCAATCGTTTCGTCCCATAACCAAAGCATTCGGAGATATACTCCACGTCGCCGTGTGATATCCAGCATAGAATAGACCACCCTCCTTTCTTACCGAGGTGTCGTGAGAGACGACTAAGGTATGTGCCAAACGTATACGTAGCCAAATCATGTGACAACATGTTTCCAACATGTTGTGCCGACCTCACTTAGAGTGGGATAAGGGCAGAAGAATGATGATGATAGGAGATATACTCCACGATAAAACTGCAAAAGCTCACTTTATTCAATTTAATACATTCCTCTAGCACATAAGTTTTATTCTGAACGTTACCTCACTTTATTAAGTACATGATCTAGATCACGAATAAACGTTAGTTTAAAATAAATTAACGTCAACATAACATTAATAAAAGCCAGTTTAGATAAAGCATCGTAAACGTTAACAGAAATCAGTTTACACCCGTTGTTGAACCGTGGTGTTGATAATAAACCTGGTTTGATTTTACGATTCGAGAGACTACGGATACGAAACGTTGTATGAATTTAACTTGGTGATAAAAGGGGTTTAACCGTAAATTACAAAGTGCTATGTTTTATTCGATTATAGGTTCTGTTGATTTCGGAAAAAGGCAAATAAAATGTGTGAGTGCTTTAGAGGTTTTGCGGAAGTATGAACTTGCTAAAAGTATTTGCAACCAAGCGAGATTTATTTATTTATTTAATGTGCCCTATATTGTTACAAAAAAGGAAAAAAAAAAATTATATAAGGAGGGAATTGTCTCTAAAAGAGTTCCCTTCGAGTCAACACTTGAGTAGCAGAAGGAAAAGGTACTAGATTCGATCTCACTTACACTTCATAAAATGACGGTAGAATAGCTAATCATCACTCTCCTGCCCTTATCCCACTCTAAGTGGGCTCGGCATAACATGTTAAAAACATGTTGTCACGTGATTTGGCTACGTATTTTACGACCGGCCGCCTGCCTGACGTCAACTTACCTTAGTCGTATTTTACGACCCCTCGGTAAGAAAGAGGGTGGTCTATTCTACTCAACCGGATACCACACGGTGGGTCAATTTACCTTAGTCGCCTTTTACGACACCGGTAAGAAATGAGGATGGTCTATTCTACTCAGCCGGATACCACACGGCGGGTCGACTTAACTTAGTCGCCTCTTACGACACCTCGGCAAGAAATGAGGGTGGTCTATTCTACTGAGCCGGATACCATACGGCGGGACGGTAAAATAGCTAATGTATAATATGTAATAATTTCATATAGTACTTTATAGTTTTCGTATAGTACTTTTACTTTTGACTGGCCCGTTGGCGCAGTGTGCAGTGACCCTGCCTCCAGCCCCGCGGGTCGCGGGCTTGATTCCCGCCGAGGGCAAATATTTTCTATAAACGTGTATATTTGTATTTATGTATTTATTTTTTATTTTTTTTCCGTCACCAATAACACAAGTATTAAGTTACTTAAGACTTAAAGACTGTAAATGGTAATTCGCCTTACTGAAGCTTAGGTCGATTTTATTCAACGTTAGTTCACGGATCGTTAACTTCCTCTTAAATAGAACAATGTAAGTTTATTGCATCGTGAACATGTTAAAACATGAATTGAACGTGTTTATTCTATATATTTGAAAAGATAAATAAAATATAATTAAAATTAATCATCATACTAAGTCCTTATCCCACTCTAAGTGGGGTCGGCAGAACATGTTACAAACATGTTGTCACATGATTTGGCTACTTATTTAATGACTTGCCACCTGACGTCAACTTACCTTAGTCGTATTTTACGACCCTTCGGTAAGAAATGTGCGTGGTCTATTCTACGCAGCCGGATATCACACGTCATTCTTATTTTATTTTGAATTGTTGTACGTACGTACTGTTAGTTCGTCCAGTTTGGTTTATATATAAAGAAAAACAAAAACTGAACTTTAATTTTGTAGTTTTAAAAATATTACAGTATATTTATCTAATAACTGCTGGTACTTTCATACTTGAACGAGCCGGAGTATATGATCACTAGTCTATTGCTGATGCCAGACTGCGGGAAGGAACTGGGTCCGTAGCTGGGCAACAAGTTACAAGAACTCACTGAATTTGGAAAATGTTGGAAAAATGTTGGAATGTTGGAAAATGTTGATCGACACTTTATATTGACCCGGTAACAGTAAGTCAGCAATATATGCCCATGTTGAATAGGGTTGTAACAGTACGTATTGGGTACGTATTTTTTATTTCAGGACAAAATCCTCGACTTCTGGCCACAACTAGGTACCTATCAAATAATGTTAATAGCAAATGAGTGAGGAATAGAATGAATGCAGGATGGATGAAGTGGCGACAGGTCTCAGGGCCAGTATGTGACCCCCGAATGCCCCTTAAACTTAAAGGGAAAATTTATAAATCGGTCATAAGACCTATCGTAATGTATGGATTAGAAAGTTGGGCAATGAAAAAGATGGATGAAAGAAGAGTGCATGCAAATGAGATGAGAATGTTAAGATGGATGTGTGGTGTGACAAGATTGGATAAAATAAGAAATGAGTACATAAGGGGAAGTATGAAAGTTGCACCCATTGTAGAAAAGATGAGAGGTGCAAGATTGGGATGGTATGGACATGTAATGAGGAGGGATGAAAATCATGTAACTAAACGAGTGTTGGATATGAATGTGGATGGATATGTGACTAGAGGGAGGCCTAAAAAGAGATGGTTGGAATGTGTGAAGTATGACATGCATATAAAAGGAGTAGCGCCAGAGTTGACGAATGATAGAAGAGAATGGAAGAGTAAAACATGTTGTACCGACCCCACTTAGAGTGGGATAAGGGTAGGAGAAAGAAAGAAGCAAATATCAAAGTAATTATATTATTACTTTTGTATTATGAACCTCCATAAAGTAACGCTTATTTTTATAAATTACTAAGTTTTAGTTAAACCAACGCTCTGCGGCGTAAACCATAAGGCTCGACCAGTTTTATACAACTCTAAAATAGAGGCATAGAATTCTGTATCACCAAGATGACTGCACAAAATCCGGAGATTTGTTTCGGGGGGCGGCGATTTTCAAGCTCATGGGTGCGGTTGAAAAATTACCCCGCTGTATTGAAACAGTGCTATTAATCATTTGGGACCCACGCTTAAGCTGTCTACTCTGGGTTTTAAATACAAAAACATGACGGTGCGTTTTGAAACATTTTAATCGAAATTTTCATTACCTTAACATTTATTAGCTGTTAACGAACAAGTAGATTGATTGATAGTTGCTTATAATAAATTCTATAGTAATTTATAGAGTAAGGCTTTAATTTTTGGAGTTCCATTTTTGCCAAAAAAAAGTTATTTAGGTATAATTCTAATAGCGGATAATAGAAATAATGTTATCCTGATTTTTGTGAAATGCTATAACAATTGTTATTTTGTACCTAATCTATATTTGACTCCGAATTCAAATTCAAGATATTCTTATCAAATTGACTTTTATAAGCAATTTTGAGTCGTCAAATCTAAATGAAGTTACTTCTTATTCTAACGAGTGGTCTTACCCTGATTATTAAGCAAGAGAATTGGCGATCATTGTTTAAAAAATAATCATTAAAAATAGTTAAACTATCGTGAGTGGTATTCATAAATAATGTTGAGAAAGCGGCTATACTCACGTCTTACGTCTCACGTTTCACGTCGTAAAGAGCTCATGAATAAGAGCCCCGTATGGGCTTGAAACTAGTTGGGCTCATCTGATAGAATAAGACGTGAGTATAGCCGGTCTCTCAACATTAATCAGTAAAGATATTTTTATACAAACTACAATGTAGACTACATTAGTGTATAGCTGACAGAAAGCAATTAAAATACAATTCATTACAAATCATTTACATATTCAAATTTCAATAGTATAATGACATCGTCATTCTTCCCTTATCTCACTCCAAGAGAGATCTACACAGCATGTTTTCACTTCCATTCTCTCATTCGTCACCTCTAGCTCTACTCCTTTTATCTGCATGCACTACTTCACACGGTCCATCTATCTCGTTTTCAGCATCCCTCTATTCACATATCTCGCCACATACATATCTAACACTCATGTGGTCACATGATTTTTATTCTTCCTCATAATTTTATCATACCACCTGAATCTTGCACTTCTCATCTTTTCTATAATGGGCGCAACTTTCAGACTTCCTCGTATATATTCATTTCGTATCTAATCCAATCCTATCACACCACATATCCACCTTAACATTCTCATCTCATTTGCATGCACTCTTCTTTCACCTTTTTCATTGCGCAACATTCTGATCTACATAGTACAACAGGTCTTATGGCCTTTTACCCTTAATTAGCTTAACTTTAAGGCATTCAGGCTAGACCCTAAACTCGGGATAAACTTGTTGCTCCTACATCCGTACTTTCATATACATAATCATTCTTTTATCCAGCTCTCGATCTATTACACCAAAAAAGGCTAAATCAGAAAGCTTATTATACTATTGAAGATTACCTAGACGATATGAATGCGTGGATATAGCTTCTCTTCAACCCTGTATAAGACATTAATAACTATATGTAACTATGTTGCTGTAAGTGAATGAAAATACCTGCCAGGGATCACTGCAAAATAATTTCATTGTTATTAATATTTTAGAGTTAGGCGTTACTTTGCGGAGGTCCATTATATAAAAGTAATTATAATATTTTGCGCATATTCGCGATAACAAAAGATTTGATTTACCTAAAGTAGAATCTTCTATGCATGTTCATGTTGTGCAAGCAGAAACTAGTACTACACTACACGATTATCACGTCATACATTCACTACCACAATCTCAACTATTTTTTCACCTAAAAGGCTAAAAAAAGGCTAATTCAGAAAGCTTATTATACTATTGAAGATTACCTAGACGATATGAATGCGTGGATATAGCTTCTCTTCAACCCTGTATAAGACGTTAATAACTATATGTAACTAGTGATAAGAATTATTGATCGAAAAGAGCAACCGCCGAGTTTCTTGCTGGTTCTTCTCGGTAGGAACAGCTTACCGAACCAGCAGTAGATGTTGACGATTCAAAAGCACTTGTTTACAAGTTTACTTGAATGAAGAATATTTTGAATTTGAATAATTATTTCACATAATTAATCATTATCATAATATAAAAAATAATTCATTTGAATTAACTTAATTGGCTTCTCACTCCGATATTGCAATGTAAAGACGCGTAAATTGGACCGGCACAGTTGGCTCACGAGTCAGAAGCTTGGCCTATTTCCAAATTCAATAATGGCTGAGGCTCAAGACAAGATTATAACTTAGGACCGCAGTTTGTATGCCGATATGCATACAGTAATAGGCCTTATGATTTAATCTACGACTTGATGAATTTATTACGTTTTATTTTAACATGATGATATTTACAATTTATCACTCGCTTTTCGGGAAAGGAAAACGTTGTGAGACAACCTGCACATATTCTTGGGTTCTTGGGTTACGTGGTACCTTCCATTCCACATTGGAGCAGCGTGATGAATCCTGGCTCTGATCTTTCTCTTCCAGGGAAAGGATGTATTTGCCTCAGAGTAGCTTATTAGATTATCAGTAAAGTTATAGTTAATATATGAATTACTGATCCAGAATTTGTACCTACACTTTCTTTGTATTCATATTTGAGTATGTAATCTTTTATTATTATTTTTATTTTATTATTCTTGTTTTATTTTAAAACTGTGCGGATGCTACATGCAGCACTATTGCAATGGCATTCTCACTAAATAATTTTGTCTTATTTAATTTTGAATTGCTGTAAGTGAATATACCTGCCAGGGATCACTGCAAAATAATTTCATTATTATTAATATTTTAGAGTTAGGCGTTACTTTGCGGACGTCGATTATACAAAAGTAATTATAATATTTTGCGCATATTCGCGATAACAAAAGATTTGATTTACCTAGAGTAGAATATACTATACATTTTCATGTCTTGTGCAAGCAGAAACTAGTACTACACTATACGATTAGCACGTCATACATTTAATACCACAATCTCAACTATTTTTTCACCTCGTAATCGACGTATCATCAGGAAATATATTCTACGACAAAATCGCAAAAGAAATTATTACTATGAGCAATAATTTTCTTAAAAACAATTTTGTTAAATTCTCAAACATTTGCCTTGTGGTGATAGAAATGTCACAGTAATTACAAGTATTTGATTTTCTCTTAGAAATTCCAGCGACTAACAAATGAGTTGGTTTTCGAAACGGACTGAAATATACAGGATGTTTGGATTTTTATTTAATAATAATTAATTTTGATATTTGCGATTTGTCACGTGCTTTTCAGTGCTTTTCACATATGTAACATGTACAGTGTTAATATGAATGTGGCTGGTATGAAATAGATAAGCAAAACTCAATTCGATTTTGATTTACTATTACAATATACAAGCAATATAACAGAACTAACTACTTTGCTATAATCCGCACGGGTTAAGTGAATGCATGCAAAGCCAATGTGTATGAAGCAGGCAAAATCTACGCACCTATATTACAATATAGTTTTTGAAATTTTACAGAATTCTTGAAACCACTTTCATTGTACATTGTTGAAACAATGGTTAGTTCATTAAAAAAATGATACACGAACCGCGCTGGTTGCTTTGACCTTGAGTTATTTAAGGACTTCTCGAAGACATACTAAAAGATAACTTTGGTAAATTTCTCCGCCATAATAAAAGTGGCGACAGACTGCTTTAAATTATTTTCAAAAAAGATTACATATATATAGACGTTCTTAGCGTATCAACTGCTAATTTGCGCACGCACGTTTCTTCTGAGGTGTACGATTTTAATTTTATTTTTTTATGACATAATTTATTTTGTGTGAAAATAAATTTTATTTATAAAAAAACTGAAAATGCTTGAAAATACAAAATTTATTTTATAGAACATACTGTATCAGCAGTTTCCATTAAATCGCGTCGGGGGCTTGACCGCAGCTCCTGATAGTTTTACTTGTTTTACTTTAACAGTATTTCCATTAACAAACATATTTATTCTCTTTCAAACTCATTTCAGTCTCAACCAAAAATACAAAACGTAATTTTTTGGGTATTTTAATTTTGTCTTATTTATACCGTGCAAAAAATTATGACCTCGTGATTGACGCTTATTTCTGAGTACGGAATTTAATTCAATAGTGGCTGCCGTATATTATTCAGATTCGTTCTGAACGTAGACTCGCCTAACTACTAGATGCTCTGTTATTAATTTAAGTTCAACGCCATGATTATAAGGTATCGAATAGTTGAATTGAGTCGACGTTTTGATGCGACTCAATTCAATTCACCAAAATTTCCGTTTTAGGGCAACAATGTTACTTAGTTGTTAACTTTATTCCACATGCAACTAAACTATTTTTTTTTGTTACAGATTTGCGCTTGGCTCATCTCACATGAAAAAAGCAAAGATTAATTCTAAAATTAAAAGATAAACTTGTAATATAACAGAACTAACTACTTTGCTATAATCCGCACGGGTCAAGTGAATGCATGCAAAGCCAATGTGTATGAAGCAGGCAAAATCTACGCACCTTATACATGCAGGACCAGCCACCACATGCACCCCAAGGCGCAATTCACCAGCAACAACGCACACAAAAGCAGCATACACACCCACCACCACAATCTCGACGATCGTTTCGCCCCGAAACCGAAGCATCATCAGGAGATTGTGGTGGTGGGTGTGTGTGCTGCTTTTGTGTGCGTTGTTGCTGGTGAATTGCGCCTTGGGGTGCATGTGGTGGCTGGTCCTGCATGTATAAGGTGCGTAGATTTTGCCTGCTTCATACACATTGGCTTTGCATGCATTCACTTGACCCGTGCGGATTATAGCAAAGTAGTTAGTTCTGTTATATTGCTTGTAATATGGAATTCCGCAAAGTAACGCCTGCTTCTATAAATCAGATAAACTTGTATTATAACCAGTTTCTATACAGCAGTAGTAGAAAAGTAAATAATTTAGGTGACCTATTTTTAGAAAAGCTAGTCACGATCAGAACAAACCAGACAAAAAACGAGGGAAATCAAGATCTTCTGTAACAAACCACAAGCAAGTGAACATTAGAAGTGGTTGAATTAATATATAATTAAATTGCTCATGGGCTGCAATACTGGCACAACTCTAAAAATCATGTTTTCAGATAAATGTGTTTAAATTTTTCAGGTAAAGGCATAAAAAATGCCTTCTAGTTTGTTTAAACGAACAGTCTAATAATGAATTAAGTTCTGCTGGTATTGCTCTGAAAATAATGTGTATTAAACATTTACACCTATCTCTGCTGAAAATACGTGTTTTTTGAGTTGCTGCTCACAAATTCTTTATTGCATAAAGTAATAGTTATGTACTAAATATAGGTAAGAAATGAGAAAATCGTTTAAAGGCGGTTTTATTGAAAATAATTTTAGGATTATAGAATTGTTGTATGCTATTTTACGTATTGTTATTAGTGTTGTTCGTTATTAAATCCGATAAGCTTCGAGTGGAATATAGCAATCTGTAAAACAGCGCCGATTTCAAATCGCTTCAAATTTGAAACTCACTCCGATGACCCGTTTTTTCCATCGTTTCCATCGATTTTCAAAGACTATATTGTGTTGTAGATGCGTCTGCTTGGAGAAAGAAAAAATTAAATCGTTTATTAAAACAATATATTAAATATATATATATATATATTTAATATATATATATATATATATATATATATATTTAACTTTGTTTTGCCATATAAATTAATAAAGATTTTAATTGACTTTGACACATCGTGAATAAAAACCTTGGATAGTTTGATAATAGATGGCGCTTAACGAAGTCATTTTATTCCTATTGAATTAACAGGATTTCTATAGCCTATATGTTATCCCGGTGTATAAGAAATAATTGTGCCAAATTTCATCGATATTGGTTCAGCGGATTCGCCGTGTGGTATCCGGCCGAGCAGAATAGACCACCCTCATTTCTTACCGAGGGGTCGTAAAATACGAATAAAGTAAGTTGACCCGCTTTGTGGTACCAGGTTAAGTAAAATAGACCACCCTCTTTCTTACCGAGGGGTCGTTAAATACGACTAAGGTAAGTTGACGTCAGGGAGGCGGCCGGTGGTAAAATACGTAGCCAAATCATGTGACAACGTGTGGATAGACAACACTTAGAGTGGGATAAGGGCAGGAGGATGATGATGAGAAGATAAAATTTCTCGTGTTGTAACTAAACAGACGGAACTATCAGACGTCCCCTTACATACTCGTTACGTATTTTATCCAGTCTTATCAAACCACACACCTTAACATTCTCATCACATTAGCATGCACTCTTCTTTCATCCATGTTTTTCATTGCCCAACATTCTGACCCATACAATAATACTACAGGTCTTATGACCGTTTGAATGGGGAAAATTTATATTCCCCATTAACTTCTTCTTCTTCGTCAGCCGATGGACGTCCACTGCTGGACATAGGCCTCTTCATGGGATCACCACACCACACGATCTTGCGCCGCCTGGATGCAGTGGCTCCCTGCGACCTTTTCGAGGTCGTCTGTCCACCTCGTAGGGGGTCTACCGACGCTGCGCTTTCCGGTGCGGGGTCGCCATTCCAGCACCTTAATTAATAAACGTAATGGTCTACAAATATCGAGCTGCCGTTTAATACCTTTATAGGACTGTCACATCTGGATATTTCACTTCACACCGCTTCACAGTCCCGCCTTTTTCAACTCGCAAAAGAAAAATTCTAAGCCTAACTACGCGTTTCATATCACGCTCTCCTTTTATCTTCACTTGAGCGCCATCGTTTGTTTACTCAGACGCAATTTCGTATGTACCGTATCAAATAAATAACTTACATTTATAAAGTGCTCAATTTATTTCAGAAGTGGGATCCGTTAAGTGTTTTATTACGTACCTTTTGACGTTTTACGTAAAAGGTTTTACATCAAACCAAACCCTGTATGACATTGTAGATTCGTTTTAAAAAAATTATTGAATTCAGTAGAGGGTGAAATCTTTCTCTTTGCTTTTTCAAGGTCACAAATATACTAAGATTTTTTGTTAAATATGCATATTACGTGGTAATAAATTACTCTAAATATATTTAGGTACGTATGTTTTAAGTCGCAAGTGCTTACATGGTATTTGAACTCATTAAACAACCAACGGTGAGACTGGAGAAAATAACCTGTGATGGCTCAGCGGAGAGACCATACGACTCTTTCCTAGAGTCACGGGGTTTTTAAACCCGTTAAAACTTATGTGTCTAACTGATATTTGCAATTTATCACACGCATTTGTGAATATAGACATTGTAAGGAAACCTGCATATCTCTATAGAATTCTGTGTATATGTGTAACCTACCATTCCTGATTGGAGCAGCGTGATTGGTCTTAATTCCAACTGTATCTCCAAAAACTAGAGAAAAGGCCTATGACTATCACCAATAGTCGGAAACTAAGAGTTTATTTACCTCTCGTATTAAATTAACTCTTGATAAATATGATGTATCATATAACGGGACTCTTTCATAATTCAATTCATACAGAGCAGTAATGAATGACCTTGTTAAACATGGCTTTCATTAAACCTCAATAAATCACCGCCTGCAATTACCAACTCCATCGCGACATGTCTCGTTTACAAAGTTAATAAACTGGGACACGATCTGCAACATTTGAGCTGCAGATGATATGTGTCTTAATTTAAGAGAATAGTAGTAATGAATTCAAAAATCATGTGACCAAAATGTTTTAAATATGAAAGTTGATGGATTTATGACTAGAAGGAGTCCGAAAAAAAGGTGAAAGGATTGCGTGAAGAATGATATGCGTATAACAGAAGTGGCACCAAAGTTAACGAATGATAGAGGAGAATGGAAGATTAAAACATATTGTGCTGAATGCACTGAGAGTGGATGGAATAAATTCACTATGCATGATGTTTTTTCATGTCGGACTCGCACCGACTAAAACGACCTGTGTGCTTCACCACGCTGCCGATGACAAGGACCCTCCGCAGGGCAGAAGGAGGCCATCGTGCCGGCGATCGCTAGCAGCCCACCGATCTTTTATGTTTCAGTAGACAAGGAGAGACCGCGCCCCAGGTAGGGACCCCTCCATGGTGGGCGTTCCCGCCCCCACCGGGTTATTTTTTATAAAGGTTTTCTACCTCGCAATCCGAAGGTCCCCGTTCCCATTTATGGGCTTCCGGGTTTTGCTGACGGTGGCCGAAAACCATGTACAGCCAGGCTTAAAGCAAGCCCAACTGAACTCGCCGTCCATTGGAGACTCCACCCACCCCCCTCGGAGTCCCCGGCCCATCCAGACTGCCCTCTGCTCATCAGAGGGACAACTGGATTAGCCACCCCACAGTGGTCCGTTCGTCAAGCCTAAGGAATACTCAAATATGTATTATATTTGAGTATTCCAAAGGCCTGCTCAGAGAGCGCCATGAGGAGGCCGACCGACTTTGGCACCCCATGCATGATGTTTGCTGAAATATGATAGAACCAGAAGAGATTCTTGGAGACAGTATATATCACATTTTTAGCATCATCCACCTACCCTTATCCCACTCTTGTGTCCAGTGGGGTTGGCACAACAAGTTACAAACATATTGTCACATGATTTGGCTACGTATTTTACCAACGGCCGCCTGCCCGAAGTCAACTTACCTTAGTCGCCTTTTACGACACCTCGGTAAGAAAGAGGGTGGTCTATTCTACTCAATCGGATACCACACGGCGGGTCGACTTACCTTAGTCGCTTTTTACAACACCTCGGTAGGAAATGATTATCAAATTTTTAGCATTACACTAAATTTATATAATTAAAGTTTTAAAATACCACACAATTAGCATTTATCCGTGACATTTGTGACCCACAGTATGTAACAGATTTATTACCTGTCACCATATTTAACAGCATAAATATATTTGTTTACATTTGACTAGGGTTTGTCGCTAATTTTCATACGTAGATTGTTATTCAAAATGTTATAAATAGGGATAATACTGGTACGATTTTGGATTCACATCTTATTTAGAATATTACGTAGTTTGGTAGTTATATAACGAGTAAATCATTATCACCCCCCCTGCCCTTATCCCACTCTAAGTGGGGTCGGCACAACATGTTACAAACATGTTGTCATATGATTCGGCTGCGTATTTTATGACCGGCCGCCTGCCTGACCTCAACTTACCTTAATCATATTTTACAACCCCTCGGTAAGAAAGAGGGTGTTCCATTCTACTCAACCGGACACCACATGGTGGGTCAACTTACCTTAGTCGCCTTTTACGACACCTCGGTAAGAAATGAGGTGGTCTATTCTACTCAACCGGATACCACACGGCATTTATATAACGAGTAAATATGAATTAATATTTAGACATCCGACTCGTCAGTCGGTTCACGATAAATTCAAAAGTTCCTTAAAAGATTTTCTTACAGATTTTATCAATACACAACGTAATTTTTGACTAAGGTTTAAATAAAGAATTTCTTATGGTTTTGTATAACTTTGACATACATTAAAATAAAATCAAAATAATCTTTATTCAAATAAGTCATTTCAGGCATTTTTGAATAGTCAACCATCAATTTCATTAATGAAGCTACAACTGGTTCGGAATGTTGCTCTTACCGAGAAGAACCAGCAAGAAACTCGGCGGTCAATCTTTTAAATATTTTCAACTATACATTATTAAACCGCTGTCTTTTATCAAGCTGAAACGTTTTTCAAATTCAGGTATTTTTATCATCCAAGTAATCTTCAATTTTGTAATATGGTTTACATAAAAGAATATTTCTTTCACTAAGTTTTAATCTCTCTGTAACATAGATTCATTATGATTCATCATTGTTTGCTAAAATTTGGAACAAGTAAAAAACTAGGATGCTTTCATCGATATTGTTTAATCCCTTTTAAAAGTGCGACATCTTTCGGCTAAGTTGGGACGAAAATAAATTAATGGAAACGCAGCTTTTTCTACTATTTCTTTCCATTTACTCCGACATTCAGCATCCCTCAGGGCGGTTGTAACAGACAGACCAGTAAGGGCTACTAACAAATCTATCTTGGAGCAACTGCGCATACGGACTCGGCTATCTACAATCTTCTACCAAAGGATCCTCGGTTACCTTGCTCATTTCGCCCGTCGGCAACCTAACAACCTTGATAAGTTGGTTGTTGTGGGCAAGGTTGAAGGAAAAAGACCTTGCGGGCGATCACCTAGCCGTTGGTGTGACCAAATATGGATATTTGGTCACACCAACGGGTAGGTGATCAACGGCTAGATTTGTTAGTACGTTTAGCCGTCCATGGTTTTAAAAATTATAAACCTTTTAATGCAACCACTTACATAAACCTTCACAGTCCCCAAATCTCTATGTTTTTTATTGTTAATCTTAATCAGACATTACATAACAAGGGCGTGAATGTGTGAAATATATTTACACACTATAGAAAAAAAGAGTACGGTTCAAGGAGATTTGGGCTAATTTGTCACTCGCTGCGGATACGTTGAGCTCGTTTGTCTCTATCACCGAAAGATTTCCTGATATTTGGAACAAGCTTTCTATGTTACATATTGACAATAATATTTGTGCCATAATATAAACAACATATGTGTGCGTGTTAATTAACGCCGAGAAACTAAATATTCGTTGTCTAGCCGTGTGGTATCCGGCAGAATAGAATAGACCACCCTCATTTCTTACCGAGGTGTCGTAAGAGGCGACTAAGGCATGTGCCGTGTGGTATCCGGCAGATTAGAATAGACACCCTCCTTTCTTACCGAGGTGTCGTAAGAGGCGACTAAGGTATGTGCCGTGTGGTATCCGGCAGAATAGAATAGACCATCCTCCTTTCTTACCGAGGTGTCGTAAAAGGCGACAAAGGTAAATGCCGTGTGGTATCCGGCTGTATAGAATAGACCACCCTCATTTCTTACCGAGGTGTCGTAAAAGGCGACTAAGGTATGTTGATGTCAGGCAGGTGGCCGGTCGTAAAATACGTAGCCAAATCATATGACAACACGTTATAACATGTTGTGCCGACCACACTTAGAGTGGGATAAGGGCAGGAGAATGATGATGACACTAAATATTCATTGTCATCTCTGGAAATGTAAAAAATTGAAGAAAAATTGAGTGTCGACCAACAATTTTATATTACTTTCTTTTAATTAATACTCATTAGCGTAATATTAAAGTTAGCTTAATATTGCAAGTCAATGCGTTTTTTAATTCATATAGAATTATTCGGTTTAGGAATTGTTAAATCAAATACCCTCAAGCGAAAATGATGCTTCGCTAAAAGTGAATCTTGCCAAATTAGCATTCTTGACTTAACAATATTTTTTCATTCTTTCAACATTTACAAGCTAGCGGATTTGTACCTCATTAGCGATCTACAACAAAAATAAACTGAATTGTTTCAAAACAAAAATACGTATTAAAAACCTTGAATTCTTTCTCAAATGCAACCCCAAAAAAAGGTATTCTTATAAAAAGAAGATTTATTTTATCTGTATATAAAATAAAAGGATTTTTTTAACAAAGAACATAAAACAGGAACGTTATAGCTCTTTCTTTCATCAAGACATATTTAAAACGTTCCCGAAATGCGAACCAGAGCGTGTATTTTATTTCAAAGTACACCAGATAAATCGGATGCATATTTTATCATCAGAAAAAGATTTCTCCATTTTTGGACGTAACCTGTGCGGATACCGTGAAAAGATTACGCTTTGGAACATTTCCAAGCTTTATGGTGCTTCGTACGTACTTAGAGATCCGTTGGTAAATAAAGAACCTGGCTCCCTGTATATAGACTTATATAAATATGATACTGACTCAAACACGCAATAATAGTATGATACTACACGTCCACACTCGCCCGCGGCTCTGGTGTCACTGACGTGTTGCGCTTCAGACAGTTTAAGGTTTTCTTTGTACACTAGTATTAGTATCTTTATGTATACTCATGTATGAAATTTGATATTAAATGAAATTTTACTATCGGAACTATATGAATATATGTGTATATGTATTATATGCAATAAATGTCCATCGATTGACGAAGAGGAAAAGAAGAAGTGTCTTGTATATAAATAAACAAAAATATAAACAACATAATTACAGTCAGGAGATGATGATTTCAAATCACTAAACAGGAGGAAAATAATGAAAAAAAAGCGAAACCGAAAGGGTGGATTTTGGATTTTAACCCAAATAATCTGGAATTCACAGAAGTGTAAAGAATAATAAACGTATAAGAAACATTTTGTTTGATCACATAGAATTTTCAAGGAAATTATTCTGCAAATAAAAAAAATCCCTGACATGTCTATATGCATAAAAGGAAGTTAATCATTCAAATTAAAAGCATCAGATTTGATTTTACTTTGGAAGATATTTCACGGTTGAATAAATGAATTATGATGTACTGACTGTATAGTAATAATGAATTTAAGTCATTCAGCAATTTCTGCTCCATTTCTTTTATACAATATGAAATTTAAACCAAACTTCATGAAATCTTAAATTCATCTGTTTACATAAAAATAATTCTAAGAGGTTTTTCTATTGATAGATTTTTTCACAGCAAATCATTGTTCAATAAAATACAATGCGTACTGTTAAGGATTACATAGACGATAAGAATGCATAGATATAGCTACTAATCGACCCCGTACAAGACATCAATAACTATATGTAACTAGTAATAAGAGTTATTCTTTGAAAAGAGCAACCGTCGAGTAGGTACAGCTTTCCGTACGAGCAGTAGATGTCGACGATTCAAAAGCACTTGTTTACAAAAGTAATAGTAAAATTATTTTGCTATAATCCGCGATACAGTAAATAGAAAATATATATAGTGTTTAATGTATAGTGGACTATCAGTATTTTCATACCCGATACGTGCAGGATTCGTAAAAACACATGCACAAACCTCCACCACTTCCACCACAATACACAAGCACTACACAGGTTCACTATCACAAACTCAACAATCGTTTCGCCCCGCAACCGAAGCATCATCAGGAGATAGACTCCACGACAAAATCGCAAAATCTTTGCGATTTTGTCGTGGACACTATACATTAAACACTATATATATTTTCTATTTACTGTATCGCGGATTATAGCAAAATAATTTTACTATTACTTTTGTATTATGGATCTCCGCAAAGTAACGCCTAATTCTATAAATTACTTGTTTACAAGTTTACTCGAATAAAGAATATTTTGAATTTGAATAGGCGCATAGTTTAAAAATCCAATAGAAGTTGGGAAATGGTTGAGGTTGCTATTCTATACAGGGAACCTGGAGTTTAGGAACCCTCGATAAATGGATGAACGATCTTACAAAAGATAACGAGAAACCAGAGATCTTCGGGCTTACTTTCGGTTGAACGCCATTCCATTCTTGTTTTTTTTCAACCCATGGATGTTCACTGCTGGATGATACATCTCTTCATGAGATCTCCACGCCATATCTTGAGCCAGATCTTGTCCCGCTTGGATTTAGCAGTACCCACGCTTTCGAGGTTATCACTCCACCTCGTATGGGGTCTGCTGATTCTGTGTTTACCGATGCA
Organism: Morpho deidamia; assembly: GCA_947086505.1. Lineage (NCBI taxonomy): Eukaryota > Metazoa > Arthropoda > Insecta > Lepidoptera > Nymphalidae > Morpho > Morpho deidamia. Next base: position 18,274,481 of record CAMTZC010000024.1, read on the forward strand.
AGGTTTACAACACCTTAAGACCCACAACGCTCATCAGTTGTCCGCACTATGTGGCCCACCCATCGCCTCTTCAGTTTCGCGACACGCTGAGCTATATGATGACTTTGGACTTTCTACGGATTTAATCATTTCAGATTCAATCATGCACTCTAAGCATGCTCTCTCCAATCTTTATATCTTTAAAACCCAATGCCAATCGGTTCCTAGTAAGGGTTAGTCAAAAATTTGGTTTACGAATGGAGAAATTGGAAACTTCTAGAATAACTCGGCTTCATCCACCGCTGAGCGATGTTCGATTCCCGTTGGCGCTGTGGATAGTGACCCTGTCTTCAGCTACGCGGGTCGCGGGTTCGATTCCCGCCGAGGGCCAACATTTTCTGTAAACAAATTGTTGGTTCTTCGAGCCTGGGTGTGTATTTGTATTTAAGTATGTATTTAAACTTATATATGTAGTATATTTACCAGTTGTCCGTCACCCATAACACAAGTATTAAGTTACTTACTTTGGGGACGGACGACCGTGTGTGTAAGTGTTCCATATATTTATTTATTTATTTATTAATAAATGAATAATTATTTTGTGCATATTTCTGTATTTAAAATAAAAATGAACGCATATTAAATGAAATACTTCACATACTTTCATCACTTATATATATTTTGTTGCAGTTTCCATTTTCCTGTTTATTGTTCTTAGTCCATTGTTTCGTTTTAATGTAAAGTTCATTCATTCTTTTCGGTATTTTAATGATCATTCTCTTTATGATTTTGGCTGCGAGGTGCAGTTTGACCCATTTACATCATGTCACTAAGCGTTGAGTGTTGGCGTATTTATCATTGTTTGAATTTGATAATATAACTATTTCAACCGTTTAATATTATATTTACTTACTATCGGCTGCTTTTACTTTAGATGCTTCGCTCGCGTGGTGGTGTGTCACAAAAAAAATTCCCGAATTGAAAATTTTGAACATAAAAGTAGTTATTGTGAGTTAACCATAAGAAATAGAGACATGCTGTTGCGGACTTTTTTGTACTATTTTTGTAGATCTACAATTCTTTAGTATACTACTTTAGTGTAACTCTGCAGGTTTACGCGGCGCGCGCGAGTAAAGCGACCTCTTCAACACAATTTATATAAACAGGTAATGTACTATTTGACCTAAACCTTTTCGAACTGAACTTTCTCTAGCAAAAATTGTACCAAAATCTGTTCTGAAAATTGATCACATACAGAGAGATTTTAGGGATTTTGTTTATAATGATTATAGTAATAGACTAGTATTTGAATTTTGTTTTTAATATTTGGGATAAAAGTGTGTTGGAGTATCGTGATAGGACGTTTTAATTGGATATATTATAGAATAAACTAGACTTGCCTATACAGAGGTTTAGAAAATATGTTAAAACTATGATATTTCATAAAGCTCACTATATAATTGAAGATTAATTGGAAATAACACTGCACTTAACTGCAGTAATTATGTAATTGTCCCATATTTTTATATATTACAAGCTCCCCAAATGTTGTTTGCATTATTATTTCTAGGGAATTTCTAATATAGATTATTTAAAAAAATAGGGGGGACAACCCATATCACTTAGCGGTATAAAAAATAGTAGCCGATTCTCAGATCTACTGAATACGCATATAAAATTTTCATAAAAATCGGTCAAGCCGTTTTGGAAGACTATAGTATACTTATATTGTGACACGAGAATGTTATATATCAGAAATTATATACACTTTTATCCACGTTATAGAGAGACGCTAGTTAAATATAAGGAAAATACAGAGTTTATGAGACAGTACTTAAATCTAACATCTTGGATTACAGCAACAACTTAATTATTCCTTTAAGTATCAGTCGTTAATATGACTCCAACAACCATAGCGAATATGTCCCAAGACGACAGTTTATGTACGATATTAGTAAAATAACAAGAGAAACAAACACTGGCAACACTACTGAATCAATTTGGCAGCAGTCTTTAAGACCTTTAAAATTATAACTGTTTAAAAACATATACATAATTTAATGTAAACGTAAAATTTTACATTAAATTATGTATATAAAAGCTTTAGCGTCACTTGGTGGAAAAAGAATCTGTGGTACTGTTAATAATGACAGCGTAACTATACCAAAGGGAACTCTCATCTCGCCATATGAGTAGAGCTTGGGCGATCCAAATCCTATTCATGTGGCGAGAGATCGGCAACGACCAATTGATATCAGAAAAATGGGACTTCGTTTAATATTTAGTGAAAATAAGTTTAGAACAACCTGGGTTAGAGTAGCGTAAGTCCGTCGTATGCCATCCTAACGGTGACTTTTGGGCTTTCCGAACGGGATATATTTATTTATTTAACTTACATATAACAAACATATAAACAAAAAAATATTTACTATGTACAACTTTTGAGGGTGTACCACAGGTGAAGGTGAACCACAAAATTAATAAACCATATTTATAAAACAAATTCTTAAGAAGGTCATAGGTAGAAATACAATAATATTTCCGGTAAACTAAAAAAATAAAGAAAAAAAAATTTAAATAAAATTGTAAGATGATATCGATCGCATCTCATTTATATCCCTCTTAACAATCTTAATGTAATTTTTTTTCATTTTTGTAAGTGTCGTCAAAAATATCCACTTCTCTGCAGATGGAATTATATAATTAAGGCAATCTAGACATGGGTTAAAACTGTTTAAAATAGGTTTTAGTCAAAATGCGGGCAAAGTAACGTCGTTGGTTTTATCGGACCACCACCAGAAACGAAATAAAGGTGGTCTATTCTATCTACTCCGTATACCACAAGGCGGGTCAACTTACCTTAGTCGCCTTTTACGACACTTCGGTGAGAAATGAGGGTGATATATTCTACAAGCAATATAACAGAACTAACTACTTTGCTATAATCCGCACGGGTGAAGCGAATGCATGCAAAAATCGTAATGCCTTACGATTTTTGTCGTGGAGCCTATCCTCCTGATGATGCTTTGGTTTCGGGGCGAAACGATCGTCGAGATTGTGGTGGTGGTTGTGTGTGCTGCTTGTGTGCGTTGTTGCTGGTGAAGGCGCCTTGGGGTGCATGTGGTGGCTTGTCCTGCATGTATAAGGTGCGTAGATTTTGCCTGCTTCATACACATCAGCTTTGCATGCATTCGCTTAACCCGTGTGGATTATAGCAAGGTAGTTCTGTTATATTGCTTGTAATATGGAATTCCGCAAAGTAACGCCTGCTTCTATAAATCATTTGATATATTCTACTCCGCAGGATAACCACACGGCGGCTCAACTGACCTTATTCACCGTCAATATCCACGGCACAGGTTTTAACTTAGTGTGGATTAATAATAATAAATTCATTTTTTTTATCTCTCCTCTTTTATGTATTTTGTATAATTTTGTTTTATTAGTATTTCAGTTAAGTTAGATAAGAAATTTATATGTTACCAACTTTTTTGGAATAAATAAATAAATAACATACATAAATTCACCTTTTATGACACTTCGGCAAGAAATGAGGATGATTCTGTCTACTCAGCCGGATACCACACGGCGGGTCAACTTACCTTATACGCCTTTTACGACAACTCGGTAAGAATCTTGGTGGCCTATTCTACTCAGCCGGATAAAACACGAGACCTGAATAAAAAAAATATTAAATGTATTAACATAAAAACTGCTATTTGAGAAAGTGTTTTTTCCAACTTAATACACACATCAACGTCCAAATCTCAAAATAGATTAGTGTATCAGAGACACCAGATGAAGATTGATAACGCCGAGAGTAACAGTCAAGGTAGAAAAATATATTTTTCCAAGTCCACCTGAAGGGGCCAGGCATATAAATCAAATTGACGGCAATGCGGAGCGAAATATGGTCCGCTCTTTTCGAAATGTCGCGTTTCTTTAATATGTATTGAATAACATGTTGTAATTTTTGGAGCTCGATTTTGGAGTATATCAATCTACCTGTATTAGATCAACAAAAGTGCAAGGAACAACAAAATATAGTTTTTTCCAGTTAAGTATTTAACACTATCGAAATTTTTTAATGTGTACCAAAAACTTTGCTGAACTCATTCTTAAACTATTAAAGAACTAAAATTAACATAGTAACTTCATTAATTATATCGTTCATTTAGTTCTCAATTCATTTGGGCTTTCCAATTCTTTATATATGAGCCTTCTTATAAAAGTTACAAACAACTTACATACATAGATCTCTTAGGCCAAAAGCAGGATCTGCAAATTTAATGGTACGTTTTCCCCAAACGTATATTCGGTAATACTTAATTCATCATCATTCCCCTGCCCTTATCCCACTCTAAGCGGGGTCGGCACAACGTGACATATTACAAACATGTTGTCATATGATTTGGCTACGAATTTTACAACCGGCCGACTGCCTGACGTCAACTTACCTTAGTCGCCTTTTACGACACCTTGGTAAGAAATGAGGGTGGTCTATTTTATGCAGCCGGATATCACACGGCATTTACCTTAGTCGCCTCTTACGACACCTCGGTAAGAACGGAGGGTGGTCTATTCTATTCTGCCGGATACCACACGGCTATCGGTAATACTTAATTCTGTAGTAGAAACAAAAAATAAACGAGTTCCATAACAGTACACAGTTCTAAGTTCGTGGATATATCACAAATAAGCGATTTTAGAAAAAAACAGTAGAAAAATAGAGATTATACGATATCAATTCAATCTAATATTCGCAGTAGTGTAGGAAAAACATTCAGCAAATTTTAAAAGATTTTTCACAAAATGAATCTAAAAAATGTTGCCCACAAAAACTGTGCAACATAAATCAGTGAAACTATATTTAGTTTTCCAACTTAATGCTACACATCACAAAACAGTGCACGTGACGTCATCAAAATTCAGAATAATCTGGCACACCTGGCTGAAAAACTTCGGACTAAATAAACCGTGTCTGCGTTAAAATTTTGCATTTAGTGTGTGTGGCCATTAAACATGCAGGCACTAAACTAATATTTAAAATAGGAAAGAATCCTCTATTAATCGATCTTACTGGCTTTATAAATAAATATAATACATGGAACAATTACACACACGGTCATCCGTCCCTAAAGTAACTTAAAACATGTGTTATGAGTGACAGAAAACTGGTAAATGTCATCATTAGCCGTTTGCCTGACGTCAACTTACCTTAGTCGTATTTTACGATCCCTCAAAACGAACGAGGATCTCAGGACTCATCGGATACCACACGGTGAGGTCAACTTAGATGAGGTGTACAAGGTGGACAGTGGTGTACATAGGGATGTCGTCGCAGTTGATAAGGGCTCTACTCCGCTTGCCTTAGGCAAACAGAATTGGCGCAAACCTGTGGTAGTTGGTATTTCTGATCGCATCAACATATGGAAGAGCAAGGAGTTGGATGGTAGATTTTACAAGGCATTAATGGGGCAAGACATAGACCAGACTGCCTCTGTATCCTGGCTACAATTTGGCGATCTTTTTGGAGAAACTGAAGGTTTTGTCTGTGCAATTATGGATGAAGTTATCAAAACGAAGAACTACCGGAAATACATAAGAAAGATGGCACTGTTGACGTATGTCGAGCGTGTCATCGTCTTGGGGAGTCCCTCAGGCATATTATTTCCGGCTGTTCTCATCTTGCTAACGGTGAATATTTACACAGACATAACCAAGTAGCTAGGATAATACATCAACAAATTGCTCTTCAATATGCTCTGGTGGATGAAGAGGTACCATACTACAGTATGACCCTGCGTCAGTTCTTAAAAATAGCCGTGCTATGCTCTACTGGGATTGGTCTACTGCCAATAAATCTGATATAGTGTTAGTAGACTGGTTAGCGCGCCGTGCAATTATTGTGGATGTCACCTTTCCGCATGACGATAATCTCATAAAAGCGATTAAAGTTAAATTGATCAACCAACCTTAGTCGCCTTTTAGAACACCCGGTAAGAAATGAGGGTGATCTATTCTACTAACTACTAACTAACTAACCAGATACTACAAGGTGGAAATTATATATGCATACATATATAATTTGAAATCCATACTTAAATACGTACATAAATACATTCAGAATCTAAGAAGCAACAAACTGTATTTTTAGAAAATTTTGGCCCTCAATGTCCAAATCACATTGCGGCAGGCCAGCTGTGCCAACGAGCCAGTCTAGGATTTACCGAGGATAATTATTGTATGTTCTCACGGATGCACAACTAACGTTCACTACATTTAGTGAATGACCCACTAAACACTCGAACATTTAACTATTATTTAAAGATTCCTAATTAATGAACGTATCTAACCGACCACATTATACTCATTGTTTGATTTGAACTAATTTGATTTGAAAAAAAGTAGATTTTAACATCCGTTTTCTTAACAACTACATGGAGAATTCGCAGAATTTTATAAAGCTAAGAAATTATATAAAGTTAAAATGCCACCATTAAATATGGTGAGAATACCATCGGAGCGACATTACCACAGTGGACATAAACAGGTAGTTGTTGAATACATATAACATCAGGAAATTGAAAATATTTCTGTTAAGTGGAAAAAAAAGGTAAGCAAAAGTAAAAAAAAATATTTTGCTATAAAGACCTGTAAAATCATATTATATTTATCGATATGTATACTCGTAGCATAATAAATAATATGTTCATTACTTTCATACTACGGACCTCCGCGAAGTAACACCTAAATTTTTTTATAGCCAGACATACGAAATAATATTATTTAATTTACGAAATAACACCCAACTTAAAGCAAAATGTATTTAATATATAAAATATATATTTAATTCGGTTAATAGCGATATTAATAAATCGTTCAACACCGTTTCGCGGCCCCAATATAAGCGTAGCTAATAAAGTGGGTAGGGCAAACATTCAACTAAAAGTCCTCTTTTTAACAAGTATTTTTACTTGCTTTTGCAAATGATCTACCCGCATTTACGCTCTTTAATTTGTTGTGCAAAACGTTACAAACGCGTATACGTTGCCCGTTAAAGCGCCAACGAGTTTTACCTATTTTTTTTATTACCCTGTTAATATCTACAGCCAAGTCCAGGGGTCGGTAACTTTTTGAGTTGGAATAGTTAAATTTTAAAATTTTAAACATTTCAAATTGTATTTTTTAAAGAGCCACGATAAAGGAGGGTGCTAGAATTGGGCCTAATTGTTACAGAAATACATAAAAACAATTCTAAGTTTTTTTCTGTTTAAATATCACTATAAATATTATAAATTTTCAATGGGAATATGTTAGAAAACTTATTTAATAAGGTATTTATAATGATATTAAAGTAGTTAATGCCTTAAACGGAACGTATCATTGTCAACTTGTTACTTTTTTATTGCCTAAACAGCGGTTTCCAGGCGTTTTTAGTATAAATAGTCCACAAAAATATAAAGATTTCTTAATTCAATTTTTGTAAACATAATTTTTAAAATATTTGTGTAAAAAAATATAATAGTTCCATTTTATTAACAATAATTACTTTCCAGATATTAAAAATGATGTCCAGAAACTTTTACTTCAATGATGATAGCTTATTGTTATATTTTTATCACAAATCCTATCGTTTTTATTATGTTCTTATGGTATCTAGGATGTAATACTTGAAGTTCTCCATAACCTCAGACTATAACTCCTATTCTATAGTTCCCTCATAGAAATTAAATAAAATAATAATTGAACCTAAGATAACAAATATTTTTCTATCTTACAACACAAAAATATACTGTAACGTCTGGGTCCAAAGATATATGAAATTCTAACACTCTCCTTTTCTGAAATGAATCAAAACGATGAGATGGATTCTATCTCCTGATGCTTTGGTTGCGGAGCGAAACGATCGTTGAGTTTGTGATAGTGAAAGTGTGTAGTACCACCACCACCGCCGCCACCACAATACACGAGGTATTGTGGTGGCGGTTTGTCGTGGATGTGTTTTTGGGAACCCTGCATGTATCAGTTATAAAAACGAATATTCCAGTCTACATTTAGCGTTATATATATTTTCTATTTACTTTATCGCGGATTATAGCAAAATAATTTTATTAATACTTTTGCAATGAGAAATACCCACGGTTTTCTCTCACGACACAAACCTTTCCTCCCAATATTATCCTTCATAGAAATCTCATTGCTGCTTCGGGTTCAAAACCGTGACCATGGCATGTCACTTGACTTCACAATACAGCTTTCAGTTGTACGAAGTTCTGAGTAAATAAAAACAAGAATGGCAAGATGGCCATTAGTAATCATATATATAACATAGTTAAAATATAACAGTAGGGTCTGTCGCACAAGAAATAAGGTTGATATATGAATAAACACTAACTTTCGCCCTCCGCTCTTAATCCTTTATTGTTTGTGATGGATCCCATCTCCTGTATCACCTGAACATCATGATTAATGACTTGTCCGCTTTAATTGTGGGAGCGAGAGCGTAATGAGGGAACGGGTACCGCTGACAAATTATACTACGGTATATAATAAAATTCGGACAAACATATTATTCTTACTGAAAGGCTTAATTAAATTAAGTGTAAAAAAGCATATTCCTAAAGTATTCCAAATCCAGCTACACCTCCTTACCTTAAAGAGCGTTTTCAATTTCGGTTTGAATCTTCTTACCGTTCAATTCGTTCAGGTGAAAGATTTACCGTTAAAATACCTTCACATTCTTCGTGTCTCTATGGTATTTCCTTTTCTGTGAAAGCTGTCCTGCTATAGAATTTACTGCCGCTTTCGGTAAGATATGCACACTTCTTGTCATCATCATTCTCCTGCCCTTATCCCACTCTAAGTGGGGTTGGCACAACATGTTCAGACATGTTGTCACATGATTTGGCCACGTATTTTACGACCGGCCGCCTATCGACGTCAACTTACCTTAGTCGCCTTTTACGACACCTCGGTAAGAAATGAGGGTAGTCTATTCTATTCTGCCGGATACCACACGGCGTATATGCACATATGCACACTTTTTGTGTTTAAAGAAAATTTGAAAATATATTATTTCATGGCTTAGCAGTTATTATATTTTACTTGATATTTAAATAGTCAAATATATGGATGTATGCACTTACTTTTTTTAATATTTATGTATATATATTACGTACACCCCTTTCTGAGATTTCTATTCGTTGTTATTTAAGCTTGGGTTGCGTGGAAGAGATTGCTACTTAGCAATAAGGTCGCCCATTGTACGTCTAAATTATGTATAGAAAATTGTTTTTTATGTTTAACATGGTACAACGGCTGATATTCACAGGGTCTTTGTTTTACAAAACACAGCTATTCGTGGTATTTATAATATGAAACCTCGTGATTCTCTAAGGGAGAAATTTAAAGAAATAGGCGTCATGACTGTAGCTTCACAATATATCTATAGTTAGTGATAGATATCGCAGACATACTGGAAATCGAAATAAACAAATGACGCCATGGTTACACCTCCGAAAGGTCCGAAAATCATTTGTCGGTCTCGGTACACGTTTTTATAATAAAATTCCTCAAATTATCTAGACTTGCCTTTACACAAGTTTAGAACTTATCTCAAAACGATGCTGCTACATAAAGCTTACTATACAATTGAAGATTATTTGAGTGATAGTAGCATATCTTAACAGCAGTCAGCTACGCACCAAGCTGCAACGATTAATTTGTAACGATCAATCAAATTGTACAAAAACATATTTAAAAAAAATGGCCACCGGTTTCTTGCTGGTTCTTCTCGATAGGAGCAACATTCCTAACCAGTTGTATAGTTGACGAAACAAAAGCACTTGTTTACAAGTTTGACTGATTCTATACTTATCATAAAACAAAGTCCCAAAAGTGTATATGTCAAAATTTATTGTATGCCCCACTTTTTCATCCGTCCATCTTCTGTCGCCCTTCTCCTTTCTCTCCTCCTCCTTTCATACTGTCCCGCTCACACACTCACTGCATTCCGTTTCATGCATTCATCTACGGTTACATTCCCACATATATTTTACCTACATATAATTTCCCAATTTTAATATGGACGAACAATGTAGTTAAATGCACACAGCAGTAATAAAAATATTGTTTACCGCATTAAACCATATAATTAGATATATGTATTGCCGTATCTGTACTATTATTTTATATTGTAAAGTCTGTCTGTTCGTAACGTAACACGTTACGTTACGAAGTTGCATAGTAGTAGAAAATTAAATAACGATCTGTTACTACCCCATTGCTGGGCATAGGCCTCCGTTTTAGGAGAGAAGGGTTGGAGCTAAGACCTACCACGCTGCCCCAATGCGGATTGGTAGGTTACACATATCTCCAGAATTCTCTAGAGATATGCAGGTTTCCTCACGATGTTTTCCTTCACCGAAACGTGTGTGATAATATGAATTAGCTACATAAGTTTTAGAAGAAAAAGATTGGTGCTTGCTTGGGGCTCGATCCGCTATAAAAGTAGCGGCCTATTACAATCCCACTGCTGGGAATAAGCCTCCTCTCTCCGTTTCTGGAGAGGGGTTGGAGCTAAGACCTAGCACGCTGCTCCAATGCGGATTGGTAGGTTACACATATCAACAGAATTCTCGAGAGATATGCAAGTTTCCTCACGATGTTTTCCTTCACCGAAAAGCGTGTGATAAATTGCAATTATCAATTAGACACATGAGTTTTAATAAAAAAAACTCATTGGTGTCTGCCCGGGTTTGAACTCGTGTTCACCGCTGGGCTATCACAGCTCACCCAGCAAAGTCAGCATAGTTGCCTTCCAGTTTTAAGTGATTTACTATATTTTGGTATGGCTACTGGAGAGAAATGCCAACAATATGACGAAACGAGGTTCAGATTGACGGCTTCCGCTAATGGAAAAAAAGCAGGAGTGATAAGAAGATGATGACTGGGTTGATATTATATATTATACTGCATATTTCTAGAAAATTTTAGGGATATGTGTAACCTACCAATCCGCATTGGAGCTGCTTGGTGGTTGTTAGGTCAAACCCTTCTCTTCAGAAACGAAATAAGAGGCCTATGCCCAGCAATGCGATAGTAACATGCCGTTTCTTTCTTAACTCTTGTAGCTGGTATCTATACATAAATTATGAATGCTACTCATGATTTGAGTTCAAATAGTGAAGGTTCCTTAAATATAATTATAGCTTACTTAAATGTAATTATAATGATACTGGCCCGTTGGCACAATGGGTTGTGACCCCGCCTTCAGCTCTGCGAGTTGCGGGTTCGATTCCGAAATTCGATTCAATTTCTTGGTTTTTCGAACCTGGGTGTATATTTGTATTTAATTATGTATTTAAAATTATATATGTACTATATCTACCAGTTGTCCGTCACCCATAACACAAGTATTAAGTTACTTACTTTGGGGTTGGACGACCGTGTGTGTAAGTGTCCCATATATTTATATTTTAGGAAATTAAAGAAAAAAATTGTATAAAATATTATCAATATTGTTTGCTGTGTGAATGTACAACAGACAGACTTTCTCATTTATATATTAGTATGGATGTTTGGCACTAATAGTTGGGCAAGAGTTTATTGCATCAGTCAGTACTGAGTGTGAGGCACGCGCAGACGTTTGCAATATGAAAATCTTTATATTTGCTTTCTTGGTCGTTGGAGTTATTTGCGGTACCGAAGAAGACTGTAAGTACTTCATCTTAATGATCTATTTATTATTAGTAACATTTATGATGGTATACTGTAACTTATGCCATTTTTATAGTTTGGTTCGTGTATTGACCATTTAGATATATTGTGTCATGTTGTATCATGTTCGTATGATTACTTTTTATATAATCTGTAATACGGATTGACAGTTTATTTTTATTTTTGCATATTATTTTATGCATTTTAAAATTATAATAAACTACTGTTTCAAACTGAGTTACTCCTTAACATATCTAATAAAATGAAAATTAATAATAATTAATATTTAAATATTTTTATAGCGAGTTTAAGGTTTCTTAATGTATATACGCGTAGAAGTCATTAGATTCTTTCTATCCATACTTTTATGTGTCAAAATTATTTCCCAAAATTAGCTTTACAAATAAGTTTAAACGAAGAGTTGAGGAATGTATCAACATTTCGAAAGATGTACTTTTCCTTACAATTTTAACTGTCATCAACAAATAAATGATATCTATTATGTTAAATTAATAAGTGCAATTCTGGGGTTTGAACCCGTGACCACCGGTCACACGGGCTCACCATTCGGTTATCAAGTCATTACTTTAACAATTCTTATTAATAAGGATACCGATCATCATTCAATCGACGATCATCATTCAACCCATTACGTCATCATAATCAGCACATCTGATATCGTTCGAAAAACCGTGCTACGAATTTTGAACTTTACTACGTTAAGTTTAAGGACGACTATTCCATATTAACTGTTATTGAAGTGCACATGTAAATTTGTATAAAAACTTTTGTAATCGGCATGTAATGGCATGCGTGAGATCTGCAGGCCTACCATGAACTATTGCGACTCAATTGAAGACGTAAACGACGACCGAGAACAGCTTTCTTTTCATACCATGAAATGTGAATTGCATTGGGGTCGTAATGTTTGAAAAGGATAACGTTATATGAACTATAGATAACTCTGTCTCTTTTACTCACATGTTTTTAAGACGCATTCTGAACGCTCATTCGGCAACGACTTAAAGTGAGCGTCTTTAAGACGTCACGGTATGAAAAAGCAAAACAATTTCGTTTACGTCTTCAATTTAGTCGCAATAAGAGTTCATTGTAGGCCTGTTGGACATTGTTATGGTAAAAATCTTATTGGATAAAAGCTTTGATAGAAGAATGATGAGACAGTGTGATTCGTATTAGGAGGGTCACGGGTTTATGACATTAGACCGCCGTGTGGTATCCGGCTGAGTAGAATACATCACCCTCATTTTTTATCCAGGTGTCGTTAAAGGCGACTAATGTAAGTTGACGTCAGGCAAGCGGTCGGTCGTAAAATATTTAGCCAAATCATGTTACAAGATGTTTATGACATGTTGTGCCTACCCCACTTACAGTGGGATAAGGGCTAGAGATTGATGATGATGGTTATTACATTAGAATTCCCATGGAGTCGAATTTGCGCGGGACTAACAATTTTCCGATGATAAATAAACAGAAAATCGTATCAATTAATAATAAAGTTAGTGTAGACTTGCCTTTACACAAATTGAGAATAATTTATAGAATTTATAGAATTAGGCGTTACTTTGCGGAGATCCATAATACAAAAGTAATAATAAAATTATTTTGCTATAATCCACGATAAAGTAAATAGAAAATATATGTAGTGCTAAATGTATAGTGGAATATCCGTTTTTTCATACCCGTTACATGCAGGATTCGTAAAAACACATGCACAAATCTCCACCACTGCCACCACAATACATAAGCGCTACACACGTTCACTATCACAAACTCAACAATCATTTCGCCCCGCAACCGAAGCATCATCAGGAGATAGACTCCACGACAAAATCGAAAAGCAAAACTTTGCGGGGCGAAACGATTGTTAAGTTTGTGATAGGGAACGTGTGTAGTGCTTGTGTATTGTGGTGGCAGTGGTGGAGGTTTGTGTATGTGTTTTTCGAATCCTGCATGTAACGGGTATGAAAAAATGGATAGTCCAATATACATTTAGCGCTATATTTTCTATTTACTGTATCGCGGATTATAGCAAAATAATTTTATTATTACTTTTGTACAAATTGAGAAATTATCTTAAAACGATGCTGCTACATGAAGCTTACTATTCAATTGAGGATTATTTGAGTGATAGTAGCATATTTTCACCGCAGTCAGCTACGCGTCAAGCTGCAATGAGTAACTTGTAACCATCTATTTTCCTTGCGAAAAAATTACCCGCAGACTTTCTTGCTGGTTCTTGTCGGTAGGAGCAAACTTCTGAATCATTGAGTTCTTTAAAAAAAAATTATGATTCAAAAGTACTAAATTGTTTCAGTCCACTTGAATAAAGAATAATTTGGATTTGAATTTGAATAACATTTTTTATGCTTCTACTTATTAAGTCTAAAGAGCAGTCCGTGATTTGTGCCAATGTCGCCAATCTTTGACCTTTGTCATTAAATGATTATTAAATTATCGTAAGAAATATAAATAGCGACTATTTTTCCTCCACAATTCATAATTTACTGGGTTAAGGGCAATTTTAAATAACTTATCCTACTCTAAGTGGTAAGAACCTCGGTAAGAAATGAGGGTCAGGAATAAAATATATAATACTAGCTGTGCCAGCGGCTTCGCCCGCGTGGCATTCAGTGATTTACTAAATTTTTTCCGAATTTTAGAAATTTTGGACTTAAAAGTAGTTATTGTGAGTTAACCGTGAGAGATAGAGACATTCTATCGCAAACTTTTTTGTTTTTTTTATAGATCTAAATTCTCTACTACATTACTTTACCGTATCTCTGCTGGTTTACGCTCCCTAAAGCTAAAGCTCCCATCAAGCAAGTTTTTTTTTAACAACTGCGCGATCTCTTTAACACAATTTACATAATACCGATATGTACATTTACCTAAACCATCCGGAAGTATTGCACTATCTTTTGGTGAAAACCCTACAAAAATCCGTTTAGTAGATTTTGAGAAAATCGATTACATACTGACAGACAGCTTTTTAGGACTTTGTTTTATAATAAGTATAGATTGCTCAATGATATTGTTTACATTTAAATATACTTGTATGTAATAGTTCATTTGATGTGACGTAAATATTTAATTTGATAGAGAACCTATAACAAATCAACATGATTGAAGCAATCATATATACATGCAATGGAAAACTATAAATATGTACTTAATAAATCAAATGAAGCGATAAAGTTGTTAGCTATAGTCAACAATAATCATAACGATAGCTGTAGAAAACATTATAATAAATAATATAAATAAATAAATAATATATTTGTATTTAAGTATGAATTTAAACTTATATATGTAGTATATCTACCAGTTGTCCGTCACAAGTATTAAGTTACTTACTTTGGGGACGGACGACCGTGTGTGTAAATGTCCCATATATTTATATTTATTTTATTTATTTATATATGGGACAATTACACGCGGTCGTTCATCCTCAAAGGAATTAATTTAATACTCATGTTATGGGTAACAGACAACTGACAAATCTATTTATATCTATACTTATTATAAAACAAAGTCCCAAAAAGCTGTCTGTCTGTATGTAATCATTTTTTTCAAAATCTACTTAACGGATTTTTGTACGATTGTTAGTAAAAGATCGTGCAATACTTCCGGATGGTTTAAGTATATGGTACATTACGATTTTATGCAAAGGTCGCGTGGTTGTAACTACTATAGAAATGTAGATCTAGAAAAATACCACAAAAAAGTCCGAAACAGCATTTCTCTATCTCTTATGGTTAAATCACAATATATAACTACTTTTGTGTTCCACTGATTTCCACGCGGGCGAAGCCGCAAGCACAGCTAGTATATACACATATTTATCTATCTCCTTCAACCATTGGACATCCGATGCTGGACATTGGTCTCTTTATGGGATCTCCACATCACACGACCTTGCGTCGGTTGGCTCTAGCGACTTCCCGCGACCTTTTTGAGGTCATCAGTCCACCTCGTAGGGGTCGCTACCGAACGAACAAACGTGAAGAAGAAAAAGAGAAAAAATTATACAATGTTGACTTCAATTCATTATCCTCTCCTGTCTCACTCACCAACCGATTTATCTTACATTTTGCTGCACTGTTTCTAACAAAATACATCTGCTTATTCTTACACTTTATACTCATTATCCTCCTGCCCTTATTCCA
The DNA here is from genome assembly GCA_947086505.1 of Morpho deidamia. Lineage (NCBI taxonomy): Eukaryota > Metazoa > Arthropoda > Insecta > Lepidoptera > Nymphalidae > Morpho > Morpho deidamia. Next base: position 18,290,368 of record CAMTZC010000024.1, read on the forward strand.
CTGTACTGTGTACTGACCCGCTGTGACCAATCTGGCCGAGTGGAATAGACCACCCTCATTTCCTACCGAGGTGTCGTAAAAGGCGACTAAGGTAAGTTGAGCCACCGTGTGGTATCCGGTTGAGTAGAATAGACCACCCTCTTTTTTACCGAGGGGTCGTAAAATACGACTAAGGTAACATTTTGTCACGTGATTTGGCTACGTATTTTACGACCAGCCACCTGCTTGACGTCAACTTACCTTAGTCGTATTATACGACCCTTCGGTAAGAAAGATGGTGTTCTATTATACTCAACCAGATACAACACAGCGGGTCGACTTATCTTAGTCGCCTTTTACAACACCTCGCAGAGTGAGTTGGCCTAGCGGCACAGAGCGGATGGTGAGCAGAGTGGCCGTCTGAGCAAGATGCGAAAAGTAAAAAGAGCTTCATCCAAAAGCTTAATAGATGTGGCAATGTCTACAATTTTATTAAAAATAGGTAAATTACGCTGTCATTTACAAAGTCACTACAGCTCAGGATCAGGCAGACTCCAATTAGACATAAACGGGATCGAACTCATGTATCATCAACCTAATCCGAATTTATATTTTTTTATTAAAAAACAAAATAACCAACCTAAACTCGGTCACTCTGGTAGTTTTTATTTAATGGGTCACTATAAGAATGTAGTAAAGCGCCATCTAGTGGATTATTACGGTAACGATACAGTACTTCACAAAGGAAGGTAAAACAGTTTCCACTCATTACTCGACGAAAACGAACTTGTGTCTCACCTATACCCTATATAGTGTATGGTGAACTGCTTGTATCTATGGTGAACAGCTGCTCACTCGGCGCGATCCTCATTTTGGATTTCAGCTCATTTTGACTCGTTGCAAACCAATACGGAGGACTGAGTTTTGAACTCTTTTCGTTGAATTGTTGCGCTAGTTCTCTATTAAAATACTTATCCATCTTTATAAATATTTCAATGAAATTTCTTATTTCAGTCAAGGCTATTGACTCAATAGAACAGGAGGAGCCATGCCAATCAGCTGGTGGTATATGCACGATAACAGAAGATTGCCCTAAAGGTCACGTTTCAGAGAAGCAAGGGATGTGCCCAACACAACAAAACCAAGGCATCGAATGCTGCTACGGAAGTATAAATCAATTTTTGATAAATTTGACTGTATTATTTTGCATTTAGAGCAAAGTAAGATAAAGAGACATGAATTTTAAAGAGACCTATAAATGTAAGATCAACAAAACAGTAGTTTTCTTTAATAGTTCGTATTGAGTTGTCTTAGATGACAATGAAATAAGTATTACTATGTCATATCTATCTCAAATAAGCCTAATTTTGAACAAGGGCACTTTAGGATCCATACCAGTTATGATTTTGACTAAGAATTCTTATTAAGACTGTATTAGAAAGAAGTTAGTAAAACTAAACTAGTCTCCTAGGCTAAACGAGTCTCCAACTTATGGCTGAGTGCCCCAAATACTCACTGGTAAGATGGGAGATACTAGGTAAGGACGAAATTGAAGCTGATGACCTAACTAATATCTCCTTCAGGGATATTATAAGGTTTGTGAAAAAAACAGATAGGTTAGAGCAGGTAGCACCTGTCCAAAACCTTTTCCCAACATGGGAAAATGGGTGGAATAGTCCAGTATTGGAGCTGACCACCCGTCCTGTACCGACAGGCGTCCCCGAAATTAGATAAGATAAGAAGTTAGTAATTGTAAGTGGTATGTATGCAATTAAAAAGAAACATTGGAGTTTAAGCACTTTACTCGGTATTTTTGATACACAACCGTTTCTGAGTGAGAAAGGTTCAGCATTAGCAAATGCATCAAGTAGCACATTATCTTATTTTTTATACGAAACAACATCCTCCTCATCGTCTTCGTTATCACCGGCATCGTTTTCACCATTATTGTCATCATTGAAAAGTACACGGGTTAAAATATTCTTTTCCAGTATCATTGAAGGAGACGCGTTGTGAAAAGCACGGTGGTAGTTGCACCAAGAACGATGATTACTGCAACCCGCGTCTCGTCTATAACGACGCTTCAGACTGTACTTCAGACGAAAGGTGCTGCATCTTCGTTTAGAAGAACATCAATGAAACGATGAAATAAATTATTAAAACGATTTTTTTGTATAATTTGTAAAAGTCTCCAAATCTATTGGCTACATTTCATTACGAGGATGCCCAGAGACGAGCGCCGATCGCGACGGCAGTGTGAGACGTATTCTACATCTGTCTATCGATCTATGCTAGTTATAAAAGGAAGTCTCAAAAGCTGTCTGTCCGTGTGCGATCGATTTTCTTAAAATCTAGTAAAGTAAGTAAAGTAGAGGCCTGTTGCAATCTCACTGCTGGGAATAGGCCCTTTCTCTCCGTTTCTGGAGAGAAGGGTTAGAGCTTAGATCTACCACGCTGCTCCATTGCGTAGAATCCACATATCTCCAAAATTCTCTAGAGATATGCAGGTTTCCTCACGATGTTTTCCTTCACCGGAAAGCGTGTGATAAATTGCAATTATCGATTAGAAACATGAGTTTTAATAGAAAAACTCATTGGTGTCTGCCCGGGTTTGAACTCGTGTTCCCCTCGAAAGAGTCGCACGGTCTCACCGCTGGGCTATCACAGCTGGGCTCTCAAAATTTACCGAACAGATTTCTGTTACTAAAAGGTAGTGCAATCCTTCCGGATGGTTTATGTTATAAGTATATTATAGTTTTATGTAATTTGTGTTGAAGAGGTCACGCGACTGTAAAAACTCTGCTAGGAGTTTTGTCGTGTGCGCCGCTCAAGAGAGATACACTAAAGTCACTAGAGATCTATAAAAATACTAAAAAAAGCTCCGCGACAGCATGTCTCTATCTCTTATAATTATCAAATAAATGCCTTTATGTGCAAAATTTCAATTAGATCACTGGTTTATTATTAGCTAACTAATATATGAAAACTCTTCACGTCCCACCAACGTTGCGTCGCCGTCCCGCCCCTCTGCTATTTGACGAAACCTTAGGCATTTTCTATTTAATTTTTCATCATTTATATTTGACCACGGTCGAAGGTAGTTTCTTATTTAAATATTAACTATTATCAGTAATGATTTTTCTGAAATCACTGAAATTATTTAATTGTAAAATTATAGTTATTTAGTCAAACATCGCCTACTTGTATAAATTATGAATCTTTCTTCTTTCTTTACCAAAGCATGATAAGAATAACATAGGTTTTCCTCAAGATTATACCTAGTGTAACGATTAATGTAATAAAGGTCCAATATTGCTTACGAACGGCCAACTTATTACAGATACATTCCCCTAAGATCACATGATATAAGATCATGTGGGGGATTATTAAAGCTTTATTATGGACGGAATATATTGTCTGGATCATGTTTCATTATACGCTTACTAGTTTCGCTGCCCGCGACTTTGTGTATATTTTAATACAATGCTTATTATCCTACTTCCTTCCTACTTAATATTATAAATGCGAAAGTTTGTGAGTATGGATGGATGTTTGTTACTCTTTCACGAAAAAGCTACTGCACAGATTTGGATAAAACTTTACAGTTATATATGTAGGTTATACATCAGAATAACATATAGGCTACAATTTGTAATGATTTTATGTAATATAACGATTCATGTCACTAAAGTCGAAAAAAATCTGGCCTCTGAGGCGATCTTGGCTTGGCGAACGCTGCCAAAACCATTCAAGTTACACTAAGATGATGTTTGTCTTGAATAGTTCTTAATAAAACTCCGCAACAGTATATATTTATGTGGAAGCCACTGTGACCAAAATTGTGAATCATAAAGTTATTTAAATTAGATACTATTTTACAATGCATATTTTAGTATATTTATCAAATTCTTATAAAAATCAATACATTTGTCGCTTTCAGTACTTTATGTAGATAAACTTTGTTTTTTACACTAAGTAATTTGGCTGAATAGTTTAAAAGTTACCACGATATGATTGACTTAAATGGAGCGCTATAGAGTGTCTAATATGCGCGGCGCGCGAAAATTGTATGCAATCCTTTTGTTTTGAAGTTAGACATCTAAAATTTTGGATGTATGAGTAACTAAATAAATCTCTTCTTTCTCCTACCCTTATCCCACTCTAAGTGGGGTCGGTACAACATGTTTTCCTCTTCCATTCTCTTCTATCATTCGTCAACTCTGGCGCTACTCCTTTTATACGCATGTCATACTTCACACATTCCAACCATCTCTTTTTAGGCCTCCCTCTAGTCACATATCCATCCACATTCATATTCAACACTCGCTTAGTCACATGATCTTCATCCCTCCTCATTACATGTCCATACCATCCCAATCTTGCACCTCTCATCTTTTCCATAATGGGCGCAACTTTCATACTTCCCCTTATATACTCATTTCTTATTTTATCTAGTCTTGTCACACCACACATCCACCTTAACATCCTCATCTCATTTGCATGCACTCTTCTTTCATCCATCTTTTTCATTGCCCAACATTCTGATCCATACATTACGACAGGTCTAATGACTGATTTATAAATTTTCCCCTTAAGTTTAGGGGGCATTCGGGGGTCGCATATTGTGCCTGAGACCTGTCGCCACTTCATCCATCCTGCATTCATTCTATTCCTCACATCGCGATCAATTTCACCGTTCTTTTGGAAAAGCGAACCAAGGTACCGGAAGTCGCAGCAGACTGGCAAAACAACACCATTTAAGGTTATTGGAGAAAAATTGGAGAGACCACTGAAAATCTAAATAAATATACTGAGTAACTAAATAAATATACATTTTTTAATAAGTAAAGTAAAGTATCGGCCTGTTACAATCCCAGTGCTGGGAGTAGGCCTCCTCTCTCCGTTTCTCGTGAGAAGGGTTGGAGCTAAGACCTACCACGCTGCTCCAATGCGGATTGGTAGGTTATTCATATCTCCAGAATTCTCTAGAGATATGATATTTCTTTATGATGCTTCTTAGAGAGTTTCATCCCCCTTGGGCTGCTCATGGCTAGTGTATGTATAGTAAATCTATGGGCAGAAAGCACATCTTTGCTAATCATTGGATACTAAGCTACTTTATCACAAAGTAAAAACAAAAAAAAACCATCAATCCGATAAAGCAAACGTACAAAAGTTTACCTTTTAAAGAGCTGTTCATTTCGGAAACCGTTAAGTTGTCTCACTTAGCGACAGAAAAAAGCTAAATGGGCAGTTTAGATTGGGAGCAGTCGGTACTTAACTGCACAGATTAACATCACAATGGGTGCGGGGAATAAAATTTGGTATTCTTTTACAGCCGTTAATAAGTTTTATAAGCAGCGGTCTTAAAAGTAACAGCTTAAATAATTTTGGATAGGAATTTCGATTAAAGGAAAAAAGCATACGCAACCGGGCACAGATGTTTCACAGTATATTTTTAGTAATTTAATTTTTGTACATATGAATATAAATAATTATAAAAGGATTGGCGATGTATATAATAGACAACGTAGGAACCGAAATAAGCTTGCGGTTCCTGCTTTGCGGCTTCCAAAAGTTCGTAATTTGTTTGTGGGTTTGGGTATAAGATTCTATAATAAAATTCCACAATCTACATTAAATAATTTATAGAATTAGGCGTTACTTTGCGGAGATCCATAATACAAAAGTAATAATAAAATTATTTTGCTATAATCCGCGATACAGTAAATAGAAAATATATATAGTGTTTAATGTATAGTGGATTATCAGTATTTTCATACCCGATACGTGCAGGATTCGTAAAAGCACATGCACAAACCTCCACCACTTCCACCAAAATACACAAGCACTACACAGTTTCACTATCACAAACTCAACAATCGTTTCGCCCCGCAACCGAGGCATCATCAGGAGATAGACTCCACGACAAAATCGCAAAGCTTTCGCTTTCGCTTTGCGATTTTGTCGTGGAGTCTATCTCCTGATGATGCCTCGGTTGCGGGGCGAAACGATTGTTGAGTTTGTGATAGTGAAACTGTGTAGTGCTTGTGTATTTTGGTGGAAGTGGTGGAGGTTTGTGCATGTGCTTTTACGAATCCTGCACGTATCGGGTATGAAAATACTGATAATCCACTATACATTAAACACTATATATATTTTCTATTTACTGTATCGCGGATTATAGCAAAATAATTTTATTATTACTTTTGTAATCTACATTAACTTTACCTTTACAGCAGTTTAAAAATACTATTAAAAAAAGGTTAATTCAGAAAGCCTATCATACTATTGAAGATTGCCTAGAAGATAAGAATGCGTGGATATAGCTTCTCTTCAACCCTGTACAAGACATTTATAACTATATGTAACAAGTGATAAGAATTATTGTTGGAAAAGGCAACCGCCGAGTTTCTTGCTGGTTCTTCTCGGTAGGAACAGCTTTTTGAACCAGCAGTAGTTGTTGACGATTCAAAAGCACTTGTTTACAAGTTTACTTGAATAAATAATATTTTGAATTGAATTTGAATTTGTTTCGCTTGAAGACAAGGTTTGAAAATTACACTCTTTTGTTTTCACTTTAATTGTAAAAATACCCTCAATTATGGCTTTAAAAAAATTTCCAATTCCCGCAAGAAATCACGATTTTTTAAAAGCTTTCGTTTAAATTGCCGTCTGTGTATATTAATATGGAATCTTGCAAGTTAAATTTGACCCACTTTCCGGTATCTGGTTACGCTGAAACTTTACATACTTGTTCAGGCTCGATGACAATGCATGTTTTTGATGAGCATGACCTGATGCTGGTGTCAGGATTGGATCCAGACGAGGGAACTCCTCAACGGTTAACAAAACTTTTTTAACTTGACTTGTTATCCTATATACTACACTAAATTTCGTCAATATTGGTCTAGCAGATTAGCCGTAAAAGCGTAAAAAATAGACAGACTGACTTTTACAGAAACCTAATAAATTATACCAAAATAAACTAATAATACCTTCAACGCCTACAGAATCAAAGTTCGAAGGTTGTTTTTAGGCTTCGGTATACGTTTCCTTTTACACGAGTACAAAAAGTTTTTAAAATATACTTCTTAACAAAGCTTATATGTATATACTATCGTAGAGATATGTAAACAATAAGAAAGCTTGGATTTGATACTTTGATTTCAATCGAATTGAACTAATTTGATTTGTTAAAAAATAGTCGAAAAGTAGACATTTTCGGTGATTATTTTGTTATCTTTAAGAAAATAATCAACAACTTTTAGTGATAGAATAAATATATCCAATACACGAACTGTATATATAATTTTTGTTAAAAAAAATTATTGCATGTTGTGTTTACCTTAATATGGTTAAGTAATTAGCAATTATTTTTGTATATATTATTATGTCTGTAAAATTATATTAACTGCTGGTGTACCTAATTATGAAAAAAATAAAAATTAAAATTATCAATTATTTTTGAAATCAGGTAGCACTCTATTTTTCTGGTTCTTCTCTGTTAAAGCACATGTTCAAACGATTACTAGGTTCATTTTAATTTAACGATTCAAAATTGATTGCCAGACAAAAATTGAGTAAAGAATAACTTGAATTTTGCAAAAACCGAAATGTGATAGTAAATAAAAAACGTAATGTTTTCTGATTTTTTTTTAAATTTAGAAATTATTTTGATCTTAATAATAAATTCAAATTCAAAATTTTCTTTCATCATTATCACATGATTTCGCTACGTATTTTACGACCGGCCGCCCCCATGTCGTCAACTTACCTTAGTCGTATTTTACGAGCCCTCGGTAAAGAAGAGGGTGGTCTATTCTACTCAACCGGATACAATACGTTTCAAAATATTCTTTATTCAAGTAAACTTATAAAAGTGCTTTTGCATAGGCTCTACTGCTGGTTGGAAAGCTGTTCATACCTAAAACCAGTAAGAAACTCGGCGGTCGCTCTTTTGAAAATATTATTCTTACAACTATGAATAAATCACCACAAATCAATACTCCAAATGTTACTTTGTCAATATTCCATAATTTATTTGTCAATTTCTTGTTTCAATTCTTGCTATCAGATATACTAACTACTAGATGGTCTTCCGACTTGGTCATATCTAACGTCCAACTTGTAGAAAGTGAGATCTGTTTTGTCGATCAGATATCTGCTGAGAGCCCTCGGAGCTTGTGATCCCACGTACTGTAGAGAGTAGAGAGAGAAAAGAGTAACGGCCTGTTACTATCTCACTGCTGGGCATAGGCCTCCTTTTTCCATTTTTTTCGAAGAGAAGAGTTGGAGCTAAAACCCACGCTGCTCCAATGCGGATTGGTAGGTTACACATATCCCTAGAATTCTCTAGAGATATACAGGTTTCCACATAATGCTTTCCTCCACCGAGAAGCGTGTGATAAATTGCAAATATGGTATAAAGTAACGGCCTGTTACAATCCCACTGCTGGGAATAGGCCTCCTCTTTCCGTTTCTGGAGAGAAGGGTTGGAGCTAGGACCTACCACGCTGCGCCAATGCAGATTGGTAGGTTAGACATATCCCTGGAATTCACTAGAGCTATGCAGGTTTCCTCACGATGTTTTCCTTCACCGAAAAACGTGTGATAAATTGCAATTATGAATTAGACACACGAGTTTTAATAAAAAAACTCATTGGTGCCTGCCCGGGTTTGAACTCGTGTTCCTCTCTTAAGTTTCGCACGGTCTCACCGCTGGGCCAAAACATAAACACAAATAAGTGTATATATATATACTTATTTGTATTTATGTATAACAAATGAACATATATATTGAAGTATTTATGTTATTATGCTCTATTTGTGTAACGTAGAATGTAATATTAATAAGTAAGTTTATCGATTTTATTATGTACAGTCCGTTTTGTGCACCGATCTCAACGTGTCTCTTATCTCTGTTACTGTAACGTAGGGGCTGTCTGTAAGAGAACACTTTTAGTGATAAGACCGCCCTTGCACTTCTGTTTGTTCTTTTTCCTCGTTTTTTTTGTTTACTGTTTACTTGGTGTGCAATAAAGTGTTATTTATTATTATTATTATGGTTAAGCCACATAAGTTTTGTCCGCCATAAACTAACACACAAACTCTTTGGTGCACGCGCTAGTCTTGAACTTGTGACCCATTGGAATGAGTTGCAAGGTCTCACCGCTGGGCTGTCATAGCTTATATTTACCGTTAAGTAAATTACCGTTATCGTTAATTCGGTTTAGAAATCATTAACATAATAATGTTGAGGCGATTATTAATATACATAATCATTTACTATTAGGTCGGTCGTCAAGGACTTGTTGTTTACAAAAGAGCAGCTTACTTCACGAAAGTCGAACTGCTTCCTCAGCTGTCTTGTTCTGAAGTCCATAGGACCCCACTCAGGGACAGGTTTGAATAATTGAGACCAACCCTGAAAATGGTATTGCAACTAGAGAGGCATAAGGTCTGATGTGTGTTTTGATGACTTTTCAGAGGAGCGAAAAGAAAATTTGCAAAGTAAGCGGACTAGTATTTTAGTTTTTATGTAATCCTTAACTTAATATTGCTAATATTTTAGCGAAAGCTTATACCTTATTGGATTTAAACGCCTGTATTTTTTTATGAAATTGACAAAATTCTTTAGACTGATTTACAATAAATATAAATAAATAAAATATATGGGAGATTTACACACACGGTCGTCCGTCCCCAAAGTAAGTAACTTAATACTTGTGTTATGGGTGACGGACAACTGGTAGATATACTACATATATAATATTAAATACATACTTAAATACATATACACACCCGGGCTCGAAGAGCCAACAAATTGTTTATAGAAAATGTTGGTCCTCAGCGGGAATCGAACCCGCGACACGCGGAGTTACCCACTGCGCTAACGTATCAGACAACAACAAGACAATATCGACTTTATGACTTTATTTTTTTAAGGGTAAAATGGACTCATCATAATTCTCCTGCCCTTATCCCACTCAAGTGGGGTCGGCACAACATGTTACAAACATATTGTCACATGATTTGGCTGCGTACTTTACGACCGGCCGCCTGCCTGACGTCTATTTACCTTAGTGCCTTTTACGACACCTCGGTAAGAAATGAGGGTGGTCTATTCTATGCATCCGGATACCACACGGCACTTATCTTAGTCGCCTCTTACGACACCTCGGTAAGAAAGGAGGGTGGTCTATTCTATGCAGCTGGTACCACACGGCACTTATCTTAGTCGCCTCTTACGACACCTCGGTAAGAAATGAGGGTGGTCTATTCTATGCATCCGGATACCACACGGCACTTATCTTAGTCGCCTCTTACGACACCTCGGTAAGAAAGGAGGGTGGTCTATTCTATGCAGCTGGTACCACACGGCACTTATCTTAGTCGCCTCTTACGACACCTCGGTAAGAAATGAGGGTGGTCTATTCTATGCATCCGGATACCACACGGCACTTATCTTAGTCGCCTCTTACGACACCTCGGTAAGAAAGGAGGGTGGTCTATTCTATGCAGCTGGTACCACACGGCACTTATCTTAGTCGCCTCTTACGACACCTCGGTAAGAAATGAGGGTGGTCTATTCTATGCATCCGGATACCACACGGCACTTATCTTAGTCGCCTCTTACGACACCTCGGTAAGAAAGGAGGGTGGTCTATTCTATGCAGCTGGTACCACACGGCACTTATCTTAGTCGCCTCTTACGACACCTCGGTAAGAAATGAGGGTGGTCTATTCTATGCATCCGGATACCACACGGCACTTATCTTAGTCGCCTCTTACGACACCTCGGTAAGAAAGGAGGGTGGTCTATTCTATGCAGCTGGTACCACACGGCACTTATCTTAGTCGCCTCTTACGACACCTCGGTAAGAAATGAGGGTGGTCTATTCTATGCATCCGGATACCACACGGCACTTATCTTAGTCGCCTCTTACGACACCTCGGTAAGAAAGGAGGGTGGTCTATTCTATGCAGCTGGTACCACACGGCACTTATCTTAGTCGCCTCTTACGACACCTCGGTAAGAAATGAGGGTGGTCTATTCTATGCATCCGGATACCACACGGCACTTATCTTAGTCGCCTCTTACGACACCTCGGTAAGAAAGGAGGGTGGTCTATTCTATGCAGCTGGTACCACACGGCACTTATCTTAGTCGCCTCTTACGACACCTCGGTAAGAAATGAGGGTGGTCTATTCTATGCATCCGGATACCACACGGCACTTATCTTAGTCGCCTCTTACGACACCTCGGTAAGAAAGGAGGGTGGTCTATTCTATGCAGCTGGACCCAGAATTGATTGAATTGACCACAGAATCTTTTTAAATATCGTTTTAAAAACTATATTTTTGAAGAAAATGCGCCGCGCGCTTGTTCATAAAAACAGGTGAACACAATAACATTATAGTTTTAGTTTCATTAATTAATCCTTGAACATGCAAAAATGCTTGCAAAAGTTTACTTTAATATAGATTATTTTGATTTAAAATTGTCGAAAGAATATCGCCCATCTGTACATCTATACACATAAAACAAGTGCCCATAAGTTGTCTGACTGTATTCGATCGATTTTTCAAAATATATTGAGCAGATTTTTGTACAAAACCTTAGAACTAAAAGAACTAAAAGATAGTCCAATTCTTGATTTAATGCTTAACGGAATTATGTAAATTGATCAATATATATTTCGGTCAATTTACACAAATCGTTAATAATCTTGAGTCCTGTATTGGTCATGCCTTTAGGAAATAATATTGCTTTCAGAATTACCTTTTTCCGTTTAATCACGTAATAGTATATCGAGTAGGCTGCCCCGATCGCAAACAGTATAGAAATATACGTCGGCGCTGATCGCGTTTTGTGCAGCACGTTAAAGAAATTCTGCTCGCCCGTAAACGTGTAGAATCTTATCAACATTAGAAAAACCTTGAACTGTAACATAAAAGTAAAACAAGTCAATTTAAAAAAACTTTAAAAAAATTTCATATCCCCACTGTTAACCGTTGAAATGAAATGAAAACTGAAATGAAGACATGCACTTAACGAAACTAATACTAAAGTAAAGTAGTTGGGGAGTGCCCTCATCTGGAGCCAATCTCGGCAGCAGCATTTGATCATGCTTATCATAAAAATGAATTCTCATCGAGACTGAACCAGCATGTAAAAATTCCGCACAATCGGACTCCGAAAAGTGAGTCAAGCTTGACTTCCAAGATTGATCTTGACATACAAACATACAAGGCGAGGTAAATAAAAGCTTGGATTATGATGATATGATATGGGAATAGACCTGCTCTTTCCATTTTTGAGGAGAAGGTTTGGAGCTAAAATTCACCAGAATACGGATTGGTAGGTTACACATATCCTCCGGACTCTCTGGAGATATGCAGGTTTCCTCGATGTTTTCGAAATATGTTTTCCTTCATCGAAAAGGGTGTGATAAATTGTAATTATCAATTTAACACATAAGTTTTACCAGAAAACTCGTTGAAGCCCGGGGTTTGAACCCTTGATCCCCTCGAGAAAATAATAATAATAATAAAAGTGTTTATTCAACTAAAACCACACAATCATACCGCTAGACTAGCACAGTTCAGTGTAACACATTGTTTCTAAATAATTTATCAGGAGCCTATCTCCTGATGATGCTTCGTTGAGATGTTGTCTTAGTGAATGTGTAAAGTGCTTGTGGAGTATATCGCTGGTCGTTGTTTTATAGTACCTAAGGTTACTAATCATACATGTATAAGGTATGAGAAGGTATAACACTAAACTTAGTGTTATATAGATTTTCTCTACAAAAATGGATTACAGTAATATAATACTATAATTATTTATGGAAAATTTTTACAGTTAAGTTCACTCCATTTCCTTTTATAATATGAATGAATATGAATTCATAAGTTGACTTACTCGCTTAATATATTTAATCATATACTATATGTACTAGAGAATTGTAGATCTCTAAAATACTACAAAAAAGTCCGCGATAGCATATCTCTATGTCCAATGGTTAACTCAAATTAAATACTTTTATGTTTAAAATTTGACTTCTAGGAAAAAATTGTGACACAATCATTTTCACGCGGGCGAAATATATATAGTATATATAAAACAATTTTCTAAGTCTTCGCAAGTTTAAACCTGCATATCTCTAGAGAATTCTGTAGATATGTGTAACCTACCAATCCGCATTGGAGCAGCGTGGTAGGTCTTAGCTCCAACCCTTCTCTCCAGACACGGAGACAGGAGGCCTATTCCCAGCAGTGGGATAATAACAGGCCGTTACTTTACTTTTTTATTTTGGCCATGCCATAACAGCTGTTTAAAAGCACTGTTAAAAAGAGGCTGATACAGAAAGCCTACTATACTGTTGAAGATTGCTTAGATGATAAGGATGTGTGGATATAACTAAATGTAACTAGTTTTAAGATTTATATTTTAAAAAGAGCAACTGCCGAGTTTCTTCCTGGTTCTTCTTGGTAGGAACGGCTTTCCGAACAAGCAGTTAAGTTGACGATTCAAAAGCACTTGTTTACAAGTTTACTTGAATAAAGAATATTTCAAATTTTGAATTTGACCTAGTATGGATTTATTCATATGGCATCAGTTACAACTGAACTTACCAAATAGAAATAAGGAAGGATCTCAAAGCTCCAAACCCTCAATGCCGTTGGCGGTGTTCCGCTATGGAATGTTATGTCGTCTAGAAACCGGCCAAGCGGATATATCCAAAATATAACCAACACCTCAGCCAGGGTCGACAGTCCAATCCAGAACAGGAAAGAATTCTCAGAAAACTGCATTTTTATTATTGACACAAAAGAATTATTATCAAATTACTCCTGCCCCTATCCTCCTCAAAGTAAAGTCTGCACAGCATGTTTGTAACATGCTGTCACATCATGTATCATGTATTTTACCACCAGCCGCCTGCCTGATGTCAACTTACTTAAGTCGTATTTTACGACCCTTTGGCAAGAAAGAGGGTGGTCTATTCTACACTGCCGTATACCACACTGCGGATCAACTTACCTTAGTCGCATTTTACGACACCTTGGTTAGAAATGAGAGTGGTCTATTCTTCTCAGCCGGATACCACACTGCGGGTCAACTTACCTTAGTCGCGTTTTACGACAGTTTGGTTAGAAATGAGAGTGGTCTATTCTACACTGCCGTATACCACACTGCGGATCAACTTACCTTAGTCGCGTTTTACGACACCTTGGTTAGAAATGAGTGTGGTCTATTCTACTCTGCCGGATAGCACACGGCGGGTCAACTTACCTTAGTCGCGTTTTACGACACCTTGGTTAGAAATAAGAGTGGTCTAATCTATTCAGCAGGATACCACACTGCGCGTCAACTTACCTTAGTCGCGTTTTACGACACCTTGGTTAGAAATGAGTGTGGTCTATTCTACTCTGCTGGATAGCACATGGCGGGTCAACTTACCTTAGTCGCGTTTTACGACACCTTGGTTAGAAATAAGAGTGGTCTAATCTACTCATAAGTGTCGTAAACACGTAGCCGAATCATATGACGACATGTTTATATGTTTATAACAGTTGTGCCGACCCCACTTACAGTGGAATAAGAGTGTAAGAATAAGCAGATGTGTTTTGGAAAAAAGAGCAGCAAAATGGAAAATAAATATCTTATATGTTCTAAATGTTGATTCGAAAGACTATTATTAGATGTTGTGATATTCAGTCATATTAAATATATTGTTTTTTAATATAATTACGTCTGTTCTCATAGTCAGGATTTCTATAATCGCAATTGTGGAGATAATGACCGACGCGCACCAACGTTTGAGCCAGCGCCATTCGTATACCATCACCTCTATCAAACATTGGAAGGTGATAAGCTGAAAAAAAGTATCATTATAGAGGGTACTCAATCGCTTGAGTAGGCGCGAACGAAGTCGCGGTTAACATAAATATTATATACTTACTGGCCTGTTGGCGCAGTGTGTAGTGACCCTGCCTTCAGCTCCGCGGGTCACGAGTTCGATTCCCGCCGAGGACCAACATTTTCTATAAACGACTTGTTGGTTCTTCGAGCCTGGATGTTTATTTGTATTTAAGTATGTATTTAAAATTATATATGTAGTATATTTACCAGTCGTCCGTCACTCATAACACTTACTTACATACATTACTTACTTACATTAAATTACTTACTTTTGGGACTATACTTTTAGCATGACAGAATACTCTCATTTCTTACCGAGGTGTCGTCAAAGGCGACTAATGTTAGTCGACCCGCCGTGTGATATCCGGCTGAGTAGAATAAACCACCCTAATTTCTTACCGAGGTGTCGTAAAAGGCGACTAATGTTAGTCAACCCGCCGTGTGGTATCCGGCTAAGTAGAATAGAACACTCATTTCTTATCGAGGTGTCGTAAAAGGCAACTAATGTTAGTCGACCCACCGCGTGGTATCCGGCTGGGAAGAATACACCACCCTCATTTCTTAACGAGGTGTCATAAAAGGCGAGTCAGGTAAGTTGACCCACCATGTTGTATCCGGTTGAGTAGAATAGAGCACCCGCTTACTTACCAAGGTGTCGTAAAATACGACTAAGGTAAATTGACGTCAGGCAGGCGGCCGGTCGTAAAATACGTAGCCGAATCATGTGACGACATGTTTTTAACATGTTGTGCCGACCCCACTTAGAGTGGGATAGGGCAGGAGGATAATGATGACTAGCATTACTAGCATCATCAGGAGGATAACGCGGCGCATTACGATTTTTGTCGTGGAGCCTATCCTCCTAATGATTGATGCTTCGGTTTCGGGGCGAAACGATCGTCGAGATTGTGGTGGTGGGTGTGTGTGCTGTTTTTGTGTGCGTTGTTGCTGGTGAATTGCGCCTTGGGGTGCATGTGGTGGCTTGTCCTGCATATATAAGGTGCGTAGATTTTGCCTGCTTCATACACATTGGCTTTGCATGCATTTACTTAACCCGTGCGGATTATAGCAAAGTAGTTAGTTCTGTTATATTGCTTGTAATATGGAATTCCGCAAAGTAACGCCTGCTTCTATAAATCATTTAAGACTAGCATTACGTTTACTTACCCTATATATTTGTGTGCTCAGTAAAACGAAATTAAATCACACTCACAAATGTGCAGTATTCCATGATAGCATTGAGAAAAAAGAAAACAATGGCGAGTATCGCGCCGTATTTAATAGTAGAAAAGTAGATCGGCCAGAAGTAGAGAAAGGATGCACTACCTGAAATGCTTCAAACTGTTGCATACATTGTGCTTCATTCAAACTTAAACTTCAATTTTACTTTAAATACCTACCGAACTAACTACCTATCTCAATTCAAATTCAAATTCAAAATATTCTTTATTCAAGTTAACTTGTAAAGAAGTGCTTTTGAATCGTCAACTTAACTGCTGGTTCGGAAAGCTGTTCCTACTGAGAAGAACCAGCAAGAAACTCGACGGTTGCTCTTTTGGCGCAAAGCAGGAACCGCAATGTTATGTCGGTTACTACTTTGTCTATTATATATATAATTAAATAATTAAAAATTAAAATTATTTATAATAAACCGACGAGTCTCTGGCGACCGTCTACTAGCGGTATAACCATTATCAAGCCGATCTAAATATAATCACCAGCACTGAGATCACTAACCCGCATGCCAAACGTGGTGATTTTTGGCATAACCCTTAATGAATACTCTTAATATTTACCAATTTACCTATAGTTTACATAGTTTACCGTAATTCCAGTAAATGATTGTTGCGTTGACCCATCTTTCACAGTACCGCTTCATTAAATACGAAGTCAGAGCTTTAAATATATAGTAGATGCCGTTAGAAATAACAATCAGGGCACTATTTAGGCTCGGTTTAATCTGAAAGAAATGTTTATTGGACGGGACAAAAGATATATAGCCATTGTTAGGAAATTATTCGACGAAGTATTTTCAACTGTAAAATATATTTGAAAATGTTATTCTGCCTTTTACTCAGCGATTTCGTTATTTTTGGTCACTGTGTGCCATCTTTTTAGCATATATCACACGATTAGTATAAAAGAGACCTAACTCCTAAGAGAGTTAAATACACACGTAACTTGGAAGAGGAAGAAAACACTAGTTTTTTAATAGGTCGTGGCGATATGTCATAGATGGCATTGAAATAAAGATTTCAACGTATCTAACTCAGTTGAGATTTATTTTGAATTCGGTCACTTTAATATTGAGCGTGCAATATATCAATTACCCCACTCTTTTCTTACAATAATACTAACATTTTTACTGGCTCGTTGGTGCAGCTACAGTGGACCGAGACTTGAGCCCCATCGGTCGCAGATTCGATTCCCACAACAAACAAATCAATTTTGCAAGCTGACTATATAGCGGTTTCTCCTCATTCAGCTATAAGTAAAAATAACATTTTACATAACGAAGGATTTTGTTAACAGAGTTGACGGGAACGAAGCGCTGTTGCAGCTTGTGGAAAAACTAAGAAGTACCTGTGTAGACTCTGACATCGCAACCGATAGGTAAGTTAAAGTTCAGTACACCAGCCTTTATAGAAAGAAAGAGATAAAACTGCCATAGAAAAAAAGGCGACTGCTGTTACGGTATCTCTACCATTCTGTAACAGAATAATATAAGGTGACGAGACCTTGTGAAAATTACTTGAAGATATTACAGCGTGTTACACGTCACAATATTAACGCACGTATTTTCCTAATAATTAATGGCGCCACTAGTATTTTGCTCCGCGCTATAGACCACCCTCAGTTCTTACCGAGGTGTCGTGAAATACGACTAAGTTAAGTTGACGCCAGGCAGGCGGCCGGTCGTAAAACACCTAGCCAAATCATTTTACAACATGTTTAAAGCATGTTGTGCTGACCCCACTTAAAGTGGGATAAGGGCAGGATGATATAATAAGAAGAAATAACATCATGTCGATAAAAGTTTGTAAGTAAGTTGAATCCAACTTATCCAGACATAAAACAATACAGCAACACCAATAACAACATTTACACAGTTACATACAATACTGTCTTTAGAGAAGCTCTGTCCACGCATTCTTATCGTCTCAGTAATTTTATACATATTACATAGATATTTTCCCCGATAATTATTTAGAATTTAAACGCAAAGTCACTGAAGTTGTTTCTTCTAAATTATAAAAAAATAAATAAATCAATAGAAATAAAAAGTTATACAAAATAATAATTGAAAAAAGTAATTTAATCTAAATTAGATAATATTCTTGTTATTTTTAATATAATTAACTATTGTGTTAACTATTACTTTATGACCTGACATTAAGACATTGACACTTTATATACTAACATAATTACATTTTACTGTAGCTTTATGTACGCATGACGAGTATCTTTAAGTAATATAACATTTGTAAACGAATTCAGAATATGTAATTTTAAGAAAATGTCTAAAATGTGACTATTGTTGGTTGTCCATAAATAAATAAATAAATGAATTCTTAATAGTATTTCAGGGTATCTGTATTAGTCTTCCTTTAATAGTATTTTGAAACTGCTGTAATGGCAAGTCGTAAAACAGGACCCGCAAGCTTATGTCGGTTCTACTTTGTCTGTTATATGCGTCGCTAATTTTTTTAATAATCGCGTATATTTTTATGAACTTTATTATATTTTACGAAACTTCGGTAAGAAATGAGGGTGGTCTATTCTCAGTCGTATACCACACGGCGGGTCGAATTACCTGAGTCGCCTTTTACGACACCTCGGTAAGAATTGAGGGTGGTTGCTTCATACGAAGTTTATCGCTTATTTGAGATTTTCGTTAAGTATTTTGATTGATATTTAACATTAGATTAATATTTATTTGTAGAATAATATTGTATCTCGCTTACAGTATGACAAATTTATATTTAATATTTATTGTAAGACTCTTCTCGATTTAGTGAAAAAAATCTGTATCAATCATATTTGAAAAAATTTAATTGGTAAAAACATACTGTAATACCTATTTCCTTAAACTTCTCTCGCTGGAATCACGATTGGGCTGGATCGTAAATGTAAATGCCTCGTATGACTCATTCTTGTAGAAAAATTGTTTTTCAATTACTAAACATATAATATGCTGGCATGCTTCTGGATTGTTAGGCAACAACAAACAACAGCAATAATCCTGGATTGTTTTGAACTTTTTTATGAAATGCATAAAAAAGTAAAGTAGAGCCAGAATAGACGAGTGATAGGAGAGAGTAATAGAGATTAACATGTTGTGCCGACAACATTAAGAGTGCCATAAGAGCAGGAAAATGATGATGATTTCAGTGGAATTAAAAGGAATCCTAAAGTTTTCGAAAGCACATAATTTAATGTTGGAATCGTAATTCAGTTTTGTATATATAAATCAATAACCTCAGTTGTAGATCTAGAACTCAGTATATGCGCTACGGGCGGTGCTGTCATTGATTCGGCCAGTAAATCATAGTCGGCATCCTGTAATGACGAGAAATTCCATAAACTTACTATGTTAAAGCCGTGAATGAATGAATGAATGAATGAATGAATGAATGAATGATAATCCTTTTATTGCTCAAAATAAAAAATATGGATACATAGCTTACACCACACCTACCTTGTGTGGTGTAAGCTATTAAGAAACAATATATTACTTACACACACGCACATAAAATATAACATATACATACATAAATAAATATATAAATCAAAATCAAAATCAAAATAATCTGTATTCAAGTAGGCTTTTTACAAGCACTTTTGAATCGTCAAGGATCAATAATTAGATTTAATAAGCTACACTGGTTCGGAATGTTGCTCTTACCGAGAAGAACCAGCAAGAAACTCGGCGGTCAAAAGTCAAAATAAACATACATATATAATACTTATAATCGTCATAATAGCAATAGAAGTCATTGTCACGGTGACAAAGCGATAGATAGGAAATGACCTTGGACACGATTTTTGAATACTCCCATCGATGGCGATTTCCGAATATTCAAAGAATAACAAATAACAGTGGCTGAATATATAAAATACACTGCATTCCGGTCTTTTTGTTTGGATGTGAAATAGAATTTATCAATAACTGCGACCGAGGTTATATCCAAAGTGCATAGGTTGTGTAAAAAGAAGAATATTAAGCTATAGAAAGTTATAGTTGTCACTTTCTCTGTGTTTGGGCTCTTCATTACGTCATCGTTCGACTATCACGGTCTCAGTTTCAGCTATCATAATTCACAATTCGGCTATCACACTCTATCATTCGACTATCGGTTTTCTATTTAGCGGACTCGTTCTCAACGTTGTGCTATCAAGGTCTCACCATTTGGCTATCACGCTCTAAACATATAGCTATCACAATCTCATTCTTCGTGAAGCTATCATCGTCTTAGCGTCCGATTGTCACGGTCTCACCGTTCGGCTTTTACAATCCCAACTTTAAGCTATCACGGTCTCCCTGTTGGGTTATCACGACCTCACCTTTCGCCTATCAAGGTCTCTTATTTAGCTATCACGAACTCGCCGTTCAGCTATCACGGACTCACTGTTTATTTATCACAATTAAAAATATAAAAAACCTATTAAATGTTAAATTAATACATATATGGTAGGATTTACCTTACCATTAATATTTCTCGATGCTCTTCCTCCGAGTCAGATTCTATCACCTGTATTTTTGTTTCTTCGTACGACAAAATTAAATGAACAAAACATATGAATAACAAACTCGCTAGGGCTATTTGGGTGCTGTGAAGAACCTGCAAACGGGAAAATATACATACGTTTCAGCACCACATATGTTATACAACACGCCGTGTGGCATCTGGATAAGTAAAATAGACCACCCTCTTGCTTACCGAGTTGTCATAAAAGGCGACTAAGGTAAGTTGACCCGCCGGATGGTATCCAGTTCAGTAGAATAGAACACCCTCTTTCTTACTGAGGTGTCATAAGATACGACTAAGGTAAGTTGACTTTAGCAGGCGGTTGGTCGTAAAATACGTAGCCAAATCACGTGACAACAAGTTTTATAACATGGTGTGACACCACTTAGAGTGCGATAAGGGCAGGACGATGAGGATGATCATGATAAGTTATACAACATTTGTTCTTTACTTGTGAAATGAGAGCGGATATACATAGGTTTTCCAACTTTAACATACAATAATTGATATGCATATTTAACTGATGGGAATGCTAAAAACGGATATATGCATTGTGTGAAGAATTATATTTGTATAAAAGATGTAGCACAAGAGTTTTAATTCAAAATATTCTATATTCAAGTAAACTTGTGAACGAGTGATTTTAAATCGTCAACTCTACTGCTGGTTCAGAAAGCTGTTCCTACCGAGAAGAGCCAGCAAGGAACTTGGCATTTGCTGTATTCAAAATAATACATATAACTAGTTTGTTCACGGTCGAACACTAGCTATATTCACGCATTCTTATCATCTAGGTAATCCTCGACTGTATAGTAGGCCTTCTGTATCAGCCTCTTTTTAGCAGTGTTTTTAAACTGCATGGAAGATGAAGACATATTTTGCCGGCCCAACTTAAAGTGGGATAAGTTAAAGAAAATGACTGAAAGATTATCACAAAATTAGTTTTTCTATTAATTTTTATTCCGGGTTGTTATTTCCAATAAAGGTGTATTTTCTGGGTGTTTGCACTGATAGCAGCGACGGGCTCCTATGTATCAAATATAATTCAGTACAAACACTACACTATTCGATCAAACGTGTTAATTATATTGAAGATTGAAAAAAAAATCCAATTTTTCTCTGCGTTGTATTTGATTTAGTTTCAATTAATCTACATCTGACACCACAGCTAAAGACCGGCATATGCGAAACCCTGAGCAATTTTATATTATCTTACGCGTTAAACCATCGTTTGAATGAGAAATGGGATATCACAGAGCATTTCCCGTTGTTTTACCGTGATTCTATAACTTTTTACTTAAACCTGCGATGGCTTAGATTAGCTATGGCTCAAGTTTCAAAGTTTATGATTGTACGTGCCTTTAAGAACGTGCTATTTTCCGCGTTCATGATACCTTAAATTATTACAAGCCCGTGCTGATATAATCTTGTTTTATTTTTGTTTCTTTCAGTTATTGCATAATTCTGACTACTTGTTAATATCTTTAAAATACATTTATTTTAAAATATAATTAATTTTATTTTATTTCCTATGATGATTTATGAATTTCCTATTAACCATATACAGATGATCTAAAATAGTTAAATAACTTGCAAGGTACTAAACAAAATGAAATAAATTAAAATTCAATATATTTTTTATTCAAGTAAACTTGTAAACAAGAGCTTTCGAATCGTCAACTCTACTGCTGGTTCGGAAAGTTGTTCTTACCGAGAAGAGCCAGCAAGAAACTCGGAGTTGCCCTTATCAAAGAATAATTCTTATAACTAGTAGTATACGTATGGAAGTACATATTCAAATTCAAATTATTCTTTATTCTAGAAAGTATGTCAACAAGTGCTTTTGAATAGTCAAAATCTACTGCTGATTCGGAAAGCTTTTCCTACCGAGAAAAGCCAGCAAGAAACTCAGGGTTGCCCTTATCAAAGAATAATTCTTATAACTAGTTACATATAGTTACTAATGTCTTGGACAGGATCGAAGAGTAGCTATATCCAACCATTCTTATCGTCTAGGTAATCGTCAATAGTACAGTAGGATTTTTGTATCAGTCTCTTTTTAATATTGTTTTAAACTGCTGTAACGGCAAGGCTAAAATTGATTGCGAAACTTTATTATAGAATCTATAAAAACCAAACAGACCCACAGATGACTTATGTACTTTTGTAAGGCGCAAAACAGGGCCCGCAAGCTTATGTCGGTTCCTACTTTGTCTATATATATGTACATCGCCAATCTTTTAATAATTATGTATTTATATTTTAATGAATAGAAAATCATTTGTTTATACTTATTTGACCAATAGATTTTTCGTTCAATCTACGTTAGAAAATTATGCAAACTAACGCCAGCGTCTTTAAAATAAACAAAATAATAAGCTTTACCTTCCAAATGTATCTCTTGAAGAGGTGACTATAAAGAAAGGCGGCTAAAACCCAAATAGACACAGCAATAATCAGCAAAGTGCAATTAATTTTAAAATTTTCACAATCATGTTCCTTTGGAATTTCACTGGAACAAATAATAATTTTTCGCTGTGTAGTTGTGATACACGATGCGTGTGTCATAACTACACAGTCAGTCTTACATTGCTCCATGTGTGAGCGCAACAAGTCAGTTACACGAGAGCCGCAGATAAGGGGTTGACGTTGAGCCAGTTATCTAGGTAGCGATACTAAAAGACACCTTATAGATATATAGAGGCTAGAGCGTAGGTAAACTAAATTGTAAGCTGGTTAATCTTATCTATATGAAGCGGGTATCAAATGACTCGCTCCCATCAAAACATATGTAACGTAAAATAGGCCGACAAAAAAAAGTAAATAAATGAACAATTAGTGACTGAACTAGAAACTTAACAAAAAAATCTTGTCTATGACATTTGACTTTTTTGCAGAATAATGTGGAATTGCGATAAAACTAAATGACTCATTTGGCTTTTCGTATTTCTTTAATATTATTCGCACACCTCAAACAATCTTTTACCACTAGGTTTAGTACCCGGCAACAAATAATGCACATCGAGGCTTACAGAGAGAAAATCTGCTAGATTCTGCTTCATAGAGCATTGTCTCTGATGCACAGACTGACGAACTGAACTGAGAAACGTTATATACTAACTGAGTGACAGAGACAGCGCTCTACGAAACCGAACTGGCCGACTGTTTCGTTCTAAACATCGATGTGCATTATTTAATGCCCGGCACTATACCATATGTCCCTAATTCCCCCTCGCTTACACATCTCTCCTATCTTTTATTTCCTTTAAAATATTCTAACTTAATTGAATAAGTCATGCAAACAACATACCCTAGAAGCAATATAACAGAACTAACTACTTTGCTATAATCCGCACGGGTTAAGCGATTACGAATTTTGTCGTGGAGCCTATCCTCCTGATGATGCTTCGGTTTCGGGGTGAAACGATCGTCGAGATTGTGGTGGTGGGTGTGTGTGCTGCTTGTGTGCGTTGTTGCTGGTGGATGCGCCTTGGGTTGAATGGTGGCTTGTCCTGCATGTATAAGGTGCGTAGATTTTGCCTGCTTCATACACATTAGCTTTGCATGCATTCGCTTAACCCGTGCGGATTATTGCAAAGTAGTTAGTTCTGTTATATTGCTTGTGGTATGGAATTCCGCAAAGTAACGCCTGCTTCTATAAATCATTTAACATACCCTAGTATGCAAAGGGTCTTCTTCAAGAGGTGTGTTATTGGGCGTATAGTTATCAATAAAAGTGTATTTTTAAACATCCCTACTACTACTAAAACTATCATTACTGCGCTATTCTAAAAGACACCAGCAATTAATTACGGCAGATGAAACTGATTTTTTGTGATTTTGAGAATATCCACTGAAATTTGAGATACTATATTGTTTCTACTGGTTTTCGCCTTCCGTCTCAATTATATCCCTATTTGAAATCATCCGTTACATCCGTTCACATTTTCAGAAACACAATTTTAACTACGGCTTAGTTCGGAGAAAACTTAGTACTTTTTCTGTGAAAAAAAAAACGTGACGAAACCTGTATATCTTTATAGAATTCCTTGGATATGTGTAACCTCTTATATAAACCTACCAAAATGTAGGCAAAATTTTGTACAAGCCCTTTAAAACATTTCTATCTAAATTATAATTAATTATATGTCTTTATTAGTACACATACGTACAAACGTAACACTGTAGACAGGACATCTCCTAAGTTCTAAGAATTCATACAAATATTAATCTCTCTATATGTTTGTTAGGCCTGTTAGCCATGAAAACAAAACTGTTGGGTAAATATGATGGAATTTGACTTAGTTAGAGCCAACATGAAGGAATAAAAAAATAAGAAAAATATATAATTGAAGTATGTAGTATAAAGTTGAAGCTTATAAAGCTGCAAATACGAGACATATCCAATATACTTACTTCCACATACTAGACCTGCAGGCCTACCATGAACTTTTAGATAACGATTCAATTCATAGTCAGTACCTAAACCCAACCGCCTTCTTTTCGTACGATGAAGTGTGTTTGAAAAGGACAACGTTATATGAACTATAGATAACTGTCTCTTTAACTCACATGTTTTAAGGGCGCATTCCGAACGCTCATTCGGGAACGACTTAAAGTGTGCGTCTTTAAGACGTCGTGGTATGAAAAAACAAAACAATTTGGTTTACGTCTTCAATTGAGTCGCAATAAAAGTTCACGGTAGGCTTGCTGTATACAATATTGCTGTATGCAAAAATAATTTGGCAAGTGGGACTCGATCCAGGGTATTTTCACTTCTCTAGACCGCCCCTTATACATTCGAGCTATCATAGCTTTGCAAATAACAGCTAAATTAACCTTTGTATTCCTTCTATATTTAAGCAGTTTTTTAATAAATAAATAATAAATAAATGTAATACTTGGACAACTGGTAAAGATACTACAAATATAGTTTTTAAATACATACTTAGATACAAATATAGACCCAGGCTCGAAGAACCAACTAATTGTTTATAGAAAATGTTGGTCCTTGGCGGGAATTGAACCCGCGCCCCCGGAGCTGAAGGCAGGGGCACTACCCACTACACCAACTGTTTTAATGCTTTAAAACAGGGACGACATTTTTTTAAAATAAAACCTAGCTACTTACGATTTATCACCTGGGGGTGACTTATTGAATTACATTAAAATCTCTAAAGGATTGAAAAAGCTAGTATTTTCTTGCTCTTCCAAGTTATGGATCTCTTTAATACTCACGAGTTTTATAGGCGCTGCGAGGACGTTATGCGTTATTGCAATTTTCCGTAAAATAAGTTTTATGAATTACAATACTTCACTTCACTGCTAAGCGTCCGATATATTTAAATATAATAACTGTAATCCATAGACTAGACCAGTTATATAAATATATAAATTATATACAAATATGCTTATAAGAAAAGTAAAGTAAAGTAACAGCCTGTTACTATGCCCACTGCTGGGCTAAGGCCTCCTCTCTCCGTTTTTGGAGAGAAGGGTTGGAGCTAAGACCTACCACGCTGCTCCAATGCGGATTGGTAGGTTACACATATCCCTAGAATTCTCTAGAGATATGCAGGTTTCCTCACGATGTTTTACTTCACCGAAAAGCGTGTGATAAATTGCAATTATCAATTAGACACATAAGTTTTTAATAGAAAAACTCATTGGTGCCTGCCCGGGGTTTGAACCTATGTCGTCTCTAGAGAGTCGCACGGTCTCACCACTAGGCTATCACAGCTTGCTTATACGTAAAGCATATTACCCAGTTGAAAATTATTTGGATGATAAAAATACCTGGATTGGAAAATCCTTTCAGCTTCATACATGACTGCGGTTTAATAATCTATAAATGAAAATATTTAAAAGATTGACCGCCAAGTTTCTTGCTGGTTCTTCTCGGTAAGAGCAACATTCCGAACCAATTGTAGCTTCATTAATCATATTGATCCTTGAAGATTCAAAAGTACTTGAAAGGGCTTATTTGAATAAAGAATATTTTGATTTGAATTGGTTACCACTAACTCGAAATATTCAATTTGAGCAAGTGAAAATAATTGCCGCGACGGCGTTACGTAGAAAAAGTGATAATGCTTTATTGTCGTGTTCTTAAACATTGTAGCAAATTCCTCCAACTCCAGACACGTGTAGGAAATATTATGAAAGTACATTGTCCTATTTAAACATCTGAAATGTAAACAAACACCAATAAATTAAAAACAACTTGATAACTTGCAAGCATCAAGACACATGTTTTAACAGATTAACCTCATTGGTGACTTATTGGTGGTTTGAATCTACGATCATCTCTAGAGAGTCACACGGTCTCACCGCTGGGCTATCACAGCTTATAACACAAAATTATTGATTGTGGTGTAGTGAAGGAACGAAATGGTTACCATGAAATGCTTAATCTAACAAACTAATTTAAATGATTGGTAAAGTAAAGTAAAGTAAAGTAACAGCCTGTTACTATGCCCACAGCTGGGCTAAGGCCTCCTCTCTCCGTTTTTGGAGAGAAGGATTGGAGCTAAGACCTACCACGCTGCTCCAATGTGGATTGGTAGGTTACACATATCCCTAGAATTCTCTAGAGATATGCAGGTTTCCTCACAATGTTTTCCTTCATCGAAAAGCGTGTGATAAATTGCAATTGTCAATTAGACACATAAGTTTTAATAGAAAAACTCATTGGTGCCTGTCCGGGGTTTGAACCTATGTCGTCTCTAGAGAGTCGCACGGTCTCACCGCTGGGCTATTACAGTTTAGTAATAATTGGTAATCAATCTAAATAGCTTTCCAACTACAGTAGTTAGTAGTTATAGAAAGAGATCATTTTGTTTTCAGTTTGAATATTTATATTTTTTAAATTCCGCCGTGTGGTATCCGGCTGATCAAGAATAGAACACCCTTATTTCTTACCGAGGTATCGTAAAGGCGACTATGGTAAGTTGGCCAACCGTGTGGTATCCGATTGAGCAGAATAGACCACCCTCTTTCTTACTTTTAGGGGTCGTAAAATACGAATAAGGTAAGTTGACGTCAGGCAGTTGGCAGTTCGTAAAATACGTAGCCAAATCATGTGACAACATGTTTGTAACATGTTGTGCCGACCTCACTTAGAGTGGAATAAGGGCAGGAGGATGATGATGATTTATATCTTTTAAAAGTCACATTTATGCTACTGCCAACTTTTCTTAAACTTACAACGGAGCAACATCCCCATTATACATTATTTTCTTATACCTCCAACGGATTAGGCATCGTTTTAGATAAAAGCTCCCAAGCGGCTTGCTACTTTTATTCCAAATAATCTTACCTATTCCAAGGCAGTTTGTACATCAAACCCGACAGAGTATAATGAAATAGGTAAGCCACATTATATGATGTTATTTGAAGGAGAAACCGTGCAGCAATTACATTTATCCACTTAAGGCCTGAAATATTGAAATTAAAAAAATCATTTGGTCTGTTTTAAATAGTGTTAAAGTGTATTGAAATTTCTATATAAGAAGTTGACTTATGGTCTACTTTACGGCTAATATGATAGACAAATAATCTTTAAAGTAAAAAGTTTATTTTTTTGGGAACAGAGAAAAAACATTGGGATATTGAAGGTAGTTCAACGCATAAATTAGCGCGAACATAGTAACAAATATTATACCTAACTGTGTTCGGCACAACATGTTATAACACATCACATGATTTGGCTACATATTTCATGAACGGCCGCCTGCAGACGTCAACTTACCTTAGTAGTATTTTACTACCCCTCAGTAAGGAAGAGGGTGGTCTATTCTACTCAACCGGATATCACACGTCGGGTCGACTCACCTTAGTCGTATTTTACGGCACTTCGGTAAGGAAAAGGGTGGTCTATTCTACTCAGCCGGATACCACACGGCTAGGAATTTATACATAATATTAGATAATCATAATGATTTGATCTCCTGCAAATGATTGTAGAATATAAAGTTGCGACTAATTTTATTTTATTAATACTTATTAATATAACTATATACTTATTAATAAGTTTATAAATAATATTAATATAAATTCAATAGTATTATTTGTTAAATGGCAGTGTTATAAAACCTTTTTTGTGCCTTTTTTATGGACTTGTTGAGAAGCTGCACATTTATCGAATATTAATTAATTTCAGTATAATATAATTTATTTAAACATAGTAGATAGGAAAGTAAGTATTAAGTAAAATAACAAAGTATGGCGTACCGTAACAGATCGGCACCATTTTTGGGAGAAAAAAATGAACCTCAGGTGCATAAGAACTGAGAAAAATATAAACGTACGTCATGGGTAGACTTTTAAAGAACACGTTGAATACGTAAAACCATAGAAACCTGTATAAAAAAAGTTATGTATAGAATTTAAAACTGACAACTTAATAATAATTAGTAACAATCGATGATTGAAAGTATCATCCTGTTAGTATTCCACTGCTGGGCAATGCCTCTACTGTTTTTGGAGAGAATGATTGGAGCTAAGACCTATGACGTTGCTCCAATGCAAATTGGTAGGTTACACATATCCCCAGAATGCTGTAGAGATATGCAGATATCCTCGCAATGTTTTCCTTCACCGGAAAACGTGTGAATTGCAATTATCAATTAGACACATAAGTTTTAACAGAAAAACTCATTGGTGCCCGCCCGGGGTTTGAACCTATGATTTTCTGGGCAATCACAGCTATAGTACTCGAACTCAAAAGCTTGCATATGGCTCCACTAGTCTAAGTAAGAAAAAGATTCTGGATTTAGAATGCATAGAACATTAATTAAAATTACATATATACACAAATTGAAGCATTCCGACGCATATCATTCACATTCACACACCCATAAACACACACACACACTTCTCCACAAATGCAACAGACTCACATACACACAAATTATATTATGGGTGGCGACTGTTGGGTACACAAAACTCACTATCCAAATAAATCTATTTATTTACAGTTTATTAATTATAATTATTCTTATACTATGTACTATGCTAAAATCTTAAATACTAATGGCGTCCGATCCCACCGAAGTTAGGTAGGGAAAGGCGAGGTTGAGCGAAGTTTATAGAGCAAGGCCAAGGCTAAGGCTTCAGAAAGTACGTAGATCGTTTGTGGGCTTCGGTATACTTTTCTATAATAAAATTCCTCAATCAATTTTGGACTTGCCTTTACACAAGTTCAAAAAAGCAATTAAAGAGACTCTCATTAATAAAGCTTACTATAATGTTGAAGAATATGTCAATGATAAGAAAGCTTGGAAATAAATTGCGACCAGCTATGTACTAGACGATATTATAATCTAAGTTTGTTAACTATAGTCAATACAAAACTGTAATATTTATTTTTTTTAAAGAGTGACCGCCGAGGTTCTTGCTGGTTCTTTTCGGTTAGAGCACCTTTCCGAACCAGTTGTAGCTTCAATTTAATTTTAATTTGACGATTCAAAAGTGCTTGTAATAGGCCAATTTGAATAAAGACTTATTTGAATTTGAATTTGAATTTATTTCCCAGGCGTGGAACACTACACCTCAGGTGTCGTATAGAGCCTGGGAAGCGGCAAACGCTGAGTGGACGTAACACACATACACACTTCTCTGGCGTCCTTATCATAATAAGAATACTGTTAACATATAATAATCTTAATAATCTTGCAGGGAAACTTAGTTCAGCGGCCTACGCTGTTCTAAATATAAGACAGTTTACAGACGTCGAAACAGCAAAACTTGTTTATTATGCTTAATTCCATGGCATTATGTCTTATGGAATATTGTCATGAGGTAAATGTGAGGGTAAAAAGCAATACGTGACATTTATAATTTAAGTCCGCGTGCTTCCCTGCGATAGAAAGTTAAGAAAATAGGTATTCTTACTTTAGCTTGTATATAATATACAAAGAAGAAACCGATATAAGCTTGCGATTTGCGCCTTGCAAAAGTAAATGAGGTTTTGTGTATAAAATTCTATAATAAAATTTCACAATCGATTTTACCTTTGCCACTACAGCAGTTTAAAAACACTGTTAAAGGGAGGCTGATGCAAAAAGCCTACTTACTACACTATTGAGGATTATATAGAGGAAAAAATACGTGCATATAGCTACTCCTCTACCCTGTACAAGACATTAATAAGTATATGTACTAATAATAAGAATTCTTTGAAAAGAGCAACCGCCGAGGTTCTTACTAGCTTTTCTCGGTAGGAACAGCTTTCCGAACCAGCAGTAGATTTTGACGATTCAAAAGCATTTGTTTACAAGTTTACTAGAATAAAGAATATTTTGAGTTTGAATTTTAATTAAAACTGGTCATTGCCTGTACGTAAAAATTAACGAATATTTTGTAAATTAATAGTTTGAGAGCTGTAGATTTTGTAAAAATAAATAAATAAAAAAAGAAGACGAAAAAAATAGTTACGTTAGCTTCTCCTGTCGTAAGGTATTTAAATTTTCACTATTTTCACAATTACCTATTCACATCACTCTGTTGCATGCACAATAACTCTATTTTACTCGACGAAGACGTAAACGCTCTATAATAGGCGAGTTGCTCCAAAAATGTAGCTGGAATGATTGGTCTGTTTGAGATCACTTTTTTCTGTAAAATAAGAAAAAGACTAAAATGTTTCATAACAGGAGGCAGAGCGTAAAAATCCTTAACGCTTCTTCTATCTTTGAATTTCCTTAACAGCTAGTTTTTTTTTTACATACTTGTGATGCTATATCCGTCTAAAAAGCTTTCCAAATATTTCACTGTATTATAGATGACCTTTTGTAAAATTA
The DNA here is from genome assembly GCA_947086505.1 of Morpho deidamia. Lineage (NCBI taxonomy): Eukaryota > Metazoa > Arthropoda > Insecta > Lepidoptera > Nymphalidae > Morpho > Morpho deidamia. Next base: position 18,321,831 of record CAMTZC010000024.1, read on the forward strand.
AAAGAAATATCATCTTGTAATAAATATATAAATATATAAGACATTTACACACACGGTCATCCATACTTAAATACGAATATACACCCAGGCTCGAAGAACCAACAGATTGTTTATAGAACATGTTGACCCACGGCGGGAATCGAACCTGCGACCCGCGGAGCTAAAAGTAGGGCCACTACCCACTGTGCTAACGACTCAGACAAATGTAATGTGTAATGATGAATAAATCCCGTTGAAGGGTTTTCGAAGTCTGTTAAAGAGGAATATGCCTACTATAAATGATTTATAAAAGCAGGCGTTACTTTGCGTAATTCCATATTACAGGCACTATAACAAAACTACTTCGCTATAATCCGCACGGGTTAAGCGAATGCATGCAAAGCTAATGTGTATGAAGCAGGCAAAATCTACGAACCTTATACATGCAGGACAAGCCATCCCACGCACCCCAAGGCTCCTCCACCAGCAACAAAGCACACAAGCAGCACACACACCCACCACCACAACAATCTCGATGATCGTTTCGCCCCGAAACCGAAGCATCATCAGGAGGATAGGCTCCACGACAAAATCGTAATGCGCCGCACCACCCATACTGCTTGTATTGTATTGCGAAACGATCGTCGAGATTGTTGTGGTGGTGGTTGTGTGTGCTGCTTGTGTGCTTTGTTGCTGGTGGAGGAGCCTTGGGGTGCGTGTGGTGGCTTGTCCTGCATGTAGAAGGTTCGTAGATTTTGCCTGCTTCATAAACATTAGCTTTGCATGCATTCGCTTAGCCCGTGCAGATTATAGCGAAGTAGTTTTGTTATAGTGCCTGCCTACTATAAATTGCTTCGTTATATCTCAAACGGATTAAGCAGCGTGTTTAACAGTTATCGTCATAATTCAACTATTTTACACAATATCTAAAGAAATTTATTTAAAAAATTCTTCCTTAGGAATCTTACAGTCGACTACTGAAAATGATATGAAAATTCGTTAAGAGGTTTTTGTATTTATCGAGACCAAATAGACAGATGGACGGATGCGGGGGAGGTTTGTTAAATACCGATAACAGACAACAAAAAAGGTTAGTCATCTCTTCAGTTAACGTCTATTAAAAAAAAAACAACGGATTTCCGAGAGTTCCGACAGAAATGAAAATTTGAATATAACGTTGTGCGTTTTTGATATTTTGGAATCGTTGGGGAATAAGAACGAAATGCTTCAATAATTAGTAGAAAAGTACTAAAGTAAAGGGGAATACTTCCTCTCCTACACTGCACCCGTGGTCTACTCTCCCTCCGTCTCACAAATTCCAATCAGGTCACTTTTCCTGACGCGAATTTAACATTTTTTACCAATCACAAAAAATGCACAACGCCGCGACTTTTGAACTTGACTTTTAAAGAACTTCTCTTAAAAGAAAGTGAAGTTCTCTCAGAAAGAACTTTTTAAAGAAAGTTTTAGAGAAAGATACCTGTTGCATAACACAAATATTTTGATTGCTCAACCACTGGCGAGATTCGGCTGCTAACGAAGGTCCGCTCTTGACACCAGAATGCCATTCTTCTTTCGATCGTTTATTCTTATCATCATCAAATCCTAATGTATTGTCCATGGTTACTTGACTTATGAATCTTTAACTTCTTCTTTCACCTGTCCTCACAACACTCTTACCGAGATGTCCTAACAGGCGACTAAGGTCAACTTGACCCACCATGTGGTATCCGCTTGAGTAGAATAAACCACCCTCTTTCTTACCGAGGTTTCGTAAAATACGATTAAGGTACGTAAAATACGTAGGCAAATCATGTGACAACATGTTTGTAACATGTGTGCCGACCCCACTTAGAGTGGTAGGATGATGACTCCTATCATTTGTCATTGCGCCTCCTTTTTTTCCATCTCATACTTCACACAACCATCCACATTTATATTTAACAGTCGTTTGGTCCCATGATTTTCATCCCTCCTCATTACATGTCCATACCATCTTAATCTTGCACCACGGCGCAACTTTCCGACCTTCCTTATGTACGATAGTTCGTATTTTATGCAATCTTGTCACACCATATGTCAAATTCAAAATTCAAATTTAAAATATTCTTCATTCGTGTCAAATTCAAATTCAAAATATTATTTATTCAAGAAAAACTTGTAAACAAATGCTTTTGAATCGTCAACATCTACTGCCGGTCCGGAAAGCTGTTCCTACCGAGAAGAACCAGCTCTTTCCAAAGAATAATTCTTATCACTAGTTACATATAGTTGTATATTCCTTGTACGGGGTAGAAGAGTAGCTATATCTACGCATTCTTATCGTCTTAGTAATCCTCGATAATATATTAGGCTTTTTGAATTAGTCTTTTTTTTATAGTATTTTTAAACCTCTGTAATGGTAAAGTTAAAGTAGATTGTGGAATTTTATTATAGAATCTTATACCCAAACCCATAAACGACAAACATACGTACTTTTTGAAAGGCGCAAAGCAGGAACCGCAAGCTTATGTCGGTTCCTACTTTGTCTATTATATACATCGCCAATCTTTTTATAGTTATATATATTCTTATATAATATTCGTATCTATAATTTTTATATTCGTTATATAAAAATTAAATTACTGAAAATATACTGTGAATCCAATGTAAGAATATCTATTTCCTTGAACTTCTCTCGCAGGGAATCACCATCATCTTCCACAGTAACATTCTCATCTCATTTGCATGCACTCTTCTTTCATCCGTCTTCTCATTGCCCAACATTCTGATCCTTACAACACGGCAGGTCTTATGACAGTTTTATTAATTTTCTCTGAACTTTAAGAGTCATTCAGGGGTCACATATTATTCCTGAGACCTGCGGGCACTTTATCCATACAACATTCTTTTAGCCACATTACGATCTATTATCGTTTTCTGAATCGTTAACTGTAAGTAATAATTTCTAAAACTTTACTTCTTTTCTCGGTTTGACAACGCTTAGTATTTTTTGACATCGAGAGATTTTTAAGAGAAGTAACTAGATTTTTAAAGGAGTTTCACATACTTTAATGATAATGAAATAATTATGAAAAATGTTTTCTAAAATGTTAAAATACTCTCAAATATGTATGTACCCTACTGCGTTTCTATCCTGTTCTTGAATGAAAAACGAGCTTTTTATTCTATATATTAGACCGGTATATAAGCTTACATTGTACTATATTTTATTAATATTAATATTATACGATTATTAGTTTTGTTTTACAGTTAAAGTTTTTAAGCTGAAGCTTTGATTGATTTTTTTCTTATTACTGTTATAAAACATTAAAATGAAATTAGACTATCGGATTTCATAAAATAAAGTTTTGAAACTATGAGCGTTATCAAGGACGCGTAAGCTTTTAGTTTCTGGCTATCAGTTTAACCAGGTCCATTATTTCACAAATTCTGGTTTATCTATAGTACATCGTGCTTCGGTCTAGAATATAAATTATTCAGCTTTTACCTGTTGTCAAAAGTTTCAACAACCTAGACTAATTTGAGCTTTTTTATTATAATTTAAAATTATTTTATATTTTTATTGGTCGTTTCAAAATAATTTATCGAATTAGACGTGACTTTGCTGAGATCCATAATACAAAAGTAATAGTAAAATTTACCTAACTACCATCCGCGAGACAGTAAATAGGAAATATATATAATGCTAACTGTATAGTGGACTATCAGTGTTTTCATACCCGATACATCATAATCACAAACTCAACAATCGTTTCGGCCCGCAACCGAAGCATAATTATTTTTTTTATTTAATATATATATATATATATATAATATATATATATATTATATATATATATATAATATATATATATATTATATATATATATATATATATATTAAAACTTTCTATTTACTTTAGTTAAGTTTTATGTTTTAACTAATAAATACTAATAACACATAAGCTGGTAGGATAACAATAATTATGTTCGAATCGCAACTCAAAAAGGAAAATGAAATTTTACAGATTGTAAATAACACCATAAGTAAATACTCAGGAAGTGTTTAAAGAAAAGAAAATCAACATTAAAATATTTTAAATGAAGCAAAATAACAAAAAAAGATCAACACATATTTTGTTAAGTACGCGTGCACTTAATAGAGAATTGTGATTCATATAGAGCGCTTTTAAATTTGTGAAAGTATTTAAAGGAGAACAATTATGTCTACTGGCCTGGCTTTTCGCCCAGTTGGCCAAAATGTTTGCAAATTGTGTGATTGGCTCGTTCCAGCCATTATAACTTTATGTCTCGCTGGCCAACAGATTTCCATATCTGGTTTAATAAACTAAAAGTTAAATACTTTTTTCATTAATGTGAAAGAAAAAGATAGGTCTAAAAGACGCCGTAATTCCTAAAAGTATGACTAAGTGAGAGGGACATATAAAACATCATCATCATCCTCCTGCCATTATCCCAATCTAAACGGGGTCGGCACAGCATGTTAAAAAGGTGATGACTCATATTCAACTACGTATTTTACGACCGGCCGCCTGCCTGCCGTCAACTTACTTTAGTCGTATTTTACGACCTCTCGGTAAGAAAGAGGGTGCTCTATTCTGCTCAACCGGATACCACGAGGTTAAGGAACATATAATACCTATGAATAGTTGTGGTATGGTAGACCAATTTACTTCTGCAATGGAGACCACGTGTTAATATAAGATCATAAGAGATGCCAGGGGTACAAGATCGCCTGACGTATTAAAATAATAAATAAATAAATATATGGGACACTTACAAAAACGGTCTCCCGTCCCAAAGTAAGTAACTTAATACTTGTGTTATGGGTGACGGACAACTGGTAGATATACTATATATGTCATTTTAAATATATACTTAAATACAAATATATACCCAGGCTCGAAGAATCAAAAAAATGTTTATAGAAAATGTTGACCCTCGGCGGGATTGGAATCCGCGACCCGCAGAGCTGAAGACAGTGACTACCCACTGCGCCAACAGGCCAGTCAGTAATATCTGGATGATCGGGCTTTGTTCATTATTATTTTTTAGAAGATATACTTAAAATACAAAATTGATGTATTGAAATTGAAAAAAAGGGAATTCTTTTTATCTTTTATGAAAAAAAACATCTAATTGAAGTCATCAGGACTTGAACTGGGATTATCATGTGTCAGGACCGCCCAATTTCGCATCTGAACTTTTATAACCTTGTAGACAGTAGCGAAATTTACCTTCGTGTTCTCATCATTTAGTAGCAGTTTATCATTGCCTGAAAATACGGATTAAACGACGTTTTCTTATAATTAAAATTAGCTGTATCGATTTATCTTTCTAGAAACTCCCTTCTGCATACTAAATGTCATCTAAATCCTTGGAGTCATTTCCTAAATCCAGGTTATATACATAAAAAATTTACTTATTTAAAGGTATAAGACAGGGAGGTATACATTCTAGCCTGAACACGAAAAGGATGAATATGTTTATAATGAGGAACATAATGTGATGTGTATAAGTTAAATTAAATACAGTAAAAAATTCAGCCGTAAATATTCCTTACGCGTCTGGACACAAAATGGCGGAAAAAATCTTCAGAGAGTCGCGTCGCATTCAACTCGCGATTCACATAAAAACATTCTTATTTCTTCCCTTATCAAACGATGTTGTGGTGCAAGTTAAAAGCTTGTATATCTTATCATTATAATTAAGAACACAAAACAGTGAGTGAGGAGTGTCAGAACTAATCAACCAACACATTACAATAAATAAATAATAATAAATATATGGGACACTTTACACACACAGTGGTAGGACCCCAAAGTAAGCGACTTAATACTTGTGTTATGGGTGACGGACCACTGGTAACTACATATATAATTTTAAATACATAAAAAGTAACAGCCTGTTACTATGCCCACTGCTGGGCTAAGGCCTCCTCTCTCCGTTTTTGGAGAGAAGGATTGGAGCTAAGACCTACCACGCTGCTCCAATGCGGGTTGGTAGGTTACACATATCCCTAGAATTCTCTAGAAATATGCAGGTTTCCTCACAATGTTTTCCTTCACCGAAAAGCTTGTGATAAATTGCAATTATCAATTAGACACATAAGTTTTAATAGAAAAACCCATTGGTGCCTGCCCGGGTTTGAACCTATGTCGTCTCTAGAGAGTCGCACGGTCTCACCGCTAGGCTATCACAGCTTTTAAATACATACTTAAATACAAATATACACCCAGGCTCCAAGAACCTACAAGTTGTTTGTAGAAAATGTTAGACCTCGGCGGGAATCGAACCCGCGGCCCGTGGAGCTGCAGACGGGGTCACTACCCACTGCGCCAACGGGCCAGTCAATATACATACAATAAAATGGATAATTGAAACAGCCAGTAAAGATTTCTGTTAGGAAATCACCCTCACTTAACTCTTTTAAAGCTAGTGTTGCAAAATACTGTGAACGAGATAGTTAGCAATGAAAATTTTGATTTATCGAGTATATGTCTAAAGTTCTATATTTATGGTTTATTTTTATATTGTTGTCCTTTCGCAGCATTCCCCGTTTATTATATTCTCATTTTGTCCTTTCAGAGCTCAAAGGTTGGCTGGAAGAGATCCCAATAAGGTAAGTCCGCCTTTGTTCAGTTTTACTTTTTTATATATGTCTGTTTTTATTTGTACAATAAAAAAATTCCACAAAAAACCAAAGATTCTATAAGTTTAGAGATTGTCTAAGCAAGACAAGACATAAGCTAACCGTTTAGCTGAGTCCTGGCCTGCGGGGTACAACGAAGAGGACGAAAGAGAACACGGATTGAGTTAGGTAAGGCCGGTCCCCACACTCTTGAACTCTAAGCTTTCTTAGTCCCATAGATTCTCGATATATTAATTCCAAACCTCTCCCAACTTGCGACGTCACGTAAATCCTAATCAAGGGGCGCGATAAATCCCGCCTTATGTGATAGTGGTACGGATTCAGACGCTGCGGCCGCGCTAAAATTCTTATTTATGTCCGTGGATAGTAACAACAAAGGCGTTTTGAGTTATTCCTGCCGCGATACGTGCAGCTGTAACTAGCGAAAAATTATTACACTGAGCCCTAGATTAGACGGGCTTAGAGGCGGTTTCGTGTATTTTAAAATATTTGGAGCAAAAGCGCGTCTTATCAGCTATATTATAAGTAACGGTTTCTGACTGCCCTGCTCTGAAACATAATGGAAACTCAACAGAATCTAAAAATCTCGCTGCCAGGAAGATCCTGGAATTCTTGGAGAATACCCGCATTGACAGTGAACTGTAAACGGTGATGATTACAATAGATTAGCAATAGTCAAAGCGATACTTTTCCTTAAGGCCCTAATGTAAAGTAACGGCCTGTTACTATGCCCACTGCTGGGCTAAGGCCTCCTCTCTCCGTTTTTGAAGAGAAGGATTGGAGCTAAGACCTATCACGCTGCTCCAATGCGGATTGGTAGGTTACACATATCCCTAGAATCCTCTAGAGATATGCAGGTTTCCTCACGATGTTTTCCTTCACCGAAAATCGTGTGATAAATTGCAATTATCAATTAGACACATAAGTTTTAACAGAAAAACTCATTGGTGCCTGCCCGGGGTTTGAACCCATGTCGTCTCTAGAGAGTCGCACGGTCTCACCGCTAGGCAATCACAGCTTATAATACCTTAAAGCCCTGTATAGCCGCTATTCGCGAAAGAAGACAAAAAGTAACGGCCTCATACTATTTCACTGCTTTAGGTTAAACCTTTAACTCCGTTCTAACTTTGTGTATTAAAAATTCTGATTTGTATCACAAATCGGAATTCCCTTTCTAAATTGTCTTGTAAACGTGTAGAGAACAGAGATTTGTTGTTTCTTAATACACATTTTTTTTGGAAATTGACATCTGGAACGGGAATTCCTAGATTGAGCTGCAGAGAAACCTAAATAGTTTCGAGTGGCAAATATATAAAAGATTACTCCAATATGATCAGAATCTCACCAAAATTGATCCTCGTCTTAAATCTTAAAAGATAATCTTCAAATCTATATCTATATATAAAAATGAATTGCTGTTCGTTAGTCCCGCTAAAATTCGAGAACAGCTGGATTGATTTGGAAAATTTTGGTCTTGAATTATTTGTAGAAGTCCAGGGAAGGTGTAAAAGGTGAGTAAATGTGATAAAAATGCTAGGAATTTAATAAAAACAACAATTTTGTTTTTACTTAGAAACAGTGATGTTCCATTATCATTAATTTTTGATGCTCATCAATAGACAATAAAACATCGATCTTTTAAAATCGATTTTGCATTATTTAAAACATCGTCACATCTCTCCTTACTAATATTATAAATGCGAAGTTCCTTCTGTCAGTTACGTTTTCACGGCCAATCCGCTGAACTAATATCGATAAAATTTGGCGCGATTCATGCTTATACATATAGGGTAACAAATAGGCTATAAAAATCCTCTCTTTAAAAAAGGAAAATCAGGAGATTAAAGAAATTAAGAAAAAGAGAAAGGAATTGCAATTTAATTCACTTGATCGTTTGAGTTTTGTCATGGAGATATTTGCAAGGTTGGAGGTTGACAGAAGTAAATATTTCAGGTCTTAGGTCCAAGTAACTTAAGTCGCGGGTAAATTTTAGTTGATAATAAAAATTGTCGCGAAATATCACGACCAGTAGGTAAAAGTTACTTTATTAAACAAAATATCACAAATATTTGCGGGTAGAAAAATAGTCAAATAAAATTTCTATAATAAGAGGGTAAGAATTGTAAAAGTACGAGGCGGCAGGCACCATTTTACGTACACCGAGTATCGCCTCAGTGTAGTGGACAGTGTTGTGTGATCTTGAGAGAATTTTCGGTGAGTAGTTTGAATTATTATTATCTTAAGCAGTGTATACGGTTATCACATCTCACCTTAAATGTATAACCTAAAGCACTGTCTTAGAGAAGTGAGAGGTAATCTGCACTGAGGCTCACATGAGAGCAGTCAGATCGGTGTTAGAATTTTGAGTGGTAAGAGTGGCTGTAAGGAGAGGTTGAAGACCACTTCCGGGGTATTTACCCTGGCTAAGAGAATTACGTAGAGCGCAGAGTACGCTGAGATTAGCCCGGGTCACGTTCACGTCATTAGTAAACAAAATGGACGTGCATAAAGCATGACGTCAACGTGACGTCATGAACCCCAGCAATAAGAGTTTGCTATGAGTTATCGATTTGCCCTTTATAGATTACAGTGTAGATTAGATAAATTAATTTTCACGTGGCGACGAAGGTCTACCGTAAGCCAGATTCGGCAGTAGCGTTCAAGATAAGTAATCTAAAACTAGAGCTTTTCCAATAAAGCACATGTTGTACGTCAGGCTTTTCCCTAATTTCCGCTTCCGTCGTGTGTAAAGCGAATCTTCCTCCTCACCCCCTCCACATTTCTCGACGAAGTTTAATTAAAATTATATCAAGTGTAGTGACGTGCCTCGACAAACGTGGAGTATTTTTAGAGAGGCATTTCCGAACGTAATTAGTTCCTAACGCCCTGTAGAATGCCACGGCCTAAATCCTAAGACCTTGGCTGATTAAAACAAATATATTTAACTAGCTCTTACCAGCGGCTTCCATCGCGTGGTCTACCACTTTTTATTTTTTATTCACATTATTTTTTTTACCTAATATTTTAAAATATATTTATTTAGTTAGACGTTCATCCTAAATTTCAGATATCTAATTTCAAACCTGTCGGATTCCATACAATTTTGCATGTGTGGAGAAGTGTGTGCGCGTGGTTGAGTGCATGTTTATGCTATGCGTGGAAAGGCTTCAATTTGTGCATATATAGTCGATCATATCGTGATAATTTTATGACTATTCGACCAAATTACTTAGTGTCAAAGACAAAGTTTTTCTACATGAAATACTGAAAGCGATAAATGTATTTATTTTGCTAAGGATTTGATAAATACACTAAAATGTGCATTGTGAAATAGTATCTAATTAAATCAAATTTATGGTTCACAATTATGGGCATAGTGGGTTGCACACAAAAGGTAGATATATACTGTTGCGGACTTTTATTTAGAACTATTCAAGACAAACAATACTACGGTACATCTACCTATAACTCCAATTGTTTAGGCAGCGTACGCAAAAAAAGCGCTCAGAGGCCAGATTTTTCCAACTTAATTGACGAAAAACGATATATTCGTTATATTACGACCAAAATTACCTAAAATCATTATAAGTTGTAGCCGTTATGTGTTTGTTGTTCCAATATACAACTATATCATTGTAAAGTTTCATTCAAATCAATTTTTTTTAAAGAGTGGCAATACCATACTCACAAAGATTCGCATTTATAACATTAGTATTTAATATAATATATGAACACTGGAAAAAGCTGTGATAGCCAAGCGGTTAGACCGTGCGACTCTTCAGAGACGAAATAGGTTCAAACCCCGGGCAGGCACCAATGAGTTTTTCGATTAAATCTTATGTGTCTAATTATTAATTGCAATATATCACACGCTTTTCGGTGAAGGAAAACATCGTGAGGAAACCTGCATATCTCTAGAGAGTTCTATAGATATTTTCAGACTTCTTTCTATTCAGATATTATTTTGTTGCCTATAATCCGCGATTAAGCAAATAGAATATATAGATGCTATAGTCAAGGTATGTCTTATGCGTTGTAGACAGTTGTTTACATTATTTACTATATTAAAACAACATTGTTCTTAAGAACAATTAATTAATAACAATTTTAAAAAAAACTGAAAAGTTTTGATCAATAATCATTTGCTGATAAACGACGAATACATAATAAGTCTTTAAATATATATATACTAAATAAATATTCTTGTAAAAAAACTGTAACTAATTGGCTCCGCAATTTGAATTATGAGGACAGAGTAATTAATTCACACGATTACTTAATTTACACATACATCATATAATCTACACATATACACACACCTATAAATTTATATACACATTTTTCTTTCTTTCGTTTGTCTTGATATTTTAGTCGTTTACTGTATTTTTCGTAGTATAGTATGTTCTAATTTATATTATCTTAGGTCTATTTTTTTAGGAAAGTCCTTAGCGACACACGATAGAATCTGAACTGTTTTAACTTCTTAACATTATTTTTTTAATATTAGGTCCTTACATATGAAATTGGAGTTTTCTATGGGAGGAACATAAAGTCGTCTTTTTTTTAATGAAACATATTTAATCAATCAAAGTATGTACCATTGCTATGTATGCACTTTAGTCATCTCATAGGTAGTTCATTGATCCCCTTACTAAAAAAACCATTCGGGCGGGAATCAATAAAATCTTTGAAGGCGGTTTGGACTGCCCCATCGGAGTTGAATTTTTTTCCTTGCAAGTAGTTATCCAAATTGCGAAAAAAATGGTAATCTGTTGGAGCAAGGTCCGGAGAGTACGGTGGATGTCTAAGACATTCTAATTGAAGCTCCTCTGATTTGGTAGCCGTCTGTTGTGCAGTGTGTGGTCTAGCGTTGTCCTGAAGCAGCAGTGGCCTAGAGCGATTGACCAGCCTCGGTTGTTTATCAACTAGCTTTTCCATCATGGTTTGCAGTTGCTGACAATAGATATCTGCCGTAATCGTCTGGCCAGATTTAAGAAAGCTGTAGTGAACGACACCGGCACTAGTCCACCAAACACTTACAGGCAACTTTTTTTTAGTCAATTTTCGCTTAGGGCAGGATTTGGCTGGTTAGCCAGGGTTCAGCCATTGCGATGAGCGCTTCCGATTATCGTAGAGGATCCACTTTTCATCACAGGTAATGATTCGATTTAAAATTCCTTCATTATTGTGCCGGTTGAGTAACGTAACGCAGCAGTCGACGCGCGTTTGTCAGTTTGCTCACTCAATTCATGAGGTACCCACCTTACAAGCTTTTTCACCTTCCCAATTTGCTTCAAGTGGATTAGAATAGTTTTATCACTAACACCGGAGCCTGCAGCTAACTCGGACGTGGTTTGCGATGGATCCGCTTCCACAATAGCCTTCAATTCTTCATTATCAACTTTGGTCTCCGGCCGTCCACGAGGCTTGTTCTGCAGGTCGAAATTTCCAGAACGAAAACGTTGGAACCAAAAACGCACTGTGTTTTCTTTTGCGACACCGTCACCATACACATCATTAATCCTTCGAGCCGTTTCTGCAGCACTGGTGCCACGGTGGAACTCATACTCGTAAATAACGCGATATTTCATGTTTTCCATTTTGTAAACAGAGTGACACAAAGAAAAAAACAAAAGAAGAAAAAACAAATGAATTAGGGGGTTTGAAACACAAATGCATGAGTAAATAGCTGTATGAATTTGAATTTGGAATTCCTAACCATAAAGGTAATATTTGAGATCAAAGTGGCCAGTACGACAAAACGCCAATTTCATATGTAAGGACCTAATATTATAAAGATTGTATGTAAAGTTTTTTAAGATAAATAAATAAAGCGTTATGTGTGTGTGTGCAAGTCAACGTTCGTCCTTTAATGATTACGATTAATGTGTGTCTGTGCGTGTTAGTATGTGCCCCAACTACTCGTAACTCTGGATGTTGTTTGCTCTAATAATATATCTTGCTATAGCAAATCACGTTCATTCATCAATTAGTACGTTCATTCCAACTTCTCCCAGTTTGCACGGTACAGAGTTAAGTGTGGCTAGAAATGTTAATAATAACATTTTATTTGTTTATTATTTATTTGATATAATTTACTAAACACAATACATCACAAAAAAGGATACATAATTTCAACTAAAAATACAAAAAATAAAATAATGATAATATGTATAAAATATGTAAAAAATGAAGCTGTGATAGCCTAGCGGTGAGACCGTGCGACTCTCTAGAGACGACATAGGTTCAAACCCGGGCAGACACCAATAGGTTTTTCTATTAAAACTTATGTGTCTAATTGATAATTGCAATTTATCACACGCTTTTCGGTGAAGGAAAACATCGTGAGGAAACCTGCATATCTCTAGAGAATTCTAGGGATATGTGTAACCTACCAATCCGCATTGGAGCAGCGTGGTAGGTCTTAGCTCCAATCCTTCTCTCCAAAAACGGAGAGAGGAGGCCTTAGCCCAGCAGTGGGCATAGTAACAGGCTGTTACTTTATGTATAAAATATAAAACATTGCGAGTGATATTATTTATCGTTTTTAAATTAATTTAATCATTTAATTTTTTAGTGTAATTTAGGTTCTTTGTAAATTGTGTTTATTTTATTCTTTCTTTACTTTTTTCTCTTTATAAAAGCTTACTCTAATATGGAGCTTCTGCACCATGGAATTCCGCAATGAAACGCCTATGTTTTTTATTATGTTATTGTCAAAGTGTGGTATCCAGTGCTATAGAATAGACTACCTTCATGTCTTACCGAGGTGTCGTAAAAGGCGACTAAGGTAAGTTGACATCAGGCAGGCGGCCGGTCGTAAAAACGTAGCCAAATCATGTGACAACATGTTACTACGATGATTGGCTACGTTTTTTACGTCAAAGTTATTGAAATCTTGTAAGTAACTTCCTAGGCATCAAATTATCTAGCCCTTAGTAATCGAGCATTCATACTTCGAATTTTTCGAGTGTCAACTTTTTTTAAATATACTGACTATCTGTACAAACATGTGGTCTATGGTATGGCAACACACGGTCTGGACGGCGAATAACTTCCAATATTTTTAATACAAACTTTAATTCAGTCCGTAATTACTAACGCGCGCTCGAAGATTGCTTCAAGATTTGATTTGAAAAGTACAAAATTTCATTGAAATTGGATAAAGGTAAACTTTGCAAATTATAAAAAAAGCAATTTAGTTGTAGTAGTTTATGATACTGTTGCATAATAAGGGTTCTTATAACACGAGTGTTATAAGACCAAGTTATGTACAGTATCATACACTACTTTATCTACTCTCATACTATAATACGTAAAACAATATTGCAAATAAAACGCTGAATATAACAACAAATTTATTTTTACTTGTAATAATTATTGATGTTCTGAATATTCATTTTCCATTCCATGAACTCGTGGTAACATTTAATATAGTTGCTCCTAGATTTCGTCGGCAACAGGTTCACGGTCATGTTTGACGCAGCTTTCAGAATATCTGTTGGTGTACAATCACCATTATCCCCGCTCTCAAACAAGTTTTTACACAAAAGCTTATTTTTTTACAAACAAAACTAAACTTCGTTTAAATATTAAAGGCATTTTTAAATGTCATATATTGGCGCCAAGGCGCAAACATCGATTGCGTGTTGCGGCGCCGCGGACCCATTCATTGAAACCTTTTTTTTAAAGGTAGAGCTCCAACCTCCATGGTCCAGCTGGAAGTTGTATAGGTGTATCGTTATGATTAAACAGTTACATTATGATACAGGTGTCCATACAAGACCTGTATCGTAATGAAACTTTCTCCGATGTTATGTAAGAAAAGTAAGATGTCGCTTCGCAACAAAGTGACACTCTACAAAACTTGCATAAGACCAATAATGTCCTATGCGAGCGTTGCGTTCGCGCACGTTTCAAAAGTCAGATTGCTCAGGCTCCAAAGACTACAGAACCGATTTATGCGGACAGCCACTGGTTGTCCGTGGTTCATGCGGAACGTTGACCTCCATAGAGACCTCGATCTCCCTACCATTACTAACCTCTTTAAACGTTTTTCGAAATCTTACTTCGAGAAATCTGAGGTACACCCGAACCCCCTTATTTCAGTTGCTTCTACCTACATCCCAGTTAGGTCCGACAGAAACACGTAATACACACACACAGCGTCTTCGCCGGCGAAGACGAGGTCCCAGTTTTCTGACGTCGGTTGGTCGTGGCTTCTCGCCATCCTTCCGACGCCGCAATGACTAATCTAAGTCATACCATCAGCCCTCCACTACACGTCGCCCTAAGCCGTGGTCCGGCCTCACAGGAGGCACCCTTAGGAAGACGTTCCCCGACTTAAGTAGAGCTTCTGCGCTTTACTCTCTGCATTTCGCAACGGCGATGCTTCTGCGCTCGCCCGTCCCGCCCGGTGACGCTGTAAAAGCCATTAGGGCTAACAGCATACAGTCAGTTCGAAAAAAAAAAATGAAACTTTTTAATTTTTTATTTTTGTTTTGTACGTAATGTTTGTCATAAGAATTTTGTTTTCAGTTTTATAATCTTTGTATTATAGTATCAGAGTAGATAAAATATATAGTGAAATTACCAAATAAACTAATACCTCTAAAGATATTTGTAGAAGTAAAGTAAAAAATCACCTACTATCTATTTTTCATACCCCTAAGTGATAAGGGTTGTCGTAATAGGTTGTTGTTAATTCTTTTTTTTTTTAATAATGTAGATGTTATAGAAATTCCATAGAAATAATTTAAATAAATAAATTTAAAAAAAAGCTGTGTGGTATCCGGCAGAAAAGAATAGACCACCCTCCGTTCTTACCGAGGTGTCGTAAGAGGCGACTAAGGTAAGTTGACGTCAGGCAGGCGGCTGGCAGGAGGGCGATCGTTAAATACGTAGTCAAATCATGTGACAACATGTTTGTAACATGTTGTGCCGACCCCACTTAGTGTGGGATAAGGGCAGGAAAATGAATGATGATGTGTTTGCGTGTAATTTATATGGCAAAACAATGTTTACCGGCTCAGCTAGTATGTTTATGTGTCTTTTAGATTGACTACATTGGTTACTTTAGCATTTAAGTTGACAGAAACAAGGTCACGGGAAATACTTGTTAAATATTATAGTAAATTAATATTAAAACTTCATAAGATATTACTAGCTGCAACTTATCAATTTCAGCAGCAAACTAAAATTAATGGATAGAATTATACTCACCAAGCGTACCTTGGGGAGTGTTCTCTTCGGAGCGAGTTGTTTGCCGTCCGCTTTAACTTCTACCCATTTCTCGAGGGTCCGAATATACTGGATATTACCTTACAAGTATCATCCATTACTCCTTTATATAATACTAGCTGTGCTTGCGGCTTCACCCTTGTTGAAATCAAAGAAGTTATTTGAAATTTTGAAAATATAAGTAGTTATATCACCGCGTCTTGCCAAACGCAGCGTGGAGCGTCCTCCGTCCCGCTGGATTGCGGAGAAGTCGGATATCTGACGCAGACATGGGGGGGGCCTATGTCGGGCAGTGGACTTCAATAGGCTGATGGATGGATGGAAAGCCTAACAGACGGACAGACTTTCGCATTCATAATATTAGTAAGGATTGGTAAATTGCATATTCCACAATTTCCACGAATTTTTATTCCACGAAGCTGTGTTAGCCTAGCGGTGAGACCGTGCGACTCTCTAGAGACGACATAGGTTCAAACCCGGGCAGACACCAATGGGTTTTTCTTTTAAAACTTATGTGTCTAATTGATAATTGCAATTTATCACACGCTTTTCGGTGAAGGAAAACATCGTGAGGAAACCTGCATATCTCTAGAGAATTCTGGAGATATGTGTAACCTACCAATCCGCATTGGAGCAGCGTGGTAGGTCTTAGCTCCAATCCTTCTCTCCAAAAACAGTGAGAGGAGGCCTTAGCCCAGCAGTGGGCATAGTAACAGGCTGTTACTTTACTTTTTTTTTTTTATATTCCACAATTCTGGCGTACCTTTTCCGTATATTAGTTTTTTGCTCATTTCCGCATTTCATTTTAATCTCCTCTTAATTCTGTGTTAAGTCATCAATAATGCAATAGAGTATTTATTTAATAAAAAAAGATTAAATGTTTTTTTATTTTTATTTTTATTTTATTACATTTGTTGAATTATATATTTAACAAATGTAATTAAATTAATTGAATTAGATTTTGTGGGTAGTAGTTATTATACAAAAATCCAGTCATTAATTATCGTTTGAGAAAAGGAATTAGGTTTAGACCTATATTGTATGTATTACGAAGTAGCCATGAAATATTTTGTCATCATCATCCTCCTGCCCTTATACCACTCTAAGTGGGGTCGGCACAACATGTTACGAACATGTTGTCGCATGGTTTGGCTACGTATTTTACGATCGCCCTCCTGCCTGTCGTCAACTTACCTTGGTCGTATTTTACAACTCCTCGGTAAGATAGACGGTGGTCTATTCCACTCAACCAGAAATCACAAGGCGGGTCAAGTTATCTTACTCGCCTTTTAGGACATCTCAGTAAGAAATGACAGTGGTCTATTCTACTCAGCCGCGTACCACACGGCGCTTCGACTTACTTAGTCGCCTTTTACGACACCTCGGTTTGAAATGAGGGTGGTTTATTCTACTCAACCGGCAGCCGTGTAATCTTTTGTATCAACACCATTATTTTCAGCGCAACCATTTGGGATAATCTTATGAATTACGAATTATTTATGCGAGCTTAAATTGATCTCTCCTGGATTGCTATCGTTAGATTCGACGTATATCCCTTAATCTGGCAAATCCGCACAACGTGTTGCAAAATAAGCAGATTATTTTCAGTATTGTTTCATTATATACCGTGTTAAGACAAAAGGCGTCTTCTTCACTTGCCTATAACCGCTTTTCAAAAGAAGATTAGGTTCAGCGGAATTTAAATATTTTAACATTCAATAACTAATAGAAAACTTATTAACAAATTTTAAATAATAAAACACGAGCTTTTGCCCGCGGCTTCGCTCGCGTGGAAAATGGCCTGCCATATTACATCTCGTACATCAAAAATTTCAGATTCCATACAATGTTCACGCGCCGTGTATATAAGGTATTCTATGGCGCTTCATTCGAGTCAATCATATCCTTATAACTTTGAAACTATTTGGCCAAAATATTTAGTGTGAAAGACAAAGTTTATGTACATGAAATACTGAAAGAAACAAATGTATTGATTTTTATAAGAGTTTGATAAATATACTAAAATGTGCATTATAAAATAGTATCTAATTAAATTAAAGTTATGATTCGCAATTTTGGTCATAGTGGCTTCCACATAAAAGGTAGATATATGCTGTCGCGAACTTTTATTAAGAAATATTTAAGACACACAATACTACGGTAAATCATTTTTGTATAACTCCAATGGTTTAGGCAGCGTACGCCAAGATAGCTCTCAGAGGCCAGTTTTTTTCCGACTTTACTGACATGTATCGGTTATATTTCATAAAATTATTACAAATTGTGGCCTATATGTTATTCCGATGTATAACCTATATTACTGTAAAGTTTCATCCAAATCCGTCGAATAGATTTCTTGTGAAAGAGTAACAAACATCCATCCATAGTCGCAAACTTTCGCATTTATAATATTAGTAGGATATTAGTAGGAAGTAGGATAGTAGGATTTTCCGTATCGTTAACTTTTTCATTTTTATATTTCTCTTCACATTCAGTACTTAATTCATACTAATATTATAAAAGGTAAAAGGTCTATCTATTTGTCCGTCTATGTGTCTGTCTGTCAGAAGGAAAAATGTGAATTTTTGTCCCATATTTTATCCCGATATTTGAGCTTCAATATCGCCAAATTTCATCTATAAAAATACAGATGAAATTTGGTGATATTGAAATTGGTAATAAGCCGTGAAAATTAAACAGTCAGAGTGACAGATATCATATAGATATGATATAGATATGGACACCCTTCAGTCAGTATCTTAAGTTAGGTTGTGAAAAATAGGAAAAACCATTAAAAGTATGTACAAACTGTCGTGATATTTGTGTTAGAACATACAAGTAAAAAACTAATTGTTTTCTTGCATTAATAATGATATTTACACAAGAAATACAGTAACATAATATTCCTTAGTACTTACTTGTAATTCCTATTTCGAGAACGTTCTATGCAGAACCAACTTTATAAAACGTCACATTAAATTACTTCGTATTGGATACTCACACTTGCATACTTGCATAGCTGTTTTTGATCAGGGCTGTCAATAATTTTGTATATCGTTTAATTTTATAAAAATATTATAACAGTTGCAGCTTCTCTCGCGAGTATGATTAACTCGTGTATTTAATTGAAATTTACTGTGAGTTAATTATAAGAGATAGAGACATGCTTTCGCGGACTTTTTTTGAGAATTTTATTTACTCGCTCTTCAGCTCCGAGGGTCAAGGCTTCGAATACCACCGAGAGCCAATATTATCTAGATTATAACTTGTTGGTTCTTCGAAGTGTATATATGCACACGCTTATTTATATAAAATTATATATCTATTTATTTACTATTATGCTTACGCCAAAACTATAATAATAATAATAATAAAATAATAAATATATGGGACACTTACACACACGGCCGTCCGTCCCCAAAGTAGGTAACTTAATTCTTGTGTTATGGGTGACAGACAACCGATAAATATAAAACCGATAATTTTTTTTTTAAATACATTCTTAAATACAAATATACACCCGGGCTCGAAGAATCTATAAATTGTTTTACAGAAAATGGCACTCGGTGGGAATCACCGACCCGCTGAAAGTAACTTCACACACTACCCACTGCGCCAATGGGCGAGTCAATTATATGTATAAATTTAAGAACTGTTCTAGAATTGTTATCCTTTCACAAATATGTTATTTAAAACTTCAAATATACTAAAAAGTGATCGAAGATGAATAGGAGATAATTTTCTGTAACTCTACCATGAACTTTTAAAACACAATTCAATTCAAAGTCAGTAATTAAACTGAGCCGCTTTCTTATCGTACCATGGAGTGTTTTAACTGAGTCACATTTAAATCTCGTCAGATGTTTTTAGGATGCATTCTGAAACAATTTTTTTTTCTTAAAATACTGTGAGTTAAATCTACTTTGCGTTGAATGAAAGCAAAATGTATAACAGTACATTCTGGTTTATATTGTTTCTTATTGATCCACGTTAAACATAGTTTTATATATTTTATTTAAAAATTAAATTTTAGGAAACTTAAATTAAGAATTTTAATTCAACAAGTTAATTTATTTTAATAGCCAATGTACGAAAAATAAAGAAGAGTAAATGAAATACGTTTAAATGCAGATTAATTTGGCAACGACTTAAACTGTGCGTCTTTAACACGTCATGGTACGAAAAAGCCAAACAATTGTTACACTTCACTCTTTGTTACACTTCACTATTGCAGACATATTGAACGCTGACACTAGACTGACTAGAATAGGCCAGAACTGACTTATTTATAACCTTTGTTGTTTGCATTCCTGTTTCCGTTTTATGAAACAAATGTCATTTGACTACTTCCGTCTTCCACAAATTATTAAATGATTCCTATTTATTATGTTTCTTATTACATAATAACATAATGGTAAATGTATTTAAGAGTATTTATAAGCATATTTAACACAATATATAACACAATTCAGTTTAGTTCTTCAATAGAGTCGCAATAAGAGTTTGTAGTAAGCCTAAAATAATTTGACAATCCTAAGACGTATCTACTTCACTTGCTGACTACACATTTATCTCGGGAATCGTTACGTTTTATCGCAGAATAATGTGTAAAAAGGGGTAAGAGACCAGACGATTTCTGGAACAAAGTTTTTGCCGTCTTGCACTGGCCGTCAGGATATATTGGCTCATAAATCATACAGCTGACAGTGCATTTTAGAAATCTATTGCACGCAGAAAACTATCGCATATAAGGCAGTTCAGAGCGATATATTCTTGACGTCATGTCTGTTTTCATTCGTCATTTTTGTACATGAAAATTTATAGACCGATTTTGTGACGATAATGATATGATGATGCTTCGGTTGTGGGGTGAAACGACTATTGAGTTTGTGATAGTGAACGAGTGTAGTGCTTGTGTATTGATTTTGATGGAGATTTGTGCATGTGTTTTTGATGAATCCTGCATGTTTTAGATATGAAAACGTATAGTCCACTCTACATTTAGCATTATGTATTTATTCTATTTCCTATATTATATAGCAAAATAATTTTATTATTACTTTTTATTATCTCCGCAAAGTAATACTATAAAATAAACGTTTGTCTATCAATATTACTTTTCTAGAGATATATATAACACTGAAGAGTTTAGTTTACCGCATTGTGTCATACGGCTGAGTAGATTAGACTCATTTTTAACCGAGGTGTTGTAAAAGGCCATGAAAGAACATGATTAAAACATGTTGTGCCCACTAGAGTGGGATAAGGGCAGGAAAATGACGATGAAGAGTCTAAGGTTAAAATATAAAACCACGTACACAATCCTTTAAAAAATGTTTCTCCCCGTCTATCTGAGGGTACTTTGTAAATGGGGGGATAGTAGAAACATATAGAAAAGTGTCGTTTTCTCGGGCCGAAGAAAAGAAATAGGATTTCATTTTCCTTTTTCTCCTTAAGCGATACTCACATATTCATGTAATAGTAATATACAGTTGAAAACTTCTAAAATACTAATTTCAAGAGAACTTTTAAAAGATATCCAAGGAACGTAAGAGCCATTGTACATTATACATTACTCTACATGAAAACTGTCTCCGAACTGTAAGCGAGACCCGAGACAAAGTTGTTGCCTGAAATAATACACCCCTTTAAGTTTCTCAAAGTTGAAATGCTACAATAACGTAGCTGAAGTTTAAATCGTTATTTTCGATAAGAAAAATTAAAAATCTAAGACGTTACTCAAAAAAATTTAGGTAAACGCTTTAACGATCTTGACCTGATATAATCCTAAAAAATAGTAATAAACGTTTTTTTAAATTAAATGCTGTAACACAACGTACTATTAATACGGTTTAGGTATTTTCCTCACTGAACTAACAGATGGTTCTACTAGTACTTTGCTTCGCGTTATAGAAGTGCTTTTGTAATTATATAAGAGTTCCCCATACAAAACGTTCATGGCTGATGATGCTTCTGCGCTCGCCCACTCTCTCGGTGACGCTGTTAAAGCCATCAGGGCTAACAGTAGTAGTTAGTGTTCAAAAAAAAAAACTTCGTGGATCGACATCGCCTTACAATTCGTAAGGTTTTTAAGTGCATCCTACTGGAACACTAGGCCTAAGCGACATTGTAAACGGTGTATCTTCCGGTACAATCCATTCTTGGGATGCTGTGAAGGACCCGTCTGCGATGCTCTCCGTACAAGTAGTAATAAACATACTATCGTGTAACTTGTATGTACGCATAATCTTTCCCCCGTCTCGTCGGGCTTCGGGGTCATCGTATCACAATGCTTATTTTTAGATGTATTTGTAATGGTTTTAATATAAATAAAGTATATAAATAGTTTTAAATATAAATGATGATAGTGATGGGAATGATGATGATTATGTAACGTGATATACAAATTTGACAATATTGACCGATGGTCACGATAGCATATATAGACCCTAATCATAAAAATCTATGAATAGTTTGCAAACATGCATTATTCCTCAAAGTATTACATGATTTTGCCAACATGTTCGTGTAATGAACAAGTTAACAATAACAATATTAAAAAGTAAATTTCTAATTGTAATAATTAATTCGAATAAAGACTAATTAAAGTGGAATAGTGCGAATAAAAAATAATATAACATGTAGATGTGCTATTTGCAAATTCGATTATAATGTGTAGTTTGGCTACATTAGTTTTAGCAACCAACGCATATCTATCCGTAAAAAACTAGATTTTATTTCTTAAAAAAAAGAAAGAAGAAAGAGTGAAAAGAGAGTACTATAACGATTTTTAAGAACTCGATTTTCATTGCTAGAAAATTAAAAACTAAAGAATATTATAATCGATTATAATATCAAGATTATCGATTAATATAAAAATTGAATATTTTTTCTCATGCCTATACTAGCTGCTTTTACACTGTCCAAATCTTCAATAACATCTGTAAACTTCATCGTAATGTAATACACCCAAATATTAAGATAATAAATCATTTGTCTGAGAACATTATATCACAAAATGTATCTAACGTAGACCAAGATGAAGTACGGTCTGCGAAACAGGCGGCGCGTGTTAAGCATTCGAAGCCTTATTCCTATGTATATAAGTGTGTTGTTTATTGTGTGGTCTGTTGTACTAGAGAAATGAGTACAAATTGTGAAGGTAACTATCATGATTATGTTACGGATATACGAAGTACAAAAAATTATTTTGCTATAATCCTTGACAAAAAAATGTAATACTAAATGTAATGTTTTCTATCAATTCTCATACCTGATCAATTCGTAAAAACTCATTCGATAAAAGTAATGCACACATTCACTGCCATAATCTCAACAATCGCCCCGTAACCAAAACATCGTCAGGAGATAGACTCAACGATAAAATCGCAAAGTGACGCATTACCCATGCAAGCAGGGTCATATAGTAATAATTTTAATCCCTACCATTTATTTTGCCTTCGAACACGTGTAGCAAACTTGAATTACTCGAAACTTATTTGTAATTTATCATCATTATTCTGCTACCTTTGCCTTTGCTTATATTATAAAACACTATATTAAATATCCCAGTCTGAATATCACAACATTTAATAATAGTCTTACGAATCAACATTTAGAACATAGAAGATATTTATTTTCCATTTTGCTGCTCTTTTTTCTAACAAAACATCTGCTTATTCTTACACTCTATACTCATATCCCTTATTCCACTGTTAGTGAGGTCCGCACAACATGTTCAAACATGTTGTCACATGATTTGGCTACGTATTTTACGACCGGCCGCCTGGCTTGACGTCAACTTACCTTAGTGGCCTTTTACGACATCTCGGTAAGAACGGAGGGTGGTCTATTCTATGCAGCCGGATACTACACAGCACTTACCTTAGTCGCCTCTTAGGACACCTCGGTAAGAACGGAGGGTGGTCTATTCTATGCAGCCAGATACCACACAGCACTTACCTTAGTTGCCTCTTACGACACCTAAATAAGAACGGAGGGTAGTCTATTCTATGCAGCCGGATACCACACATGAAATTTATAAAGGAAAATAAACAGAACTAACTGTGATTGACACTTCGTCGGGTTACACTAACCGCGAACTATGTTGTTGTATGCCACCCATTAAACAAGTATCAATTTATTTACGTTGGGGACGGATGAACGTGTGTGTAAGTGTCCCATATATTTATATTTATATTCATTATTCTAGCCTTCTCCATTATTTTATAGCTCCCATTTTCTTTTGCTCTTGTAGCAGGTGTGAGAGGGACCAGAAACCCTTATAACTATAATATAATGAATGAAGGAACACCGAGTGTCCAGTCCGTCTTACATTTTAGATGTTTACTAATAATAGATTGATAAAGGTATACTAAGAGAGATAAATGAATATAAGCCAAAGCAGACGCGCACATTCATATTAATGATGTAAATAGGAAAGTCTGTCTGTTAGTCCGTCAGTCTGTATGTTAAGCTTTTTTTAGTTAATTCAACGGACACATATTGATATGGACTTAAAGAGATCGCGCTTGTAAAAAAAACTAGCTTGTTTTTTAGTCGCGTGCGCTGCGTGATCCACCAGAGATACACTAAAATAATGTACTAGAAAATTTTAGGTCTATAAAAGTACTACAATAATTCCCATCGATAGCATGTCTCTATCTCTTATGGTAAACTTACAATAATTATTTTCAAATCTGGAAAATTTTTGTACGCTGATTACTCCCAGTTGTCGTCTTTCCTCCGCGCCCTTGTAGCCTGCAAACGAAGTCTTGAGTTAAACGGTTAGCCTATAGTAGAACTATAAATAATTATACCTTTATATAACTTATAAACTTAAAAATTACTAAGGATTCTTTTATAGTATTCAATTCAACCCTTAATTGTAAGATTAAGATATAAGTATAAGATATAAGTATATTGGTAATATTTTTGTTTAATGTAAAAAAATACAAGAATTAAAAATAAAAAGCAGGTGATTTCTGGGGCTAATTAGTCCTTAGTCTGCTAGTTCTCCACTGAGCTTTCACAATTTTACAAATGACAGCAAAATTAACATTTGTATTAAATATATATTTTGCAGTTTTTCAATGCCTGAAAACAGTGATAACACGACATATTTTTTTAATAAAACCTAGCTAGATCGATTTATCACCCCCGAAACCTCCTACATACTTCGTATTCTTCAATCAGTCCCTCATTACTGAGGATCGTGGTCATCTGAGCCCTACTTTTGTAGGTTCTGACTCCGTCTTTTCCGGTTTAAACTAGCCCTCACCGCCTGATAGAATTTGGATGTGGATGTGCCTTTTTTCCCTTGGTCAGATCATCTTGTTGACGACCGGCTTACATAATAAGTTTCATGAAAATCGTTGGAGCAGTTTCCAAAATTCAGATTCTATATATATAAACTCATTCAAAGATATATATTATAACTGGCTGACCCAGCAGACGTTGTCCTGTCTTTACTATTTGAGTAAAGTAAAGTAACGACCTGTTACTATACCACTGGGTATAGGCCTCCTATCTTCGTTTCTGGAGAGAAGGGTTAGAGCTAAGACCCATCACGCTGCTTCAACGCGGATTAGCTGGACAAAACATCCCCAGAATTCTCTTAAAATATGCATGTTTCTTTACGATGTTTTGCTTTACAGAAAAGCGTGTGATGACAAATTCAACACTATTAGTCTAACAGTGTAGCCGTAGAAGCGTAACAAATAGACAGAAAGACAGAGAGACCTTCGCATCTACAAAACTAGATTGTATATAAACTTAAAGGTCCGGGGTTTTAAATATATCAATCCTAAATCATGCACTCTAAATGTTAGCGCGTCAAGACTGATCATTATCGGTCTATCGCCTGTTTTAATAATCTATACTTAAAGGCCTATAAGCATGGTAACTATTACGATGGATATTATAGCAGAATTCGCTTGTATATAGCAGAAGTCGCTTGTATATCCAATTAATGATTCAGGCAAGATTGATTACTCCCGATAAGACTATTATTGTTCATATCGCTTGAGAGCAGAAACAACGTGCTTATGTACATAATAGAATATATGATACACCAGTGTATCTAAAAAATTTTTTAATCGACTTAAATACATTTGTGGCCTTTAATTTCTTCAAAGACCTCCAGCGAAAACATGAATTATTGGAGGTATTTCAGGGGGTCATGTCTTCGATTCAATTGAACTTGTAAACGAGTGCTTATAAATAGTCAACTCTACTATGAGTTTAAAGAAATGCTCCTACCGAGAAGGGCCAGCAAGAAACTCAGCGGTTGCTCTATTCTAAATATAAATAATTCTTCTAACTAGTTCATGACTAGCTTCCATCCATGCATTCTTATCATTAATATAATCCTCAACAGAATAGTTGGCTTTTTACATCACTCTTTTTAATTTTTTTAAAATACCGTAATGGCGAAGCTAAAATTGATTGATAATTTTGTTACAGAATCTTATACCAAAAACAATAAATGACTTACGTTCTTTTTGAGGGTGCAAAGCAGAAGTCGCAAGTTTAATTGCGGACTACATCTCCTATTTTTTATATAATTCTGTATATTTTTATGCCAAAAAATACTATAACGCTAATGTAAGAACACCTATTTCCTTAAATCCCTTGCAAGCGAATGGGACCAAAATGGTTTGCCCAGTTAGTTGGAATTCTAAAACTAATAAAATTTATACGCAGGGCATGGGTGAATTAAGCTTTATTGAATACAACGCTTTGAAAGGTCTTTTGGCGTTTGTTAACAGTTTAATTAAAAAGGTAGAGCTAAGCCTCCTGATATTTAAGCTTTCCCACAAAATTAGTTTTTTTAATACACTTCCTAAATAAGAAAATAATTTATTAAGAAATGTTGTGTTACAAAAGTATTTCGGGATGTCCGCAAGCAAAAGTATTATTTACTCTAATCAAACCTATCCTCCTAATCCTGCAGCGTTACTGCTAAGACAAGCACTGACAGACTAACTCCTTACATCTACCCGCTCCTTTACTTATATTGAGAATAGCCCGCCAAAACTTAGTCGTTATTACACTACTATACAACCTTATTTATTTTATGCATTATGTTATCTGTAATTTATTATAATATTTGTATTTTATCATCGGCCTATATATATTATTATTATATAACAATCATTTTATAAAGATCCATGTGCGCCACCGGAAGTAGGTAGACTATGACACATTACGCGCGTTAGTGGTATTCAACAGTTGATTTAATTATGACTGAAGAGCCGTAATCGAAAAAAAATGAAATATTGATTTCCAGACAAAAGGCAGTTGTCAATGTCACTTGGAATCGCAAAGAGGCAGCCATCTTATTATGCACTTTTACAAGTATCTCTCGTTCTCTATCCTAATCCAGTTGAATCATAGTCTATGTTAAATGTAATAATAATTAATAGATTCTGGATGATAAAATCACTAATAAAGCATAATACCTCTTTATTTTTGATTTACCTATCCGTATAGCCAAGTGGAATGAAATAACTTAACCGTTTATATATATGGTTAGGAATGGAAATAGACAAGTCATTTCTTTAGATTTGAATAGTGTCCGATAGCAAGGAAAGGTCTTGCTTTTGAAGTCAGAATTGTTTATAAAAGGCGGAGCTCGCAATATCGAAGGTAGTCTGGTTGTAAAAATCGACCTGTAGGGTTATTAGACGCTTACGCGCCTTGATGGTATAATCAGTTGGAGTGTAGCTGTAAAGCTTGATTTGTTCGATTATTAAACACTCACGTGTTTAGATCGTGATATTACCTGTCTTGGTTAAACAAGCAGGTTTATTTAGTTTTACTGAGTCGTTTTAATAATGTGTGATTAGACCCGCGGCTACCCACACTGTTATTCGTGATAAGAGAAACCCCTGAGTTTCTTGCCAGTTCTTCTCATTGGATAACAGCGTTCGGAACTGGTAGTAGAATCATCTTGGCTTAATAATTCCAAATTATATTAACTTAACTTGTCAATACTTGTTTTGGCCTGTTTCATATCCTAGCTGTACGTTTTTTGTTGACGTATTATTTGGTAAAAAATTAATGTGAGAACGCTAAAATCTTATGTTAAATTCTTCGTTATGTTAAATTTGATATTCACTTCTAAGAATATCAAAATTTATTATTCTGTAGAAAGCAATTTGAATAAATGAAGTTGTCAATACATACGAGTTAGAAAAAGTTTCCTTTCTTCTTAGATCATTTTATTGTAATACTGTCAAGTTTAAATCCAAAATGACGACAAAAGTTTCCAAATACAACAGTAACAACAAAGGCTTAAATTGAGCTAAGATCGTCAATAAAGAATTTTCATTAAAAGTTCACGTTCAGGGGTTCGGACATCCGGTTTCCGGTAATATCCTTTTTTAGCCACATTGGAAACTCCAACAATTATTAATTGTACGTTTCGGATAATTTTCGCACTTCTCAATCAAACCCGAGTCTTCAATTTTTCTGTAATTTAAATCAAAGCTTTCATAACTATTGTGCTTACTCCCCAATTTGGATAACAATTATTCCAATAACTTGTAAATAATCGCAAGGCTTTGTGACTTTGTCTTGTTATAGCAAAATAATTTCGATATTACTTTTGTATTATGGATCTCCGATGACGTTAGCCTAATTCTATAATTTATTTCTAAAAACTTATTATTCAATATTACACTCTAACGTATGTTTGCCGCAACAAAACTCAAAATATGTCAAAACAAATGAAGTGAAATTTTGACATAAATATTTTAAGTTTATATAGTAGTAATGTTTCGAAATATTTTTATTTGAAAAGTAGTTATTTATAACAAAAATGAACAAATTATATCTATTTTAAATTACTTACACGCTACTATACAAATCACGCCCACGTGGAATGGTCCCAAGAATGCTGGCAGCGTTTCCGCGTTGAATCGCTAAGCTGATTCTTTGTGCGAAAAAGGAGCCAGCACGCTTGTCACCCGAAGAGGCAATCAACCGAGGTGTTAAAACGGATAAAATTTTGCACTTGGCTTCATGGCCCTAGGGTCTCAACTGCAAACGGCACAAATATATAACTCTCAACGAGAGATGCATACTTTCGCCGCTTTCCGGATTCGGCCATTTCAGTCGCAGCTCCAGGTCTTGACCGTTTCCCTGATATGGGACAAGGCTAACGTATCAACGCATGTTGCGTCCCACATTAGGGCCCGTTAAAATTAGTTAATTTACTATTTTTTTACTTATATTTATTTAACCAGATTGTCAGTTAACTGATATACCAAAGATATTCTAAAAGCGGACTATAAGAGCTTTTACTCAAATATCAATTAAAGAAAAAGTAATACTCTTTCACAGAAAAGTGAGCCCTCATTAACTAGATTAATAAAAATCAGACCTTGGTTAAATACACAGAAAATGTTGAGAAGAAGGGTAGTGTAGAATTATTTTTGGTCATTACATTTTGTTTAATGAAATTTATGGAACACGCTATTTGAATATTATTTGGGCTTTATTAGAGCATTGTTGTCAGTCTAATGATTCTATTATGATGCTATGAAAGATCCCAAGCTATTGTTCACTAATACAAATGAGCGAACCATTCTAAAACGTAAGCATGAATTGTAATATAAATATTAGTTTGTTTTATTATACTGATAAACACGCCCTTATCCCAGATCCCAGGGCACACAGACGTAACATATTTTTTCAGAAATAATATGTATAGTATAGGTGTTATTATATACAATGAGTGTATTCATACCGGCTTGCTTAGTTAGTAAGTAGGAAAAGATTGTATAGTACCCTGCACTAAATAATGCACATCGATGTTTTTTTTTCGACTGACTGTATGCTGTTAGCCCTAATGGCTTTTACAGAGTCACCGGGCGAGACGGGTGAGCGCAGAAACATCGTCGAGGTTTCGAAATGCAGAGAGTAGAGCGCAGAAGCTCTACTTAAGTCGGGGAACGTCATCCTAAGGGTGCCTCCTGTGAGGCCGGACCACGGCTTAGGGCGACGCGTAGTGGAGGGTTGATGGTATGACTTAGATTAGTGATTGGGTGTTAGTCAGAAGGGTGGCGAGAAGCCACGACCGACCTACGTCAGAAAACTGGGACCTCGTCCTCGCCGGCGAAGACGCTGTGTATATTATTGTTTCTCTGTTGGCGATCGTTATTTGATCGTCGGGGTCATACAGGACGCTTATATCGAGGTCGGACCTAACTGGGATGTAGGTAGAAGCAACTGAAATAAGGGGTTCGGGTGTACCTCTGATTTCTTGAAGTAAGATTTCGAAAAACGTTTAAAGAGGTGAGTAATAGAGAGATCGAGGTCTCTATGGAAGTCAACGTTCCACATGAACCACGGACAACCAGTGGCTGTCCGCATAAATAAGTTCTGTACATCGATGTTTAGAAGTTCGGTTTCGTAGAGCGCTGTCACTGTCACTCAGTATGTGACGTTTCGCACGGGTTCGTCAGTCTGCGCGACAGAGACAATGCTCTGTGAAGCAGAATCTTGTCGATTTCTCTCCTCGATGTGCATTATTTATTGCCGCGTACTATACGTGCATTTCTTAAAGTCTAATTACTGATTGTTGTGTATGTTTTATAAAATGTTATTAAAAAAAATACTGCTAGACTCATTTCCGTGATGGGAATCTTTATCAGACGCTTTAAAAAAAATATGGAACTTTACCTAAAATCTCAGTCTTGATTTTAGATATGATCAGGGAAGTTATTCAAGAATATTTGTAGGCAGCCAGACCAATCGGGTGAGCCCACCACCACCCTCATTTCTTACCGAGGTGTTGTAAAAGGCGACTAAGGTAAGTTGACGTCAGGCCGGTCGTAAAATACGTAGCCAATAAGACTGATTTGACTGGCCCGTTGGCGCAGTGGGTAGTGACTCTGCCTTCAGCTCCGTGGGTCGCGGGTTCGATTCCCGCCGAGGGCCAACATTTTCTATAAACATTTTGTTGGTTCTTCGAGCCTGGGTGTATATTTGTATTTTAGTATGTATTTAAAATTATATAAATAGTATATTTACCAGTTGCCGTCACCAATAACACAAGTATTAGGTTACTTACTTTGGGGATGGATGACCGTGTGTGTAAGTGTCCCATATATTTTTTTATTTATTAGATAGTGCAGTTCTTGAGGAAGGTTTAAGATAGTATATTACGGTATTATATAAATTGACTGATGTGTTTGCGACCTACTGATTTTATAGCGAGCGAAGCCGCGTATATAACTAGTTCATTAGAAATTACTCTTTCTATTCAAAGAAACTACATATTAAATAAAACCATACTATAATGTGTTCATTCATCTTTGAGTTTTTCGCAATCCGAAAAAGAAGTTTTAACAATATATAGTGATAATTTTTATAGGAAGCAACAAGAAAGCAGAAAGTAGATTAAAGGAACAATAACTTTGCTTTATTGAAACGGACGTTGTATTGGTCTCTTTTAAATCCTCGAGGGTAGTTTTTTTTATCTCCCAGTCGCTATTAATCAAGTTGAACAACGTCTCTTAGTTGTACCGAGAGCACTCGCGTTTTACTCGAATTAAATCCTTAGCGAGCCAATCTCATGTTTTTTTGCTTTCTACTTTGATAAACTATGCTTCGAATCAGTATAAGTGTTAATTGAATTTATCTTTAATTTATTTTTTATTGCAAACAATTTTTAGCATTTCGTTTTCAAAAGATCAAAACGAGAATATTAGAGAAAGCCTATTGAGGATTAAATGAATGACAAGAAAGCTTTGATTTAGCTACTCTTAGAATTCTTCCTCGCTCAGGATAGAAATGACGAAATGTTACTAGTTAAAAGTATATTACGAAAAAAGAAAATGCCAATTTTCTTGCTGTCTGATGAGCCAGAGAGCGAGTTTTATAAGCATTGCGCTACGCTTTATTGGAAATTGCCACACAACTTTTTTGAATTAGGTCACTTTAATAACTAAGCGTGCGATATATAGACAACAAGCTTTTGCCCGCGGCTTCGCGTCTTTAGGGACAATTTTCCAAACCAGCTGTAGAGTTGACGATTCAGAAGCCTACTATTACAAGTTTGCTTGAATAAATCATATTTTGAACTTGAATTTGAATTTAGCATTATCGAACTTTGTATAATAATTCAGATGTAAGAGGTTATGAATTTTAAATTGTCATCTAAAATTCAAACTTATAAATTGTCATCTAAAATTCAATACTTATAAATTGTCATTTCCAATTTCAAAATTCAAAGACATAATTCTTATATCTTTGAATTTTTGAATTTGAATAAGTCGAGGATAAAATTAGTAATTCTACTCTTTAATTTTATCCTCTACTTCGTTCGTTCGCAGCAGCTTTAAGGTTTAGAGTTAAGGTCACAAGATCACATAGGAAAAAACAATCAAATCAAATTAAACTTTATTCGAGCTATAACAATAAACTCTTTGAAGCACTTTTGAATAATAATAATTAATAAAACAATTTTATCATTCTTTATCTCAGCCCCGGTCTGTCTGTTACGGTTTTCCGTCTAACCTGCTTGACCAATATTGATTAGGTTTGGCACAATTAACGCCTATACAACAAAGATATAGGATATCTTCAGCTGCAGGACTTGTGGGTTCGATTCTCGTCGAGGGCCAACATATCTGAAATAATTTTTGGTTCTTCGATCCTGGTGTATTGATGGTTTTAAGTAAGTATGTAAGTATGTATTTAAAATTATACATTTATGGTAAATATTACTAGTTGTTTTTACCACAAAACAAGTATTAAATTACTTTGTGGATGCACCACCGTGTGTGCAATAATATAGTAATTATAAAAAGTAATAAAGTTAACGTATAGAAACTGGCTATACTATATCAGATAAGTCCGACTAGTTTCAAGCCCATCTCGGACCCTTAATCATGAGCACTTTATATGACGTTACTGCGGCAGGAATACCGAATAAAGAATTCATAAATAAGAGCCATGGATGGGTTTGATTGGCTAACCCGACAGAATAAGACGTGAGTATAGCCGGTTTCTATACATTAACTAAGAACCACTCAAGATAGTTTAAATTATAGAAACAACGGTAAAATATACAGGATTTTATTAGATCAATACACAGCAATGTTCACTATCGGGACAATCGTTAGCCTTGGCTAGAGTAGCACATCTGTAGGAAGTTGGGAAGCACTCGCCGCCTTGGTCATGACATCCAGTTGCTAACTTCGAGACTGGAACATTAAAAAAATCAATGGTTTTACGTGTAGCATGACATGAAAACTGCATGCAACGGGTATGAAAAACGGATAGTCCACTATACATTTAGCCCTATATACATTTTCTATTTACTGTATTGCGGATAATAGCAAAACAATTTTTATTAATACTTTTGTATCTTGTACAAGGTAGCGGAGTAGCAATATATCCACGCATTTTTATCATCTATATAATCCTCAATAGTATAATAGGCTTTCTGTATCAGCCTCCCTTTAACAGCGTACCCTTACAGTTCCCTTGAACTGCTGTAGTGGCAAAGATAAAATCGATTGCGGGATTTTATTATAGAATCTTATACCCAAACCCATAAACGACTTATTTACTTTTTCAAAGCAGGAAACGCGATCTTATGTTGGTTCCTACTTTTGTCTATTATATACATCACCAATCTTTTTATAATTATGTATATTCTTATGCACAAACATTATATGTATATCGTATACTTCATACAATCTTTCCATCGTTTTTTTGGTATTCTCTAGTCATCCTTCCGCCTAACTTTAACACTCGTTTGCGCACATTCTTTCATCTCTCCTCGTTATATAACCATACCCTCTTAATTTTCATTTCTTCTTTTCTTTAATGAACACATCTCTGAGTTTTTTTTTACCCATAGTACAACCACGAACAATTTTTGCGGATACGTCAGTAAATCTTAAATGCAGTGATTACCGTTTTATTACGACAATATGGTTATTTTAATGTATAGGAAACACCGTGAGATTATTTAAAATAAAATAACCTTTTTACATAACCTTTTAGTGACTTTTGAGTCATACGATAAGATAAAAAGTGCGAGATCAATTTCTCAATGTGATCCAAGAAATTTTATTTTAAGATATTGTATCAGTTTCAAAGGTTATAAAATAAATATAATTATTCGAATGCATCGCGCTTAAAAATACAAATTCAAAATATTTTTATTCCAGTAAGTAAACTTGTAAACAAGTGCTTATTTATCAACTCTGTGCTAGTTAGTTAGACAAAGCAATTACTATCGAGAAATAATTGTCGAGGGCATTATAAAAGCTGCGGTAAGTTCGAGTCAAATTGTACAGTTGAACTATTTTTAACCAATTCCAAGTATTAATATAAGGATACGGATAAGTATTTATATAAGGATAAGGGTAAGTTTTACCAAATTCAAAATATTCTTTATTAAAGTAAACTTGTAAACAAATGCTTTTGAATCGTACTGGTTCAGAAAGCTGCTCCTACCGAAAAGAGCCACCGAGAAACTTGGCATTTTCTGTTTTCAAATAATACTTATAACTAGTTCCATCTAGTCATTACTATCTTTTACAGGGTAGAAAAGTAGCTAAATACACGCATTCTTATCATCTATGTATTTTTTTTTGTAATGTTTAGTTCTTTTTTTAATAGTCGTTATTTATATGAATAATAAGTTTTGTTGATACCTATGTAACTTCCAACAAGAGGTGAATTGATTATAGCTTTAGCGACAAACCTTAGTGGGTTTTTGTAGTGCTAGTATTTAAGTTTTTATAATGTTTAATTTGTTAAATAAATAAAAAACCAAAAAAAATCCTTAACAATACTGGCTTTCTGTATCAGCCTCTTTTTAACAGTGTTTTTAAACTGATATAATGGCAAAGGTAAAATGAATTCCGGACGTAAAAGTTATTAAGAGGTAACGTGAATATCTCTACAGAATTCTAGGGATATGTGTAACCTGCGAATCCGTATTGGAATAGCGTGGTAGGTCTTAACTCCAACCATTCTCTCCAAAAACGAAGAGAGAAGGCCTATGCCCAGCTGTGAGATAGTAACAGGCCGTAACTTTATTTAAATATACTTTTTAAAAAAGGTACTCACGTCCATAACAACATTCCACACCGAATCTCTGCTGCTCCGGACATAGTCCTTTTATTTTAGACAGGTTTTCTTCGCGGCAATCTTGCGATGGTATGCAAATTCCACCGGAAGAGAGACATGCTTCCTCGTTATTATAACGAAGTTTTAACATTTCTGGAAACGTAAAATTCAATTTCGTCATGTAGATCCATGATTTCAGATCTTAAATTAATACACCAACTCAAATTCAAAATTGAAATTTAGATACAAATTATTTTCTATTCAAGTTGGTTGTCAAAATACAACAAAATAGATTCACCGACCTCGAGTTAATTTTTCATATAAACATAAATAATTAAATAAATATATGGAACACACACACGGTCGTCTATTCCCAAAGTAAGTAACTTAATACTTGTGTTATGGGAACGGATAACTAGTAAATATACTACATATATAATATTCAATACATACTTAAATACAAAATATACACCCAGGCTTGAAGAAACAACAAATTGTTTATAGAAAATGTGGGCCATCGGCGGGAACAGAACCCGCGACCCGCGAATGTGAAGTCTAGGTTACTACCCACTGCGCCAACGAGCCAGTATATATAAAATTTCGATTGGGAATGGTGTTTAATGTATTTCTGAATTCTCTCTTTCAATAGCAATTTTATCTTATTTTTCAAAATTTTAAACCGTTATCCATGATTTTTACTAATCCCAAAACCTAACAAGTTTTACACTGAAACATTCCCCGTAAATTCTCTCTGTTGGTGAAAACCACATAAAAATTCGTTCAATAGTTTTGTATTGTTATTATTAGATTAATAGTTAACAAGTTTGGAATTTCAGTTAAATAGTGAAGTTGTTTTGCAATGGTTCTTATTATTTATACTTAATAAAAAAACCCCCAAAAAACTGTCTGTCTGTATGTAATCGATTTTATCAATAGCTACTTAGCTAATTTAATAAGGTTTTCACTAATCGGTAGTGCAATTATTCTGAAAGGTTAAAATTAAGTAATACTAACGGTTATGTAAATTGTGTTAAAGAGATCAGTTGTAGAAAACCCTGCTGGGAGCTTTAGTCGTGTGCGTCGCGTAAACTAACAAATATACACTAAGCTAATCTACCAGAGAATTGTAGGTCTATAAAAATACTACAAAAATTCCCTAATAGCATGGCTCTATGTCTTACAGTTAACTCACAATAACTACTTCTATGTTAAAAATTTCAATACGAAGCCGCTCGTACCGCCAGTATTTTATAAATCATAATAAAAATATTAACCCATGATATCTTGTCTATGGCAGCCTTAATGAATAAAAAATATTCTGTATGTCTTACCGAGGTGTCGTAAACGGCGACTAAGGTAAGTTGACCCACCGTGTGGTATCCAGCAGAGTAGAATAGACCACCCTCTTGCTTACCGAGGTTTCGTAAACGGCGACTAAGGTAAGTCGACCCACCGTGTGGTATCCAGCAGAGTATAATAGACCACCCTCTTGCTTACCGAGGTGTCGTAAACGGCGACTAAGGTAAGTCGACCCACCGTGTGGTATCCAGCAGAGTAGAATAGACCACCCTCTTGCTTACCGAGGTGTCGTAAACGGCGACTAAGGTAAGTCGACCCACCGTGTGGTATCCAGCAGAGTAGAATAGACCACCCTCTTGCTTACCGAGGTGTCGTAAACGGCGACTAAGGTAAGTCGACCCACCGTGTGGTATCCAGCAGAGTAGAATAGGCCACCCTCTTTCTTACCGAGGGGTCGTAAAATACGACTAAGGTAAGTTGACGTCAGGCAAGCGGTCGGTCGAAAAATACGTAGCCAAATCATGTGACAACATGTTTGTAACATGTTGTGCCGATTTATAATTATTATAACTTTTGGCAAGCTTTTCTTCACCACGAAATATACTTACGTTTGCCATCTGCCGCTTTAACATTACAGGCGATGACGCACATAACAAAACATATAATATACTTTCCAAACATGATCAATTCACACGACTGTCTCTTAACTTAGCAGCAAGCCTAGTAAACCTAGATTGATGATGTTGCCATACTTATATGAAAACACCCGCATCATTTGCATACTAATGCGGTTATCGCACCGACAGATTGTGACTCGTATCCTTTATATAAAGATCGATTAGTGCAATAATGACCTTTTTATAGGTCCCTAATTTGTGATCAGTTTCATTACAAATGCTTTTTTTTTAATAGTATTGTCCTATTTCCTTATTTATAGAATTTGGCGTTGCTTTGTAAAAGGGTGCGATTTTGTGGTGGATCTCTAATCTATCTCCTCAAGTTTTGGTGAAATTGCGAAACGTTTGTTGACATTGTGTTAGTGAATGAGCATTGCTAGTGTAGTGTGCTAGTGGTGATTTGTAGTATGTGTATATATTTGTGCTATACGTGCATGGTATGAGAATGGTGCGTCCCGCCTTAAATATAAGATAGCCCTCTAATATGTGTTATCCACGGTCCTTGAATGAATGACTATAAAAATAATTTATAGAATTAGGCGTTACTTCGCGGAGATCCATAATACAAAAGCAATAATAAAATTATTTTGCTATAATCCTCGATGAAGTAAAAAGAAAATATATATAATGCTAAATATATTCTATGTACATATATGTATAACTATTCGTTTTCTTATATCCGATACATGCAGGATTCGTAAAACACATGCACAACCAACCACCGCACAATACACAAGCACTACACACTTTCACTATCACAAACTCAACAATCGTTTCGCCCCGCAACCGAAGCATCATCAGGAGATAGACTCCACGACAAAATCGCTTTTGCGATTATACATTTACAGCACTTAGCACTACATATATATATTTTCTATTTACTTTATCGCAGCTCATAGCAAAATGATTTTATTATTACTTTTGGACTATAAAAAACTTATTTCAAAATAGTTAAACTAATTATAATAGAGGTTAAATGTATATTAAAATGTTTTTTTATTTAGTCATTAAACTTTACAAAAGCCTAGATGATAAAATAGTTTTCCAGCATACATCACAACAAAATACAGCGTATAGCGAGTTTCCCCAAACAAAGATTCCCTGTATCATGGCAAGCTATATAATAGATTTAGTTCATTCGATTCGATATTTGATATTCTAAAAAACATGAATTATATAAAAAATATTCCTATACACTATTTTTATATCCTCCTCCTCGCGTCGTTTTCCTCAATTCTGAGGGTCGTGACCCCTTCTATGGATTAACTTGTCACGGACAATATTGCGCCAACGGTGTCGGTTCTTCGCAACGTGGATGGCTTCGTGCATCTGACTGTCGAGAGTGGTGCGGATTTGGTCTGCCCAGCGCATGGGACTTCTTCCTCGAGGTCTCTTCCCCTGGATCTTGCCGGTGATGACTATTTTTCAAAATTGTCACCGTTCTTCCGGGCGATATGACCGAAATACTCAAGAACTCGTTGAAGGCAGATAGTTGATAGCCTAGTTGTAATTTTGAGTTCCTTGAGTATTGACATATTAGTCCTTTTAGCCGTCCAGGGGATGCGCAACATTTTCCTCCAGCACCACATTTCGAAAGCATCCACACGTTTGCGGTCATTTGCTCTGAGCGTCCATGTTTCAGCTCCGTAAAGGAATATGGAAAATACCAACACCCTGACAAGTTTCTGTTTGGTATCATTTCTTATGTTTCTGTCTTTCCATATTCCTTTAAGTTGGCCCATGGCGCCTTTGGCCATTCCAATCCTGCGTCGAATTTCCAGATCACAAGAGCCTGTGTTCGAGATACTGGAGCCCAGGTAAGTAAATCGGTCTACTTTTTCTAGGTTTAATGAGCCAGTGAGCTCCAGTTTGTTCATGCGGTCTACTATCAACAGTTTGGTCTTGTCCTTGTTGATATGCAAGCCCAGTTTGCCACTTACGTGTTCCATCCGGTTCAGCAGGCGTGTCATTTCGGCCTCTGAGGCGGCAAAAAGAGTAGTATCGTCCGCGTATCGCAGGTTGGTGATCTTCATTCCACCCACGCTTACTCCTCCTTCCCAGCCGTCCAAAGTTTGTCGAATTATGTATTCCCCATAAGCATTGAATAAAATGGGGGACAGAATACATCCTTGCCTTACGCCTTTTCCGAATTCAAAAGGTTTTGACCGTTATTGTGTCGATTTTTGCAACACCGTGGCTGTTGCGGTACAGGGCTTCAAGGAGAGCAACCAGATGTAGGGGTATGCCTAGTTCCGTTAGTATATTCCAGAGTTGTGCCCAGTTTACACAGTCGAACGCCTTACTGTAGTCAACGAAGCACATGATGAAAGGGGCATCAAACTCATACGCTTTCTCAACGAGTTGTCTGACGTTTAGTATATGCTCGCGAGTGCCTCGACCCTTTACAAAACCTGCCTGTTCCTCTGGTATCTGCCAATCCAAGAAGTGCTTGATACGACGATTAAGAATATGGAGCAAGATTTTGCTGGCATGAGATACTAAAGAGAGGGTTCTGTAATTATCGCACATTTTCGTAGACCCTTTCTTATGAAGAGGAATTATGGCAGATCTTGTCCAGTCTTCGGGCCATATGCCGGTACGCCAGATGTTGTTGCATATCATGTGCAATGCGTCAACGCCATTACCACCCATCGACTGAAGGACCTCCGCAGTTATAATGTCAAGTCCGGGGGCTTTTTTGGGCTTGAGTAATTTCAGCGCAGCTGTGACTTCGGTGCGGAGAATGTCTGGCTCGAGCTCGATATAGTTCCAGTCCGTTTGCCAGTGATTTGTGTTGGTTCCTTCAGGGTTCCTGTACAGTTCCTCACAGTAGCCCCTCCAGCGTTCAGCTATTTTGTCAAGTTCATGAAGGTCTTGGCCGTTATTGTCTTTTATGACCCAAGTTTTTGGTTTGAACTGTTTCGCTAACAAACGGACTTTCTTGAAGAGGTCAGCAGTCTGCAACCTCTTCGAATGTTCGTCTATCTCCTTGCAGATACCTTCTA
Organism: Morpho deidamia; assembly: GCA_947086505.1. NCBI lineage: Eukaryota > Metazoa > Arthropoda > Insecta > Lepidoptera > Nymphalidae > Morpho > Morpho deidamia. Next base: position 18,361,783 of record CAMTZC010000024.1, read on the forward strand.
TGTAGTTGTTTTTGTCTGCCCTACACCGTGAGTCAATGGCTTTGCAGAGAACTGAGTATAAAAGGGCGTTTTCAGGATTCTGAAGCCCGTGTATTTTTAGATGTTTCCTCTGTTGTATGAGATCCCAGGTAGGTTCTGAGATGTAGCTTTTCTTCTTGCTGTCCGATTTTCTGATTGATTTTACCTCATCCAGGGCTGCGTTAATATAACCTTTGAGTTTCGCCCATTGCGAATTTGGGTCATCTTCCAGTGAAAGAGGTTGGTTTGCAAGTTTAATCTCGATCGAGTTTTGAAAAGCTAACTGTTCTGAGATCTCAAGATGAACTGGCTTCAATTGTGGACGTTTAGGACTTTTCATGCGAAGGGCGAACTCCGTGACAAGTAGGTTGTGGTCCGTGCCGCATTCTGCTCCAGGAAATGTCTTGGTGTTCTTAACTGATGATTTCCAGCGACAGCTAACCAGTATGTAGTTAATTTGGTTGCGATATCGGTCGCCTGGAGACCTCCATGTGTAGAGTCTTCTAGGATGGTGTTGAAAGTTCGTGTTCAGTATATTTAGGTTCCTTTCTACACAGAAGCTTATCAATCTGTCTCCCCGCTCATTTCTCTCACCGAGGCCAAATTTACCAACGTGCTGGCGAATGTGATCGTCAGCTGTAGTACTTCCAACCTTGGCGTTAAAATCACCGAGTATGAGGGTAATTTCCCGGTTTGGAATTTTTACCAGAGTGTCTTCTAACAATCCATAGAATACCTCGATGTCTTCTTCTGATGCTTGTGCTGTTGGTGCGTAAATCTGCACAATGTGAAGATTGCAAGGTTTGCAATTCAGCTTCAGAGTGATGATTCTATCAGAGACTGGATTGTACCCGAGCACGGACTTATTCATGTTGGGAGGAACTAGGATGCCAACGCCATGAATGCTCTCTGATTTAGGTCCAGAAAAGTACATTGTGTTCCCAGCAGTTGTAGAAAAATGACCGTTTCCGCGCATGTGTGTTTCGCTGATGCCTAAGATGCTTAGATTATGGCATTTCATCTCTCTTTCGACGATGCTTAGTTTGCCCGTTTTGATTAGACCTCTAACATTCCACGTTCCAATACGACGGTGACTGCGTATTGATATCTTATCTGCGGTTTGGTCGCCAGAAGCATTTCTCCCTTCTGAAGCCTGGCGAATCGCCTCATGGGAAGCTTCGGTAGTCCATTTCACACTATCCAGCCCGGATACTGGATAGCGCCGAGCGTTAGTCGGATCGCATGACAAATCACTATCTTCTTGGTGTACATCCATTTTGTGGGGGTTTTCTTGGGATTTGATTAAGTGGTGGGTTCCCGCGTCCTTCCACTTTCAGACTTTTAGAGGTCATTTAAATCCTCCCGGCTCCTGTAGCCGCTTCGTACACTAGTTAGATACGAAGTTGTCGGGTTACTTGACCGCCGCCCGATAATCGGCGTTGACGGTTTTACGGTCAGGTATGGTCTCTCCTTGACCAACCCTCCTCCTTTTGCATCCGGGCTTGGGACCGGCAATGGCGGAGTTTTTTTTAGTTTGAGTTTGAGTTATTTTTATATAGTAGCGACTATTAAAAGAGGGTTGACGATTTTAAGTAAGTTTTGAGTCGAATTATAAACCTGTTCAGTTTATTGATCTCCATTTAACAGAAGTGGACTTGACTTTTGCTTCAAAAGCTTTTGAAATGCTTTTAACTAATCTATAAGATTAGTATTAAAGCTGCCTAAGCTTTGCTGTATTCTTTAACGCTGTTCTGTCTTGATCAAAGAGTAAAGCGCGTGTTGACGGCGTTTATATTAAAATTAATAAAAATATATGACACTTACATAGTCATCCGTCGCCTAAGTAAGTAACTTAATACTTGTATTATGGGTGACAAACAACTGGTAATTATATATGTATATATACTAGCCAGTGAAACGTTGTTTCGCCACATAAATTATTTATAGGCAATTCCTAGTGTACATAATTAAAAAAGTTAAGAAAATTGACCAAAAAAATAAAATAAAATGTCAGGTGTGGAGAACTATTATCACTTAGGGATATGGAAAATAAATGTAGCTGATTGTTAGACGTACTGAATATGTATAAAAAATTTCAAAAAAAATAGGTCAAGCCGATTCGGGGGAGGTACGGTAATTAGCATTGTGACACGAGAATCTTACACATAAGATTATTTTTAAATAAATACTTGAATACTTATGTAACATTCCTTATGGTGGTGTCGTAAAAGGCGATTAAGATAAGTCAACCCACCGTGTGGTATCCAGCTGAGTAGAATAGACCACCCTCTTTCTTACCGAGGCGTCATAAAATACGACTAAGGTAAGTTAACGTCAGGCAGGCGGCCGGTCGTAATATACGTTGCCTAATCATGTTTGTAACATGTTGTGCCGACCCCACTTAGAGTGGGGTAAGGGCAGGAGGATGATGACTTGAATACTTATGTACAGCCTGGAAGAAATTGTACTAAGAACATGTTGACCCTCGACGGGTCCGAACCCGTTACATCGAACCCGCTACCCCACTGAAGGCAATCTTACCATCCAGGCCAATAGGCCCGTCTTAAAAAACTCAAAATAAGTAAAAGGACGCACACACACATCCACATATTTTCGCACACACAATCACATCGAATCGTTATTTCTACAAGGATATCCGAAGCGTATAATAAAAATGCCTTACAAAAAAACCCCTAAAATAAAGATGGCGAATCGAGATAACTCCTCATTAAGGAGCTAATTTCCTTTGAAGCCATTTACGAAATTGCTTAGTTACTAAGGAAAAGGATTTCATTGTACGAAGGGATCCCTCCGGGGTTTTACATAAAGAATACAGGATGATTCTTAATGAGAAATTGACTAATTTGTTTCATATTTAATAAAACATATTCCCTTAATCCGATAGTCTAATAGTGAGACTGTGCAATCGCTACCATAAGGTAGTGGAAGTAAATCCTAGACAGGATTCTCTGAGGTTCCTATAAAATTTCTCTAAAGCTGTCTTTCTTAAATCTTGCTTTACGTTAGTGCTCCTCACTGACTTATTCGAGATCATTTACCTTTCAAGGGCTGAAGCTGTGTAATGATTTACCGGTATCAATCCGCAAATCTCTTTCTCTATTGGCTTTTAAGCCACAGACTAGAAAGTCTTCGCCATGTGGTATCCGGCAGAATAGAATAGACCACCCTCCTTTCTTACCGAGGTGTCGTAAGAGGCGACTAAGGTAAATGGCGTGTGGTATCCGGCTGCATAGAATACACCACCCTCATTTCTTACCGAGGTGTCGTAAAAAGCGACTAAGGTAAGTTGACGTCAGGTAGGCGGCCGGTTGTAAAATACGTAGCCAAATCATATGACAACATTTTTGCAACGTGCCGACCCCACTTAGAGTGGGATAAGGGCAGGAGAATGATGACTAGAAAGTATTAGTCCCAAGTAGTATTGATATATCAATATTAGTAGCATCTTTATTCATTTATTAATATAATAAAATATATAATTTTTAAAAAAATTATAAATTAAATAGTTAAATTTCCTTTATCCTTGAAACGTTCAGAAACCTGCATATCTCTGGTTTATGTGAGTTAATCAAATGTCACGTAATGTAATTGATAATTGCATGCATATCTGAAAGATGCATATCTCTAGACAATTTTAGGGATATGTGTAACCTACCATCCCGCTTTGTAGCAGCGTAGTAGGTCTTAGCTCTAAACTTCTCTCCAAAAAGGGAGATAGGAGGCATATGCTATATGGAAAGGCCCAGCTCTGGGTCGAGTAACAGGCCGAGTTACTGCTTCGTTACTTTTTATTCCAACAACTATAAACTTTTAACAAGTTGAAGAAAATATCGTCCTTTTTAATTTTGAATTTCAATTCTTATCACTCTCAAATCAAAAGGCGTTCTTACAATCAAATGACGAATAAATTAAAATTGTACTTTTAATTTTCGATTCTGCGTGCAGAGTTCTGAAAATTGTTCCGGCTTTGTAAATTTAGGAAAATTAAAAAGTTATTTACGACAGCGGCTTAATTCGCACGAAAAGAGAAATTGGTCTTAAATTATTCAGTACATCTGTAACAGGGGTACGGAATAAGTCGAAAATCAGGTATTTACTTTTAATTTTTTAATGTTTGAGACTTTTTAGATAAGGTCTAACATCCTATAATAAAACCGAGGTTTTTACAATAAGTAAGAAAAAATGAAAATTCAAATTAAAATTTGAAATATTATTTATTTAATTAAATTGTTAAACAAGTCCTTTTAACTAACCAAATTTTAGATGTGTATAGCCGGTTTCTATATATTAACTATGAAAACTATTCACGATAGTTTAAATTTAAAAAAATGCTTTAAGTCGTCAACTCTAGTGTTGGTTAGAAAAGCAGTTCCTACCGAGAAGAGCCGGAAAGAAATTTGGCGGTTACTCTTTTTAAAATATAATTCTTATTACTAGCTACATTTAGTTATTACTGTCTCGTACAGGGTTGAAAAGTACCTATATCCACGCATTCTTATCTCTTCAGTATGGTAGGCTTTCTGTATCAGACTCCCTTTAAAAGATTTTTTAAAACTTAAAATGGCAAGGTTAATTGAATGCGGAATTTAATTATAGAATCTTATACTCAAACCCACAAATGGCTTACGTACTTTTTAATACTTTACTTTAAATAGAACAACTAAATAGTTGAACAAAATAATGTTAAATAAATTAATTTGTCTCAGTAGATTTTAACTTTTTACGATTCATACTTATTACCATATAAACATACGGGTCACGTTGCGGCAAAATCTAGTTACCTTTAAATAAGGTTAGACTGGAGCGCCGCGTTGTCATTCCCGAGTAGTACAGTCATTATTTTCTTTTACTACCCTCACTTGAACCGCACAATCTATGTAAGGTCTCTTAACGTACCACAAAACACCAACGCACTACACACATTCACTACGATATATAATAATAAATAATAAATAAATATATGGGACATTTACATATATATACGATATCAACGATCGTTTCGCCACGTAATCGAAGTATTATCAGCAGATAGGCTCCAAAAAATATCGAAAAGGCTTTGCCATTTATTCATTCATTCAAAATTACATAGATTTTATTAACAAACGCGGATTATAGCACTATTCTATCATTACCTTTGTACTATGGAGTTGCGCAATGCGAACTTATAAAGTAATTGACTGGCCCGTTGGCGCAGTGGGTAGTGACCCTGCCTTCAGCTCCGCAGGTCGCGGGTTCGATTCCCACCGAGGGCCAACATTTTCTATAAGCAATTTGTTGGTTCTTCGAGTCTGGGTGTGTATTTGTATTTAAGTATGTATTTAAAATTATACATGTAGTATATTTACCAGTTGTCCATCACCCATAACACAAGTATTAAGTTACTTACCTTGGGGATGGACGACTGTGTGTGTAAGTGTCCCATATATTTATTTATAATTAATTGTATTCTTTTCTTTTTTTAAAAATTTATGCTATCGTGAGTAGTACTCAAATCTAATGTGTAGACACCGACTATACTTATGTCTAATTTTATCGGGTTACACCGACTAGTTTCGAGACCATCCGGGGCACTATTTCATGAGCTCTTTACACGACATTCGCGGCGGGAAACTAGTTGGGCTAATCTTAAAAAATTAGATATGAATATAGCCGGTGTCTACACATTAAATATGTATACGTTTCATAAAAAGCGTGCCATTTTAGAATCTTTATTAAGACTGATATTAACTTACCCCTGACTGTGCCGGATGGAGCCAGGAGAAGGGGATGGTGCGTGATTTCTTTGATTTTGATGAAATAAAACACAGATTGCTATAACTTCGATTGTGCGTCTAACAGGCTAAACCTATGGAGACCGACTACAAAGGGCATTGTGGCAGATTGCGGACGTCTATGATTGACGTTTTATGAACAAAATTATATTTAATCTGCCTTGTATCCGCATTATCTATTTAGTTTTTTAGTATACCAACAGATGGCGTTACATGTAAGTATTGGTAAGTAATAATATTTACTCTATTTTATATCTATTTATACATTAAATTTTTTTAAATATATTTATTTTATGTTTATAGGTGCCGTGTCTGCAACATTCTCCTCCCCAGTGTCGTGATCGCGACACTCACTACCCAACAGCAGTGCAACTCGAGCGGCCGGTCGTTTCAGGACACCTGACTTAGTCTTTACGTCAAGAACCCTGACACGTCCGTCCGAACCGGGATAAACATTCACGACTTTACCTTTTGGCCAGACATTTCGAGGTAAGTTCGGATCAACCACAACGACGACATCGCCTATCTTCAAGGGTGCGTTATCGCGCTGCCACTTACCTCTAGGAATCAAGGTAGGTAATATTTCCTTTATCCACCTAGACCAAAATATATCTGCCAAACGTTGAGAAATACGCCATTGTTTTTTCAAGTAAAAATCGCCGTCATCGAAAACGCCGGGCACTGGAAGGTTCGAGGACGATCCAATCAAAAAATGGTTAGGGGTTAAAGCTTCCTGACTACCTGGATCCACAGAAACGTGAGTTAGGGGTCGACCATTTACAATATTCTCAACCTCCAACAATAATGTAGATAACGTCTCTTCTTTGGGTGCTCGTTCCTTTAGAATAACTTTTAGAGCCGTCTTTACACTCCGTATAAGACGTTCCCACGCCCCACCCATGTGAGGACTAGCTGGGGGTATAAATTGCCAATTGACACCGTTATTCAATGCGAGATTTACAACTGCTTGTTGATCTATTTCTTTAAAAGCCTTCTTTAATTCTGTTTCAGCACCCCGCATATTAGTTCCATTATCAGATAATATTTTATGCGGCCATCCACGACGTGATGCCATTCTGCGAAGCGCCATTATCATCGAGTCAGCTGTAAGGGATGAAACCATTTCGATATGTATAGCTCGGACTGTCATACAGGTAAATAGCACTCCATATCTTCGAGATCTCTGTCTTCCAATAGTAACTTCCATTGGTCCAAATAAATCTACTCCACAAATAGTGAAGGGCCTCTGGTGATGGCTCAATCTGTCTTCAGGCAGATCACCTAATCGCGGTGGCGTCGGGCGCGCTCTTCTCATGCGACAAAACATACATTTCGCTGCGACACTTCGCACTGTTGGTCTCATATTAAGCAACCAATATTTTTGACGAAGTTCATTTACTATCATTTCTGTGCTTGCATGTGCAGCTGATTCATGATAAAATTTAACAATTAGCCTGCTCACAGGGTGTCGGCCGTCAAGTATAACGGGTTGCTTCAGCTCAGGGTTTACTTCCTTAGCGGCATTAATTCTTCCACCCACTCGCAGTAATCCATTTTCGTCGATCACAGGTGTAAGCGCACGCAGTCGACTGTCTCGAGGTATACTTTTATTTTCTTGAAGCATTTTCAGTTCGATTTGAAATGACTGCTGCTGTGAAAATCTTATCAAAATGTGTTCAGCTTTTTTCAGCAACTCAACATTTAATGCGGCTGGTTTTCTTTTACACTTTTCTATAAATTGTAAAATTCTAGCAGTGCTTCTTTTCAGGCGAAGCCACGACGAAAATCTCATCGGGTCAGGTACAGGTAAGAAATCTCTTTTATTTATTAAAATTGTGTTAATCATTTCTAAATTGTCCTCATTAATTTTCATTTTTTCCTTTTCAGGTTCAGGAGTCCAAGTGGCGGAGTCTTCGTGCAGAAAATTAGGTCCACGGAACCACTCACACGTAGCGTGAAGATTATATTTATTGCACTTGGTCGCTAAGTCGGCAATATTATTACGCGTTGAAATATAATGCCACTCTGTCTTCGAACTTAATTCGTCAATTTCACCCAATCTATTTGCAATATAAACTGAATATTTTCTTGTTTCATTTCTAATCCAATGTAAAACAGTTGTAGAATCCGTCCAGAAGTAAGTTGCAGTGGGTTTTATGCGATGTTCATGTTTAATTACGTTAGCTAAACGACATGACAATAACGCGGCCTGAAGTTCGAGCCGCGGCACAGAAACCGGTTTTATAGGAGCTACTTTGCACTTGCTTGCAATGAACGATACTGTAACTCGTCCGTCGCGATACGTATTCCTCCAATAAGCGACAGCTGCGTACGCGCTCGGCGACGCGTCACAAAATAAATGTAATTCTAGTGCTATCTCGCTCGCGCATAACGTTTCGGCGCCTTTGCGTTCGGTGCGGTGAAAGTACCATCGGGTTTCAAGGTGTTTATTCCGTGCAGTTGCACTATCCACGCGTGAAACAAAGTATACAAATCATCACTTAATGTTTCGTCCCATTTCATATTTTTCCTCCATGTTTCTCGTAATAATATTTTACCTTTTACTGTAAATGGGCTGAGAAAACCATGAATATCCAATATTGACATAATTATTCTTAACATTTCACGTTTGGTAGGTCTTCTAGTAAAATTTAAAATATCGCGCGGGATTTTCTTTAGCGATAAATCTATTGATAAGACGTCAGTTGCCGGGAACCAAAGTAGACCAAGTGTTCGTTCCGGTTGATTATTTATACTGAACTGTACAGTCTTGTCACTTAAAATCTCTTGTGGCATGTTATCTAATGCTTCAGGTATATTACTTATCCAATTTCTCATTTCAAAACCTCCTTGTTGGTGAATATAAGAAATTTCTTGAACCATTTTTCTTGCGAAGGTGACGTCATTCACGGAATCTATATAATCGTCCATGTAATGTGATTTTAATATAGCATTAACTGCGTCAGGCATCAAATCTTGAAATCTCTGAGCGTTTCTGTTTTTAACATATTGAGCTATGAAAGGCGAGCAATTAGCTCCGAAAATCAATGACGTCATAGCATACTTTTTTACCGGTTTTGATGAATCGCTTCTCCATAAAAACTGCAGAGCCTTTTGATCCTCTTCCTTTATTTTTATACACAAGAACATATCTTTTATATCTCCCATCAAGGCTACAGAGCCCTCCCGAAATCTAAACATTATTCCCAACAGAGATTCCAGCAGGTCGGGTCCTTGAAGCAAGTAGTCATTAAGGGATTTACCTTCAGACGTTGCCGCTGCATCGAAAACAATTCGAAGTTTTTTCTTATTAGGGTTGTCGACTCCAAAGTGCGGTAAGTACCAGGTTCGATTTCCAGGTTCCGGGTCATTCATCTCCCGTGCGTAATTATTTTCAAATAAATGGTTTATACGTTCACGGTATCGCTTACCGTACTCCAAATTAGAATTGATTTTGTTTTCTACCAATTTCAACCTTCTGTGTGCGTTGAAGAAGGAATCCGGCAGAGGGTTACTAGACTTCCAGGGTAAACCTACCTCCCAATGTTGACCGATTAATCTAGAAGTTTTTTCCAGGATAGCGACTGCTCGCTTGTCGTCAGGATTCTCTCGAGGCCTGTTATGAACACCTAAAGACTCAAAGGTAAATGATTGACGTACCAGTTCGAATAGTTCCGTCTCAGAATACTCCTGCTTATTGATGGCGGCAGAAGTAGCAGTAGCGTACGGAATACCTGCACTCGTTGATATAGTCAGCGCGAGGTCAGACCTAGGGATACAGGAATGTGCTGACACTACACCGTGAACACACCACCCAAGCGGTGTCAAAGTTGCTGCAGGCTGGTTTTTACGACCTGTTAACGTTTTTAAAGGCACAATTAAGTTATAATTATCCTGACCTATTAACACCTCAGGTTTTACTTCGGTACAACATGGTATAAAATTATTCATTTCATTTAAATAACAATATTTCACAGTATCGAAGGTAGCTAGTTTCTGCAAAGGTAAGTCTAATTCAGATATTTTTCTAGCACTAAACTTAAATTTAACATTTTCTTTATTGCTAATTTTACAGGTTATTATTTCACAATTACAATTAAGCTCAGAATTAAATGCGCCGCGCAAGCGCATTGTGGTCTGTTGACCTGTAATACCTACTGCATCTGCAATAGACGACGATATAAGGGAGACGGTCGCTCCGTCATCAAGTAGCGCATATGTACTTACAATACCTAAAGGTCCATAAATGTCTATAGGTACTACTTTGAGCAAAACACATAACGAATTATTTGTCATAGCGACAGTTTCGGTGTGTGGGGGACTTTGACGCGATAACACTTCACTGGCATTTTTTATAGCACTATCACTTTTCACATCACTCACGGTTTCCTGAGGGGCTCTCACGTTCCAGTGCAGCAGGCGGTGATGGGCCTGCCCGCAGTCGTCAACGTCACACCTCTCCGCTGGACATGTTTCCTTGTCGTGCCGTGCCACTAAGCATTTAAAACACAAGCGTTTCTCGCGCACGAACCTCCATCTGTCTCGACGTAGTGCTCGCTTAAACCGCTTGCATTCCGGCAGAGTGTGCTCACTTCCCCGGCAAAATATGCACTTGGGGTTGCCCGCATCGTTTAGTAGGATGGACTGTACGGCCATTTTGCGTTCTTCGGGTTTTCGCTTATACTCTGCTTGGCTGTGAATGTGGCTTAAGCCAGCCTCAGCTGTATTCGTTGCTTCTTTATATAAAAAGTCTGCAAACAATTCTAATCTCGCTTTCTGCGATATGCTGTGTACGTGGAAATAATCTGCCCACTTTGTAATCAAGCTGTTAGGGCACTTTGAAATTACTGCTGTAATTAACTCTGGACTTCTTAAATAATCTGTTTGCTTTATAGCTTTTACAGCAGCTACATAGTTTTTTATTTTAATTGCGAAGTTGATTATTTCATTATAATAATTTGGCGGTAATGGCTGTAATTTTTTAATTTCTTTTGTAATTCTAAAAATTATAATCTCCGGCCGGCCATACCGTAATTCTAAGGCTTCAACAATTTCTAAAGGAGATGTATTACCGATAAGTAGGGAGGACACAGTCTCTTTAGCCTCCCCGCGTAGACTTTTTCTTAATCTCCATAGATTTTCATTATCTGTGTATTTACACAGTCTGGTAGACTCGTAGTAAGCCTCTTTATACTGCAGCCACTCTAACGGGTCTCCAGAATAAAAAGGTAAGTCTTTTGATGTTGATAAACGCGTAAGCAATGTATCGTTTACCTCTCCGCGCGCTGTAATAATGACATCTTTTAATGCGTGCGCTAACTCGTGCACCGTGTCGGCCGGCGGCGCGCTGACTGGAGCCGGGGCCGCGGGTGGCTGTCGAGACGCGCTGCACCGCTCATGATGGCTTCGCTCGAGCCATTCTTCCACTCTGTTTCCTGCCGTTCCTTCTGATTGAGCAGGAGAGTGGTTCTGGGATTCACTTTTTAAATTACTTTTGCAACACTTATTTTTCGTTTCCAGGTCTTTCAAGACTTTGTCGTAATATACAGCTTTAGCTCGTACAGCTTCTAGTTCCTGTTGCTTTATTAGTTTTACAGACGACGTTTCAGAAATTTTACTGCGGTCAGCCATATTTATGCTTGACCGTGGACTGGCATCGGTCTTGGGACGCGGTGGTAGCTGAATCTCTGGTTTGGACGTTTCTACAAGGTCCGATTTTATATCACGAAACTCACCTTTAATATTTTCCACGCGATCTTTCTTTAATGTGCGACGTGGTCTCAACACATTGTGTCGCGGCGGCGTGGTGAACATTATTCACGAAAATCACACGATATTCTCCTTACTTGGTCCGGCTCGAAGAACCAAAATGTGCCGGATGGAGCCAGGAGAAGGGGATGGTGCGTGATTTCTTTGATTTTGATGAAATAAAACACAGATTGCTATAACTTCGATTGTGCGTCTAACAGGCTAAACCTATGGAGACCGACTACAAAGGGCATTGTGGCAGATTGCGGACGTCTATGATTGACGTTTTATGAACAAAATTATATTTAATCTGCCTTGTATCCGCATTATCTATTTAGTTTTTTAGTATACCAACAGATGGCGTTACATGTAAGTATTGGTAAGTAATAATATTTACTCTATTTTATATCTATTTATACATTAAATTTTTTTAAATATATTTATTTTATGTTTACAGGTGCCGTGTCTGCAACACCTGACTATTCTTATAGCCTCTGAACACACTCTCGGTGTATTAAAATAAATTCTTCCTTCATACAGATATATTGCGAAGTTGCAAAGAGAATTCTAATGAGCGCAACGGAATAACTGTAGGGGTAAAAATTGAATGCATTCACTGGAATAATGCTTGCACTTCTATTTACATTTCCAAAGTCAACGCGTAAGGAAGATTGAGCGTGGAGCTTTGGGAAATATAAATTTAAAACGCAGACATAAATTCTTAGTAAGAAAGTTTCTTTGTCCTGACTGTGCATATATGAAATTTTCTACAGGTGCAAGCATGTGACGGATTCTTGCACGTTTTACCGGAGTAAATTGAAATTAAAATCAATATTAAAAAAAGGCTAATTCAGAAAGCCTATGAAAGATTACTTAGACGATGAGAATGCGTCGATATAGCTACTCTTCGACCCTGTACAAGACATTAATAACTAAATGTAACTAATGATAAGAATTATTCTTTGAAAAGAGCAACCGCCGAGTTACTTGCTGGTTCTTCTCGGTAGGAACAGCTTTCCGAACCAGCAGTAGATGTTGACGATTCAAAAGCACTTGTTTACAAATTTACTTGATTAAAGAATAATTTGAATTTAAGTCTTAGCGGTAAACCAAAACTAGCGCGTGCGAAAATTGTCAAATGGCATGTCTCACTGAAAGTACAATATATTCTACTAAAAGGGCGTAGTTGGGACAGGTTGGCTAGTACATCATAGATAAAGTATATCTATAACGTTTTCACGCAATAAATGTACAAGCTCTTGAATAATTATAGTGTATTCCTTACCCGCATACGTTTACAAAGGCCAAGATAAACGTAATCCTCCGTTGCGTCTGACTTCCCTAAAAGATAGTCATCTATCTTATTGTATCTATGTTATAAGAGACAAGCGTGTTTAATAAGAAAGTGAGTTGAAACCTTGTATCCACTTGAGCATGCTCAAATGTATGAGTTGCTCAATCACCTGAGCGTGCTCGGAGAAACAAAATGAAAGTTTTTTTCTAACAAGCCTCAACATTAGAAAAGTTGTGCTCAGACTGCTTACTATATTCTCGGCTCAATCAATTCACGTGTCCGTGTAGCTTCTGCGGTATTAATAATCATTCGCAGTGCCTTGTAAATACACCGATTCACTGGCAACAGAAAGTCAAGTACCTAGGTGTCACCTTTCAACCTTCCATGACCTTCCACGAGCACATACACATAGTCTGCAATAAGGCTGCGTATGTCATGGGACGACTTTATCCGATGTTATGCAAGAAAAGTAAGATGTCGCTCCGCAACAAAGTGACACTCTACAAAACTTGCATAAGACCAATAATGTCCTATGCGAGCGTTGCGTTTGCGCACGTTTCAAAGGTCAGATTGCTCAGGCTCCAAAGACTCCAGAACCGATTTATGCGGACAGCCACAGGGTGTCCGTGGTTCATGCGGAACGTTGACCTCCATAGAGACCTCGATATCCCTACCATTACTCACCTCTTTAAACGTTTTTCGAAATCTTACTTCGAGAAATCTGAGGTACACTCTAACCCCCTTATTTCAGTTGCTTCTACCTACATCCCAGTTAGGTCCGACCATCGAAAATATAGGCGTCCAAAAAGCGTCTTGTATGACCCCGACGATCAAATAACGATCGCCAACACAGATACACGTAATACACACACACAGCGTCTTCGCCGGCGAAGACGAGGTCCCAGTTTTCTGACGTCGGTCGGTCGTGGCTTCTCGCCACCCTTCCGACGCCGCAATGACTAATCTAAGTCATACCATCAGCCCTCCACTACGCGTCGCCCTAAGCCGTGGTCCGGCCTCACAGGAGGCACCCTTAGGACGACGTTCCCCGACTTAAGTAGAGCTTCTGCGCTCTACTCCCTGCATTTCGCAACTTCGGCGATGCTTCTGCGCTCGCCCGTCCCGCCCGGTGACGCTGTAAAAGCCATTAGGGCTAACAGCATACAGTCAGTTCGAAAAAAAAAAAAAAAAAAAAGTGCCTTGTACCCTGTACAAGACAGTAATAACTAAATGTAACTAGTTATAAGATTTATATTTTTCAAAAGAGCAACCGCCGATTTTCTTGCTGGCTCTTCTCGGTAGGAATAGCTTTCCGAACCAGCGGTAGATTTTGAAGATTTAAAAGCACCTGTTTACAAGTTTACTTGAATAAAGAATATTGCGAATTTGAAATTGAAAGTGCTATAAAAAAGAATAGCAAACCAAGGTGGTGGCTTAGAGAAATGTATCGTCATAGGATAAATAACTAAGGAGATAAGGAATCATTTTTAACTGTAATCATCAAGGATTAATTATGATTATAATTAGATTTTTAAAATAATCCAGGGAACTCGACATTTTCGTCATTTGCCGACCCTTTAAAAACTTAAAAACAAGCATCCATACTGAGCGCCATATTAAACTGTATTATCCCAAATTATGTAATATATAAAATAGTATGAACTCTTATTGCGATTCAATTGAAGACATAAACGAAATTGTTTTGCTTCTTCATACCATGACGTCTAAAGACGCACACTTTAAGTCGTTGCCGAATGAGCGTTCGGAATTCGTCCTAAGAACATTTGAGTAAAAGAGACAGAGTTATTTATAGTTTATATAACGTTATCCTTTTTAACATTACGACCCCAATGCAATTCACACTTCATGGTACGAAAAGAAAGCGGTTTGCTGTCGTCGCTTATGTCTTCAATTGAGTCGCAATAAGAGTTCATGGTAGGCCTGCAAGGCATGTTCGGGTGTCTCCATTTGAGCGATTGAAAATGAGTCGCTCAATCGCCTGAGCGTGCTCAAATTACGTGGCTGTTAGCTGAGTTGATATATAAAAATTATCACAGTATTATATAAACGTTGCAACTTTTTGTTATATAGACATACGGGTCACATCGCGATAAAATCTAGCTACCTTTATTTATTAATTAATTTAATAAGAGAAACAAAACATAAACCGATTAATTCTTCATACGAAGTTTCTTTAAGTTTTATAGAGAAAAAAGAAACATACATATAGATGACATGTCAAATTAAAGGTTAAATATAAAAAGAAATATAAAACATTAAAACTTACAAACAGGCAGAGAAAAATCTTTTTGTATGACACGTTAACTTATTTAAAGGTTTAAATTATACCTTAAAACATAAGGTTCGACGTTTCGGCGAAGTTGCATCCGTTGAGATCACGAACTGACCAGAGCACAAGCCAGTATCTACCCTCATTTAAACTGCAAAATCCAGTTAAGATCTTTTGCTATACTCGTCCTTATATTTATCTATACTTATTATAAAACAAAGTCCCAAATAGCTGTCTGTCTCTATATAATCGTTTTTATCAAAATCTATTGAACGGATTTTTATACAGTTTTTACCAGAAGATAGTGCAATACTTCCCGATGGTTTAGTTAAATAGTTACATATCGGTAATATGTACATTGTGTTGAAGAGATCGCGCAGTTGTTAAAAAACAATGTGTGCGCTTCGTAAACCAGCAGAGATACGCTAAAGTAATATAGTAGAGAATTGTAGAT
The DNA here is from genome assembly GCA_947086505.1 of Morpho deidamia. NCBI lineage: Eukaryota > Metazoa > Arthropoda > Insecta > Lepidoptera > Nymphalidae > Morpho > Morpho deidamia. The sequence goes on from CAMTZC010000024.1 coordinate 18,377,379, forward strand.
CTATAAAAATACTATGAAAACTCCGCGACAGCATGTCTCTATCTCTTATGGTTAACTCACAATAACTATTTTTATGTTTAAAATTTGAATTCTAGAAAAAAATTGTGACACGCTCATTTCCACGCGTACGAAGCCACTGGCAAAGCTTGTATAATAATAAGTATGAATCGAGAAAGTTTTAAATCTATTAAATGTTTTAACATTCTTATATTCAAATTCAAAGTATTCTTTATTCAAGTAAACTTGTAAACAAGTGCTACACAAGCGTAAACAAGTAAGTATATTTGGACCATATCATAAGTTTTAAGATGGAAAATAAACGCGTCGCTTTCATAGTAATTACTGCCTTTACGATTACGATAAACCTAAAAATATCACAAATTTCCCCTCCAACGCGAGCTGTATCAACTTAGGTATAATAAAATTGCTTTATACTAACGCGGTTTCTAAAGTTTATATCTTTGGATGTTATTTACTTTTCTATTCTGCCACTCCTTAAAATAATGTTTGCGTTATAAATAAATAAAAAAAGAAGCCTTTATTGCTGTTTTTTCATATACAAGTTTTTTTTTAATACATTTATTTATATTATTAAATGTTTTTCATAAACAGCTCGCCCGTCGACGAAGGCCTCCTCTAAGGATTTCCATTTCTCCCTGTCTCTTGCTAATCTAATCCATTCTGGACCAGCAACTTTGAAAAGGTCATCTTCCCACCGTTTTGTTTGTCGCCCTTCATTTCTTTTGCCATCTCTGGGATAGGATTCGGAAATTATTCTGGTCCATTTAAATTGTTTTCTCTTAACATGTGTCCCGCCCACTGTCATTTAAGTGTTTTGCATTCAGTTTTTGCATCTTTAAATTTAGTGATGTTTTTTTTATATTTTTAAATTTTATTTTATCTCTCCTTCTGAGTCCAACTACACTTCTCTCTATCCCAGTTTGACATATATTTATTTTATTCATAAGTTGATCTGTTAATGCCCATGTTTGACAACCATACGTTAAGTATGGCAAAATACATATGTTGTATACTTTTCGTTTTTCATTGATTGGCATGTCTTCATTTTTCATTATTTCACTCAGGGACTAAAATATTTTTCAAGTATTCTTCTATCTTCTATCGATTCTATCGATCGATAAGCTATTCTTCTATCGATTTCTTTATACATTATCTTAATCTGTTTGCGAATATCTTAGTCTATAAAGGCTTCTTTTTCTTCTTTAACCTCTAGAAGTAACTGTTGTGAATGAATTGACAAATAGGTTGTCTATTACCATAGGCTTTAGTGTTGTTGTCTATGTTCCCACATGCGCATCTATATTCAAATCGCTGGCTCGGAAAGCTGTTCGTACCGAGAAGAGCCAGCAAGAAACTCGGTGGTTGCTCTTTTCAAATATAATTCTTATAACTAGTTGCATTTGGTCATTACTATCTTGTACTGCTGTAGTGGCAAAGATAAAATCGATTGCGGAATTTTATTATAGAATCTTATACCCAAACCCACTAACGACTTATTTACTTCTGCAAGGCGCAAAGCAGAAACCGCAAACTTATGCCGGTTTCTACTTCGTCTATTATACACATTACCAATCTTTTATATAATAAATTATAACATCAACGACCTGTTACTATCCCACTCCCCTTTTTGGAGTGAAGGGTTGTAGTTCAAATCTACCACGCTGCTCCAATGCGCATTGGTAGGTTATACGTATCCCCAGAATCCTTTAAAGATATGCAGGTTTCTTCACGATGTTTTCCTTCACCAAAAATCGTGTGATAAATTGCAAATATCAATAAATTGGTTGCTGCTTAGGATTTGAACCCGTGACCGTCTGGTAAAAAGTCACACATCGCACTCTCCAATCTCCGAGTCCACAAATTAGTCAATTCATATTGAAGTGACATGGTGGGCCTATACTCCATTACTTTTCCCAGCACTAGGATAGTATTAAGTAATTACTATGTAATACATTTATCGTAGAATATTGTTTAAAGCTATTTAACAAAAGTAATCAAAATACTATTTTGCAATAATTCGCGCAAAAAGAAAATTCTCGTAATACTAAATGTAGAGTATGGATTCTAAAAAACTTATGCACTACCCACCAACAATGATACAATAGACATGCACTGCACACATTCACTGGCACAATATCAGCTATCCTTTCCGCCCCGTAACCGAAGCATCAGGAAATAGATTCCAAGACGAAATCGCAAGCTTTGGAACATAATTTAATGAGCTAAGTATACCAATAATAGTACACCTACTTAATATAAAGTTGCCCACAAAAACTTTCAACACTTTAATCACGTAACAAATTCCCCAGACTTAATAAGCTTTAGAGATTTCTAGGAAATGCAATATTAGATGTAACTGCGAAACGGACTTACCAAGTGCAAATTTTCATAAGTTTTATTACTTATATCTTATAAACTCGCATATTATAAATCTTAAAAGTATATTTTGTTCACCTCTGTTCTACATTTATATAAGTATGGGGTTATGCTTAAGCCAATTTTTAGATTTAGAGGTACTTTTCTTTCTGCCTGTATGTGATCGATTTGAACAAAATCTAGTGAACGGATTTTTGTACAGTTTATACTAAAAAGTTGTATAGTAGTTGTAAATTCTTCTGCATGGTTAGGTAGGTAGAGAGGGAGAAAAATAATTTATAGAAATAGGCATTTCTTTGCAGAGTTTCGTGATATAAAAAACTAATAATATAATTTTTCTATAATCCGCGATTATATAAAATCTTTGTACTAAATGTAGAGTGTTCTATTCATTTCGATACTATCAACAATGGTTTTGCGTATACGGGGCATCATCAGATGATAGACTTCACGAAATCTAGACTTGAAATCTATTAGTTTATGTCGCCAAATGTGTGTGGGATACATTTTAATTAATAATATATATTTTGGTAATATCGACAGGCTGAAAGAGAAGGGTTGTGATCAATAAATTCTTTAAGGCTTTACTTTTGAGAAAATTAATGCGTTTCTTATTATTCCCAAAAAAAAGTATTTTTCATCTATTATTTATCGAAAATAAATAAATATTCTAATAGATACTTAAGGTGGTTTTTCTTTATTTAATTTTAAAGTACTTAATGTTCATCCAGTACATATGTATTATATTGCCTTTAATTACGATATATATAATAAAATATATAAAACCTATTTTTAAAATGATAATAATTTTACTGTTGTTGATATAAATTAATAGCAATAAAATGTAAGAACGGTATTTAAATTAAAATTTACAGAATACAGTTAACCGATTTTTTTTACAACATTTCACTTTTGACTTACGTTTAATTAAACCTAACTCTTAATTGACAGATATTAAACCACCGTACTAATGGAGATCCAGAAAGACCAATACAATTCTTAAGAGCAGATCCCTTACATGTTGAGATAACGCACCTGTAACACAGTAATGGCCGGGGAAAATGTGAAAAAATCACCAGTGTTTACACACGGACGTCCTTAATCCGTATTTATTTTATTTAGCACCTAATGAGAACTAATGTCTCGTGGAGATACAGAGGATTATCGCGTGTTGCGGCTAAGTTTAGTTTCTGAGACAAAAAGCCTTGTGGTGTGTAATATCGTTAGATGAAAACAGAGCAGAAGTAAGAAGTTTCAAAAGAAACTGAATTTGTTACGCGCTCCTATATCTTCCCCTACGGAGATGCAGTTTTGGCAATATTATTTATTTATTTCATCAGAATGTTCAATAGTTACAGTTTACATCACAGACTCATCAGAGTTTTTCCGTTTGCCAGAGCCGTCGACATAATATACTTAATATATATATGGTACATTTATAATCAGCAATTTTTTCGTATGATTATACATTTGTATAATATATACATTCAAAGAGTTATTACTAACAAAATTAAGTCAAGCACTTACCTTAGCGGTGGACTGTATAGCGGATCATCAATAGCCTGCTCTAGATCACTCGGAATTCGACTTGTATACTTGTATTTGATTTGTAACGAGAAATTTCGTTGACATCGTTTTCTGATATTAAATCAATATAAGTGGTGATAAAAACAGCGGGTGGTTCTGCACTCCTATGTCCTCGCTTGCGCGGATGCGGTTTTGGCAATATTAAGTCAAGCACTTACTTTAGCGGTGTACTGTATAGTGGAACAACAATAGCCTGCTCTTCATCACTCGGAGTCCGAAGAAGATGCGGATGTTCGTCGGGGTAAAAAAAAAACGGGGCAGGCAAGCGGTGCGGTACGACTGGTCCGGAATGGTCGCTCCTACCGAAAAGGGCTAGCTAAAACTCGGCTATCACTGTTTTAAAATAATTTTAATAATCTAACTAGACCTTAGATGCGGATTGAGAGATAACAAATGTCCTCAGAATTTTCTACAGGTATGCAGGTCTCATCATGTAGTTTTTCTGTGACGTATACGCTTTTTAGATAGTTTAGTTTAAGATAATAGGACCATATTTAAATATCATCTCATAATTAGGTCTACTATAACACAAAATGAATAATAAAAGTATTTTGCTATGATCCGCGATAAAGTAAATAGAAAATATATCATCATCATTCTCCTGCCCTTATTCCACTCTAAGTGGGGTCGACATAACATATTACAAACATGTCACATGATTTGGCTACGTATTTTACGACCGGCCGCCTGCCTGACGTCAACTTACCTTAGTCGTATTTTACGACCCCTCGGTAAGAAAGAGGGTGGTCTATTCTACTCAACCGGATACCATACGGTGGGTCAGCTTACCTTAATTAATAATTTTTTGACAAATCCAAAAGTACATCACAATCTGGTGCTAGTTGCAACTTAAATCCTAGTTTCTTAATGAAATCTTAAGGCATGGCACAAAAATTTTGAGTGAGATTATTGCGAAAAAATGAACAGTATCGATAAACTCAAAACTTGCGTACACGCATTATTTAATTATTGTGATTCATGAATTAAATAATCAATCTAAGTCTATCGCTATTGAATCAAATAGTATTTTTTTTTTCCAGTTCGCTTTTGATAGTTTTGTACCTTATACCCTTTTTTTATACTGATAATAATCTTTTTTAGCTGTGGCAGTTAAAATAGAGAATTATCAGGGTGATATCACACATATAGATATAGATATCACAAATCTATACCTTAATTGTATTACTCATAATAACAAATAGAAACAAGTCACCAAAAGTCGTCCAAAGCAGTTGTGTATTTAATTTTTATTAAATTAATTTAATTAGTGCTTTTCAAATCTAATACTTATACTTAAGAGATAGAAATTATTTTGGTGTGATTTGTACAGTGTAATTTGTGACTTTTAAAGAATAAATGCAAGTGAACATTGCCTTGGCAGCTAGCGGGACGATACGCCTCACCCCCGCGGGACGCGAACGGTTGTTATTTTTTGACTCGCTCGCACAGTGACTCGGCGTATCGGCCCTTAATATTATGGTATCTAATGTAATACGTCAATTCAATTATGCTATAGTGAAACATTACTGATGCTATTTTGGATCTTTTGAATGAATATAGAAAAACGAATTGTCAAATAATAAGTATGAATGTTACGCGATCTCCACCCAACACTCCGACAACTATGGAGCATTTAGCCAAACCCTCTAAGGCATCAACAGATTACATTGTAGGGGCCGGATCGCAACCGGATTTATCAAAATTAGGCGAAGAATTGAAGGAGGCACAAATTACTTACCGTAAACGTAAACAGCCGCCGGAATGTGAACGCCTATACCCGGACGACATCAAACAAATGAGAAATGATATATCACGTATATCTTCACTTTTAGAAAATTATATTGATTCCAATGCACAGATGATGAATCAGATGAATGCGAGTATCACCGAGGTCAAGAGCACAATGGCAGATTTATGGGCATCACATGAACAAACTAAAAGTCTAATTACCTCTAATGCAGTGGAAATTAACATACAAATTCAAGACATTAAATCCGCCGTTTCAAATGTTGCTTCCGAGCAAGGTAGTATAAAAAGTCAATTAACTCAAGTGGAAACAAAACTATTTAACAGTGAAGAGAAAATAAAAAGACTGGAAAATGATTTGAAAGAATTGAAGTTAAGCTCAGACGCTTCCCGAATCCCAACCAATCAGGCAAACGTAAATGAAGAAATAATCCGCGAAATTCAAGAACGTAAGAAAAGACATAACAATATAATTATAGCTGGTATACCAGAACAAAAACACACTAGTACCCAGGATCAAATAGTTAAAGATGAAATAGACGTCATAAACATTACCTCAAAAATAAGTGAGAATATACCAAAACCTAATAAAATTTATCGTATTGGAAAATATAATGCCGGAAAAATACGTAGAATTAAAGTCTGCTACGATAAATCTGATCCAGCTATCCTATTACTTCGCAACAAAGACAAAATACCAGAGAATATTAGAATATTTTCCGATCAAACACCAGCCCAACAAAAATATTTTCAGGGTATAAGAGATGATCTAACACAGCGAACAAGAGCTGGAGAAAAAGATCTGACAATAAAATACATCAATGGGGTACCAACTATCGTAAAGCAAGATTCAAAAAACTCCAACGGCAAAAGAGACATGACACTGTAACTAATCCTATAACCTATGAAATAGTTAATGATTATCAACAACTGAAAACAGGGAAATCATGCCTATCATTTCTTTACTTAAACGCAAGAAGTATGCGTAAAAAAGGAAAACTCGACGAATTAAAATGTATTATAAAATCGATACCTAAAACTGTACATATCATTTTGATAACAGAAACTTGGATACAGAATGAAAATCACATCTTACAACTACGAATACCTAATTATACACATTACTATAACTACAGAACAGATATAAGAGGAGGAGGAGTATCGGCGTACATACATAACACTTTAAAACATAACCTAATTGAATCAATATACCAAGACGGTAATAATTACTTATGGGTGAAAATAGAAAAATTCTCGCTAGATGTTGGCGTGGTTTACTATCCTGGTGATACTAACTTTGATAAGTTTTTGGATATGTACGAGTCACAATTACAAAAACGAAATAGAGCAATTGTATTTGGAGATTTTAACGTGGACCTTCTGACAAAAAACGCAACACAAAAAAAATACAAGCAACGAATAAACGAATCAGGATATAAAATACTCAATAAAATTAATAAAACTTTTTGTACAAGAGACTCACTCACAAGAAAATCTATCTTGGACCACATCAGCACTAACCTTAAAAGAGAATGCTATACTTTCGCTATTATAAACTCATCGATGTCAGATCATAAACAATTATATCTACAAGTGAACAGATGGAAACCACCTTCAAAAGTAAGATTAAACTACGAAAAAATAAACTTTGAAAAACTATACAATATAACAGAATCACGTGGACTTAATGATGTGTCAAACATTTACACAAAACTAGAAACAAAAATAAAACAGTACGTAGAAGACAGTAAATCATTGATGACAAGAGTTTTAAATACACCTCAAAAGGATTGGGTTAATAACGATATAATAAATGGAATAAATCAAAGAAATTATTTATGGCTACAACACAAGAAGAATCCGGGAAATGAGACATTAGAAAATAACTTTAAATTAACGAAAAGAAAAATTGCTAACCTAATTCAAACTACAAAAAATTCCTATTACTACAACCTATTTGCAAAGTGTACCAAAAACCAAAAAAAAATGTGGACACTCATAAATAACTTAGCCAACAACAAAATAAAACCAAGCGATGCTCCTGCGAGGCTTTTAGCCGATTCTAAAATAGTTACTAGCACAAAAGAAATATGTGAGGTTTTTAACAAATATTTTTCCACCATAGGAGCTACACTTGCCGAGAAAATACCTAAAAAATTCCATAACACCCCAATAAAATCTGCTTTCAAATTAAATACTAACAATAATAATGAACTTACAACACTAGATCCTTGTGATACAAATGAAATAATCAATATTATTAACAATCTGGACTCAAATTCAAGCAGTGGTTTAGATAAAATTAATACAAAGGTAATAAAAACTTTACAAAACTTAATCTCAGATAAATTAGCGAAGTGTTTCAATAAACTCATGATAGACGGGGAATTTCCAGATACTCTAAAGATTGCAAAGGTAACACCGATATATAAATCCGGACTTAAAACCGACCCTGAAAACTATCGCCCAATCTCTGTGCTACCGATTATGTCAAAAATTCTAGAAAAAATTATATACAAGCGCCTTTTAATCTATTTGGACTCTTTTAATTTTATATCCGAACGTCAATATGGATTTAGAGCTAAAAATAATACTACTGCAGCTACTATTGACCTAACAACAAAAATTAGGGAGAATATAGATAAGAAAAAGATTGTACTAGGCGTGTTTATTGATTTAAAAAAAGCATTTGATACCGTAAGTCATAAATTATTATTGGACAAGCTAGAAAACATCGGTGTCAAAAACAATGCACTTAAGATATTCAAATCTTACTTAACAAATAGGTTTCAGGTAGTCAAGATAGATAATTTTGAAAGTAGTGCTTTACCTATCACATACGGAGTTCCACAGGGTTCCATATTGGGACCTTTATTATTTTTGATTTACATTAATAAAATTGCAGATTTAGGATTATACGGACATTTAACACTATATGCGGACGACACATGTTTGTTTTATTTCGAAGCTGATATAAATGACGCCATTGCTAAAGCTCAAGAAGATTTAAATACCCTATTTGAGTGGTTTCAATTTAACTTGCTCACTATAAATATTTCTAAAACCTGTTACATAATATTTAAAGCAAAGAATAAAAAGATTCCCTTACATAATCCCTTAACCATCAACAACATCCAATTACAACAAAAAACTTGCGAAACATACCTAGGTCTAAGAATGGACAATTACTTAACATGGAGGAATCAAATTGATCATATTAAAAATAAATTATCTTCACTAATGGGGTCACTTCATAATATAAGAAACTATATACCTAAAAAAGTTCGCTTAACTATTTACAATTCCCTGGTCAAATCACATTTATTATATCTTATAGAAATCTGGGGTAGTGCCAGTAAAATTAAGTTAAATGAATTACAAAGACTGCAGAACAGGATTATTAAAACACTATTTCGCTATCCATACTATACATCAACACATAAAATTTTCGCGGAAACTAAGTTAATGAATATTAATCAACTTTATATATATCATACATGTATTTTAATAAAGAAAATAATAGATAAAACCATCCATACTAGTTTATCCTTTATAAAAAAATGTCAAATATCTAAACGTAGCCTTCGTCGGCCAAGTCTACTTGTTGTCCCAAAAAGTCGTACAAACTACGTCAAAAAAAATATCACGCATGCAGGAGCACTACTATTTAATAAGTTACCATCGGATATTAAACATGTAAGCTCGTTCAACAGTTTTAAGAAACTTCTCGCGAAACACATTTTTGAAAATTGCGCTAATTAAAGTTATTTACGACTGATGAACGAGCAGGTCTTTTGGTGGCCACCTGAGTTTTTGTAATTAGTTTATATTCTCATATAAGTGACCATTGGTTTTTTTGAGAATAAATTATTTAAAACAAAATAATTGATAATACTTATTTTATATTTTACTTATTTTCCACTAAAAGACTCTATCAGAATCAAAATATTGCCGCCAGCGCAATTTCTGTTATTTCACCGAGTGTTTACAAAACACTGATATTAGTTCTGGGAGATACGACTGGCTCGGAGATGGCAGTTATTTATTTATACTGCACTCACTGGATTGAAAACTGTACGTGAAAAGTTGGCTTAGTTTTTGTAGCTTTCTAGGCCCTTTGTTCGTGTAATGAATTTGCAGCAGAGATTGTACGTATAAGAAATTGTATATCAATTCTAATAAAATAAAAATCTAAGTTTTAGTAGTTTAATAATCTGAGTTTCTTGCTGGCTCTTCTCGGTAGGATCAGTTTTTCGTGCCAGCATTCTTGAGACCATTCCACGTGGGCATGATTTGTATAGTACTAGCGTGTAAGTAATTTAATATAGACATAACTTGTACATTTCTATTACAAATAATAACAAAAGTCATTACATATATTTTAAAAGGCGATCAACTGCATTTTTTATATTCTCGACATCCCACGAACGGATATGAAAACTTTTGTAAGCTTTTTTAAGTTTCTTACAAGCATCAGTGAGGCGTCCGCAAAAATCTTACAAAATATTTATCATATAATTGCAAAACTATTTATTATAATTTGTTGATTTATTAATATTTATTATAATAATCTATGTGAAGACATCATTATGGAAAGCTTTTTAAGTCTTCGTCGAATCTGAAATATCGTAGAAATAGTTGTTTACTTTTTTAATAAACCTGCTTAAAGGTAAAAAAAACTGATATAAGTGCTTGAATCGAATTCTATAGGCTTAATTGCAATTTAACTTTTGCTCATCATTTATTAAAATATCACTGTAATTTATTTAACTAGGAAATAGGTATATATACGTGCTAAGTTATATTGTAATTTTTATTTATTAAAATTACAATAATAATATTGTAATATTTTGCCGTGTGGTATCCCGCTGAGTAGATTAGACCACCCTCAGTTCTTACCGAGGTGTCGTAAAATGCGACTAAGTTAAGTTGACCCACCGTGTGGTATCCTGTTGAGCAGAATAGACCACCCTCTTTGTTACCAAGGTGTCGTAAAATACGACTAATGTAAGTTGACGGCAGGCGGCCGGTCGTAAAATACGTAGCCAATTCATATGAAAACATGTTAATAACATGTTGTGCCGACCCCACTTAGATGGGATAAGGGCATGAGAATGGTGTATGAATATTGTTCTATTTATTTTGAAAAGAGTGACCGCGTTTCTTGCTGATTCTTCTTAGTTAGATCACCATTCCGAACCAGTCGGAGCTTCATTTAAATTTGAATTTGACGACTCAAAAGTGTCGTCAAAAAAGAATCATTTGAATTTGAATTTGAAAAAGATAAGAATAAACTTTTTCTCACGGAAAGCATTAAGTACTACTGTATTACGTTTTCAAACATTTCTTTTCATAAAGAGAACAATGCAATATGTTTAATGAAAATATGACTACTGCTTCCCATACGAGCATGCAAAATAAAAATTCCCTAGACTATACCTCTTGGGGTTTACTCAGGTAAAATGAAATGGCGCAAGTAATTTTCTATCAACCTGGATATTGCATATAAGAACTTTTATGTATACAATGGACTGTATTGTAACTTGTAGAATTTCATAATGAAATAGAAAAATATAAGAGAATATTAAGTTGCGATTTGTTTTATACGTTACTAGCTATACGTGCGGAAATTAGTGTTTAGGATGCAATAGTCGCTTGAGTCTCAGCAGGAGGCTGGCTCTCCGATACCCTACAGCGCTTTTTATATCTATTCCCCCCCGTTAACTACAATCGACACTTATTTGTTACTACCCCCACACAATGTTGTTGTAAAACGACCTCTTCAACTCAATTTACATAAAACTGTTACTTACTATCAACCTAAACCTTTCGCAGGAATTGCACTAACTTTTAGTAAAAACTGTACAAAAATCCGTTCAGTAGTTTTATAGAAAATCGATACATACAGACAGACAGCTTTGCGGGCTTTGTTTTATAATAAGTATAGATAGATAGATGGTAGATCTTTTCGCTTTGCAAGTTTGTTGAGGAGTCTATCTCCTGATGATGCTTCGATTGCAGGACTAAACGACTGTTGAGTTTGTGATAGTGAACGTATGTAGTGCTTGTGTATTGTGGTGGAGGTTTGTGCATATGTATTTACGAATCCTGCATGTATCGGGTACGATAAAACAGATAGTCCACTAAACATTTAGCATTATATATATTTTCTATTAACTTTATCGCGGATTATATCAAAATAATTTTACTATTACTTTTGTGTTATGGTAGACCTAATTATGAGAAGATATTCAAACAAGGTCCCAATATCTTTTTTGCAATATATCATACGCTTTTCGCCACAGAAAAACTATGTGAGGAAACCTACATACCTGTAGAGAACTCTGGGGACATGTTTTATCTCTCAATCCGCATTAGACCAGCAGGCCTACCATGAACTCTTATTGCGACTCAACTGAAGACGTAAACGACGACCGCGAACCGCTTTCTTTTCGTACCATGAAGTGTGAATTGCATTGGGGTCGCAATGTTTGAAAAGGATAACGTTATATGAACTATAGATAGTTCTGTCTCGTTTACTCACATGTTCTTAGGACGAATTCCGAACGCTCATTCGGCAACGACCTAAAGTGTGCGTCTTTAAGACGTCATGGTATGAAAAGGCAAAACAATTTCGTTTACGTCTTCAATTGAGTCGCAATAAGAGTTCATGGTAGGCCTGCAGGCTGGTGGGTCTAAACTTATTTATTTATTTATTTATTGTACATACATATAGTTAGTCAACTTGGTTGGCTTCCTATTAGACGTCGTCGCGAACTTCATCTTCTTTCACTTCTATATAATGTCCTTTTTCACCCTTGCACACCTGTCTATTTAAAAAAACGCTTCAGCTTCCTTTCAGATGACAGCTTCTTTCATCTTAATCTTCGCTCTCAAAGTGACAACAAGTTAAAAACACCGAAGTGTCATTCCCAGATTTACTTTGATTCCTTTACCTCTAAAGCTGTACATCTGTGGAATGCACTTCCCACTGAAATAAGGCATGCGAAGTCACTTCTTATATTTAAAAATAAACTTAAAGCTCACTATTTGTCTCTATAAACCATTTATTTTTCATTTTATTTTATTATTAATTATATATTATATATATATGGTATATGTATGTTATATATGGTTTTATCTATTTATTATATGTATATAAGTATAGATATCCAAGTACATTTAGCACGTTTTCTTTTTGCATACTCGCCACGTTCTTTTCCATTATCCTATTACAAAGGTTGCCTGAAAGAGATCACTATTTAGTGATAAGGCCGCCCTTTGTAAATATACATAAGGTTTACTCTAAGTGATTGTATGTTTTTGTATTTTTTATGTTTTGTGCAATAAAGTTTCTATCTATCTATCTATCTATCTATAGTTAGAAACGAGAAAAAAAATAGCACATGTACAAAAGCGTACTTATCTCAAGGGATCTCTTCCAGTTTACCTTTGAGTAACAGAATGAAAAACACGGGTAATCATCATTCCTTCACCTTCCCTTATCCCACTGTAAGTGCGGTTGGCACAACATATTTAAAACATGTTAGAACATGATTTGGCTACGTTTTTTACGACCGGCCGCCTGCCTGACATCAACTTACCTTCGTATTCCACGGCCCCTCGGTATGAAAGAGAGGGTGGTCTATTCTACTCAACCGGATACCACACGGCGGGTCGACTTACCTTAGTCGCCTTTTACGACACCTCGGTAAAAAATGAGGGTGGTTTATTCTGAAATTCGGGTAATATAGAAAGAAAGAAAAAGAAAAATAACGAAAAACTATGTATCTAGATGAATATTTGCACTCGATAACACAAAAGATTAAAGATCAATTACCACCATTAAATTGAAAGTTTCCCGGGAAGCGTGAATGTACTTATATATGTATTTTTATATTAATTAAATATGTATGTATAATTTTTAAATAAGAATACTTGTTGTCTAGATGTCTGTTACCCGTAACACAAGTATTAAGTTTTTACTTTGAAGACGGACCGTGTGTGTAGTTGACCCATATATATTTATTTAAAAAAAATTACATTTGAAATGGTTCGAATTATTACACGATTCATATGTAAAGTATGTAAATTCAAGGTGAGGAAGTAAAAGGAAATATTTGAGTGATATGAAACAAAAAAAAACACAAAATCTAAACCGCATTTGAAATTCATCATAACCCCTCGTAACTGGGGTAATCGTGGCCCTTGGACGCAGTAAAGCAAATTTATATCTCTAAATCGTCCCATTAGAAACTTTGCTAGTATTTCATACAAACCCCTTTGCGGCGAAATGGATTTGGATATGACCCAGGCTATATTTGAAACGCGTTTCCTTTTTTTTTTGCTTTTGTTAAACCAACTTTGAATTAGAAATTAAGAAGAGAATAATTTCCCATTGTTATTACTCCATTCCTAAGAAAACCAAAGACCAACGTCGCGCAGTTGTTACAAAACTTGATTGCTGGGAGCTTTAGTCGCGTGCGCTGCGTAAACCAGCAGAGATACGCTAAAGTAATGTATTATAGAATTGTAGATCTATAAAAATACTACAAAAAAGTCCGCGATAGCATGTCTCTAACTCTTATGGTTAACTCACAATAACTACTTTTATGTTCAAAACTTGTTTTGGGAAAAAAATTGTGCCCAAATTATTGAAACCGCTGGCATACCTAGTTGAACGTATAACATGTCTGTTTAAATTTTATAAAACGTTCTATGTAACATCAGGCTTATTATTTCGGTATAGCACAATCGTGTTTCCGTCAAACATGAGCCACAGTCTCTAAATTGCATGCGACATCGTAAAACAGTCAAAATTTCGTCGCACCCCACCCTTAATTGTGCTGTTACGTCATTCCCTCCTATCTGCGGTTTCGTACCTTGGTGTTTGTGTTCATTGTTTTTGTGATTGAAAATCGTACGTCACTTTTGTCACTAATAATTTTTATTTTAGAAGCTGTACCTGTGACTGCAATAATCGAATTAAGCATTTCCATGTAATGATAGAACTTTTTGTCTTTGGGAAGAACGCTATGGAATTAACGACCTCCCCTTACTGGCCTAGGCCAATATAGGTTCGTTTAAGCAACTTCATTCAGGTTCGTTTTTTTATGACCTTTCCCCAATATAAAGGTATCTGAATTATATTTCAAGTCGTAATTCAAATTTAGTGACAAATCGTACTTATTGATTGTTAAACCATTTACTTTCTGATTTTTTAATTAGTACTTGAGAGGACCTAATTCAAGTTATTAACGAGCAGATAAATGTTTCTAGTTCAAGCTTGTTGCACGTGTTCAGAGGTAAAATAAAGGGTGGGGATGAACCAAGTACTATATAACAATGCTTGTTTGGATGCTCCTGATGATGCTTCGGTTGCGGGGCGAAACGATTGTTGAGTTTGTCATAGTGAACGTGTGTAGTGCTTGTGTATTGTGGTGGAAGTGGTGGAGGTTTGTGCCTGTGTTTTTACGAATCCTGCACGTAACGGGTATGAAAAAAAACGGATAGTCCACATACATTTAACACTATATATATATTCTATTTACTGTATCGCGGATTATAGGAAAATAATCTTATTATTACTTTTGCTGAAATAATAAAACGTCTATCTTTTCCACTCAACCATAAAATAAAGGAATTAGGTAAAGTAGTCAGAAGATTAATAATTAATAATAATATTAAATAACAAGACCTTCATAATGGAAACGCACTCTTGTGAAACGTTAAAATAAAGCTCTTTCAAATGCCACATAGAAATATTTTTAGGTTTACCAATTTTCGTATAATTAAACCATATTTGGTTCAAATGTGGACTTTACTAGAATTATTAGGGTTATTTTTTTTATCTCATCGGATCAAATTTATTCATTCATTCTGAATATTATTTTTGTTGTAAATGATCTGATTCCTGTCCACGATTGGACAAATTCAAATTCCAATTCAAAAGATTCTTTATTTAAGTTGGCCTTTACAAGAACTTCTGATTCGTCAAATTTAAACTAAAATGAAGCTACTTTTTAAAAATAAATATGTCAATATTGTATTTGTAATTGTTAATAAACAAATATTACAATATAATCTAGTGCGTAGCTGGTCCCAATTTAATTCCAAGCTTTCTTATCATTAACATAGTCCACAACAAGCGTAATAAACTTTGTAAATGAGTGTCTCTTTAACCGATTTTTTTAACTCATGTAAAGGTATGTCCAAAATAGATTGAGGAATTTTATTATAAAAAGTATACCGTAGCCCATAAACTATGCCGTGTGGTATCCGGCAGAATAGAATTGACCACCCTCATTTCTTACCGAGGTGTCGTAAGAGGCGACTAAAGTATGTGCCGTGTGGAATCCGACTGCATAGAATAGACTACCCTCATTTCTTACCGAGGTGTCGTAAAAGGTCACTAAGGTAAGTTGACGTCAGGCAGGCGGCCGGTCGTAAAATACGTAGCCAAATCATGTGACAACATGTCTGTAACATGTTGTACCGACCCCACTTATATTGGGATAATTATTTTTGACCGTGAGGATGGCATATGCAACACAGTTTTATACTATTGCAATGCCATCCTTGCAATGCTATCCTTGCAAAATTACAATAAAAAACACATGTAAGTTGAACCAAGTTAAGGTGAGTACTGGTGCCCAAAATACAGTTTAAACTAGCTTAGGAGCCAGGGACACAATAATTGTACATGTGTACTTTTAAAATATTAAATAAATAAAAAAATGTATATATATATTATGGAAAATAATTTCATTATTACCTTTGTAAACGTTTAGCTAAATATTAACTGCAAGTGTCCTTCCAAAACAGAGTGAATTTTTTTGGTACAAGTAAACGTTATTGCTTTTATTAAGGACTTCCGATGGTGTTGCTGAGGCTAAAAATATTTTATGGATAGGTGTGAATGCCGAATTTGTTGGCGCCTTGAGAGCAATTCTGGTAGGCTTCAAATTTATAAGGTAGCGTGAAAGATGCTATTGGGTAACATAATTTAGTACTTGGGTGAATGTGCAAAGACAACAAATAATATTAAAAGCCACGTTCACTCAAATTCTATATTGCACTTGATCATTTCTCATTTAGCCATTTGAATTCAAACTTAGCAAAATCAGCTCAAATAAACGTTACAAAACCAACTTGAGCGAATCCCAATCAAATCTTATCAAAGATTATTAATGGATATTAAATCTGCAAAGATCAATTAAATAAACGTTTTTTAACCGACTTAAATCAAAGTTGCCTTCTCAAATCATAAAGTAGCAGTTACCCGAAAACAATTTTGAAAACCTCTTCATATCGGTCAATCATCTAGCTTATATTATAATTAAGTATGGATATTCTAATAAATCTATAACTCAAAATAATTTCTCATAAGTTAAACTTCGATGCGTATTTAGAATAAGGGCAGAGATGAAGGCGATTAAGAGACAAATGCCTCCTTTTTAAAACTACAGGAACAGGATGACATTAAAAACGCCATCTAATATCATTATATCAAGGTTTTTTATTCACGATTTTCAAAGTCAAGTTTTTAAGTTGAAAAAATAGGTTTTATATAAGTGACCTGATATCTCACATTAAAAGATATAGTATAAGAAAGGTTTTACAGAATGTTTGTTTTATTTAAAATCCAGAGCAAATGATATATATCGAATTTAACTAATTTATAGAATTAAGCGTTACTTTGCGGAGATCCATAATACAAAAGTAATAATAAAATTATTTTGATATAATCCGCGATACAGTAAATAGAAAATATATATAGCGTTAAATGTATATCGCAAAGCTTTACGATTTTGTCGTGTAGTCTATCTCCTGATGATGCTTCGGTTGCGGGGCGAAACGATTGTTGAGTTTGTGATAGTGAAAGTATGTAGTACTTGTGTATTGTGGTGGAAGTGGTGGAGGTTTGTGCATGTGTTTTTACGAATCCTGCACGTATCGGAAAATACGGATAGTCCACTAATAAAAGTAGTTATTGTGAGTTAATCATAAGAGATGGAGACATGCTATCGCGGACTTTTTGTAGTATTTTTATAGATTTTCAATTCTCTAGCACATAACTTTAGCGTATCTCTGCTGGTTTACACAGCGCACGCGACTAAGCTCCCAGAAAGCAAGTTTTTTAACAACTGCGCGATCTCTTCAACACAATTTACACAACACCGATATGTACTACTTACCTAAACCATCTGGAAGTATTGCACTATTTTTTGGTGGAAACCGTACAAAAATCTGTTCAGTAAATTTTGAGAAAGTCGATTACATACAGACAGACAGCTTTTTGGAACTTTGTTTTATAATAAGTAAAGATAGACATTTCAATCATACTAAAATGAAAAGTAAACACTCAATTTCGGAACGCCTTTTCTTGAAACCCTTTGCAAACTCCTCGATCGCTGTTCCATGAAATATTTAACCTGAATTTCGTTAAAAACGTTTTTGTATATTACCAGCCACTTACTGAAAATATGACGAGGCTTGTCGACCTTAAGGAAATTTTAATAAAAGCCGGTAAACTTGTTGATTTTATTATATTTAAAGGCAAAGTAATAGTAATTGGCTTTTGATGGAACTTTTGATCGATGTTACTGAATTCAGGTAACTGGCATGTAATTGGTAATATTGAGTATTTACTTATAATTATTGTTCTGAAGATACACGATCTGAATAGCGGCAACGTGGGCATGAACTTTTCATTGTATATACATAACTTTGTGACACGCTGATCTATTTGTTATTTTATATTTAACTATAATATTATAAAATTGATACGTTAACCTCGTCTCATATCAGGGGATCCGTGTCTAGACCTGGAGCTGCGGCGGAAATGGCCGAATCCGGAAAGCGGGAAGTATGCATCTCTCGTTGAGAGTTATATATTTGTGCCGTTTGCAGTTGAGACCCTAGGGCCATGGGCCAAAGGGCGATTTTTTTTTATCCGTTTTAACACCTCGGTTGATCGCCTCTTCGGGTGACAAGAGGGCTGGCTCCTTTTTCGCACAAAGAATCAGCTTAGCGATTCAACGCGGAAACGCTGCCAGAATTCTTGGGACCATTCCACGTGGGCATGATTTGTGTAAAATAGTAGCGTGTAAGAATTTAAGATAGATATAACTTGTACATTTTTGTTGTAGATAAATTGAAAACTTAAATTAAATACATATTTACTATGTGTAACATAACGTACTAGTAACACAGTTTAAGTATTTACCTCGCTGGAATAACAGATGACGCTACTATTACTTTGCTTCGCGCTATAGTAGTGCTTTCGTAATTTCATAAGAAATCCCCATACAAAACGTTCGTTGGATCGACATCGCCTACCAATTCATATGGTTCAAAGTGCATCCTACACGAACACTAAGCCTAAGCAATATTATAAACGGTGCATCTTCCGGTACATCCATTCTTAGATGCTGTGAAGGACCCGTCCGCGATACTCTCTGTATAAGCGAATGAACTAATATCCAGTTACTTGTATTTTATTTTATCAACTTGCTATGTAAGTGAAGATGGAATCTTGCAAGTTAAATTTGACGCACTTCCCGGTGTCCGATTGAGTTGAAATTTTACATTCTGGTCCAGTCCCGATGACAATGATCGTGATCTACTTCTCCTGCCAGGATACGCTCCAGACAGGGAACTCAACTCAACTCAACGATTATTAGTAGGGATATAAATACAGACAATACAACTTGACTTGTTACAGAAACTATACCTACCTACTTTGCTATATTCCGCGTGTGTCGAGCGATGTAATGCAAAGTGTACGAAGCAGGCAAAATTCACGTACCTCACACTTTCAGGACAAGTCACCACACGTATCCCAAAACGCCTCCACCAGCAACAATGCACACAAGCAATACACACAACCGTCTCGGGATACATTTGGTGACTTGTCCTGCATGTGTGAGGTACGTGAATTTTGCCATACTTTCGCTAACACACACGTGGATTATAGCAAAGTAGTTCTGTAATAGTTTCTGCATTATGGAATTCCTCAAAGTAACGCCTGCAGGCCTACCATGAACTCTTATTGCGACTCAATTGAAAACGTAAACCACGACCGCGAACCGCTTTCTTTTCGTACCATGAAGTGTGAATTGCATTAGGATCGTAATGTTTGAAAAGGGTAACGTTATATAAACTATAGATAACTCTGTCTCTTTTACTCACATGTTTTTAAGACGAAATCCGAACGCTCATTCGGCAACGACTCAAAGTGTGCGTCTTTAAGACGTCATGGTATGAAAAAGCAAATCAATTTAGTTTACATCTTCAATTGAGTCGCAATAAAAGTTCATGGTAGGCCTGCTGCTTTTTTAAATCAACTTGACTTGTATTATGTCAGCCCGTCGCACATTGTAATTCACAATAACTATAGTAACCGGTAATAAATAATGCACATCGAAGCTTAGAACGAAACAAACGGCCTATTTGGTTTCGTAGAGCGCTGTCACTTGCACACACGGGCTCGTCAGTCTGTGCAACAGAGACAATGCTCTATGAAGCAGAATCTAGCCAACTTCTCTCTCGATGTCCATATATTGCCGCGTATTACTTTTATGTACAATTTTTTTTATTCAGGGAATCTTTGTAACACACTAATTTCCACGCGGGCAGAGTCGCTGGTATTTGATAAAAAATATGAAGCCAACATCTTTATTTGACGATAAAAGTTGCTCTTTTTACGACCTCACTTCGACGTAAACATCACTTTACAAAATTGCATTCAAATTTGATTCACTGCTACGAAAAGTATGTTGAAAATTATTAAATTGAACTTTTGTTTTGCTCTTGTGATAAAATTGCAAGTTTCACTTAAAGCGTCCCGCGAAATTTAGTGTTGTATGTATAAATAAATAAATATATGGGACACTTACACACACGGTCGTCCGTCCAAAAAGTAAGTAACTTGTCTTATGGGTTACGGAACAACTGGTAGATATACTACATATATAATTCTAAATACATAAAAGTAAAGTAAAGTAGCGGCCTGTTACAATCCCACTGCTAGGAATAGGCCTCCTATCTCCATTTCTGGAGAGTAGGGTTGGAGCTAAGACCTACCACGCTGCTTCAATGCGGATTGGTAGGTTACACATATCTCCAGAATTCTCTAGAAATATGCAGGTTTCCTCACAATGTTTTCCTTCACCGAAAAGCGTGTGATTAATTGGAATTATCAATTAGATACATGAGTTTTAATAGAAAAACTCATTGGTGCCTGCCTGGGTTTGAGCTCGTGTTCCCCTCGAAAGAGTCGCACGGTCTCACCGCTGGGCTATCACAGCTCCTCTAAATACATACTTAAATACAAATACACACTCATGCTAGAAGAACCAACAATTTTTTTAAATAGAAAATGTAGGCCCTCGGCAGAAATCGAACCCGCGACTTTGCAGAGCTGAAGGCAGGGTCATTACCCACTGCGCCAACGGGCCAGTCAAAGTATAGTACTTAAACTATACTTAAATGATTTAGAACAATTCGCATTGCAAGAAAATCCATATTAAATTCTCGTACATTAAATTTATCATTTAATGTACCATCATTTACAGTAGGACATACTGAGGGTATTTTATCAAACCATTCGTCTAAATATATCAATTTAATTTTTAAGTTTGAAGAAATATGTAGTCACCCTGCCTTCAGTTCCGCGGGTTGCGGGTTCGATTCCCGCCGAGGGCCAACATTTTTCTATAAACAATTTTTTTGTTCTTCGAGCCTGGGTGTGTATTTGTATTTAAGTATGTATTTAAAACTATATATGTAGTATATCTACCAGTTGTTCGTCACCCATAACACAAGTATTAAGTTACTTCGAGGATGGACGACCGTGTGTGTAAGTGTCCCATACATTTATTTATTTTATATATTTCAAATTATATAAGTAATATATTACATTTACCAGTTGTCCGTCATCCATAACACAAGGATTAAGTTACTTACTTTGGGGACGGACGACCGTGTGTGTTATGTATATGATATTTATATTTATTATTCACGCTTTTTTCACATAAATACTTTATATTTTACATTAATTTACTCTTTTGAGTACGAGAGAGTTTTTTTGTAATTTAATTATTTTATTCATATAAATCGTTTAAAAAGTGCTTTAATTTTCAATTCAACGCCATTCATGTTTAGATCTGAGTTTGCTCTCTTGCTCGTCGCGTTCGATACCAAGTTAAGACGAATAATATTAATTGATTCCAGATGACGTACAACGTTACGTTGCGAAATTAGCGTTAACGTTGAAGGCGTGCAATTTTTCAACGTATCTAATAAACTGGATCGTACGTGAACGAAATCCCCGAAACGAAGCGCACGAACAAATGTGTCGACTCGATCAACGTCAGTGCTGACGATTTATTGTCAGATTTACCTGGATTGTGCTATGGGGAGGCCGATGGGGGCCATATAAATATATGAACAACGAACTTATTTTAAACGAAGCGTCGAAGAATATCGTGTACGTCACGCCTTAAAAATATATGGATAAATAGAGTGATTATTTAAATTCCCTAGGAATAATAATAGCAATAAATATAGCTATAAATAACTAAGGTATGCCGTGTGGTATCGAGCTGCATAGAATAGGCCACCCTCATTTCTTACCGAGGTGTCGTACGGGACACTAAGGTGAGTTGACGTCAGGCAGACGGCCGGTCGTAAAATACGTTGCCGACCCCACTTAGAGTGCGATAAGTGCAGGAGAATGATGGTGATTAATAATTAAGGAAGGGATAAATTGTGGTATATGTGGCGTAATAATTAAAGATATTGGCTCCGTCAGTGAATCTAAATATTTTATGATATTCATCATCCGCCTGCCCTTATTCCACAACAAACATGCTGTCACATGATTTTGCTACGTTTTTTACGACCGGTCGCCTGTCTGTTTACATACCTTAGTCGCCTTTGACGACGACACCTCGGTAAGTAATGAGGGTGGTCTATTTTACTCAGACGGATACCACACGGCAGTTCGACTTGCCTTAGTCGCCTTTCACGACACCTCGGTAATAAATGAGGGTGGTCTATACCACACGGCGGGTACACCCCGCAATCGAAGCATCATTAGGAGATAGACTCCACGACAGAATCTCAAATCCACGCATCACCCAAATAGCATAGTTATAAACTAATTGGTTCTACCCCCACCATTTACTTTACCTCCGAACACGTGTAACAAGCTTGAACTAGAAACATTTATCTGATCGTTTATGAGGTTGCTCTAAAATATATAAATATATTGCTGTTAATAAAATATTGTTGGTATAAAATGTGGATACACTTATCTACACAAAAAAGCAAAGTTTCTTGATAGTGTGCAGTTTGACATTGCTAGACTTAGTAAGCACTGACTAATCGTATCGAAGAAAGTTCAACTGCGTAGTAAACATAATAGGGTTCGTGAACAATTTTAATTGCCCTTCGATGATCCATCAGACGTATAATAGGTATTTCAACAAAAACTTCCTGCGAACTTGAAGGTAATTGCATGAACTCAAGGTCATAGACCTTGTATTATTAGACGTAGAGTATCTGATATATTTAAACAAAAACAAGTAGAAACACTGTTAAATAAAATATGTGTGTCATCGTGTATTCCAAATCTGCAATGCTAAAGTATAATTTCCATTGCTTATTTCAAGTCTGCGATGTCGAAAACGTTTGGAATATTTTCTTCAAACGACAGTTCCTGAAGACCTATTTATATTTGTATACTATATGCTGCCAGCAAAGGCATCAACCTTATCACTATGGATTTCATAAGAAAGCTCAATCATGCAAGTGGTAGAAAGCTCGAAAAGCAAGGTCGAAACAAGGATATTCGTATTAGAACCAATGTCACTCCATTCATCGTTGAAAGTTCTTCCAAAATATCTTGAAGTAAACCCTTATAAGATGTAGTTAAACTAGAATTAGGTGATTAGATTAACCCAAAAGAACAAGATACCATTGATTCAAGTATGAAACTTAAGTATCTATATTGAATTGATATAAGAACATGCTGGTATGGTGGTATTCAAAAGAAACAAGCGAATATCGACCTCTATCATGAGAAATGAGTGCATTAGCACTCCATACACCTATTAGCGATGAACAAAATGCAAAAGGAACTCATTTCGCGATTGTTAGACTTAATGACTGGAGCACTCGACTCGCACTCAATTCGGCTGCCATAATAGCCGACAGCCTTGAAATGTGACTATCAAGCCCTTATACGACACTCGAGTCGATTTACGGGGGGATGGAACATTCTTGATCATTAATACAGTATTATTTTTAAATGATTTATAGAAGCAGGCATTACTTTGCGGAATTCCATAATACAAGCACTATAACAGAACTACCTTGCTATAATCCACACGGGTTAAGCGAATGCATGCAAAGCTAATGTGTATGAAGCAGGCAAAATTTACGCACCTTATACATGCAGGACAAGTCACCACACGCACCCCAAGGCGCCTCCACCAGCAACAATGCACACAAGCAGCACACACAACCACCACCACAATCTCGACGATCGTTTCGCTCCGAAACCGAAGCATCATCAGGAGAATAGGCTCCACATTGCGATTTTTGTCCTGGTTGTGGTTGGTTGCTGATGGAGGCGCCTTGGGGTGCATGTGGTGACTTGTCCTGCATGTGTAAGGTGCGTATATTTTGCCTGCTTCATACACATTAGCTTTACATGCATTCGCTTAACCCGTGCGGATTATAGCAAGGTAGTTCTGTTATAGTGCTTGTATTATTTTTATAAAGCATATTTTAATTTTTTTTGTTACGTATGGCATGTTAGAAATTAGTCAGGATCACTGAGATGTTACTAATTGTATTTGGCGTCAAGTTTATTATTTTTATTACTAAAATGTTACTTAAATACTACGGATTGTATTTAAGTTCCATCTTCTTATTCTATCACTGTTATTTTTTATAGCTGTAATGTAATTTATAGAATTTAGCGTTACTTTCCATAATACAAAAGTAATAATATAATTATTTTCTTATAATCCGCGATAAGTAATTAGAAAAAATATATAATGCTCAATGTATAGTTGACTATCCGTTTTTTCATGCCCGATACATGCAGGATTCGTTAAAATACATGCCCAAACCTTCACCACCACAATACACAAGCACTACACACGTTCACTATCACAAACTCGACAATCGTTTCGCAACCGAATCATCTTCAGGAGATACACTCTGCATAGAAAAAACGGATTAGTCCACTATACATTTAGCATTAAATATTTTTTATGTTTACTTTATCGCGGATTGTAGAAAAATAGTTTTATTATTTATGATTAATCTTATTATAAGTATTTTTATAAAAATAATAATCTATTGAGGAACAATACACACAAAATAAAAAGAAGAAATAAAGAAGATAAACAATGATAATAAGAATTTATAATATAAATACTCGATGTATGAAAACGTTGTGAGGAATCCTGCATATGTCTGGAGAATTTTTGGGATACAAGTAACCTACTAACCCACATTTTGAGCAGCATTTCAAAACCAGAGAGAGAGCAATTTAATTTTTTATTAAAAAATTGATTACCACATTCCAAGATATAGGATCTTAGATAACTATTTCTCCTGCGCCTTGTTTTCTAGACACGTCAATTTATTAGGTATATAGGTTAAAAATTCGTAATTTATTTCGAAAACATGCATCGCTCTTCCAACAAAATATTATATTTCAATATTCATACGAGCATATTCCGAATGTGCTGTTTACATTTCACTCCTCGGATGAATGCAAATTTTAATTTAGTTAATATTTACTTGTTCAATATTCTGGAATAAATTGTAACTTTTTTTAATTGACTGAACTACGTATATACTCAGAAAAAAAACTTGGCAAACAATCGAGTGAAGGATCCTCAACTTCCTTTTAAGGGTGTGTATCAGTGTATAGTGCTTAGTTTTGCATGTCTATTTTTCCCTTTTTTATATATGTTTGGAGCTAGTTCACCATTTTCAAGTACTAATATTGAAAACCGGTTTGTTTCTAATTTCATGCACATATAATAATTATTACTATATTTAAATTATGTCATATTTTAACAATAATCTCTTTTTGCGTCATTTTAAATGCGTTTTATCTTGTTCCAAAAACAGATAATTTTACTACTCGAAAATGTTTATCTACTATATAAGTTTCAATTATTCCAAATTTCATGACTATTGATTCAGTGGATTAGCCGTAAAATGTAACAGACAGACAGGGCCGTTGTCGTCTTTATAAAATATTAATATTGATATCATATTATTTTATATATTAAAATAATTTTGCTCATGTCCCAATTAATTATTAATTATTTTGAAATTTTGCGTGTCTAACATGACTAAAATATGTGTTTTAAACTTATGTATGTATACGAATGTAAGAGTAAAATTATTTTGCTATAATCCTCTATAAAATAGGAAATATATATAATGTTAAATGTAGCGTGGACTCTCCTTTTGCATGCCTGATACATGCAGGATTCGTAAAAACGCATGTATTACAAACCTCCACTACCGCCACCATAATATACACAAGCCCACATTCACTATCACAAACTCAAAAATAGTTTCACCCTGCAACCGGATCCTCATCACGAAATAGACTCCACGATAAAATTGCAAAGCAACGTATCACCCAAACAAGCATAGTTATATAGTTATTAGTTCAACCCCCACCATTTGTTTTGCCTCCGAACAAGTATAATACGCTTGAACTAGAAATATTAATCTGCTTTTTAATTAAGGTGCCGTTGTTATGTTTAATTATTTCTAATCGTTCAAAAACTTCAGACGTCCCCTTATATACGCAAAAGTGATTATCGCACTGATAATTTTTTAGACATTGCCAACAAAGCTGTAGAGCTGTGATAGCCCAGCGGTAAGATCGTGCGACTCTTTCGAGGCGTCCCCGGTTCAAACCCCAGGCAAGTACCAATTAGTTTTCTATTAAAACTTACGTTATTATTATCTATTTAATAACTGCAATTTATCACACGCTTTTCGGTGAACGAAAACATCGTAAGGAAACCTGCATATCTCTAGATAAGTCTAGGGATATGTGTAACCTAACAATCCCCATTGGAGCAGCGTGATAGGTCTTAGCTCCAACCCTTATCTCCAGAAACGGAGACAGGAGGCCTATGCCCAGCTGTGTGATAGTAACAGGCCGTTACTTTTTTATAACAAAGCTTATTTTTATTTTCTCCGGCTACCCGTAGAATGCCAGATAGAATAGGTTAGAATAAGAATAATAATATTCTAAATAGAATAGGTGCAGCCTTATTAATTTACGTTTCTAGTTCAGTCTCGCAAGTATCAAAACAGTTCAATCGCAGTACAACAAAAGAAAAGAATACTTTTAACACCTCGTGTAAAAGGTATACCTATAAAACGCCGCCAACTGATCTAGCCGTGAATTTACGCCTAAACAGTTGCCGATGTTGGTTTGTGATTCACTTAGTGATAGTTGTATAGTTTAGTATTTTGTAAATAGCACTAATATGAGTAGAGAATATTCTAATAGTTGGAAAAACTTAAAACTCAATGTGGCACAGAGCTCGAAAGATTGCAAATTACAAAAATATATTAGCCAGAATAGAGAGTATCTTAAGAGGAATAGAGGTGAGTGTGAGAATAAAGAAGATTTTTTAGTGCTTTTTAAAAATAGGTACGTGCGTTTTTTTGGTTTTTGTGAAGATTTGACTTTTGGTATAGGTATAGAACGGTTTAATCTTCTTATAATCTCGGCAAGGTCTACGACAAAATCGCATGCAAAAGCTAGTAATACAGAAGTTATGTAAGAATTATTATGCTATAATTTGCGTTTGTTAAAAAACTCTAAGTAATGCTAAGTGTAGGAAGCAGGCAACGTTCGCATACCTTACCGAAGCATCATTAGGAGGATAGGTTCCACGTCCAAAAGTCGTAATGCATTACGATCATATCATAGCTTCCGTTCTATACGTTATTTATTACTATATGTGCTATCTGTCAGTATGTGATCGATTTTATCAAAATCTACTGAACCGATATTCGTGCGGTTTTTACGAAAAGTGCAATTCTTGCGGAAGGTTTAAGTTAATAGTACATAACGATTTATTGTAAATTGTGTTGAAGTGGTCACTCATTTGCAAAAAAGTCTGCTTAGAGCTTAAGTCGCTTGCAACGTAGTCCTAAATATATACACTAAAGTAAAGTACAGCACGTCTCTATCTCTTATGGTTAACTCACAATAACTAGTTTTATTCATTTCAATTAAATATACTAATTTCCACACGGCCAAAGCCACAAGCACAGGTAGTTTGTAGATAAAGGACTTTTAAAAACACACATTTGTAATCCACATCAATAATAATATTAAAAATAGGGCTGTCTACCTGTCTGTTACGTTTTCAAAGCTAATTTGCTGTGCCAATTACACAGGATAAAAACATAATTGTTTGCACATTTGTGCTTAAGTTGCGAGAACGTAGTTTCAAGTTCAAATTTCTGCACTATATTATTTTTGTGATTTCGCATACTATATGCCGTATTTACTTTCCAACAAATTCGCAGAGTGTTGAGCGAAATATCCGCGATAAGATCTCGGTATCCGCTTGAGCACACCTGTCATTATCGACACGTAACCCCAGCCATTTCATTCCGACCTCCAGTTTGACCTCTGAATTTTGATTTGACTCGGTTTCGAAAACATATTCTTATCATAGCCTAAGTTTTTTTCTATCAGCATCGTATTATTTATCTTATTAAGTTATATTTAATCTATATGACATTTCTCTATTAAAACTTATGTCTCTAATTGCTAATTGCAATTTATCACATGCTTTTCGTGAGAAACATCGTGACAAAACCTGCAAATCACCAGAGAGTTCTGGGGATATGTGTAACCTACCAATCCGCATTAGAGCAGTGTGGTAGGTCTTGACTACAACCCTTCTCTTAATAAGCGGAGAGAGAGGCCTGTGCTCAGCAGTGGGATAATAACAGGCCGTTACTTTTAACGTATAGGGTGTATTTGTTTATTACACAAATTCATTCATTCATTAAGTCCAACAAATATTATAAAATTAAGTTACTTGTAGTATATTTTGTAAATTACAGGCATAAATACAAATCACTTAAACAAGTACAACCCTAACTTAACTTTACAAAAAGTGACAGACAGACAGACTAAATAAAAACGAGAAGACCAAAGACTCTAAAAGAAAATAGAATAAATTTATAATAATGAATAAACTTTAATAATCTGAAATTGTAAAAACCAATTTTGTTAGTTTATGTTGAAAAAATCTCATATTAAGTATAGGTTATTCGCAATTGTAAATTTATTTATTTTTTAAGTCTTTTCATCCAGTTCTATAATAAAAAAGGACTGATTGCGATTTCATTATGGAGCCTCCTGATGATGCTTCGGTTATAAGGGCGAGACGTTTATTGAGATTATACCAGTGAATGTACGATTGACTCAGTTTTTCAAAATTAAAGTTCTAATTGCATTATATTCGTGGTTTTGCTCACTTTTAAACATCCGAATCTTCCATCTTTTATATGGGTTATTCAAATACTTTTTCTAAAATTTTGAAGCGAAACAATTGAGCGTTTGCGAAACCGATGGTGGTATTCTGTCATTATAATGCCCAATAACTGTCAATCGTCTGCCATATTATACGTCCCGGGTCTGTATTTGAAACTTTAGGGTCACAAAAAACAAAAATTGCTCGAAACAACACACGCCTCATCAAAATATAGTCTGTGAAAATGATATCGAAACATCAATCAAACTAAATTTATTTTGTACTTTTTTATATTTTTTGAAATTTTTATTTTATATGATCAAATCGAAATAATATTTATTGAAATAAGCTATTTCAAGCACTTTTGAATCGTCAAAGATCAATATGATTAATAATGCAAACCGGTGGAATGTTGCTCTTACCGAGAAATCACATTATTAAATCGCAGTCTTGTATGAAGCTGAAAGGATTTTCAAACCCAGACATTTTATCATCCAAATAATTTTCAATTTTGTAATATGCTTTACGTATAAGCATATTTCTTACACAAAAAAGTGGGCTGTTATATGTTAATATAAATATAATAATAATAATAATAAAAATACTTTATTGCACAAAAGACAACGTAACAGATACAGAAAATCTTAATAATAATTTTAAGTAGTGCAAATATGTGGGACACTTACACACACGGTCGTCCGTCTCCAAACTAACTTAACAATTGTGTTATTGGTGACAGACAACTGGTAAATAAAACATATATGATTTTACAACATATATGATTTTACATAAATACACACAGAATTGAAGCAGCAACCAACCAAGCGTTTATAGTTATTCTCATTTTTACTGTGTAAGGACTGGACCTTTCACCTTAGCTGAAATCTCGATATCATGACTAAATTAAAATTGACGAAGTTCTGAACCCTACGATGTATTATAAAAACAACTGAGAACTACAATTTTTTTTTTCGAATGTGTCTAATGCTGTTAGCCCTAATGGCTTTTACAGCGTCACCGGTGGGATGGGCGAGCGCAGAAGCTTCGCCTGGTAAAATTGATAAGAAGCGAGTGTTTTTAGGCACTCGTTACTTATTGGGAGCGTCGCCTTAAGGGTGTCTCCTGCGAGACCGAACCTCGGCTTAAAGCGGCGCGTTTTGGAGGACTGTATCTAACACATTAAGAACTACAACTTACTAAGCCCATGCTTATGTTAATTAAAAACGAGAAACATTAGCGCGATAAAATCGACTGGTGCTGCCATTTAGGCATAATTAAAACAATTCCGACACTAAGTAAATCTCATTTTTTAACCTATATAAAAACACAAAAATATCTGATGATTTTCCGTTCGATAACGTTTGATATGGTTCACGCGTCTAGAAATTTATAGTCTTACTTATAGAACTATGTAATAACCTGTCTAGTGTTAAAGTTCGTACCAACTTAGAAATAGGTAAGGATAAATATGTTATAGAAGAAGTCAAAAAAAGATGTTAAATAAGGATAGGAAGAGTAGCGCCAGAATTAACAAATGACAGAGAGTGGGATAAGGGCAAGAGAATGACGATTAGTATGAAAGTTCACTGAATAGTATATATTAGTCTTTGACGTAAATTATCTATGCGTAACTCAGCGGTCCGATTACCTCTCTCTTGCCTTTGATTTATTTCGTAGTTTACTGAAAATTATGGGATTCCAAAGTAAATTCAAATACTGACACTATATTTTGTGTTGAACGCGGTTCTATCAGTACGATGCAGTGTGGTATCCGGCTGAGTAGAGTAGACCACCCCTATGTCCTACCAAGGTTTCGTAAAAGGCGACTAAAGTAAGTTGACCCCGGTTACGTAGAATAGACCACCCTCATTTCTTACAGAGGTGTCGTAAAAGGCGACTAAAGTAAGTTGACCCGCCGTGTCAATCCGATTTTTTTTTTTTTTTTTTATGAAATAGGATGGCAGACGAGCATGCAGTTCAACGTTATCACCGCCGCCTACGACCTCTCGCAGAGCGAGTGTGCTGCCGACCTTTAAAAAGGTGGAAAATACGCTTTTTGAAGGTATTTATGTCGTACCGATCCGGAAACACTGCTAGAGGGAGATTATTCCATAAAATGGTGGTGCGCGGAATAAAATTATTGGAAAACCGAACTGTAGTGGATCGCCACGCATCCAGATGGTAAGGATGATATTGTAACCTGTGACGTACAGTGCGGTTATGGAATTTGGCGGCAGGAATCAGTTCGTGTAGCTCACTGGAACACTCCCCATGAAAGATGCGGTAGAAAACGCACAGTGAAGATACGTCTCTACGCATCGCCAAAGAGTCCAGCTGTTTGCTGATCACCTGGTCCCCGATAATGCGAGCTGCTCTGCGCTGTATGCGATCGAATGGCTTTAGTTGGTACTGGGGTGCACCAGCCCAGAGATGAGAACAGTACTCCATGTGAGGCCGGACTTGTGCTTTGTACAGCGCTAGTCTGTGGGGCGGCTTAAAGTACTGCCTCGCTCTATTGATGACACCCAATTTTTTGGAGGCCAACTTAGCCTTCCTTTCCAAGTGATCGCGATACTTGCAGCTATTAGAGATGTCTAGACCCAGTATTTCAATACTAGTCGAGCCACTTAACAGAACATTCTCGAAAGACGGAGACACGACAAACGGTGATGTTTTTGTGGTTAACGCACAAACTTGTGTCTTCTGGGGGTTAAATTGTACTAAATTCAATCTACCCCATTCCGAGATCTTCCGTAAGGTAGTTTCAACAGAAGACACAAGATTTTCCCGACACTCATCAACCTTTTCCCAAGAGAGTCCTGCGCAGCCGGTGTATATGGCATCCACCGTACTGTCGTCTGCATAGCAATGAATGTTAGGATCATCTAACATGTCATTGATATGCATAAGAAACAGTGTAGGGGATATCACGCAGCCTTGAGGAACACCAGCATTCACCGGCTTGGGATTCGAGCAAAATCCATCGACAACGACACGTATGCTACGGCCAGTGAGAAAGCTGGAGATCCAAAGGCGCAGATTCTCTGGAAGCCCATATGAAGGTAATTTCGAAAGAAGTGCCCTATGCCACACACGATCGAAGGCTTTCGCCATATCCAGGCCAACTGCAAGGCCTTCTCCCTTGCTTTCTATAGCCGCTGCCCAACGGTGAGTCAGGTAGACCAGAAGATCACCAGCTGATCGACTATGTCGAAAACCGTATTGACGGTCGTTGATCAACTCATGATTCTCAAGGTAAGACAGAAGCTGGCGATTGATAATCATCTCCATAACTTTGGAGATGAGGGAGGTAATGGCAATGGGCCTGTAGTTAGCTGGATCAGAAGCATCACCTTTTTTACGGATCGGATGGATAAGAGCTGCCTTCCACGTATCCGGGACTATGCCTTGTGAGTAGGAGAGCCGAAATAGACGCGTTAGCACAGGAGTCAACTCGGGAGCACACATTCGAAGCACAATTGGAGAGATACCGTCTGGCCCACTCGACTTATGAATGTCCAAAGAGAACAGAGCTCGCCGAACAGCTTTTTGGCTGAACTTAATATCAGGCATTGAGCTCTTACACCAAGGGATAGTAGGTGATGGGTTTCCTTGGTCATTCAAAGTAGAGTTTGACGCAAAGAAATCGCCCAAAAGATCGGCTTTCTCCTTTGCTGTATGAACCAGCGCATTATTCTCCGTGCACAACGGTGGAAGTGAAGGTTTGTCGAAGTTACCAAGCGCCGCTTTGGAGAGTGCCCAGAACCGACGCGATCCAGATGGACATTGCTCAAGCTTCTCACCAATTTTGACGATATACTTAAACTTCGCTCTAGCAACTTTCCTTTTGAAGAACCTGGAGGCACGGTTGTAATTCCTCTTGAGTAAAGTGGAGTTAGAATTTCCTCTAGCCAACGCTTCAACCCAGGCCTGATATGCGACTCGTTTGCTATCTGCAGCTGCCTTGCATGATTCACTGAACCAAGGTTGCGATCTACCACCGATTGGTATTACGGAGTTAGGTATATAATACTCCATACCTTGCAGAACCACTTCGGTAACAGACGCACCACAAGATTTAGGATCATTAGTAGAGAAGCAGACTTGCTTCCATGGATAAGACGCATAAAATGAACGCAAACCATCCCAATCTGCCGATTTGTAGTGCCAGACACGTCGTGTCGCGAGTGATCTGCGGTGGGGACGTGTAATAGGCACTACACACTTAACCAGGCAATGGTCAGAAGACCCTAGAGGAGCATCGACCGAGATTAGGTAGTTTTGGGGATGCGTGGTCAGGAAGAGATCCAATAAGGAGGCGTTTTGACCATCCACGTCTGGGATTCGCGTAGGCTCTTTAACCAGTTGGGAAAAACCATTCGCCATTGCAAAGTCAAATGATGCTCTCCCGGCGTGGTCTGTGATGTTCGAGAAGCCCAGCCATTCAGCATGGTGTGCATTAAAATCACCAAGAACTACGATTTCAGCAGAGGGAGACTGTGAGAGTATATCGTCAATAGCCGCTTGTAAATGGTCCATAAGCCTATCCGTTTCCGCATTACCACTATGGGACCTGTAGAGGCATGCATAAACCCTGACATGATCGTCACAGGTCACGCGTCCCCAGATGGTAGACATGTTCCGACCATCAAAATTGCCAAGGCGTTGAAAGCATATATCTTCCCTTACGAACACAGCAACCCCGGCATGAGGCACAAAGTTATGTTCGAGTTTGTAGCCGGGGTAGTGTAAGTACGTTGTGTCGCTCGGACGTGATATCTGCGTTTCCGTTAAAAATAACAAGGCTGGCCTAGATGTCTCGAGATGGTAGTGGACAGCGTTTAAGTTGGAATGTAGCCCTCGGATGTTACAGAAGTCCACATTGTGAGTAGGATGTGATGCCGCAGTGTTATTTCCTCGTCTGCCATTGACTTTCAACGTTTCGTTGCCCGCCCCAGAATACGATGGGCAGCCCGAGCGAGATTGCTCAGGGAGGGATTCTCCGACTCTGTCAGAGTCGGTACCCTCCTGGGGTATTAAAACTCTTTTTCGAACCGTTGTCATATTTGGGGAAGGCAAGGGGGAAGGGCACCGGAGCTCAACACTCACCTATGCGAAACGAAGCGGCAAGCCGCTCCTTCACGCTGGTTTTCTGTGTGAGGGTGGTATTAAACCGGTCGAGTCTGCCCATTCGGTTAACCAACATATGTTGGCAACGTGACTCTACCACCACAAAAAGATTGAGTACAGTAGACCACCCTCTTTCTTACCGATGGGCTGTAAAATATGAATACGCTAAGTTGACGTCAGGCAGATGGCCAGTCGTAAAATACGAAGGCAATTTATGTGCCAACATGTTTGAAACATGTTGTACTGACCCCACTTAAAGTGGATTATGGCCAGGAAGATGATGATTTTCAAAAATCATTTATTTTTTTAATATTAGAAATTTTTTAAATGTAAAAAGTATTTTAAGAAAAATAAAGGATAATAAATACAATAAAATTTAGCTATAATAAAATGTAAACATCACTTATTAGCTGAGTTTTTATTATATTGTTTCATTAAAAACATTGTTTAAGATTTAGGCAAGGAAATGGGCAGTTTATAGTTTTAAGTTAAACCTTCATGGTAATCCATATAAAACCACAGCCCTTACTATCCATCAGAGTGTCCCACATTTTTACTTGAGTCAGAAACAGAAATTAGCAACCTTGTCGATTCTAATCGAATACGCCTTAGTAGTTTACAGTCAAAGTTAACGCGATAAGCTTGAAGAGTGTTTAGCTTGAACAGTGGCGAAGTACGAACTTGTGTGGGAAGTAACATATGTAGATTTAGAGCTATTAAATCCTGATTAACTGCTAGACAGTCTTGATTGCATAACATAACTGATTGCATAACATACTAGTTAATATCTTGGAAAACAGGATGCTAAGATTTGAGTTGTCATTTACTAATAGTATTATTAGTAACAAATAGATGTACTCACGTTCGCGCTAACTAAAGCGTTGAAATACCCTCAATGTTTGTATATATGCAATATATGTTTTTCTCTGGCCCCAAATAACGGTTTTCTTATACTAGCTGTACGTAAATCTGTGTTTCTTTACACTACATAATCCTCCTGCCCTTATCCCACTCTAAGTGGGGTCGGGGTATGTTACAAACATGTTGTCACATGATTAGGCTACGTTTTTAACTAGCGGCCGCCTGCCTGACGTCAACTTACCTTAGTTGTATTTTACGAGCCATCGGTAAATAAAGAGGGTGGTCTATGCTACTCAGCCAACCTACCACACGGGAGGTCGACTTACCTTAGTCGCTTTTTACGACACAATGGTAAGAAAAGAGGATGGTCTATTCTGCTCAGCCGGATACCACACGGCAGATCAACTTACCTCAGTCGCCTTTTACGACACCTCGGTAAGAAAATGCGAGTGGTGTATTTTACTCTGTGTGTCATCACACTACGCTACGCTTTATTGCAAACTGCGACAGAAAAAAGTTGAATTAAGTCATTTTATTACTAACATACTGTTCATATGAAAAATAGCTCTATTCTTCGACATTCGAGTGAAAAAATATGTCCTATTCTGTGCCAGTAAGAATAAACTAGTTAAAAATTTTGAGTGGATGCAAAAAAAATCAATTTATACCGCCGACCGTTCCGCCATTTTCACGTGCAAACCTGAATATTTAAGCAGCCGCCCATACGAATAACGCAAATTGTGATTTGCATAAGCATTCTGTGCCACATTGTGTTGGTGTTCACAGAATTATTCCGCCATTTGCGGCGTTCGCACCTGCACATCGTATTATCTTTATAGCCTTTGTTTAAATTTGCGAAATCGAGCGGAACAAAGTATTTACGCTTTCACCTAACGAGCATATGCTATCGATCTGTAACCACTTAGTTCAGTTGAACGAATTCTTATTCCGCTGAATTTGATCCTTTAATGTACACCATTCTCACGCTTGACACAAGCTATTCTTATTCTTTCATCTAGATTTTATTCTTTTAATTCAATCATATAGGCTTTCTTTAAATATTTAATTAATTTATGCCCTATCTTATGTTCTACCATTTTTTATTTCCGCACTAATTAATATTGTTTCTTCATCTCCATCTTTTATATCAGTAAGTTGAACAGTTTTAATCACGTCACATTCGTGTAAATAATCATCATCAGTAGATTGTTCTGTAAATAAAAATTCGCACCAAAATGGACCAGTTGACGAGGTTTCTCGTTTACAACAAAATACCTATATCAAAGAACAGCATGAACTATGAAGCAATGAGATCGGAGAAAAAACGACTGAATTTAAAGGACGGTGAAATTGATAAGAGACTACTACTATTGTCACCGGATCCGGAAATGTCGGACGGTAAGTTTTGGAAATTAAGTTAGCGTGTTTATTTTAAGTGTTGATATATGATGATAAAAGTTAGAAAATTTGGAAAAGACTAGCCCTTTTGGCGCTTCCAAAACAAACGCTTTCTATAACGTTTTACGTTTTTACTTTTACTTTGTTTTAATTATTTAAATGTTATATTTTATATTTTTTTAAGTTTAAATTGTTTTGGGCATAAAAGTGTTTAATGTGAATAAATTACGATAATACGTTTTAGATATATATAACAAAGGAATGTATGGTGAAGATATTCCTCTTTTATATGTCTTTAAAAAGTCCAAGATAGCATAACACTATATTTTAAGAATAGCTTACTCTACCATCGTAATTTAAAAAAAAATGCTCACGCACAACGAAGTATTTGAAAATCTAAAAAAAAAGTAATAATAAAATTATTTTGCTATAATCCGCGATACAGTAAATAGACAAAATATATATAGTGCTAAATGTATAGTGGACTATACGTTTTTTCATACCCGTTACATGCAGGATTCGTAAAAAACATATGCACAAGCCTCCACCACTTCCACCACAATACACAAGCACTACACAAGTTCACTATCACAAACTCAACAATTGTTTCGCCCCGCAACCGAGGCATCATCAGGAGATAGACTCCACGACAAAATCGCAAAGCGAAGCGTTATGCAAACAAGCATTGTTATATAGTAATCGGTTCATCCCCACCTTTACCTCTGAACACGTGCAACAAGCTTGAACTTGAAACATTTATCTGATCGTTAATGAGGGTGCCATTGTTATGCTTAATGATTTCTAATTGTTCCAAAATATTCAATTTTAAGCTTTTTTCACAGGTGTGCAGTATTTCGAAACAATGGTCATTAGGAACTTTATGACCGCTTTCTAACAAATGTTTCGCGAAATGTGAATTTAGTGGCTTATTATTCCTGAAAGCGGCCATATGTTCTTTAAAACGGGTTTCGAAATTACGACCAGTCTGACCCACATATGTATCATTGCATTCAGGACATTTTATTTTGTAAACACCACTCTTTTTCGGGCTTTCTAATTTATCTTTATTATTGCATAATATCTTTTTTAAAGAGTTATTACTTTTAAAACCTAATTTAATTTTAGCTATATTTAAAACAAAGTCAAATATAAAATTAGGTTTTAAATTCAAATTCAAATTCAAAATATTCTTTATTCAAGTAAACTTGTAAACAAGTGCTTTTGAATCGTCAACTTTACTGCTGGTTCGGAAAGCCGTCCTACCGAGAAGAGCCAGCAAGAAACTCGGTGGAGCTCTTTTAAAAAAGAAGATTCTTAATACTAATTACATTTTGTCATAGCTATCCTGCACAAGGTCAAAGAGCAGCTATATCCACGCATTCTTATCAGCAATGTAAGCCTCCACGGTATAATAGGCTTTCTGTATCAGCCTCTTTTTAACAGTATTTTTAAATTGCTGTAATGGCAAAGTTAAAATTGATTGTGGAATTTTATTATAGAATCTTATACCCAAACCCACAAACGACTTACGTACTCTTACAAGGCGCAAAGCAGGAGCCGCAAGCTTATGTCGGTTCCTACTTTGTCTATTATATACATCGCCAATCTTTTTATAATTATGTATATTTTTATGCACAAAAATCAAATTGCTAAAAATATACTGTGAAGCTAACGTAAGAATACCTGTTTCCTTAAACTTCTCTCGCAGGGACTCACGCGAATTCAAATTATAAATGCCACGTATGGCTCTTTTTTGCAATACAAAAATTTTCTCAATATCAGCACATTTACCCCATAACATTATTCCATAAGACATAATGCTATGGAAGTAAGCAAAATAAACTAGTTTTGCTGTTTCGACGTCTGTAAACTGTCTTATCTTTCGAATAGCATAGGCTGCTGAACTGAGTTTCCCTGCGAGAGCTGTTATGTGTGTGCTCCATTGGAGTTTTGTATCCAACGTCATTCCCAAAAATACAGTTGTATTTTCTGTTTTTAGTGGTACATTGTCTATTAAGAGCTCATTTGCTTTTTTAGCTGTATTAGGTAATGCAAATTCTAAACATTTCGTTTTATTTGAGTTTAGTACCAAATTATTTAGCCCGAACCATTGAGCTACCTGCGACAATCCACTGTTTACTTCGTCAATATTATTAGCGTCATTCCTATTTACTTTAAATATTAAAGATGTGTCATCAGCAAACAGTACAATGTCGCAAATATTATGAATGAAATATGGTAGATCATTTATATATACTAAAAACAGAAAGGGACCAAGGATTGATCCTTGAGGCACACCCATAACTAAGGCCGATCCGGATGACTGCACATCATTAATGCACACTCTTTGAATTCGGCTATCGAGATAAGATGCAACGAGACGAAGTGCATGATCCTTAATACCATAATGACCAAGCTTTAGTAATAAAGTTTCGTGTTGAACGCAATCAAATGCCTTGGACAAATCACAAAATACCCCTATGGCATTTTGTGAGTTCTCCCACGCATCAAAGATATGCTTCAACAATCTTACGCCCGCATCCGATGTAGACCGACCCTTGGTAAACCCATACTGCTCAGGGTGAAGTAAATTATTAAAATTAAAATGCTTGAGCAGTTGATTTAGAATAACTTTCTCAAAGACCTTGCTAAGAGTTGGCAAGATCGAGATGGGTCTATAGTTGTTAGGGTCGCTCTTATCACCAGATTTGAAAACAGGGATCAATTTACTGTACTTCATTAAATTTGGAAATGTCCCTGTGACTACAGACTTGTTAAAGATCTTGGCCATAATAGGTGCAATAATTTCAATAACATTATTTATTAACTTTACAGACATTCCCCATAAATCAGTTGTTTTTTTAATATTTAAACTTTTAAAAGTTTTAACAATATCGTGCGGAGAAATGTGTCTAAATTTAAAATTTACATTGCACTTCATGACTCTGGCCTTTAAAACATTAAGAGCTTCAATTGGGGATGAGTTTATTGAGCTAGTGGTGGAAATGGGTATATTCTGAAAAAAATGTTCAAATACACTCGCCACTTCTGCGTCGGAATTAGTAAACTCATTCCCAATTTTCAGCTCTATGGCAGAATTACGCATTTTATGTCTGCCTACTTCATCTCCTATAACATCCCAAGTTGTTTTTATTTTATTTTCAGAGTTCATTATTTTACATTTAATGTGAAGTGATTTGGCCTGCGCGCAGACATTTCTAAACATTTTCGAATATTTTTTTACATATTCTAAGAATGTGGGGGACTGATTATATTGTTTTTCTGCATACAGATCAAGATGAAAATAAAAAACGTAATATACGATAAAAGTAATAACTCTTTAAAAAAGATATTATGCAATAATAAAGATAAATTAGAAAGCCCGAAAAAGAGTGGTGTTTACAAAATAAAATGTCCTGAATGCAATGATACATATGTGGGTCAGACTGGTTGTAATTTCGAAACCCGTTTTAAAGAACATATGGCCGCTTTCAGGAATAATAAGCCACTAAATTCACATTTCGCGAAACATTTGTTAGAAAGCGGTCATAAAGTTCCTAATGACCATTGTTTCGAAATACTGCACACCTGTGAAAAAAGCTTAAAATTGAATATTTTGGAACAATTAGAAATCATTAAGCATAACAATGGCACCCTCATTAACGATCAGATAAATGTTTCAAGTTCAAGCTTGTTGCACGTGTTCAGAGGTAAAGGTGGGGATGAACCGATTACTATATAACAATGCTTGTTTGCATAACGCTTCGCTTTGCGATTTTGTCGTGGAGTCTATCTCCTGATGATGCCTCGGTTGCGGGGCGAAACAATTGTTGAGTTTGTGATAGTGAACTTGTGTAGTGCTTGTGTATTGTGGTGGAAGTGGTGGAGGCTTGTGCATATGTTTTTTACGAATCCTGCATGTAACGGGTATGAAAAAACGTATAGTCCACTATACATTTAGCACTATATATATTTTTTCTATTTACTGTATCGCGGATTATAGCAAAATAATTTTATTATTACTTTTGTATTATGGATCTCCGCAAAGTAACGCCTAATTCTATAAATTATTTGAAAATCTATTTAGACTAATCTATCTTGATCTTTGGTTACTTTTACTTAGTCAGTTACTGTCAGTATTTCATGCTTCATATTTTAATTTTTTCACCATATGATTGGAATATGTTAGAAGTTCACACAAAATTATAACTAACGTGTTCTTATATAACGAGACGGGATATTAAAGATTTGTAGGACGGCTCTGCCAAATACCAGTTGGATGATTTGGACTCGATGGATCGACGTACCAGAAGGCTCATTTCTGATAAAGCCCTGACCGATACCAAATTGCACAGTCTTTAACATCGGCGCAGGGTTGCCTGTCTAACAGTATTCTACAGGATATATTTCGGAGAGTGTGCTGAACTACTCCATAACCTTGTTCCTCCATCACCATTCTATTGACGCACCACTAGGCACCTGGAAATGTTCCACCCTTACGTTATTGACATCCAGCAAAGGCATCTATTTTTCCCGAGTCATATAATATGGGTATCTTCAAAGCAAGAGCAAAAAGGCATCTTCTAGGGAAGCGCGCTCCATCTCAGACTGTATCATCGCTTACCATCAGGCATGATTACAGTCAAGCACTCGCCTATTACGCATAGGCGTATATAGAATCGAGTGAATGAAAGTCGAAAACAGACTGTATAGATATAGTCCGCTAAGCAAATGAAGCTGTAATAATTCAGCGGGGAGACGGTGCGAATTTTCTAGAGAAGATCATGGGTTCAAACCCCTAGCAGGAACCAGTGTGTTTTTCTTTCAAAACTAAATGTGTCTAACACGCTTTTCTTGAAGGAAAACATCGTGAGTAAACTTGCATATCTCCAGAGAATTCTAGAGTAACCTACGAATCCGCATTGGAGTAGCCTGGTAGATCTTAGCTCCAATCCTTCTCTCCTAAAACGGAGAGAGGAGGCTTATATCCAGCTGCGGTATAGTACTAGGCCGTTACTTTAAACGATTATCTGTGAAATAACGCAGTTTAAAGTAACTTATGACGTAATTACATGTTCCTTATCGCGTAGATATAGTTTGATGGAAGCATAATACCGGCTTTGCGGTTATGGTGCAAACTGTAAACTGTGTGAATTTTTTAAAATAATAGGTCAATACTCGTCTTACTGCAAACTTTATAAGCTATAATTTCATTTGCAAAATCATTTCTATGCAGGTTGCTGCTACCCTGTACAATCTTTGGTTAAAAGATTGATAAATAAATACATTAAAATAAAATCCAGATCCATTAAATTTTATAAGTATGAAACAAGATTTTGAGATCTTCTCGTAAGTATGACAATACTTGTGTTAGAAGATCTCGCTTTTCCATAACACAACTTGTTATATATTATATATTTTCAAAAATTTACAACAAACAATAATAATAAAAAGAAAAAAAAAATTAGGTAACAAACAAACCTGAAATGGTAGTGAAATGAAAGGTTGATAGAGTTAGATTGATAGATTTAATTGATATAAGGTAATCTGTTAATGATTTCGATAACAATAGCATGAGCACGCGCGGCCGATTAAAGTCGTTCTGATTGCAAATTCATACGATACAAAAGATATGGCGTCAATGCTGATATTGCAAATGTACATGTTAGTAGTAATAATTTTATGCCTTATGTTTATGCTTTATGAGATTAATATCGTAAGAAAGCTAGCATCCGAACCCGATAAAAAACTGAAGCTCACATTTTTCTTATTTTATGTATGTCTCTTTGACTTCAATATTCTCTTTAGCTTCTGATCATTATTTGGAACAAAAAACTAATTGGCGTGTAAAAAAATCTTATTGCTAATTAAGCGAACACTTTCCGCTTTCGCTTATAATTTATAGCAGATATATAAAATCGGTGGAGTTAAGTCATAGACTTAGTAGGTAATTTACGTCTTACACGGTAGTCATATAACACACCTGAAGAGGATTGGAAGAACTCAATAAAACTTTGGAAAACAATAAAGATTTCTATGAAACAGTCGTTTCAGATAAATAAAAACTGTGAAAATTAATCGTTACAGTTAAATTAAATGAAAGATATAAAATGGATGACGATATTGATTGGAAACCTAGAGGTAAAGTAGCACTTTAATAATAAAAGGCGATTAACTGTGATATCCAAGCGGTAAGACCGTGTGACTCTCTAAAGACGATCATGGGTTCAATTTGTCAATTTTTTCAAAATTTTTTAATGTATTAGGTTGACCAACAGCTTTAACACTTACATCTATCAAATACATATTCTATTGTAATTGAAAACTAACTCTAAATGTAAAACTAAAGGCAAACACTGCATGCAAATGTAACCTAAAACTACTTAAATGTAACTTACCATTGACTAAAGGCTACAAATTAAATTATTAAATAAATAAGCTAAGATTTTTATGGATTTAGTATCTTAAAAGATGCAGGGAAACATTGAATATTTACGGGGGATTAATTTGATTTTAAATTTTTGTTATTCTGGGGATTGGTGAGTTAATATAATTGCAATTAGTCACACGATTTTCGGTGAACGAAAACATCGTGAAAACAATTTGCATGCATCGTAAGGAAAGCTGCATATCTCTAGAGAATTCTAGGGATATGTGTAACCGACCAATCCGCATCGGAACAGCGTGATATGTACTAGCTCCGATTAGCTCACAATGTTTTCCTTCACCGAAAAGCGAGTGATAAATTGCAATTATCAATTAGACACATACGTTTTAATAGAAAACTCATTGGTGCCTGCACGGGGTTTGAAATCATGATCATCTCTAGAGTCACACGGCCTCACCGCTGGGCCATCACAGCATTTGATACATTCGTTTTTAAGATTATAATAAGACCAGCAATGCCCCGCGGTTTCACTCGCGTACATACCGATCTCGCGGAAGCGGAATCTACTGAGTCCGACTATAGATTTATATTTGTAAATTAACGTTTGGTCCTAGGACTTATTAATAGTTAAGGCAAAGTAAGTTTTAACTGTTAATCGAATTCTTTTAAAAGGTTATATCCATATATATCATTGGTATCCTTCGAATAAGAACTAACTCACCAGCTGCTAGCCCTGTACAAATATAAAAAAAAAGAGACAGTAAGATTGTTAAGAGGAGATTAATGCGATGAGGTTGATCGTCTTAGTCTTCTTCTTTCTCCTACCCTTATCCCAGTCTAAGACGGGTCGGTACAACATGTTTTCCTCTTCCATTCTCTTCTATCATTCGTCAACTCTAGCGCTATTCCTTTTATATGCATGTCATACTTCACACATTCCAACCATCTCTTTTTAGGCCTCCCTCTAGTCACATATCCACCCACATTCATATCCAACACTCGTTTAGTCACATGATTTTCATCCCTCCTATTTAACTTAATTCTTTATTTCGTTTACCGGAAATATTATTGTTTTTTTTTTACCTATTAAGTTCTCTGTTTAAATTTTTAATGGATTTTTTTTTACGTTTATATTGTTCAGTAATTTTTTGGTGCATGCTGTAACACCTTCATAAGTTGTACATTTTAAAATATTTTTTGTTTCTATTATTTTTTTATGTAAGTTTTATATGTAACAACTACTGGATGTCCCAATAAATAAATAAATAATGGTCACTACATTATGAATTTGTTATGGCATTATTTTCCTTAGATTGACATTTTTAAATTCGCTAAATCTGTTGATTGAAATGTCCGATTTTGATAATTTAAAAGTATTTTACAGGTATTGAAACAGTTTTTAATAAAATATTTTAATGAGATAAGGATTAATACAGATATATGAATAAAATGGTTCGATAATTGTCGCACTTTTATCAACTTTTACAATGTAAAAAAGTAGTTATATTGGCATAACTATAATAGTTAGACTTTTTTGTGGAGATATAACGTTTTATAATACAGTAGAACATTTTTTTGTTCTATCATCAAGAGTTTCCGCAGCGCACGCGATGATAGATTTTTACGACTATTTTTTCACACCTTTTACAATTTTATTA
The DNA here is from genome assembly GCA_947086505.1 of Morpho deidamia. Lineage (NCBI taxonomy): Eukaryota > Metazoa > Arthropoda > Insecta > Lepidoptera > Nymphalidae > Morpho > Morpho deidamia. Next base: position 18,422,105 of record CAMTZC010000024.1, read on the forward strand.
GGGATCCCATTTTTTTTTTGAAAATCTAATATAGCCTATGTTGCTCACTGAAAAAGCAGCTTTCCAATAGTGAAAGAATTTTTTTGATCGGTCCATTAGTTTTTGCGTGAAAACATTACAAACATACACACACATATATACACAAACATACAAATCTTACCTCTTTATAATATTAGTATAGATAAGATTACATTCGTTTCATTGTACTAGCGTAAGAAAAATCCTAAAAATAGATTATGCTTATATATTTTATATCTATACGAAGTCCTTGAAAAGAAAGCCTCTATTGAATTCAGCTCTGGTTTCAATGCTATCAAATAAAATACGAAATCGTATAATGCTCAAATATTTATTTGGGTACAAGAGCGTGTCGCAATACATCTTTATTTTCAGTCTTCAGAGCTTTTACTTGCGATTCTTTAATTTTTCACTTCTTATTATAAATGTTTATTATTTATTGATAATGCCGTGTGGTATCCGGCTGAGTAGAATAGACCAACCTCATTACTTACCAAGGTGTCGTAAAAGGTGACTAAGGTAGACCCACTGTGTGGTATCCGGTTAAGTAGAATAGACGACACTCTTTTTACCGAGGAGTCGTAAAAGAAGGTTAAGGTAAGTTGACGTCAGGCAGGCGGCCGGTCGTGAAATAAGTAGCCCAATCATGTGACAACATGTATGTAACATGTTTTAACGATCCCACTTGGAGTGGGATAAGGGCAGGAGGATGATGATTACTTAGTGATTGTTTAAAAAATAATTAAAAGGCTTCTATTAGATGGGTTAAACGTTTAGGTGTTCACTCACTTTTTTTCAGTATGCATAAGTTTCTGCAACCAACGTTGCGGTTTTGTCGTGGAGTCTATCTCCTGATTATGCTTCGGTTGCGGGGCGAAACGATTGTTGAGTTTGTGATAGTGAACGTGTGTAGTGCTTGTGTATTGTGGTGGCGGTGGTGTAGGTTTGTGCATGTGATTTTACGAATCCTGCATGTATCGGGTATGAAAACGGATAGTCTATTCTACATTTAGCAATATATATATTTTCTATATACTTGATCGCCGATTATAGCAAAATAATTTCGTTATTAAGGATTTCCGCAAAGTAATACCCAATTTTATGAATCTGACAACAATTTTAGAATTTATTAAGACTTAAATTTTAATTGATCCATACATAATCTGATTTGATACAGGAAAATTTTTCCGTGTGGTATGCGGCTGAGCAGAATAAACCTACCTCATTACTTACCAAGATGTCGTAAAAGGCGACTAACGTAAATTGACCCACCGTGTGGTATTCGGTTAAGTAGAATAGGCCACCCTTTTTCTTACCGAGGAGTCGTAAAATACGACTAAGGTAAGTTGAGGTCAGGCAGGCGGCCGGTCGTAAAATACGAAGCCAGATCATGTGACATGTTGTGCCGACCCCACTTAGAGAAGGATAAGGGCAGTAGGATGATGATTATTCACATTTATTTTTAATAGTAAAATATCCGAAATATTGTAACTAAAAAAAATTGCTGGTCCATCGGTACGATCAAACTACCGATGATTAAGACCAGCCTGAGGAACCTTCCCGTTTCGTTGTTTTCGTTATTATTATAATTATTTATTTAATTATATTATATTACTTATAAGAACAATGTATAGGTACTTATATTTCCCTCGTAAATCATTCTGTCTATGATTTATAGAAGCACGCCTGCTTCTATAAATCATAGACAACAATAATACTTTGCGGAATTCCATATTACAGGCACTATAACAAAACTACTTCGCTATAATCCGCACGGGTTAAGCGAATGCATGCAAAGCTAATGTGTATGAAGCAGGCAAAATCTACGAACCTTATACATGCAGGACAAGCCACCACACGCACCCCAAGGCTCCTCCACCAGCAACAAAGCACACAAGCAGCACACACACCCACCACCACAACAATCTCGACGATCGTTTCGCTCCGAAACCGAAGCATCATCAGGAGGATAGGCTCCACGACAAAATCGTAATGATCTCGCATTACAATTTTGTTATAGTGTCATTCTGTCTGTGTTTTGTAATTTGAGTTTATCGCTAGCTGACGGACAGACGCGGCACGGGACTTTTTTCAATATATGTTGAAGTTTATATGATAACAAAATTTAAAGCAATATGTATCCATTTATTACTAAATTTTGAAATGAAATGCATTCACACGAAAAATCAAATAGAACTTTCGGTAAATAAATCGCGCAACAAAACGTAACGGCCATTTTTGAAATCAACCGGCGCCATTTTGAAATATGTACGCGGTTTATATTGCCGTGGCGCACGAAGGCGCGATCGGTTCTAAAAATAAAAGATTAATTTCCTATAAAGTCTGTAGGTGGCGAAGCAATATAGAAGTTATTACGATATTTCTGTTAATATGAAATCGGATTTGTTATTGAACTTTATTCAACTTGATTTGTATGATTTCCTCTTAATCTTAGATACTTACTTATTTAGTTTTAACAAGAAAATGAATCGCTCTAAATAGAGGATATTTATTTCAATTCCATTGTTCCTGAACGAACAAGGGGATTTTGTATTCTAAATGTTAGTCAGGTACAAGGTTATAGCAGATTATTATCTGTGAAAGTGTGACAAACAGACACTCGTATCTATATTTCTATACTTAATTTATAAAGCTGAAGAGTTTGTTTGTTAATTTGTTTGTTTGTTTGTTTGTTTGTTTGTTTGTTTGTTTGTTTGTTTGTTTGTTTGTTCCAGGAAGGCTATAGACTATATAACATTACGCGAAAATGAATAGGAGAGGAGCAACAATAAAAAATATTGCGAAAACGGCAACATTTAAAGTTATCGTTGCGTGCGCTAAGTAAACGGTGAAAGTTATTCAAAAATCATGTATTACAAAATTGTTCCCCTCTAAAAGTTATGAATAAAAGTCCCCAATAGCATATGTCTAACTTTTGAGGTTAACCCACTTTAACCATAATTAATATAAGTATTACGGTTTACTCAAATGATAAGACTGCCGTCCACGCGAACGAAGTTGCGTTTAAAAGCTAGTATATTATAATACTAATGGCTCTTCCTTTAGGAAGGCGACAAACATTTACTGCATTGAGTTGTTATTTCCGCAGTTATCGTCGTGTAGACGAAGCGTTATTTGAAAATATTGCATCAACGATAACATGTATAATTCACACTACACGAATCAAAGTTACATGTTCACACAACCATCTCCTGACTTTGCAGCCTTGAGATTGATTGTTCAATGTTAAAAGCTTTTCTGTAAGGTAAATGCATTTGATATCAACTACCGACCCTGGTATGACGTGCTTTAATACCACGTCTCTTACACCTCTAATAACCCTATTCTCAAAGCCTTGTGAACTATATTAGCGCGACTTAGCGAGCTTAGTCGAAATTGTTTTCGTTTTAATCACAATTTGCGAACGGCGTGTGAGTGATACTGCGTTCAAAATGTTTCAGGTTGTTAGATTTACTGCAGTGTAGATTAAAAGTAGGTCATTAACAGCGTATAATTTGTCTTGGGGTACTTTATTTTCATTTTACAGCCAGTGAAAAATGTTGCGAGCGGTTAACGAACGTACTCCCATCCATGGTGAAGGTAGGTTATTTTAAATGTAGTATAAAAGTTTTTAAATTTAACCTATCGTGAGTAGTATTCATAGTTAATAAAGATACCAGCTATACTCACGTCTAATTTTATCTTAGATTTTTATTTTAGAGTTCCCGTCGCGATAACGTCGTGTAAAGAGCTCATGAATAAGTGCCCCGGATGGGTTCGAAACTAGTCGGGCTAATCCGACAAAATTAGACGTGAGTATAGCCGGTATCTTTATTAACTATATTAAAAGTATTTCTGTTACTTTGACCTTCACAATACTTTATCATAATTGAAATTATTAACGTTCAGACAAAAACTGTTTGGTTTTTAATAACTCAAATAAGTCGGTACTTACCTACATTGTTATTTGAGTTAAGGTAATTAAAAGTTATTTGCATAGTAAGAAATTTATTCTTAGGTAATGAGATCGTTTTTTTGTAAATGCTCCTCATTATTATAGAGATTCCGTGATCAATTATCACTCTAGTCTATAATAATTAACTGTACTGGGTGGGCGACCCAACGTGGATGTTTGGCAATCAAAAACCTTCTCTGTTTGAACCATCTCTTAGAAATTAGAATAGGGTTAGATAGTATTCAGATCAGATTCCTATTTTAGTTTATAATTTCATCGATTATTAGGGATGCCTAGTAATTCAATCGTACAGTCTGTACGGCGTTCTTTTGTCCTGCGTTAATATGCGTTCATCTTTGCCCGATCTTCTCCCGTTCTCTCGACGTGTCTAATCTAGCGCAGGACACTTTAACTTCGCCCAAAATATTAGGCTCGGGTACTTGTTTTGTATCTTTTTTCTTTTCTTTTTTTGTATCTTTGTATTGTATCTTTCTTTTTTTACAGCCTTTTTCAATGCCATTTTTTTTCCAAATCGCTATCATTCTACCAATTTAAATTATCTTGAACGCCATAATAAATGTACTTCAAGTATTTAATAAAAGTTAAACTTAACGAACTCAAATTCTTTATAAGCCTTTAAGATTTTTGAAGATTTTTGCCAATTAAACTACTATTGAATGAAACTGGATGGCCAAAGGCACAAACGTATTTATTTTCTCGAAAAACCCGTTTGTCCAGAACCTGTCTTCAACGCATACTTTTGTATTTCGGCCGCATAATGCGAAAAGGACATGGCAACTTTGAAAATCTGGTCATTGTTGGCACTACAGAAGACTAAATACTATGAGGCAGCTCACCAACACGATAGTCTGACCATGTAAAAGAAGCCACCTCCTCATCCAAATTCTATCACACTGCGAGGTCTACTTTAGACTGGAATAGATGGAGGCAGGCAAGATGTGTCGAAATAACCACGTTCCCCAGTAATAAGGGACCGGTTGCAGAAGAAGTATAAAAATATTCTGCTATTTACATAAATTCTTGCTGATGCCATAATCGAGTAACAAGATGGTTACTACTAAGATATATTCAATATTTTAACAATGAGTAGTTTTACAAAATCATAAACCCATTGACACAATTCTATAAAGCATGGAGAATTGGCAATAATAATCTCGTCACTCATGAAGAATTCAGTCGATCGAAATAAACACTTTACGCCACACTATCGTGACAAGAATGCAATTACTGGGGAGTTCACATTTCACATTCGCCACATACCTATTCAGCATCGCTTTATACACTTTAAATCAATTTCGTATTGCCTTGTTTCAATAAGGCCTTCGGAAATGCAGGAGTATCAGTGAAGATCGCACGCTTGGGGAATTCACATATTGTGCATACTCTTCCACCCTTATTAAGTGAAACTGAATCAGTGGCTGATTTAACAATAACTTGTTTATCATCTGTTACGTTTTTTTTCATTATAATTTTTATAAATTAATGTCGTATTTGTTATTTTTATCATTTCTTTATTATAATCTTTACAATTCTTCATTTAAATACTTTGTATGACGTTTATCGTCTTGTAATCAAAAGAGTTGAATTGTTTTTGCTTTCTCTGTACCTTTAAGTTCCAAATAAAAGTTACATCATTTTATGTAATTCGATGAATATATGACGTAAAAATACTAGTGAAAATTATAAAGTATATTCTATATCAAAGTTAATTATAAAATAGGAATTATATTGAGCATTATATAATGATAAGAAAACACGTACTAGGGACATCTCAAGAAGAAATTTATGGTACGGTATTTTCTTCCTTGTTCATTATTTTATTCATTATTTTTTGTATATTTAGGAAAAAAATCTAAACTATATGTAATTAATTCGATTATTACTATATTAAGAAAAGTCATTTTTTGCTTCGTTATAAATTGCCAATTTAAATGCCATAAATATTGAGTATTTCAAATTTAAATTATAGTTTTAATAAAACGAAAATGATGTCATATTTAAACTTCCAGAACTGCCTTTTCAATTACTGATGACCCGGATCACATTTCATTTACCTACCTACATCTTTATTTTCGATTACAAGGATAGTTTTAAAATAATTAATATTCATGAATGTCTTAAGATCACTATTTTTAGATTATTTTTTTTACAGAACGTGTGTTGTATGCAAGGAACAGACAACCCGGGTCGAGACCAGCTGTAGTAGGCGGGAAGGCTATAACTGAAGAGTTAGCAATCGTAAGTTACTAAATACTTTCAATAATAGTAAAACCAGTTATTATTTTTACTTATTTTCAATTGGGGACGCATGTCAGTGCTAAACGGAAGGTCAGTTCCTGTTTACGACTATTCCAACTATTTCCTTATGGTAAACCATGGGTTTTGCTGCTCTCCTTTTATGTTTTAACCTACGAGTTACTTTAACATACCTCATAATATCCCTAAAAGGGGTGTTCATTAATATTATAATATTTTACCAGCGATTACATGCGTTATCTACTCAGCCATAAGGTGAAGACTACTTTTTTTTCTTCTTCTTTTCATCTCTTCAATCTTCTTTTATTCTCATCAATGTCGAGTATTTGTTAACATACTCACTTATTTTGATGGCTGTTATTATTGCCAAGTTTTCCCTGCTTTGAGAGCTACTACTACTAATTAGCTTTGCTGATTAGTTTCTTAGTGTCGAAAGATTTAAGGAACAGCTTTGATTGTCTATACATTGTATTCCTCCATTAATTTTATATTAATTAATAGTGGGCTTTAAGTTGGTCATATACAAGTCTAGAAGATGATTCTTAATATGAAGACGTAAACGACGACCGCGAACCGCTTTCTTTTCGCACCATGAAGTGTGAATTGCATTGGGGTCGTAATGTTTGAAAAGGATAACGTTATATGTACTATAGTTATATGTATATACTCTGTCTCTTTTACTCATATGTTCATAGGATGAATTCCGAACGCTCATTCGGCAACAACTTAAAATATGCGTCTTTGAAAAAGCAAAACAAGTTCGTTTACGTCTTCAATTGAGTCGCAATAAGAGTTCATGATAGGCCTGCTTGTAGTTTATTGTAGCTTGAAAATAAAAACTACTATTTAACTATCTACTTTACTGAATTTACTTGACTACTAAAATCTGCATATAGGAACTACGCCTTACCGCTTTTGGGACAGCATCATGCCCGCCACGTGGTGAATGGATTCACACACCGCTCGTAATGAGACCGGCTGATCAAACCTTGGGATACGGTCTCGCTGCTCCACGAAACGGCACCAGGTCTCTTCTGTCCGCACTGCAAGCCCATATCATCAAGTGGCTGTTGTTTGACTCGAGGCCAATGACTAAGGATAATAAGTCTGCGGAACCACCTGACAGGTACATCTATACACATAACTAGTCCACCCTCCTTTGCTTCGCAGAGTTAGCAGAACATATTATGATATACACCGACATAGCTCAGCGTGTCGCGAAGCTGAAGTGGCGCTGGGCGGGGCACATAGTGCGGAGGACCGATGGGCGCTGGGGTCTTAAGGTGCTGGAATGGCGACCCCGCACCGGAAAGCGCAGCGTCGGTAGACCCCCTACGAGGTGGACAGATGACCTCAAAAAGGTCGCAGGGAGCCACTGGATCCAGGCGGCGCAAGATCGTGAGGTGTGGCGATCCCATGAAGAGTCCTATGTCCAGCAGTGGACGTCCATCGGCTGACGAAGATTATGATATATACGTGATCTGCCATTTACTAATTTTATTATATTAAGATAACTGTCAGGATATTGATTTAAATCAAGATGCTAATGAAGCACATTATGTTAGGCATGAAAAAGAAAATTGTACGTGACTGTTTTCTTAGGAGTAAGAATGGAAGTACTAGAAGGACCAGTTGTTCTTAAAATCTAGTTCTCACAATTATGGACTTTTTTTGTACACTTATAAAAGATAAATAATCCGCCGTGTGGTATCCGGCTTATTAGAATAGACCAACCTCATTTCTTACTGCGGTGTCGTAAAAGGTGACTCAGGTAAGTTGATCCACCGTGTTATATCGGGCTCAGTAGAATAGACCACCTTCATTTATTACCCAGGTATCGTAGAAGGTGACTGAGGTAAGTTCATCCGCCATGTGGTATCTGGCTGAGTACAATAGACCACCCTCATATCTTACAGAGGTGTAAGGCGACTCAGGTAAGTTGACCCACCGTGCGGTATCGGGCTGATTAGAACAGACCACCTTCATTTCTTACCGAGGTGTCGTAGAAGGCGATTAAGGTATGTCAACCCATGGTGTGGTATCCGGCTGAGTAGGATAGAACACCCGTATTTCTTACTGAAGTGTTGTCAAAGGCAATTAAGGTAAGTTGACTCGCCGTGTGGTATCCGGCTGAGTAAAATAGAACACCCGTATTTCGTACTGAAGTGTTATCAAAGGCGACTAAGATAAGTTGACGCTCCGTGTGGTATCCGGTTGAGTAGAATAGACCACCTTCATCTCTTAGTTATGTAGGTGTCGTAAAAGGCGATTAAGGTAAGTTGACCCTCCGTGTGGTTCCGGCTGAGTAGAATAGATTTCCCTCATTTGCTACCGAGGTGTCTTCAAAGGCTACTAAGGTAAGTTGACCCTCCGTGTGGTATCTATCACATTACCCGAGTACAGACATAGTATAAACAGTCTGAATAAAAACCGGTTCTGTACTGTTAATATTTCTATATGATATCATTCCACGCTGTTTCGTTGAACAATTTTTCAAAGCACATTTTCCGTACACCAAACAATAATTCAGAAGGTGTGGCTCCGACGATAGGATAATACTGTTGGGAACAATGTTTGTGGATAAAACTACGGATATTCCGTTTTCAAAAACATTCACTGTTTATAACTAACGGGCTTTTAGAGCGGGAATATTTTAAGTGACGAGAATAAAGTATTTTATCGAACATTTCACATCTCAGCTGCTCTCGATATGGAATTTATGAAAATTAATACGGCAATTACACGATGGCATTTGAAACAATAAGCGTCTAATGAATATTTCTACTTTTCACTTGTTTTTATTTTGTACTAATTGTATTACTTCTTTCGTCAATAACTAAAGCGAATACAGACTGACTTTTAATATGGCTGAATTACCTAAGACTTAGCCACTTTTTGGGACTTTTTTTAACTTTTACTTGTAGATAATATTATACTTCGATTTGCACATACTTTATAAAGTATTTTCTTTATATCTTCCGTCATTTATATCCGTTTAGGCCGCATCTTATTTTTGGATTTAGAAGTGGAAACGTTACTTCGAGAAATTCCATCCTACAAAAATAATGATAGAATCATTTTTCTATAATCCACATTTTCTTTTAAAAAACGTGGTATTCTAGCAAAACGACTGTATCCTACTTAACCGCTTGTTCCCATTAGATGGTCTCTAGTCTGAAGATGTCAATGCAATGATTGACTTTATTATACACCAATTCTTTGTTACATTGGATAATTAAAGTTGATGGGTTTATAACTAAAACTTTGGTCAAGGAGACAATGCCATGAGATTGGTTCCATATATTGATTACATATTATATTCTATTCAAATTTATTTTTTATTAATAAATATATATTATAATTTAATAAATAAATATATATGGGACACGTAAACACACGATCGACTATCCCCAAAATAAGTAACTCAATACTTGTGTTATGGTGATGAACAACTAGTAAATATATTACATATATAATTATTTAATTCATCATCGTTCATTCTCCTGCCCTTATCCCACTCTAAGTGGGATCGGCACAACATGTTACACACATGTTGTCACATGATTTGGCTACGTATTTTACGACCGGCCGCCTGCCTGACGTCAACTTACCTTAGTCGCCTTTTACGACACCTCGGTAAGAAATGAGGGTGGTCTATTCTATGCAGCCGGATACCACACGGCACATACCTTAGTCGCCTCTTACGACACCTCGGTAAGAACGGAGGGTGGTCTATTCTATTCTGCCGGATACTACACGGCGTAATTATTTAATACATACTTAAATACAAATATACACCCAGGCTCGAAGAACCAACAAATTGTTTGTAGAATATGTTGGCCATCAAACCCGCGACCCGCGGAGCTGAAGGCAGAGTCACTACCCACTGCACCAACGAACCCGTTAAAGCTACATTACTTCATTTATCACAGATTATAAAAAAATAACAATTCCATTCGTCAATTATTTTGATAAATTAATATTGAAATCTCAAATTGAACAGTTTTCAAAAATTATATATATTTCTACGGCTGATTTTATCGTTTAAATACCATTCCTCTGAAAAATTACCCCACATGTAAACGGTTACAAGCGTGCCTCAAAATGGAGATCATAATTCTTTAATACGCCGTGCTTTAGAATAAATCTGCAACACGGCACTGCCATATTTTGTTAAAACGGAAACGTTATAGTGTACACATAGAGATTTTTAAAATAAATTTTGTTTTCCCGGTACGAAAGAGTGCACTTTTTTCGAACTAACTTTATGCTGTTAGCCCTAACAGCTTTTAAAGCGTTACAGGGCGGGACGGGCGAGCGCAGAAGCATCGCCGGACCACGGCTTAGGGTGACGTGTAGTGGAGGACTTTGATTAGTCATTGCGACGTCGGAAGGGTGGCGAGAAGCCATGACCGACAGACGTCAGAAAACTGGGACCTGGTCTTTGCCGGCGAAGACGCTGTGTGTGTGTATAACGTGTTTCTGTGTTTGCGATCGATATTTGATCGTCAGTGTTATAAAGGACGCTTTTTGGACCCCTATTTTTTCGGTGGTCACGAGGTCACTTGATTTGTGATTTTGAAATTTATATGGAGAAGAACCAGCAAGAAAATCGGCAGAAACTCTTCTCAATTTTTATTCACAAATTACACACAAGTAGTAGCCAAATCATGTGACAACATGTGTATAACATGTTGTGCCGCACCCACTTAGAGTGGGATAAGGGCAGGAGGAGAATGATAATTTCATAAACACTCGCAGACTAGAAAAACAAACAAATTGTATTTCAAAAATATTAGTCGGCGGGAATCAAACCCGTGACCCGCGGACCTTAAGGTTTATGACCACCAATGGACCAGTCAAAAACTTATTATTACATAACAAATATTCTTACAATATTATCTAATCCAAGAAGTAATAGTTTCAATTAAAATTCAAGTCTGCAAGGTATCTATAAATATTATATGTGATCGATTTTCTCAAAATCTACTAAACAGATTTTTTTACGGTTTTTACTAAAAGGTAATGTAATTCTTGAGGAAGGTTTTTATTAAATGGTATATTTTCCGGAGGGTTTATACCGATTTTGTTGGGAATATCACTAGACCACATTGTCGTAGCCGAGGACAAGGCTAATGTGTAATAATGTAATAGAATAGCCAAGAAATTTCTAGAAGAACACTAAACACAGCTGTAAGTTGTCTATTATAATATAAACCATATTGGTGTTGATCATGAAACCCGATACTAAACTGTTATGACGCCGTAAATTCGGAGTGAACTAAGATGTGCCGGCAGAAATAGTGACTTGGCTTCTATAAATTTTGGCTTTAAAACTTAATATAGCTTTTGTGTATTGTACAGTGTGAATTTATTTCAGTTATATTTTATTGCTTGTTTAAGAGAATTGACTTGGGTACAATAGTTTTTCTTTTGATCAGCATTTTCTTATCAATAATTATATTTTGAACTGATTTTTCAATTACTTGATAAGTTGACAAATAAGTATATCTAATTTCTAGTTAAGCATGCAACGTTATGTAGATCACTAGCTGTCCGGCCACGCGTTACTGTTGCTCAGTCTAGTTTCAAATTCCTCTCGAAACAGAACTCGACACTTTAAAAAAAAGGCTCCAATCGCCACCTAACTTTACAGTATCATCCGCTTGGTCAGTATCAAAATTGGCTGAAATTTCCATTAAAATCGGTACAGCCGTTTTGCCGAGCCTATAAAGGAAATACAGACAAACATTCATTTTGATTATCCAATCATAATATTAACTTAAACATTTTTCGCGTATAATTAGGTACCCATTTGCATAGTTTCAAAAGACGAGTGAATAGGCACCTACTCGGCAAGCGCGGTTCATCTTAGGCTGCATCTTTCGCTTACTATCAGGCGAGATAGCAGCCAGGCGCTAGCCTTACAGCATAAAAAAAAGGTACCCACTAGTAATTGCATTTTTTAAATTACATTTACCGTCGCTGATGTGAATTTATTCTTAAATATATTCTGGAGCAGGCACACCTACATGAATAAAGGATGTAGAAAGAAATAAGAACAAATATATATTGGCTACTTCCTATAAAAACTTTTACCTTACACAAATGGTCTAGAAATAAGAGTAGACCCTGTTTCTATTATTCGAGGCCCTAGAAAAAATGACCATAAATCTTTTTTGTAGCTATCTACGACCTTCTGAAGAACGCCAAGAGGAAGCTCTTTGGAGGGCTTGCAGTGAAGTGATCTGGCGTTGCGGTGGTGGCTTCACTTCTCAGACAGAAGTGAATGTCACAGTTGCTCTGCCAACTACCACCGTGTACGTACCACACAGCGCGCTGTACTATCAGGATGGTATCACTGAAACGGTAAGTTGATTGCAGTTGACATGCAGTTGACTAGACCTTTAAGTAATTGAGATACTATTGACAATCGAAGATGAAGATATATTGTACCGACCCCACTGTGAGTGGGATAAGCGTAACTAAATGATGATTAACCTTTGAAATATGTTGAGACACGTTGAAATTTTTTGTGCATTTCCACAATTATTTATTTTTACTTTAAACTTCTCGAGTCTTTCAACTTTTTTGGAATTTTTTCAAACGACGACAAAATAACCTATGTTGATCTTCCCCATTTTTCTATTTTCGTTCTTATTTAATCATTAAAATACAATTCAAGCGTAGTTAGTTACGTCGACCGCTTTTAGGCAACACGTAGTGTTTGAACAGACACTACGTGTCATTAGACATCGAAAACATATCTTAAAACCTTTTACCAAAATTTTACAGTCTACAATACATTCTACATAAAGTTAAACTATTTCTAATAATTCATAAGATTGCTAGAATGAAAATGTAATCAGAAGACCTAAATATGTCAAAGGGAACCTCTGGATCCAATCAGTGCCAGATTGCGATGTGTAGGAATTCCTTAGAAATCTATGTCCAACAGTGGACGCTCACAACAATTACAATATTTCATCTTACAGAGCTTTATAATCATTGAATGGGTTATTGTTTCAAGCTGCATATATTTGAATTCAAGAGCCTGGAAGACTTGCAAATATTTTTGAAACGGTATTTATATTTGGTAAGTAAATTAAATTTACATTAGTCTCAACAGAAAACATCAGCCGCTACACATAAGACACTTAAATCATTTTCATCGTCCTTGTAAATTCATATTTACAATCGACAAATTCTTCTACTATACAACCTACCTTTTGCAAGATTTTTTTTGTCATCAACTTATACTTTTACTTTTTAGTTATGTTTCAAAATAGCTTTCATGACAGACACAGAGCTCGGAGTAAAATTAAATCTACGCGCTTTGATCATTTCAATTTCTTCATTAACATCCTCTCAACGGTTATGTTAAACTTTTATAATTCTAAAGTTTAAAATGTGCAATTTAAATATAAAGTTGTATACAAAAACCCACTTTCGGACTTTGATCGTGTATAGATTAGATGTCCATCTTGTAAAGGGTTTATCGACACTATCTTTCTGTACGTGTGATCACTACTACAAGGGGCCAAAGAGAATCATTTTTCAAAATTTCTTTCGAAAGTTTAACAGTCTTCTGCAAAAACATAACATTAATTTATAAAAAGAAATAAAGAAGAACTATTGATCTGTTTCATCAAATACAAATATCGACTCTAATTTAATTTCAATAGCTCCTGCTTAGCGCTTTGTAAAAGTACGTAAGTCGTTTGTAGGTTTGGGTAAAAGATTTATTGATATATTAAAACTCCCCAATCAAATTTAGGTTTGCCATTACAGCAGTTCACAACAAAGTTTAAAAGGAAGCTGATACAAAAGCCTACTGTATTGTTGAGGATTACTTAGACGTTAAGAATACGTGGATATAGCTACTCTTCGACCCTGTACAAGACATCAATAACTATATGTAACTAGTAAAGAATTATTCTTTGAAAAGAGCAAGCGCGAAGTTTCTTTCCGGCTCTTTTCTATGTAGGGACAGCTTACAGAACCACCAATAGAGTTGACGATTCAAAATCATTTGTTCTCTAGTTTGCTTGAATAAAAAAAAATAATTTGAATTTTGCACATTTTCATGCAATTTTCATACATAATCCGCCTTCACCAATTTTCATATAATACTTGCACTAGTAAGAAAATGTTTCGTTCAAAATATGACATAAGGATGTGGTCCAATTTGTTTGTATTACACCCGATGTAACAAATAAAGCCGTTCTCCATTAGAAATACAAAGCGAATCTACATCAACGTTTCCTTTATGCCAAGTTTGTCTTTCATTATAACATCCATTCACAATCTGAACGCTTCCTAATGGCTAAAGTTCTAAGCAAGTCGACAATGCGAAAGTCTTAAGACTTAAGTCCCTGCCTTTAAGAAGCTTCGCGGATTAACTGTGTATGATTTTTCGGAAAGTTTCCGGTAATCTTAAACTCGATCGTATTAAGATGATTAAATTGGCCGTATTCAAAATTAGGCTTCAATCAATCAATCAATAGAAATATTCTGTATTCAAATAAGCTTTTTCAAGCACTTTTAATCGCCAAGAATGAATACGATTAATGAAGCTACAGCTGGTTCGTAATGTTGCTTCTACCGAGAAGAACCAGCAAGAAACTCGACGGCCAATCTTTTAAACAATTTTACTTTTTGATGCTAGAAGGATTTTCAAATCCAGGTACTTTTTTTATCTTCCAAATAATCTTCAATTTTGTAATATGCTTTACGTATAAGTATATTACTTACACTTAATTTAGACTTGGTCTAGTATGAATTGCGGTTTTTTTTGTAGAAGCGAATACCTAGACCAACGAATGGGTAGCTAACTCTGCTGAGTTGCGACACAGGAATCAAGCTTATTGTGATATGATATACATCAAATTTCGTCTTATACATGTCTGTTAGAACATAGAAGTTGAGTTTGTGATAGTGAACATGTTTAGTGCTTGTGTATTGTGGTGGAAGTGGTCGAGGTTTGTGCATGTGTTTTTACGAATACTGCACGTATCGGGTATGAAAATACGGATAGTCCACTATACATTTAGCACTATATATATTTTCTATTTACTGTATCGCGGATTATAGCAAAATAATTTTATTATTACTTTTGTATTATGGATCTTCGCAAAGTAACACATAATTCTATAAATTATATAAAGCGTAGTTAAGTTTATAGTAACGCAAACTTGGAAAACAGCAATTAACTATGGAGATAAATAATTTAGCCCATATGTCAGATCCGAACCGCTTAATATAGAAATTATACAAAATACCCTGAAAACAAACAACCCAAACTTTTGCATTCATAATGTTGGCAGTCTGAAAGTAATTAAAGACAAGTTAAACTAATTTCGCGCTACATCGTTGAAAAGTGCTGTCTCCAATTCCTTAGTACTTAGTTACTTAATTAAGCGATGTTTAAAACGAGTATCACCTGGTACACTTTATTTACTTCCATTATGTAATAAAAATCAACTATAACATGAAATACTGTAGCTATATATCATATAAAAGCCACTAGATATTAAGTCGTTGAATACTAAACAATACCAAATTGTTGTCTATCTATATCTATACATATTATAATACAAAGTCTCCAAAAGCAGTCGGTCTATATGTTATCAATTTTCTCAAAATCGGTACGGTTTTTAATAATTTAATTATTCTCAATCGTAACGCTCTTGACAGAGCGGTCGTGATCGGCATCAAGTAGTGGATTTGATAGGAGCTGCTGTTATGCGCACAATGTCACATGTGTATTCACAATGTCTCGCCATTTTCGCCGGTTTGCAAATTTTCCCTGGACAACGAGACGTTCGATGGACTGGCTGCCCCGTCTTGATACGTGTCCAAAAAATGAGAGTATACGTACCGTGGAAAACAGACCTGCTTAATACCTAGCTCTTGGAGTATCCGTAATTTGATCCATCGTACCCCAAGCATTCTTCGCCAGCACCACATTTCTAGAGCATCTATCTTCTTCCTCTCAATTTCCCGGACTGTCCAGGTTTCTGCAGCGTATAAAAATATGTGTAAGATTAAGGTTCGCACGAGCCTGGTCTTCGTGGCTTTCGTAAAATTTTTGTTCCTCCATATTTTCTTAATTCATTTTTCAATAATTTAATAAAGATGTGCAATTCTTCCGGAAGATATAACTTAATAGTACAGTTACCGTTTATATAAATTGTGTTGCAATGGTCGCGTGGTTGTAAATCATGCCTGCTGGGAGCTTTACACGTGTACGCCGCATAAGCCAAGAGATACACTAAAGTAATGTACTAGAGAATCGTAGATTTAGAAAAGTCCGCGATAGCATGTCTCTATCTATATATGTTATGTTTATATATGTTCAAATTCAAATTCAAATTCAAAATATTCTTTATTCAAGTAAACTTGTAAACAAGTGCTTTTGAATGTTAAGAAATGAATGTTAAGTAGGCTTTCTGGATCAGCCTTCCTTTAATAGTTTTTTAAACTGCTGTAATGGCGAATCTCGTTAAAACCATAAAATTTATACTATGTGTAAAAAAATGATAACCCTCAGTTCTATTTATTTGTTAGTTCTTCCTCACGTCCGAACGGAGCAATAACGGGGCAAATAAATCGCAAACAAAAGCTTAATATGTCAATAAATAAATATAATAAATGAAGCGTCGGGGATAACTTTCTATTGCCGGTGTACAGTTAATTAGTTAGTAATCAGTTTGTCATTAGTTTCAGGCGGAAGACGGCTCCGGTTCCCTGCTGTTGTTGTATGCCTGCATCTTGTCTAGAGGATGTGACGAGTAAGTATTGTTACAGATGTAAACGAGAGAGACTTGACTCATCTATCTTTATCACAAGTCACAAGTACACTAGCTGTGCCAGCGGCTTCGCGAGCGTGGAAATCAGAGTGCCACAATTTTTTTCTAGAATTTTTAAATAAAAATAGTTTTTGTGAGTTAATAATAGACACCTGCTATCGCGGACTTTTTTGTAGTATTTTTATAGATCTACAATTGTCTATTACATTACTTTAGCGTATCTCTGCTGGTTTACGCAGCGCACGCGACTATAGCAGCGAGCGAGTTTTTTAGCAACTGCGCGCTCTCTGCAACACAATTTACATAATACCAATATGTACTATTTACTTAAACCATCGGCAAGTATTGCACTATATTTTGGTGAAAACCGTAAAAAAATCCGTTCAGTAGATTTTGAGAAAAGTGATTACATACAGACAGACAGCTTTTTGGGACTTTGTTTTATAATAAGTGTAGATAGATATGTGTATTCGCACTGTATTAGGCATCCAATACACATTAATAATCCTTACAAGTATTATAAATGCGAAAGTCTGCCCGTAACACAAAAGTAATAGTAAATTATTTTGCTATGATCCGCGATCAAGTAAATAGGAAATACATATAATGCTAAATGTAGAGTGGACTATTCGTTTTCTGATGATGCTTAGGTTGCGGGGCGAAACGATTGTTGAGTTTTTGGTAGTGAACGCGTGTAGTGCTTGTGTATTGTGGTGGCGATGGTGGAGGTTTGTGCATGTGTTTTAACGAATGCTGCACGTTTCAGATATGAAAACGATTAGTTCACTCTACATTCAGCATTATATATATTTTCTTTTTACTGTATCGCAGATTTTAGCAAAATAATTTTACTATTACTTTTGTATTATAGATCTCCGCAAAGTAACACCTAATTCTATAAATTATTCTGTATCGTTTTCGCGGAAAATCCGCTGTACCAATATAGATGAAATTTGGCACAATTAATGCTTATATACAGGGTTATAATATATGGGCAATAAAAATCCCGTCTTTTCTGCATCAATTTAAGCGTTAATGTACTCTCAACTTTACATGTTTACTTTATGTTTATGTTTGTTTGCAGTGTAAAGAAAGACCTCGATGGCAAGCTTACGTACCTCGTCTCGACGCAAGTAGAGGGTTCCCTGAACGTGACCACTCTCCTCCTGACGGGGCGTGCGACACCTTATTTGCATAACGGAGTGCAATATGTTGGGGATGAAGATCATTATGTAAATCTCCTTGTGAATTTAAAATTAAAGAAATAGGCATACTTACGATTATATCATAATAAATAAATAAATATATTTACACACACGGTCGCCCGTCCCCAAAGTACCTCAATACTTGTGTTATGGGTCGCGGACAACTGGTAGATATACTACATATATAATTTCAAATACATACTTAAATATAAATAAACACCCAGGGTCGAAGAACCAACAAATTGTTTATAGAGAATGTTGGCCCTCGGCGGGAATCAAACCTGCGACAGGGTCACTACCCACTGCGCCAACGGGTCAATCAAAGTATAGTACTTAAACTATACTTAAATGTTTTAGTACAATTCGCATTGCAAGAAAATATATATATATATATGATTTGGCTAGGAATTTAACGATCGGGCGTCTATCAGACGTCAATTTTCCTTAGTCGCCTTTTATGAAACCTCGGTAAGAAATGTCGGTGGTCTTTTCTACTCAGCCGGATACCACACGGCGGTTCAACTAACTTTACTCGCCTTTTACGACACCTCGGTAAGAAATGAGTGTGATCTATTCTACTCAGCCGGATAGCACACGGCGGTTCAACTAACTTTACTCGCCTTTTACGACACCTCGGTAAGAAATGAGGGTGATCTATTCTACTCAGCCGGATAGCACACGGCGGTTCAACTAACTTTACTCGCCTTTTACGACACCTCGGTAAGAAATGAGGGTGATCTATTCTACTCAGCCGGATAGCACACGGCGGTTCAACTAACTTTACTCGCCTTTTACGACACCTCGGTAAGAAATGAGGGTGATCTATTCTACTCAGCCGGATAGCACACGGCGGTTCAACTAACTTTACTCGCCTTTTACGACACCTCGGTAAGAAATGAGTGTGATCTATTCTACTCAGCCGGATAGCACACGGCGGTTCAACTAACTTTACTCGCCTTTTACGACACCTCGGTAAGAAACGAGTGTGATCTATTCTACTCAGCCGGATAGCACACGGCGGTTCAACTAACTTTACTCGCCTTTTACGACACCTCGGTAAGAAACGAGTGTGATCTATTCTACTCAGCCGGATAGCACACGGCGGTTCAACTAACTTTACTCGCCTTTTACGACACCTCGGTAAGAAATGAGGGTGATCTATTCTACTCAGCCGGATACCACACGGCGGTTCAACTAACTTTACTCGCCTTTTACGACACCTCGGTAAGAAATGAGGGTGATCTATTCTACTCAGCCGGATAGCACACGGCAGGTCAACTTACCTCACTCGTCTTTTGCGTCACCTCGGTAAGAAATAAGGGGGTTTTCTATTCTATTTAGCCGGATATCACACGAATTTGTTTTACAATAATTTATCCAATATGTAAAGTCCTATATCTAAGCCTCAATTGATAAAAACTTCCTCAATATCGCTGCAGTGATTTCAGTTGTGAAACAAATTTGAGAATTTATTGTATCATTACTCAAATATAATAGTTTTACTGCAAATTAATCTCAAAACTTTCATTTCTTTTAGGCTATGCCACAATTCGGTGTTTTGTCAAGAAGTTCTGTCGGTCTTCTCGTGTGGTTCGGGAACGATGAAAATATTACGAAGAATATCCCGAAACAAAATCCAGGTTCCCGTTTGAAGACACCAGCATTGCCTATTTGGGTATCTTCCATCATCATAACTACATACTATCAAATTCAAATTATTCTTTGTTCAAATAAACTTGAAAACAAGTGCTTTTGAATTGTCAACTCTACGTCTGTTGGGGAAAACTGGTCCTACCGAAAAGAGCTAACAAGAATCTCGGCGATTATTCTTTTGTCATAGCTATCTTGTATCAAGGTCGAAGATATCTATGGAATTCTCACAGTATAGTAATAGGTTACAAATACAAATAGTACAAATAGTAATAGCTTTCCGTATAAGTCTCCTTTTAGTAGTATTTTTAAACTGCTGTTTTATATAAAAAAAACTAGTCGTATCAGACACTACGTTCTAGTCAACTTAATTGTTAAAATCCCCTTAATTATCTATTGTTTTTTTCTGTTCCTGAAAGAAAACAAGAACTTTTGCAGGGTGCTTTGCATCATGTTTTTCGTATACATATGTGCTCTCGATAGAGAAACCCACGCTCTTTTCTGAATTATACTAAATCTTTTTGTTCATTATTTTTATTCTACTTATATAAAGAAGAGTATATTAAAAATTATTTTTCACTTTCTAGTTCGGTGTGATTTTTTTTTTAAATATATGCGACAAATTTATGAATTTTTATATATTCATCGGCTCTTGATAAATGTACAAAGTGAGAATAAAATCTATCCGTTGAAAAAAATTGATAGCTTATTAATGATAAATATTGGTGTAACCTACCAATCCGCATTGGAGCAGCGTGGTAGGTCTTAGCTCCAATCCTCTCTCCAAAAACGAAGAGAGGAGGCCTATGCCTTGCAGTGGGATAGTAACAGGCCGTTGAAAAAAAATCTGGGTCAAACTGAGCTCAATCTAATCGGTTACTTACATATACACTGAAACTTATAAAAATCTAAAATCTTATAAAAATCTGTTACACATCGCTTAAATGATTGTGTGTGTGGTGGCAGTGGTGGAGGTTTTTGCATGTTTTTACGAATCCTGCATGTAATGGGTATGAAAAAACGGATAGAACACTATATATTTAGAACTAAATATATTCTCTATTTACTGTATCGTGGATTATAGCAAACTAATTTTTATTATTACTTCTGTATTATGGATTTCCGCAAAGCAACGCCTAATTCTATAACATATTTAAAATAATGTAGTGTAAACGTCCATAATATTAAGTCCATAATATAGTATGTTAATGATAATTATTATATTTGACAAAAAATTTCAATGTGGGTAAATCTTATAAACAATCTGTAACACGTCGCTTATAATCTCATTCTTCACATTTCTTTATTCACCCATGTCGTAACTCAATCGTCAATAACAGTAAACAGAAAATTTGAAAAAAGCACCACTCTCTATGTTTTTGAAAAATTATTTTTCCCTTTTAAGGTCACATGCTGCTCGGGACACTACGGTGTCCTGTTTAACACGAATCGGGAATTGCTTAGAAATTATCACGCCGAACGAAGGTAAGTATATACTTAATCTTATTCCTTAGAGTCATCAACATCATCCTCCCCTTTTCCCACTCTAAGTGGGGTCAGCACAACATGTTGTCACATGATTTGGCTACGTATTTTACGACCGGCCGGCAGCCTGACGTCAACTTACCCTAGTCGTATTTTGTGACGCCTCGGTAAGAAAGAGGGTGGTCTATTCTACTCAATCGGATACCACACAGCGGTTTTTTATTCTTTAGACTCTAATTTTGATTAAAAAATTGGGATATCGTCATCTGGTACCTGTGCCCACGACTTTACTGTCGTGGAAATCAGTGTGTTACAAATCACAAAGTTTTCCCGCGTAAATCCTGACTCCGCGAGATGTTCTACCTTAGATAAGAACAGTACTATCTTTTAGTACAAGCCATACAAAAATCCGTTCATACATTACATATATATTTAACAACCTCGTAGACTTTAATCTTCTGAATATAAACATTTAAGAATTTCTCCGGCATTCACTCAGATGTATTGCAATTCAGACTCTATTCCCTTGACCCAAGGTTCGATATCCACTACTACACTTGCGGCGGCTGCCACGTCCTCCTCAACGTTGACACTCGAGCCCACGAAGACACGTCCCCGCTGAGAAATGACGACATCAGCGCCACTCCACTCGAGAAACTTATTCACACCAAGTAAGAAGATCATCTTTAAACATTTACTTTATCTTTAAACATAATTTTCGAAATTTTGAGCATAAAAGTAGTTATTGTGAGTTAACCGTGAGAAATAGAGACATGCTATCCAGGACTTTTTTGTAGCAGTTTTATAGATCTACAATTCTCTACTACATTACTTTAGCTTATCTCTGCTGGTTTAAGCAGCGCACGCGATTAAAAATCACAGCAAGCAAGTTGTTTAACAACTGTGCGATCTCTTCAACGCAATTAACATAATACCGATATGTACTATTTACCTAAACCATCCGGAAGTATTGCACTATTTGTTGGTGAAAACCGTAGAAAAATCCGTTCAGTAGGAAAGAAAATGGATTACAAACAGACTTTTATAAGAAAATGGATTACAAACAGACAGACAGCTATTTTGAACTTTGTTTAATAATAAGTAGAGATTTATTTTAAATTCAAATTGTTCTTTATTTAAGCTTTTACACGCACTTTTAAATTGTCACATTACAAGGAAGCTACCTACGACTGTTCGGAAAGGTGCTCTTACTGAGAAGAACCAGCAAGAAACTCAACAATCACTCTTTTCAAAAATAGATATTAAAATAGTATATAAGTTTGACAAAACAATTTTTTTGTTTAGCAGCTAAGCCTTGAAAGAGTAACAGATAGGTTTTACATTTATTAAGTACAATAAGTTGGATAAATACTTGTCAACAAATATTAGACCGGGTTTGACTCAATTGATGCTTCAACAATCCTAAAAAGCTGAGTGATATTTGAGCCAATACAAGCTCAGTAAACATCGGAATACGGAACTTCTTGCTACTACAATAAAAAACAAAAGCGCGTGTGATCTATTTTGATTTACGTTAAACCTTAAGATATACTATTTGCGTCACTAGAAAAGGGAATAATAAAAACATATATATTTTATAATACCCTGGCGCAAAAGTATAAAATAAATTAAAAGAATCAATCACTTCACTGCCTGAAGACATCTTTGAGATATGTATTTCAGATATTTCTAATGTAATATAAACAAGTCAAATTAAAAATGCTTTAAATAACATTTTAACAAAATTTCACGTCCCTACTGTTGAGGAATTCCTTCGTCTGGAGGCAATACTGCCAGCCGCATCAGGTCATGCCAGTACGTAAAATTTCGGCTCAATCAGACACCGGAAAGTGGGTCAAAGTTAATTTGCAAGAATCCACCTTCACATTCATTGCAAATTAAATAAAGCTTTTAAAAATATATATATATAGATAAAAGCTAAGAGGTCAGAGAGAAGAATCAAAGATATTAAACGACTATCTCAAATTAAACATAAACTAATACAAGAAAAAAACATCAAACGACGAAAGCAAGATTCAATTTGAAATGAGCAACTCACATCAGTAGAAAGTGGCACATAAAGGAAAAATATTCTTAAATAATTAGGATGAAGGTCTACAATTGGTATAATGTAAAATATAAACATACTAGATTATGCCCGCGGCTTCGTTCGCGTGGAATTTGGTCTGTCACATCAAGTTTCGTGGCAGATCATTTTAGGTTTAATTTTTTTTACTTTATATAAAAAAATATACTTATTTAGTTACTCCTACATCCAAAATTACAGATTTCTAACTTAAAAACAAAAGGATTCCATACAATCTTCGCGTCCCGCATATAAGGCACTCTATGGCGCTCCATTTCAGTAAATCATATCGTGATAACTTTTAAACTATTCGGCCAAATTACTTAGTGTAAACAACAAAGTTTATCGAAATAAAATACTAAAAGTGGAAAATGCATTGATTTTTATAAGAGTGTGATAAATATACTAAAAATATGCATTATAAAATAGTATCTAATTTAATTCACTTTATAATTCACAATTTTGGTCATAGTGGCTTCCACATAAAAGGTAGATATATGCTGTCACGCACTTTTATTTAGAACTATTCAAGATCAAAAATACTACGGTACATCATCATTGTGTAACTGCAATGGTTTAGGCAGCGTACGCCAAGATAGCTCTCAGAGGCCAGATTTTTTCCGACTTTATTGAAATGTATCGTTATATTACATAAAATCATTACAAATTGTAGCCTATATGTTATTCTGATGTATAACCTATATGACTGTAAAGTTTCATCCAAATCCGTCCAGTAGATTTTTCGTGAAAGAGTAACAAACATCCATCCATACTCACAAACTTTCGCATTTATAATATTAAGTAGGACTAGGGCTGACTCTAAAAAAACCTAATCTGTAAAAGTCTTTCGCTCAGCTGATTCTTAAAAAAACTTGTTTCCACTTTGTCTTAAGAAGACGTAGTGACACAATTTGGCTTAAACTTACGTTTTGGAGTAAAAAATGAGTTAACATTTTACAATGGCTGAAATTATTAAATTAACTTTTGTAGTTTCAAACATCTTGGCAAGTTAATGTGGCAATGAGCCAGATATACTTGGCTTTGGGTCTCACCCTTGGTTTAAACTGGTAAACTAATTCTTTAACTGTCTCTGAAAACTAATTTATCTGATACTTTAAGTTTAATGTCATTTACAAGGCATCTTATAGGATATATGGAGGAATATATAAAATAATATGAAGTCCTTGTTGTACCTAATTGTAGATATCGACTTCTGTATTTCTGTGTCGCGACAGCAGAGTGAATAACTTATTCGTTGGACTCGGTATTCACTTCTACAATAAAATCCACAATCCATATTAGACCAATCTACAGAAAGGTTTAAATTAAGTATAAGTAATATGGTTATAAATAAAGCATAATAAATACATAATTGAAGATTCAAGCAAAACCACAAAATACAAAACCTAACGAAACGATGAAGCAAAAGTAATAATAAAATTATTTTGCTATAATCCGCGATACAGTAAATAGAAAATATATATAGTGTTTAATGTATAGTGGACTATCAGTATTTTCATACCCGATACGTGCAGGATTCGTAAAAGCACATGCACAAACCTCCACCACTTCCACCACAATACACAAGCACTACACAGTTTCACTATCACAAACTCAACAATCGTTTCGCCCCGCAACCGAAGCATCATCAGGAGATAGACTCCACGACAAAATCGCAAAGTCGTGGAGTCGTGGAGCCTATCTCCTGTGCTTTTACGAATCCTGCACGTATCGGGTATGAAAATACTGATAGTCCACTATACATTAAACACTATATATATTTTCTATTTACTGTATCGCGGATTATAGCAAAATAATTTTATTATTACTTTTGTATTATGGATCTCCGCAAAGTAACGCCTAATTCTATAAATTATAGAAACGATGAAGGTTCATTTTTTGATGGACGAACGAAAATCTAACTCAAAAGTAATAATAAAATTATTTTGCTATAATCAGTATAATATGCAAAATAATTGTATTATTACTTTTGTATTATGGATCTCCGCAAATTAACGCCTAATTCTATAAATTAAAATCTAACTCAATAAAATAAAGCTATGGTAGATGAAATGATGGTATAAAAAGTGAACTAAATTTAATATCCTATCCATATTAACAAAATAATGAAGTAAAAAAATACCTTTTATTTAATACTTACCTGAATTCTAACAAAGAATATTTTTTACACATAAATTAGACTAGACTAGTATAGTCTTTGCAGTATGCAAAGCAAAATATGTAATCTGTTGTAACGACATGGCGAATAGTTTCAAAAATAAAGAGCAAAACAAAGTGTATAACGCGTCGAATCAGACGGACGTACGGACGGGGAAAGAATACAATTGACAGAATAGTAACTTTATTGTCACTTATAACAGAGAGTATCGCAGACGGGCCCTTCACAACATTCCAAGAATGGATGTACTGGAAATGCACCCTTTACAGGCGTAGTGTTCTAGCAGGATGCACTTTAAACCAAAGAAATCGATAGGTGATGTCGATCTATGAACATTTTGTATAGGGACTTCTTATGTAACTACTAAAGCACCACTATAAAGCGGATTAAAATACTAGTGGCGCCATCTGTTATTTCAACAAGGAAAATACGTGCATAATTTATGTAACTAGTACGTTATGTAAGTGTTTAACAATACTATAACGTTCTCTTGAACAGAGATATGATATTTCAATGCGAATTTACGATATTGTTCTTTACTCAAGTAGACTGTTTACCGTCTTCTGAATTGCCAAATGTTTTTAAAGAAGCTACCCACCATTGACTAAGCACTATGTTGAAGCATAGTTTTAAAATCCTTTATAAACGTGTACAGAAAAGTCTAGATATTTTTGAAGATTTTTTGGAGAATTAATTGAATTAGAGTTGTCAAATCACCAAAAAATAGAATTTCTAAAACGGGACTCGTACAATCTAAACTCTTCAAGCTGTCCACATAGATGGTTTGTACAAACACTAATTGTGTGCCCTGTTTCAGGTGGCAGGAAGCCAAGATCACCTGGTCTGGCTCTGTGCCCTTTGCGGCCGACTCACCGAACTAACGGCTTGGCGTCTAATTGCTTTAGTTATTGCGTTGTGCAATTGCGCCGGTTATTTAGATATACATCTAGACGAATATAATTCTCACGCTTAGTAGTAAATCAAAGTGACTTAATTCAAAATTAGACTTAATAGAGTTAGATATACTGTAATTCTTATTTCAATGCCATCTATGACATCATGGTATGATAAACTAATAAAAAAAGCTAGTGTTTTCTTGCCCTTTTAATTTATAGTTATTGTCCGAATAAAGTGATGAAGAATTTGCCTTGTTTTTCTATTACCAATTCTTTAAAGTGTATGTGATTGTGTGTCCGTGTTGGCTTGTCTGAAAGCCAGGTGAAACAGCAGCAAGATTCAGCACAACACATACCATTGATGTCCTTAATATTACACCCTCGCCGTACATCCTCGGCCAGTCAATTACTCGCAGACATTTCTATGATTTCACGATTTAATTCAATAGACATCATTTTCTTCAGACCCATTTTTTTTAAAATAAACTTGATAATATTTTGTAAATGTACAAAAAGGTCAAGGTGTGTGAGGTCTAGTCTGAGAAAGGAGAAACTATTAGTTCAATGCATACGACACCAATGTTCACGATCACGACGAGGTCATGTGCAGCGGGCATCTCAGATCTTGCTCGCACCTCAAAACACTCGTCTATCAGGGCACTCGTATCTTAAGGTACCGCTGTACTGTTACTATTTAACAGGGTTTCAAATACTTACATAATACGGTTTGTATGCGTTATAGTTTGTCCAAAATATGGCAGTTAGAAAGTGGTCCACGTTTTAATGGCCACGATCGGGATGATATCCGAACTTTGTCGTATAAATTAACCAAGTTTAATAAAATTTTACTGGCACCAATCTTGTCCGCTACGGACGGCCAGTCCGGGTAATTAGCGATTGTTATGGTTTTAGTACAGAGTACCTTTAACATCCAGAGAGTATAAAAATCAGTTTAAAAATTGTAACCTAGAATGTTGCTTAACCCTGAACCTGACCGAGAAGATTTTGTTTTTTAAAATATATACTCATATTTTAAAGTCTGCCTATCTGTTAGTTCTATCATCGCTTTACGATGTACGTAACACCCTGAACAGGTCTGTATATCTCTTAAGAATTCTAAAGACATATATTAAGTGCCAATTTCCAGCTTCCTAGCATGACTTAGGTCATTATGACCTATGATGGATATCATGTCATAAGAATTTTCTTTAAATATAATATCTATTAACTTTTTATAAATATGGTGGTATCCGGCTGAGTAGAATAGACTACCCACATTTCTTACCAAGGTGTCGTAAAAGACGACCAAAGTAAGTAAACCCGCCGTGTGGTATCCGGCTGGGTAGAATAAACCACCCTCATTTCTTACTGAGGTGTCGTAAAAGGCGATTAAGGTAAGTCGACCCGCCGTGTGGTATCCGGCTGAGTAGAATAGACCACCATTATTTCTTATCGAGGTCTCATAAAAAGCGACTATGGCAAGTTGACCTACCGTCTTTATAACATGTTTTGCCGACCCCAGAGAGTGGGATAAAGGCATGATGATGAAACTTTTTATAAATAACTACTCGCCATATTATTTCTTGCAAAGATATTATATTCTTCCTTTCCTTCAACCGATGGTTATCACTCCTGGACTCTAATGGCAATTTTTTTCATATAAATTATAATTGATTTTTGTGTACCTATTTCTTCAAGGATAACAAATTTCTAAACAAAAATGGGTTAAAAAATTATGTTCTGTGTAAATATTATCTGTGTAAAACGTTTACAGACAAATTCCATGAATGGTAGCACTTTGCTCGGACTATACTGATTTATTGCAGGAGCCGGCCATTTTGCCATTGTTCCCGCCAATTATTTGTATGATTTGGATGGTTGTGACGTATCTCCATCCAAACATAGCTATCAAGGGTCCTTTAACGGGTGTTGTGAATGTGTGTTGGAAGTTTGGAGGCACGTACAAGTAAGAACATACCGTTGTATGTACCGTCTTGTCTAAGAAAGATAATCTATAACATGGTTTGACACTGCTCCAACCTGTGCTGATATTGGCCACATAGTTTGGGGTTTCTCGGCAGTTTTTAAAATAACTGATTGAAAAACACTTAAAAATTGGTGAAAAAAAAACCCCTTGTATTGTTTACCTAACTCAGAAGTACGTAGAAACCCGTATATTCATTGGCACGGGTTCCTACGTACTTCTAGATAAGCGTCGATGGGACAGCCATATATCTGCCTGGCCGGTAAACTTCGCTTCGACGCTTACGCAGAGTCCCTTAGCAAAAAGTTCCAATCAACAGGCATACGTACCGTAGCGTCACAATATATTATATTGCTTTTATAATATTTATTTTATTTTTCTGACAATAATCTTTTAGTACAAGTTTTTAGCCCTGTCCCTAATAAGTTATTGTATATCAGCATGGGGTGGCGCAGTTATAACTCATTTTATATTGATTGAAAGAGCTCAAAGAGCTTTAATAGAGGTAATGCTTAGTAGACCGCGGCTATTTCCTACCAAAGAGCTATACAGAATCTCTCAATTAGTCACCGTTCGCCAAATATATATTAAAAGCATTACAATGCGCTTTAAAACGTACAATTTTCCACAAATGTCCTCATCACCACGGCGTCGAATATAAATACATTTACCAAGAAGAAACACAAACTTTGGTCAAAGACAATACAGTTACTTAGGTCCATTTTTTTTATAAGAATTTAAACAGAAGGCAAAAGGTTTATCATCTTAATAGATACGAGTCATATGCATACGTGTAAGACAAAATTATATGTATATAAAAGATCTACGAGAGGTCACAAAAAGCTTGTGATTCCTGCGTGGCGACTCAGGAGAGTTAACAACTTATTACATGGTCTCGGTATTCGCTTCTACAATAAAATTTCTCAATCAATACTAGACCAGTCTATCAAGTCTAGACCAATCTAGAAAGATTTAAAATAATTGTAAGAAATATGCTTCTACGTAAAGCATAATACAAAATTAAAGATTATGGATGATTAAAATGCCATGACGACAGCAGTTCAATAATGTAAAATTGGAAATGCTTAAAAGATCGTTCACCGAGCTGGTTCTTCTCGGCAAGAGCAACAATTTTGACTGGCCCGTTGGTGCTGTGGGTAGTGACCCTACCTTCAGCCCCGCAGATCGCGGGTTCGATTCCTGCCGAGGGCCAACATTTTCTATAAACAAATTGTTGGTTCTTCGAGCCTGGGTGTGTATTTGTATTTAAGTATGTATTTAAACTTATATATGTAGTATATCTACCAGTTGTCCGTCACCCATAATATAAGTATTAAGTTACTTTGGGGACGGACGACCGTGTGTGTAAATGTCCCATATATTTATTTTATTCCGAACCAGCTGTAGCTTCATTAATCATATTGATCCTTTTTTTAAATTATTTTTTTTTAACAAGTTTAGTCAATTTGACTATGTCACTCCCGTGTAATCATCATGAGATCATTAAAAGGTTTTTTTTTCCAACTGACTGTATGCTGTTAGCCTTAACGGCATTTACAGCGTCAGCGGGAGGGACGGGCGAGCGTAGAAGCATCGCCGAGGTTGCGAAATGCAGAGAGTAGAGCGCAGAAGCTCTACTTAAGTCGGGGAACGTCGTGCTAAGGGTGCCTCCTTTGAGGCCGGACCACGGCTTAGGGCGACGACTTAAATGTTAAATCCGCTAGTATCCTAGCTTCATTTGATAACGGAGGGCGAGTAGTAGTAGTAGTAGTAGTAGTAGCAGCCTGTTACAGTCCCACTGCTGGGAATAGGCCTCCTCTCTCCATTTCTGACGAGAAGGGTTGGAGCTAAGACCTACCACGCTGCTCCAATGCGGATTGGTAGGTTACACATATCTCCAGAATTCTTTAGAGATATACAGGTTTCCTCACGATGTTTTCCTTCACCGTAAAGCGTGTGATAAATTGCAATTATCAATTAGACACATGAGTTTTAATAGAAAAACTCATTGGTCCCTGCCCGGGTTTGAACTCGTGTTCCCCTCGAAAGAGTCGCACGGTCTCACCGCTGGGCTATCACAGCTCCTATCACAGCGGCGAGTATACTATTAGAAATACTTTGATTGATCCTTGACGATTCAAAATTGTTTGAAAGAGTTTATTTGTATAAAAATTGTTTTGATTTGATTCTATTTTCTTCACAAATATCTATTTATTTCACACGTGCAATACGGGTATGAACAGAAAATTATTTAATACAAAATAATTGCAATCTCAAAACACCTAATAAAGTATAAAATGTAATTTCATCGCAGCCCCGGGGAAATCGCTAGGGATACCCATTTGTGTTTGTTTATGTTCGGTGAACAAAATTATAAATGAAACGACTCTACGGTGTAATATAAATAACTTGGATATAAATCTACGAAGGGTAGTGAGGGTTGCGTAGCGTATATGATACGATCGTGTCGTTGAATATCCTTGACCTATGTTGGAAAGGCAAACAAATCGCATGCATGCATCATACTACTTTACTAGTTTTACACACATTCAATGTCTTAACCTCAACAATAATTTTACCTCGTGACTTCATCACCAGGAAACAGATATCTATACTAATATATAAAGTTGAAGAGTTTGTTTATTTAATTTTGTATATAATAGAAAAAGTAGGAACCGACATAAGCTTGCGACTCCTCCTTTGCGCCTAGCAAAAGTACGTAAATCGTTTGTGGGTTTGGGTATAAGATTCTATAATAAAATTGCGAAATCATTTTTGGCCATGACATTACAGCAGTTTAAAACCACTGTTAAAAAGAGGCTGATACAGAAAGCCTACTTACTATACTGTTGAAGATTACTTAGATGTTAAGGATGTGTGGATATAGGTGCACTTCTACCCTGTACAAGACAGTAATAAATAAATGTAACTAGTTCTAAGATTTATATTTTAAAAAGAGCAACCGCCGAGTTTCTTGCTGGCTCTTCTCGGTAGGAACAGCTTTCCGAAAAGCAGTAAAGTTGACGATTCAAAAGCACTTGTTTACAAGTTTACTTGAATAAATAATATTTTGAATTTGAATTTGATTGATTGTTTGAACGCGCTAATCTCAGGAATACTGGACCGATTTGAAAAATTATTTGAGAATATGATAGTAGTCTCGAGGAAGGCTTATAAGCTATATACCATCGCGCTAAGATGAGAAGAGGAGCAGCAATAAAAAGTATTGCGAAAACGGTAAAATTTAAAGCTTTCCTTGCGTGCGCTAATTAAACGGTGAAAGTTATTCAAAAATCATGTACTACAAAATTATTGCCCTCTAAAAGTTCCTAATAAAAGGCCGCGACAGCATATGTCTAGCTCTTAAGGTTAACTCGCTTTTACCATAATTAATACCTATAAGTATTACGGTTTACTCAAATAATAAGACTGCAGTCCACGGGAACGAAGTTGCGTTTAAAAGCTAGTTTATGATATAATCACATCGCGACGTGCTTCGCTATTATCGACATCATGAGAAAACCTGTATATTTGTAGAGAATTCTAAGAATATGTTTAACCTACGAATCCGCATTGGAGCAGCGTGGTAGGTCTTAGCTCCAACCCTTCTCTCCAGAAATGGAAAAAGGAGGCCTATGCCCAGCATTGGTATAGTAACAGGCTGTTACTTTACTTTTTTACTATTAGTCAACTCTGGCGCTCTTATGTGCATGTCATACTTCATACAATTCATTCACATCATTTTGGGCCTCTCACATTTTGGACCTTTTCGTCACATATCCATCCACAATCATATTTAGCACTCGTATCGTCAGGTGATTTTCATCCCTCCTCATACGTGTCCAATAAACTCAAGGAAGGTGAGGTCCTAAAAAACCGGATAAACAAAATTAGTACAAAGACTTCAATATTAGAAAATTCTGTGAACATAAACCAGCTGGGTATTTCGTCGACGTGAACCAGTAAAAGTACCTTAGGGATGGCCGATAAAAAATTACGATGCTATGAGGTATTTTACCCGTTCGACTTACTAAAAAAAATTGTATGAAATTTGTCACTCTGTAATTCACTATAATTTATCTATAATCTGTAAAGAACAACTCTATATTTTAAGTGAGTTCGTTTTAAGTGAAGTCAAGGCAAGTGAAACTATTCACTTACCTTGGCTTCACTCGGGTGTGGGTTATATCGTGACGGACACGGACATCTGTGTTGAATTAGGTTTCGTACGCATTAGTGGGATATAGTTGCAATAAGTACCAACGTATTAATTAAAATTATGTAGTATAAACGTCCATATTATTAGGTATGATATTGTATTTTAATGATAACTAATATATTTTACAACAGTTTTCAATGTGGGTACAAAATAGTTAAACAAACTGATGTAGCTTATAGTGTAGAAGAGGAATAGATATACAAAGCGGCGTAGCTTGTCAGAAAGCCAGTCTCCATCGGTACTTGAGTGACTTAATATTAAATTTTCTGCCAGTTTCTCTAGTGTATGACAGCATTCCTATAGGTTGGTAGAAACGGTACGTCAAATTTGATTTAACATGATTATATAATATTCTCTTAACAATTCACTGCACAGTTTTGCGTTCTAAATTTACGTACATCTTATCTTATCAATTTACGTAATCTTGTCGTACAATAGCTCTTACCGAGAAGACCTCGCAAAAAACTTGCGAACTTTCAAAAATATAATTCTTATAATTTCTTGCATTTCGTCACAGCCACAATAAGGTCAAAGTAGTTAAATCCATAATTTATTTGTATTTGTAGTTAAATCCATTAATGTTTAGGATTATCATAATAGGATTTTTGTACTAACCTCCTTTTGATAATTATTTTAAATTTTTGTAATTGCAAGGCTAAAATTAACTTAATTATGCGATAGATATATATACCGACTACTAGTAAGAAGTCACGTTAAAAACTTTTAACAAAATATAATTTTCCTACTGTTACATGTTGAGGAAGTCCCTCGTCTGGGGCCAATCCTGGCAGCAGCATCAGGTCACACGGCAAGTTAAATAAAAGCATTTAAAAATATCCGAGTGTGTAACAGTCCTCCGAAAAAACTCGTCGGAGAATTCAATCGTCACATTCTAGTCTTTTTTCTGCAGCGCATCCGGCGTAAAGCCAATTTGTAGAAAAACTGCCGGAATTTTGAATAGACACGGTCGATAGTGCTCGTGACGGTTTCGGTAACGAATTTGGAGAATTGTATTTCGATTAATAAAAGTTTAAAAAAGTGTCGGTATAACCGCGTGATAGGATTACGCGACGCCCGTTTGATTGGAACCTTTTGTTCTAAATCAAATTGAACCGGTGGCTTTGTTTAGCAGTTATTTTTATTTGAAAACTATCTAAAAATATAAAATTCCGTGTGGTGTCTGGCTAAGTAGAATAGACCACCCTCATTTCGTACTGTGGTGTCGTAATAGGCGACTAAGGTAAGTCGACCCGCGGTGTGGTAACCGGCTGAGTACAATAGACAACCCTCATTACTTACCGAGGTATCGTATAAGGCGACTAAGGTAAGTTTACCCACCGTGTGGTATCCGGTTGAGTAGAATAAATAAATAAATAAATAAATATATGGGACACTTACACACACGGTCGTCCATCCCCAAAGTAAGTAACTTAATACTTGTGTTATGGGTGAGAGACAACTGGTAAATATATACATATATAGTTTTAAATACATAATTAAATACATATATACACCCAGACTCGAAGAACCAACAAATTCTAAATAGAAAATGTTGGTTCTCGGCGGGAATCGAACCCACGACTAAGATAAGTTGACATCAGAAAGGCGGCAGGTCATAAAATACGTAGCCAAATCATGTGACAACATATTTGTAACATGTTGTGCTGTTTAGAATTGGATAAGGACAGGAGGATTATGATGAATCTATTGTTTTGAAATTTATCGTGATTCATTTGTAACCCTAACTTACTAAAGTAATAAATTATAATTATTAACGCGTGTGTTTTAAATCCCTTTTTTAATTTCTAGCACAGCTAGGTCTATTTCTAATATATCATCATGATTCTCCTGCCCTTATCCTACTCTAAGTGGGGTCGGCACAACATGTTTCTAACATGTTATTAGTTTATTTGGATAGATATTTTGCGACCGGCCTTCTGCCTGACGTCAATTTAGTTTAGACGCCTTTTAAGGCACCTCGGTAAGAAATGAGAGTATATTCTACTCAACCGGATACCACGCAATGGGTCAACTTACAGTAGTCGCTTTTTGCGACATCTCGGTAAGAAATGAGGCTGATATACTTTATTCAGCTGGATATCACTTGGTATATTGCTATATTTACCGATAAGACATTTTACTTTAAAAGTAACATAAGAAAAATACTGTGTAAAAACACTGAATAATTTAATTCCTTATTATTAATTGTGTAATATTTTTTGTGGAAATTTTACTACCTTTTTCATGTTCAAATATTTATATTCATCATCATTATTTGTTACCCAAATAAAGAAAAAAACAATCATATGTTACACAAGTATTTCGGGATGTCCGCAAGCAAAAGTATTACTTACTCTAATCAAACCCAATTCCTGCAGCGTTACTGCTTTAAGCACCGACAGACTCACTCTTTACATCTACCCGCTCGTTTACTTATATTGAGAATAGCCCGCCAAGACTTAGTCGTTATTATTATTATTATTCGTATAGTAACAACCTTGTTTATTTTATGCATTAGTATGTTATCTGTAATTTATTATAATAATTGTATTTTATCATCGACGCCGTGTCCGGCAGAATAGAATAGACCACCCTCCTTTCTTACCGAGGTGTCGTAAGAGGCGACTAAGGTATGTGCCGTGTGGTATCCGGCTGCATAGAATAGACCACCCTCCTTTCTTACTGAGGTGTCGTAAAAGGCGACTAAGGTAAGTTGACGTCAGGTCGTAAAATACGTAGCCAAATCATGTGACAACATGTTGTAACATGTTATGCCGACCCCACTTATAGTGGGATAAGAGCAGGAGAATAATGATCATGATTTGTATTTTATCATCGGCCTATATATTTATTTATTATATAACAATCATTTTATAAAGATCCATGTGCGTCACCGGAAGTAGGTAGACTATGACGCATTACGCGCGTTAGTGGTATTCAACAAATAATAATAATAAAAATGCCTACAATTTTTTTTCCGTGTATTTTTACAAAGAAACCATATTTCATAGTGAAAGTTGTTAAGCTCGCGAAGCCTCTACATCAATTACAAAACGTCTGACACTAAATCGCGCGTTCCGCGAACATGGTTTTGTATTCCAACTTTAGCAATTACGTTAGTCAGGATTAAAGTTCAGTGGAGAAGTTTCAAAATGGGATGGATGGCTAGCATTGTCTACACACAGTTCCTCCGTGTGTCTGACTTCAAATAGCACTGTGTCTATTAGTAAAGTCTAGGTTTTACCTGCAACAAAAGAAAATATGTATAAGTAATTTAGAAGGTTTCCCCGTGTGGTATCCGGCTGAGTAGAATAGACCGCCCTCATTTCTTACTGAGGTGTCGTAAGAGGCGACTAAGGTAAGTCGACCCGCCGTGTGGTATCCGGCTGAGTAGAATAGACCACCCTCATTTCTTACTGAGGTGTCGTAAGAGGCGACTATAGTAAGTTGACCCGCCTATGGTATCCGGCTGAGTAGAATAGACCACCCTCATTTATTACCGAGGTGTCGTAAAAGGTGACTAAGGTAAGTTGACGTCAGGCAGACGGCCGGTCTTAAAATAACTATCCAAATTGTACGTCGAAATCATGTAAAAAAAATGTTTTTATGTTTTACATCTCATTTCATTGTTTTTCAGGATTATGGTGTACATTAAAATGTATTCTATTCTATTCTATTCTATCATTTAACAAGTTTAAGACATGTAATTTAGAGAGTTAGTTGTTACTGGTGTTATTGATGTCGTTCACGCAATATTTTATAAATTAAATTAAAGTAAGGCCTGTAAATATCCCACAGCTGGACATAGGTTGGCTCTCTCATTTGTTTGAAGAGAAGAACTTAGACCATGCTCCAATGCGAATTGGTAGGTTACACATATCCCACGAATTTTCCAAAGATATGCAGTTTTCTTACCGTTGATTTCCTTCAACAAACATATCAATAAGACTAAGGTTGGACAGAAATACTCATTGGTCGAGATATTTTTTCAAATTTAAATTTAAAATATTCATTTTTAAAGTAAACTTGTAAACAAGTGCTTTTGACATCAACAACTCTACTGCTGGTTATGAAAGCTGTTCCTACCTAGATGAGTAAGAGAAAAAAACTCGGCGGTTGCTATTTTCAGAATATAAAACTGGTTCTTGTACAGGGTCGAAGAATAGATATATATACACGCATTTTTATCATCTATATAATCCTCAAGAGTATAATATTCTTTCTTTTTATACGGATTAAAGCAAGCAAGAAACTGGGACGTTATTCTTTTTAAAATATTTTATAACTGGTTACATTTAGTCATTGTCATCTTATACAGGGTTGAAGAGTAGCTCTATCCACGCGTCCATATCTATATGCAGCATATATCCATATCTAATCGTTAAAAGTATAGTAGGCTTTATTTATCAGCCTCGTTTTAATAGTTGTTTTCAACTGCTCTAATGCCAACGCTAAAATTGATTGAATCTATAAACCCCCTGTAAAAAGTCACGCGGTCTCATCGCTCATATCACAGCTTTTTATATTGTATATTTATTTAAACGTGAAACAAAATTTATCATATCGTTGAATTTATTAAAAGGAAGTTCCTTAAAAGAAACTCCAACATCTCTTGATAAAGAATAGTTATCCGGTGTTTTTAAACTTTTGCTTACAATCGGACAATTTATACCGCTTTTTCGTAGTGGATGGAAAACTTTGAACATTGTTCTCACTTTATGTGCAGTTTTTGTTACTGATACCGCTTTTAGGCAAACGCTTCTTGCTTGTAAAAGTTCAGCCTAAATTAACAATTTTACTAATGATTATTATATTATTAGTTTTGTTACATCACACATCTCTTTCTTTTATTCTCATTTCATCTTTTATCGTTATCTTCTCATATCTCATTTCATTCTTATTACAGAGTCGAAATAGAATGAGCTTTAGAAATGCGTCAGCTAGTTAAGCATAAAAGGATCTACCTATTGCAAATTCAACTCCGCAGCAACTAAGGTAAAGTAAGCATGAAGGCAAATTATCAATTCATAAAGTGAATCGGCTTAGGTTTTGGTGGGTATAGCTTAGCCAGAACTAAATTTGTATCTTTGTATAACGGCGTCCTTCGCGTTTGCATAAAGCCTTTCATTTGCATTTCAAATCCGTCTAGCTTGGGATTTCGATGTGGTGCGTCTGACGCTTGTCTGTTTATTTTGGAGATGTTTCGTGCAAATTAAATGCTCATAAAATCATCAATAATATAGTAGGATTTATATATATAAGATGATAAGAATGTGTGGATATAGCTTCTGTTTGAAACAGTACTATATAGGTGATGTAGTATATATAGAGAAAGTAGGAGGATATAAGCTTGCGGCTCCTGCTTTGCGACTTGCAAAAGTATGTAAATAGTTTGTGGGTTTGGGTATAAGATTCTATAAAAAAAATCCGCAATCAATTTTAGTCTTGCCTTTTAAATGATTTATAGAAGCGGGCGTTACTTTGCGGAATTCCATATTACAGGCACTATAACAAAACTACCTCGCTATAATCCGCACGGGTTAAGCGAATGCATTGAGCGAGATTGTCGTGGTGGTGGGTGTGTGCGCTGCTTGTGTGTTTTGTTGCTGGTGGAGGAGCCTTGGGGTACGTGTGGTGGCTTGTCCTGCATGTATAAGGTTGTGGATTTTGCCTGCTTCATACACATTAGCTTTGCATGCATTAGCTTAACCCGTGCGGATTATAGCGAGGTAGTTTTGTTATAGTGCCTTTAGTCTTGCCATTACACAGTAATTAAAAACTCGGTTAAAAGGAGACTGATACAGAAAGCCTACTATACTGTTGAGGATTACTTAGATGATAAGAATGTGAGAATATAGCTACGGTTCTCTACAGGGTAGAAACCCTGTAGAGAACTGTAATGACCAAATCTAACTACTTATAAGAATTATTTTTTAAAAAGAGCAGCCGTCTAATTTCTTGCTGGCTCTTCTCGGTGCGAATAGCTTTCCGAACCAGCAGTAGAGTTGACTATTCAAAGCACTTGTTTACAAGTTTACTTCAATAAATAATATTTTGAATTTGAATTTGAATAGTAACCCATTTTAGTAATAGTTATTTAAAACTGATATCTAGATTCTTATTGAAACTAATGTGCGAACACAATTATTAAAAATCTAACGAATTTTACGAATTCTGCATGTATTACTAACTATTATTAAATAAAACACTACATAGATTTTTCTATTTGCGGATTATAGCAATATAAAATTACTATTACTTTTGTTCTACTTGAGGCTAAATCTTATCAGTAACATCTAAATTTGAGACATTTTGAACTCATTAGCGACGCACAAATTAGTCTTGCCTACAGAAAGGTTTAAACTAAGTGTAAGAAATACGCTTATAAGTAAAGCATATTACACAATCGAAGGTTATTTGAACGATAAAAATGCTTAAACCTAAAAATCCTTATAGCTTCATACAAGACTGTGGTTCAATAATGTAAATTGAAAATGTTTAAAAGATTGACGACCGAATTTCTTGCAACATCGTAAACCAGTGGTAGCTTCATTAATCATCATGATCTTTGACGACCCAAAAGTGCTTGAAAAAACTTATTTAAATAAGGATTATTTAGATTTTGAAAAGGCGATTCATAACCCATGATTTATTTAATGCGTCCTATTTTCAGAAGAGGAAACCTCGAATTAGTCCACTATATTCTAGGTCTATTAATTTAGATTACGCCAACCGCCAACATAAATTAAAGGCGATTATTATCATAACGCTGGGTCCTTTCCCTGGGGATTGACCCAGGAATGTCAGATGGGACCTTGAAGATTTGATAAGGGTGACTGCATTCGTTGCGACTTATTTCATTTTTGTACTTTATTTATATTGTACATTAAAATATTGCGTGATTTGCCGTGTGGTATCCGGCTGAGTAGAATAGACCAACCTCATTTTTACCGAGGTAAGTTGACCCGCCGTGTGGTATCTGATTGAAGAGAATAGACCACCCTCTTTTTATCGAGGGGTCGTAAAATACGAATAAGATAAGTCTACGTAAAATACGTAGCCAAATCATGTGACATGTTTGTAACATGTTGTGCGAACCCAACTTAGAGTGG
Source organism: Morpho deidamia (assembly GCA_947086505.1). Lineage (NCBI taxonomy): Eukaryota > Metazoa > Arthropoda > Insecta > Lepidoptera > Nymphalidae > Morpho > Morpho deidamia. The sequence goes on from CAMTZC010000024.1 coordinate 18,461,982, forward strand.
GATAAGGGCAGGAGGATGAAGATCATAAAAATATTGCATCATCGCGTCCCAAATGTTGGAAAACAACAATCTTATTACGAGAAAAGAAGAAGAAAAAGAAACGACTAATGATCACTTATTTAACTCATTTAGGTGGATTTATAATGCAGAGTTTGACGGCTTGTTATGTATTAAACAATAAAGAAATAGCCGTAAGACTTATACTTCATATTATATGTACTTTACTAAACTAGTTGAATTTATTGAAATTTAGTAAGGTACATTATAAAGAATATAATATTATTTTTGATTTTATGTTACCGCCGTGTGGTATCCGGCTGAGTAGAATAGACTACCCTCATTTCTTACTGAGGTGTCGTAAAAGGCGACTAAGGTAAGTTGACGTCAGGTAGGCGACCGGTCGTAAAACATCTAGTCAAATCATGTTACAACATGTTCAAAACGTGTTGTGCCGACCCCACTTAGAGTGGGGTAAGGGTAGGAGAATGATGATGATGATATTTTATTTTATGTTAGGTTTTATTTGACTCCTCCAGAATGATGGATTCACGGCTTCTGACGCTCTCTGACGCTGATCAAGTCGTCAAAATCAAGACGTACCAGTGACAAGGGTCCCAAATTAAATTTACGGAAGGATTATTTATAAGCAAAGTAAAAAAGATAAATTAAGTTTATAAGTACACACCTACGTGAAGATCGTGTGACTTTCAGTGATGGGAATCGCTTGCAGTAAGACATTATATTTTTTTTAGTTTAATAAAGCATCAGTTTATTCCAGATTTTCCTAATCGCCAAGTTTACTATGATCCTTTAATTAGTGACAAAAAAAAATTCAGCCTGTCTACTCAGTGCACAGACGGCCTTAAATATACGTTACTAACGTTGCAAGTAGAATCGGAGCGGAGATTTTAGATACAGAATTACATTATGACCTTAAAATTTGATTATCTTAAGTATAATTACGCTTTACTTCTAGGTTATTAACATTATATGTATAACCGTGACTTTATTCACGTCAAACTTAGTGTTAAAATACCCTCCATATGTATATATATTTATCCTTTTACCAAGGGTTTATTGTCCCGTAAAAAGTTTGATATTATGAAGATTGCTTCACTTTCCTTAAAAATTTTTAAACAACAACTGTGAAACTATGAAACCATAACAGACTGACTGAGCGACAGAAAGACATGATTCCCAGGATTAGTATTAAAGTGACCTAATTTAAAATTAGATTTAATTGAATTAAATAGATTTTAATCCTTAATTCAATCCCATCTATGACATCACGCTATGAACATTTAAAAAGCCAGTATTTTATTGCTCTTCTAAGTTATTGGTCTCTTTAAATTTCGCGAGATTTGCCACAAAACTTTTTTAAATAAGTTCACTTTGATACTAAACGTGTGACATAGAGTTGGAGGTTCGTATTGCTATTAGCCGTATTATATATTATCCAGGTAATAATTAGTATTTATGTTGATGTTATCTGGATACGATATAATCTCGTTCGATCATCATCATCATAATTTGGCCTTATCCCATAAATATGTTGTCACATGATTTGGCTACGTATTATACGACCGGCCGCCTGCCTGACGTCAGCTTACCTTAGTCGTATTTTACGATCCCTCGGTAAGAAAGAGGGTGGTCTATTTTACCCAATTGGAAACCACACGGCGGATTAACTTACCTTAGTTATCTTTTACAACACTGTATAGCTGTGATAGCCCAGCGGTGAGACCGTGTGACTCTTTCGAGGGGAACACAAGTTCAAACCGGGCAGGCACCAATGAGTTTTTCTATTAAAACTCATGTGTCTAATTGATAATTGCAATTGCAATTATCACACGCTTTTCGGTGAAGGAAAACATCGTGAGGAAACCTGCATATCTCTAGAGAATTCTGGAGATATGTGTACCAATCCGCATTGGAGCAGCGTGGTAGGTCTTAGCTCCAACCCTTCTCTCCAGACACGGAGAGAGGAGGCCTATTCCCAGTGATAGGGATTGTAACAGGCCGCTACTTTACTACTTTTATGTTATCTAATAACTCAAAATACGACAACCTCAAATTCCCTTCAGCGAAAAAATCATGTGTTTCAGAACAAACGCACGGCAAGCAATAAAAGATTTTGCACGATTCGAGTATCTTTTATTTTTCATTTAGAAGACTTTTTAATTTCCCAAACGTGGCATGAAAATAACCGAAAAAAGTTTATTCTTTTTTCAATTAAGTCGGCCGCTCCCATCGATTCCCAATTGGTTTCGCCTGAAAATGCTTTCGTTGCCCCCGCTTCCCATATCTGATTACCATACCTTTTCTCCCGCTTTATCCAGGTGCGATAAAAAAGGACGGCGTATTAACCAATTTGATAAATTATTCATAAGACCGAACGTGATAGGCCGTTAATTAATCTTACATTCATTGGTTGACTTCAAGTTAGAAATTCACGTCGGATGTATTTTCGACGAGTATTTTCCACTGCTTGGAGGCTTGAAAAAACATTCAAGCCACCAAATGCTCCCCAAATAAAATCAAATCAAAATAATCTTTATTCAAATTTTGAATAGTCAAGGATCAATATGATTCAAATTCAAATTCAAAATGCTTTATTTGTGACCTTAACTTATACATACAGAAAAAGAAAGAACAATACAAAGAAATATAAAAAATTGAAAAGAAAAAAACGAAAACAAAAACACAAGATATTAAAAGTAAGAAACAATTTACTAAATGCAAATAAACACAAATAGATCACAAAATGATTTTCAGTGGCTGCCATTATGCGGAAACGAAACGAAAGTTACAGCATAGAACAATACATAAATATAATAACTTATATATACAGACATATAACACAAAACAACACTGGTAAAGTACATATTGACAATTAAGAAAATTCAACTTAATTAATGAAGCTAAAACTGGTTCGGATTGTTGCTCTTAGCGAGAAGAATCAGTAAGAAACTCGGCGGTCAATTTTTAAAACAGTTTCAATTTTACATTATTAAACCGCAGTCTTGTATTAAGCTGAAAGGATTTTCCAATCCATGCATATTCTTGTAATATGTTTTACGTATAAGCATAATTCTTACACATCATTTGAACCTTTTCAATCCAGACATTTTTAAAATCCAAATAATCTTCAATTTTGCAATATGCTTTACGCATAAGAATTAATTCTTACATTTGATTTAAACCTTTCAGTAGCCTGGTCTAGTAAGGATTGTGGAATTATATTGCAGAAGCGAATACCGAGACCAACGAATGAGTTGCTAACTCTGCTGACTCGCGACACACTCACTTGCTTATTATGACCACTCGTAAGTATATAAATAATAATAAATAAATATAATAAATAATAAATATATAGGACATTGACACACACGGTCGTCCATCCCCAAAGTAAGTAACTTAATACTTGTGTTATGGGTGACGGACAACTGGTAGATATACTACATATATAATTTTAATTAGTTAAATACAAATACACACCCAGGCTCGAAGAACCAACAAATTGTTGGTAGAAAGTGTTAGCCCTCGGTGGGAATCGAACCCACGACCCGCGGAGCTGAAGGTAGGGTCACTACCCACTGCGCCAACGGGCCAGTCGCATCGGTCATTGTGTTCACGATAAACAAAACTTACTTTATGATTTTTTATATAATATCCTTTAATATATAGAATAGATTGTGGAGATGGTTTAAGCATATAATTTGACATGATTATGTGTGAATTGTTAAAAATATGAAGATAATTCTTTCAAATATCACAAAAGCCGCATGGGTTATATCTAATCGCTGACTAATTCCTTTGAGATGTATAATTTATAGAATTAGGCGTTATTTTGCGGAGATCCATAATACAAAAGTAATAATAAAATTATTTTGCTATAATCCGCGATACAGTAAATAGAAAATATATATAGTGCTAAATGTATAATGGAATATCTGTTTTTCATACCCGTTACATGCAGGATTCGTAAAAACACATGCACAAACCTCCACCACAAACATCATCACAAACTCAACAATCGTTTCGCCCCGCAACCGAAGCATCATCAGGAGATAGACTCCACGACAAAATCGCAAATAACCCTTTGAGATAAATCAAATATATGGTGGGATTAGTTTACTTATTATAGGTCTATAGTAACGTCGGCGGTTGACATCTTTTATAGATATCTTACGTGATTTATAATTGCAATGAGAATAGTCACGTACAATGCGATACTTGGAAGTAAAAGTCACGGTCTGGTACCACCCCACTGCTGGGAATAGGCTCCGAATTTTTAGAGTAAGGAGAGAGAGAAAAGTTAAAAAGAGAGTTAGAGGTTTAAGAGCTAAAATCTACCACTACTCATATCCCTAGAGTTCTATCGAGGTTTCCTCGCTATGTTTTTCTTCGCGTGTGATAAATTACAATCATCAAGTAGACGCATAAGTTTTAACAGAGAAACGTGTCAAAATGTGCCTGACCGGGGTTTGAATTCTTGACCCCCTCGAAACATTCGCACGGTCCTACAACTGAGCTATCACAACTTTTATTAACTTAATTGGAGTACTAATACTGATTAACGTAAATACATAAGCCACTTTAATTAACTATAATTATTTCATACTTTAAAATACGATCCCTCACATTTATTTTTATTAAATACTGTTACGAACATGCAAAAAGTTTGTAATGCGTATGTCTTAGAATTCGAAATTGATCGTGTCAGTGTTACGAACAAACGAAAAAAGTTCATAATGCATACGATATAAGGTCAAATTGGAGTTTAAGAACATGCAAAAAGAGTTCGTAACTTATATCTCATAGAGTTCAAAATCGCTTAAAGCTAATTCTCTGGAACACTCGGCTTGTTTACCACAGAAAGGTGCTTACAAAAGATTTGTTTACGATCTCCACAAGGTCTCCCGAATATTCTCGAACATTGGTTTTTTCAATATATAAGCAGACGTATTGTGCGCCTCGACATTCATTTTACGAATAGCGATCAAGAGCGAATAAACTAGGGAAAATAGGGAAATAGTAGTGATCTCGGCATTCTTATTGGACAACGAACTGAATAGAGACTGTAAGTAGTAAGTTTGTAGTAAAAAGTTGAATAAAGTGTCTTAAACGAGTCACCGGGTATTTTCATGTTCCTGTATGTAACAATACGTTAGCAGTTTTATCTAAATTAAAACTAACACGCTCGAAAATTAATTGTTACCGTAACTCACTTAAGATATAACATGTTCTATAAACCGTATATAGCCGGATAGTAAAGCATATTACATTTACAATAACATAGATTTTCTTTTACTAAAAAATGTCGCTTCCAAACCTAATCCATCGATAATACTTTCCGATTCGCAACAAAATTCACTAAACCTTTAACAGATAACTCGCAATCAATCATATCATCGGATTAAAGGTATAAAATTGTATTAGGAAAATATAGGGTTAACCCTGAAGGTACGGAAACGGTTCGATCGACACCATTTGTGATAAATGACGCTTTATGACGTCAGGGAAATCATCCATCATTATCAGGGAACCGATATTTTGTAGTTTTATTCACATAACAAAAGGGATGGCAGTTACGCCAGAAATTACATAATGATACTACTAGACATGACTAATCTGAGTGGTGATCCTTTTTGTGTCACATTCATAATATTTTAATGTTTCTCTGTAGAATTAGTTAGTTTATTTTCTTATGTTTTACCATTTTTTAATTTTTTTCTTGTACTACATATAATGGTGTGACCTAATAAATTTATTCTTATTCTAGACCAGTCTACAGAAAGGTTAAAACTTAGTGTAAGAAATATGCTTATACGTAAAGCATATTACAAAATTGAAGATTATTTGGATTGAGGAATATTTGAAAATCCTTTCAGCTTCACACAAGACAGCGGTTTAATAATGTATAATTGAAAATATTTAAAAGATTGACCGCCGAGTTTCTTGCTGGTTCGTCTCGGTAAGAGCAACATTCCAAACCAGTTGTAGCTTCATTAATCATATTAATAGTCCACGATTCAAAAGGGCATGAAATGACTTATTTGAATAAAGATTATTTTGATTTGATTTGATACAAATTCAATTCACAATTGAAATTATTCCTTAATCTTAAGACTTTCACTAACACTATCGTATCGACAAATTATAATGAAGCTACCACTGGTTCTCCAGAAACGAACAGAACAGAAGAAACTCCATCACTCTTTTCAATATACTGCATAAATCATCAACTAATCTGCGTCTGGGTGTTTTTATTTAGTTTAATGTTGAATCTTGTTTATTTAATTTATAGAATTAGGCGTTACTTTGCGGAGATCCATAATACAAAAGTAATAGTAAAATTATTTTGCTATAATCCGCGATAAAGTAAATAGGAAATATATATTATGCTAAATGTAGAGTGGACTATTCGTTTTCATACCTGAAACATACAACATTCATTAAAACACATGTACAAACCTCCACCACCGCTACTGCCACCACAATACACAAGCACTAAACACGTTCACTATCACAAACTCAACAATCGTTTGGCCACACAACCGAATTTTTTCGTCAAGCATAGATCCAATCCTAACCCTAACAAACGTGGATTATAGCTAAATAATTCTATCATAATTTTTGTACTATGGAATTCCGCAACGATTAACGAGAAGTACGCGTACTTTTATAAATTATTCAAATCCAACCTTTCGTGTGGTTTAAATAATTTTCAATATTATAATAAACCTTGGTAACATGCCATGTGGTAAACGGCTGAGTGAAATAGACCACCCTCATTTCTTACCGAGGTTTCGTAAAAGGTGACTAAGGTAAGTTAACCCACCGTATGGTATCCCGTTGAGTAGAATAGACCACCCTCTTTCTTACCGAGGGGTCGTAAGATACGACAGGTAAGTTGACGTCAGGCAGGCGGCCGGTTGTAACATTTTGTGCCGACCCCACTTATAGTGGAATGAGGGCAGGAGGATGATAATAATTGGTAATATGTAATTTAAGGGTAAGTGTAATTTAAATTGATTTCAAAGAAAAACAGCTATTAAATACTGAAAGTTAAGTATTTAAGTCAGTGTGCGTTTTATAAATTTGTCATACGTAAGGTAAGGTTAAAGTTTTTGTAACGTTGTTAGATTATTTTACAAAATCGCCATCTATGGTAGTAAGTTTGAACTTCAAGGAAAAAGGTTCGCGATAGGTTCAATTTCAGCAAGATTATTTCTTGCTCCCTGCAATTTCACAACACCTAAAGAGATGGCAGTATGCTATTTACTGTATGTTTATTTTATGTCATAAAACACTAGTCATAATTTTCAAAATCTATCTATATCGTATCTATCAAACACGAAAATTAAACCTACAGTATAGATGCATATAATCTAATTGAAGCAAAGCAGTCCACACATTCACTAGCACAATCTTAACAATCGCGACACTACACAATTTCAAAGGTGTGGAGTCAATCTCCTGATGCTTCGGTTACGGGGCGAAACGATTGTGTAGATTGTAGTAGGGAATGTCTGCAGTGTTTGTGTTTGTTTGTTTGTTTGTTTGTAATCTGTTTATTGCACAAATTGACGTTAATATAAAATGATAAGAAGAAACAAACCTAGGCAGACCTATTCCGGAATCGGAATCTTTTCCAGCGAGTCGTAAATTAAAAAAAAAGTAAATAATAAGTAAAATTAATTAAATATATAACAGATATAATGATAAATACAATATAAAAAGTATTTATAACTAAATGTAAATACTGTTAGCTGAGTAAATTTTTGTCATAAAATGTTTAAATGAAGGTAATGTGTATTTTTGTGATATTTAGAAGTCGGTAGTGCACGAGTTTTTACGAATCCTGCATAAATCAGGAATGATCGTACACTTTAGCATTACCTTTTTTTATCACGGACTATACCATTTTTTTTGTAGTATGTAGAAGATTCAGATTCAGACTCAACATTAATTATAAATTCAAAATTTTTCATATATTCTATCTCAATATCATTCACATTTCGACACGTATTTTCCCACATATTTCTATCAATCATGTCAATTCGTTCCTTAATTAAAGCAATGGCTTTAATGATGAAATAATGATAGATGTTAAGTTTTGGCCGTTTTATTTCGCCACATAGTTTTATAAAATTCTCCATATTTTTATAAAGAAAAAATATTTATCTAATTTTTATTTAAATTAAAAAATAAAAATTGATTCTCTTTTTTATGATATGCTAACTGTACTTTTGGCAATAATCGATGCGTGCGCCTACGTTCGTGTCTGTCCGGCAACTGAGTAACCAATTAGAATAACAAGTTTGCGTGTATTTCGTCTGTACATAAGTTTTTTGTGTGTGAGTAAAGACATTGGAAGGGCGTGCACTTTTAGAATAAAGATCTATACCTCGTAAAGTGAGGGCTAGTTCTATAAATTAATAGACTTTTCATTTCTAATTAAGATTGGAGGACTTTGCCAAGATATAGTACAATAACAAGCCACTATGTTACTGTGCCTTTTAGACAAACGATTACAACGTAATTCATGGCAACATTTACGCGAATGCATTTTTGCAGCGCCCCAACGTTGGCAACATTCCTAATCGACGTGCGGGACTCGCGATTTATCTCAGATCTACATCCTTAATCATACTGTTACATCCATTACACTGTTAAAAAGAGGCTGATACAGAAAGCCTACTAAACAGTTGAAGATTACTTAGATGATAAGGATGTGTGGATATAGGTGAACTTCTACCCTGTACAAGACAGTAATAAATAAATGTAACTAGTTCTAAGATTTATATTTTAAAAAGAGCAACCGCCGAGTTTCTTGCTGGCTCTTCTCGGTAGGAACAGCTTTCTGAACCAGCAGTAAAGTTGACGATTCAAATTTGTTTACAAGTTTACTTGAATAAATAATATTTGAATTTGAATTTGAATTTGAATTACTAATATTTAATACGGAGTCTGTCTGTCTGTCACGGAGGCTTTTACAGCTAATCATAATATATGTTAATCATGGTTTATATTAAGTTTAGAAATCATCGCAAAACGATGCTATTACATAAAGATTACTATACAATTGAGGATTATTTGAGTGATAGTAGCATACCTTGATTGCAGTCAGTAACGCACCTATCTGCAACGTTCAAAAATATAACCATCTATCAAATTATAAAAACTTTTATTTGAAAAATTATCCACCGAGTTTCTTGCTGGTTCTTCTCGATAGAAGCAAACTTCTGAATCAGTGGTAGTTTCTTTAAAAACATTTGACGATTCAAAAGTACTGAAAACGGACCACTTGAATGAAGAATATTTTGAATCTGAATATAAAGGGTGATACCGACCATACGACATTATTTTAATTCTAAGTGTGTGTCTGCGTGTGTGTGACATTTTTTTAATTCTTAGTATGTGTGTGTGACATTATTTTAATTCTATGTGTGTGTGTGTGCGTAATTCTAAAAATCGTAAATTGAAAGTTAAGAATTACTTAGACGATAAGAATGTGTGGATATAGCTACTCTTCGAACCAGTACAAGATAGCAATGACTATATGTTATAAGAATTTTTCTTTGAAAAGAGCAACCGCCGAGTTTCTTGCTGGCTCTTCTCGGTAGAAACAGCTTTCCGAACCATCAGTAGTTGTTGACGTTTCAAAAGCACTAGTTAACAAGTTTACTTGAATAAAGAATATTTTGAATCTGAATTTGTACAGTGTAAGTACTCACGATTTGTGATTTTTTATTCACGACGTGTCAAAGTCGAGTCTCTAAATTAAAAATAGATAGCTGATACTCAGACTTACTAAATATGCATATAAAATTTCATAGGAATCGATCAAGCCGTTGCGGAATATGTTCACTAACATTGTGACACCTGAATTTTATATTTATAAGATACTAGTTTTTTCCCGCGGCTTCGCTCGCATGGAATTTGTTTGCCACAGTAACTAATTTAATTAAATTAATGATTCACAATTTTGGCCATAATGGCTTGCACATAAAAGGTAGATCTATGCTGTCGCCAACTTTTATTTAGAACTATTCGAGACAAACAATACTACGGTACATCATCTTTCTGTAACTCCAATAGTTAAGGCAGCGTACGTCAAGATAGCTCTCAAAGGCCAGATTTTTTCCGACTTTATTGACATGTATCGTTATATTACATCAAAACATTACAAATCATAGCCTATATGTTATTCCGATGTATTACCTATATAACTGTAAAGTTTCATCCAAATCCGTCCAATAGTTTTTTCGTGAAAGAGTAACAAACATCCATCCATACTCACAAACGTTCGCATTTATAATATTAGTAAGAAGCAAGATAAGATTTTAATTCCGTATAGCAATAAAATAACACGTTATTCAAAGTCTATTTTTCACGTTCACAAATCCAAATTTATGCCAAAGTATAAAGCCAGAGCGCGATTATTACAGATGACACGTAAATTATGTGGGGGCTAGCGGCTTTAGCGGCTGAGCCGAGATTAATTCTTTGTTCACATGTTTTATGTTGGAAAACTATACTTAACTCGAGTTCACATAGTTTTTTGCCGCATATTCGTTGATCAGTATTAATTCAAAATATTCTTTATTCAAGTAAACTCGTAAACAAGTGCTTTTCAATCGTCAACATCTACTGCTGATTCGGAAAGCTGTTCCTACCGAGAAGAGCCAGCCAGAGCCATTAAAATTAGTTCAATATTTTTTTTTTAATTTGTCGCGTCTGACTAAGCCTTTACTTAAATATAAATAAAATTTATAAATAATCTGTCTATTACTTATATCGCACCTTTAGTAATAAAGAGACTTAATTCAAAAAAGTTGTTTTTGCATATTTACAATAAAGCGTAGCGTAGCGCTTACAAAACTCATAAAAAGACCTTAAAGAGTTAATTACAGAGACCTATGGATCTTTTCCTTTTAAAAGAGCAAGAAAAACTAGTTTTTGATGTCATAGATGGTATTGAAATAAGGTAATTACAATGTATGTAATTCAATTAAGCTTACTTTTGAATTAGGTCTCTTTAATATTAAGTGTGTGATATACAATCTGAAGATAAAGGATTAAGCTTTCGTTTAACATATATATAACTGTATGATACATTTTCCACTCCAAATCCCTTGAAGGCTTACTATATGACAATTAGTGACCTAGTACATCGACCTGAATCTTAAAACACCTTCTAATCAAACGTAATCGAAATGCAGCTCTAATATATGGGTAGCAAGGTACAATTTCGCTTGCAGTTTTTTAATTCTAATATCAATTTTAGGTAACGTGGAGACAAATTTTATGTCATAAGCAATAAAGTTCAAAGTTGCATACGTACTTATTTAAAGATGACTCGTAATTCTTTCGAAGTAGTTTTAACTCTGCGATATTACAGATAAGGTTCGATTTGCCTTGGCGGTAATTAATAAAGTTATTTTGCAGCGAATTATATTTAAAAAGCCTGAAGTAGCTGTTAAACGTCTGAAGTGATATTTAGAATGTTCTAGTCATATTTGTATGATAACCTTTCACTTTAAATTGCGACAATTTTGGCGTGATATATTATAGATTATTATAGATATATTATATTATAGATATATTATAGATTAGAAGACTTAGAACACTGAGGAAATTTACTATTATATAATGCGACGACGCATGCCAAGCAAGCCAAGCTAAGCCAGCCAAGCCCAGCCAGGCCAACCAAACCATTCAAATTCAAATTCAAATTCAAAATTCAAAATATTCTTTATTCAAGTAAACTTGTAAACAAGTGCTTTTGAATCGTCAACTTTACTGCTGGTTCGGAAAGCCGTCCTACCGAGAAGAGCCAGCAAGAAACTCGGTGGAGCTCTTTTAAAAAAGAAGATTCTTAATACTAATTACATTTTGTCATAGCTATCGTGCGCAAGGTCAAAGAGCAGCTATATCCACGCATTCTTATCATCAATGTAAGCCTCCACGGTATAATAGGCTTTCTGTATCAGCCTCTTTTTAACAGTATTTTTAAATTGCTGTAATGGCAAAGTTAAAATTGATTGTGGAATTTTGTTATAGAATCTTATACCCAAACCCACAAACGACTTACGTACTCTTACAAGGCGCAAAGCAGGAGCCGCAAGCTTATGTTGGTTCCTACTTTGTCTATTATATACATCGCCAATCTTTTTATAATTATGTATATTTTTATGCACAAAAATCAAATTGCTAAAAATATACTGTGAAGCTGACGTAAGAATACCTGTTTCCTTAAACTTCTCTCGCAGGGACTCACGCGAATTCAAATTATAAATGCCACGTATGGCTCTTTTTTGCAATACAAAAATTTTCTCAATATTTTTCTCAGCGCATTTACCCCATAACATTATTCCATAAGACATAATGCTATGGAAGTAAGCAAAATAAACTAGTTTTGCTGTTTCGACGTCTGTAAACTGTCTTATCTTTCGAATAGCATAGGCTGCTGAACTGAGTTTCCCTGCGAGAGCTTCAATTTTATATAATTCAAGCCAGTCAGGCCAGCCGCTGGCGGGGGTCAGGTCAAATAAGGTACCCTGCCCCCACCACCAGCAGCGTGGGGAGCATACAGGTCGTTTTAGTCGGTGCGAGTCGGGCATAAGGGGGTACCCATAAGGGGTTTTTTCCTATATAAAAAAAAAGTCAGACCACTCAAGCCAGCCAAATCAAGAGGGTAAAGCTTGTATATTTTAATAATAATGGCCTCCATATTATCCATAATGGACTGTAATAATAACATATAAAGGAGATAATCTCATAACAACCTTTATTCTATTATATGGACACGAAATTCATTCACGCGCCAGAAGTGGGCTTTGTTAGTAAATTAGGGATCTTTGAAGGGTAAATAGCATTATTAGACTAAATAAAGACAGGGTTAATTTATTCAAAATTTCAATCTTGAATTATCTTAACCACAGATTTTTATATTCATAATAACCTTAAACTAAAAGAGAAATTTTGATTCAAAGCGGATGATGAATTTGACTATAATTTTAAGGAAGTTATTTCTTATTATTACTGACTATTGTTTTTTTACTATTAAGCTATACCTATACCTATCTATACCTATAGATTCATCCTTCAAAGCCCTTATCCTACTCTAAGTAATAAAATAAGTAATAAAATTGCTTTTAATTTGAACATCCTTCCAGTTTAGTACAAGACAGCAGTTTAAAATTCTCGTAAATTGAAAATATTTAAAAATTGTGCGCCGATTTTTTTGCTGTTTCTTCTCGGTAAGAACAACGTTCCAAACCAGTTGGTACTTTATTTATCATACTGATTGCTTGAAGAGCTTATTTGAATAATCATCCTCCTGCTCCCATCTCACTCTAAGTGGGGTCGACACAAAATGTTACAAACATGTTGTCACACAATTTGACTAGGTATTTTACGACCGGTCGCCTGCCTGACGTGAACTTACCTTGGTCGCCTTTTACGACACCTCAGTCAAAAAGAGGGTGGTCTATTCTAGTCAGCCGGATACCACACGACGCGTCAATTTACGCCTTTTACATCGACTCGGTAAGAAATGAGTGTGGTCTTTGACTCAGCTTTGACAAACCTTCAGATGATATATAAAATTTTATTTATACAAAGTAGGAACCGATATGAGTTTATTGTGTCTGCTTTATGGCTTACATAAGTTTGTAAGTCATTTATGGGTTATATATATATATGGTATAAGATTCTATAACAAATTCCCCTATCGACTTTAGCTTTGCTAATACGGCAATTCAAAAAACATTATAGAAAAGAAGCTAACAAAGAAAGTCTAGTATATTTTCAGGATTCTATAAATGATAAGAATGGGTGAACATGGTTGCTCTTCGACCTTGTAAAAGATAGATGTTACTAGTTATAAGAATAATATTTTGAAAAGAGTACGAACGCCGAGTTTCTTACTGGCTCTTCTCAGTAGAAACAGCTTACCGAACCAGCAGCACAGTTCAAGATTTAAAAGAACTTGTTTACAAGTTTACTTGAATAGATAATATTTTGAATTTCATTTTGAATCTTTGTTTGTTTTTCTTCTTAAAGACCCAGTCCCAACAGAACAACGGATATACTACAATGAAGATGGTTAGAAAACTTTTAAGTGAAATATGCTTTTATCTCGGTTTTAAAACCCATACAGACAATGTCACGAACGTCAGCTAGTATATAAGTAGTATATACTATAAGTAATTTAATCCTTATTCTCCCTTCCCACAAAGGGCGTGATATTGTAACAAAAAGCCTATTTTTTGGCGCGAAAATGAAGCATTCAACAAGGGGACAAAAGCTCTTCGAAAACCTCTTTTGTTACGTCAAACAAACCCCTGTATGTCACTAGATATTCATTGAATAAATATATTTTTCGATATTATTTGTCTAAAATATCGTCGTTGGTTCCTACTTTGTCTATTTTTACATCGCCAATCTATTTATAATTATGTATATTCTTATGCAAAAACATTAGTTTGCTAATAATATACTGTGAAGCCAAAGTAAGAATACCTATTCCCTGAATCCCTTATCCTGATATCTTATCCTTGAACTTCTTTCTCAGGGAATCACGCGCACTTAAATTGTAAGTCGCTTCGTGATAAATTTAAAGAAATAGGTATTCTTACTGTAGCTTCACAATACATTTATAATAATATAGTGTTTGTGAAACAAAATATACATCTTTTTAATAAAAAAAGCGATATTAGTAATAGGCAAACTAGGAACCGAAATAAATTAATAATACCAAGGCTAAGGCTTCAGAAAGTACGCAGATCGTTTTTGGGCTTCGGTATACTTTTTTATAATAAAATTCCTCAATCAATTTTGGACTTGCCTTTACACAAGTTCAAAAAAGCAATTAAAGAGACTCTCATTAATAAAGCTTACTATAATGTTGAAGACTATGTCAATGATAAGAAAGCTTGGAACTAAATTGCGACCAGCTATGTACTAGACGATATTATAATCTAAGTTTGTTAACAATAGTCAATACAAAACTGTAATATTTATTTTTTAAAAGAGTGACCGCCGAGTTTCTTGCTGGTTCTTCTCGGTTAGAGCACCTTTCCGAACCAGCTGTAGCTTCAATTTAATTTTAATTTGACGATTCAAAAGTGCTTGTAATAGGCCAATTTGAATAAAGACTTATTTGAATTTGAATTTGAATTTGATATAAAATTAACTAACGTTTGTGTTATTCAAAAGTTATGATAGATTTATTTTGCTGTAATCCGTGTTTATTAAGATAATTTATTTAATGCTAAGTGTATTATTATTTACCGCACGTAACACTACCACCAACAGGAGATAGGCTCCAAAATCTAATCTTTTCTAATATTATTTATGCTGTTTATCAGCGTCTGAAAACAAGGATTAAAAATTTTTAAAAATGAGACTCAACTTGATTGATTTATCGACCCTGAATTTCATGGAAATCGTTGAAGATGTTGCCGATAGATTATATAATATACTAGCCTTGCCAGCGGTTTCGCCCGCGTGTCACAATTTTTTTCTATAATTCAAATTTTAGACATTTTATTGTGAGTTAACCATAACGGATAGAGACATGCTATACCGGACTTTTTTGTAGTATTTTTATAGATCTACAATTCTCTAGTACATCACTTTAGCATATCTCTGCTGGTTTACGCAGCGCACGGGACTAAAGCTTCCAAGCAAACAAGTTTTTTAACAACTGCGCGATCTTTTAAACACAATTTACATAATACCGATATGTACTATTTACCTGAACCATCCGGAGGTATTGCTCTATCTTTTAGTAAAACCTTACAAAAATCCTTTCAGTATATTTTGAGAAAATCGATTACAGACAGACAGCTTTTTTTACTTTGTTTTATAATAAGTATAGATTATATATACAAAATTATCTCATTTAACGAATTTGAGAACCGTATTCTAGAAATAAAAGCACGCAAAAATTGCTTCTTAAATTGCGCTGATAAAATATTAGAAAACATTTAGACTTTGTGAAAAAGGTGAAATGTTATAAATTGGTTCTCTCAGGCCTCTTGAGACAAGTTAGAGATAAAAAAACGTTCAACACTTTACTTCAGTCCCCTTATCCAGTTGCCCACATGATTTTTTTAAATTCAAAGCGGTAGTACTGTGTTTAAACACTTTGGTCAGGTCAACGTTATTAAAGCAGTTTAAAAATACTATTAAAAATGGCTATACAGAAAGCCTACTATACTATTGAGGATTACTTTGGCGATAAGAATGCGTGGATATAGCTAGTCTTCGACCCTGTACAAGACATTAATAACTATATGAAACTAGTGATAAGAATTATTCTTTGAAAAGAGCAACCGCCAAGTTTCTTTATTGCTCTTTTTGGTAGGAACAGCTTTCCGAACCAGCAGTAGATGTTGACGATTCAAAAGCACTTGTTTACAAGTTTACTTTAATAAATAATATTTTGAATTTGAATTTTCACGTCAAATTTGATAATCAATTGAAAAATTATTTTCTTCTTTTAAAAAAATATATTGATATTATTAAATTACCCTCAGTCTAGTTTCGACTTTCTCTCAGAAAAAAATCCGTCATAGACTGTTTAAAAACTGCTCTGATCGCTACCAACCTTACAGGATTATCCGGTGAGTCAAAAAAATTCATTAAAATCGGTCTAGCCGTTTCAGAGTCTGTAAGAAACATACATATGCTTTGAGATTTGAATTTGTCGTGGCGTCTATCTCCTGATGATCCGTTGGTTCGGGGATGAAACGATCATAGAGATTGCCATGGTGAGTGTGTGTAATGCTTTCGTGGGGTGTATCTGGTGGCGGTGTTTAGTGAAACGTGTGATGACTAATCCTGTCCATGTAAGGTATGTAAACCTTGGCTGCTTCATACACTTAGCATTATACAGATTCTCTTAATAAACGCGGATTATAGCAAAATAATTCTGTCATAACTTCTGTACGAAATTCCGCTAAGTTACGCTTGCTTCTATAAATTACGCAAATGATAACTCATTAACGTGAGAGGGTAAAAGAGAGTAAATGCAAAATTGTATGGCAGCGCACCGTCCATTAAGCAGTCTTATATACAAATAGTTCAACCCCCACCATTGATTTAACTCCAAACACATTATTTTTTATTTTAGTAAATGCTAACCCTCGTTATCATCGGTATCCTGCGATCAATCATCAAATTAACCGTAATGTCCGCAAAAGTTACAGTTATGTATAGATTAAGGTTTTATGGCAAGTCACTTAAGGCGATATCGTTACTAATTGATATAGGCGGTGATGCTAGAAACAGGCCATAGTGCGAAATGCAAACACAAAATTGAGGTTAATGGACTGCGGATCACGTCTTAATAGCAAAACGCCAATTAGCGCCAGTAATGCACGATTCAATACAAGCGAAAATAAACCTTAATTTCACACATTTGAGTCGAATTTTGTATGCAGTTAAAATATTTCCCGCAAAACGTCCCATCAATTTTTGGTAAGGTAATGTAAATTTAACTATATATACTTGATTTTAAAGTAGAATTTGCTTTGTTTTAAATCAGGTGGAAAATTGATAAGTGCTAGAGCGTAGATCTAGTGTTTGGAGCAGCGGAATAATGTATAATAGTATATTTGCTGTATGGATATTGTTGATAGTATGCTTAAGTGCTGTTACGCGATTTTGGAGAGGCATTCCATTTAGACTGTTAAGAGGTGTTAGATATGAAATGAATTGTAAATTTAATATTTTGGCATAAGAATATACATAATTATTTAAAAGATTGGCGATGTATATAATAGACAAAGTAGGAACCGATATAAGCTTGCGGCCCCTGCTTTGCGACTAGCAAAAGTCGTTCGTGGGCTTGGAGATAAAATTCTATACAATTTTAACTTTATCATTACAGCAGTTTAATAAACATTGTTAAAGGGAGGCTGATACGGAAAGCGTACTATACTGTTGAGGATTACATAGATGATAAGAATGCGTGGATATAGCTGCTCTTCGACTCTGCACAAAATATTAAGGCGCTGAACAGAGCTGACGTAAATTCAGATTTCGGCATATAAGCCACGCCCACAATTTCTGCGACGGCGTAGCGACAAACTTAATTTTTTAACACCCATTGTAGGTGTACACTATTTTATCCAAACTTTTTTTGTACAATTTATTTAAAAAACTTATGTCTAATTAATCTTATAAAACTAAGTAAGCTGAAACTATAACTAAACACCTAAAAAAAGACATATTATCAACAAGGAATAGTCACAAAAGGCGGCAGCTAGCGACACACGTCCGTATAGCAGCGCCTCAGCGATCACTGTCTATATTCGTAGATGTAAAAGAGAAGCGAGACGATGACTCGTTTCAGTTTTGCTATTTTCTAAAAAATATTTAATTTGAATGAAATATCTTAATTAATTCAAAATTTAAATCTTACATTCTCTTTATATTATAATGATTTATTAGTCTTATTAATTTTACCAATTTTTGTTGATAAATATTAGAGATATTTACGATCAAAGTAAAAATCAGAGGTCTATTTACCAATTTTTTTTATCGAAAAAAAGTATCGTGATCATGTTTTGAAATCTTACATTCTCTCTGAGATATGATGTATATTAACATATATTTTTCTTATAATCGTCATCCCTATAGCTTTTGTTAAAAACGTGTTTAAAGTCAGCCTATTTGGCTCTGTTCAGCACCTTAATGACTAAACATACCTAGTTATAAGAATTATATTTTGAAATGAGCAACCGCCGAGTTTCTTCCTAGCTCTTTTAGGTAGGAACAGCTTTCCGAACCATCAGTAAAGTTGACGATTTTAATGCATGCTTTTAATAATGTCTTAATGTCTACGCTGCCTTCGTCTCAAAATTGGACTCAGATAATTTTAAATCTTCACAACCTATCTAATATAACGTGTGGGTAAATATTAATCTTACATGTCCGTTGGGGCTTAACGGCTTAAGCTCTGGCCTCCATAATTTGTACAGTCGAAAAAAATATATTTCTGCAACTAAAAATATATCCTACTATCCTACTTAATCCTACTTAATATTATAAATGCGAAAGTTTGTGAGTATGGATAGATGTTTGTTACTCTTTCACGAAAAAACTATTTGACGGATTTGGGTGAAACTTTACAGTTATATAGGTTAAACATCGGAATAACATATAGGCTACAATTTATAATGATTTTATGTAATATAACGATACATAATAATCAAGGTCAATAAAGTCGGAAAAAATCTGGCCTCTGAGAGCTATCTCGTCGTACGCTGCCTAAACCATTAGAGTTACACAAAGATGATGTACCGTAGTATTGTTTGTCTTTAATAGTTCTAAATAAAAGTCCGCGACAGCATATATCTATCTTTTATGTGGAAGCCACTATGACCAAAAGGGTTTTGTGTATATTGTGTTGAGGAGATCGTGCACTTGCGAAAAAAATCTTCTGCCGGGAGCTTTATTCACTTTCGCTGCATAAACTAATAGAGATATACTCAAGTAATGTACTAGATAATTATAGATCTATAAAAATACTACAAAAAAGTCCGCGACAACATATCTCTATCTTGGTGGTTAACTCTAAAATGGATAGAGGAATATTATTATAGAAGCGAATAGCGTGACCAACAAACGAGTTGCTAAC
This sequence comes from Morpho deidamia, assembly GCA_947086505.1. NCBI lineage: Eukaryota > Metazoa > Arthropoda > Insecta > Lepidoptera > Nymphalidae > Morpho > Morpho deidamia. The sequence goes on from CAMTZC010000024.1 coordinate 18,481,645, forward strand.
TCTGCTGAGTCGCGACGCAGGTATCACAAGCTTTTTGTGACCTCTCTGTCTATGATATACAACAAATTCAAAATTTCATATATACACTGATTTCCATTCGGGCGAAGCCAAAATCAATGCTAGTACTTAATTTTTTTTATTTATTACATAAAATCTTATGATATTACAATATTCGATACGGCACTAGCATGAACTTAAAACAAGTTTTTCTGTACATCAATATAATCCAATGTTTTCAAAATAGTATGTCACTACACGTCCACTTTCGGGTAACCTACCAATCCACATTGGAACAGCGTGGTGGGCACCTACCTTACTCTCCAAAAATAGAGCGTATGCATTTAACCAGCTATAGGATAATAACAGGCCGTTATTATTTATTGGTATGGAAATATGGACTTATATTGAACGGAAAAGTTTGTGAAAAGCGAACAACTAAAAATACATATGGACAAGCAATAATCTTGTGTCCATTGCGGTTCAGACTTAAGCCCAGGACCCGTATAATTTTCATGTCATCAGTATTAAAGCTGCTCTTCGCCGGCTTAAAACTTTGTATAAAATTCCGAGCCCGCACTCACTGTGGCCAGATCGTTAATATTAAAAGAGCGGGATGTGAACCTCATAACAATGGTTGAATATTTTTATCAATTTGTAAGGAGTGTTATTTCCTGAGGTAGTTTATTGAATTCTTTTTATGATTTTTTTATATTTTCTTTTAATACCCAAGTAATCGTGATATTTTTCTGTTAATATCCGCCATAACGCAAATTTAAAATATATGTAATGTTAAATCTAGAGTGTACTATTCAAATTCAAATTCAAAATATTCTTTATTCAAGTAAACTTGTAACCAACTTTACTGCTGGTTCGGAAAACTGTTTCTACCGAGAAGAACCAGCAAGAAACTCGGCGGTTGCTCTTTTTGAAATATAAATCTTAAAACTAGTTACATTTAGTTATTAGTAGTACAGGGTAATCTAAGCAATCTTCAACAGTATAGTAGGCTTTCTGCCTCTTTTTAACAGTGTTTTTAAACTGCTGTAATGGCATGGCCAAAATTGATTTCGAAATTTTATTATAGAATCTTATACCCAAACCCATAAAAGATTTACGTACTTTTGCTAGTTTTATAATTCTTTATATTTTTATACTGTGAAGCAAATTCGTTCGTTCTAATACCTTGCATATCATAACTATGGTATATGTACCATAGATTTTTTTTTCGAACTGACTGTATGCTGTTAGCCCTTATGGCTTTTACAGCGTCACCGGGCGGGACGGGCGCGCGCAGAAGCATCGCCGAGGTAGCGAAATGCAGAGAGTAGAGCGCATAAGCTCTACTTAAGTCGGGGGATACCATAGATGCAAGAGCCTATAATATTGAAGCATGGTCGTTTATTAAAGAGTCTATTGACAGTTTTGAATGCTCGGTTGCAGAAATAATTAACTTTTGCTTAATACAAGGTTACCTTTTCGTTGATACACGCGGTGCTATCCAATGTTAAATCATTTAGACTTTTAGTGTCTAGATTAAATTCGTACCTACCCAATAAAAAAAACTAACTTCAATATTATTCTGAAACAGAATTGCTCGTTTAAATATTCCGCTACCAAATGCTGGAATAATATTCCTCCGCCAATAAAAGGTTCTAAGACTAAGTTTTTGTTCAGGGAATTATTGAAGGCCTTTTTATTGGAAAGCCAAGAACAGTTACAGGATTTAGTAGCAGATTACTCTTATCTTTATCGTGTGTGTATTGTTAATTTAAATATTTCTTACTATTAATTTTTTTAAATAGTCATTATTTAAATATTTAGTTAAAGATAGCATAATTAAAAGTAGTATATTTAAATAAATGAATATATTGGTAACTTGGTTGGAATGACTGAGGTAGTTATTAGTTCAATCAATTCTTGTCCATGACGTAATTCACTGAATGAATACATGAACACTGAATACATGTTTTAACTGAAAATCCGTTCTGTGTGCTTCTTTTCGAGGCACACAGTATTATGCTGAGTTAAGGCCTTTTCGGCACTGTGCTACATGCTTTTTTTATAATTAAAATTATATTTAGTTTGCATATCTGTATATGCTATGTAGCACATTTGTATAAGCTGTGATAGCCTAGCGGTGAGACCGTGCGACTCTCTAGAGACGACATAGGTACAAACCCCGGGCAGGCACCAATGAGTTTAACTATTAAAACTTATGTGTCTAATTGATAATTGCAATTTATTACACGCTTTTTGGTGAAGGAAAACATCGTGAGGAAACCTGCATATCTCTAGAGAATTCTAGGAATATGTGTAACCTAGCAATCCGCATCGGAGCAGCGTGGTAGATGTTAGCTCCAATCCTTCTCTCCAAAAACTGAGAGAGGAGGCCTTAGCCCAGCATTGAGCATAGTAACAGGCCGTTACTTTACTTTACTTTTTACATTGGTAAAATAAACGATTTCATTCATTCAAACATACCACAAATCCGAATAGTTAATTAAAAGTTATATTCGTTGAAACTAGAGGGTCGAGCGCAGTTCGCAACAGTCCCGATTGGTCTTTTTACATTGTCAAGTGCACTTTCCTCCAATTTTAAACAAAAAAGCGACCAATTGAAATGGAAAATCTAGAAAAATCTCGAATCTATTTCTGTGATTGCTCTCGTTTTAAAGGCGAACTCGTAATTTCGCGTGCATTTGAAGTGACTCAAATGCCGCTGTATTTATGCAATCTATTTATCATCATCCTCCTGCCCTTATCCCACTCTAAGTGGGATCGGCACAACATGTTACAAACATGTTGTCACATGATTTGGCTACGGATTTTACGACCGGCCGCCTGCCTGACGTCAACATACCTTAGTCGTATCTTACGACCCCTCGGTAAGAAATGAGAGTGGTCTATTCTACTCAGCCGGATACCACACGGGGGGTCAACTAACCTTAATCGCCTTTTACGACACCTCGGTAAGAATTGAGGGTGATTTATTTTACTCAGCCGGATACCACGCTGTGTTTATGCAATGTTAGTCTTAAAACACAAGCAAGAGGAAAATTAATGTATAGAGACCGCCTATACTAGCCTCTCTCTATACATACTATACACGTCTTATTTAATAACGCGATAACGCCGCGAAAAAAGCTCATGAATAAAAGCTCCGTATGGGCTTGAAACTAGTCGGGCTCATCCGATAAAATAAGACGTGAGTATAGCCGGTCCCTACACATTAATTATGAACACTACTCACAAAAATACTCAGAAAATTAATACGTACTAACATATTCCTCTTCAAAATATACATTTTTTTATTTCCTTATCTTTACGATTTCAAAATCTATGCTGAGGCTGTCTTTTAATTAAAAAAAATACTGTATCAGAGAACCCCGTTCTTTCTATCCTAAACAATTTGTTTTATTTTTGCCCCCGACCTATAATTTTCAGACCGGCAATTCATTTAATAAACGATTACTTGTGAAAAAGATTTTGAAAGAGAAGGGGTTCTAGCCGATTACTTGATAGAGAGATGCAGGTTTACAAAAGTAATAATAAAATTATTTTGCTATAATCCGCGATACAGTAAATAGAAAAAATATATAGTGCTAAATGTATAGTGGACTATACGTTTTTTTTTTCATACCCGTTACATGCAGGATTCGTAAAAACATATGCACAAACCTCCACCACTTCCACCACAATACACAAGCACTACACAGGTTCACTATCACAAACTCAACAATCATTTCGCCCCGCAACCGAAGCATCATCAGGAGATAGACTCCACGACAAGTGTTTTTTTATGTTTTTACGAATCCTGCATGTAACGGGTATGAAAAAAAAAAACGTATAGTCCACTATACATTTAGCACTATATATTTTTTCTATTTACTGTATCGCGGATTATAGCAAAATAATTTTATTATTACTTTTGTATTATGGATCTCCGCAAAGTAACGCCTAATTCTATAAATTATTTAAAGATGCAGGTTTCCTAACAATGCTTTCCTTTACTGAAAATATTCTTTATTCAAGTAAACTTGCAAACAATTGCTTCTGAATCGTCAATTTTACTACTAGTTCGGAAAACTGTTGCTACCGAGAAGGGCCAGAAAAAAAACTGCGGTTGCTCTTTTTAAAATATAATTTTTATAACTAATTACATTTAGTCATTAATGCCTTGTACAGGGTAGAACTGCAGCTATATCCACACATTTTTATCATCTAAGTAATCCTCAACAATATAGTAGGCTTTCTGTATCAGCCTCTTTTTCACGTGTTTTTAAACTGCTGTAATGGCAAAGCTAAAATTGATTGCGAAATTTTAGTATAGAATCTTATACCCAAACGCACAAACGACTTACGTACTTTTGCTAGACGCAAAGCAGGAGTCGCAAGCTTATATCGGTTCCTACTTTGTCTATTATATACATCACCTATTGTTTTATAATTCTTTATATTTCTATGTACAAAAATTACATTTTTGATCCCGTGATCCCAAGATAGTCGTCACATGGTCACATGGGGCAATTACATTTTAGGCTTCAAGTAATAGGTGTAACTATTTGTATATATGAAAAACTATATAGAATAATTTATATATAAAAAGCTGTATTTGTTGATTCCAATAAAAGTGAGTGACTTTAATCCCTTTAGGTGGGGGAGACGCCTTTATTACGTCGATATTAATCACGTTTCGGGATTTACTGGGAGGAAACAGTAAGATTAGCTCGTTGATAAATAGAATTGTTTACCCGGCATGGTGACAATTTCCAATTATACCATAACCAATTACACTTTTTACCATAGAGCATAGCTTTTCTTGTGTTCACATTTTTTTGACAAATTAAGAGAAAATCTATGTTATAATAGCTTATTAAATTTTTAACATTAATTAATTAAATAAAAATAAATATACGGGACACTTACACACATGGTTATTGATCCTCAAAGTATTTAATACTTATGTTACGGGTGACGGATAACTGGTAGATATACTACATATATAAATTTAAATACAAATATACGCCCAGGCTCGAAGAACTAACAAATTGTTTATAAAAAACGTTGGCCCTCGGCGGGAATCGAACCCGCGACCCACGGAGCTGAAGCCAGGGTCGCAACCCACAACTCCAACGGCCAGTCGCCCGTTGGAGTTGTGGGAAGTGTCTGAAGTTTAGTACGAGAATAAAACCAACCCGTTAAATAATAATTAATAATGAAGATTAATAGGAGAAGGAAAGCAACCAGCTTGGTAATAGTAAATGTTAATAGGAGAATAAAAGCAGCCCGCTTAACAATAATTAAGGTTAGTACGAGAATAACACCAACCTGCTTAATAATAATTAATAATGAAGATTAATAGGAGAAGGAAAGCAACCAGCTTGGTAATAGTAAATGTTAATAGGAGAATAAAAGCAGCCCGTTTAACAATAATGAAGGTTAGTACGAGAATAACACCAACCCGCTTAATAATAATTAATAATGAAGACTAATAGGAGAAGGAAAGCAACCAGCTTAACAATAGTAAATGTTAATAGGAGAATAAGAGCAGCCCGCTTAACAATAATGAAGGTTAGTACGAGAATAATACCAACCCGCTTAATAATAATTAATAATGAAGATTAATAGGAGAAGGAAAGCAACCAGCTTAACAATAGTAAATGTTAATAGGAGAATAAGAGCAGCCTATTTAGTAGTTATTAACAATTAAGTTTAATAGGAGAAGGAAAGCAACGAGTTTAATAGGCGAATAAGAGCAGTTCCTTACTGGCTAATCTCGGAGCCATTTCGCGAACCAGCAGTAGAGTTGACATTCAAAAGGATTTGTTTACAAGTTGACTTGGATAAAGATTATTTTGGATTTGAATTTTTTAATCAAAAACGTATCTCTTCTCCTCTCCGTTTTGGTACTGGGCCTTAGGGGGGGTCTCTTAACACTGTGGAAACAAACAACCATCTTTTACTTAAAGTAGCGGCCTGTTACAATCCCACTGCTGGGAATAAGCCTCCTCTCTCCATTTCTGGAGAGAAGGGTTGGAGCTAAGACCTACCACGCTGCTCCAATGCGGATTGGTAGGTTACACATATCAACAGAGTTCTCTAGAGATATGCAGGTTTCCTCACGATGTTTGCCTTCACCGAAAAGCGTGTGATAAATTGCTATTATCAATAAGAGACATGAGTTTTAATAGAAAAACTCATTGGTGCCTGCCCGGGTTTGAACTCGTGTTCCCCTCGAAAGAGTCGCACGGTCTCGCCGCTGGGCTAGCTTTCTCCATCTTTAACTTAGCAAGATATTTTTTGTTGATTATAATTATGTTGGCACAAAGTTAAACCTCTTTGCAGGTAAAATCACACCAATCCCTTTCAGTTTGAGGCGGGTGGTTGCTTTATTGCTCAGAAATAAATTACCCTTTGAGATTTACTACGACCAATCTTTTAGATTAGCGTGTTAACAACTGCAAGTTTGTATGCTGATTTTATGTGCATAGGTTGATTCGGTCATGCTTTGTGAATTCACGTAACGCAAGACCTTCTGATTTATAGAAACAGGCGTTACTTTGCGGAATTCCATATTACAAGCACTATAACAGAACTAACTACCTTGCTATAATCCGCACGGGTTAAACGAATGCATGCAAAGCTAATGTGTATGAAGCAGGCAAAATTTACGCACCTTACATATGCAGGACACGAACCCCAAGGCGCCACCAGCAACAATGCACACAAGCAGCACACACAACCACCGACACAATCTCGACGATCGTTTCGCTCCGAAACCGAAGCATCATCAGGAGGATAAGCTCCACGACAAAAATCGTAAAATCGTCCATTACGAAGCGAAACGATTGTCGAGATTGTGGTGGTGGTTGTGTGTGATGCTTGTGTGCATTGTTGCTGGTGGAGGCGCCTTGGGGAGCGTGAGGTGGCTTGCTCTGCATGTAGAAGGTGCGTAAATTTTGCCAGCTTCATACACATTAGCTTTGCATGCATTCGCTTAACCCGTGCGGATTATAGCAAGGTAGTTAGTTCTGTTATAGTGCAAGACCTTCTATTTATTGAATGAAGATACAAGTATATCAAAACGGCCTAAGGCTTAAACTTAAGACCTAAAACAAAGCTAGTAATGCCTTAAGGTTTACCACAGAGCCGTCACGTCGGCAATACAAAGCTTTGGGAACCAATTAAAAGAAACAATAACGTTTCACGTTATATTGTTTGTTTAAGCCTTTATTAATATACAAATGTTATACCAGCGTTATTCTATTTGCCAATTAATTAAGAATCTCTGTTAAATGAACGCCTCGATTCATCATAAACTAGCTCTTGCCGTGGCTTCGCTTTTGATAGGAGACATGCGGTCCTGAATTTTTTAGTAGTATTTTTGTAGATCTACAATTTTCTACATTATTTATTATACTTAATTAAGTGTACGTCTGTTAGTTTACGCGGCTCACGCGACCTCTACCTCTTCAACACAATTTACACAAAACTGTAATGCACTATTAACCTTTCGGAAGAATTGCAGTACCTTTTAATAAAAACCGTTTTGCCGATTTTGAGAAAATCGATGACATACAAACAACTTTTGGGAGAAGTTTGTTTTATAATATAGATTTATCATAACACAAGTATTAAGTTACTTTGGTGATAGAGGATCATGTGTGTTATTGTCCCATATATTTATTTACTCATTATTATTTATTCTTGCATTATAATGCCGTATGGTATCCGGCTGAGTAGAACAGACCACACTCATTTCTTACCTAGGTGTTGTAAAAGGCGACTAAGTTAAGTCGACCTGCTGTGTGCTATCCGGTTGAGCAGAATAGACCACCCTCTTTCGTTCTAAGGGGTCGTAAAATACGACTAAGGTAAGTTGACGTCAGGCAGGCGGCCGGTCGTAAAATACGTAGACAAATCATGCGACAAGATGTTTGTAACAAGTACCAATCCCACTTAGAGTGGGATAAGGGCAGGAGGATGATGATGACATTATGTATATGTACAAGCCGCAAGAGCAAAACCTGGGTTAAATTATCCGCGAGAAACTGATCCGTTGAAGAATTCCCGACCCTAAGCACTGAATGGAATGACTCAAGGAGGGACGCAATTACCCGATCGATCCATTGCTTAGTTGTCTTGAATTAAAAACCAATTAAAAGTATATAATTAAGCTGTGATAGCCCAGCGGTGAGACCGCATGACACTCTAGATACGATCATGGCTTCAAACCCCGGGCAGGCACCAATGAGTTTTACTATTAAAACTTATGTATCTAATTGATGATTGCAATATATCACACGCTTTTCGGTGAAGGAAAACATTGTGAGGAAACCTGCATATCTCTAGAGAATTCTAGGGATATGTGAAACATACGAATCCGCATTGGAACGGCGTTGTAGATCTTAGCTCAAACCCTTCCCTCCAAAAAACGGAGCGAGGAGTCCTACTATGCCCAGCAGTGAGATAAGTGAAGATGCCCAGTAGTAAAAGGCTGTCAATTTTCATTTCATTATACAAAAGTATATCCGTCAAATATCAACAGTCACGTCACGTTTCACTGAACGCTACATTCTGTACGGCGAGATAAATTGCTTTTTGAGATTTACTGCGACCGCTCATTTAGATTAGTTCACTGATAACCAGAATTGTTCTCACTGGTCATTGACCGTCTCAGTTGAAAACAAAGTATTTTATTAAAACCTGTTATGTCTAGGTTCCCACCGCTTTGTAGTATCCGACTGAGTATAATAGACCACACGCTCTTTCTTACCGAGTTGTCGTAAAAGGCGACTAAGGTAAGTTGGACCACCGTGGCGTATCCGATGGTGGTAGCTGTAGATACACTAAAGTAATGTACTAAAGAATCTCTCTTTTCTAGATCTACATCTACTAAAAAAGTCTCTTATTGTTGACAATAGAAACTTTTATGTTTAAAATTTCTCTAAATTTTTACTCTGATTTCCTCGCAAGCGAAGCTGCCAGCATAGCTAGTAGTCACAGACTCGGCAGAGTCTTTAAAAGCCTAGAATCTGAGACGTGTAGGTAGGATATAAGATGTGTCAAAAAAATCCTTCGAGGAAACTCAAACGGCCTTGCAAAAAATAAGTTCATACATCACACTTCTATGTTACGTTTAGAACACAAGAATTATAAAATCGTATGGCGCTGTTATTTTTAAAATGGCTTTTATATGGTGCCAGTGTTGAGTTACAGCGATAAGACGATGAGATTAATGCTTGAATGGTATTCTTTGACAGTTTTATACATTATATATATAGTAGTAGTTCAGGCAAGCAATATATGTTGTTGGAAATATTAAATGTATATATTTTAAATTTCGCGTTATATTAGCCTATAAGACATAAAGAAAATTTTCTAGCGATGAAATCATCTATGTGGTGCGGAAAGATGAAAATCTTCATTACATGATTTATATATCAAAGCATTTAAAAGTCGCTCGAATTTCGGAAACTAGTTCTGTATCGAAATACGCCGTTATTTTTTTTATTTTACTTAATTTTATTTGAATTTATTTATGCTTTAAGATACAAATAAAAATAACTTGTTCACTTTATCTATATAGTAAAGTAACGGCCTTTTACAATCCCACTGCTGAGCATAGACCTCCTATCTCCGTTTCTGGAGAGAAGTGTTGTAGCTAAGGCCTACCACGCTGCTCAAATGCCGATTAGTAGGTAGCATATATCCCCAGAATTGTCTAGACTTATGGAGATCCTCACGATGTTTTCCTTCATCGAAAAACGTGTGATAAATTGCAATTATCAATTAGATACATAAGTTTAATTAGAAAATCTCAGTTGTTCCTGCTCGCGGTTTGAACTCGTGACCCTCTCAATAGAGTCGCATGATCTCAATTCAATATATTACTTCTAACACATATTTTTGGTTATATATATTTTATTTTCCTTAATTGCTGTATTAGATTTAAACGTTTTACGTATTTAACATTCAACCATTTTTAATACATCTCGTAATACAACGTTACGCATATATTTTCCTCAGTGAAATAACAGATGGCGTCACTAGTATTTTACTTCGCGCTATGGTGTTGCTTACGTAGTTATGTAAGAAGTCCCCATACAAAATGTCCGTGCATCGACATCGCCATTAATCACTTTGGTTGTAGATGCATCCTGCTGGAACACAAATTCTAAACGAAACTGTAAATGGTGCATCTTTCAGTACATCCATACTTGAAATGCCGTGAAGGGACCATAAATGAATGACAGAATAGTAACTATTCTGTCATTTGTACGCATCTTCCCTCGTCCGTACGTCCTGTTAGACCGTCCAGTTTGGTTTATATATAAAGAAAAACACAAACTGAACTTATTAACTTTAATGTAATCTAAACACTACTGGTACTTGGACTACTATTGCGCGAAACCCTTGTAGCGGGTTGGAGCCGGAGTATATGGTCACTAGTCTGTTGCTGAAGCCAGCCGGCAGGCAGGAACCGGGTCCGTAGCTGGGCAGCAAGTCGACTAGATCACAAGAACTGTGTGAATTTGGAAAAATGTATGAGTTTTATAGACCTATATTGCTGATCGACACTTTATATCGACCTCAATTGGGAAACAATAAGTCAGCAATATATGCCCATGTTGAATAGGGTTGTAACAGTCCGTCTAGTTCGACGCGACTTCTTTTTTTTATAAATAAGGTTCTGCTCTTCAAATATTATGATGAAACATAATCAAAAATGGTACTGTTGTTAATCGTTTTAATATTTAATCGTCTTCACTCCACATTTCCGCTGATCTCCTAACACTTGGACTCCAAGTATATTATATCTCGTAAATTCCACGACAGCTCAGCTTTATTCCGAAGGGAGACTTCTATCTTATTGTTGAACTTTGATTTACGGCGCCGCTGAAAACTCGCTGATCCAAGATTATTTTGGACGAAACATTTTTCACTGAGCTTCAAAATACGACAGCCTTTGGATATTGTGTGGCAATAGATTATTCGATTGATGGATTGTTGGAGGTGCTAATAAATTGTCCTTTTATAATAATAGTTTCTTTTCAATAACATATTGATGATATATATCTATTGCATGCAATTGTAGGAGAATTGAAGATTTGGATGCGATGATAAATCATATTCTGTGGATTTTTTCGGAAGAAAAGGTTTTGAATCGCAAGGACATTTGGTATTTTTTTGGAGTAATATATTTTTTATTCATATCTTCTTAAATTCTCAAACTCTTAAAAAGACACGGCAGCGTAAGATAGTGTGTAAGATTCTAACATAACTGTAATACAACTTTCGCATATTGCAGTACTCATGGAGGGTATCCTGATACAAAAATCAATGGGTTGCAATCCATGGGAGTTTCGGCAAAAGTAAAAATTTGAGTATTAAGGTTGTTCATTTTGTAATTTATTGAATGGTTAGGGAATTTTGCATCGATTACTTTGATTATGTAATAAAAGTACTATTATTTATGTGGTAAAATTCGTTTATTGCGCCATTGTACATAAACAAGACTCACTCGCGAAAGCACCCTGCGCAGCTTAAACGAAACAGCAGGCGCAGGCATACATTTTTGTGCCGTGCGGTAAAAAGAGAGGGGGATGTTTCCTCTTCTGCGCTGCGCTGGTATTCTACTCTCCCTCCATCTTACAAATTTTCACCCAGGACATATGTCTTGTGTTTTTATTGCGTTTGATTGCGTTCAACACGAAACTTTATTACTAAAGCTTGGTCATTATGGTATTAAGGATCATGCACTTCGTCTCGTTGCATCTTATCTCTATAGCCGAATTCAAAGAGTGTGCATTAATGATGTGCAGTCATCCGGATCGGCCTTAGTTATGGGTGTGCCTCAAGGATCAATCCTTGGTCCCTTTCTGTTTTTAGTATATATAAATGATCTACCATATTTCATTCATAATATTTGCGACATTGTACTGTTAGCTGATGACACATCTTTAATATTTAAAGTAAATAGGAATGACGATAATAATATTGACGAAGTAAACAGTGGATTGTCGCAGGTAGCTCAATGGTTCAGGCTAAATAATTTGGTACTAAACTCAAATAAAACGAAATGTTTAGAATTTGCATTACCTAATACAGCTAAAACAGCAAATGAGCTCTTAATAGACAATGTACCACTAAAAACAGAAAATACAACTGTATTTTTGGGAATGACGTTGGATACAAAACTCCAATGGAGCACACACATAACAGCTCTCGCAGGGAAACTCAGTTCAGCAGCCTATGCTATTCGAAAGGTAAGACAGTTTACAGACGTCGAAACAGCAAAACTAGTTTATTTTGCTTACTTCCATAGCATTATGTCTTATGGAATAATGTTATGGGGTAAATGCGCTGATATTGAGAAAATTTTTGTATTGCAAAAAAGAGCCATACGTGGCATTTATAATTTGAATTCGCGTGAGTCCCTGCGAGAGAAGTTTAAGGAAACAGGTATTCTTACGTTAGCTTCACAGTATATTTTTAGCAATTTGATTTTTGTGCATAAAAATATACATAATTATAAAAAGATTGGCGATGTATATAATAGACAAAGTAGAAACCGACATATGCTTGCGGCTCCTGCTTTGCGCCTTGTAAGAGTACGTAAGTCGTTTGAGGGTTTGGGTATAAGATTCTATAACAAAATTCCACAATCAATTTTAACTTTGCCATTACAGCAATTTAAAAATACTGTTAAAAAGAGGCTGATACAGAAAGCCTATTATACCGTGGAGGCTTACATTGATGATAAGAATGCGTGGATATAGCTGCTCTTTGACCTTGTGCAGGATAGCTATGACAAAATGTAATTAGTATTAAGAATCTTCTTTTTTAAAAGAGCTCCACCGAGTTTCTTGCTGGCTCTTCTCGGTAGGATGGCTTTCCGAACCAGCAGTAAAGTTGACGATTCAAAAGCACTTGTTTACAAGTTTACTTGAATAAAGAATATTTTGAATTTGAATTTGAATTTGAATTTACCTATCCAAAAAAGTGCACAACGCCGCTAAAGAAGTTTTCACTTCAAAAATTGCTTCATAATGCCTTTGAGCTGGCTAATAATTATACCATTACTAAGATTTTATACTTCTGAATCAGTAATTAGTAAAATTTTTTGCCTAAACTTTGCCTAATAGGGTTTATTATTTTTCTAACCCTTTAATGCCCGATTTCACCGACATCCCCTACAATTTAAGAGACCCCTATGTATATTTAGGGGACGTTTAGGAGACTGTTTTCGTTTCACCAACATTTAGGGGTCACTTAACCGCTTAGGGGACTCTTAAATTTGAGGAGTGGATTGTCGACCCCCCAAACCGACACACAACTATAAAAAAAACTACAAGACGAAAATGGACAGTGATTTATTTGATTTATTCGATAATTTAGAAACTATTGATACTATTTTTGACGTGAATAGAAGTCGAAGACCAAAACTTTATCGAAAGCGGCCAAATTATTTTATAAATTTTGATGAAGTAGACTTTTTTAAGAGATATAGGTTATATAAATCGACAGTGTTGTATTTACTAGAAATTATTGAGCCTTATTTGGAATACCCAGATAATAGGTGAGTAAGGACTATTAATTTTATTAGATCTTAGTTTCTTCTCATCTAACTATACTTAATAAGTTGAAAAAATGTGTGTAGTTATGTTTAGCATATTACTGGTATAATTTGCTAAACATAACTAAAATACACAGTTCCATTCGCAAGATGTACACACAACAATTGTAGGCTTTGAAAAATATCAATAATTATGGCGTAGGTAACAACTTGACAGCATTACTTTTAAAATACAGAGTAAAAATCAATGTACACTACCATTATACATAAAATTTTGATCAAAAATATTTAATATTGCATAAAAGAAATAACATAGAAGATATATTGCTTTCCCTTATTTTTATTCAATAGTATAAATTAAAATTTTGCACAAAACCTTTTTATTTCTTATCAATCGTAAATACCGATAGCAAGTCACGCACTATTATGGTAAAAAAAACGTCACATAGTTAGGAGTCCCATAGTTAGGGGTAACATTCATTGGTGAAATCAAATTTAAGTAAGGGGTCTGTTTAGGAGTCCCATTTAGTTAGGTGTCCCTTAGCAAAGTGATAGTTTAGGGGTTGTTGGTGAAACTGGGCATAAGTATTCTTATTCATTAAACAAAAGCAGTTACGTACATTAACTTTCGAAAACAACGCATTCTGTTTAAACAATGACAACACGATACAATAAAATGAAAACAAATGAAAGAAAAAACGTTGAAAGCAGACAGTATTCAAGGAAAAGAATAAAAGTCTTAATTCTTTTAAGTGAATTCCTTGAAAGGCTTAAATGAAATTAAAATAAATGAAAGAATAAAATTAAACGAAAGGCTTCTGTTAAGAAAAGAGAGATCTAATCGATGTTAAAAATCTTTTTATGACTCGCTACTATTCAGTCTTTCTAATTTATTTTAAAAGCTTGCAAGAAATAAAAGTGTGCATTATTTTAAAAGTAACTTTTCAAACAGTTTCGCGATGCTGATTAAAGCAATGTAAACGGCCTGTTACTATTCCAATGTTGATGTTTTCCTTCACGCTTTCCCGTGAAGGAAAACATCGTGAGGAAACCTGCATATCTCTAGAGAATTCTGGAAATGTGTGTAACCTACCAATCCGCATTGGAGCAGCGTGGTAGGTTTTAGGTCCAACCCTTCTCTCCAGAAACGGAGAGAGGAGGCCTATTCCCAGAAGTATAAGTAAGTAGTAAATAATCATAAAAATCTTTCATCGCGTGCGCTGTGGCAACTATTGATGATAGAACCAAAAAATGTTCTACAGTGTTATAGAACGTATCAATCAATATCTACAAAAAGTGCGCGATACTATATGTCTTACTATTATAGTTATAACTACTTTTTGCATTGTAAAAGTTAATAGGAGTGCCTACAATAACCAAGTTATATTATTCATATCTCGTAATTATCCTTATACCCATAAATGATATTTTATTAAAAAGTGTTTCAATACCTGTAAAATACGTTTCAAATTAATAAAATCGAACATTCCAATCAGAAGATGTATCGAATTTCAAAATGTCAGTCTAAAGAAAATAATACCATAACAAATTCATTGTAGGGACTATTATAACAGGTAATTTAGCTCTTATTCCAAGGATTCTAATGATACTCACGGATATAGAAAAAAGAATTGTTTCCTTATAAAAGAAAATTTCCAGTGAAAACTATAGTTCGACTTACGTAGACGTTACTTTTTCACGAGATGGGTATGTACGCGGGTGAAAACGCGAGGCATTGCTAGTTTTTATATAATTCAATTCATTTGCTCTGTAATCTGTATACAAATTCAAATCCTAAATATTCTTTATTCAAGTAAACTTGTTAACAAGTGCTTTTGAATCGTCAAAATCTACCGCTGGTTCGCAAAGCTGTTCTTACCGAGAAGAGCCAGCAAGAAACTCGATGGTTGCTCTATTCAAGTAAAATTCTTATAACTAGTTACATTTGGCTATTACTATCTTTTACAGGGTTATTACTATTCTTTACTATATGTTACAATGGTTTAAAGCAAAATAATTTTGTATATTTATACCTTCGTTACAAACACCCTGTTTTTTTATTGCTATAAAACCAAATACATTTCTTAAAGGTTTAAAAGAAAATTATACCAAAGCTACCGAGAACACAATTTAAAAGACTTTGTCATGTAAAAATCGTCCTTTGAACTTTGTTATGGAAAACAACGCCGATGTGTAAATATCAACAAATTGTGACAACGGCATTATCATATTCATGTTCAGGTGTATCGGTGAATAAATTAAGCCGTAGATTCGTTATAAAACATCCATTACGGTGTAATGAAGGTTTGAAACTAAGAATCTATATATATTAATTAAAGGTAAATAAATTTGTAATAATCCACTATCAAATCACAAAATAATCTTTATTCAAGTAAGCTTTTGCAAGCACTTTTGAATCGTCAAGGATCAATTATATTTAATGAAGCCACATCTGGTTCGGAATGTTGCTCTCACCGACAATAACCAGCAAGAAACTCGGCGGTCAATCTTTTAAACAATGTATTTATCTCCTGATGATACTGTGGCTGTGGGGCGAAACAATTATTCAGCTTGTAATAGTGAACGTGTGTAGTGCTTGCTTGTAATGACGGTGGTGGAGGTTTGTGCATGTGTTTTACGAATCCCGCATTTATCGGGTATAAGAACGGATAGTCCACTCTACATTTAGCACTTTCCATTTAATTAATCGCCGATTATAGCAAAATAATTTCTTTATTACTTTTGTAATCTATTGAAAATTTTCAATTTACATTATACAATTTAAATAAACCCCAGCCTTGTAGGAGCCTTCCTGAAAGGATTTTCGTATCCAAGCATTTTTATCATTCGTACTCGTAATATACTTTACGTATAAGCAAATATGAATTGCGAAATTTTATTGTAGAAGGGAATACCTTCATAGGTATTCGCTCCTTCATAGGTGTCTAAACTAATGCTAAATATATTCATTTATTGTATAAATAAAAAACAATGAAGAAATAAGAAAAGACAAGAAACATGTTGAAGGGCGGACTTATCCCTAAAAAGCATCTTTTCCAGTCAACTTTTTACTTAAAGAGAAAAAGAGATAAGTGAGATGCGGATGATATATGTAAATAGAAAAAAATTAACGTAAAACAACGTACTTATACTAACATTTGCACATATATATAATGTATCACTTACAAAAATTAGGCGTTATTTTACGGAGTTTGTAGTTACATGTAAAGTTTACTATTTAAAAGACAGTGATGAATTTATTTGAAAAGCTCAAAAGAAAAGGATTTCAATATAACCACTCTTAATTCATTTCATCGTTAGGTCTTTAAGATTAAATAAATAAATATTAAAAACAGTAATTTATCAACTCGTTAAATAGTTTTATTGCCTTGAAAAATTCGCACCTATTATAATACCCCGAATGGCCTTAAATTTCCATATTAAAAAGAGTCGTTAACATAACAATGGTTGCTTTTTGCGTGAATTCTTTCTGATTACTGAATGAAATAATGGATAATGAAATAATCGATTAATCTGTCATCATCATCATCACCAACACACCTGCTCCTGTCCACTGTTTTGGACATAGGTCTCTCCCATGGCACTCCACTCGGTCTTTAGCACTTCTTTTCATTTAGTCAGTGTAAAGGTCAAAAAGTTCCACACAAAATACGTCTATCAGCTGAAAATATCATTTTAAGCTCAACTCAAAATCTAAACGCTGTCATCATCATCATTGGTACAACATGTTACGAACACGTTGTCACATGATTTGGTAACGTATTCCACAACCGGCCGCCTGCCTGACGTCAACATACCTTAGTCGTATTTTACGACCCCTCGGTAAGGAACGGGGTGGTCTTTTTTACTCAAACAGATACCACACGGTGGGTCAACTTACCTTAATCGCCTTTTACGACACCTCGGTAAGTAATGATGGTGGTCTATTCTACTCAGCCGGTTACCAAACAGCGGGTCGACTTACCTTAGTCGCCTTTTACGACACCTCGGTAAGTAATGAGGGTGGTCTATTCTACTCAGCCGGATACCACACAGCATAAAATCTAGACGCTCTCTACGTAATATTACCTGCAGCAATATCAATATTGCTACAGTTTTAGCTACGAGGTATACGAATACTACAAGTAAAGGTAACAGTTAAAAAATAAATGCAATCGATTGGTTCATTCACATTTTGGAATCGATATTTATATCTGACTGATTTAAAGCTAATATTTCAGTTATTTTTAACTAATTTAGTCAGAATCACTTAATATTAATCTGTTGTTGAGAAGTAGCTGAAACTATTCATCTTCAGAGGAGAATAGAATATAGCTTTCTTTATATCGAAGAATATGTTTGTATATAAAAAAAAATTAGTAATATTGACAAAATATTATTAATGTATAATGTATATTATTATGGTACAAAAAAAGGATTTATTTTGCTATAATCTACTATAATAGAAAATCTTTGTTAAGCTAAAAGAAGAGTGTACCGTTTTGATGCCTTATGTATGTAGAAGTAATGAAACGTATGCACTGGCACTGCAGCTATTCATTGCTACAAGCTCACCAATCATTTCGCACCGTAATTAAAGCATCATCATGAGAAAGGTTCTAATCTTATCCTACTTAAAGGTAAATAAACGGATAGTACATTTCACATTTAGCGTCTGATAAGCTTTCTCTATTCGCAAATTTTTTATCAAAATTATATTCATATCACTATTATTATTTTGACGCATCAATAAACATCACAACAAACAACACACTACCCAAGCACTACACATATTCTCTACGACAATCTCAAAGATCGTTTCGCCTCATTATCAAAGCATCATCAGGATATAGGCGCCACGACAAAATTGCAAAGCGGTTGCGAATGACAATGGTTTTTGCTTCCTACGCTTAACATAGATTTTCTTGGCAAATGCGGATTATAGTAAAATAATTCTATCATAACTTTTCATAACGGAATTCCGCAAATTAACGCCTCGTACTATAAATGAACATTAACTTTCTATATTACGTAACTTTTTTATATTTATTTATAGAGGTAACATATATATTCCAAAGAAAATTTTCTTTATTCGCTTATTTAATAGAAACAGATGGCCCAAGGCGAAGTACTAACCGTGTAAATTTATTCTCGGAAAAATTTCGCTAAAGAAGAATCTCCGAATTCGAAAAAGGAAAAACAATATACTTTTAATTCCTTTAATACAAATTGAAAACTTTATTTACACTCATTTAGGCATATATTTGTCTTGGATCGAAATAAGTATATTCGTTAATTTTACAATGCTTATTAATCTATAATGAATCCTATTAACCCACAGTAATATCAGAACCTAAAAGAAGATTTTTAAAAATCATAAAATGGCGGTCTTTTCTTATACATGGCTATTCAGTTGGAGAAATATTGTTTATAACCTTTAAACGAAATATATATATATATAATAAAACAAAGTCCGAAAGACGATCTGTATGTATGTAATCGATTTGCTCAAAATCTACTGAACGGATTTTAATACGGTATTTACTAAAAGATCCTACATAGAATAGACCACCCTCCTTTCTTACCGAGGTGTCGTAAGAGACGACTAAGGTATGTGCCGTGTGGTATCCGGCTGCATAGAATAGACCACCCTCCTTTCTTACCGAGGTGTCGTAAAAGGTGACTAAGGTAAGTTGACGTCAGGCATGTGGCCGGTCGTAAAATACGTAGCCAAATCATATGACAACATGTTTGTAACATGTTGTGCCGACCCCACTTAGATAAGGTGATGATGATTTACTTAAAGTCAGTCATCTTAAGGATGAATTACTTATGAATTAAGACTATTTATTTATGAATTTATGAGAATTTTATTTATGAGATAATTATATCGTTCGTCATATAAATTAAATATTAATCCTATACAAATTCATTTATATTTATTTCAAATTATAATTAGAATATCCTTTTTATTCCGGTAAAATTTATGTTTTATTAGAAAACTAAAATTGGTTTTCGTCTATAGCTCAGCACCTATAGATGGTTACCATCCTATTTTTTGTATAATCTTAGCTATGTATTTGTGACATATTGAAAACCACACAACTATTGAGCAAAGAAAGATTTAGTTACAATATTACACAATTGAAAAAATTTAAATTAAAACAAAAATTAGGAATCCTTCCAACTTCAAACAAGACTGCAGTTTAATTATGAAATTAAGAAAGTTTAAAAGATTAACCTCCGCGTTTCTTGCAGGTTCGAGCGACATTTTGAATAGTGGTAACTTCATTAATCTAGTTAACATAAGCGAGTTAAACACTTTGAAATAAATGATTTATAGAAGCAGGCGTTACTTTGCGGAATTCCATATTACAAGCAATATAACAGAACTAACTACTTTGCTATAATCCGCACGGGTTAAGTGAATGCATGCAAAGCCATTGTGTATGAAGCAGGCAAAATCTACGCACCTTATACATGTAGGACAAGCCACCACATGCACCCCAAGGCGCCTCCACCAGCAACAACGCAGACAAGCAGCACACACACCCATCACCACAATCTCGACGATCGTTTCGCCCCGAAACCGAAGGATAGGGTCCACGACAAAAATCGTAATGCAATACCTTGAAGTAGCCAAACGTTACCAAGGTTTCTTTCAACCATGTCTACTCTTCCTAGATGTTTTCCCATCGCTATTATTTGCAAAAGTGTGAAACAGCTATGCTTGATTTTACGTTGTCTAACTATCCATATAGCTTCATTTATTATTTTTTGGTTCTTCGATATAGACATTATATCCATACTCTATACTTAATATATAAAGCTCTGAAGAGTTTGTTTGTTTGATTGTTTGAACGCGCTAATCTCATAAACTACTGGACCAATTTGAAAAAATATTTTAGTTTAAGATAGTCTATTTATCGAAGGCAATAGACTTTATAAAATCACGCTCAGATGAATAGAAGAGGAACAGCAATAATAAATATTTGGAAAATGGCGAAATTTAAAGCTTTCCTTGCGTGCGCTACGTAAACGGTGAAAGTTATTCAAAAATTATGTGTTACTAAATTGTTGCCCTCAAAAAGTTCTAAATAAAAGTCAGCAACAGCATATGTCTAGCTTTTAAGGTTAACCCACTTTAACCATAACTAATATAGTATTACGGTTTACTCAAATAATAAGAGTAACGAGTCTGCCGTCCATGCGAACGAAGTTGCGTTTAAAAACTAGTTAAAAATAAAACAAAATTGAAATCTACGTACTTAAATTCAAGAGCGATTCGTAAATAACGCCATCTACCCCCAGTTAAAAGTATCAACACTGAAGGCTGAAATCGAGTCACCAATTCCCGCCCCGTGAAATTAGGTCCATATAACATATCACATTTCAGACCTCAGTTGCCGTCGCGTCGCGGGCGAGAGCGCACGTAATAAAAGCTCTTCATTACGACATTCAAATTGAATAATCGAGCTGTAAAAATCTAAAAACATTTTTGAATTATTTGTGTTGTGTTATAACGTGATTTGTGTTATAGATAATTATTTTGTGTTTGTACGATGTTATGTACGAAGTGGTTAAGTGTGGCATCGAAATGTTCCATCAAAGGTATTTATCATTTTAAATTTTATACGTTAAGTAACGTCAGATTTGCAGCCATGCGTTGCTGTGGCTCAGTCTGGTTTCGAATTCCACTCGAATTAGAAGTCAGCAGTTAAAAAAATGCTCCGATCGCCAACAAACTTGCACCTAACTTACAGCAACATCCGCTGTGTCAATCGAAAGTTTCATTTAATTTGTTCCAGCCCTTTCGTAGTCTATAAGGGATATACAGACAAACATTTTATATCTATACTTATTATAAAACAAAGTCCACAAAAATTGTTCGTCTGTATGTAATCGAATTCCTCAAAACCTGCTTAATAGATCTTAATACGGTTTCTACTAAAAGATAATGCACTTCTTCCGTAAAGTTTAAGTTAATAGTACACAACGGTTTTATGAAAATTATGTTAAAGCGGTCACGTGAATGTTAAAAAAACTTGCCTGCTCTGCGTAAACTATTAGATACACTAAAGTAATGTAGTAGAGAATTGTAGATCTACAAAAATACTACAAAAAAGTCCGTGACTGCATGTCTCTATCTCTTATGGTTAACACACAATAACTACTTTTATGTTGAAAACATCAATTCGGAGAAAATTTTGAGATTTCCACGCGATCAAAACCGCTGCCAAAACTAGTATAAGATAATTAGTTTCTATATATTATAAAACCATAATTTTTTTGGTATATTAAATTGCGTGTATTCAGCTTTATGAAGCCTTTAGTTTTGGGATAGCTTTCATCCCAGTATAGTCTTTAAAGAATTTTAATTAGGCGACTTTTCGCGAATACTGGAGTGAGTGGATGAATTATAATATTTGCTTTGAAAGTAAATTTAGTACTTAACACTTCTACTTGAGAATTTATTTAATGGAATTCAAAATATTTATTTGTAACGTGAGGACAATGAATAAATTATCCTTCACTAATAATTATTAATAATAATAATTTAAAGGTTGATGCTGAATTTACATCTTATATAGAACATTATATAAATTAAAGGAATATATAGTAAATTTATTTTGCTATAATCTGCGATTTAGTAAATAGGAAATATATAAAACGCATTTAGCATTATAAATAATTCCAAAGCGATTGCTAGAAAACTTTGCGATTTTGTTCACCGAGAAGAACCAGCAAGAAACTTGGCGGTTGCTCTTTTTAAAATATAAACCTTAAAACCTAGTTACATTCAGTTATTACTGTCTTGTTCAGGGTAGAAGTGCACATATATCCACACATCCTTATCATCTAAGGAATCTTCAACAGTATCGGCTATCGTATCAGCTTCTTTTTAACAGTGTTTTAAACTGCTGTAATGGCATGGCCAAAATTTATTTCGGAATTTTATTATAGAATCTTATACCCATACCCACAAACGATTTACGGACTTTTGCTATACGTTTGCAAAGGTAACGAACTTTTAAGTTTGCAAAGGTAAGGAACTTATATGTTGTCAAAGTTAAGAAACTTATACACCGGTCAAGACAACGAACTTATACATTGAAGAGTTTCTTAACATTTTTCTTACGAAAAACGAATTATTTCCTCACCTAACAATAACCCCACTTAGATACAATGCGTCTCAACAGTGTTTACTTTCCATTATATCATAGTGTACATTGTGCGAGATATTGTGTTTCACTAACAATACATGGGGCGTATCTTTTATTCAACCAACTCATCGCGGTGTGCACGGGAGGCCAGAGTAATTGTGAAACAACTTTTGTTCCTAACAAAGCTTTTAATTGTCAAGTAAAAGCACGTATAGTACCGAGAGAGAGAGAAAAACGGCTAGATTCTTCTTCATAGAGCATTGTTGCACAAACTGACAAACCCGTGTGAAACGTCACATACTGAGTGACAGTGACAGCGCTCTAGAAAACAAACTGGCCGGCTGTTTCGTTCTAAACATCGATGTGCATTATTTAATTCCGGGTACTATACATACCTTCTCGTACACTACTACAACCGATGAACGGTCATTGCTGGACATAAGTCTCTTCAAGGAATCTCGATACCATACAATCTTGTATCGCTTGGAATCAGCGGCTCTAGCTGAGGTCACCAGTCAACCTTGCAGGAGGTTTTCGACGCTGTATATTCCTCTTGCCGAGGTGCTATTCCAGGAATTTAAGATCCAACACTTATCTACTATTATACTTATCTGCTAACACTATTTAACTTTAACTTTAAGTTTACTAATACATTTAAAAATACTATTAAAAAGGCTTATACCTATTGAAAGCCTACTATACTCTTCGATCCTGTACAAGACACTAATAAGAATTATTCTTTGAAAAGAGCAACCATCGAGTTTCTTGCTGGTTCTTCTCGTTATGAACAGTTTTCCGAACCAGCAGTAGATGTTGCCGATTCAAAATGAGTTGTTTACAAGTTTACTTCTATAAAGAATATTTTGAATTTGAATTTGAATTTATCGGTTCTATATACTATACCCCAAGTAATTGGCAATTTAGCTTCGTAACACGTTACTCTATAGTTCTACTACTGATTCGTGATTTCTTTGCGTAGAGTTCTAAGCCTAGCTCGCTCCATCGTTACTGCATCGTTTGATACATAGCCAGGAGTCGTATTTAAATTAAAAAAAACTTTTAGCCTGTGCTGCTGATTCATGATCATTCTCCTATCTATCCCAATCTATATATTATTATATAGATTGGGATAGATAGGAGATATCCTTATTCTAAAAACACACAAGTCCTTTCCTTTAAGCCTATAAAGGTTATGAAAAGGAGAAAAGACTTAGTCGCTCAAGCTGACTCGGCACGTATCAACCTTTGCTAGCAAACAATATATTAGACAATCTGTACGTATATATAACATTCTTAACGGAAAATTAGATTTATACCCTAAAAACCTATATTCATGCAAAATAATTATATCTAAATGGCTTAAAACTAAGTTATGAGGAAGTTGAATCATTGCTAGAATATGTAGTGTAATTAAAATAAATATATGTAAGAAACATAAATAAATAAAATAATAATTTAAAAAAAAGGATAAAATTCATACACGCACACGTATACACAATCAAATACATTCATCATCTCTTACGACAAATGTATAGTATAGATAATATGATGGAAGAGCGGAGTCTTCTGGCACAAGTATATCCATGCTTAAAAGAAGGCCCCAACCTTACTTCGACTTTTGTAACTCTGTTGATAAAATAAAATTTATTTTATTTATTTATTTTATTTATTAATCTAAGTGGGGCACAGCATGTTTCAAACATAATGTTATTTTCGACAACCTGCTTGCCAAACGTCAACTTACCTTAGTCGCCTTTTACGACAGCTCGGTAAGAAATGAGGGTGGTCCATTCTACTCAACCGGATACCGTATTTCCACCGTATGGTAATTATATATATACATAATTTTTTAATATACACTTAGATAACGGATCAATGAACCGACAAATTTTATTTAGAAAATATTGACGGGAATCGAACCAGCGATCCATGGAGCCGAAGTTCACTACCACCTGCGCCAACATAAATATATGCATAAATCTTTTGTCTTTATAATATTACTAACAGTAGGTACATATTATAATCATTGTCTTATATTTCTATTGACTTTACCCACGCGAGTAAATTCAATATTGCGAACAAGAAAGTCCTTTAGAAAATTTTTAATATGGCGGTATTTTGCAATTTTATTAAGACTTATTGCTATGCGTTATTAAATAGTATGAAAAATGTCGGCAACATTTCTTCATTAGGGCTTATTACTACCTATGTATATTCACGACACTCGCTGGGGTAGTAAATTTTTAATCCATATAAATACGAAATTCTATCCGTCTATTTGTTACAATATCACGGCTAAAGCGCTGATAATTTTTGATGAAACTTGGTGTAATGGAAGCTTATATTAAGCTGTGATAGCCTAGCAGTGAGACCGTGTGACTTTCTAGAGACGATCATAGGTTCAAACCCCGGGCAAGCACCACTGAGTTTTTCTATTAATAAACCTATGTGTCTAATTGATAATTGCAATTTATCACACGCTTTTCGGTGAAGGAAAATATCGTGAGGAAACCTGAATATCTCTAGAGAATTCTAGAGATATGTATAACCTACCAACCTGCATTGGAGTAGCGTGGTAGGTCTTAGTTCAAACCCCTTCTCTCCAAAAACAGAGAGAGGAGGCCTTTGCCCACCAGTGGGATAGTAACAGGCCGTTACTTTATTTTATATAAGATATAATATATAATAAGATAAGACGATTACAATCGATTACGATCTTGTAAGATTGAAAAAAACGAGGGTATCTATGAATATTACAAAATAAAGTTCTCAAAAGTTGTCTGTCTGACATCATTATTCTCCTGCCCTTATCTAAGTGAGGTCGGCATAACATGTTTAAAACATGTTGTTGCATAGAGTACTATTGCTTAGTAGTTGGCTAATAATTTGACGATCGGCTACCTTCCTGACGTCAACTTAACTTAGTCGTCTACTCTATTCAGCTAGATATCATAAAGCGGTCAAAAACGGTCTGATCGATGTGATCGATTTTCTTAAAATCTACTAAACCGATTTCTGTACGATTTTTACTAAAATATGACACGATTCTTCCGAAATACTTTGCATCACTTTGTTTAGAGTTAAAAAAATATATTTTATTGTATTTATAATTTCAATTTAGATAGGTTTACAGTTTTATATGAATTTGCTGAGCCTTCAGATTAAACCATAGTATATTCACAAGAACGAACTTGTTCGTGAACTTTCTTTATTAAAGAAATTGCATATGGGATAAGTTTCATTGCGCTTCTCTGTTTTTGAATTGCTTTTGTTTCTAAATTAAGATTTTAAATATTCATAAAAAGTGATAACTACTAATAACGGAAATGTAGCTACTGTCAAGTTCCAAAAATTCAAAACTATTAAGCAAGTAGTAAAAATAGTTTTCACGATTATTATAAAAAAAAAAACGTATACATTTATCTACATAAATTAATTTAAGATCAACTAGATTATATAGATATACTCGTAGAATATCAAATTTTTTGCCATTACAGCAGTTTTAAACCCTGTTAAAAAAAGCTGATACAGAAAGCCTACTATACTGTTGAGGCTGATACAGAAAGCTTACTATACTAAGATGATAAGAATGCGCGGTTATAGCTACCCTACGACCCTTTACAAGACAGGAATGACTAAATATAACTAGTAATAAGAATTATGATTTGAAAAGAGCAACCGCCGAGTTTCTTGCTGGCTCTTCTCGGTAGGAACAGCTTTCCGAACCAGCAGTAGAGTTGACGATTCAAAAGCACTTTTTTAAAAATTTACTTGAATAAATAATATTTTGAATTTGAATTTGAATTCTGAACAATAATTTCCGAAATTTGAGTGTATAGACGAATAGCACTGTACCCTCTTTCTTACCGAAGTGTCGTAAAAGCGACTAAGGTAAGTTGACCCGCCGTGAGGTATCCAGCTGAGTAGAATAGATCACCCTCTTTCTTACCGAGGTGTCGTAAAAGGCGACTAAGGTAATTTGACCCACCGTGTGGTATCCGGTTGAGTAGAATAGATCACCCTCTTTCTAACTGAGGGGTCGTAAAATAATGACGTCAGGCAGGCGGCCGTAATTATGTAGCCAAATCATGTGACAACATGTTTGTAACATGTTGTGCCGACCCCACAAGTGGGAAAAGGACAGGATGATGATGATGACTCACTGCAGTAAATGTGATCTTTGTTAAAGATTCCCTTTGTTTACCAAATAAGCATAGATATAAATCAGACGCCAAAGTTTCGTACGGTTGTTATTGTTGGCCCTTTTGGAATCCCTTAGACGTCCCATAACCCTAAAAGGGGATGGTAATAAGGGTATATAGGCCAAATGTCGCGCCCTCTGTTAAATATCTTCGTGCACGCGAAAACCCGGATTTTCTTTTCGTTTAGGCCGTGAAATTCCCTTTTTTTACGTTGAAATTGAAGCGAGAATTATGTTACGACTTTAGAAAATTTACAGTATCGTCTAAAGCTTAATTGATTAGATTTTCCGTGGCAAGATTATACTAAGATCGACAAAAAGTTGCAAAAAAGGCTTAAAACCTTTCTAAAAAACTCTAATTATAAGATCGCTCCGCCGTGTTACACCTTGAAGACCATTGGTAATTTTAAAATGAACTTCTTTATTGTATTTCTATTTATTTGATTCTACGTTATTTCTTTAGTAGGAAGGAAGGAAAAGAAGGAAAAACTTTATTTACAACATACACTATCAACATATAAGGAATATGTATATAAAACAAAAAAGCATTACACTTATAATAAAAATAAAAAACGAAAATAAAAAGAGAATATATTACTGCTCAGCTGTAAGCTAAGACGATTGTCTCAGCGCTGATTTTCAGCAGTCACCAAATGGTTGCAAACGCATCGACAGTGACGACTTAGGCAGATTTTATAGATAAATATAATTGTATTTATAATAAAAAAGTGTATGTAATATATAATAACAATCAACATTTCTAGTAATGGAAATAGGCAAGTGTCATTTCTCTGGTTTTCGTGTATTAGCAACGCAGTTTACGCTTTAAATACATTGTTTCAAATAGTTTATAGAATTAACCGTTACTTTGCGGCAAGAGAGAGAGAGATAACAATGGTAAAATAAAATTATTGTGCTACAAAATATAGATAAAGTAAATAAAAAATATATTCTTAGAAGTGGCAGGAATTTCACTTAAAGATTTTAGCTTTCTCACATAGTCAAGAAAGATAAACGTACAGCTCCAACATATGGAACAGGCCAAACAAGTATTAACCAAGTTAAGTTAATATAGTCTGAAATTATTATGCCAAGATGATTCTACCACCAGTTCGGAACGCTATCATCCACTGAGAATAAATGGGAAGAAACTCAGTGGTTACTCTTATCACGAATATTAACTATTCAAGGTTAGGTTCAAATAACAAAGAACACTCAACGTAGGTAGGTAGACGCAGGTCTACCCGAACAATATTGCAACGGTACGGTAACACCAATTACACCTGCTTGTTTAACAAAGTCAGGTTGTAACACGATCTAACAAGTGGGTGTTTAATAATCGTTCAAGTCTAGCTTTACAGCAAGACTCCAAATGATGACGGGATCCAGCAGCATAACGGTCTGTTACGAACATGCGTAAAAAGTTTGAATTGCGTATGTCATAGAATTCGAATGGGACGGTGGCAGTGTTACGAACATGCGAAAAGAATTCGTAATGCACATAGAGTTCAAATTCTCTGGAAAATTCGATATGTATCAAAACATGTTTATCAATAAACATGTTTATGAGCGTTTCTAGGTTTATCGAATGTTCTTGAAATCGGTTCGTTTGATATATAAGCAGACCTATCGTGCGCCTCGATTCAGTTCGCGAATAGCGATCAAGAGCGAATAAACAAGCGAAAATAAAAGTGAATTATTAATGACCTCGGCATTCTTATTGGACAGCGAATTGTATATAACAGTAAGTACTAAATTTATATTAAAAAGTTGAATAAAGTGTTTTTAACGAGTCACCAGGTATTTTCATACCTGATTTTGATACCTGATACAGGATTCGTAAAAACACTCTACAAACCAACGGGAAAAGACCACGCTGTGGCTTACCTATCCGTTAGACCAAGACGATAATAGCTTATTATTAGACAATTAATAGCTAGACAATTAATAGCTTTAAAGATTTCCGGGGATAGAAAAACGTCAAAAACATAGTGCGGCTGACACAGAAGAAGACATCGGGATATAAAATTTGATTGAACCAAACTTCATCACAATAAAAGAGAAAGGGGCAACGTACAGGCTTTTTTGACGTATACTCTAGATTGCGTATAGAGCTGTGATAGCCCAGTGGTTAGACCTTCTTCCCTTTACAATACACCGAGTCACTGGCAACAGAAAGTCAAGTACCTAGGTGCCACCTTTCAACCTTCCATAACATTCCACGAGCACATACACATAGTCTGCAATAACGCTGCGTATGTCATGGGACGACTTTATCCGATGTTATGCAAGAAAAGTAAGATGTCACTCCGCAACAAAGTGACACTCTACAAAACTTGCATAAGACCAATAATGTCCTATGCGAGCGTTGCGTTCGCGCACGTTTCAAAGGTCAGATTGCTCAGGCTCCAAAGACTACAGAACCGATTCATGCGGACAGCCACTGGTTGTCCGTGGTTCATGAGGAACGTCGACCTCCATAGAGACCTCGAACTCCCTACCATTACTCACCTCTTTAAACGCTTTTCGAAATCTTACTTCGAGAAATCTGAGGTACACCCGAACCCCCTTATTTCAGTTGCTTCGACCTACATACCAGTTAGGTCTGACCACCGAAAATATAGGCGACCCTGACGATCAAATAACGATTGCAAACACAGAAACACGTAATACACACACAGCGTCTTCGCCAGCGAAGACGAGGTCCCAGTTTTCTGACGTCGGTCGGTCGTGGCTTCTCGCCATCCTTCCGACGTCGCAATAACTAATCAAAGTCATACCATCAACCCTCCACTACGCGTCGCCCTAAGCCGTGGTCCGGCCTCACAGGAGGCACCCTTAGGACGACGTGGTTAGACCGTGCGACTCTTGCGAAATTCAAACCTCGGGCAGGCACCAATGGGTTTTTCTCTGAAAACTTGTGTCTAATTGATAATTGCAATTTATCACAGGCTTTTCGGTAAAGGAAAACATCAGGACCTGCAAATCGCTAGACTAGGACTCCTTTAACTGTAGCAAAATTATGGGGTCGAGAGATTTTAATGTTAAATATTTATATATACCATTTTATAACATCACTAGAGTTGGCGGTATACAGTGGACTTGCAGCGTCTAGACACGCGCATTTGATGAAGGTTTTGAGCTATCCCCACCGACAGATAGATTTTTGTATGTTTCAAAACGAATTCTAAAACTATATATTTTTATATTTATATTGTTACCTAATAAATAAATTGTCAAAAAATATTGATTTATTTTTCTTTTGTATGGGGTCGTCAAGAAACTGGCAATCGCAAATGGGGTCGTGAATGACATAAGGTTAAGAAGACCTGCGCTAGAGAATTCTGGGGATATGTGTAACCTACGAATCCGCATTGGAGCAGCGTGGTAGGTTTTAGCTCCAACCCCTCTCTTCAGAAACAAAGAGTGTTGGCCTATGCCCAGAAGGGATGAGTAACAGGCCGTTACTTTACAAAATTGCATAAACACACTTTCGAATGTATTCGAGACTCAATAAACACTGATTGCGAGCAAAGTTTACATTTAATTAAAAATAAGTAACGCGGAAAATCGGAACATAAACGTGTTTCTAATTATTTTGAGCAGATGTTTCGTTTCAACAGTACTGTGGCGAGAATGGTTTAAGTTTCATGTAAACAACATTCAATTGGTTTGTTACCCTTGCTTGGTTACTAAGTAATTCAGATTTAGGTAAACATCAGAATAATTCTATTTATTTGTTTTTGTAACTTCTATTTGTGTGCTTACACTTACACATATATATACACAGCACACGTACACACAAACACAGAGAGAGAGAGGGAGAGAGAGATATAAGTACGGCCAATATTGTTTTTTATTCGTGTAATTCAGTTATTGTAAAGAAAACGTGTTACGATATATCTTTATAAAGAAAAAAAAACAATATTGACTGCTATTAAAAAAATATTTACTATAAAAATATACCAGTTATGTTTATCTTAAATTATTAAGCGTTAGAGATCCTTAATACAAATTCACAAATTACAATGTACGTACAAGAAATGTATAGTGGACGATCCGTTCTCATACCCAAAGCATTGCGATTTTGTCGTGGAATCTATTTTATGATGATGCTTCGGTTGTAGGGCGAAACAATTATTGAGTTTGTGATAGTGAACGTATGTAGTGCTTGTGTATTGTGGGGATGGTGGAGGTTCGTGCGTGTGTTTTTACGAATCCTGCATATGTCGGGTATGAGAACGGATAGTCCACTCTTCATCTAGAATCAATGGTGGATAGAGGTGTGATAGCCCAGCGGTGAGACCATGCGACTCTTTCGAGGGGGTCACGAGTTGAAAACCCCGGGCAGGCACCAATGAGTTTTTCTATTAAAACCTGTGTGTCCAATTGATAATTGCAATTTATCACACGCTTTTCGGTGAGGGAAAACATCAAACCTGCATATCTCTAGAGAATTCTGTTGATATGTGTAACCTACCAATTCGCATTGGAGCAGCGTGGTAGGTCTTAGCTCCAACCCTTCTCTCCAGAAACGGAGAGAGGAGGCCTATGCCCAGCACTGGGATAGTAATGGCGGATTGTAGCAAAATAATTTAATTATTACTTTTGTATCTTAAATTACTTATACGCTAGTCATAGTCATTCATGCCTACATGGAATAGTACCAAAAATGCTGGCAGCGTTTCCGATTTTTATCGCTAAGCTGATTCTCTGGAGCACGCCCTTGTTGCCTGAAGAGGCATCTTAATTAAAACTGATTTATACTTCTGATACTTACTTACTCTTGCCCTTTTCACACTCTGAGTGGAATAAACAGATGTTGTTCCATGATTTGGCTTATTATTTTACGACCGGCCGCCTGCCTGTAATAAACATTGTCATTACCATTAGTCGCCTTTTACGATACCTCGGTAAGGAATCAGATTGGTCTATTCTACTCAGCCGAATACCATACGAAGGGTCAACTTATCTTAGTCGCCTTTTACGACACCTCGGTAGGAAATTGGAGTGGTCTTTTCTGCTCAGCCGGATACCACACGGCGGTATTAAAATAAAAATAAAAATTAATTATAAAACAAAGTCCCAAAAAGCTGTCTGTCTGTATGGAATCGATTTAGTGTTTGTGTAAAAAGTACATATCGGTATTATGTAAATTGAGAGATAAAGTATTGTACTAGAGAATTGTACATCTATAAAAATACTACAAAAAAGTCCGGGATAGCATGTCTCTATCTCTTATGGTTAACTCACAATAAATACTTTCATGTTACAATTTGAATTCTAGAAAAAAATTGTGACACGCTCATAAAATACTAACAATGCCAGTGGGTATTTTATATTTACAAATTGAGGACCATAACACCTGGGTTACCTTAGTGAATAATATATTAAAAAGTCGAACATTAGAAAGGTAGGGTTTCGTTTCTTACGCCCCATTTATTGGCTTGTGCCTTTTTGCCAGATGTTAAATTTGTTCAAGTCTGAAATTATGACCAAACCACTTTCGCTGTGAAAAGCTTCGATTTTAATGGTAATTTATAAACTAAAATTTTAAGTAGTTTTAGTCTTCTATATTTATAACTCAACTTATCTATATCTATATCAAGCCGTGTATAAGTTGACCAACTGTGCACAAACCTCCACCACTTCCACCACAATACACAAGCACTACACACGTTCACTATCACAAACTCAACAATCGTATCGTCCCGCAACCGAAGCATCATCAGAAGATAGACTCCACGACTAAATCGCAAAGCGATAGTGAACGTGTAGTGCTTGTGTATTGTGGTGGAAGTGGTGGAGGTTTGTGCATGTGTTTTTACCAATCCTGCACGTATCGGGTATGAAAATACGGATAGTCCACTATACATTTAACACTATATATATATTTTCTATTTACTGTATCGCGGATTATAGCAAAATAATTTTATTATTACTTTTGTATTATGGATCTCCGCAAAGTAACGCCTAATTCTATTAATTATTATATTTCTTATTCTTTATAGTTCTTACACTTTTTGGACCCAAAATTGTATCAAAATGTATCAGTTTCCTATTATATGTCTGTTTGTTTGCATACACCGTTTCAATGTGTTAGATATATACGAAATTTCACACATCGTAATTTACATGATGAAATGCCACATGAAAAAAATACCTTCATATCCTTTCTTCGTTATAAATTCCTACACCGTAACGTAGGTAAAATGGCAAAGATAACGAAATTACTCTCATTTGTTTACAGAAAAATAACGAAAAAAAAGGCAAAAATATTTTTCGTTGTCATTTAGAACTTAAAATAAATGCCACGTAGCAGAAAATTCGCGTGACATGAAGCGTGATGATGAAAAAACTTCAGCTGTGGGTATAATAAATAAATATTATGAATAAAAAATAAATTCAAAGTCCGACTCCAAAGTAATAACTTAATACTTCTGTTATGGAGGACAGACAACTGGTAAATATACATATATAATTTTTGAATACATACTTAATTACAAATAAACACCCAGGCTCGAAACAATTTGTTTATACAAAATGATGGCCCTCAGCGGGAATCAAACCTTGACCAAGCGGAGCTGAAGGCAAGGTTACACACTGCGCCAACGGGCGAGTCAGTTGTGTTGCCTGTATCACAAAGTACACACATATATTACATAATATCTAGATTTGCATGTTTTTCTTTTTAAGCCAATGGACCTCTATATTAGAAATGTCTAAAAAACTGCTAGATAGTTGCTCGGGGTTTTGATCCCGCGACCAGCTAAGGGCGATAAGGTCTCACCGTCACGCACGCAAGGTAAAAAGGAAATCCTGCACAGGATTAATGTTGAAGTAATTGCTTCTTCAGAGCAACAAATAGCGGCTGAAACTTCCAACTCCCAAACCCGGGCAAATTAAATAAACCTTCCCAAATTGACCGTACCGGGAATAACGCCCACCCTTTGTTTGTATAACCGGCAACGCTGCATCCGAAGAGATCGTCAAACATTTGTTCCCACGAAAGTTTCAAACCGAAATCAAGCATAGAACTTTTCTCGTCCAAAAATAATGAATCCATACGAATATTCATAACGCGAAATTCTGTATTTAATGCCTTCACGGTTCATTCGAGAAGAAATATTGATGAAATTTGGTAGAAATGAAGCTTATAAAAAAGTAAAAGTGATGTAACAATCTGTTACAGTCCCACTACTGGGTTTTTCTTACCGAGGTGTTATAAAAGGCGATTAAGGTAAGTTGACGTCAGGCAGGCGGCCGGTCGTAAAATACGTAGCCAAATCATGTGACAACATGTTTGTAACATGTCACGCCGACCCCACTTAGAGTGGGATAAGAGGATGATGATGTTTTATAATATGTATATATGAGGTATATTTTCTGCGGTTTATAGCAAAATAATATAACGGTTAAGTATATATTATTAATCTCTGCAATTGAATTTTTATAATTGAATTTAAATGAATAATTTATTTGAAATGAATTATATTTTTATATAATTAATAGAATTAGGCGTTACTTTGCGGAGATCCATAATACAAAAGTAATTATAAAATTATTTTGCTATAATCCGCGATACAGTAAATATAAAATATATATAGTTCTAAATTGTGGGCTATACGTTTTTTCATACCCGTTACATGCAGGATTCGTAAAAAACATATGCACAAACCTTCACCACTGCCACCACTTGTGGAGTCTATCTCCTGATGATGCTTCGGTTGCGGGGCGAAACGATTGTTGAGTTTGTGATAGTAAACCTGTGTAAAAGTAAAAGTAACGGCCCGTTACAATCCCACTGCTGGGCATAGGGCCTCCTCTCTACGTTTCTGGAGAGAAGGGTTGGTGCTAAGAGCTACCACGCTGCTCCAATGCGGATTGGTAGGTTACACATATCCCCAGAATTCTCTAGAGATATGTAGGTTTCCTCACGATGTTTTCCTTCACCGAAAAGCGTGTGATAAATTGCAATTATTAATAAGACACATGAGTTTTAATAGAAAAACTCATTGGTGCCTGCCCGGGTTTGAACTCGTATTCCCCTCGAAAGAGTCGCACGGTCTCACCGCTGGGCTATCACAGCTGAACCTGTGTAGTGCTTGTGTATTGTGGTGGAAGTGGTGGAGGTTTGTGCATATGTTTTTTACGAATCCTGCATGTAACGGGTATGAAAAAACGTATAGTCCACTATACATTTAGAACTATACATATTTTCTATTTACTGTATCACGGATTATAGCAAAATAATTTTATTATTACTTTTGTATATTTTTATAAAAATTGGAATTAAATTCCGCAAAGTATCGTTTAATTTGATAAGTTATATAATTGATAATTTCGATACAACAAAGAGAATATTATCTTCTCATAATAATATTAATAACGAACTTTAGAAGATGGAATTTTCCAGTTATTTAATTTGATAAATTAATATTATCCCGCGACAGCGGCAAAGAAATTTTCCATTTTAGATGTTAATAAAGAAGCTTGATGGAGTTATTTCCATTAATATTCCGCAGACGTTTTTCGACTCGAGAATTTTTTTTGATGTCACAATGTAGCAACTCAAAATGGTTGTCTCATGTAAATAAAGAAGATTGAAATTTAGTATTAGATCTAAGTACTAGATTACTAATATGAAGAGAATGCACTTTTTTGTATCTCAAAGTGATTATAGATTCCAACTTTTTTATATTAAATATACAATGGACTGCATCTCATTCGTATTTA
This sequence comes from Morpho deidamia, assembly GCA_947086505.1. Classification (NCBI taxonomy): domain Eukaryota; kingdom Metazoa; phylum Arthropoda; class Insecta; order Lepidoptera; family Nymphalidae; genus Morpho; species Morpho deidamia. The sequence goes on from CAMTZC010000024.1 coordinate 18,517,325, forward strand.
CTACCGTGTGGTATTCGGCTAAGTATAATAGCCTCATTTCTTACCGAAGTGTCGTAATAGGCGACTAAGATAAGTTGACCTACCGTGTGGTGTCCGGTTAAGTAGAATAGACCACCCTCATTTCTTACCAAGGTGTCGTAAAAGGCAACTAAGATAAGTGGACTTACCGTGTGCTATCCGGTTGACTAGAATAGACCACCCTTTTTCTTTCCGAGGGGTTGTAAAATATGACTAAGGTAAAATTGAAGTCAGGTAGGCGGCTGGTCGCAAAATACGTAGCCAAAAACATGACAACATATTTGTAACGTGCTGTGCTGACCCGACTTAGAGTGGGATAAGGGCAAGAGCCTTTTATACGCTTTCTCCCCTCTATACTACAATGGACACCGGTTTGATACAAACCCCCACTAAAGACTGTCGTAAAACAACCTCTTTAACTTAATTAACATAAAACCGTTATGCACTATTATTCTAAACCTTTCGGAAAAATGGAACTACTTTTTAAAGAAAACTGCCTTGAAAATAAAGTAATATTTTTAATTGAAATTTTGAATGTAAAAGTAGTTATTGAGGGTTAACCATAAGAGATAGAGACATGCTGTTTCGGATTTTTTTGTAGTATTTTTGTAAATCTACAATTCTCTACTACATTACTTGTATGTATCTCTGCTGGTTTATGCACCACATGCAAGCAAAGCTCAAAGCAGGCAAGTTTAACAACTCTGCGACCTTTTACTACAATTTTCCGTTATTTATTATTGACCTTGCGGAAGAATTGCACTGCCTTTCAATAAAAATCGTACAGAAATATGTACACTAGATTTTGAGAAGATCGATCAGATACAGACAGACAGCTTTTTTTTATAATAAGTATAGATTTTATTAACACCAGTCGAGCATTTGTTATTATCATTTGAGTAGTAAAATGTTATAAAGTTAACTTATAATCAGACAGTTGCTCTACGGTCAATTGGGGACAACTGGACGCTTGAGACCAGCGTAATATTAATTGCCTGACAAACTTTTGGGGGCCGTGTCCAAATTTTAATATACTCAATTCTAGTGTAATTTCACATACCTAATTTATTATATGTTAGACACTTGAATAATTAAGTTGTACGTCAACTTCCATTCTAAACATAAAGGGTACACGCAAATTAGATTTGGGTTGAATTTTAACGAGTTATGTTCTGTTACATGCGATTCTAATATTTACTTTACCCGTGATTTTACACCCATTAAACAGAGTAATGTTGTATTTAATTCACTATTACGCCCCATGAAGGCTCACTTCTAATCAAATCAAATCAAATCAAAATAATCTTTATTCAAGTAGGCTTGTAAAACAAGCACTTTTGAATCGTCAAGAATCAATAATTAGATTTAATAAGCTACACTGGTTCCGAATGTTGCTCTTACCGAGAAGAACCAGCAAGAAACTCGGCGGTCAATCTTTTAAACATTTAAATTTACATTATTTATTTGCAGTCTTGTTTGGAGGTGAAAGGATTTTCAAATCCAAGCATTTTTATCATTCAAATAATCTTCAATTGTGTAATATGCCTTACGTATAAGCATAGTTTTTACACTTAATTTAAACTTTTATGTAGATAATTCTAATACAGATTGGAGAATTTTATTGTAAAAGCAAGTACCGAGACCAACGAATGAGTTGCTAACTCTGCTGAGTCGCGACGCAGGGATTACAAGCTTTTTGTGACCTCTGGTATATCTATGATACACATCGAATATGGTTTGATATATATAAATATTTTTTCGTACGAAAATAATATTACTAATTGTGACGCTACTGTACTTCTGATCATATCTATTCCACATATGGTGATCCCATAAATGTAGAATTTACTATCCGTTCCCATACTTAATAGCAACGTTAAGTAAATTTTGCAACATGTGTTCGAAGGGAAAATAAACGTTGGGGGTTAAACCGATTACTATATAACTCAGCTTTCTTGGGTGGTGAGTCGCTTTAAGATTTTGTACTGGAGTCTATAACTTGATGATGCTTCAGTTGCGGGGTGGAACGATTTTTGAGATTGTGGTAGTGGATGTGTGCAGTACGTGTGTATTGTTTTGTTATTGTTGTGCGTATAAATAACAATAAATAAATAAAATATATTTTCCTTTATAATATAATAATATAATATAATATCTATATTACTTTTGTATTGCATGGACCTCTGCAAATTAATGCCTAATTCTCTAAATTATATAAGGATTATAATTGAAAAAAGAACAAAAGTACATAATTAAAGCTATTTGAACCAATAATTCTCTAATGAAAATATACGAGACTTTTATGCCTTATTTCGAGTTATTATCATCGTAGTTTATTTTAAGCACTGTTGAAAAACGCCAAACTTACGGCCAAACTAGACTCAGGTAGAGGTGACGGATTCCACTGTTGTATACGTCCAACGCCAGCCGGCCTGTATTGATTTCCTTCATCGAAAATCGTTTAATAAATTGCCGATAAAAATCAATAAGACCCATACGTTTTAGAAGAAAAACTCACTGATGACCTGTTTGAAACCATTACCTAAGTGAACGCCCTGCATCGATATTCCCACGTTCATATGCATGGCGGGAAATAAGAATACAGATTTGGACGAGCTTCCAATTTACAACCCATCAAGAAAAATCGTGTACACTTAAATCAGTACTAGGTATCTGATAAAAGCATCTCTAACGGTTATATATCGGAATTATGCTGGATTGAAAAATGTTTACTGAATACAAACGAAGGGTTTCGATGTTTATTTAGGAGCGATATCCTACCGGCAAATCCTTTTTCATAGCGAAAGTCTGAATATTAAAGCAAATATATTTTTGGGGCGTACATAACGTAGAAACGCCCAACTATAACGTAGAATTGTCTATGATACGCGAACCTTAGTAAACAATTGAAAATTATCAGATTGATAAAAACAGAATCTGATCTATATGAAACGGCGAAGCTAACGAACGCATCAATTAAGTTAAGGATTGATAATGAACACAAGAAAACTGTCTTGATAATAGAGTAATATTTTTAATTGAAATTTCGAATGTAAAAGTAGTTATTGTGAGTTAACCATAAGAGATTGAGACATGCTGTCGCGGACTTTTTTGTAGTATTTTTGTAAATCTACAATTCTCTACTACATAATAATAATACTAAATAATGTATCTCTGCTGGTTTATACACCACACGCAAGTAAAGCTCAAAGCAGGTGAGTTTAACAACTCTGCGACCTTTTTAATACAATTTTCCGTTATTTATTAGTGACCTAAAACTTGCGGAAGAATTGCACTGCCTTTTAATAAATTTTGAGAAAATCCATTACATACAGACAGACAGGTTTTGGGGACTTTGTTTATATAATAAGTATATAGTAGACATAGATAGCCCAGTAAATAAGCATCAATTGCACCTAATTTCATCTATATTGCTACAACTGTGCTGTTAAAACGTAACAAATAGATAAACAGACAGATTTAAAGAATAAAGGCACCCTAATTAACAGTTTTATTATTATAAACTGGCCATAGTATATGGAGAATTTTGGGTCGGGCCATAACGGAGCGTATATGGCGCTTGGGGCTTATATTATTTGTATAGCTTATTAAAGTTTTGGTATACAACCCAAATTAGTTACGTAAATTATATTATGGGTGGCGACTGTTGGGTACACAAACTCACTATCCAAATAAATCTATTTATTTAGAAGTAATTAATTATAATGTTTCTTATCCTATGTACTATGCTAAAATCTTAAATACTAACGGCGTCCGATCCCACCGAAGTTAGGTAGGGAAAGGCGAGGTGGCGCGAAGTTTCTTTCCCAGGCGTGGAACACTACACCTCCGGTGTCGAGTGGAGTCTGGGAAAGCGGCAATCGCTGAGTAGACGTAACACCTCCCCTTCCAGAAAAGCAACTATTTGGTGGCAGTAATGTTAACACCAAATGTTGCGGTATGGTGTTCTTTTTCACTGATGGCAGCTTCTGTCGCATTGTGGTGTTGGCACGAGATAGCTGCCCTGCAGCATTTGATATCAAGATAGTGGCACTTTGGTTGGAATTAGAGTTCGAGTTGGAAATGCAATAATATAGCGTTGGCTAGACGACAATGTGCAATAATGGTTGATCTTCTGTATATATTTTAATTTGTTGATACAGTCAAATTTTGTTCGAGTATAATGCATCAGCTTGTTTTCGAAAATATAATATGTCGAACTAAACTTCGAGCATTCAGCTTCAATGTACACATACTCTTTCAAGTTAATAACTATATAGGAAGGAGGTAATAATACCCTATGATCTTTATTGGGAACAGGACAAAGTCGGAAAAAGTAAAAGGTATCTAAATGAAATTTAATAATTATGAAAATTTTGGGGTAAATTTAAAAATAAAATAATATAAAATAAGTAGTAAAATAGGCTGATATAACAATTCAATATTTTTATTTTATTTATTAAATAATTTAACTCTGAAGGTCTTGTGCATTTTTAGGTCAATATAACGAAAATTTGCCCAAGCAGAGCGAAGTATTTTAATCGCTCTTTATCTTAAGAAGTCGTATTTACGACCAAAGTAAGAGCTCTATTTAATTTTTGTTGATTTATGAAAATAAAAAACATATATAACTAAAAGGAAATTCAAGTATTTGAAACAATTTTTTTTTTTTTGACCGTTTCAAACGAGATTTTGCAACAGGTCCTCGATGTTTAGATTTGTAAATATGAATTAGTTGGTTACTAATTAATTACTTTATCTTGAGTGAACTGAGGTGCAAGTTTTTGTCTTTGCAAGCGGAATGCGTATGTGCACGTCTTTATTCGGCTCATATTGCATCTCGGACTCTCTGTTTACGTTGCGGTTCGAGATATGAGAATTTTTATTAGATACTAATGAATCATGAGTCGAACAATTTTATATTTTTTTTTGGTAGATAAGTCTATTTGTTCCATATTTAAAGTGGGCTGAGAAGGAGCGGTCATATTTAATACTATACTATTATCTATATCTAAACTAGAATTTCGATTCGCATTAATTTGCGCAATGCAAGTTTGCGATCGCTTATATTCCTATTCCTTATTCTACTTAAATTAGCAATTTCGTTTTTTTAATTATTTTTATATTATTTTTTTTATATATTTAATTAGGATAGGATTCATAGGAATAGTGTCTAAACTATCAGAGTAGTGTACTTACAAAAACATCACGATCGGCGTATTCATCGATTTTTGGACGAACGAGATCCGTACGTGGGTTTTCCAACAGTCAGCCTCCGTAAGTAGGTTCCTATTTCGGCACCAAACACGAAGCGACGTATTTTTTTCACAAATACTGTTTCGATATTAAGTACCGCACCCAGACTGCGCCAATTATATTATGGGTGGCGACTGTTGGGTACACAAACTCACTATCCAAATAAATCTATTTATTTAGAAGTAATTAATTATAATGTTTCTTATCCTATGTACTATGCTAAAATCTTAAATACTAACGGCGTCCGATCCCACCGAAGTTAGGTAGGGAAAGGCGAGGTGGCGCGAAGTTTCTTTCCCAGGCGTGGAACACTACACCTCCGGTGTCGAGTGGAGTCTGGGAAAGCGGCAATCGCTGAGTAGACGTAACACGTATATCATTTATTATTCTACTTATTTCACCTTCTACCTACCTACTCTACCTATAAGCGAGTTTGTTTAGGTCAATTTTACTGTAAACATCAAATCAATTATCTATTATTTTATTCATTCATTTTTCAACTTTAATCTATGTATGTATTTCGTTATTTTTCTTTTTCTTCCTTCCTTTTTTTCCGCTATCCATTTTTTTTTTCTTTTCATTTTCTTTCTGTTACTCATAGGTTGGCTGGTAGAGATCCCTTTTAGGGATAAGTCCGCTATTTGTTTATACAATAAAGAAATGAATAAATAAATAAATAAATGAGTACTCATCTTTCATTATGCTGCCTTTATACCTATATTTTTTTATCACGTTGGCATAGGATTTGTCTAGGTATTTTACGAACGGCTGCCTACATGACATAAACTTGCCTCAGATGCCTTTTACGAAACCTCGGCAAGAAATGAGGCAGGTATATTCTACTCAGCCGGATACCACATGGCGGATTGCTTACCTTAGTCGCATTTTACGACAAATCGGTAAGAAATAAAGGTGGTATATTCTACTCAGCCGGGTACCACACGGCAGACCAATTTACCTTAGTCGTATTTTACGACAGCTCGGTAAGAAATGAGGGAGGTATATTTTACTCAGCCGCATAACACACGGCGGGTTGCTTGCCGTAGTTGCATTTTACGACACCTTGGTAAGAAATGAGGGAGGTATATTCTACTCAGCCGCATACCACACGGTGGGTTACTTACCTTAGTTTCATTTCACGACACCTCGGTAAGAAATGAGGGTGGTATATTCTACTCAGCCGGGTACCACACGGCAGGTCAATTTACCTTGGTCGTATTTGACGACACCTCTATAAGAAATGAGGGAGATATATTTTCAGCCGGATACCACACGGTGGGTAAACTTACCTTAGTTGCGTTGACAACACCTCGGTAAGAAATGAGGGTGGATTATTCTACTCAGCCGGACATCACACGACAATAGTACACAAGTCAAAAATTACAACATTGTTTAAATATTTCCCTGATGAAAGAGTTTTTTTTAGTTTTTGTGACTTACGTACATGGGCGCCATTTTGATTAAAGATTACTTTGTCGCCAGCACGCTGCAATTTGGATGAGTTAACATTTTACTTTTTTAATCTAAATGTTGAATACTAGGAAAAAAACTTTTTCTCACAATGTCGAACTGAAGCTTGAAATACATAAAAGTGAAAAACATTGTTGGGGTCATGACCTTTTTGACATACTTTCCTCTGGCGTGATGACTTCAAATTTTTTTTTCCTGTTTTTTTTATAGAACGAATTTTCAGCACCTTGTACTTTTATATCACAACTAGTTTTTAAGCGCAACTTCGTTCGCGTGGACTGCAGTCTTATTATTTGAGTAAACCATAACACATATTGGTTATAGTTAAAGTGGGTTAATCTTAAAAGCTAGACATATGCTATCGCGGACTTTTATTAAGAATTTATACAGGAAAACAATTTTGTAATACATGATTTTTATAGATAGCCTTCCTCGATAAATGGACTATCTTACATTTAAAGTATTGTTCAAATCAGTCCAGTAGTTCTGAGATTAGCGCGTTCAAACAATCAATCAATCGAACAAACTCTTCAGCTTTAAATATTAGTATAAAGCTTAATTTGGCAATTTAGTTCTATCTTTATATGGTCTAGAATATTATATTTTTAAAAGCTTTGGTTACCTTGGTACAAATAGTACCAAGGTTTAAAAAAAGTTTTAAACAACATTTCATGACCCACCTGTTAACCATTGAGGAGTTCCCTCGTCTGGAGCAAATCCTGGCAGCAGTAATATATTTTTCATAAACATGCATTGTCATCGAGATTGGACTAGTATGTAAAATTTCGGTTTTATCGGACACCGGGAAGTAAGTCAAATTTAATTTGCAAGGTTCCACCTTCACAAACATACGCGACAAGTAAAACAAAATAAAAAAGTAAAGTAGCGGTCATTCCCACTGATGGGAATAGGCCTCCTCTCTCCGTTTCTGGAGAGAGGAGGCAATATATAGGCGTGTGATAAATTGCAATTGATAATTGCAATTTATCACACGCTTTTGGGTGAAGGTAAACATCGTGAGGAAACCTGCATATCTCTAGAGAATTCTAGAGATATGTGTAACCTACCAATCCGCATTGGAGCAGCGTGGTAGGTCTTAGCTCCAATCCTTCTCTCCAATAACGGAGAGAGGAGGCCTTAGCCCAGCAGTGGGATAGTAACAGACCTTTACTTTACTACTTTAAACCACTTTTTGCTGCCCAAACTGAAACGAGTCCTAAATAAGTTTTCAAAGTTATTCGCGAGGCGACCCATGAAGTGGGTCACGTGGGGAAGTTAATGACTCTGTTCATACGACCTTGCTGACGAGATTAATACGGAGGACAGGATATCTTAGGGAGTGTCCAGAAAGTTTAACTAGCTATTAAGTTCACATGAGAGTTGTAACAAAATCTTAGTTTTAACAAGGACAAATAGTTTTATTATTTATTATAATTATTTTTGTGCACCTGCTGCTCACTAGACGTTTGACGTGTTAATATTTTGCACATTATACACATAATATATAAAAGGTTCAATATAGATAATAGTAGTTCCGCCGTGTGGTATCCGGCTGAATAGAATAGACCACCCTCATTTCTTACCGAGGTGTCGTGAAAGGCGACTAAGGTAAGTCGACCCGCCGTGTGGTATCCGGCTGAGTAGAATAGCCACCCTCATATCTTACCGAGGTGTCGTAAAAGGCGACTAATGTAAGTCGTCCCGCCGTGTGCTATCCGGTTGAGTAGAATAGACCCCCCTTTTTCTTACCGAGGCGTCGTAAAATACGACTAAGGTAAGTTGACGTCAGGCAGGCGGCCGATCGTAAAATAGCCGAATCATATGACAACATGATTTAACATGTTGTGCCGACCCCACTTGGAGTGGGATAAGGGCAGGAGAACGATGATGATAGATAATTAAATAGGTAATTCATTAATAGGAGATAATTAGTTGGATAGGTAATTAATTAAATTTATTGAAATTTAACTATTCAAAGCTTCCGTTTATTCAATGGCATAGTAGCAACAATAAAGATTAAGGAAAGATAAAGGAGAAAGAGTTAAGTATCTTTACTTTTACTATATAACTGCTGGGCAAAAGGAAGATTTGGAGCTAAAACCCAACATGCTACTCAAATGAGGATTGGTAGAACGGTTTGTTCACGATGTTTTCTATCGCCGAAAAGCGCTACAACAATAGTAAATATCAATTAGTTCGATAAGTTTTTATTTAAATAATCATTGGACCCCGCTCGGACATTGAATCTATCCCCTGCTACAAGTTATGCGATCTCAACACTCGACTATCACGGTTCATAATATCTTCGCGTTAAATAAATGTTTACTTCAAAACAAATCTTATTACAGGCAAACAAGACCTTAAAGGGATTTTAGGTGCCAATAACATTGAAACTGGGTTAACTTTTAATGGAAAATAAACAAGGAAAATTTGTTGTGTTCATTATAGAAGCAGGTATTAAAAAATATACCTTCCGAAATATATAGGTCGTATTCCAAAATTAAATCCATCATTAACATCCTCCTGCCCTTATTCCACTCTAAGAGGGTCGGCACAACATGTTACAAACATGTTGTCACATGATTTGGCTGCGTATAATACGACGGGGCGCTTGCTTAACGTCAATTTACCTTAGTCGTATTTTACGACCCCTCGGCAACAAAGAGGATGGTATAATCTATTCAACTGGATGCCACACGGCGGGTCACCTTACCTTAGTCGCCTTTTACGACACCTCGGTAAGAAATGACGGTGGTCTATTCTACTCAGCCAGATACCACACAGCATTCCAAAAATTAAATCCATATAAAATTTCTATAAATGTTAAGTTTTTTTTCTGTTCCCATTTTTTTTTAATTTGATGCATTTACACGTCATTTATTTCATAGAGTTAGGCGTTAATTTGTGGTAATCTATAATACAAAAGTAATGATGAAATTATTTTGCTACAATCCGCGATTAAGTAAATAGAAATTATATATAATACTAAATGTAGAGTCGACTATCCGTTCTTATTGCCGATACTTGTTAGATCACTAAAAATCAATGCACAAACCTCCACCACTGCCAGCACACTACATAAGCACTACACACGTTCATTATCACAAACTCAACAATCGTTTCACCCTGCAACCGAATCATAAGGAGATAGACTTCACGATACAATCGCAAAGCGTTTTTACGAATCCTGACTATATCTGGTTTGCTAAAATAGATAGTACACTCTACATTTAGCATTATATATATTTTCTATACTTTATTGCTATAGGTTGCTTTATTGCCAGATTATAGCAAAATAATATCTATCCCGCTGCTGGGCATTGGCCTCTTTTATCCGTTTTTGGAGAAAAGGATTGGAGATAAGACCTACCACGCTGCTCCACTGCGGATTGGTAGGATAATTCTTAGAATATGTATAAACATATTCCTAGAATTATCTAAAGATATGTAGGTTCTCTCACGATGTTTTGTAATAAATTGCAATTATCAATTAGATATGAGTTTTAATAGAAAAACTCATCGGTGCCTGCACGGAGTTTGAACTCGTGATCTCCTCGAAAGAGTCGCACGGTCTCACCGCTGGGCTACCACAGCAAAATATTACCATTATTATTTGTCTATATATTACATATTATAAAACGGGTGTTACTTTAAGAACAATATGTAAATGACAGAACCAATTTCACTCGCGAGGATATCTTATCAAAAACATATAAGGCGCCATACTGCTTGCCTTTGCTTCTATTTTAAAACATTGTCGAGAAAATTGTATAAGACAACATTTTCTATTTTCCCTTTTCTTAGAACAACGAAAAATTTCGTTTAAAGTATCTAACATTTCTAATTTGCAATACTCTGAAGATCGTGACAAAGTTTTGCAATATGCAATATTTTACTGAAATAAGTAATTTGTATGTTTCGGCCGATTGCCAAGTGTTTCGCTTAGAGCAACGTAATTGTACGGTAGATCAAAATAAGCTTTGTAATTCTAATGTAGCTTACATATTTTGCAACATAGGGCGTCATGATATGGATCTTATGTCAAAGTATTCAACTTAATTCGTATTCAAATCCAAAATATCCTTTACTCAAGTAGACTTGTAAACAAATGCTTTTGAATCGTCAACATCTACTGCTGATTCGGAAAGCTGTTCCTACCGAGAAGAGCAAGCAAGAAACTCGGCGGTTGCTATTTTCAAAACATTATTCTTATTACTAGTTACATTTAGTCATTGCTGTCTTGAACAGGGTCAAAGAGTGACTATATCCACGCATTCTTATCATCTAAGTTATCCTCAAGTTAGCCTTTTTTTAACAGTCTATCTAATATATCTACTATTATCAACGCGAATTTTGTTTTTTGTATCTTCTCTAGATACAAGGATTTGGTGTGTTTGTGATTTTCGCTACTTTAACAACGTTAAGAAGTATATCAAATTAACACTTCTTTAACTTTAGAAACTTTATCACAACCAGAGAACTCTGCTAGAGCATTAGAGCATAGTGAGTTGGCGGACGTTACCCGGAGTTGAAACACACAGTATTCCATAAAAATTATCTATTTATTCAATTGCTACAATTAATGATTTGATTCATTAATCACGTTGAAAGAAATCATCATAAGAATAACTTAATCACCTAAATATCTCTGAAAGTCCTCTTGAGATATTTAGGTGATAGAAATCACCTAAATATCTCTAGAGAACTTTTGGGATAAGTGCAAGTTCCACATTAGAGCAGTTAAAGGTATGTAAACTCCGATTCGAAGGAGATAGAAGGTATTTTCCCAACAGTGGAATACTATAAACTTGCTATGTCACTAATAGTAACAGCTGTTTACGAATATCGAAAAAATTTCTAAGACAATTTTCGTTCATAAGAATATAACTATTATTATAAAGAGATTGGCGATGTATATAATAGACAAATATATATAATAGACAAAGTAGGAACCGGCATAAGCTTGCGGTTCTTGCTTTGCGCCTTACAAAAGTACGTAAGTCGTTTGTGGGTTTGGGTATAAGATTGTATAATAAAATTCCGCAATCGATTTGAGCTTTAACTTTACAGCAGTTTAAAAACACTGTCAAAAAAGGCTTATACATAAAGCCTACTATACTGTTGCGGATTACTCAGAAGAAGGCGTGAACTTAGCTTCTCTTTGAATCTGTACAAGACAGTAATGAGTAATTATAACTAGTGATAAAAAGTAGTAATTCTCTAAACTCGGTAGTAACAGCTTTCCGAACGAGCGGTAGATTGACGATTTAAAAGCACTTGTTGACAAGTTTACTTGAATAAATAATGTTTTGAATATGGATTTAAACAAAAATTGACTTTTAGAAAATTAAAAATTAATTGAAAGACTGAATGAATAATGAATGGCAAAGGGTGTTTCTCAAATTCAAAATATTTGTACGGGAAAACCAATTTTCTTCACGTGAGTCTTATGAAAACACGCCATCTTGTAAAGTTCCGTGTTTTGTTTTCATTTTAGAATTTCTCGCGCGAAATTATGTGAGGACGTGTTTTAGAATTGCTCTTTTATTACGAGGAGGAGGAATCAAAAATGGACTCGAGCCAAAGTAGAGTTCGTTCAATTCGCAAAAGCTAATATATTCTAGGTAATACAAACATCTGTTATTACCAGTTTTGACTTGTTTCATTTGAATGCAATCCAAGTTTAGAATTTAAAAGCCATTTTTGTATCACATTTGAACGTGTAATTATTTTTCTATTTTAGGAGCTAAGATAAAATAGTTCTAGCCGTACGAAAAATTATAGACATTTGTATATGGAAGAAAGACTTTGATTGTGGTGCAATAATATAAAGTTAACTAAATAATATCATATAGAGTCACTGCAATATGCATTGTTCGAAGATTTTGGTCTTGAGGCACTGAAGTATCTTGGACGAAAGACTCATGGGGAAAAGAGAAACATTGGCAGACGAAGTAGAATGTTGGATGATATAATACAAGTATCAGGTAAAAATTGGCTCAATATAGCCAAGAACAAGTACCATAACGGGGTCCATATTTCATACAAAGAAGACTAACCATACTAACATAATATAAGAAAACTACTAGCTACTAACTACGGACATTTGAAATGTAACTTAGAAATATGGAATAAATGGTTTTATTATTACCCCGCGGTTTCACCCGCGTACATACCTTGAATTATAATATGGGGGGCACGACTGTCAGGTACACAAACTCACTTGATCTAGTTCAATTTCTTTATTGTATTATATTATTATTAATTATAATTCGATCCCACCGCTGTTAGGTAGGGACACCTCAGGTGTCGAGTGGAGTCTGGTAAAGCGACAAACGCTGAGTACACGTAACTCTTGTCTCTTAAACGAAAAGATCTCGCATATCTTCTAAAACACAGCCCATCCACCGGAAACTCATATAGTGTTCGCTTTTAAAGTAATGATCTAAACAAAACCCTAATCTAAACCTTTTTCGTGGATATAACAGGTTTTGGTGGATAAAAGGATGAAATTAAAATAAACAGGAAATCTTTCTTTATCGCTCCCGTCATACAGATCCCAAAGAAACGTTCGCATCTGGCGAAAGGTTCGTCGGTAAATAAGGGGGGTGGATTTTGTTTTTGTATCGGCAAATATTGGCCTTTGTATTTTCTTGCTTCTTTATTCCAATTCAGAATATTCTAAATTCAAATAAGGATCCAATTGGAATAATTAAATTAAAGCGTCTGAAATATCAGATTCTTTTAACTTTTATTAATATTGCGATTGATTATTTAAAAAACAGTAATTATATTTTGCTATAATCTGAGTTTGTTGAGCAAAATTCTATGTAATGATAAGTGTAAGAAGCAGAAACCGTTCTCCTACCTTATACATACAGGATTACTTAAAGCACGGATCAAATTCAAATTTAAATTCAAGTAAACTTGTAAACAAGTGCTTTTGTATCGTCAAAATCTACTACTGGTTCGAAAAGCTGTTCCTACCGAGAAGAACCAGCAAGAAACTAGGCGGCTGCTCTTTTAAAAGAATAATTCTTATTACTACTTACTTTTAGTTATTACTGCCTTGTACAGGGTCGAAGAGTAGCTATATCCACGCATTCTTGTCGTTTAAGTAATCCTCAATAGTATAGTACACTTTCTGTATCAGCCTCTTTTTAACAGTGTTTTTAAACTCTTGTAATCGTAAAGTTAAAGTTGATTGCGGAATTTTATTATAGAATCTTATGCCCAAACTCACAAACGATTTACGTACTTTTGCAAAGCGAAAAGCAGGAACCGCAAGCTTATGTCAGGTCCTACTTTGTCTATTATATACACCGCCAATCTTTTTATAATTGTGAATATTCTTATTACAAAAAACAGATTGCTAAAAATGTCGAAATAACATGTATATAAATAAAACGTGTTACTTGATTCTTCAGATGGGGCGAAATTATAATACTTTTACACTAATAATAATCAGTGGAAAATTATTTCCCAACCATTCGAAAACATCAAAAATGAACAACGTCAATATTCAAGTTTTCACTTCAGCCCCCACTCCCGAAGTGTAACCCATTGATTATTTATTAGTAGCATAATCTTATATCTTAGAAGTAAATTTGCTGATCTTTGTGAATCTAATTCCGTTTCCAAATTGGCTGAATCAAATTCCCTCACAGAAACGCTCATCTCGTAATCAGTTATATCTAAATCATTATTTGCCGTACGCTCAAGTAACGTGATTACATTGAAGATAACATTTTCCTTTTTATCGCAAAGACGGAGATAAGAAATGTAGGAATGATCATATATTCTCATAATACACCCATCTAAACTTATACAATCTAATAAACTTAGTATCTCAATGGAATAGGTTTTCCGCTTTGGTAAGTGATGATTCATAATGTATGAAAGAAAAACGAGAAAAAGAAAATTGTTTTTCTATGTTCGGCGATATAAAAGATGTCTGCAAAACCCAAATTGACTAAAGTGTATTTCTACTGACCAAAATATAAAAAAAAAGTAAAGTAGCAGCCTGTAACAATCCCACTGCTGGGCATAGGCCTCCTCTCTCCGTTTCTGGAGAGAAAGGTTGGAGCTGAGACCTACCACGCTGCTCCAATGCAGATTGGTAGGTTTCACATATCTCCAGAATTCTCTAGAAATATGCAGGTTTCCTTCACCGAAAAGCGTGTGATAAATTGCAATTATCAATTAGACACATGAGTTTTAATTGAAAAACTCATTGGTGCCTGCCCGGGTTTGAACTCGTGTTCCCCTCGAAAGAGTCGCACGGTCTCACCGCTGGGCTATCACAGCTCTACCAAAATATATTCACAGATAATATACTCGTAAAAAAGATACCTAAAACGTGTTATTTATAGAATTACGCGTTTCTTTGCAGAGATCCATAATACAAAATAATAAAATTATTTTGCCATAATCCGCGGTAAAGTAAATAGAAAATATATAAAAGTAAATGCAGAGTTGACTATCGCAACGCTTTGCAATTTTTGTCGTGGAGTCTATCTACAATTCAACTTCAATAAGTCTTTATTCTGATTTTTTATAGAAAAAACGCCTTTTCAAATAGTTTGAATCGATAAAATATAATATCGAAATAAGTCGATTATTAATAATAGAGTTCTTAGATTTATATTGTCCCGTTGGCGCAGTGGGTAGTGACCTTGCCTTCAGCTCCGTGGGTCGCGGGTTCGATTCCCGCCGAGGGTCAACATTTTCTTTAAACAATTTGTTCGTTCTTCGAGCCTGGGTGTATATTTGTATTTAAGTATGTATTTAAAATTATATATATAGTATATTTACCAGTTGTCCGTCCATAACACAAGTATTAAGTTACTTACTTTGGGGACGGACGACTATGTGTGTAAGTGTCCCATATATTTATATATTTATTTATCAAATCGTTTTGTTTTGATGGGAGAAATTCGATAATTAGTAATCGATTTTTTCCACTACAGTATAGTAACCAAAGAAAACTCTAGTTTTATATATAGCATGAGAAAATCACTTGTAATTTGTGCATCTTAATATAATTCAAGCGGTAATATTATCACTAGAAACAATTATAACCGTAGAATCGGTTGCACCATACCCGATGCTTGTTAATTCGAATGATAAAAGAATGAAAATTACGCAAGCTTAACCTGTATTATTGATTCCTACAAAGTTGACAGTTCAAAGGCATTTTAACTGGGATTATGAGAGATTTATTATTTTTTGCCTCCACCAGGTGCGGCCGACGTCGGTTTACGCTTGTCGCTTCGGGGTCCCGACCTTTTTTTCATTTCAATTTTGGTTTTCGGTTGATTTATAATATTTCATTTGTATTTTTTAGTAATAAGATATTTTTTACAAAGCTATAAAAACTTACTATTCATCATTCTCGTGCCCTTATCCCACTCTAAGTGGGGTCGGCACAAAATTATTATTAGTTGAATTGGCTAGTTATTTTATGGCCGGTCGCCTGCCTGACGTCAACTTACCTTAGTCTCTTTTTACAACTCGGTAAGAAATGAGGGTGGTCTATTCAGGCGGATACCATACGACGGATCAACTTACCTTAGTCGACTTTTACGACGCCTCACATATTTTAAACATAAGTAATAGTAAAATTATTGACCTGTAATCCGCAAAGCGCTTTGCGATTTTGTCGTGGAGTCTATCTCCTCATGATGCTTCGGTTGCGGGCCGAAACAATTGTTGAGTTTGTGATAGTGAACGTGTGTAGTGTGCCGGTGGTTTAGGTTTGTGCATGCATAACGAATGCTGCATTTTTTAGGTATGAAAACGAATAGTCCCTAACATTATATATATTTCCTATTAACTTTATCACGGATTTTAGGAAAATAATTTTACTATTACTTTTGTATTATGGATCTCCGCAAAGTAACTCCTAATTCTATAAATTGTTTAAAAAATATCATGCCGACGTCTTTTAGAGTTGGATAAGGGCAGGAGAATGATAATGTTAAAAGATATCTACATTCAAACAACTGTTCAATTGTTGCCAAAAGTCAAGATGCCTGCAGGCCTACCATAACTTATTGCGACTCAATTGAAGACGTAAACGAAATTGTTTTGTTTTTCATACCATGACGTCTTAAAGACGCACACTTTAAGTCGTCGCCGAATGAGCGTTCGGACTTCATCCTAAGAACATGAGAGTAAAAGAGATAGAGTTATCTATAGTTCATATAACGTTATCATTTTCAAACATTACGACCCTAGTTCAATTCACACTTCATGGTACGAAAAGGAAGCGGTTCGCGGTCGTCGTTTACGTCTTCAATTGAGTTGCAATAAGAGTTCATGGTAGGTATGGTTCCTGTTGATCAGGAGAATCAGTGTTGACAAAAAAAATAAAAACCATCACAATTTCTTCCCGTACCCTGATATAATTTCCAATTCACAATATTTGGTATATTTGCGGTCGCCAGATGCCGCTGACGCCTGTCGCTTCGTATTTCCCTGTTCAGATATTGTGGGAATTTATTAATATTTTTCTGCAGTATTATTAAATAATACAAATACCCAAGTTCTCGTTTCTTTTTGTGACATTTTCCTTTTAGAAAATAAGAAGAGATGAAATTGCTTTACCTACTATTAGACGAACATTTTTTTCAAGTCCTTAACCAATCAATGTTCCATATAACTTTTTCTAAAAGATTTTTATACCAGATTTTCTTACCGCATGTGTCAAGAAGCCTGCGATACGATAATATTATATATTTACATATACTGCTTTTACAAATTCGAGGTCCTAAATCATAAACTTTTTAACAGATTCTTCTTATGGAGTCTTAGGTTAGGAAGGATCACAGCGGAAGCTGCATCTTCTATTTATAATTTAGCTTCGTCAAGGGATTTGAAAGTAGAATTATTGGGATTAAATAATGCAGTGATGCTAATGCTAAATGGACACTGACAATGCGATTGGTCCACCAATTTAAGTTCGCCCAGCGAGCTATGGAGAGGGCTTTACTCGGAGTTTCTCTGAAGGATCGTATCCGGAACGAAGTGATCCGACAGAGAACCAAAGTAAGGTACCAAAAAACCAAAGTAAGAACTGACGTAGCCCAAAGGATTAGCAAGTGGTAGAAGAGCAAGAAGTGGCAGTGGGCCGGTCACATTTGTCGCAGAACCGACAACCGATGGGGTAGATTGTTCTGGAGTGGAGACCGCGCCTTAGCAAACGTAGTGTAGAACGTCCTCCGACTAGGTGGAGTGATGATATCCGCAGAGTGGCTGGCAGCGGTTGGAAACGAAGAGCTGAAGACCGAGCCCAGTGGCGTGCCATAGGAGAGACCTATGTCCAAAAGTGGACAGAGACGGGTTGCTGATGATGATGCTAAATATCTATCTATACTTATTATACAAACTCCCAAAAAGCTGTCGTCTCTCTGTATGTAATCGATATTCTCAAAATCTACTGGACGGATTTTTGTACGGTTTTCGCCAAAAGATAGTGAAATACTTCCGGGTAGTTTAGGTAAATAGTACATATCGGTATTATGTAAATTGTGTTGAAGTGATTGAGTTTTTAAAAAACTTGCTTGCTGAAAGCTTTAGTCGCGTGCGCTGCTTAACTAACAGAGATACTCTAAAGTAATGTACTAGAGACCTACAATTCTATAAAATTACTCCAAAAAAGTTTGCAATAGCATGTCTCTTTCTCTTATGGTTGATTTACAATAACTATTTTTATATTTAAAATTCCATGGTGCCATGGTTAACTCACAATAAGTACTTTTATGTTTAAAATTGGAATTCTAGAAAAAAATTGTGGCACGCTGGTTTCCACGCGGGCAAAGCCGTTGGCACAGCTAGTTAGAAATAAAAATAAAAATAACAATTTATTAATCACTTATCGGTGACGGAATACATTGTGTGTACATCTTTAGTGGCATATGTGACTGTTAATTTTAAAAATCTCTTAAGTTCCTTTCTTGAACTTGCAAACTCATGGTAAGTTTTACATACTCCAGCTATATTATTACGTAAAACGAACCATCAATTGTCGATCGTTCGACTCGTCGTCTCATACCTTAGGAATTATTGTTGAGTAATAAGCTGTAATCACGCAATCAGAAAAAACTCTCTTCAATTTAATACATGACTACATTTGCATTATAAGACTATAAAATGTAGGAATATTAAAGTAGAATGAATTGTACAATTTCTTCTTACAATCTTATCAAAAGACAACGTCACAATGGTCGGACGATTTATTTCAGTAGCTATTCTTCAGACTCCAGTTTACGCAGTTGTGCATTTCTATAAAATAGTCCGCTTAGCAATTGTATGCTCTGGAAGTTTTTTATGTCTATTGTGTAAATTTCTTATGTGTAATTACCCAACAATTTTCTGAAGTAGGCGTCACTTCTGTAAACTTTAAGTCAAATCAAAGTATTCCTTATTTATATAGTATTTACGAGTACTTTTGAATCGTCAAGGATCAATATGATTAATGAAGCTACAACTGGTTCGTAATGTTGCTCTCAACGAGTAGAATCAGCAAGCGACTGGGCGGTCAATCTTTTGAACATTTCCTCCACATAACCGCTGTATTGTATACAGCTGAAAGGATTTTCAAATCCAAGCATTTTATTATCCAAATAATTTTTAATTTTGTAATATGCTTTACGTATAAGCATATCTCTTACATTTGATTTACCTTACTTACTCTTTCTATAGACTAGTCTAGTATGGGTTGCGGATGAATTTTATTGTAAAAGCGAATACCGCGAACGTTTATAGAAGTAACGAAAGCTAATTCTTTACAAAAGCACTATTAAGGTTAGTTATGCAAACTTAAATATAGATTGTCGTCATTCCATCCGTTCTTATCTTTACTTTACTTTTTTTCGCTACAAAGCGATTTTGTCGTGGATACTTTTGTATTATGGATCTCCGCAAAGTAACGCCTAATTCTATAAATTATATTTTTAGCAGTTTAATGTTTGAGCGTAAGAATATACATAATTATTATTTTTTTTTTTTTTTTTTATTTGGTTCATTAAACTGGCTATAATCAGTAACAGCATACAAATGATAAAATACCAAGAAATACACAAGATTATAACCTACTAGAAATGAACACAACATGCAATTAGTATAATACATTGGTTTGGTTCACCTAAGTTAAGTTCGTTAAGCTAAGTTACTCTCTAAGTTATTCTGAGCTACGTAGGCATTTACGCAAATTATTTTTAAATGATGCATTTACGCAAATTATAAAGAATTGGCGATGTATATAATAGACAACTTTGCTTTGCGCCTTGCAAAAGTTATTTGTGGGTTTGGGTATAAGATTCTATAATAAAATCCCGCAAACGATTTTATCTTTACCACTACAGCAGTTTAAAAGCGCTGCTAAAGGGAGGCTAATACAAAAAGCCTACTTTACTATTGAGGATTATATAGATGATAAAAATGAGTGGACATAGCTAGTCCTCTATCCTGTACAAGATAGTAATAACCAAATGTAACTGGTTATAAGAATTTTATTTGAAAAGAGCAACCACCTAGTTTCTTGCTAGCTCTTCTCGGTAGGAAAAGCTTTCCAAACGGGCGGTAGATATTGACGATTCAAAAGCACTTGTATACAAGTTTACATGAATAAATAATATTTTGAATTTGAATGAGCTTCTGAACAAAAATGAAGCTTGAAATGCCAAAACAACACTGCCGTAAATTGAAACTAAAATTACAATTCCACTAATAACAGGCGCAAACAAATTTCAATAACACGAAATTACAGAGCTAATAGAGCTACAAAAGCACAAAATTGTGTTGACAGAGAAAATTAAACCGTTCGTCCTGATTACCCTTCCCAGCATAAGTATTGATTGGTACATTATCTGAATTAATACATCCAATTACTTCAGCCCGACATTATTGGACGGTTATTACGTTTTCTTGTTATCCTACTAATATTATAAAGGTGGAGGTTTTCTGTTTGTTTATACGGATTTCAGTGTTTCAAAGTCTGAATGAATTTCTTCCAAACTTTGCGTGCAGATCCGAACTTGAAGTTGGCGTTGATTTACTTCTTATTCCGTAAAATTCATCATCTTCATCTTCTTTCTGAATTTGACTGGCTCGTTGGTGCGGTGAGTAGTGACCCTGCCTTCAGCTCCGCGGGTCGCGGGCTCGATTCCCGCGGAAGGCCAACATTTTCTATAAACAATTTGTTGGTCCTTCGGGCCTGGGTGTGTATTTGTATTTAAGTATGTATTTAAAATTATATATGTAGTATATCTACCAATTGTCCGTCACTCATAACACAAGTATTAAGTTACTTACTTTGGGGACGAACGACCGGGTGTGTAAATGTCCCATATATTTATTCATTTATTTATTTATTTAAATAAGGCTTTTATAGAAGTAGGGTTTACTTTGTGGAAGTCTATAGTTGTCAAGCTTCTAGGTCATTTCCTTTTATTGAGTACGGTGTAAACTGTACTAAAACCTAAAATGAGATCAAAACAAAATTAAAAGACATTGGATATAGAAGCAAAAATAAAAATATGTCAATTTTTTTTCTTAATTCAAATTCAAAATATTCTTTATTCAAGTAAACTTGCAAACAAGTACTTTTGAATCGTCAACGTCTACTGCTGGTTCGGAAAGCTGTTCCTACCGAGAAGAACCAGCAGAAACTCGGCGGTTGCCTTTTCAAAGAATAATTCTTGTTACTAGTTACATATATTTATTGATGTCTGTATGTACGAGGTTGAAGAGTAGCTATATCCACGCATTCTTATCGTCTATCCTCAATAGTATTTACTATACTTTCTGTACTAGGCTTTCTGTATTAGCCTTTTGTATGTGTTTTTAATCTGTAATGGTAAAGTTAAAAGTAGATTGCGGAATTTTATTACAGAATCTTATATCCCTACTTTGTCTATTATCTACATCACCAATCGTTTTATAATTATGTTTATTCTTATGTACAAAAATACAAGTACAAGTGCAAGTAAAAGTAAAGTACAAATGTACTTAAGAAAGTTAATGTGATTAGTTTTATTGGCCGTATCGCGAATGCCATTTCGTTTTGGAAATTGCTCGACGCTTCAACGTAATCTCACTTAAAGTCATACAGCTGGTGTAGTTTTTGTGAAGAGTTAAAATTGTTCACTTGTACATTACATATGTGATATATATTATACATTATGTTTCTTTAACTTATCCTTTTATTGCTCATATAATTTAAATGTATCTGATTCTAAAATACGTGCACTATAGATTGTACCACTAAGACCGTCAGTATTTGGTTGGGAATTGTCTAATATTTATCAACAACATTAACAATATTATTTTTATAAGAATATGGAAATTAATACCGAATCCAAAAATAATTGTACGCTTTTAAAAAAAAAATACACTTATTATATACAAACCGCCGTGTCGTATCCGGTTGGGTAGAATAGACAACACTCATTTCTTACCGAGGTGTCGTAAAAGGCGACTAAGGTAAGTTGATCCAGCGTGTCGTATCTGGTTGAGTAAAATATACCACCCTCATTTCTTACCGAGGTGTCGTAAAGGCAATTAAGGTAAATTGACCCAGAGTGTGGTATCCGGTTGCGTAGAATATACCACTCCCCTTTCTTGCGGAGGGGTCGTAAAATACGACTAAGGTAAGTTGACGTAAGGCACACGGCCGGTCGTAAAATACGTAGCCAAATCACGTGACATGTTTGTAAGATGTTGTGCCGACCATACTTAGAGTGGGATAAGGGCAAAACAAAAGTTAGTAAATTTTAAGTATTCCTAGAATTTTTTAACATGGGATTTTTGATAATACAACCTTTGTTGAGGCCCATAGTACACCATATGAAATTAAAAAATTTCTAAACCAGTACATACTTGAGTAAAGTTTTTTTTTAATGTGCAGTGCGTTCTGCAATTCGAAAACGCGTGTAATGCCAAAACGCAGAAATGAATACAAAATATCTGTTTTACATCATTATCCTCCTGCCCTTATCCCACTTTAAGTGGAGTCGGCACAACATGTTACAAACATGTTGTCACATGATTAGGCTGCGTATTTTACGACCGGCCTAATGTCTGACATCAACTTACCTTAGTCGTATTTTACGACCCCTCGGTAAGAAAAAAGTGGCCTATTCTACTCAGCCGGATCCCACACGGCGGGTCAACTTACCTTAGTGGCCTTTTACAACACCTAGGTAAGAAATCAGCGTGGTCTATTCTAATCAGCCAGAAACCACACGGCATAAAAAATATCTGTTTTACATATTTCGATATTTCTCAAGCTTAAAAACAAGTATGAAGTCCAATTATCACGTGCCAAGAAAATTTGAACATTTTTGTACGCGAAATTTTTGCTACCATTGTATTAAGAAAATTCAAGTGATGCTGAACTAAAAATATTTGAAATAAGAGAATACTAGAAACTCGGTTTTTCTTGGAATATAAAAATTCATAAAAGTTGTTTGCGACAATTTTTTCAAATTCAAGTTAAAAATATTCTTTATTCAAGTTAAATTGTAAACAAGTGCTTGAATCGGCAACACTACTGCTGGTTCGGAAAGCTGTTCCTACCGAGAAAAGCCAGCAAGAAACTCGGCAGTTGCTCTATTCAAATCATAATTCTTATCACTAGTTATATTTAGTCATTGCTGTCTTGTATAGGGTTGGAGGCTTACGTGGTTATAGTTACGTGGTTATAGTTACGCGTGGTTATAGCTATAACCACGCGTTCTTATCATATAAGTAATCCTCAACAGTATAGTAAGTCTTTCTTTATCAGTCTCTTTTTAACTGTGTTTTTAAACTGCTGTAATGGCAAAGCTAAAATTGATTGCGGATTATTATAGAATCTTATACCCAAACCCACAAACGAATTACGTACTTTTGCAAGGCGCAAAGCAGGAGCCGCAAGCTTATGTTGGTTCCTATCTTGTCTATTATATTATATTTACAAAAATTTCTTACATTCCGGGTCGCCTATAAATGTAATATAAATGAAAATCACAACAAAAGTAGGAAAAGGGTCAATTTACGCAGACAGAGGTCCGAAAGTTAGGTTACCCTAATTTTACATTTTCATTTAAATCGTGATATGTAAAGATGAATGTTTTTTTGTATGTCTTTTATAGACATACAAAAAAACACCGATTTTAATTAAATTTTCAGATAATGTTTAAATTCACCCAACGGATAATCATGTAACGTTTGGTGACGTTCGGAGCATTTTTTAAACTTTGAGTTCTGTTTGAGAGGGGAATTCGAAACCAGACTGAGTCCCAGCAACGCGTTGCCGTGCAGCTTGTGTCTATATATAAATGAAATGACGTTTGTTAGTCTAGCTAAAACTCGAAAACAGCTGATCCGATTTGGCTCATTTTGGTTTTGAATATTTTTAGTAGTACATGAAAGGTTAAAAATGCCTATAAATAAAAAAAATTAATAGTTAAAGCAACAATTTTATTTACCCATACAAACTGTTCGTACCTGCCAAACAGGGTGCGTTCAGAAATCAAATATTAAGCAAGCATGATAGCTTGGACTGTGGAATGTTAAATTATTCGTAGGCTACTAATTTAAATCAAATCAAAATAATCTGTATTCAAATAATCTCTTTCAAGTACTTTTCAATCGTCAAGAGTCGATAGGATTAATGAAGCTACAACTGATTCGGAATGTTGCTCTTACCTAATAGAACCAGCTAGAAACTCGGCGGTCAAACTTTTAAACATTTTCAATTTACATTATTAAACCGCAGTGTTGTATGACGCTGAAAGACGCTCAAGGTATTTTCATCATCTATGGCCATAATGGCCAGAGCTGTGATGGCCCAGCGGTGAGACCGTGCGACTCTTTCGAGGGGAACACGAGTTCAAACCCGGGCAGGCACCAATGAGTTTTTCTATTAAAAAACTCACGTGTCTAATTGATAATTGCAATTTATCACACGCTTTTCGGTGAAGGAAAACATCGTGAGGAAACCTGCATATTTCTAGAGAATTCTGGAGATATGTGAAACCTACCAATCCGCATTGGAGCAGCGTGGTAGGTCTTAGCTCCAACCCTTCTCTCCAGAAACGGAGAGAGGAGGCCTATGCCCAGCAGTGGGATTGTAACAGGCTGCTACTTTTACTTTACTTTTTATGGCCATATTATTCAAGGCGGTGTGAATAAAACCATATCTACATTTAAAAATACACCTAAAAATATAATTGATTCTTTATACTTGAACCGCAGTCCATAAACCTTCATCTATATAGAATAATATAGCATACATAATCTTCTTTGATAAATTGTTTTCAAAAAGCGAATTCGTTGTACGTTTTAATTAAAAACTCGGCACGCGCTTTGTCGTAGAAATATTTTTTCGCGAAATAAAACAACAACTGAATATTATCTCAGGTTGCGATTCGCTACTTGATTCTTGTAATCGCAAATTATTTTGAGGTTATATGCCTCTAAAAGAAACAGAAGTGATAATGAAATTATTTTGCTACAACGCGCGATTAAGTAAATAGAGTATATATATTCTGCTAAATGTAGAATGGACTATCCGTTTTTATACCTGATACATGCAGGATTTGTAAAAACACATGCACAAACCTTCACCACCGCCACCACAATACACAAACACGTTCACTATCACAAACTCAACAATCGTTTCACCGTGCAACCGAAGCATCGTCAAGAAATAGACTCCAAGACAAAACTGCGAGCTTTGCGAAACGATGTATTTTTACGAATCCTGCATTATCAGGTATGGAAACTGATAATCCACTTTACAGTAAGCATTACATATATTTTCTAAATGATTTATAGAAGCAGGCGTTACTTTGCGGAATTCCATATTACAAGCAATATAACAGAACTAACTACTTTGCTATAATCCGCACGGGTTAAGCGAATGCATGCAAAGCCAATGTGTTTCATACACATTGGCTTTGCATGCATTCGCAGGCAAAATCTTCGTACACAAAAGCATCGTACTGCAGTAAGATTTTTGTCGTGGAGCCTATCCTCCTGATGATGCTTCGGTTTCGGGGCGAAACGATCGTCGAGATTGTGGTGGTGGGTGTGTGTGCTGCTTTTGTGTGCGTTGTTGCTGGTGAATTGCGCCTTGGGGTGCATGTGGTGGCTGGTCCTGCATGTATAAGGTGCGTAGATTTTGCCTGCTTCATACACATTGGCTTTGCATGCATTCGCTTAACCCGTGCGGATTATAGCAAAGTAGTTAGTTCTGTTATATTGCTTGTATATTTTCTATTTATTTCATCGCGGATTATATCAAAATAATTTCATTGATCAAGTCAAATCAAATCAAAATAATCTTTATTCAAATAATCTCTTTCAAGCAGTTTTGAATCGTCAATTCTTTGAATTATCACTTATGTATGATCTCCGCAAAGTAATGCCTAATTCTATAAATTATTTTCCTCTAAAAGATTTGTGAATGCTAGAAATATAATTCAGAGGTGATCTTTTTAGGAAAACAATATCTTGAATTGAGAGAAAAATTATGAAATAAATATTTCAAACTAGGTACTATATAGGTGTGATAAAAGCTGTGATAGCCTAGCGGTGACACCGTGCGACTCTCTAGAGACGACACAGGTTCAAACCCCGGGCAGGCACCAATGAGTTTTTCTATTAAAAACTTATATGTCTAATTGATAATTGCAATTTATCACACGCTTTTCGGTGAAGGAAAACATCGTGAGGAAACCTGCATATCGCTAGAGAATTCTAGGGATATGTGTAACCTACCAATCCGCATTGGAGCAGCGTGGTAGGTCTTAGCTCCAATCCTTCTCTCCAAAAACGGAGAGAGGAGGCCTTAGCCCAGCAGTGGGCATAATAACAGGCTGTTACTTTTACTATATAGGTACTAATGTAGTACGTGAGATGATTCATGTTTTTGATTGAACCCTTGTGCGAGTGAGAGAAGCAATATGAAAGAGAGACAGGAAGAGGAATGTAAGATGGAGCAACTTGAAAACGTAAGACTTAAAATAAAATTAATTTAATAGTTTTAAAGAGTTTTTATCGCCCCATACCATTCCCACATACATAATTCAGGGTATTTTAATACTAAATGTGTTGCAAACGAAATTGCCGCACTAGTAATATACATATTCGTATAATCAAAGTTTTATATTTCTATTGACTTAGCCCGAGCGAGCAAATTCAATGTTGCTAACGCAAAAAAGTTCTTTAATAAATTTTTAATATGGCAATTTCATTAAGATTATTGCTATGCGTTATTATATAGTATGAGAAATGTAAGCAACATTTCTTTATCAGAGTTTATTATTATCGAGCGAAATAACACAGATTATTTATATAGGTACATATCTATGCGAAATAAAAAAAAATATTGTGTTTCTTTACGTAAATCTTCATCCTCATGACCTTATCCCACTCTAAGTGGCGTCGGCACAACATGTTACAAACATGTTGTCAAATGATTTGGCTACGCATTTTACGACCGGACGCCTGCCTGACGTCAACTTACCTTAGTCGTATTCCACGACCACTCGGTAAGAAAGAGGGTTTTCTATTCTATCCAACCGGATACCACACGGTGGGTCAACTTACTTTAGTTGCCTTTTACGACATCTCGGTAAGAAAAGAGGGTGGTCTATTCTACTCAGCGGGATACCACACGGCATTATTTCCGTACGTGATCTTAAATTTGTTTCTTTACGTGAATATAATAGGAAATTTGATGTTTCACTATTATTTCTACAAATTTGGTATAATTTAAAATATACATCGCGTAACCATCAGGAAAGAATATATAGTTCATGATTAAAACTAGGGTATATTCTAAAGGTTTAACGGCTTTAACTAGGTTTTAAATATTAAATACACACCAATACCATTTTGTCGTAGAGCCTATCCTGCTGATGATGCTTCGGTATCAGGAAACGATCGTAGAGATTGTTGTTGTGGTTGTGTGAATTGTTGCCGGCTGGTGGCATTTTGGACCCTGCCTTCAGCTCCGCGGGTCGCGGGTTCGACTCCCGCCGAGGGCCAACATTTTCTATAAACAATTTGTTGGTTCTTCGAGCTTGGGTGTGTATTTGTATTTAAGTATGTATTTACAATTATATATGTAGTATATCTACCAGTTGTCCGTCACCCATAACACAAGTATTAAGTTATTTTGGGGACGGACGACCGTGTGTGTAAGTGTCCCATATATTTATTTATTTTATTTATGTACTTAGCATTACATAGATTCTTAACAAACGCGGATTATAGCGAAATATTTCTATATTCATAACTTCTGAAGTCTGATTCGCTTTAATAAAGTCAAAATGATTTACGAGCAAGATATTCGCGATAAAAAACACCGTCGCAAATATTTCATTCGCGATTCTTGTTACCGACGACATAAATATGCTATCTTAGATGTTATGTCACGTGTTCTTACGTGTGCCGCGAATATTTTATTCAAGATTCGTGCTAACGTTGGCATAATTATGTTATTAACTTGGCTGGTTCGGTTGTGAGATTTGAATACACGTGTCACATATATTTCACTAGCAGTGCCAGCAACGGCTTCGCCCGCGTGGAATTCACTGATGTACGAAACTTTTCCTGAATTTTCGTAATTTTAAACATAAAAGTAGTTATTGTGATTTAACCGTAAGAGTTAGAAACATGCTATTGCGGACTTATTTGTTGTATTTTTGTAGATCTACAATTCTCTAGAACATTTCTTTAACGTATCTCTGCTAGTTTACGCTGCGCACGCGACTAAAGCTCCCAGCAAGCAAATTTTTGAACAACTGCGCGATCTCTTCAACACAATTTACATAATACTGATATGTACTATTTACGTAAACCATCCGGAAGTATTGCACTGTCTTTTGGCGAAAACCGTAAAAAAATCCGTTCAGTAGATTTTGTGAAAATCGATTACATACAGAAAGACAGCTTTTTGGGACTTTGTTTTATAATAAGTATAGATTACGAAATTCTTTTTACTAACGACATAATTATTTTAGTATGCAGATATTATGTTAGTTGAGTATAAAATTACTGATTTCTTACTCTGGGTTACCCCAGGCAGGCACTAAAGGCTAACCGCTAAATCAGACTACGTCTGAAGGGTACAAGGGCGCACAATCTGAGGTCTGAGTTAAACGGCTAGACTATAATTCCAGGTGGTCAATGCATCTAATAGGGGCCACTTTTAGCGAGGTCCTAACCCAGAGGTATCGTATTCTGGAGTTCAGAGTTGCTGCTGGCGGGGACTGGGGCAATGTAATATCATAATGTATTATTATAACAGTACCCTGTTCCTGCCATTAGCAGCGTGGTGGAGCACTCAGGTTTTAGTAGGCGTGAGTCTGCCATCACCGGCGCTTGTTTCCTTTTGGCGTCGGGATCCATAATTAAAAAACAAAAGTAAAGTGACGGCCCGTTACAATTCCACTGCTGGGCATAGGGTCTCCTCTCTCCGTTTCTGGTGAGAAGGGTTGGAGCTAATACCTCCCACGCTGCTCCACATTGGAAGGTTAGACATATCCTTAGAATTCTCTAGAGATATGCAGGTTTCTCACGATGTTTTCCTTCACCGAAAAGAGTGTGATAAATTGCAATTATCAATTAGACACATAAGTTTTAATAGAAACTCGTTGTTGCCTGCCTGGGGTTTGAACTCATAATCATCTATAAAGAGTCTCACGGTCTCACCGCTGGGCTATCACAGCTGATAATGGCTTGGTTCCTTTTAAAAAAAGAATGCAAGAACAATTTAGTTTAATATTTGTTATTTGATTTTTTGTACCAACCATGATTTAGAAGTAGCCGTTAATTTGCGGAATTTTATCGCAACAAAGTTCTAATAGAAATATTTTCTTTATAAAACATGCATTACATTTCGTACAAATCATGAGGTCTAACGAGTTAGTAACTAATTTTGAACTTTCCTAAACCAGACAGTGGATAGCCAAATTTAAAACAAATATGCAAATTCCCTTTTATATTTCAAATGCGGCAAAAGGTCCTCATCGAAGAGGGCCGTTGGAATAAATGAAATTAATTAATGGTTATACTAAAATTAACTTTTACATACCAAACACCAAGAAAATACATATTAATTAAGTTAAAAAGGACCCCCGAGTCTCTCGGTCGAGAGTGATTCCAATAAACGTCTTTGTTAATTTCCAAACCGAGAAATTAATTTGTTGTTCCGCCAGTGGAATTTAATTTGACACCGAGGGGCGACTGGAAATTATGTTCTTTACTCAATATTTGTATTGCCACTTTAATTATAGCAAAAATAGCTTTATAGCAGTATTTATAGCAGTAAAATAAAAGAAAAAAGTAAAAATTTTGATATTTACCCTTTTTAAACGGCAAGTCGCGTAGTTTTTCTAAATTAAAGAGTCACTTTGTTTATTGTAGAATTCAAATTCAAATTGAAAATATCGTTTATTTGACTAAACGTGTCAATAACTGCTTTTAAATAATTAACTTTACTGCTGAAAGAAGTGCTGAAGAAATTGTGCAGTTGATCTTTAAAAAATATAATTCTTAATATTTGTATTGCAATTTTAATTATAGCAAAAATAGCTTTTTCTGGGAGTAAAAAAAAAATAAAACAGTAAAAATCAAAAGGTAAGCTGCGCAATTTTTCAAAATTAAAGAGTTACTTTTTCATTAGGGCATGAACTTCGCCTACTTCGAACACTTATTATTTATTATAAAGAGTCTCTTAAACAAATACGGATTATAGCAAGATCATTCTATCATAACGTCTGTAGTATGGAATTCAGCATAGGTATAAGTAGGGGTCTACTTCTATAAATTAAATTAATAATAAATTATTTTTCGCAACATTTCACCCGACCTCTGCCGATACCAGTCCAATTTAATACCCTAACATATTACGTGTATTTAGCCCTAATATATCCCGTGATTCAATTTGCTTAATCCCGCAATTTGATAAGGGATGTCTTACCCGGTAAACTGTTAAATGGTCTGCAAAGGTCAATGATTAGACCGGTCAAAATTGGGTCATCTTAATACGGTAAATCGGTCAAGTGGAATTAATTGTGTTATCTATAATGTTATTAGAAATTTTAAAGTCTGTTTTTCACTATAAAATTTCCTACCTACACTAGTATTAGTGTAAAAGTATAGTAACAGTCGGTTACTATCGCACAGCTGGGAATAACCTCCTCTTTCCATTTTAGGAGAGAAGGGTTAGAGCTAAGACCTACCACGCTGCTCCAATGCGGATTGGTAGGTTACACATATCCCCATAATTCTCTGCAGATTCGCAGATTTCCTCACGATGTTTCTCTTCACCGAAAAGCGTGCGATAAATTGCAGATATCGATTAGACACATAAGTTTTAACAAAAAATCTAATTGGTGTCTGCCCGGGATTTGAACCCATGATCTTCTCTAGAGTATCACACGGTCACCGCTGGGCTATCACAGCTAGTATTAGTATATTAATGTATATTCATATATGTATTATATGTGTGTGTCTTGTAAATACAAGATTAAGACAAGTATCAGACATAAAACCAACCCCAAACCCATATAAAATACAGAATTTTCATCAAATTCAAATACAATTCAAATTAAAAACATTCTTTATTAAAGTTAACTTGTAAACGAGTGCTTTTGAATCGTCAACTCTACTTCGGAAAGCTGTTCCTACCGAGAAAAGCCTGCAAGAAACTCGCCGATCGTTCTTTTCAAATATAATTCTTATAATTAGACACATTTGGTCATTACAATCTACAGAGTCGAGGAGTAGCTATATCCACACATTTTTATCATCAATATAATCCTCAATAGGAGAGTAAGTAGGCTTTTTGTATCAGCCCTCTTTAACAGTGTTTTTAAACTGTTGTAGTAGCAAATCTATGATTGTGGAATTTTATTATAGAATCTTATACCCAAACCCGCAAACATCTTATTTATATTATATAATTACTTATGTCGGTTCCTACTTTGTCTATAACATACATCGCCAATCTTTTTATAATTTTGTACATTCGTTTATTTTGCCTTCAAACACATGTACCTACCAAATGTTTAACGTAATAAAAACCGCATTTAAATAACAATACAGGGCTTCATTATAAACGCAAATCCGATGGAATCGTGTGGCCACTGGCGGCTTTATAACAATTGGATTTAACGAACGACGTAGCACACATTTAGGTGTGTTGTGGGAACGCAAATTGCTGACTCATTTATATATATATAATTTGTGTTGTTTCTATACGCTGATTGATCCTACTTAAATTATAAATCCGAAATTTTGTTTCTGCATCGCCTTTTTTGTGTGTCGTTGTGTTTATTCATTTATTTATTTAGGGACTTCACAGAATAATAAAGTAGTAACAAGACTTGACACATGAGCTAAGTGTACCCCAATTATAGGAGAACACAACGTGCTCAATATACAGTGTTACAAATGTAATGAAAGGATAATCGAAGCTCATAAAAACTTTAAGTTATAAGTCTAGAGAAAAATTGTGTGTTTGTAAAAAATTGTGTTTTCCATTCCACTGTGGTAGAGTGGAGTTGCCTTGAAAATGTTACACACTTTCATATCTATGTGCTCTATACTATAAAAATGAATCGCAATGGTTTCGGGGGTGATAAATCGATCTAGCTAGGTTTTATTTTTAAAAAATATCCCTTTATCCCTTTTTTTGGGCATTAAAAAACTGCTTATATATATTAATTAAAAACAAAGGTTAATTTTGCTTACATTTGTGAAGTTGTAATAACTCAGTGGGTAACGAGCGTACTAAAAGTGTGAAAATACTCCAGATCGAGACCTAGATATTACTTGTCCAATCTTTCTTATTTAATTTGTTTGTATCTTTAAAAAAATTACCGATCAAGGCTCGATCACTTATCATTACTTTTGAATTTGAATATGTAAATTCAAGAGCAGAATAAAAACTGGTCGACTCAAATACCGTATACTAAATTAAAGCAATCTGGGTCATATTGAATGTTGGTTTTATTTCTGCATTTAGAGGGCCTCTAAAACCAGCATCAATATTAAAATATTTACGCGTTCCATTCGTAAAAGTTTCCGAGGTCCGCAATAAAACGTGCCACTTCGACGAAGTGCCGAACGCTGTTCGTTTGTCACGACGAATTACAGCTGGACGCTTCGTCGTTAAATTCAGAATTGTTTTATATAGTCGATACAAATCTTCAATACAAAAATAAAAATCTTTCGTAATCAATGGTGGAATAATAAAGTTTTAGTCCACTTTCACGCTTTTTCATTGTTCTATATTGGTTGAGATTTATAAAGTAGTAAAGTAGCGGCCTGTTACAATCCCACTGCTGGGAATAGGCCTCCTCTCTCCGTTTCTGGAGAGAAGGTTTGGGAGCTAAGACCTACCACGCTGCTCCAATGCGGATTGATAGGTTACACATATCTCCAGAATTCTGTAGAGATATGCAGGTTTCCTCACGATGTTTTCCTTCACCGAAAAGCGTGTAACTGACTGTATGCCGTTAGCCCTAATGGCTTTTACGGCGTCACCGGGCGGGACGGGCGAGCGCAGAAGCGTCGTCGAGGTTGCGAAATGCAGAGAGTAAAGCGCAGAAGCTCTACTTAAGTCGGGGAACGTCGTCCTAAGGGTGCCTCATGTGAGGCCGGACCTCGGCTTAGGGCGACGTGTAGTGGAGAGTTCATGGTATGACTTAGATAAGTCATTGCGGCGTCGGAAGTGTGGAGAGAAGCCTTGACCGACGTCAGAAAACTGGGACCTCGTCTTCGCCGGCGAAGACGCTGTGTGTATGTATTACGTGTATCTGTGTTGGCGATCGTTATTTGATCGTCGGGGTCATACAGGACGCTTTTTGGACGCCTATATTTTCGATGGTTGGACCTAACTGGGATGTAGGTAGAAGCAACTGAAATAAGAGGGTTCGGGTGTACCTCAGATTTCTCGAAGTAAGATTTCGAAAAGCGTTTAAAGAGGTGAGTAATGGTAGGGAGTTCGAGGTCTCTATGGAGGTCAACGTTCCGCATGAACCACGGACAACCAGTGGCTGTCCGCATGAATCGGTTCTGTAGTCTTTGGAGCCTGAGCAATCTGACCTTTGAAACGTGCGCAAACGTAACGCTCGCATAGGACATTATTGGTCTTATGCAAGTTTTGTAGAGTGTCACTTTGTTGCGGAGCGACATCTTACTTTTCTTGCATAACATCGGATAAAGTCGTCCCATGACATTCGCAGCCTTATTGCAGACTATGTGTATGTGCTCGTGGAAGGTCATGGAAGGTTGAAAGGTGACACCTAGGTACTTGACTTTATTTTGCCAGTGAATCGGTGTATTGTAAAGGGAAATTTCCGTAGGCGTGTCTATGTGAGATCGAAAGCGATTACCGATTAAGTGCATGGCTGCACTTTTATCCGGGTTAGCGTGTGATAAATTGCAATTATCAATAAGACACATGAGCTTTAATAGAAAAACTCATTGGTGCCTGCCCGGGTTTGAACTCGTGTTCCCCTCGAAAGAGTCGCACGGTCTCACCGCTGGACTTATTACAGCTTATATATTTACAAAGCTTATAGCTTATAGATTTATAATTCTTATCTTTTATATTTAAACTAGCTTTTAAGCTTTAGCTTTAAAATAGTTATTGTGAGTTAACCATTAGAGATAAAGACATGGTATCGCGGAGTTTTTTGTAGTATTTTTATAGATCTACAATTACTTTAGCGTATCTCTGCTGGTTTACGCAGCGCAAGCGAATAAAGCTTCCAACAACCAAGTTTTTAACAACTGCGCGATCTCTTAAACACAATTTCCATAATACGGATATGTACTATTTACCTAAACCGTCCGGAAGTATTGCACTGTCTTTTGGTGAAAAACGTACGAAAATCCGTTAAGTAGATTTTGAGAAAATCGATTATATACAGACAGACAGCTTTTTGGTACTTTGATTTATAATAACAAGACAAGTACATAAAAGAAACCTTACACTGTCTCAAGCACACCACATCGGTTACACCCAAAGACTACAGTGTACATGTTACACCAGAGCCGCGGACGAGAGTGGACGTGTATTTTGTCTATATATGTTGTATATTAATGTAAATACACATTACTGTTAGTATTTGTTTGAGCGTTTACTATATTAATAGAAAACAAGTCTATGTACATACGATACACTCATATTATTATAAAACTAGGATTTGTAAAATAGATGCATTACAAATCACAAACCACCACACTGCACATATTAACAATAGTTACAATGCACTATCAGCATCAGGAAATAGACTCCGCGACAGAATATTTATTACAGGTTTACCCGAGCTTGAAAGTCAGGGTCAAAATTATTTTATAAGCAACTTAATATAAGCCAAAAATTTATAAATCTTTTAAGTTAAGTAATGTTTTTTAGGCTTTATGTCAAATACACTTTATTATTATTATTATTTTTTTTTTGTATGAAACTCGTCTAATAAACTTCTTATTTGTAAATTATAAAATATCTCACGTAATTTTGAAATGTTATTACAAAGTGGAATTAAATTAAAATATTCGAATTAAATACCTCCGTCTTATTGACTGGCCCGTTGGCGCTGTGGGTAGTGACCCTGCCTTCAGCTCCGTGGGTCGCGGGTTCGATTCCCGCCGAGGGCCAACATTTTCTATAAAAAATTGTTGGTTCTTCGAGCCTGGGAGTGTATTTTTGTATATAAGTATGTATTTAAACTTATATATGTAGTATATTTACCAGTTGTCCGTCACCCATAACACAAGTATTAAGTTACTTACTTTGGGGACGGACGACCGTGTGTGTAAATGTCCCATATATTTATTTATTTATTTATTTATAACTTTAAAATTGACTGGCCCCTTGGCGCAGTGATAAGCGATCCTGCCTTCAGCTACGCGTGTCGCGGGGTCGATTCCCGCCGGAGGCCAACATTTTCTATAAACAATTTGTTGGTTCGTCGAGTCTGGGTGTATATTTGTATTTAAGTATGTATTTCAAATTATATATGTATATATCTACCACTTGTCCGTCACCCATAACACACGTATTAAGTTACTTACTTTGGGGACGGACGACCGTGTGTAAGTGTCCCAAATATTTATTATTTATAATAAAATGTCCATAAAGTTTAAATCGACCCATTCATTTAAAAAATTAGTTCCGTAATATACTACTTATACGAAACGTAATATATTTATTCTCAGTGTTACAAGTAAATAAATAAGCAAGTCTTTAAAAGATTTAAAAATTTAAACAACTAAAGCCTTGAAAGAGATTTTCTCACGTTTCAACGCCTTAAAATATTCAGTGACCTGTAAAATTCTGTGATGTTTTAAGCTTTAAATGCCAGTTTTGCGAGCTACCACGTTATCCGCTCGATATGAAGTTCGCTTAAAATTGACTCAAATAAGGCTACTAAGCGCTTGTTGAATCATGCATCGCAAATGTTTCTGGATTTTGATTCCTTGTTTTGGATACTGAGTAAAATATTCCACATAACGGTTCAATATCTAATAGGCATAATTAATTATTATTTGGAAATAAATTATTTCTATGAACATCTGGGTTAGATTAGATAGACTGCACGACAAAATTATGACGATGCTTCAGTTGCGGGGCGAAACTATTGTATGTGGTAGTGAACCTGTGTAATGCTTGTGTATTGTGTTTGCGGTTGTGGAGTTTGCATTTATTTTAATGAGTCGTGCATGTTTCGAGTATGAAAACGAATAGTCAACTTTACATTTACCATTATATATATTTCCTATTTACTTTACCGCGGATTAAAGCAAACGAATTTTATTATTACTTTTGCATTATGTATCTCCGCAAAGTAACGCCTAATTCTATAAATTAGCTAAACTAAAACTAGAAATTTTATTCATTTGCATAGTTAATTGCCTCTGTTAAACAACTATATAAAAGTTTGACTATTTTTAATTCCGAGATTTATGCGGGCAAGCAAATAGTACAATCTAGAGCGAATTATAAAAAAAATCATTCATTCATTTGACTGACCCGTTGGCGCAGTGGGTAGCGATCCTGAATTCAGCTACGCGTATCGCGGTCTCGATTCCTGCCGGAGGCCAACATTTTCTATAAACAATTTGTTGGTTCGTCGAGCCTGGGTGTATATGCATTTAAGTATGTATTTAAAATTATATATGTAATTTTAAATGATTTATAGAAGCAGGCGTTACTTTGCGGAATTCCATATTACAAGCAATATAACAGAACTAACTACTTTGCTATAATCCGCACGGGTTAAGTGAATGCATGCAAAGCCAATCGTACTGCCATCAGTACGATTTTTGTCGCGGAGCCTATCCTCCTGATGATGCTTCGGTTTCGGGGCGAAACGATCGTCGAGATTGTGGTGGTGGGTGTGTGTGCTGCTTTTGTGTTCGTTGTTGCTGGTGAATTGCGCCTTGGGGGTGCATGTGGTGGCTGGTCCTGCATGTATAAGGTGCGTAGATTTTGCCTGCTTCATACACATTGGCTTTGCATGCATTCACTTAACCCGTGCGGATTATAGCAAAGTAGTTAGTTCTGTTATATTGCTTGTATTATATATGTACGTATCAGGCTTACGTATGAAATATAAGTATTTATATTTAAACTTCAGGAATATGAAAAAATTCTTATAGATAATTAAGATTAAAGTTAGTTAAGGCAAACAAATTCCTGATATAGCTCAAAACTTATAAATATTTATGATTTATTAAAATAATGATTAAATATAAATTTTTCAATTTATTAATATTTAATAATACAATTATAATAATTATTAAATGCTAATGATATCCTAATTCTTATTTATGGAATATCAGTAATCAATGTTAATAACTAAATCAACTTCCAATTATTCTTATATTACAGACAAATTCTATTAATTTATTTTATTTCTTCGTATTTAATTTTATTAATTCTAAAAATAATAATTAATTAAATGAATTATTTTTTATTAAATGTAAAAATACCTGTTCTATTTAATTACATTTATTACAAAAAAAAAGAATCTCAAAAATAAAACAAACTTAATTAAGAACATCATTCTGAAACACCCACAAACATTTCGACTGCAATGAATTTTAGATGTTTGGGTTACTTATTGCACCCTCGGGGCCATTTCACAAATTGCCCAAACATTGTACTCCTGACCCGCGAGGTTTCTTTGATGGCTACCCTTAATTATTCAGCTTCAATTTTATGTAGGTCAGCTATTTTTTATCCTTTAATTAAATCTTGATCATCTCTATGGCATTCATGAACACTCAAAGCATATAGAAAGTAGTCACTTTCAAACGCAACTTCGTTCGCGTGGACAGCAGTCTTCTTATTTGAGTAAACCGTAATACTCATATTAGTTAAAGTGGGTTAATCTTAAAAGCTAGACGTATGCTATCGCAGACTTTTATTCAGAACCTTTAGAGGGGAACAATTTTGTAATACATGATTTTTGAATAACTTTCACATTGGTAGTAACAGCTAACCAGCAGTAGAGTTGGCGATTCAAAAGCACTTGTTTACAGGTTTACTTAGATACCGTCTCAGATGACGTACACCTCTTGGGATTAGTAAGGATCTGATGAGACCTAAACAGTACTAATGTCAACATAACAGCGACCTACACGATAAGACATCTAATAACCGCAAGACTCTACGTTTAGAACAACAATTACTTCAATATGGAAATCTCTGCTATTTATAGAAAACATCATAATCAGTACAAATAGCAATGAATGAATTTACAACAATTGATTACTAGATAATTTACTTCTCAAGAATTTGCATGTATTAATAAATAGCAAATACAAATTATTTCACAGATCGACAAGATATGAACACAAGCGTTAATACCCAGTTAGTGGATATTCGAGTGGCGAAACTTGGGAAGATATATTGCTGAATTATCTATGTAAAGCATCAAAGCAATCTTTAGGGTCAGAGGTAGAATGTTTGGGGCAATTTAGGAAATGGTCCCATGTGTGCGATCTTCATCCTACATTATTCCGGCATACACCACAATCCTACTTTACAGTGGAACGTACGTATAGTGTATGGTACAAGTCCTAAAGATCATCTCCTTTATAATTCTTCTATTATATTAAATATCAATTGCAAATCCTGCTTTTGCATAATCTGATGATGCGGATTTTCAATTAATATTCCGTAATTACGATTCCGAGGATTACATATAAAATATTTCTTGCAGTCTATATGTTGATTAGCTTTTATTAAATTAAAACAGTTGATAACGGGCCCGAATGTGGGACGCAACATGCGTTGATACGTTAGCCCTTGTCCCATATCAGGGAAACGGCGTCAAGATCTTTTTTTTACGGGGGGAAATCTTCTAAAATATACCGGAACTCTTGGGGGTAAGCTCCGGTTATGTGGGATTTCTACCCACTAAAACCCCCTCGACGGACAGCCTCCGCACTAACAGAGAGGCCCCGGGATCTCTGGCGAACTGCACCGATGCCTCTCAAGTGCCGTGCACATCGTGCTCCTCAAAATATAGTACGGAGCTTGTGTCTGTAGCAAGCTCCATTATCTCTCGGGATCAAAAGGTACAGCCACAGCCCCCACTGTGACCGTTCGCAACCCCAGAGGTCCCATTAGTCGGGACTTGTTTATTATTATTAGGGTGGTTTACACGGCCCCTTCGTCTCCACCTGCGAGAAGGATCAGCCTTTTCGCGATCGCGCTCAGCAGTCTCCTTCCTGACTATAATGGCTTCGCAAAAGGAGACGACAGCTTTCTACGCCCTATCACTTTTCAACATGGCAGAGACTACCGCCTGTAAAGAAAGGTCTCGTCCGATGCAACTTATCAAGATACGCCGCTCCGCATCCCAGGCAGGACACTCTTCGAGCGTGTGTTGCGCGTTGTCTTGATCCCACGGCTCGAGACCTAGAGCTGCGGCGGAAATGGCCGAATCCGGTAAGCGGCGAAAGTATGCATCTCTCATCGAGATTTTATATATTTGTCTAGTGCCATGGAGTCAAAGTACAAACAAATTTTGTTTGACAAAAGGTCCGGTTGAGTAGAATAAACCACCCTCTTTCTTGCCGAGGGGTAGTAAAATACGACTAAGGTAAGTTGACGTGAGATATGCGGCCGGTCGTAAAATACGCAGCCAAATCATGTGTCAACATGTTAGTGTAACATGCGATGCCGACCCAAGTTAGAGTGGAATGAGGGTAGGAGGATGATGACACTGATTTGACAGCTGGTAATGAATAAAAAGTTTAGGCATATGTACACATGAAAGTCTTACAGAAGCGGTCATAAATAGTAATGCACGCAAATTTATAGGTTTCAAAGCCAGACCAAGTATTTCCCGACTCCGATATGTTGATACGATCGTCCGCCAGACCAATAAACGTTTAATATACCGATTTAAAGGACGCACTAGAGACGATAATGAAATAAACATTTGTATGTAAACTGCCCTACGTGCGATATGCCAGATGGCTGATATCGGCTATTCGTAAACGAATCGCCTATTTTGATTTCATTGCAATCAACCTACCGTAGAATGTTGTCGATATACGCAAATCCCTGAACACGTACAAGCGAAATCGGCTTATGGTGAGCGGACAACAGAAAAGATAAAATTGTGTGAATTAAGTTAATTTCGAGTAAATTATGTATTAATATAAATTCTATAATTTATATTAATACAGGGTTTATAGACCGCATGGCACTACGAGGGTAATAACAACAATAATTTCGCTAATGCAAAAATATATCCAAACTGGAAGAACCGACAATTTTTGTTAAATTCAAATTCAAATTCAAAATATTATTTATTCAACTACTTTTGAATCGACAATATCTACTGCTGGTTCGAAAAGCTGTTCCTACCGAGAATAGCCAGTAAGAAACTCGGCGGTTGCTCTTTTCAAATCATAATTCTTATTACTAGTTACATATAGTTATTAATGTCTTGTACAGAGTCGAAGAGTAGCTATATTCACGCATTCTTATCATCTAAGTAATTTTCAATAGTATAGTAGTAGGCTTTCTGTATTAGCCTTCAATAAAAAGTGTTTTTAAACTACTGTAATGGTAAAGTTAAAGTAGATTGTGAAATTTTATTATAGAATCTTATATCCAAACCCACAAACGACTTACGTACTTTTGCAAAGTGCAAAGCAGGAACCGCAAGCTTATGTCGGTTACTTTGTCTTTTATATATATACATAGCCAATCTTTTTATAATAATGTATATTCTTATCCATAAAAATTAAATTACTAAAGAAGATTGGTTTAGAAGACGTTGTCCCTCGGCAGGCATCGAAGCTGCCTGAAGAGTTGAAGGCAGGATTACTACCACCTGTGCCAGCGGGTCAGTGAACATTATTTATTTATTCTTTTTAACAACAATACTTATTCATCATTCTCCTGCCCCACTCTAAGTGGGGTTGGCACAACA
The DNA here is from genome assembly GCA_947086505.1 of Morpho deidamia. Taxonomy (NCBI): domain Eukaryota; kingdom Metazoa; phylum Arthropoda; class Insecta; order Lepidoptera; family Nymphalidae; genus Morpho; species Morpho deidamia. Next base: position 18,558,541 of record CAMTZC010000024.1, read on the forward strand.
TGTAACAAACTTATTGTCATATGATTTGGCTACGTATTTTACGACCGGCCGCCTGCCTGACGTCAACTTACCTTAGTCGCCTTTTATGACACTTCGGTAAGAAATGAAGGTGCTCTATTCTATGCATCCGGATACCACACGGCTATACTCACCAATATTATAAATTTGAAAATCTCTGTTTAATACGTTTTCACGGCGAATCCGCTGAATGAAATTTGGCACAATCAAAGCTAAATAAAATAACTAGTATTAGTTATTCTGACATTAGTTTCACAGTATATTTTTAGTAATTTAATTTTTGTATATATGAATATAAATAATTAATTATAAAAGGATTGGCGACGTATATAATAGACAAAGTAGGAACCGACATAAGCTTGCGGTTCCTGCTTTGCGCCTTGCAAAAGTTCGTAATTCGTTTGTGGGTTTGGGTATAAGATTCTATAATAAAATTCCACAATCTACATTAACTTTACCTTTACAGCAGTTTAAAAATACTATTAAAAAAAGGATAACTCAGAAAGCCTATTATACTATTGAGGATTACCTGGAAGATAAGAATGCCTGGATATAGCTTCTCTTCAACTCTGTACAAGACATTTATAACTACATATATGTAACTAGTGATAAGAATTATTGTTGGAAAAGAGCAACCGCCGAGTTTCTTGCTGGTTCTTCTCGGTAGAAACAGCTTTCCGAACCAGCAGTAGATGTTGACGATTCAAAAGCACTTGTTTACAAGTTTACTTGAATAAAGAATATTTTGAATTGAATTGAAAGTAAATTCATGAAGGAATTCAAATTTGATGTTGACGTTTCGAGTTGCGGAATCATTGCAATATGACTCACCCCCTTACTCAGATCGATCACGTTTTTGTGATGGAGATATTTGCAGGGTACGCAGATAAAATCACGGGTAAAAGATAGTCTATACTATAATATTATAAAGAGGAAAGATTTGTATGTTTGTTTGTATGTGTGTATGTTTGTAATGTTTTCACGCAAAAACTACTGGATTTCAAAAACTCTTTCACCATTAGAAAGCTGCTTCTTCACTGAACAACATAGGCTATATGACATTTAAAAAAATATATGGATCCCATAAAATTGTAATAAGGTGTAAAAAATTTAGTAGTAAAAATCTTTGATCGCGTGCGTTGCGGTAACTGTTGATGATAGAACAAAAAAATGTATCTGTATTATTTTCTGCGACCGTAATAGCAGGCCTGCATTGGGTAAGTTAGCTGTTATTCCAAGATTACTAATAATACCCATTTTTTATAATTAAATAATCTACAAATAAATCTATAGTCCGACTTCGTAGACTTTCCACTACCATGAGATCGGTATTGACGCAGGTGAAACCGCGGAGCATTGCTAGTAATTTATACATTAGAAATGTTATAGTATCTATATACAATAATATTACGTAATAAAATAACTTGTACCCAATCACGGTGAATTAGGTAAGAGCATACAAATATATAACATAGTAATTGAGGTCAACAATAACCTTTAGGGTAGGGTCTAAATTGGTTGGGGCACTTTGCGAAACGACCCTGATAGTGTACTTAGATGCCCAATCTGAAATGATGTACTGCGGTAAACGTTAACGAATTTATCATGTCTACCTTTGCTCGTCTGCCACAATATCTAAATTAAAAAAAAACATTTGACACCTAAAGTCGCGCGCGCAACGCGTCTTGCGTCGGACGCGTGTCGTATGTTTCGTTGTGCATGTAACCGTTACGGCGGTTATGAAAGTTTTGAAAAATGACGTTAAAGTGTAATAATTGCAACCTTGTGATTAGTGAACTATTAGCATACGTGCAAAATAAGCTTTCTGTAGTAGATGAGGACAGTCTTGTTAGGATATGTGCAGCGACGTTTTCGTCAGAACGAATTGAGGAGGCGAAAAATTTGCTTGTGGACTCCCTGCCCGCAGATCTACGCAACACTACGAGAAGGGGAAAAGGCAAAGAAAATCGTTTTCTGAACGACATAATACACCTTTTTAAGGTCACTGACCCAGATGTTATACCCGTTTTTGTGGCCAGAGATTTGGATAAATTACCTCCAATAACATTTGATAGCCTCGATGTATCGAAATTACTTAAAGATCTGGCCATGGTGCAAGAAGAGATAAAAAACATTAAGGCCTCATACGTAACCGCAGATCAGCTTGAAGAGATAAAAAGGGAGTGCAAAAATCTCAAGTCTTCCTCGCCACCCTTCTCGGCCGTAAATGTAAACATGAGAAGAGGAGCTTATCGCGACAGTGGGCCTATTGGTTTGTCTCAATTGGACGATACGGTTATCTCAATGCAAAGTGATTATCCTAATGTAGAAACGAAAGAATATAATTTAAATTATAAAAGTATAAATTGCGATATTGTGCCGCAGAATTGCAAATCTAAATGCACGGTCGGTGTCTCAAGTAAAGAAACAGTGGACGGCAGTGTGGCCGCGAGTACGAGCGAGACAAGTACAATTTCTTCGCAAGTGGTGAGTGCGCCATGCGCGCAGCCAGGTATAGCAGCGCCTAATCAAGTGGAGAGTGCGTTAACGTTTGCTGCGGTGGCGCGAACGGAAGGTGAATGGAAAGTTGTGCGCAAGCGACCTAAAATGAAATCATATCGGTATCGGGGAGTCGCGGGTGTCTCCACTGACAAAAATAATAACTTTAAAGCCGCAGATAAGGAAGTACCGATATTCATTACCAGGGTACATAAGGATACGACAGAAAGCGATATTAGGGAGTACGTCTACAATAAAACGCAAGAAATTATTAAACTGGAAAAGATTTCATCTTTCAAAGACAACAAGGATTATAATGCGTATAAATTTTTTGTTGATGAGCGAAAAATATCAATATTTTTAGATGAAACCTTATGGCCACAAGGAGTGATATTTAGGCGGTTCATCAATTTCCGACGTAGTTACAGCGCTAATACGAACGGTGTAAATAAAAATACCGTGAGCGGCCCAGCGTTGAATGAACATGAATAAGAGTCTTTCATGTAATTTAGTCAGCATCAACTGTAAAAATGTTAAACGTTCAGTTGAAAATGTGAGACATTTATGTAAATCGGCGGACATAATAGCTTTACAAGAAACATGGTTATTTCCACATGATCTACAGTTTCTTAGCGAGATTGATGAGCGGTTTAGCAGCACGGGCACCACTGCGATGGACACGGAGGCGGGAATGGTGCGTGGCAGGCCGTATGGTGGTGTGGCCTTGCTGTGGAATAAACGCGTTTTCCAAAATGTGTCGGTCGTAGAATGTGATAATCCACGAATATGTGCTATTAAAATAGTGTTGGGCGATAGGTCCATCTTAGTGTTCAGTGTCTACATGCCAACGGATAAAATGGTAAATCTTCCGGAATTTACGGACTGTCTCAGTTCGGTGAGTGCTATCGTTAATCATATGAACATAGAATGCGTGTATATACTTGGTGACTTTAACGCGCATCCAACGGAACTGTTTTATAACGAATTAAAATCTTTCTGTGACGAATCGGAATGGTCATGTGTGGATGTTCAGCTTTTAGGTATAAATTCTGGGACATACACTTTTGTTAGTGATGCTCACGGTACAACAAGTTGGCTTGATCACTGTGTGACCACTAAATCCGCTGTAGCGTCAATTATAGATGTTTATGTTAAATATGATGTGTTTTGGCCTGACCATTTTCCGTTGTTCATTAAATGTAATTTAAATATTGTTAAACCTAAGATGTCTACAGGATATAAAGTAAGCAACGGAATTTTATGGGGAGATAAAAAACCGAAAGAGATAGAAACATTTACTAAAATATGTCACGATAAACTTAGATCTATTGAGCTTCCCGTAGAGTTACGTTCTTGTTATAATAGTGTTTGTAAGAGTATGGATCACATATTGCTTATTGACGTTATTTATGATAAAATTATAGAGAGTTTATGTGTAGCTGCCGCCGAATCAAATACTATGAGACAGCGCTTTGGGAAGCGGCCTGTGGCTGGATGGAATAGGTATGTACGTGATGCCCACAGGGAGGCCAGATCTAAGTTTTTGATGTGGGTTTGGTGGGGTAAACCTAAAATCGGATATATCTATGAGGATATGCAACGAAGTCGCAATTTATTTAGGTCGCGTTTAAGGTGGTGTCAGAACCATAGTGAGCAGTTAAAAATGGACATCTTAGCTTCACAGCATTCAAAAAATGAGTTTCATAATTTTTGGAAATCAACTAATAAATTAAATAGCAGACCTCGCCTACCTGTGAGCGTCGAGGGTATTAATGATCACAGTCTTATTGCAGATATGTTTAAAGACCACTTCACAGTAAAATCACCTTTAGGGCCATCACAGACCGGAAAAGAGGAGTGTGTGCATGGACAGGACATTGGACTCCTATTTACAGCTAAGGATGTCAATAATGTTATTACTGCTATGACCCGTGGTAGATCTCCGGGCCATGATGGGCTTAGTATTGAACATCTTAAATATGCGGGTCCTCATATGCCTGAAGTACTCGCCATGTTCTATAACTTATGCATAGGTCACTCATACCTACCTGCTGCACTTATGAAAACTGTGGTGGTTCCTATTGTGAAAAACAAAACTGGGGACATATCTGCTAAGTCCAACTACAGGCCGATCTCACTAGCTACTATTGTTGCAAAAGTTTTTGACAGTTTACTTAATGTCCAGCTTGATAAACATATACATTTACATGACAATCAGTTTGGCTTCAGACCAGGGTTGTCAACGGAGTCGGCCATATTATGTTTAAAACAAACTGTTAAGTACTACTCGGTTAGGCGAACACCCGTGTACGCCTGTTTCCTTGACCTGAGTAAGGCTTTTGACCTGGTTAGTTATGATATCCTATGGCAAAAGCTGAAAAACATTGCACTGCCTGAAGAAGTCACCAGGATCTTCAGATATTGGTACCATAACCAGGTCAACGTCGTGCGATGGTCTGAAACCTATTCGCAGCCATATAGGCTGGAGTGTGGGGTACGGCAGGGGGGCTTAACCTCTCCTAGGCTTTTCAACCTGTATGTCAATGCACTGATAGAGGAGCTTAGCACCACTCATGTTGGCTGTCACATTGAGGGTGTGTGCCTTAACAACATCAGTTACGCAGATGATATGGTGTTGCTGAGTGCATCTGTATGTGGCCTAGCGAAATTATTAGGCATATGTGAAAAGTATGCTTACAGACACGGCTTGACGTATAACGTCAATAAGAGCGAGTGCATGGTCTTTCAGGCCAAAGGAAAACCCTTGCCCGCAATTGTGCCACCCATCAAATTATACGGAACTCCGTTGAAGAGGGTGTTTCAATTTAAATACCTTGGACATGTGGTATCCTTTGACCTGAAGGATGATGCTGATATAGAGAGAGAGCGCAGGGCAGTGTCTGTTAGGGCGAATATGATTGCACGCAGGTTCGCTCGTTGCTCCGTGCCCGTTAAAGTAACGCTATTCAGAGCTTACTGCACCACTTTTTACACGAGCAGCCTGTGGATGAATTATACGCAAAAACAGTACAATGCCCTGCGTGTTCAATATAATAATGCATTCAGGATGCTAATAGGACTGCCTCGATACTGTAGCGCGTCGGGGATGTTCGCTGATGCGCATGTAGATTGCTTCTATGCAACTATGCGTAAAAGATGCACATCCCTGGTGCGTAGAGTGCGGGCCAGTAATAATAGCATCCTGAAAGTATTTGCTGGTAGGTTTGATTGTCAGTACCTGAACCATTGTCACATAATTCACGTGCTGACAAATCGGGCCTATCCTAGATAAGTTTTTTAGAATTAAGTTAGGTTTAGATTACTAACACTATATTAAGTTTGTGTGTATACTAACAAAATATGACTTGTAATAAGGGTCGAAATAAATGTATTTTATTTTTTATTTATTTTAAAGGTACACCTACATACACCTACATACCTATCTTTTTGGTTCAAATAGCTTTAATTATGTACTTTTGTTCTTTTTTCAATTATAATCCTTATATAATTTAGAGAATTAGGCATTAATTTGCAGAGGTCCATGCAATACAAAAGTAATATAGATATTATATTGCTATAAAGGAAAATATATTTTATTTATTTATTTTTATTTATACGCACAACAATAACACAACAATACACACGTACTGCACACATCCACTACCACAATCTCAAAAATCATCATCATCAAGTTATAGACTCCAGTACAAAATCTTAAAGCGACTCACCACCCAAGAAAGCTGAGTTATATAGTAATCGGTTTAGCCCCCAACGTTTATTTTCCCTTCGAACACATGTTGCAAAATTTACTTAACGTTGCTATTAAGTATGGGAACGGATAGTAAATTCTACATTTATGGGATCACCATATGTGGAATAGATATGATCAGAAGTACAGTAGCGTCACAATATATATAATATATAGTAATATTATTTTCGTACGAAAAAATATTCATATGTATCGAACCTAATTCGATGTGTATCATAGATATACCAGAGGTCACAAAAAGCTTGTAATCCCTGCGTCGCGACTCAGCAGAGTTAGCAACTCATTCGTTGGTCTCGGTACTCGCTTTTACAATAAAATTCTGTATTAGAATTATCTATAGAAAAGTTTAAATTAAGTGTAAAAACTGCCTATACGTCAGGCATATTACACAATTGAAGATTATTTGAATGATAAAAATGCTTGGATTTGAAAATGTTTTCAGCTCCAAACAAGACTGCAAATAAATAATGTAAATATAAATGTTTAAAAGATTGACCGCCGAGTTTCTTACTGGTTCTTCTCGGTAAGAGCAACATTCCGAACCAGTTTAGCTTATTAAATCTAATTATTGATCCTTGACTATTCAAAAGTGCTTGTAAAAAGCCTACTTGAATAAAGATTATTTTGATTTGATTTGATTTGATTTGACATAACATACCAATTTTTTGCCGATACTTGAGCGTCGCATTTTTAAAAAGAATAAATTCAAATTCAAATTCAAATTCAAAATATTCTTTATTCAAGTAAACTTGTAAACAAGTGCTTTTGAATCGTCAACTTTACTGCTGGTTCGGAAAGCCGTCCTACCGAGAAGAGCCAGCAAGAAACTCGGTGGAGCTCTTTTAAAAAAGAAGATTCTTAATACTAATTACATTTTGTCATAGCTATCCTGCACTATACACAATACAATACAATAAAAGTCAATGTAAATATAAAGCCCGGTCCACCAAAACAAAAAGAAGAGAGGAAGTAATATAACAGAACTAACTACTTTGCTATAATCCGCACGGGTTAGGTGAATGAAAAAAATCGTACTGTCGTAATTTTTGTCGTGGAGCCTATCCTCCTGATGATGCTTCGGTTTCGGGGCGAAACGATCGTCGAGATTGTGGTGGTGGATGTGTGTGCTGCTTTTGTCTGCGTTGTTGCTGGTGAATTGTGCCTTGGGGTGCATGTGGTGGCTTGTCCTGCATGTATAAGGTACGTAGACTTTGCCTGCTTCATACACATTGGCTTTGCATGCATTCACCTAACCCGTGCGGATTATAGCAAAGTAGTTAGTTCTGTTATATTGCTTGTAATATGGAATTCCGCAAAGTAACGCCTGCTTCTATAAATCAAGAGAGAAAGTCGTGAAAGAATTTTTGAAATCGGTTTTTTTTGCAACATTACAAACATACATATATATATATTAATCTTTTCTCTATACAATATTAGTGTAGATGACTGTTCCGTTGGCGCAGTTGGCATTGACTACCTCAGCTCCAATGGTTTCGGGTTTGATTCCCGCAACGGGCAAACATTTTCTATAAACAATTTGATTCGAGCCTGTAATTTTTTATTTAAAATTATATATGTAGTATATCTCCTAATTGTCCGTCAACCATAACACAAGTAATGTTACTTACTTTGGGGACGGACAACCGTGTGTGTAAGTGTCCCATATATTTATTTATGTATATAAAGTAAATGAATGAAAATTGGTGCAAAAACTCTTTGAGGGTACACTTAAAAATTGTAGATAATATATAAATTCAGATAACGAAGTTTATGGTATCGATAACGTTATCGTGAAAGTGTATGAACCAAAAAGTTTGTGCCAATTTTTATGAGGCCACCGCTCAAAAATTAGACATTTATTATTCAAAAGCACTAAAATATTTTCTCCAAAATTACAACCTTCATTATACACAGCGAACGGGCCAATTTGTTAAAATTGGACCGTACCCGAGCACGAAACTCGAGAAGGACTCGCTAAAATGAGGGTATACCTGTATAAAATAAAATATGCTTCAATACGAGACAAAAAAATATGTATATGTAGAAATTTCCAAAAAACGTGAGGGTTTTTGGAAATTACCTAATCTAACCTCCATAATTAAAACCTTTTATAAATTTAAAAAAAAGTCTATATAGCTACTCCTCTACCCTATACAAGATAGCAATAACCAAATGTAACTTATAGCAAAACTAGCAAAAGTACGTAAATCGTTTGTGGGTTTGGGTATAAGAGTCTATAATAAAATTCCGAAATAAATTTTGGCCATGCCATTACAGCAGTTTAAAAACACTGTTAAAAAGAGGCTGATACAGAAAGCCTACTATACTGTTGAAGACTACTTAGATGATAAGGATGTGTGGATATAGGTGCACTGCTACCCTGTACAAGACAGTGATAACTAAATGTAACTAGTTTTAAAATATATTTTAAAAAGAGCAACCGCCGAGTTTCTTGCTGGTTCTTCTCGTTAGGAACAGCTTTCCGAACCAGCAGTAGATTTTGACGATTCAAAGGCACTTGTTTACAAGTTTACTTGAATAAAGAATATTTTGAATTTGAATTTTAATATATAGCTTGCATTGTATGTATGTGAAGGTGGAAATTAAATTGACCCACTTCCCGCTGTCCGATTGAGCTGAAATTTTACGTCCCTACCCCAGTCTTGATGATAACGCATTTTTATGATAAGCATGACCTGATGCTGCCTGGAGTAACTCAAGACGAGGGTACTCCTTAATGGTTAACAGCAGCGACATGAAATTTTATCAAATAAATAAATAAATAAATAAATAAACGCCTAATTCTATAAAAGTCTCTAAAGTTGTCGATTCAAAAGCACTTGTTTACAAGTTTACTTGAATAAAGAATATTTTGATTTGATTTGATTTGATATAAATTATATTTTTTTAATTAACTTGATCAAATAATAACCTTTTCTTTCCAAAAGTTGTCGTAATAAAATGTTTATTTAAATGATTTCTAACAAATTTATAGTGTATATTATACGTAAAAAAAACATTTTGTCCACAAAAAATAATTGTAAATGTTTAGGTTGGACAACCCTTATCACTTAGAGGACCTACTGGCAATAAATTAACCTTGAATCCGTTACAGATGTTAATTGTATACAAAAGCTTTCATTAAATTTATAAAAACAATTTACAATAACAGACAGATTTTTATAGACAGACGGATTTTTAGTACGTACGATATGCTAATATCTTTATGAAATTTTTGAAAGTACAAACATTTATATCCGATTTGTTGCCCGCTATCGCACTAGGTCCCTCTAAACCTCTTTAGATCCATTCTAAACGATATCTTTCCCGATTATTATTCCGATGAGGCTGAATTAAGTCCTCAATGGTCTGATATTGCTGTAATAAAAGTGGTGTTAAATTTTATGGACCTCGTTAAGCGGTCGGTCCCTGTTATTACCACCAATGTGTAATAGAAATTTCATTTCTATTCTACTGGTTTATTTGTAACAAGTCACAGACAGTCAACTCTTCTTACACAACAGCTGATTCAAAATTCGAAATTCAAAATATTATTTATTCAAATAAACTTGTAAACAAGTGCTTTTGAATCGTCAACATCTAATGCTGGTTCGGAAAGCTTTCCTAACGAGAAGAACCAGAAAAAAACTCGGTGATTGCCCTTTTCAAAGAATAATTCTTATTACTACTTACATATAGTTATTGATGTCTTGTACAGGGTCGAAGAGTAGTATCCACGCATTCTTATCGTTTAAGTAATCCTCAATAATAAAGTAGGCATTCTGTGATTTATAGAAGCAGGCGTTACTTTGCGGAATTCCATATTACAAGCAATATAACAGAACTAACTACTTTGCTATAATCCGCACGGGTTAAGTGAATGCATGCAAAGCCAATGTGTATGAAGCAGGCAAAATCTACGCACCTTATACATGCAGGACCAGCCACCACATGCACCCCAAGGCGCAATTCACCAGCAACAACGAACACAAACCAGCACACACACCCACCACCACAATCTCGACGATCGTTTCGCCCCGAAACCGAAGCATCATCAGGAGGATAGGCTCCACGACAAAAATCGTACTGCGCTGGCTTTGCATGCATTCACTTAACCCGTGCGGATTATAGCAAAGTAGTTAGTTCTGTTATATTGCTTGTAGGCATTCTGTATTAGCCTTTTTTAAATAGTGTTTTTAAACTGCTGTAATGGTACAGTTAAAGTAGATTGCGGAATTTTATTATGGAGTCTTATACCCAAACCCACAAACGAATTACGAACTTTTGCTAGGCGCAAAGCAGGAACCGCAAGCTTATGTCGGTTCCTACTTTGTCTATTATATACATCGCCAATCTTTTTATAATTATGTATATTGTTTTGTACTAAAATTTAATTGCTAAAAATAAAAACGTTTACCTTAGTAACTTTTACTTTTAAAAGTACCAACTCAACAGTCAAGTTGCTATACCAAAAAAATACTACTTATAATATAAGCAAAAGTAATAATAAAATTATTTTGCTATAATCCGCGATACAGTAAATAGAAAATATATGTAATGCTAAATGTATAGTGGACTATCTGTTTTTTTTTCATACCCGTTACATGCAGGATTCGTAAAAACACATGCACAAACCTCCATCACTGCCACCACAATACACAAGCACTACACACGTTCACTATCACAAACTCAACAATCGTTTCAATCGCTCAAAATCGCTTTGTCGTGGAGTCTATCTCCTGATGATGCTTCGGTTGCGGAAACGATTGTTGAGTTTGTGATAGTGAACGTGTGTAGTACTTGTGTATTGTGGTGGCAGTGATGGAGGTTTGTGCATGTGTTTTTACGAATCCTGCATGTAACGGGTATGAAAAAAAAACAGATAGTCCACTATACATTTAGCACTATATATATTTTCTATTTACTGTATCGCGGATTATAGCAAAATAATTTTATTATTACTTTTGTATTATGGATCTCCGCAAAGTAACGCCTAATCCTATAAATTATATAATATAAGCGGTGATAGCCCAGCGGTTAAACTAAAAAACGCCAAAATACTCAAAGAAATAAAACATGGGTTAGCGGATATTCGTTAAAAACTCATTAAGAACAACCATAATCGAATGATAGAGAAATATTTTAACCGGAAACCGTACAATTTTCAGGAGGTAAGCTTGAAATTGAATTAAGTGCATGCGAAATTCTGTATTTGCGTAACCTAATTGCAATTTAGCGTTGTAAATTGGCATCAAACTCAGAAAGTGGAAAGTGTCAGCGAGTTAATACAATTTTATCGTTGCATCGCTCATTAGTTGTTATATAAACGAAACTTGTTTCAATATGCAGAGAGAAAAAAACAAGTAAATGTAAGTTGATGGAATACCGCCCTGTGGTATCCGGTTGAGTAGAATAGACCACCCTCATTCCTTACTGAGGAATTGTAAAAGGTGACTAAGGTAATTTGATCCATCGTGTTGTATCCAGCTGAGTGGAATAGATCACCCTCATTTCTTACCGAGGTGTCGTAAAAGTTGACTAAGGTAAGTTGACATCCAGCAGGTCGGTCGTGAAATATCTAGCTAAATAACGAACAACATGTTATAAACATGTTGTTTATTATTTATGATTTACTTAGACTGGGATAAATGCAGAAGAATGATTTATTTATGAAAAAGCAGTAAAGCAGTAAAGCTGCAAGACAGCAAAAGCTAATACAGTAGAGTTGCGAAACTGATGATTCTTGGAGGAATCGCACTATTTGTTTAGTAAAAACCGTACAAAAATCCGTTTAGTAGATTCTGAGAAAATCGATTACATACAGACGGACGGACGGCTTTTGGATTTTTTTTTAATAACAATAGATTTTGTTTGTATAAAATGTTATGTAGTCTTTATTTATAAAATGCCGTGTGATATCCTGGCTGTCATTTCTTACCGTAAAATGCGACTAAGGCAAGTTGATCCGCCGGATGGTATCCGGTTGAGTAGAATATAATAGAAAGAGGATGGCTCTTTCTTACCGAGGGGTCGTAAAATACGACTAAGGTAAGTTGACAACAGGCAGGTTGACAACATGTTGTGTTTTTATTTATAAAATGGCAACTCTGATCAATTCGAGACAAACTAAGTTGAAATAATGTCGATTCAGGATTTCATTCTTAATGAAATTCCACAAACCCTTTTCTAAATAGTCATAGATAAGGACAATCAGTTTCAATCGTACGACTTAGTTTTCAGTTTTATTCGAACCGTACCGTACCATCTGCCGGAGTAAGGGACCTAACGGTGAATAAATATGCTATTCGCTTAGTTACGATTTTCAGCTTGCTTTCATTTTATTTTCTTTTATACAGCACAAGACTTTGCCCGCGGCTTCGATCACATGGAATTTAGTGTACCACATTAAATAATTTATAGAATTAGGCGTTACTTTGCGGAGATCCATAATACAAAAGTAATAATAAAACGACAATATATATAGTGCTAAATGTATAGTGGATCGCAAAGCTTTGCGATTTTGTCGTAGAATCTATCTCCTGATGATGCTTTGCGGGGCGAAACAATTGTTGAGTTTGTGATAGTGACCGTGTGTAGTGCTTGTGTATTGTGGTGGAAGTGGTGGAGGTTTGTGCATGTGTTTTTACGAATCTTGCACGTATCGGGTATGAAAATACGGATAATCCACTATACATTTAACACTATATATATTTTCTATTTACTATATCGAGGATTATAGCAAAATAATTTTATTATTACTTTTGTACCACATTAAGTTTCGAGACAGATTATTTTATAATATTTTTTTTTTAACTTAATTTAAAAAATATGTATATCTATTTTGTTACTCGTACATCCAAGCCAGAAGCCAGGCCAGATTTTTTTCGATGTAATACATACGTTCACTATCACAAACTCGTTTCGCCCCGCAACCACAGCATTACCAGGAGATAGACTCCATGACAAAATCACAAAGTGTTGAAATGAGTCTACTCTATATTTAACATTATAAATATTTTCTATCTACTAAATAGTTCATTATAGCAAATTAATTTCATTATCACTTTTGTATTATCAATTTACATTATTAAACCACAGTCTTGTATGAAGCTGAAAGAATTTTCAATTCAAACTATTTGTATCATTCAAATAATCTACAATTGTGTAATATGCTTTACGAATAAGCATATTTCTAACACTTAATTTAAACTTTTCTGTAGAAAAGTCTAAAATAATGACATCTATGTCTTGCACCCTATTTGCAAGTTCAAATCCTGAGTAAGCAGGGCTTTTGTAGTTTATAGAATTAGGTGCTACTTTGCGGAGATCCATAATTAAATAAATAAAATTATGTTACTATAATCCAGATTATAGTAAAATAATTTTATTGTTACTTTTGCAGGGCTATTGTCTGAAAAAACTCATGCACATATCTTTTATTTTTACTATTACTTTCTCACATATTCATAAAAAGCTTTACGGATAATATCTCCTGTGTACTATATTTATTTATCCTCAAGGCAATGAAACCTTAGATTATAAAGCTCATATACAAGAGCGAAATAAAAAGCGAACGCCTCTGTAAAATCGGAACCGGAAATAACAAAATACGACGGTTAGACGGAAGCGAGAAAGAAATTTATTATTCAGGCAAACGGCAGAAAACTCGGGCGATATATTTCCTTGTATTGGGTTCAGCAGAATTGCAAAGAGCAACCGCAGTTTGAGGTCTCGAGCGAAAGTCGTTCAATTTGCATACAAATACAGACACTCTATCCATATCTATAGTCGTGTACCATTCCTTTATCCTTTTTCCTTTTATCTTTACTCTCGATATCGTCACTAACTACAAGTATCAATTTTGGCAAACATGTTTATTGCTTATCAATCCGGAATACCTATTTTTCGATGTATTCGGTAAGTACAGGATATTTAGAGTACATCGTGCTGCAGAACAAACGCTTCTTAGTCCCAAACGTTCGCGTATATAATTTTATTAAAATTTTATTATAGAATCTTATACCCATACCCACAAACGATTTACGATTTATCTATACTTTCCGGCAGGAATGCACTATCTTTTACCGTCCGTCTTTTACATAACTCCGTTCATTAGATCTTGAGAAGATCAACCATACATAGACAGACAGCTGGAGACTTGGTTTTATAAAAAGTAAATATGTTATTGTAAAACAAATGCCGTGTGGTATCCGATTGAATAGAAGAGACCACCCTCATTCCTTACCGAGATGTCGTAAAAGGCGACTAAGGTAAGTCAACCCGCCGTCTGGTATCCGGCTGAGTAGAATAGACCACCCTCATATCCTACCGAGGTGTCGTAAAAGGCGACTAAGGTAAGTCGACCCGCCGTGTGGTTTCCGGCTGAGTAGAATAGACCACCCTCATATCTTACCCAGGTGTGGTAAAATACGACTAAGGTAAGTTGGCGTCAGGCAGCTGGCCGGTCGTGCAATACGTAGCCAAATCATGTGACAACATGTTTTTAACATGTTGCGCCGACCACAATTAGAGTGGGATAATGGCGGGAGGATGATGATGTTATTGTAAAATACCCTCAATAATTTTTTTTATATCAATATTAACATGGTTTATAGCGATCTTGAATTAAAATACAACGCAATACAAAATATACGGAGAACTACTAACTTGTAAAGTAGAGCAATATTCCACAGCAAATATTTGACATCCAATACACACAGTTCGTTCTCGGAGCAAACCAAACTAGTTTTTTTAGTTCTGCTACCGTCATCGAAATGTTGAAAATGAATTGCAGGATATGTATCTTTTTTCACTCACCGACCCGATCTGGCTCTTATATAATTATAGTTACTTTATGGGATTCCATATTACAGATACATATGTAGGAAATTGGTGTTGTTGGCTCGTAGTTGGAAGGCAAAATCAATGTTGGGGGTTGTACTATTTGTATATAAGACTACTAGTCTAGGCGATGCGGCGCATTGAGATTTTGTTGTGAGGTCTTTTCTCCTGATGATGCTTCGATTGTAGAGATTGTCATAGTGTACGTGTGTAGTGCTTGTATGGTGTGACGTTGGTGGCAGCGTTTTGAGATACGTGAGGTTACTGGTCCTACATGTATAAGATATGTGAATGTTGCCTGCTTCATACATTTAGCATTACATAGATTTCATTAAAAAACGTGGTTAGCAAAATCATAACTTCCGATTTAGCTTTATTTAAACCATATATACCGTATTAAGCCCTGAGTGGAAATCGCCAGTGATTAATTTTCGCGCGTCTTAGCAACATTTCCATGGGTCGTGGGTTCAAACCCCCGGACACTGATGAGATTTTATAATAATAATAATGTGCCTAGTTGATATTTGCAATTTATCACATCCTTTTTTCTAAAGAAGTGACGGGAAGTGTACAGTGTGTATCTGAGCTTCAACTCTTCTCTTTGAAAGATATATGACTCCTATGCCCAGCTGTGGGATAGTAACATTTTCAAAATGTGTGAAAAAAATAATTTAAATTCAGAAACGGCTGCCCAAAGTTCTTAAACGCAAAACCTTGGCATTACGCATTCCAAACAGTTATCGATGGTTATATATAAAGTTGAATTCCGTAATCTCTCTCCATTTTATATCTCCCTTCCCAAAAATAAGCGCAAATATATGTAAATGGAGCAATCGTGTCCCCTGAAAATGTTGGCTTTTTTATTTCAAGTGATACGATTCGAATAATATTGGAACTCCGAGAGACATCTATCGTGCCTATTTTCTGATCTTATATCTGCTTTTAAAAACGCCTATTTATTATTATAATGTAAATTAATGTAAAAAAAAATGTAAATACTATAATCAAAATTTTGTAAATCCCTTATTTTAATTATTTTATTGAAAATTTGAACATAAAAATTGTTATTGTGCATTAACTATAAGAGTTAGAGAAGTGTTGTCGCGGCCTTTTTAATAGTAATTTTGTAGTCCACAATTCTCTGGTACATTACTTTAGTGTATCTCTGTTAAAGCTTCCAGCAGGCTAGTTTCTTTTACAACTGCGTCACATATACAGTAAAATCTTAATGTATTATTAATTAAAACCTCCCGGAAGGAATGCACTGCTTTTTAGTAAAAACCGTACAAATATCCAATTAGTAGATTTTGAGAACATCAGCTTTTCGGGACTCATCATTCTCCTGCCCTTATTCCACTAAAGTGGGTTGGCTCAGCATGTTATAAACATGTTGAAACATGATTTGGCTAGGTATTTCACGACGGGGCGCCTGCTTAATGTCAACTTATCTTAGTCACCTTTTACGACAGCTCGGCAAGAGATAAGGATGGTCTATTCTACTCAGCCGGATACCACACGGTGGGTTAACTTACAGAAAAAAAACTCAGTAAATATTTATACGAAAATTTAGTTTATGTTAGCAAGTTCATAATTCTTTATAGTAAGTGCATCCATTACCTTCCCCCAATGGCATTATACAGGAATTAAACATTATCATGACAGATATCGCTGTCAGGAAGAAATATCTACAAGTGTAATGTTCTACATTTCCCGGCAGCACAAAGCCATTAGGGTTGAGTGAAAAATACTGGCTTACTTGTGAACTGCCGTTCTTGTAATGGAATTTGTACCACTCAGACGTATCACCTAGTAAAAACTATAAGTTATATAACAATTTTTGAATGGTGAGAGTAACGCAAATTAAGCCAAATCTTTTCATTAAAATCTCTGAGTGAATAATGATAAAAGTCATCATGATGATATGAAGGTCTAAATCTTGTTCCGTAACTAAGAACCGTATTAAGCAGGTATAAGACAGAGGCTTATGTAATAAATGAATCAAATCTGAAATGAACGATTGAGAAAAATTGTTCCCGAGAATAACAGTAATTAGTGACACGCAACAATCGGAATCTGGCACTTGCACAAGGTGCAGGTGTAGTGGAATGTTTTTTGAAACACTTACTAATATTGTAAAGCTAAAGTTTTGTGAATGTACTAGTGAATATATAGGATTTTGTTCAATTTTTGCTATTTTTATTTTGGGAAAATTTAACATCCAATAAATAGATAACCAGAAATTGATTTTTTTCTATAGCTAATGAATAATAAATAACGGGTATATTACTTGTTTATTATCTTTTACAATATGGTCGAAACCGCACACGTAACGTGTTAAAGAGCTGTATAAAATTAATCATTTTTAGTATTGCAAAATTAATTTGCGTTTCGTAAAAGAAATATAGGTTGGGAATTTTTCGTAGCATCAAAAATTTAATATCTTTATTGATACAGCTAAAGGCATTTGCATAAAATTGCGCCTGACCAAGAAATATTCGATTTCTTCTAATCTAATATTATTCGAAATTAGTTTCAACGAGAAAATGCAGATTTCGCAAGTCCGTTTCATTTGCCAATTGCGGTGGCGGCGTTAGGTTGATTTCAATATCATTAGCATACATTTTAATAATGCGGAACGCATTTTCTACTTTTATACGTACTTCATTTTCATTATAACTGTTTTAATGGGATTAAATGTTGTACACGCTTTCAACGTATGCAACAGCGCAATAACGTGTTTCACATGGTTGATTTTTATGAGTATATTCTTGTTAAGAATCTTGTGTAATGATAATTTCTCTAAGGCCTTATTGTTTTTTTTATAAACTGAAGTTATGCTTAAATGGGAAGCAATGATATTTTTATAAATCAGATTAGTCAAATGTCATTTGTTGTTTTTAAAGTTGTTGACAGTAATATCGGCAATGGGGTTTGCATTTGTGTAAGTTATTTATTTCTTTTGAATAATAATCAGTTGATACCATCTGCAACTTTTATTGCAATCGTTTCAATACTGATCGTGTTTAGGATCGGTTGGATCGTCATTGTTCCAACGAGTTGTCCGTTATCGGTAACGTGTGGTATATTTTGTAACTGGTTGCGTAGGTCTGTGCCTATCATCATTGTTTTGTACCCTATTCCTACAAGTATTTGCTCTATTTTGAAATTGTTGTTTAATGGCCCGATTGAAATGTGATCATATGATTATATTTCAATCAGGCAATTTGCAGCCTAGTATGCAACTGCATCAATCAAAATTCATGAAAGCAAAAAGATTAAGATAGGATTTAATGCGTATACTACTATGACTGTTGATCATTGACTGAGGATCTTTGATACTCTAGGAAATGTCTACAACGTTAATCATGTTAACTGATGTTTGCAGTGTAGTATCTTGGCCGCAACCCAGCTCGGATATGGCGAAATGCCAAAATTAGTAATTATACTATTTAGACAGCTATAAATTACGAAAAAGTAGCTTTATATACCCTCGCAAAATACAGTTTTGGGATTCAGAAAACTTATGCTTTCGGGAAGTAATAAAAAATACGCTAAATAATCCATTTGTCCGCAAACATTTCCATTAAGCCTTATCAGAAATTATCTAAGTCCATCTTGATACAATCCTCCACTTTATTCTATGACATACTTCTTCCTTATGTTTATTTCTTCTCATATATAATCACATATTTTTGTATTCTATAGCTAAGCATATTTTTTATCAGTTGAACAATGTTTAAGAGCATCAACCATTAAATTGTCTTGTTTATATAATTTACAAGCTCCTTAAGAGGAATAATTTATTATACCTTATTTCGTTTTATCTTTCTTTATTCGACCGCCCTCAGGCTGCTCAAGTTTTTCAAACATTTTCAACAATTATCATCGTATTACAAACAGTTGTATAAGCGATTTCAGGAATTCCACTTATAATTTTAACGTTTTCACATAGAAAATATTTCCAAATAATACGTCAATAAAAGATAAACGTTCAGCTATGACATATGGAATATAGAGGTAATAGGTTAAGTTTAACCACCACTTTTTATCGCAAATATCGACTATTTAAGGTTAGACTCTAATATAATGACTCTAATATAGACTCTAATAACATGAAATACTTAATTTAGGTACATTGTAATTGGGTAGGATCTACCCAAACCAACATTAAGACGTCACAGTAACTATTGATAGTTGGATTAGTAATGACTCAACCTACTTTAACCATCTTCCCTAACTAAGACAAATGGTAACATGATCTGAGCACGTGGGTGTTTAATAATCGTACAAGTCAAGCTTTACAGTAAGACTCCAAGTGGTACAACGATCTAGCCACGTTAGCGTCTAATCACCGTATGAGTTGCGTTTAACAACAAGAGTGGGTTCGCTTTGGCCTGCTTATTCATTTATAGCAGTCACTAACGAGCCCTCCTTCCCATTTATATCTGTCACATGATTATTGCGTAGTCAGTACATCAGTATTCAAAAGTAAAGATATTTAAAGAGATGTTTGACTACTTCCACTTCCGACAATAATAATGATGCATTACCAAAAATATCTGACACATAAAATCTTAACAAACTAGACCTGTGAATCCTACATGAGTTCTGTCTATTGGAGAAAACTGCATGAAGATCTGTTCAGTAGTATTGTGTTCGTCTGGCAGAGACCGACAGACAGTTTCATATGAAACAAAGTTTCCCCTCGGATGTGTACCTCTGGCCTCTATGGTCTCATACTCTTTCCTGATAATCTATTTGATAGGTTAACTATGAACTATTTTATATATTTTTTTAAATGATGGTGCAAAGCTCAATCCATTATTATTATAAGATGTTCACTTTTTTATACTTGAAACTTCAAACGTATTGTTTTTGCTACTTCAAATCTGTTTCATGTAAAGTATCTCAAATTTGTTTTCCTCGCTCTTTCCATGGCTTTAGTCATTTTCTGAGGCCGCATCATATAATGAGACACGAGTACATCCCAACTTATCTTTAGAGCTGTCCTTTGATACCGCGTTTTTATGCGTCCCAAGCGAATTTGATTTATAATTCGATACTGTAAGGTCTAAGTTTCTTTAGGTTTTAAAGGTATTCGGAACACGTATGGTGAAAGATTGCGTAGCGTGAGGGGCACGTCTGCAATTTGATCAAATTCTTCTGCCCAATGAACCGTGGCGTAGCTTTTATACATCGCTTAGTGTTTACCAGGTCATTTTATGTTTTAGTTTCAGCAAAGTGATTTCATTTTAGGTCACAGTCGTAATAGCTGAATGATTGCTTTTACCAAGAGATTGTTTGTTAAAATCATTAGTTTTTTCTACCTACCAATCCGCATTATAGAAGTAAAATAAGTTTCAGCTTCAATCCTTCTACAAAAGTAATAAAAATATTATTTTACTCTAATCTTAATTTGTTAATATTTTAATTAAATTTAATTTTAATTGCAAATATTAATTCGCTATAATGCGGATTTTATCCGCCGTGTGGTATCCGGCTGAGTAGACCATTCTCATTTTTTACCGAGGTGTCGTAAAAAGCGACAAAGGTAAGTTGACGTCAGGCAGGCGGCATGTCGTAAAAATTTGACAAATCATGTAAAACATATTGCCGACTACACTTGGAGTAGGATAAGGGCAGGAGAATGATGATTTCTATTATGGCTTTTGGCGCAGTGGTTAGTAACGTTACCTTCAACTCCGCGGTTCGTGGGTTCGATTCTCGCTGAGGGCCAACATTTTCTATACACAATTTGTTGAGTCTTTGGGTGTGTATTTGTATTTAAAATTATAAATGTATATATTTACCAGTTTTCCGTCACCTATAACACAAGTATTAAGTTACTTACTTTGGGGATGGACGACCGAGTGTGTGTCTCATATATATTTATTTACTTGTTTATTTATTATGGACCTAAAGTCCTAATTCTATAGATTATTCAATTCTTCTCTTCATATGGAAGCCTTTGTCTAGTCACTATACTCAGAATTTTCTGCGTTTGTGGTTTCAACCGTCGTCAATCGGAGATTTTACTCTCCAATCAAAATGCGTTACGGAGTTAGGCTGCCAATATCCGGTTGTTCCATTAACACTACACGATAGCAATCACACTCAGTACGATCCCAATCTTAGATTTGAAATCGATATTGAATATATGGATTCCGGGAATATGTTACAAATATATGGCACAGTGAACTGAGAGCTTAATCCGCCGTGTGGTATTCGGCTGAATAGAATAGACCCTCCTCATTTCTTACCGACGTGTCGTAAAAGGCGACTAAGGTAAGTCGACCCGCCGTGTGGTATCCGGTTGAGTAAGATAGACCACCCACTTTCCATACCGAGGTGTCGTAAAAGGCGGTTAAGGTAAGTTGACCCACCGCGAGGTATCCGGTTGAGTAGCATAGACCACTCCCTCTTTCTTACCGGGGGGGTAGTAAAATACGACTGTAAGTTGATGATTTAGGGATAATTCCGCCTTTGCAAATGTGCTATTTTATCTTTCTCAAATTGTAAAATGTTATCTATACTTATTTTAAAACAAAGTCCCAAAAAGCTGTCTGTCTGTATGTAATCGATTTTCTAAAAATCTACTGAACGGATTTTTGTGTTCTTTCACTAAAAGATAGTGCAATACTTCCGTATGATTTAGGTAAATAGTACATATCGGTATTATGTAAATTATGTTGAAGAGAACGGGCAGTTGTTAAAAAACTTATTTGCTGGCAGCTTTAGTCGCGTGCGCTGCGTAAACCAGCAGAGATACGCTTAAGTAATGTACTAGAGAATTGTAGATCTATATAAATACTACAAAAAAGTCCGGTATAGCATGTCTCTATCTCTTATGGTTAACTCACAATAACAACTTAAAAATATGTGTTCTAGAAAAAAATTGTAACGTGCTGATTTCCACGCGGGCGAAGCCGCTAGCACAGCGTACACTAAAGAAATAAATAAATAAATAACCCTATGACTAAAAACCAAAAGTCATCAAGCATAGAAATATCTGATGAAAGCACCCGCGTAACTTCCCAAATTATCAGAATTAACGTGTGTAATTGCGGGCTATATACCATTAACCTAACCTCGTGTTTACAGTACTAACGCCCAACTGTAATGACAGTGTATTGTGAAATACAGTCCACTTATTACCGACACGGATGATCGCCGCTTATCAACCCAATTTTGGCAGATTAAGCGCTGTATTTGCACCAATTCAGTATTTGCATTAAGCTCTTAGTTCACTCATCGTCATCCTCCTGCCCTTATCCGACTCTGAGTGGGGCGGCATAATATGTTATAAACATGTTGTCACATGATTTGACTACATATTTACGATCGGCCGCCTGTCCGACGTCAACTTACCTTAGTCGTATTTCACGACC
Organism: Morpho deidamia; assembly: GCA_947086505.1. NCBI lineage: Eukaryota > Metazoa > Arthropoda > Insecta > Lepidoptera > Nymphalidae > Morpho > Morpho deidamia. The sequence continues at coordinate 18,581,056 of CAMTZC010000024.1, forward strand.
CCTTGGTAAGAAAGACGGTGGTCTATTCTATTCAACCGGATACCACACGATGGGCAACTTACCTAAGTCACCTTTTACGACACCTCAGAAAGAAATGAGGGTGGTCTATTCTATTCAACCGGATACCACACGGCGGGTCGACTTAACTTGGTCACCTTTTACGACACCTTAGTAAGAAATGAAGGTAGTCTATTCTATTCAACCGGATACCACACGGTGGGCAACTGACCTTAGTCACCTTTTACGACACCTTTGTCAGAAAGAGGGTGGTCTATTCTACTCAGATGGATACCACACGGAATAAAAAAAATAAAAGACAAATGAAAATAATTGGCAGAGCAAACTATTATAGTACATATTAGTAATTCAAAGTCAATTATTCCTCTCGATTAGTCCAACAAGGGTTATAAATTAGCGGACGGTATTTGATCGATTGTCGACGCGGTATTACTGGACCCAGATTACTCGGCCTCGGGCAAGGGTCCATATATCCAAGGATTTATCTCCGAGTATTGAATACAAAACTAATTTAATCTGTACATGGAATAAAATCGTTCACTGGGAAATATTTACCCGGGCATTCCTTTCATGTATGGTAAGGCTTAAATGCGGGCTTTATTTTTGTTTAGACTTTTAATATTGCCTAATCTTTCTTCCTACTAATGCTACAAAAGGTAAAAATTTGTTTTTTGCTTTAAAAGATTAAAGAATTTGCCTATCTATAAAGAACGTACAAACATTTCTTTTTCATCATCCTCCTGCCCTTATCCCACTCTAAGTGGGTCGGCACGACATGTTAGAAACATGTTGTTACATGAATTGGCTACGTATTTTACGACCGGCCACCTGCCTGAAGTTAACTTACCTAAATCGTATTTTACGACACCTCGGTCACAAAGAGGGTGGTCTATTCTACTCAACCGGATGCCACACGGCGGGTCGACTTATCTTAGTCGCCTTTTACGACACCTTGGTAAGAAAGAGGGTGGTCTATTCTACTCAACCGGATGCCACACGGCGGGTCAACTTACCTTAGTCGCATTTACGACACCTTGGTAAGAAAGAGGGTGGTCTATTCGACTCAGCCGGATACCACAAGGTGGGTCAACTTACCTTAGTCGCCTTTTACGACACCCTACCGAGGTATATGAGGGTGGTCTATTCTACTCAAACGGATACCACATGGCATACAAACATTTATTTTTATATATATAAGAAAAAAGATGCCACGATCCCTTTGATGCGATGCGAAAATGTGGACGGCAGCCTTTAAGCAGAAAAATTCTATCATAACGTTGGAATTTTTAGTGACGGGTTTTTGACAATATTTGAACCTTTTGTATTTTGTACTGTGTAATATGGGATATGTTTTTAACGAATCGCGACTACATTTAAATTTTTATTACAGTATAATAACAGTTATCCTAACATTTTAATGATGCATTTTCAATTAAGGGATGTCCGCCGTGTGGTATCCGGCAGAATAGAATAGACCACCCTCATTTCTTACCGAGGTGTTGTAAAAGGCGACTAAGGTAAGTTGACGTCAGGCAGGCGGCCGGTCGTAAAATACGAAGCCAAATCATGTGACAACATGTTTGTAACACGTTGTGCCGACCCCACTTAGAGTGGGATAAGGACAGGAGAATGATGATATTCAATTAAGGGATTTAACATTCTAGGTCAGTGCAATTTTATCTTAGTTTTTTTAAATTTTCATCAGGTTTACGTGCTAATATGTAACTAAAACAAATATTCATACATTTTGGTGATTCATGTTTCATACGCAGCTCCTTTGTCGGTGAAAATATGGTCCCAATATTGGTGGGTCAGTAATTTTATTTAGTTAAAAATATAATTTAATTTAATTGACTTTTATGAGAACTTTACAACCTTCATAATTATGTTAATAGTGCATTACGTTTTATGTACATCGACTGGAATACATATTCGTAACATTCTGATTTCCACACGGACGAAGTATGAGATAAAATATCGACCAGACTTAGTTAAAATAAAAGAATGTCCAGATCAAAGAGAAGTCGCACAATACTGAAACTTAAAGAAAACTTTGATTGTACTTATTTCTCTTTATCGTCGAGAATAAATGCGGTAATGTCAAAGTTTAAGTTGAAACAATTGGCCCCGTCGTCCCTCTTAGTTGCAGTTGTATTTACTTTACAACTAGAAACTTGGTCGCCGAACTATAGAAACTATATACTGTACTATAAATATTAGCAACTAGCTGTGCCAGCTGCTACCCCCTTGTGAAAATCAGCGTGTCACAATTTTTTTCTGTAATTCAAACTCCAAGTTATTGTGAGTTAACCATAAGAGATAGAGACATTCTATCGCGGACTTTTTTGTAGTATTTTTATAGATCTACAATTCTCTAGTACATCACTTTAGCGTATCTCTGTTGGTTTACGCAGCGCATTAGACTAAAGCTCCCAGCAAGCAAGTTTTTTTTAAAGCGCTCGATCTCGTCAACACAATTTACATAATACCGATATGTACTATTTACGTAAACCATCCGGAAGTACTGCTTTATCTTTTGGTGAAAACCGTACAATATCCGTTCAGTAGATTTTGAGATAATCTATTACATACAAACAGACAGCTTTTTGGGACATTTTGTTTTATGTGATCGATTTTCTCAGAATTCACTGAACGGATTTTTATACAGTTTTTACTAAAAGATAGTGCAATTCTTCTAAATGGTTTAAGTTATTAGTACATTACGGCTTTATGTCAATTGTGTTGAAGAGGTCACGCGATTGTAAAAAAAAATTGCATGCTAGGAGCTTTCGTCGCGTGCGCCGCGTAAACCAACAGAGATACACTTAAGTGATGTACTAAATAATTCACAAATAAGTCCGCAACAGCACGTCTCTATCTCTTATGGTTAACTCAGAATAACTACTTTTATATTCAAAATTCCACACGGGTGAAGCTAGTAAATTAAAATGCGAAGAGATTTACCTTAAAAAAACGCATGTCTTCTCAACTTCAAGATCAGCAACGCACTCCCTCTTTAAGGAGTCGTGGACGGAGAATTCGCAAGCTCGTTTTCCCTCCCATTCTGAAAAAAAACCATTCTTAGAGTACGTTTAATAACTGTTTGTGGGCACATGGATTATATTAGTAATAGTGATTAATGTGTCAGAGTATTCGTTCAGCATTCTATAGTTGAAGCCAATTTGCTGAGGGGTTTTTAGCTGGTATGCAGGCTGACTAGATCACAAGAATTTGACGAACGGGAAGATATGTACATACATTATTCAGAACAAAGTTTTACTTAATTGGGTCGTGACCATCATATAGTTGAGGCAAATATCGCTGCAATACATTTTCTGGGGAAAATAGTGGTTTCCCCTTGGTTTCCCGTTACCTTTTCCTCCGCATGTTATGGAGTTATTTGTACCCTAAGGCCTCTGCAGCCCCTTCTAGCCAGCTTTCCAGCAGGAAAAGTGGTTATACTAATTCGCTCGTCAGAGCCTCGTCTGTTGTTTAGCAGGGAGCACCGCAGTAACATATTTGTTGCTGCCGCCGATTGGCGCGTGCAGGTGGACAGACATTTTGGTAAGATTAGGTGTTGAAATTTTTCTCTCCTTACTCCCCTCTATTTTATTACTATGTAACCCCTTGACGCAAACGAAGTTGCAGGTACAACTAGTTTCATATAATTGCGCTGGTAAATATGAGTTGGTAACTTTAGTGATGGACAAAGTTCGGTGTTACTAATTTAGGTCCTTTATTAGTATAAACTTTCAGTCACGATTACCATCACCGAAATTTTATGATAATCCCAAACTTGAACTGAGGGTCAGTTATTTCTTAATAGCTCGAGGATATCTCATAATATGGCTTAATGTTACACAGAATTGAATTATCTATGTGAGGAGCAAATGAGCTTTACAAATATTGAACCTTAACAAGTTTGCAGAAGTGTGATTTTCCATCAAACTTATGTACCTTTTTGATATTAATATTTTATCTCACGCTTTTCAATCAAAGAAAAATTCTTGAGGAATCGTGTCACACAGACTCACGCACGCACACACACATAAACACACAAACAATTTCTTACCAAAGTGTCGTAAAAGTGACTAGGGTAAGTTGACCTGCCGTGTGGTATCCGGCTAACTAGAATAGACCACCATCATTTCTTACTGAGATATTGTAGAAGGCGACGAAGGTAAGTTGGTAGAAGTAGTAAGGTAAGCTAAAGTAAGGTAAGCCAAAACATGTAACAACATGTTTAGAACATGGTGCGCCGTCTTAAATTAGACTGGGATAATGGGATGGGCAGAATTAATGATTTGTAAATGGTCTAAAATAAAAATGTTATAGTAGAGTATCTTCTGGTAAGTATATATTTATATATACTTACCAGAAGATCTCAAAAACCTGTTCAAAAACTTAGCTCTAATACACACACTCACAGAACACAGTTTAAGAAACGTTACTCTAAGTTACAAAAGTTGAAGTACGTATGATTAATAACATCTCAATAAACCGATTATTTTGAGATTAAACTATGACTATTGCATTCATCTACGACAATAGCTAGAAGCAAACATATCCCACCGTAACTTTCTCTATTGTTCATTCTCAGTGACATTAATTTGTAAGTTTCTGCTGTCAAAGTCTCATCTGAGAAAGCTTCATGTTAATGACGCACTATATGATATTGTATCTATGTTTGTTTGTTTTATTTTGTAATATTTATTTCTTCTGTTTCTTGCTGGTTCTTCTCGTTTAGAGCACCTTTCCGAACCAGTCATAGCTTCATTTTAATTTTAATTTGACGATTCAAAAGTGCTAATAGGGCAATTTGAATAAAGACTTATTTGAATTTGAATAATATTTTCTAAGATGTAATAAAATCCATTAAATATTTGGATAATTACTAATTGAAGCTATTTAATTTAGTACAAGTTTGAGTAATCTAACATAATAATATTACAGTTGCCCTTTTGTTTATTTCAAATTCTTTATTTGAAAGTTCCTCAATTTAGTAATCGATAGTTTTAGAATTAACAGTTCTTCTTTTGTTTTTTCGGTTTATATGACACAGACGCTGTTTTTCTTTTGTTTTTTTCAATTTATTTGACCCAGACACTATCTCTTTTTATTTAAATGTTTTAATAATTATGTAAAGTACCTTTTTATTCTTGTTGCCACTTGTAGTGTTCACTTTGTTCACATTGTGTCTTATGGAATAATGTTATGGGGTAAATGCGCTGATATTGAGAAAATTTTTGTATTGCAATAAAGAGCCATACGTGGCATTTATAATTTGAATGCGCGTGAGTCCCTGCGAGAGAAGTTTAAGGAAACAGGTATTCTTACGTTAGCTTCACAGTATATTTTTAGCAATTTGATTGTTGTGCATAAAAATATACATATTTATAAAAAAATTGGCGATGTATATAATAGACAAAGTAGGAACCGACATAAGCTTGCGGCTCCTGCTTTGCGCCTTGTAAGAGTACGTAAGTCGTTTGTGGGTTTGGGTATAAGATTCTATAACAAAATTCCACAATCAATTTTAACTTTGCCATTACAGCAATTTAAAAATACTGTTAAAAAGAGGCTGATACAGAAAGCCTATTATACCGTGGAGGCTTACATTGATGATAAGAATGCGTGGATATAGCTGCTCTTTGACCTTGTGCAGGATAGCTATGACAAAATGTAATTAGTATTAAGAATCTTCTTTTTTAAAAGAGCTCCACCGAGTTTCTTGCTGGCTCTTCTCGGTAGGACGGCTTTCCGAACCAGCAGTAAAGTTGACGATTCAAAAGCACTTGTTTACAAGTTTACTTGAATAAAGAATATTTTGAATTTGAATTTGAATTTGTTGTATTAATATAGACTAATTTTGTATGAATATAGCACAGGCTCAAACACGCACTAACACATAACATGTCACTACACGTCCACTCTCACCAAAGGCCCTTGTGTACTAAGATGTGTGCGTTTGAGACGCTGTGAGAGCGCGTGTGTGAGTTAGTTACTAGTACTTGCTTGGTAGAAACAGTAAAATAAAATGTCAATAATGAAGAGGGTAGGAAGTGTAAAGTATGAAGCGGCGGGCGTCATATGACGCATACCGAGTATCGGTGTAGTGAATACCGTTGTTTGATCGGGAGGTACTTTTGGTAAATAGTTTAAAATATTATTATCATAAGCAGTGTAAATCAGTTACAAAATCTTAACATAAGTGTATATCGTAAAGTACTGTCTTAGAGAAGAGAGAGGTATTCTGCAATGAGGCCGGAAAGGGAGATATTCGGATTTTTATATTTTTACGGATATTCGTCAGATCAGTGCCAGATTAGAGAGAGATATTTGGCATTGAAGCGCAAGAGAGGATTCAGATCGGTGACAGATTTGTGAGTGGAAAGAGGTGGCTATAAGGAGAGGTTGGTGTCCACTTCCGGGGTGGACAGCGCAGGGTATTAGCCCGGGTCGCACTGTACATGTCATTGGTAAGCATGATGGGACGTGCATAGAGAATGATGTCACTGCGGTGACGTCATGAACCCCGGCAACAGGAGTTTCCTATGAATTATGTTTCGCCATTTATAGATTATAATGTAGATTACGGAAATTAATTTTCCGTTACGACAATCCCGACTTGTTTCGAGCTCATACGTTGTCCTTGTTCATGAGCTACTTAACGTCGTTACAGCAGCCTGAACTCGCTCATTCAAATCACCCGATGTCATAAAACGTGACATGCTGTTTCAATAAATTGACTATTAATTAAGATTGTGGTCTAACCGTTTAACTCAGACTTTGCCTAGGGGCTTGCGAGAGCAGCGAGCGCCCGTAGCGTGATATACAAGAGGTGACCGCCCGCACCTACCTCAGATGCCGTTCTCGGCCTACCTCCACGCCTTTAAACCCCGCGAGGACTGAGTTAAACGGTTAGCCTATAAATAATTTATGAAAATATATAGTGTTAATATTTATTAGTGTATTTAAATGTATAGTGGACTATCCGTATTTTCATACCCGATACGTGCAGGATTCGTAAAAACACATGCACAAACCTCCACCACTTCCACCACAATACAGTAAATAGCTAATAATAAATAGCTAATATAATAATTAGCTTATAACTAAAATTTAGTCTATAACTAAAATCGGTTAAAATTAGCACTTAGGAAATAGTTTTTTTTAGGTTTAGTTATGTCGTCCTGGAATATATCCACTTTTCGGTGTTTGCAAACATTGCTTTTGAAAAATATTATCGTAGTCTAAAAAACAAAAATTTAGTTCCATCACTAGTTATAATCTATGACTCATTTCGTGTCTGACGTCACTTTGATAATAAAAGTAGATACAGGTCAGCCGATATTGATAAAACAGGAATTTATAGGAGAATTTTTGCGGCGGATTCAATCTGCAACGTCAATCATGTCAAATGAGTCGCAAAACTTTATGGTTGGGGATATTTCAGAAACTGTTCAGCCGTGTTTCCTGATATTGTTATCGGATGAAAAAAATACGAGGAATATAACATTTTGTTTTGCGATTATGATTTAGTTAGTGGTGGCGAAAATAAGTATTAGGAAAATTTTTTGTTTCTTTTTAAATTATAAATAGATCTTGGGGTTACTTTGCGGATATCCAGAATACAAAGGTATAATTTCCAAAGGAATAGTAATATTATTTTGCTATAATACGCAAAAAAAGCAAACATAAAATACATGTAGTGCTAAATTTAAAGTGTACTATCCCATTTCATACCTAATGCATGAAGAATTGGACGAAACACATGCACTACAAACCACTACCACCATCACTACATAACATTAGTACTACACACATTCACTACCACAAACTCAAAAATAATACGAATAATAAAATAACACGTTTCGTCCCGTAACCGAAGCATTATCAAGAAGATAGACTCCACGACAAAATGGCAAAGCTTTGCGATTTTTTTTATTATTACTTTTATTATCCGGTTGAGTAGAATAGACCCCCTCATTTCTTACCGAGGTGTCGTAAAAGGCGACTAAGGTAATTCGACGTCAGGCAGGCGACCGGACGTAAAATAACTTGATTTATAAAATGTTATGCCAACCCCACTTAGAGTGGGATAAGGGCAGGAGGATAATGATTGGTAATAAAAAAAAAATATATGGTACAATTATAAACGCAGTCGTTTATATCCGTTGTTCTAACTTAATAATTTCGTTAAAGCTGATAAATATCTGGTAAATATATACATGAATAATTTACAAAAGTAAAGTAAAGTAAAGTAGCGGCCTGTTACAATCACACTGCTGGGAATAGGCCTCCTCTCTCCGTTTCTGGAGATAGGGTTGGAGCTAAGACCTACCACGCTGCTCCAATGCGGATTTGTAGGTTACACATATCTCCAGAATTATCTAGAGATATGCAGGTTTCCTCACGATGTTCTCCTTCACCGAAAAGCGTGTGATAAATTGCAATTATCAATTAGACACATGAGTTTTAATAGAAAAAGTCTTTGGTGCCTGCCTGGGTTTGAACTCGTGTTCCCCTCGTAAGAGTCGCACGGTCTCACCGCTGGGCTATCACAGCTCATAATTTTCAAATAAGTACCTAAATACATATATACACACAGAATTGAAAAACCAATAATTTGTATACTTATAGAAAATATTGTCCGTCGGCGGGAATAAAACTCGCGAACCCTTGAGCTAAATGCAGCCATATACGCCAATGAGCCAGTTAGATACTTTAATATGCTTATACAGACGGATTTATTTATAACAAAAGCTTTTAGACACTCTTTCGTATTCTCAACATATTATCAATTCTAAAAAAGATATATCTAAATGTAAATGGAGTAAATTTATTTATTCAAAGCAAATAAACTCGATTCCCGATAATCAACGTGAAATCCAAGCTACCAGTTAGTCAATTGGGAAAATCCGCCAATCCGTCTGGCATTTAAAAGCAATGAATTTTACAGGCGCAGGGTATTTATGTGAACTTTATTTCACCTAAAAATTTGTCCTGAGCGTGTATTAGTTTACAAAAGTTATACAAACTGATTGAGTATGAAATTACACGAGCTTTGCACGTTTATTCATTTTCATTTGAAATCGTAGACTCATTGGTTAGATCGCATTACTGTTTCTGATTCGTAGATTCAAAGCCCGAATAAATTTGAAATGAGAATTTATATAAAAACTTTAATTGAACCATAGTTCATCATTAGATTCAAGCTTAAAAAAGTATGTCAATAAAACTTGCATATTCCTGATAAACTTTCGAGGTACGAGGCTTATGATGGAGTTTTTTATATTTTGCTTCTAAGTTGCATGTTAAAGGTAGCAAAATTTTCACATAGTATATTACATTTGAAACTGTTCTTATTATATATATTTATTTTAGCACAGTTGTAGAAAGATACATATCTAATCCCAAAGCAAGTAGTACTGAAATCGACCACGAGAGAGAGGCCAAGGTTGGACGATTGAATTTAATCTTAAAGTCAGTATCCGATTGGGGATATGCAAATCTAGTCCAATTCAATCCTGCCAAAACATAGGCGTGTTTATTTTCCGCAAAACGGAGTGCTTTTTATCTGACTCCTACTTTCTGAAATATATCCCTGCAATTAACTGATCATCTAGAGCTTCTGGGCATGCAGCTTACTCCGACTTTAAACTTCGGGCGATCCATTGAGAATAAAGCTAAAACTGCCGCTAAAAAACTCGGTATCCTGAACAAAGTGAAACAGTACTTCACACCTGAACAAATCCTAACCTTATATCAGGCACAGGTTCGTTCTTGTATGGAGTACTGTAGTCATCTTTGGGATGGATCCGCCAAGTATCAACTACAGGCACTTGACTCTGTGGATCGTCGCGCCAGAAGAATCATAGGCGATAGTAAGCTAGCTCAAAGAAAGCTCACTACTCTAGAGCACTGACGTGCAGTTGCATCTCTTTCTGTTTTTTACAGGATATATTTCGGAGAGTGTGCCACAGATCTATTTGATCTGATCCCTTCCTCACCGTTTTACAATCGAACAACAAGACGCCGCAAGGGGCTCCACCGCTATACAATTAATGTGCCAAAAATACGTACAAAGCGGTTCAGGTCATCTTTTCTGATGCGTACAGCCAAAGTATGGAATTCCCTTCCTGTATCTATCTTCCCGGATTCCTACGATTTGCATAGTTTCAAAAGACGAGTGAATAGGCACCTACTTGGCAAGCGCGGTTCATCTTAGGCTGCATCTTTCGCTCACCATCAGGCGAGATAGCAGACAGGCGCTAGCCTTATCGCATAAAAAAAATAAATTGTATTTTTACCGTTTAACGTAAATTTAAACTTATTGAAATAGTACAATGCAAAGTAGGTAGAAATACATAATAGACTAGAAGCTGTGGCAGCCCAGCGGTTAGACCGTGCAACTCTTTCGGGAGGGTCACGAGTTCAAACCCCGGTCAGGCATAAATGAGTTTTTCGATTAAAACTTATGTGTCTAATTGTTAATTGCGATTTATCACACGCTTTTCGATGAATCAAAACATCGTGAGAAACCTGCATATCTCTAGAGAATTCTGGGGATATATGTAACCTATCCTTCCGCATATGAACAGCGTGGTAGCTAAGCTTCAGCCCTTCTCCCCAGAAAGAGAGAGAGGAGGCCTAAGCACAGCAGTGGGATAGTAACAAGCAGCTAATTAAAGTAATTAATTACTTTAATCGTGATTTTCTTCGCGTAGACTTAAGTTTTAAAGTATCCTTAATTTTGTACTGTATTGTTATTTATTTAATCCGTTCCGTTAGCCTGGTATGTAAGGTTCAATTATACTAAACTTAATCGAACTTGCTCGACCGTATTAGCCACGTATATATAGGCTTATACTCAATCTATACCCCACATCCAATTAGTGAATATGTTCCCTTTAGCGATAATTCAAACCAATGAATAATTTATAATTTGGTTAAAATAAATATTATTTAACGATATAAATTCGTTATGAATCATATCCATGCTTAATCACGAATGCTGTTCGACGTGAAATTTAACGTGTAATAAATTTAGCTTAGTGGTCAATAAAATTAATTTTATATGGACTGAGTAAAAATGAACTCTATTATATCGAAGTTCACCAACTGTTAAATCGGACTAAATTTCTCATAATTTAACTTATTCATTCAACACTTGAGGGCTAAAGATTTTAGTTATATTTTGTGAAATTAATTTGATACAAAACTTTAAAGTGCTGTTAGTGGATGGGGACTTCTGAAAATGAAAGCTCTATTTTGAAATACTAAATTTTATATGATGTTGTTAAAACTGAACTTTATTTTACATTTACATTAGTCTTAGATTTGATTATTTAGATATTTGACAAACTAAAATGTAAATATGACTGGTAATGTTTATTTTAAGCGACTTTTATATTGTCTGCCAGATTGTGAACTTTAACCCCCATCTAAAATTTTATACATCGCAAATTTAAATATTTTGTAGTTAAAACTATTACAGCAGAATTAAGTGAGCTATGCTTACAACATTTTTACGTGATCAAATCAGTTAACAAAGAGATCTGAAACAAAGTTAGCGATATTGCTGATCGTATCGGGAAGGATATATGGTGAACTTTGTGCTTGTGAATTCAGTCACTAGGTCCACATGAGTTGTAATGGAAATTGGCATAAAATTTAACATTAATTTTAAATTGACGGTAAGTTTTATGTAAGTCGTTGCACTTATCATGTTTTCAATAAACTTTCACTACCAGATCCGATTCGCACAGACTTTTGTTTTTATACAAACTAATGGAAAAGTAATAATAATATTTTTTTATTATTACTTTTGTATTATGGATCTCCGCAAAGTAACGCCTAATTCTATAAACTAATGGAAGTTCCTTGTATGGACGTAATCTATAAGACGAATTTTTGGGACGTTCAATCGTTTGCCACTTTAATTCTAGAGTTCTCTAGAATGTTCTTTGAGAAATGTTTGAAGTTCTCTTTCTAGTTGATTGTTAGATTATATATCATGTTTTAATATAATGCAGTAAAAAAGCACCTGGTGAATCTCTGTTTAAAATTTTTCACTGGGTGAATGTGAACTATTTTTATTCCATAAATCCACGAACAGTTTCCATTCATTTAATTCCTTATGGCCTTTGTTCGGCGTGATGTTTCGAAGCATACCAAATTCATCTAGTCAATTGGAAAAATCTGTCCGGATATAAATTTAAAAGCACTAAACTTTATAGTAGAGTGAATTGCTTAATTGTAACGTGTCCATCTTGAGGATTTTAATAATTATTAGATTCTTCATAACTTTTATTTGAATTGGCATATGGACCGATCTTTACTGAAACAGATTGGCAAACTTCTAAACTTCTTTTACTATTAGAACCAGATAATTTAATTTGGGGTGTAAGGGGGAGGCTCGTCCCAGTCAGTCTCCTCAATTGTCAACCTCACCTGCACGTGGTACACCCTGCATATTAACCGACGAGGCTCTGGCGACCGATAAATGGCGGTATAACCATTTCATTTTGCTGACCTAAATACCAGACCGACAGAGGGCAGCAGCTCTGTCGGTGCGAAACGGTCAGCACTGCGATCACCAACCCGCATGCCAAGCGTGGTGATTACCGGCAATACCCTTCATGGCATTACAAAATAAATCACAGCCCCTAGTTCCCGGCAGCTCCGCTATTCCCAGCTCTGGCAGCGGTTTGGGTAACGGCGGGGCAGGGGGTGTCAAGAATCTCCGGAAGAGATTCCGCTGCCAACCCCGACGACTGGACCTGGCAACGTACAACGCACGCACTTTGAGGGAAGACGAAAAGATACTCGAGCTGGAAGAAATAGTAAGTAAGTTGCGGTGGGACGTGATAGGATTATCTGAAGTCCGAAGAGAGGGGGAGGATACGATGATCCTAAAATCCGGCAACTTGCTTTACTACCGGGAGGGAGAACAACAGTCCCAGGGTGGTGTCGGGTTTCTCGTCCACAAGTCCCTTGTCAACAACATTGTTCAAGTCGAGAGTGTGTCGAGCAAGGTCGCGTTCCTTATACTCAGAATTATCAGACGGTATTCGCTGAAGGTCATACAGGTTTACGCACCGACATCGGCACATCCAGACGAGGAGGTAGAGGCCATGTATGAGGATTTATCTAGAGCCATGCATGCCTCTAAAACCTTCTACACTGTTGTGATGGGGGATTTCAACGCAAAGCTGGGCAAGCAAAGCGGCACAGAGGTGAGAGTAGGGCAATTTGGAAACGGGCAACGGAACCACAGGGGCCAGATGCTGGCCGATTTCTTGGAGAGAGAGGACCTCTACATGATGAATTCTTTCTTCAAGAAACGGCCGCATCGAAAATGGACCTGGATCAGTCCCGACGGTTCCACGAGAAACGAGATCGACTTCATCATGTCGACCAGGCGTCATATATTCAATGATCTCTCTGTGATCAACACCGTTAAGACCGGGAGTGATCACCGTATGGTTAGAGGCACATTGAATATATGTGTACAGCTGGAAAGATCCAGATTGGTGAAGTCTACGCTCCGACCAACTCGAGCCCATATCCAAAACCCCGAGAAGTTCCAACTCGAGCTGATGAACCGTTTTGATTGCCTAGCTGACTGCGCCTCTGTGGACGATGTAAACAACAGGCTGGTGGAAACTGTCCATGCGGTGGGGTCCAAATTTTATAAGACACACCGTAAAAGACCCAATAAATTCTCGACCCAGACTCTCAAGCTCATGGATGAGAGGAACGAAATGAGGCTACAGTCTTCAGTAGATGCGACACGCTACCGTCTGATCAATAGACAGATTTCTAAGGCGCAGAAATGCGACCTGCGACACTTCAACACTGAGTTCATTCGAGAGACTATTGAGCGTAACAGGGGCTCAAAAGTGTTCGCAAGAGATCTATCTATTGGGCAGCGGCAGCTGACGCGATTGAAGACCGATAGCGGTAGTATCATTTCATCTCGTCCTGAGATTTTGAGAGAGGTTGAGAAGTTCTATGGACAGTTATACACCTCAACATAACAGCCTGTTGTCAGTTTGGCAAAAGACCCAAGAGCTAAGCTGATCCGACACTATACCGAAGATATCCCGGACGTCAGCCTATACGAGATTAGTATGGCTCTCAAACAACTCAAAAACAACAAGGCACCAGGTGATGACGGAATCACAACAGAACTCCTGAGGGCCGGTGGAAAACCGGTACTTAAGGTCCTTCAGCGATTGTTCAATTCCGTCATTCACGAAGGTAATACGCCGGAAGCCTGGCACAGGAGCGTGGTGGTTCTTTTCTTCAAGAAGGGTGATAACACCTTATTGAAGAATTATAGACCCATCGCGCTGCTGAGTCAGGTTTATAAGTTGTTTTCGAGAGTCGTTACGAATCGTCTAGCTCGTAGGTTTGACGACTTCCAGCCTCCCGAACAAGCCGGTTTCCGCAAAGGCTATAGTACCATGGACCACATATTCACGCTGCGGCAGGTTATACAGAAGACCGAGGAGTATAACCAGCCACTTTGCTTGGCGTTTGTGGACTATGAGAAGGCCTTTGATTCGGTGGAAACATGGTCTGTGTTAAGATCGCTCCAGCGATGCCGAATCGACTATCGGTACGTCCAAGTGTTGAAGTGTTTGTATGAAAACGCCACAATGTCTGTCCGTATCCAAGACGGAACTACGGGACCAATCCAAATGCGGCGAGGTGTGCGACAGGGAGATGTCATCTCCCCGAAGCTGTTCACCGCTGCATTGGAGGACGTCTTTAAGCTTTTGGATTGGAACGGATACGGCATCAGCATTAACGGCGAGTACATCACTCACCTCAGATTTGCCGACGACATAGTCGTTATGGCAGAGTCTCTGGAGGACCTTAACACAATGCTCGATGACCTCAGCAGAGCATCTCAACAGGTGGGCCTTAAAATGAACATGAGTAAGACGAAAATCATGTCAAACTCACATGTTCCGCTCCACCCGGTCATCGTTGAGAACTCTGCACTCGAAATTGTAGACGAGTACATATACCTGGGACATACGGTCCAGCTGGGTAGGTCCAACTTCGAGAAAGAGGTTAGTCGCCGAATCCAACTCGGATGGGCAGCGTTCGGGAAGCTACGCGAGATTTTTTCGTCCAAGGTACCTCAGTGCCTGAAGACCAAAGTCTTCGAACAGTGCGTGTTGCCAGTGATGACCTACGGATCTGAGACGTGGTCGCTGACTATGGGCCTCATAAGAAGGCTCAGAGTCACTCAGCGAGCGATGGAGCGGGCTATGCTCGGAGTGTCTCTACGTGATCAAATCAGAAATGAGGAGATCCGTAGAAGAACCAGAGTCACCGATATAGCTCAGCGCGTTGCGAAGCTGAAGTGGCGATGGGCGGGGCACATAGTGCGGAGAACCGATGGGCGTTGGGGTCTCAAGGTGTTGGAATGGCGACCCCGCACCGGTAAACGCAGTGTTGGCAGACCCCCTACGCGATGGACGGACGACCTCAAAAAGGTCGCGGGGAGCCGCTGGATACAAGCGGCACAAAATCGTGTGTTTTGGAAAGCCCATGAAGAGACCTATGTCCAGCAGTGGACGCCTATCGGTTGAGAAGAAGAAGAATTTAATTTTAGACTTCCCCGCATACATAATAAAGACATGAATAAGAAATAGCTTTAAACAGTTTGAGTATCTCATAATAATTTAAAAAGTAATATTTGTGTTAATTTATTAATTTGTATTAATTAATGGTGTTAAATTTTTTTTTTTTAACTAGTTAGTATGATATATATACTAGACATGATTTTTATTGCAAACTTTTTGATACAATACGAACTTTTTACCGTTGAAATTCCATTTTAAAATATATTAAAAACAACAGCAGCAAATAATAATTGTTTAAATTATTAATCAAACAATGAAATTGCTGTATGTTAATCAAAATCGTTGTTAATTAGATATGGAATAATAATTATTAAAATTAGAATTTAGGTGTTATCACTGAATGCAAACAATTTGAACAGTAATTAACTATCGGTCATGAGCCTCAACACTAATTAGATACCGCAGATAATTCCTGTACTAACGCAAATTTGCTGTAATTCTCTCTATATATTGAAACTGGTTTATTACTATTGTATAATACTTAGTAGTATTGAGAGTTAAAAGTTCAATTCCAAATACTACTAAGTATAGGCATGCTCTCTCCGTTCTTGTAACTATTAAGTATACAATAAGTATTTTACATCTTTAGAAATTGTTACAACATGATATAATTAGCAAGATTACGGACATATAGTAAGGGATGAAAATCATATGCCTAAACGAGTGAGAAATATGAATGTGGATGGATATAAGACTAGAACAAAATATATATAGAAGTATATAAAAGAAGTAGTGAGTTGACGCAAAAGAATTCACCGACGCAAAATAATTCACCGAATAATCCTTATTTATTATATCAATTAATGTAACACAAGAGACTAAAGCATCAAATCTCCTCCAAACTTTCCATTTTTCTGCTGACTAATCGCGGGAAAAATTTACTTAAGACAATAGTTGTGGAATATCTCACTTTATATGAGTACTCTTCTTTCGCTTTAATAACCTTTCTTAGACGCTTTTAAAAGAGCATTTTCAATATTAAGAGTATAATAAAAATGTTTAAGAACCCCGCAGTATCATGAAATAACGCTTTGATTACGCAAATAAAAGGGAAATTTAACAATACTTAGTATATTTTTTGTATTTTACTTGACTGTAAATAACTGGAAAATGGATAGTATGTTCGCAATGGAGTATTCATTTTACTTATACGTAAGATCTTTACTTTAATTTGATACAATCTGGCAAGAAAATTCAATCATTACTTTTAATTAAGTTACATGTGATATTTGCGATCTCGTTCACTTCCATTTTAATCAGAAAACAATATATTGACCTCTTTTACTTGAGTTGACTTTCGAAAGTACTTATAGAAGTCTATAAGATTGAATATTTCATATTTTTGGTCTAAAAAATTTCATCATATTGTTATAAACGATGCAAATAAAAAACACTTGTACCCTCAAAAACTGCTTATATTGCAAAACTCTTTAAATTTCATAAAGCTTAAGTATGAGATTAGTTTTAAATTCCTTACTTTAAATTTTTGGAATGCAGATTGGAGGATTCTTTATATAAACCCAGCAAAATATGCACTAACTTCGCTAAACTAGTTAGAGTGTTTGAAATTTTTCTGATTTATGGTGAAATGTTGGTTAATATTTTAACTTGTTTGATTTTCATGTATTTATTATTAAGCTGTAACATTTTTTTTGTGGTTAGTACAGTTACTGATAATTTAGTATAAAGTAATACAAAAAATCAACAAAGGTGTGCAGTTACTACTGAAAACTGTAAAGGTTATATGACAGCCGATACAAGTGACATACATATGTTACAATCTGTATTTGCAATTTCATTCGCGTCAGCTTAAATGTTAAAACGCCCTCAAACCCGTAGCTACATTACGGGTAACTGTTGCCGAAGAAAAACAGATTTTTTTATGTTATATACGTTTCAATTGTATCCAATTGCATTAATACAGATCCAGCAGATAGTTCCGAAAGCACACATTAATATGGATAAAAAAATATTTTAGAAAATATATTATTATCTTATTATGAGAATCCATTCACGAACAACATTCACGAATTTTTTTGAGTAATATTGTAGATGTAGATATTGGGAAATTTTTATTTCAAAGCACAAGCAAAATAAATATAGCGTAATCCTGATGTAACATGAAACAAATATGTACCTAATTGGTTTTATTTTTGTTTCAGATGCTACGAAAAACATTTGAAGCCAACATCGGGCGAACATAGCGATAAATTCAAAACAAAAATGATAACATGACGAAATATGTTTCCAATCGGACAGTTTCATAAAGCGCGTACTAAAAACGATGCGATGCGTCAATATGACGAACGCAAAAATATTAATGGAAAAAACAAATCATTTTCTAATAAAGTTGTCTGTTTTAATCTATATTCATTCGTATTCATAATTTTTCTATCACTTCAAACTGCCAATTCGAATACGACAAATATGAATCGTCATAGTGATAAAAACAGTGCTAATAATAAGTTCAATATCAATAGTGTACAAAAAGACTCTCCTAATGATGATTACGATGATCATGATGAAGTACATTCCGGTGAGAAATATACAAATGTCAATTTTGATAACAATCCCTATTATAAAGAAGAACTTGCACATCATGCGAATTTTTTCAACCATGAAAAGAATGGTTATAGTGATTATGGTGACTACAAAAGATTTTATTTGAATCCATCTAATCCAATATCTAAGGCTAACGTTAAGTTTAGAATAAGTAGTAGGATAGTCCAGACTAAATATGGGAAATTACAGGGGATCATTTTGGCTATGGACGAACACAGATTTTTAAGTCCAATTGAAGTTTTTTTAGGTGTTCCGTACGCTACGCCTCCGGTTGGATCGAACAGGTGACTTAATTTATATTTGTAGCAATTAAAACTTAATGTTTTTCTTCTAATCATTGAGAAAAAAGTTTAAATTAATTGTTAGATATTCTCTGGTCAATACGTAAATCTATACATTCAAAATTAATAAGGAATTTAACGTCGTTTAAACTTACTATTAAAGTTAGTATCACTTAGATTGACTTTATATTCGCCATCAAAATAGTCACTTTATAGAAATTAATAGAAAGTGGTAGATAGTTCTTAAGATAAAAATAGTGTTCTTCCTTTTAGATTTAGCCCAACCCGCACACCGTCGCCTTGGGACGGCGTACGTGTCTCTGATTTACCCGGGCCATCCTGTCCTCAGAAATTATTGGATTTAGACGACGAGCGAATTCTCTTAGAAAAAATGCCTAAAGGCAGATTAGATTATTTAAAAAGACTGATGCCCTATCTTAAGAATCAAAGTGAAGATTGCCTTTATTTAAACATATTTACTCCCTTACAAAGTAAGTATATTTCTATTGCAGTTAATTAATTGAAGGATTTATTATATAGTATGATATCATGGCATAATAATTTTGTTGCAATTGATGAGTGGTACATTAATACTATCATGCTCCATAGAAATAATGTAATAATCCTGTTTTATTTTCTATATTTAAACTTCCCTTATGCTGTTTTTTCATCAATCTAATGTTCTGTTTTCCCTACGTTATTGTTTCAGTGGACGAAACAAAATTAGCATTGCCAGTATTGGTGTTCATACACGGCGATAGTTATTCGTTGAGTTCAGGTAACCCTTACGATGGCGCCGTGCTTGCCAGCTATACTGATCTTATTGTCGTCACATTAAACTACAGACTTGGAGTATTAGGTAAAATACAATTATTCAAATGCTTTTCAACTGTTTTAGTCGATGTAAATGTCAAAATTCTGCAAAAACCAAAATTACGAATTCTTCAAAATCATAAATAGTATTTCTCATGTTTTACCTACCTTTAAAACTAGCATACATATAAATATATATTGATATTCAAAATATCTCACTTTATTTACATGCTTGAGCATTAATACTTGAACCTTTATAAAACAAATACATTGAGGTGCGGTAAATGTTATGTAAAATACCCAATCCTTCACATGGACCCAAGGATTCCGCGGAGCCTTATAAGTATCAAATAAATGAGGCTCTGGAACGTTCCTTGGAGAACCGTAAGCATTCCGATACGTTCAACCTTCGAGAGGATTTTGTAGGACACAATTCTACGTAACCCGACCCTAACATTTCCCCAAAGATATCTTTGAAATTTATTGCTTTTTATTTTAAATATGTTTAAAATTTATTCACCTCTCTAACCTCGTTATTATACGCGAATAAAGTACAGAATAGTCGATCCTTTATTACGTAAAGCCTAAAAAAAAAATATCTTTTCTTTTTATAAATGGTGAACTGGAATACTAAAAACATAGTATACCCGAAGGGCCTATTAAATTTTGATAATATTATTATACCGTTCGTTATTTTAATAGAAGGTGTTATTAAATTTTCAAGAGTCAAGCCCATTAAATTTCAGAATTCGCTCTTAAACTGAAATGAATTTGTAGCTTGGAATAAAATATTCCCGATTGGTCTAATTAAGATAATTTTCTGGCAAACGTGCGATCTCATTAGTTTGGATTGTACGTGCTTTAAATTATTGTCAAGAGCAATGTCTTCGGGCTAAGCTTAAATAATATAACGCTTTGTCTTTTCATACTTGACAACTGTTTTATAGGTTGTCTGACTTTAGAGCATGTAATAAGAAGAATTAATTTTAACAGTAGCACATATGGTTATACTTTTGGTTATTTTGATTTGTTAACTGTACTTTTTGCAATTTGAATAGCCTTAATGTGAAATGTGCATATTGTTATTTAACATTATCTAAGGTGATTGACATGGGATTTTGAAACAAATCATTTTTATTATACTAAAGTAGGAAAGTCAGTCTAAAATGTGACATCATCATTCATCATTCTCCTGCCCTTATCCCACTCTAAGTGGGGTCGGCACGGCACAACATGTTAGAAACATGTTGTCACATTATTTGGCTACGTATTTTACGACCGGCCGCCTGCCTGACGTCAACTTACCTTAGTCGACTTTTACGACACCTCGGTAAGAAATGAAGGTGGTCTATTCTATTCAGCCGGATACCACACGGCACATACATTAGTCGCCTCTTAAGACACCTCGGTAAGAAAAGAGAGTGGTCTATTCTATTCTGCCGGATGCCACACGGCGTTCAGACTAAAATGTGACATATTATAATAAAGAGAAATCCAATGCGGGTAATCTATCTGTCTCATGTTTGATTAGATGTGATTAGACAAAGATGAAGTGTTCGAATGTCATCTTCTTCTCAAGCAAGATAAAGAAAAATAAGAGACAAAATCGCAAAAAAGGGGGACACTTGAAAAATTATTTTGAGGAGATAATTTTGTTGGTAGATAGAGTAGAAGCAGCTCCCAGTTTCGACAGATTTTAAATAGGGATGAGATGTAAAAAGAACCTTGTTTAAAATATTCATATCCTTACCGGGTTCGAATGCGAGGCATATTCCTTCCTTCATTCCTTACAATCGGCAATTCAAATTATTGTTTTAGAGAATAAATTCCAGGCAATGTGATGGAGGATGATGTATTAATATAAATACACGATACGTATATTTTCTTCTTCTGCAGCCGTAAATTTTTATAATCTCTCAACATTATTTGTCATTGTAGTTAAGCGTCGGTATCTTCAGGATAAAAATGAAAATGTCAACATTAAAATATATACGGTGCGAGCATTTTATATTTAAAAATTCAACATAATGGTTCACATTTATCATCCACTTCACGTTTCCATATTGAATTACATTTTACTTCAAAATTTTTAAAGAGCCCTTTGAAGTATCTGAATGAGTTATCCGGGCGTACATTATAAATGCAAATACGGGTGAAATTGGAAAAGTAAATGTATCCACATTGATAAGGCATACGTATCGACTGAAATGTATTTTATCCGGCTTCTATCCGTGAAATGAGATGGCTATTGAATGTTGTACTGCAAGTGTATCCAATGTTGCTTGTGATTCAATAAATAAATCGGAGGGATTTTCAAATCGAGTTTCGCTGGATTGGTGGTTTTCAGCTCGGTTGTTTGAAAAAGAAACGCGTCAGCTTTCGCCTCTAAAGAGAAAACTTGATATAAACTTCTTCACTTTTCGCACAGGAGTTTATAAAATAATTTCGTATTTTTTTTTTAGTTTTTTAGATTAATCTAGTTCAACACTTCGAAGTTTACAAATTCCGTTTACTCGTAAAAATCAATGCATTGATTTTTGTACAACCTTGTCAATATTTATCCTCTCATTTTTGATGTTACTATTTCTCATTAACTGTATTTGTTTCAAAGTTTATTTTGAAATGATTCATGATTAAATTTTCAATTTTAAATAACACCTTTTATTAAATTTTAAGTCAAATTTCTCTTTATGTGTAACTTCTAGCTTATTATCGAATATACAAATATTGCAGATGCGTAAAATTCGACTAAAGCTAAATATTATTTGATTTTGTGTACATCACAATATTGAATTATGTATACTGGCAACTTCCTATCTAATTTGATATCCAAAACCTATACATAATAAAGTAGGTGAAGTAATATTTCCTCACAACACGGACTCACGCCGAATACGAATTTGTATTTCAATATCGTATTGGCAAATACAAAATTCAATTCCTAACCTCATAATTCATATACCCGAACTTTTGTATTCGTTTCGCAGGTTTTCTTAATGCAAATCCTTCACCACACTTGAAGGCCAGGGTTGCTAACTATGGATTGATGGATCAAATAGCAGCTTTGCATTGGGTTCAACAAAACGTTGCCTTATTTGGAGGGGATCCATCGAATATAACTCTAATGGGACATGGATCTGGTGCTGCTTGTATAAATTTTTTAATGATATCACCAACTGTTATGCCAGGTATGCATCGTAAATTAGTGAGTCACCATCATTAACATTATGAAACGAAATTTTGACAATATCTAGCCAAGTCATCATGACATTAAAATTATGGATAATGTAATTTGAATTAATGACTAATACAGCTCAATCAAAATTTGATCAATAGAATTTGGGCCACACAGGCCAAAAATATACAACTTAATAAGAATGAAATAATAAATTACTCATAAGAATTTTAATTAATCCTCTCAAAACTCACCTTTAATATTTAAGTTATTATCAAAATCATTATAAAATTGAGGAGCGGACACAAAGAACTAATTTCAACAGAATCTAGACGTATTTTTCAAAATGCGATACCAATAGGGCAACGATTAATGAAATACATTTGTTTTTCAGTAGTAGTCTCTGAATCTATTGATAAAGTTGTTTATTTTTATTGTTAATTACTTTATTTAGTTATTCTACCTACTAGCTATTCTACCAATTATCCTAATTTAAAACATATATTTTTATAAAAGTAATAATAAAATTATTTTGCTATAATCCGCGATATAGTATCGCGGATTATAGCAAAATAATTTTATTATTACTTTTGTATTATGGATCTCCGCAAAGTAACGCCTAATTCTATAAATTATATATTTTTATCTTTATACATTTCAGTGAATTAAGTAAATTAACCAAGCGATTTTTTAAATAGATTAATCGAAAAATTTACTTCAAATTAATTATATTGTGATACGTTCAATATAATTAAACTGAAGCTTAACTAAATTCCTCACGTACCTAGATTAATATTATGTAGATTTGGATGTTATTTAGGAACTAATTACATCTACGCTATTTACTTAAGTTAATTAATCTCGTATATTCAAATCTTAACATCTACCAAATATATGGAAGAGCTTTCAGTCTTACTAATTAAGCAATATAATTATCCCTTAAATAATAGATCGTTGTTTGTAATTTATCTTATTTTTACAGGTCTTTTCCATCGAGCGATACTTCTATCAGGATCAGCTTTAAGTTCATGGGCAATAGTAGACGATCCAGTATATTATTCCCTCAAACTAGCAAAATATATGAACTGTACTATACCAGAAGACCTTGCGAAAGACCACGAAGTTATAGTAGATTGTTTACGAGACGCAACTATAGAAGAATTATTATCAATTGACATATCCTCTCCTAACTTTCTAACTGCTTTCGGACCATCCATAGATGGAGTTGTGATAAAAACAGATTTCGCTAAAGACTTTTTAACGGTACACTCGAGTTCAGATTTTCCTAGTTTTGGACCTTTGAATAATATGAATCAAAATAACTATCATATTAAAAGAAGTGACAGCGGAAGACGTTTGTTTCAAAATAAATACGATCTACTGTTTGGTGTCGTTACTTGTGAAGCTCTATGGAAGTTTTCTGCTCATGACGTTCAAAATGGGATCGAACCTGAGAAAAGAGATCGAATGCTAAGGTTAGAATAAAAATATTATTATCATAGTGCCGCTTATATTTTTCACTTAGATTTCTTGTCTATTAAAGTGTTAGTTTGTATACACTCACTGCACTTACTCTCTCTCTCTCTCTCATTCTCTCTCTACAAGATATTAATAACTATATGGAACTAGTAATAAGAATTATTATTTGAAAAGAGCAGCCGCCGAGTTTCTTGCTGGTTCTTCTCGGTAGGAACAGCTTTTCTAACCAGCAGTAGATGTTGACAATTCAAAAAACTTGTGTACAAGTGTACTTGAATAAAAAATATTTTGAATTAGAATTTTCTCTCTCTTGTATCTGTATCAGATGGCTTTTAGGGATAGGACACTTCGTTTTAGCATAAGTACCATATTTCGAATTTCTTTTTTTAAAGTGCGATAAAAAGTTAAATAATAAGGTTACATTTATTTACTCCGCTGCAAAATACACTCGCTCAAACTGTGTCAATTAAAAAAAATCGGATATATTTGCATGGGCGTATCGAGGTATGGGCAAGGGGGCCGAGCTGCCTTCTCCTTACACTGGAAACTGTAACACTGGGAAACTGGTACAACTTGCAACATAGTGACACTTTATAAGGCTTGCATAAGACCTATTATGTACCTCATCAATCAAAATTTCAAAATTTTTCATTAAAAAAAAATAAAGCTATTTCTATTTATTACTTTCATTTTTTATATCTCAACTTTTCCTTCAGTTGTGTTAACATAAGTTGAAGTTGTGTAAACCTTCAACTACTAATAAGACATACTCATACGTCAAAACTCCTAATTAATTAAAACAATATATATAATATGAAATGTACTAAAACAATATAGTCTCGGATTTTCTGCCCCTCCTTGTATAGAGCTTATATGAGCTGTAATAGCCCAGCGAATCTTTCGAGGGGAACACGAGTTCAAACCCGGGCAGGCACCAATGAGTTTCTCTACTAAAACTCATGTGTCTAATTGATAATTGCAATTTATTACACGCTTTTCGATGAAGGAAAACATCGTGAGAAAACCTGCATATCTCTAGAGACTTCTGGAGATATGTGTAACCTACCAATCCGCATTGGACCAGCGTGGTAAGTCCTAGCTCCAACCTTTCTCTCCAGAAACGGAGAGAGGAGGCCTATTCCCAGCGGTGGGATTGCATCAGGCCGTTACTTTACTTTATTACTTTGTATAGAATTCTGACTACACCCTTGCATATTTGTATAATCTAGTATTGTTTCTTTGTATTCCTTATCCGTAATGTGCTAAAAGTGGTGTTGTTCTCGTAATTCATATTTTATCGTATGTCATAAACCTAGAGGATAATAAAACAACGGTCGGGCGATCGTTCGTGAGATAATTTCAGCATGATAGTGCTTACTTGCGAAATGACATGCTGATCATCATAACGTGCTCTATTTATATTATTTTTTTCTGAAATGTTGAACGGTTGAAAAGTATGATGGCTTGATAAATCTACAAAGTTACTAGTTAAATTATATATAAGCTATAAATAATTATTAATGTAAAATGTTATCATTATTATAGCGCGTCTACATACGTTTTTTATTCACTCCTGAAGGTTGGCTGGGAGATAATAAGATTCTATAATAAAATTGCGCAATCTACTTTAACTTTACCATTCCAGCAGTTTAAAAACACTATTTAAAAAAGCCTAATACAGGAAGCCTACTATAGTGTTGTGGATTACTTAGACGAAAAGAATGTGTGGATATAGCTACTCTTCGACCCTGTACAAGACATCAATAACTATATGTAACTAGTAATAAGAATTATTATTTATTTATTTATTTATTTATTTATTTATAAAAGAGCAACCGCCGAAAAAATGTGTCGATATAGCTGCAGTTCTACCCTGTACAAGGTGGTAATGACTAAATGTATTTAGTTATAAGAATTATATTTTAAAAAGAGCAACCGCTGTTTTTTTGCTGGTTCTTCTCGGTAGGAACAGCTTTCCGAACCAGCAGATGTTGACGTTCAAAAGCACTTGTTTACAAGTTTACTTGAATAAATAATATTTTGAATTTGAATTTTAATTGGATAATGCTTAAAGCATTAAGCCCGCCTTGTGTGCAATTATTTGTATATGCATATATTGTAGTTGCTCAATCCAGTTTGTAAATGAAAAAAAGAACAAAATATTTATACGAATTTTGAGGTAGCGAGTTTTTATATGTCTGACTTGCATATACGTGCTTGCCGTTTCGTTCAACAATCAATCCATATATTTTTTTGTCTTCCTCTAGTCATATATCCACTTTTTAGCACTTAAATAATTGATTCATTCATAAAAGTAAAAAGTAAAGTAGCGGCCTGTTACAATCCCACTGCTGGCAGTAGGCCTCCTCTCTCCGTTTCTGGAGAGAAGGGTTGGAGCTAAGACCTACCACGCTGCTCCAATGCGGATTGGTAGGTTACACACATCTCCAAAATTCTCTAGAGATATGCAGGTTTCCTCACGATGTATTCCTTCACCGAAAAGCGTGTGATAAATTGCAATTATCAATTAGACACATGAGTTTTAATAGAAAAACTAATTGGTGCCTGTCCGGGATTGAACTCGTGTTCCCCTTGAAAGAGTCGCACGTCTCACCGCTGGGCTATCACAGCTATGATTCATACTTTATAATCATTGTCATTTGTTACAGAACTTATGTTAGAAACTCCTATACATACCACTTGAGCGAGATATTTTACACAATTGTCAACGAGTACACCGATTGGGAAAGAACGGTAGAGGTTTGTTTAATTATACCTAATTATAAGTGTAATACGTCGAACCGGACGGACGTACAGGCGGAGAAAGAATACGTACGAGTGACAGGAAAGTAATTTACTCACTTATACAGTTGGTATCGCAGACGGGTCCTTCACAGCATTCCAATTATGGATGTACTGGAAGATGCACTGTTTACAATGTCGCTTAGGCTTAGTGTTCCAGTAGGATGCACTGTAGAACCTTAGGAATTGGTAAGCGATGTATGTCCTAACGAACATTTTTTTTTGGGACACTAACTAATGCTGTTAGTAATGGCTCTTACAGCGTCACCGAGAGAGTGGGCGAGCGCGGAAGCATCGCCGGGACATCACGAACATTTTGTATGGAGACGTCTTATATGATTACGAAAGCACTTCGATAGCGTGGAGCAAAGTCATAGTAGCGCCATCTGTTATTAAATTACGTAAACCGTGTTACTAGTACGTTATGTTACATAAGTAATTATTTCACTTATATAGCGACGCTCACCGGCTTAAAACGGGTTATATTATGCCTTTAGTGACACGGGCGCATGGTTTATTTTCGCGTCCGTTAGTAATCTATTTGCAATATCTCCTACGTTGCTAATTTAAAAACAAACTGAACCAGCGAATTGGTTCCCGTCAACTTAACTGTTACCTCAATTTTGTACTAAGTACCCGCAATTTCAACTTGAGAGAGGAAAAACTAAAAATTTAGTTATTTGATAAGTACACTCAATTTTGCGTTTCCCGTCAATTATCCCGATAGAAAAACGGGATTATTAACCCTATAAGTTAGTTCGATACATAAGGTTCAATTGTTTTAAATTTCATCATCATCATCATCCTCCTATCCTTATTCCACTTTAATTGAGGTAGGCACAACATATTTTAAACGTTGTTACATGATTTGGCTAGGTATTTTACGGCTGGCCGCCTGTCTTACGTCTACTTACACCGTTTACGACACCTCGGTTAGAAAGAGGGTGGTCTATTTTACTCAACCGGATATCACACGGCGGGTCAACTTACCAAAGTCGCCTTTTACAAAACCTCGGTAAGAAATGAGGGTAGTCTATTCCACTCAGCTGGATACCACACGACGGGTCAACTTACCTTAGTCGCCTTTTACAACACCTCGGTAAAAAATGAGGTTGGTCAATTCTACTCAGCCGGATATCACACGGCGGGTCAACTTACCTTAGTCGTCTTTTACGTCATCTCGGTTAGAAATGAGGGTGAACTATTCTACTCAGCCGGATATCAACGGTGTTTTAAATTTCATCAATATTGCTCAAACACACAGATGACAAACTTTCGCTTTTAGATCTAAATACACTTTATCATTTGTGTTTTGTTTCCGAAAGAAAAAAAGGTTATCTTTTATTCCTTAAATTAATCGGGTACACAAGCTAAAATCGTACCAAACGACATCAGTATTAATCAACCACAGACATCGAGACAGACTTTCGGATTTATATTATTAGTATGGATTTAATAGAATTCTCTCTTAAGTGTTCCATCTTCCCGCATTATTGCCTATATCGACATTCTCAAGAGACTGTACATTTATCAAGTTGATTTTTTTCTTCAGACTACATAATAGCTTCAATTTGTTATCACCTCCAAGTTTATATTGGTCCAGATCTTTATCAAAGCGTCAGGTGGTGAACTCTCGTTATTTATTGTACCTATCAACATTTATCTACGTTTCGCCGACGTAAAGTAACTTGGGTGTACTTTGGTATAGCTTTCGTAAATACGATCTCGAATAACAAAGGAACGTTATTTTAAAATGCCCAACGTTTTCGTATTGGAAAAATTGCCCAAGTTAAATGCTAATGCTAAGTATCAACTCAATAAGTAATTTAAATCGTTTGTATTGTATATCAAATATAAAATTATCTGTATTTTGTATGAATATAGCCGCTATAACAGTATGTCACTACACGTTCGCTCTCGCCTACGGTCTCTGCTGTTACTGACGTGGTGCGCTTTGAGATAGCGTGAAGTTTCTTTTGTACACTATTATCAGTATGTTTATGTATTGATATATTTATTTATGTATAATATGTCGTGTGTCCTTTATATAAATATACAAGGTAAGACTCACACATGTGAGATATGTGAATCCCACTTACACTATAGATAGTAGTTGCGCCTTGCTTCGTTCCTGTGTTATTATTTTCTGTTTCTACCCTCATTTGAACCGTTTTATCCACATAAGGTCTCTCTAAGATCAACTCCGTAAATATGAATCGCAAAAATTGAAATTTTGATCAGCCAAACAGTTATTTTAGCACACCTTGGTATCATTTCCATCAACGACCAACTTTTTCTATACACATATTATTAGTTTTTCGTGTTTGGATCTATATCCCGCTACATATGGGTATCCAGCTGGGTAGAATAGACCAGTCTCATTTCTCTCCGAGGTGTCGTGAAAGGTGACTAAGTTAAGTTACCCGCCGTGTGGTATTCGGCTGAGTAGAATAGACCACCCTCATTTCCTACCAAGGGGTCGTAAAATACGACTAAGGTAACTTAATGTCAAGTAAGTGGCCGGTAAAATACCATACCAAGTCATGTAACAAGCCGATCCTACTTACAGTAGGATAAGGGCAGGAAAATGGCAGCAGTTTGTTGATTCTTCGAGCCCGGGTGTATATTTGTATTTTAGTATGTTTTAAAAATTATATATCTATGTAAAATTATATGTGTCAATTGTCTCGTCGTCCATAACACAAGTATTCAGTAACTTTAAGGAAGGACGACCATGTGTGTAATTGTCCCATATATTTATTTACTTATTCCAGAATCCGATAAGTACTAGAGACGCGACGGTATCTGCATTATCCGACGCACAGTACGTCGCCCCTCTCATACAAAGCGGAGATTTGCTGGGTGGGGGTCCGAAGCTTACGCCATCTGACGAAGATATAGGGCCTGGGAGACCTACTAAAACATTCTTTTATGTGTTCGACTACCAGACTAGAGACGGATTTTATCCACAGGTAAGGTGATTTATTCTATTCGCCCGCGTGGAATAAAATTTACGAAACTTTTCCCGAATTTTTTACATTTTGAACATGAAAATAGTTATTGTGAATTAACTGTGAGAGATAGAGATATGCTATCGTGGACTTTTACGGACGGTTTTTTGTGCTATTTTATATATCTACAATTCTCTACTACATTACTTTAGCGTATCTCTGCTGGCTTACGCAGCGCACGCGACTAAAGCTCCACGCAAGCAAGTTTTTTAACAACTGTGCGATCTCTTCAACACAATTCACATGATACCGATATATACTATTTACCTAAACCGTCCGGAAGTATTGCACTATTTTTTGGTGAAAATTTCGTACAAAAATCCGTTCAGTAGATTTTGAGAAAATCGATTACATACAGACAGACAGCTTTTTGACTTTACACATACACTTTTGGTAGGTTACACATATCTTCAGAATTCTCTAGAAATATGTAGGTTTTCCTTCACCGAAAGGCGTGTGATTAATTGCAATTATCAATTAGACACATGAGTTTTAATAGAAATTAAAATAGAAACAAACCCGGGTTTGAACTCGTGTTTTCCTTCAAAGAATCGCAAGGTCACCGCTGGGCTACCACAGCAATGAGAAAATTGACTACTTATTCAATTATAGCCGTACATAAAACTTTATATTCTTGATGAATATACTCCCGAATTATGCAAATAGGAGTTATTTTCAAGTTATGAGATAATTATGATCTTAAGACCCTCGTTTAGTGTCGCACGCTGGAGCGCGGCGGTGCTGTTAAATTCCATAATTGCTTGTTAACTTTTAATATCTCATAAATATGGGTGTAATAGAAAATTTTGTTAAATTCTCCTTAAGTCAATAGATGGCTTGTAGTTCGAATACGCTATTATACGCATACCTTTAAATTAGCTGCTAAGTTCTGGTCCTATTTTTTTGGTTCCTTTTTTAAATCGATGTACATAGATCACCTCAAGATATTTTGATGTTACAAGTTCCTGTTTCGTTTGGATCCAGCATATTTCAAAGACAATGATGATCAAGATGAGTTCAAAAAAGTTTTTTTGGGGTCATCTGTGCACTTTGTAGGGTCTATCACCGCAGAATTTTCGAGTGCAGGGTAACCATTCAGTAATAATTCGTGACCCCAATGCCCATCATGTCTTTTTAGTATGTAATCTTATTAAATGTTGGAATAATATTCCACCGCCAATGCGTAATCTGCAGTCCAAACAAGTATTTAAGAACAAATATAAAGATTTCTTGTTTTGATTAGAAAATCAGTGTTCGTGAAATATTAAGACCCACATTATGGCACCTAATTTCGGATACCTTTTTTAGTTTGCCTTGAAATGCGGTGCTTGATAAATTGCTGTTAATAATTGTTGCTGTAATATAAGTACGAATTTTCTTAATTATTAATATGTTCTTTCTCAGTATTGTTTTATATTATATGTCTGTTTATATAAGTCATAATATATATATATATATATATTTTTTACTTCTGTTTTGTTCTATGCTGTCATTTTCTTTTCGTTTTCGCATTATGGCAGCCACTGAAAATCTGTGTTAGGGTCCCAGCCCTAGCTTAAAGCTGAGTTATTTACCATTTTACGACCTATTATATTTTAATTGTATTTAGTATATAGTTTCTTAGTTTTAATATCCTATGTTTTTGTTTTTGTTTTTTTTTAATTTTTTTATATTTCTTTGTATATTTTTTCTTTTTTCTGTATGTATAAGGTCACAAATAAAGCTTTTTGAATTTGAATTTGAATTTAAATACCACTTCAACTTTGCGACACGGCGTGTTATATCGTTACTTTTTTTCTACGGATTTTATCCCCAAATTGTACACGTAGAGATACTCAAACCATAGCTCGCTACACCGCCCGTTGAGCGTATTTGAGTGTTCTTGCTCTTTTGTGTTTAATATTTTTTTAACCATTTTAGATAATTCTTTTAAATGAATTGCATGAATTCTTGTGTATAATGAATTGTTTTATTAATAAAAGTTGCCCCATTTTTAAGGACATAATTTATTTTTAACAGTTGGACTTTTTATAAATTCCCAACATATGAATATTTTAGTTTGTTACCTTTTTTAAATATATTATTTAGTACTAAAAAAAATATCCACCGTGTGGTATGCGGCTGAGTAGAATAGACCACCTTCATTTCTTACCGAGGTTTCGTAAAAGGCGACTAAGGTAAGTTGATCCGTCGTGTCGTATCCGGTTGAGTAGAATAGACCACTCTCTTTCTTACTGAGGGGTTGTAAAATACGACTAAAGTAAGTTGACGTCAGACAGGCGGCCGGGCGTAAAATGCGAAGCCGAATCATGTGGCAACATGTTTTAACATATTGTGCTGACTCCACTTAGAGTGGGATAAGGGTAGCAGGATGATGAGTACTAAAAGTTTTTTACTGTGGAAGATAGTTTAAATAGTTTTGATTCCATGAAGGACTTTCTTTAGATTTATTATTCTAGAGCCCCGCAGTGCCGGAGATATGCATGGCGAAG
This sequence comes from Morpho deidamia, assembly GCA_947086505.1. Classification (NCBI taxonomy): domain Eukaryota; kingdom Metazoa; phylum Arthropoda; class Insecta; order Lepidoptera; family Nymphalidae; genus Morpho; species Morpho deidamia. Next base: position 18,613,357 of record CAMTZC010000024.1, read on the forward strand.
AGCTACCAAATTATATACTCGGCGCTCGAATTATATACTCGTTAGTTAGCATCGTCAGGAGATGCAATATCAATGAATATTTTATAATTGTGGGCACCGCAAAGTAATGCGTAATCCTATAAATTAAAAAAATACTAAAGCTCAAAATATCATTCAAACTTTCTGCCAAGAAAATGGCAGTAATCTAGGGCGAAGAGCTTTCACATTCGGCGCACCGTTAGTTGAGGCATCATCAGGGTCTCCTGATGATGCCTCAACTAGTATTAATTATGGAACAACGCAGAGTAACACCTTACTCTATTAATAAAAAAAAACAAACTCAAAATACTATAATATATAATATATTTCGCACTATTAGTTGAAGCGTCATCAGGAGATGCAATATTAATTCATATTTTGTATGATGGAACACCGCAAAGTAGCGTTTAATTCTATAATTATTGATAAAAATAACTTAAAATAACATACTATATTGTTCAAACTATTTTTCTTTCAAGAGAGTGGGAGCTATCCACGGCGACAGCTTTACCATATTATAGTCAACGCGTTATTAGTTAAAGCATCATCAGGTGATGCAATATTAATTCATTATTTTTGTTTTATGGAACACCGCAAAGTAGCGCGTAATCCTATGAATTAAAAAAAATAACAACATAACATAATAAATTGTTCAAACTATTTTTCTGTCAAGAGAATGGGAGCTGTCCACGGCGAAGAACTGCCCTATATATTCGGCGCCCCGTTAGTTGAAGGCTTCAGCCATTTCCCCGAGAACTACACAAAGTTCGAGACGGCATTATCCGAGTCCATAATGCTCTTTGTGGCCAACTTTGCGAGAACCGGGTAAGTAAACAGGATTCACCGTGATATAGGTTTTTATTTGTGTTCTTCGTCTTTGATGGCAATTCTGTGAGTGCTACCTTTATACCAGTTAATATTGTGTGCCTTTTGCGTATGATTTTTATTGACTTTTACTATTTTGCTGACTGCTGTTGTTCATACGATTCTTTGATATATTTTCTTAGTAGAATAACTTTCTTCTTAAAAAGGCTATGGTTATGCAGCGGTGAAATCGTGCAACTCTTTCCCAACGAGTTTTTCTTTTAAAACTTATTTGTCTAATTGATAATTGCAACTTATAACACGCTTTTCGGTGAAGGAAAACGTCGTGAGAAAACCTGCATATCTCTTGAGAATTATAGGTATATGGGTAACCTACCAATCCGCATTGGAGCAGCGTGGTAGGTCTTAGTTCCAATCCTTCTCTCCAAAAATGGTACTTTTATACTATGACTCTCTTATTAGTATGACTTAGACGCAATTTAAGCCTCTATTGTATTTTATCTAGCTTATACATATAGTAGTTTAGTTTTAAGTAATGTTTTAAGTTTTTTTTATTTAACACTAATATAATTTTAAATAAAAAATAATTTTCATGTCAAAAAAATAATATAACAATTACACCAACATGCCGTTGGTGTAATTGTTATATTATTTCAGTTTTTCCCTTTTTCGTTTGTCTCATGATTAGAATAATTTGTGACTGCTGTGTGTTTAATTTTTAAATTGACTGAATTTCAAAGGTTTTCATTTACTTTATTTTTAAGCTTATATAAATTAAATACAATCAATCTTCAGGTTATGTTATTGATTATTTTACGGAACAACATTTGATATTATCCTGATTTTTGTATTTATTTTAGCTCTAGAAAATTTATCAGAATGTATCCTGGATTTGTATTTTTTTTTAGTGCTAGTTGATTTACTAAAATTTATTTAATGTTTTGTAACTGCTAGAAATTTATTTTTATAAATACAAATTTTAGTTTATACAAAAACTTCGCAGGATATTATTTTGTATTTCGTTGTATATAGATAGACCTATGACTTCCCGCCGGGTGGTATACGGCTGAGTATAATAAATAGATCACCCTCATTTCTTACCGATGTGTCGTAAAAGGCGATCAAGGTGTGTTGACGCACCGTGTGGTATTCGGTTGAGTAGAATAGACCGACCTCTTTCTTACCGGGAGGTCGTAAAATATGAATAATGTAAGTTGACGTCAGGCAGGCGGCCGTTCGTAAAATGCGTAGCCAAATCTTGTGACAACACGTTTGTAACATGTTGTGCCGACCTAACTTAGAGTGGGATAAGAGCAGGAGGATGATGATGATGACTTTATTACAATTGTAGAATAAAATTCACTACAAATGTTGTTTAATGAATATTATGCGTTTAGTTAATGCGCATTTATATTTTGTTAAATCAGTTGGAGGTCATATCATTGATTTTGTACTTCTTATTGCCTGTAGGAATCCAAACGACAATACACGGCAGGAGGGATTTCTCGCGGCGTCCCGGGAAAGAAACAAATTCCGCGGCTTAAGTTGGGAAGAGTACGATTCAACACATCAGAAGTACCTCGAAATAGGTCAGTACACTTCGTAGGACACGAAAAGGTGTGACGAAACACTATTCCGCTGAGCCGTGCCCTATCGCAAATGTCGATACGCCGTCTGAATAAATCTCTTCATTCTTTACTATTTCATTTATATTTTATGGGACCTCACGCTTCGGTATAAACTTGTAAAATTGAGATCAATTGGATTGTTCTTTGTAGCAATAAAGTATTTCCTATCTTTTGAAATATACATATACTTAATTAAAGGCTAATATATTATTGTTTTTTATTCATAAACTGAGGCAATTTTTGAGAAATTTTTAATTTCCAAAATTATCTTTTCTTCATCCACCAATTGACGCCCGCTATTGGATTAAAGGTCTCTTCATGGAATCTCCAAACCACATTATCTTGCGCCTCTTGAATCCAGTGGCGCCCAAGACTCTTTTAGGGTCGTCAATCCACCTCCTAGGCGGTCTACCGACGCTGCGATTTCCGGTGAGGGGTCACCATTCTAGCACCTTAAGACTACAATCGGTTCTCCATACTATGTGCGCTTTAATTTACACTATATTCACATAAATAAAATTTAGTGTCTAATTTATCTGTCTCTCAAAATAATTAATCAAATTAATTATTGTATTTTGTATTTCCCGCTAGGTATGAAACCGCGAATGAAGAATCATTTCCGAGCCCATCAGCTGTCAGTTTGGCTACGCCTTATACCGGAACTGCACCGAGCCGGTATGGAAGACGTCGCAGCGAGGCACAACTTGTTCAGAAATTACAACGAGCAAGATCTTTACGAAGGCATCGTGAGGCCGGATCCATTGTCGCGAACTGACAACGACCAGATAAAGCGAAACGGATCTGTTTATTCTGATACAGCGTTAACAACTGTCGATACTATCTTAGCTACATGCGCCACTATCATACCAAGTGGCAGAGATTTGCAGACTCTTAATGCAACAGACAATACATTGGCAAATCTAGAGGCCGCTGGCTACGCGGCATACTCCACTGCCTTAAGCGTAACCATTGCTATAGGATGCTCTCTGCTCATATTGAACGTGTTGATATTTGCGGGCGTGTACTATCAGAGAGATAAGTCGAGATCGCGCGGGAAACAGCAACGGTTCAACGAGAAACACTTTGAAACAATATCGGGGAAACACTCCCATTATCATATCGACCCGACAGTCGCCCCGAGCTTAGTGGTGGACATCGAGCGGCAAAATAGGAAGAAAATTATGGCCGATCCGGGCATTTCAAATTTGAACTTTAAGGGCCCTCTGGACGGTCCGAAATCGCCGAGCCCGTCGCTGAGCATAGATAATATGATGTTGCCAAGTAAATTGAGCAGTCGCAATAGCAGTTTCAGGTTGCCAAACGCTAGCTATCCCCATGTGGGCGGTTATGCAACGTTGCCGAAAAATTTGAACCAATTTAGCAATTCGCCGCCGATGCAGGATATGAGACAGAAATATCCACCTAATGGTTCGGCTGATTCGCCTGGTAGGGATGAAATATCGAGAGCACCGCATGCCACTCTTAGGAGAGGGAAACCTCTTCATTCTTCGAATCTTCCGCAAGCGGCTATCGATGAAATGCGCGTGTGACATTTGAATTAATGAACTTTTTAGTGTAATATGTGAAATGTAAATAATTGTATTGAAAAAATGTTTTTAAGGGACGAACGTTATTGATTCTCTCAATCACCGTAATATGGTTATTGAATAAATAATCAAATATACGTCTTGGATTTCTTATTTGTACCACAATTTATAACATCTAAACTCGACATATAATATTATTATATTTATTATAGAACAAACAAAAGCTATCTGTCTGTATGTGATAGATTTTCTCAAAATCTGCTGAACGGATTTTCGTACGGTTTTTACCTAAATATAGTGCAATTTTTCTGAATGGTTGAGGTTAGTACTAAACTAACTCTAGAAAACTCGCCTGATAGAAGTTCAGTCGCGTGCTGCAACTATAAAAAAGTGCGAGATAGCACGTCTCTCTCTCTCTCTCTCTCTATCTCTTATGGTAAACATACAATAACATTCTTTCAACACATTCATTTACAAAATCTCAATTAAAATCCATCCAATCAAAATCCATTTGGAATATTTATATTTTTAACTTAGAATAAAATGAAGGGATTTTCGCGAAAACTTTGTTATACACTGATTTCCACGGGGAATTAATTAAATGTATAGAAAGACAGCAAAAATTATGAGATCATATAAAAATTTCACATTCAATAAAGAAGCCTACAATATAAGGTCGTGAAATGAGTTTTCTTCTATAACAAAGAACTGTTACCATGAAAACAACTTTAGCTTCTAAGATATAAACGTTGCCCTCTTTAGTAACGACAATGAATATCAATTCTAAAAGGTCATAACATAGTATCGTATACTCGATATTATGCTATGTTATATCGACTCTGTCTGTGAAAATTTATGTATTCATATACAGTTTTACATAGAAAAGTAAAGAACGGACATTTATTTAGCCTACTGCTGGGTTCTGTATCTGAAACATTTGGGCAATATACAAATATCCGAGCCTCTTAAAGGCTTGGAGTGGTCATTAATAAGTTGCAGTGGATATCTAACAGTTGTTGAACAGGATAAAGAAAAAATTGTCCAACCCCTATCTGGTAAGAATTACATAGTAAAAATTCATATTTATATATTGGTTATTACTATATGGTTATATTGGTTATAACTAGATGCAGTTGCAACTTATGAAATACTTCAGCAACGACATCAAAATATTACAACGACCTTTTTGTTTGAGCTAATTCCTAAGATCTGTGTAGTCCATCGAAATTGGAACGACGTGTTGGTCCTGAGCTCCATTCCTTCTCTGCAGAAAGGAGGAACAGCTGTAGTATAAGAACAGGTGTTTTCTTTTGTACTCTAGTGCATTGTGTATACGTCTGAAAATTGCGTCCATTATAGAAAAGACGATAGGTGCAAGATCAAGATGGTAAGGACATTTAATGAGGAGGGATGAAAATGTGATCAAACGAGTGCTAAATGTGAATGTGGATGGATATATGGCTAAAGAGAGGCCGAAAAAGAGATAGTTAGATTGTGTAAAGTATGACACACATATAAAAGAAGCAGCGCAAGAGTTGACAAATGACAGAAGAGAATGGAAGTGAAATCTTGACTCTAGACTCTTGACTGATGATAAAGGCAGGGAATGATGATAAAGTATCATAGTTTTACTATCGCAAATAAACGGTTAAACATGCCTGTATCACATCGCACGATACCCGGACATGGCTTAAGCGAGCATTCTGCATGAAACGCTTGCGGTAGACGATAAACAAGCCCATAAAGACCCTTTGTTCGGTTCTCTGAATACACAATATGGTAAAGTGATGTCAAAGTAAACTATCGAGGTGAGCACAAGTTCGATTCGATAGACGTCGTAAACTGCGATTGACGTCAGCCTTTATGGTCACGATAAAACTATTTATGGTTTGCGAGATTGCAGTATAACATAATTCGGAGGATGGAGACGTATTGGATGTACGTGGAGGTCAGCGTTTGCCATATAATATAGCATTTTAGTAATTGATTACACGTATGGTACCCGGCAATAAATAATGCACTTCGAGAACTTAGAACGAAACAGCCGGCCAATTCGGTTTCGTAGAACGCTGTCACTGTCACACACGGGTTCGTCAGTCTGTGCGACAGAGACAATGGTCTATGAAGCAGAATCTAGCCGATTTCTCTCTCTGAGCCTCTATGTGCATTATTTATTGCCGCGTACTATATGTAGACGATCTACAGTGTGGATATATTGCCGCCAAGAGCTGACGTGTAAATGCTTGATCCAAACAACTGAGAATCGTGTAACGTCAAAAATATTTAAGAGACCTATGTCCAGCTGTGGACTTCATTAAAAAAAGAAGACGAACTTACCTTCAGCTCCGTTAATCACGAGTTCGATTCCCGCTGAAAGCCAACATTTTCTTTAAATAATGTGTTTATTCTTGTCTGTGTTTTATTTATATAGTAGTTGTTCGTCACCCAATAACACAAGTAATAAATTACTTACTTTTACTACGGTACGGTTAACTGTGGGTGTTATCGTCTCATTTATATTTATTCATATTTTGAGTAAATAATGACCTTTTTACTATATAAGAGCGGTCAATATTTGCAGCAATATAATATACTTGTGCTATCCATGGATTCTCCGTATTAAAACCTAGTCGTTGAATCCATGCTTGTTATATTCAAATGCAAATTCAAAATATTCTTTATTCAAGTAAACTAGTTAAAAAGTACTTTTGAATCGCAAAAATCTACCACTGGTTCGGAAAGCTCTTCCTGCCGAGAAGAGCTAGGAAGAAACTCGGTTGTTCCTCTTTCAAATAAAATTATTATAACTAGTTACATTTGGCTATTACTATCTTGTACAGGGTAGAGAAGTAGCTATATCCACGCATTTTTGTCATCTATATAATCCTCAATAGTATAGTAGGACAATTATCAATTTTCAAAATTTCAGATCCAAATGGGTCACAGTCGTTACCTGAATTAATATTTATTGGTTAAGACGATTACTTTTCGTTTGCATCGTATATCAGTTATTTCAAATCTATCGATATACATACAAATATTACAGACAACACTATCACACTGTGAAGTGTTGTATTATATCTTCATAGTGAGCCTTAAGTTTATCATAGCGACGTGTGGGATTTCTTAACGTGAAGGTCGTGACGTTATGACGGTAGTTTAATATTGGCTTAAGAATATCGTGACGAGCCTAGAAGCGTGAAAGATAATTCAAACTTAAATGTGATCTGTAAATACTATTTTGAAACTTACGTTCAGTAATTTTATCTTTAAAATATTCATCATTATATTATCTATACATATTATAAAACTAAATCTACTAAAATGATTTGTGTACAGTTATTACTTAAATATAGTGCAATTCTTCTGGAAGGCTTAGGTTAGTAGTATATTACGGTATTATTTTAACCGTATTGAAGACGTCACGCAACTAAAACAACTCGCCTATCGGGAATTTTACTCGCCTGCACCGCGTAAACCAGCAGAGACACACTAAAGTAATGTACTAGATAATTATAGATCTATAAAAATGCTATAAAAAAGTCCGTAATAGTTCTCTATCTCTTATGGTTAACTCACATTAACTTCTTATATGTTCAATATACTGATTTCCACGCGGGCGAAGGCGTAATCACAGGTAGCTCTAGATAAGCCAATACGTAAAATTATCAATTCGTACATTAACACGTTCATTTGATTATTGTCGTGTTACTTATTTACTACATTAACACATTTGCATTTAAATCTAATATGCAAATTAACTTCTTAATTAAATCAACTGTGTGTGTTAACATTATAAGCACGAACTTGAATAATCTGAAGCGGATTTCGTGAATGAACGTGTGAATATTCATCAACCAGATCGCAAAAAAGTGAAGTAACAGTCTTTTACTATCCCACTGCTGGGCGTAGGCCTCTAACTCCGTTCCTTTAGAGAAGGGTTGTAGCTAAAATCTACCATGCTGTTTCAATCCGGATGGGTTACATATACATATTCCCATAATTCTCTAGAGATATGCAGGTTTCCTAACAATGTCTCCTTCACCGAAAAGCGTTTGAAAAATAGCAATTTATAAGTTTTAATAGAAAAACTCATTGGTGCCTTCCCGGGGTTTGAACTCGTGACCCCCTCTAAAAAGTCGCACGGTCTCACCGCTGGGCTATCACAATTCTACAAACATCTGTTTGTAATAACTTAACAAGGAAGAACTTTAATACTCTGAAACGGATTTAATGAATGCCTTCCTCATCCAGATCGTGTAGTTAATTAATCAAACCACATTTTGACTTACTACTAAGGTTCGCATAGAGCTATGGTTCTAAAATTGTATGTGTGAATTCAGTACATACACATAGCAATTTTATGGTTAATTAATCGCTAGTATTATTGAATTATTCTATTCTACCCTCACTAATATATAAAATTGTTGTAACACGACCTCTTTAACACCATCTACGTAAAACCAGCTGTGATAGCCTAGCGGTGAGACGGTGCGACTCTCTAGAGACGACATAGGTTCAAACTCCGGGCAGCCACCAATGAGTTTTTCTATTAAAACTTATGTGTCTAATTGGTAATTGCAATTTATCACACGTTTTTCGGTGAAGGAAAACATCGTGAGGAAATCTGCATATCTCTAGAGAATTCTAGGGATATGTGTAACCTACCAATCCGCATTGGAGCAGAGTGGTAGGTCTTAGCTCCAAACCTTCTCTCCAAAAACGGAGAGAGGAGGCCTTAGCCTAGCAGTGGGCATATTAACAGGCCGCTACTTTACTACTTTACTTTACGTAAAACCATAATGTACCTAAACCTTTTAGTAAAAACCGTACAAATATCCGTTTAATGCATTTTGAGAAAATCAATCGAAATGCGCTCTACTAGCGCAGAAGCTCTACTTAAGTCGGGGGCTGTTTAAATAATTAGTATAGATAGAAGGCGTTATTTTGCGGAGGTTCATAATACAAAAGTAATAAAAATATTGTTTTGTTATCATCCGCGATAAAAAGCAAATTCGGGGCCTTAATTTTTATAGCGGATGATAGAAAAATAATATATTTATTACTTTTGTATTATGAACCTTGTGTCTAATTGATAATTGCTATTTATTATTTAATCTTATTATTATTATATATTTAATTATATTATTTATAATTTAATTAGCATATATTCTGGGGATATGTATAGCCTACCAATCCGCGTTGGAGCGACGTGTTCGATCTTAAGTCCAACCCTTTTCTCTAAAAGAGAGAGATAGAAGGCCTATGCCCAGCAGTGGGATAGTAACAGGCCGTTACTTAACTTTTCTGTTTATTATGGATCGCTAAATTTCTGTTTATTTGGTTTTTGAATTTAAATTTATAAAATTAGGTCAAAAATACTTTGACACGCTTGCCAATAATTGCGTTCGATGAGGACTTCATTATGTGTATTTTTTGTATAAATTTAAAGAAAACCAACTAAGTATTCAAATCAAATCATACTTTATTCAAGTAAACTTGTAAACAAATGCTTTTGAATCGTCAACTCTACTGCTGGTTCGGCGCGCTGTTCCTACCGAAAAGAGCCATCAACAAATCCGAGGGGTTGTTCTAATCAAAATAATTCTCATAACTAGTTACATTTAGTCATTATCTTGTACAGGGTCGAAGAGTAGCTATATCCACGCATTTTTATCATCTAAATAATCCTCAATAGTATAGGCTTTCTGTATCACCTTTCTTTTAATAATTTTTCTTAAACTGCAGTAATGGCAATATATGAAAAGAATTTTCTTGTTAGTTCCGTGCACTTTTTTTTAAAGTTGATTAGGTTATTATCTTTATATGATTTCTTTGTACAACCGATTAAGCTATCAAAGCTCGCTACCCTTCGTATAAGCATACTTGCAAATTCCATGAACTAAAATATACAAATTTAAACTAAAATAATACTTAAAAAGAGCAGCACACGTCATAAATTCGCATGAACATACAATATCTTGTAAAGTAGCTTGTTCAAAAGCGTATCTACATTGCATATATTAACATAGTTGTTTACACAGAAATAACCTTTATGTTCGCAGACATAAATGTTATAATTACACGCAAGCGTATAACAAGGCGAGCTCCTTGAAAGCAAGCATATACTTTACTCAGTTCACCGGTTCTTTTAATTTCTAACGAGATACGGGAAAGTTAGACTCCAGAGATTTTAATGATAGGTAAATACACTTGAAACATATAAGTCATAACATGTTTAGGTTATCTAAGTCGTAAGTTGTGTAAGAATCCATAACAATATATCGAATTCTACTTTAACTTCACAATTAACTACACACACACTTTAAAAACATCATAAAAAAGGCTAATACAGAAAGCCTACTATATTATTGAGGATTACTTAGACGATAAGGATGCATGAATATAGCTACTCTTCGACCCTGTACAAGACATTAATAACTATAATATGTAACAAATAATATGAGTATGAGTATGAGTATATAAGAGGAAGTATGAAAGTTGCGCCCATTATAGAAAAGATGAGAGGTGCAAGATTGGGATGGTATGGACATGTAATAAGGAGAGTCAAAAATCAATCAATCATCAAAAAGTCATCAATCATCATCAATCATCATCAAACGAGTGTTGGATATGAATGTGGATTGATATGTGACTAGAGGGAGGCTTAAAAAGAGATGGTTGGAATGTGTGAAGTATGACATGCATATAAAAGGAGTAGCGCCAGAGTTGACGAAAAATAATAAGAGTTATTCTTTGAAAAGAGCAACTGTCGATTTTCTTGCTGGCTCTTCTTGATAGGAACAGCTTTCCGAACCAGCATTAGATGTTGACGATTCAAAAGCACTTGTTGACAAGTTTACTTGAATAAAAAATATTTTGAATTTGAATTTGAATATGCCGTTAAATAGTACAATGAGATGTTAGTTATATAACCTTCATAAAGCCGCGCAAATTTTAGTATCACCTATACTTGCGTATCGTCTTATTGACCGAAAGTTTGACACCTTATTTAATATTTTTTTCCTTATAAATAAATAGATAAATTTAATGCAATCAAATTATAAAAAGTAATGCAATGCAAGCACTTTATTATCAACTATCAAACTGACTATAAGTCTTTTCTGAAACAGTCGTCAGGACTTTTTTAAAGTAGATATTATAAAAACAAATAATTTTATTCTTTTAAAAAACATAAGTGAACATTTACATATTAAAAATTTACATTTACATATTAATTATTACAATTCGTTTTACGTGATTTGGTCTGAGATGATTTGAGGCAAAAGCTTTTATGACCCGCATCGGTCTCACAAATCGATTGACGTCAAATACACCGACATTCGCACAAACGCATTGTGTGTACTAAAGCGAATTTAGCAACAAATCCGGTATCTAGCAAAAAACTAGTTCGCGAGCGTTTTGGAAAATAAATAAATTTGAAAACGTGTTGCGTCGGTCTCACAGACCAACGCGCGGGTATAGGAAGGTATTGAACCTTGGGTGTACTTTATCTCTATTAAGAGAAAATGTAGATCGCAATTTAAAAGTTATAACTACCAAAGTTGTGTGTATTGAAGTCTGTTCCTATTTACGGTACCTTGGCTCGATTTTCCAGAAGGATAGTGAAAATGATCGAGATGTGAGAAAAATAATGAATGCAGGATGATGAAAGTGGCGAGAGGTCTTGATCTGAGATTAACACTGTATATTTATATACAAGACACATACATATAATACATACATGAATATACTCGCACTAATACTAATGTACCAAGGAAACATTACACTGTCTCAAACGCACACACGTCAGTGACATGAGAGCTGATGATATATTATTGAGGTGATTAGTCTATATTAATATAATACAAGTACGCAATGGAAGATTATTGAATGACGAAAATGCTTAGATTAGAATATCTTTTCCAGCTTCAAACAAAACTGCGGTTAAATAATGACAATTTAAGATGTTTAAAAGATTGACCGTCGAGTTTCTTTCTGGTTTTTCTCGATAAGAGCAATATTTCGAACCAGAGGTAGCTTTATTAAATCTAATTGGTTCTTGACGATTTAAAAGTGCTTGTAACTTACTTCAATATAGATGATTTTGATTTCAATTGATTTGATCACAGAAAGTCCACATTCCTGCTAAATAAGATACCACTTCAAAAAATTCATATTAATAAATTTAGTCTCATATATTTTTTTATATCTCTTACCGATAGATGTCTGCGATCCATTTGTTAAACCTTTTTATGATGCCTTCAGTGATATTAATGGCGTAAAACGTTACCGATAACATCTTCGTGAACTTTGCTATCATCGCAATAATGTCGAGTGACATTCGCATGAATAGGCCTATCGGCGAAACGACCGTAACTTTCTAGCGATAAATAGCGATATATTGGGACGATGCGAGGTCGAATATTCTCGAATAGTGTGTAAATATATGGAATTGGAAATAGTCAAATGACATTTTTTGTTAGTCCTAGTTGTTCAGCAGCAGCGAAAATGGGATTTGCAATCTTCTATCTATACTTATTATAAAACAAAGTCCGCAACGTTCTGTATGTATGTAATCGATTTTCTCAGAATCTACTGAGCAGATTTTTGTACGTTTTTACTAAAATGTAGTGCAATTACTCCGAAAGGATTAAGTTAACGGTACATAACGGTTTTATGTAATTTGAGTTGAAGAGGTCGTTCTACAATAATTTTTAGTGGGGGTCGATTGTAGTTTAGAGGGGGGAATAGTTATAAAAAGCGGTGTAGGATATCAGGGAGTCAGTCTCCTGCCGAAACTCATGCGACTATTACATGCTAAACGCTAATTTTCACGCGGGCGAAGCCACACGTATAGGTAGTTAATAATAGCTGAAAATAAATATATGGGACACACGAGGCCGTCCAATCTCAAAGTAAGTGACTAACTTGTGTCATGGGGGACAGACAATTGGGAAAAAAATATGCTTAAATAATTTAAATTACATACTTAAATGCAAATATATAACCAGGCTCCAAGAACCAAGACATTGTTTTTAGAATATGCTGGTCCTTACCGGAAATGAAACCGGGACCACCGGATCTGAAAACAGAATTACTGCCAGCTGTGCCAACGAGCCAGTCATTTCTGTAAGAAACTGATAAAATAGCGGAGTTGTATGAATTAAAGTTTCGTTTTTAACCTTGACTCAATTCACATGTTAGGTGTCATGTCGTTTAGGTCACGTTTGATATTTTTGTGATTTAGTGGGGTTTGCAATAAGTGATTAAAACTTAGACTCAATATAACTCTTAGGGTCCATATCGTCGTGGTTGATATTAATTTAGTTTATTGTGGTTCACAATTGTGTGAGATATTTTTTAAACACCGAATTGGTGAGAGTTGAAATAAAATTTTATTCTAAACATTGATTCAATACGACTATTAGATGCCCTGTTATTTAGATTGTGGTTCTTGATGATATCAGTCGCATCTGACTGCTGTTTTGTTATTAATTGTGAAGGTCCATCCCCATCCACATTATTTTATTTATTCTTTTCAGATTCACGCTAAAATTACTCTATAACTTTTAATAATAATAAAATTCTGACAAACAGTTAACTGAATTGGTAACTGAATTGGTAATTTTATTTAAAATTGATTGCGGAATTTAATTATAGCATCTTATACTCAAAATCATAAACGACTTATAGTACACAGCAATAAATAATGCACATCGAGGTTCAGAGAGAGAAATCGGCTAGATTCTGCTTCAAAGAGCATTGTCTCTGTCGCACAGACTGACCCGTGTGTGACAGTGACGGCGCTCAACGAATCTAAGTTCGATCTAAGTTCTCGATGTGCATTATTTGTTGCTCGGTACTATACGTACTTTTGCAAGGTGCAAAACAGGAACTGCAAGCTTATGTCGGTTCCTAATTTATCTATGATATCGTTTTTTGTTTCGTCATTCTTTAAGGTTAAAAATAATCAGTCAAATTTATGAAGCCATCAATTGAATTTTATAATGTTTTCATTTCCTCTCACGCTATATATATATATATATATATAAATCGTATAACACTTTATTTAATAAAAAAAAGCCAAGGGTTTCTAATATATACATGAATTATGGACATATGGGAGTAATGTTGAAAAAATGAAATTGAATTTGGAAAAGCACTTATTCTAAAAGCAACAATTACCCGAAAGCCCTTTTGTCTGGGTACAGAGAATATATACAGCTTTATTGACTTTTGAAAGGCCCAAAAGTCTTGCGTAGGAATGGATATATACTATTATATATAATATTATATAGGACAAGCTATACACGCAACTTTGTTCGCGTCAACTATAATATTAAAATATAGAATTCATAGAATTACGCGTTAATTTACGGAGATCCATAATACAAAAGTATATAAAATTATTTTTCTATAATCCGCGATGAAGTATATAGAAAATGTCCGTTTTCATATCTAATACATTCGAGTACAGGGTTCGATAGCAAAGCGATTTTGCTGTTTTGTCGTTTCTATCACCTGATGATGCTTCGGTTGCAAGACGAAACGATTGTTGAGTTTGTGATAGTGAATGTGTGTAGTGCTTGTGTATACTAGCTAGTTTATTATAATTCTTTTAAAGTAAATAATAAAACAACAAAAAAGAAGAAGTAAAAAAGAATAAAAATAAACGTCAAATGTTTATTTTTTGTAAAACTAAGTGCCGTGAAGAGACACTCGAGAGAAACACCAACTTGAAAGTGTTCTCAAAAACTTTAATCTAACATTTGTCAGAATAACACTTCGCGAGAATCCTAACGCGAAAAATGTTTCTTAACTTTTTCATTTAACACCCAACACTTCGTTTGTCAAAAAACTGAAACCTGGTTCAATTTACGAATTAGATTACTTTACTACTATTGCTTAACGCAATCAGTGATGGGTCAGCATTAAAAATATTATTTCACTAATTCCGCGATAAAAGAAATTGTATGTAAGTGATGCTAAATTATACAGTGTACTATCAGTTTTGATACCTGATATAAGTGGAGTCTATCTCGCGATGATGCTTCGGTTGCGAGGTGAAACGATTGTTGAGTTTGTGATAGTGAACGTGTGTGGTGCTTATATATTGTGGTGGTGGTGGTGGTTTGTGCATGTGTTTTTACGAATCCTGCACGTATTGGGTATGAAAAAACGAATATTCCACTATACATTTTGCACTATATATATTTTCTATTTACTTTATCGCGGATTATAGAAAAATAATTATATTATTACTTTTGTGTTGAAGATTACTTAGGAGATAAGAATGCGTGGACTTAGCTTCTCTTTGACCCTGTACAAGACAGTCATGATTAAATGTAACTAGTGATAAGAATTTTCGATGATTTTGTAGATGACTTAGCAAGAATCGAGAAAAAAACTAAGGTAAAACTTCCAGAAGATTTTATGGTAGGGTAGGCTTACCCAATTATACCGTGTGTAGAACAAATTTAAAAGCTAGTTGCTTTTCTAGTTAAATTTTTATAAACAATAAAGGCTCGACGAACGAAAATAAAAAAAAACCTTTTTCAGTATAATTATATACTTGAATAAGTTAACAAAAAGGCAACATTAAAAAAGAGATCTGGATTGTCACATTTCTTTTTACTCACACGGAAGGGGTTCAGTGTAATTGTTGCTTTTAGGGTAAGTGCTTCGCCGAACTCAGTTCCGCTTTTAAATTCGGCTCCTATGTTTCTATAGCCTATGCACTAGGATATACACGTTATCCTGGCATAGTTTATTAAATTTCAAAACATAAAACGTATGAGTTTAAAAGAAGCTTTAAGTTTGCAGCTTGAAAAGTCTGGAACGATTTACCACCACCGTTATTAATACCTGTACAAAATAGAACTTCAATGCGATTCAAAATCACCGTAAAGGACTCTTTCGAGTAAACCTGGCGTAGTTGAAATGACTGATTAAGAGGCCAGTAGATGTTATAATTCTCCTCTGAGCTCGCTCGCTCTCTCTCACTCTCTCTCTCTGTCTCTCTCTATTTCCGAAACACCAGAAAAAGTTACAAGAACATTTATTTTTGATACGATAAAGGTAGGATTCCACCAAAATAGTGCGCAGCATATTTGTTTACAAAGATTGTGTACAAAGTTCTGGCACTGCACGTACTAAGCTGATATCGCGTTTAGCTTCTGTCTCCACCGGCAATGTTGTTTGTAACTTGTGTAAGCGCACAGTGAAGCACACATGTGCACGAAAATGTTCATTTAGGAATATTTTATGATCTTTATTATTATTTCACTTATTAATTATATACAAATATACAATATATCTTTAGAAATTTTCTATCATTCCTCCATTCCTCATTAAAGATGTGCGCGTACAAATAAATGCTTTCGATCCAGTAGCGGAAGCAAAACTGAGTTCGTGAACAACGAGCGCGTACGCGTGGACGCGAGTCCACGGCACAAATGTGCGTAGATGTGCGCGAACATTTTGAGAATATTCGCGCACTATTTGTTGATGTTTGCTTGAGAGAGTCGACCAGAGTAAAAGTTTGTGCCGCACACTGTACATTCACGGTGCTGCACAGTTCTGCACACTGGTGGAATTCCACCTCAAGGTTACAATGTATACACATTAACCATTAACACTTAATATTAATTCTAGTACTGCTATAATTATAGTTACAGGCGTATCAAGAATTTCTTTTCATCAGCAGCATCCACCAAATTAAAAGCTTCCATAGGTCAAAATTGAATAAAAAATTTGACAAAAAAGTCAAACTAAAAATATGCTAAGAAGTATAATAATAATAAAAGTGAAAAATCCAAGAAATATTGTTAGTATGTCAAATCAATAATTGTTATATTGTTATAGTATATAAAAAATAATATATAGGTAACAGGTAATTAGACTGACACGTCACAAGTGTCCCTACATGTATATTTTATTCTTAAAGCTCTTAAAAGTATCATGAAAGATGTCAAAATCAACAATGATAGAAAATATACGCAACCTAAATCAACTCTGCCCAAACTGCAGTCACAAAATTTACCAAGTACTTAAAACTCACCACTTTTTACCATGCTTTATATAATCTTACAATAATACAGAAGATTTTATCTTTATTGAACTCAAACATCGGTCTACAAAAGTTTCCTGAAAACCTTTCAAATATAGTGAAGACATAGACCGTTCGGGAAATGGAATTGATTTTCGCGGTTGGCACTAAAAGTTTTTTGGTTAGATACCTCGTGTAGTTCAGTCGGACAATGGAGCACAAAGAATATTTTTCATTGATCGCCTTACGGATTTCTGGAAATGGCTGAAATCTTCTAATTTATTGAGAAAAAATTGTAACCAATAGTCATGTTGGTGATAATCAGTGGTTTTTATACATACATTATGGTTTCAATAACTTTGCAACCTGATCGTTTGTTGTTACCAATTCAGTTAACTGTTTGTCAGAATTTTATTATTATTAAAAGTTATAGAGTAATTTTAGCGTGAATCTGAAAAGAATAAATAAAATAATGTGGATGGGGATGGACCTTCACAATTAATAACAAAACAGCAGTCAGATGCGACTGATATCATCAAGAACCACAATCTAAATAACAGGGCATCTAATAGTCGTATTGAATCAATGTTTAGAATAAAATTTTATTTCAACTTTAATGATAAATTGCAAATTCCATGAACTAAAATATACAATTTTATACTAAAATAATACTTAAAAAGAGCAGCACACGTCATAAATTCGCATGAACATACAATATCTTGTAAAGTAGCTTGTTCAAAAGCGTATCTACATTGCATATATTAACATAGTTGTTTATACAGAAATAACCTTTATGTTTGCAGACATAAATGTTATAATTACACGCAAGCGTATAACAAGGCGAGCTCCTTGAAAGCAAGCATATACTTTACTCAGTTCACCGGTTCTTTTAATTTCTAACGAGATACGGGAAAGTTAGACTCCAGAGATTTTAATGATAGGTAAATACACTTGAAACATATAAGTCATAACATGTTTAGGTTATCTAAGTCGTAAGTTGTGTAAGAATCCATAACAATATACCGAATTCTACTTTAACTTCACCATTAACTACACACACACTTTAAAAACATCATAAAAAAGGATAATACAGAAAGTCTACTATACTATTGAGGATTACTTAGACGATAAGGATGCGTGAATATAGCTACTCTTCGACCCTGTACAAGACATTAATAACTATAATATGTAACAAATAATATGAGTATGAGTATGAGTATATAAGAGGAAGTATGAAAGTTGCGCCCATTATAGAAAAGATGAGAGGTGCAAGATTAGGATGGTATGGACATGTAATAAGGAGAGTTGAAAATCATGTGACTAAACGAGTGTTGGATATGAATGTGGATGGATATGTGACTAGAGGGAGGCTTAAAAAGAGATGGTTGGAATGTGTGAAGTATGACATGCATATAAAAGGAGTAGCGCCAGAGTTGACGAAAAATAATAAGAGTTATTCTTTGAAAAGAGCATCTGTCGATTTTCTTGCTGGCTCTTCTTGATAGGAACAGCTTTCCGAACCAGCATTAGATGTTGACGATTCAAAAGCACTTGTTGACAAGTTTACTTGAATAAAAAATATTTTGAATTTGAATTTGAATATGCCGTTAAATAGTACAATGAGATGTTAGTTATTAAACCTTCATAAAGCCGCGCAAATTTTAGTATCACCTATACTTGCGTATCGTCTTATTGACCGAAAGTTTGACACCTTATTTAATATTTTTTTCCTTATAAATAAATAGATAAATTTAATTCAATAAAATTATAAAAAATAATGCAATGCAAGCACTTTATTATCAACTATCAAACTGACTATAAATCTTTTCTGAAACAGTCGTCAGGACTTTTTTAAAGTAGATATTACAAAAACAAATAATTTTATTCTTTTAAAAAACATAAGTGAACATTTACATATTAAAAACAAACATTTCTTTTACGATATATATACATCTTTTAATTATTACAATTCGTTTTACGTGATTTGGTCTGAGATGATTTGAGGCAAAAGCTTTTATGACCCGCATCGGTCTCACAAATCGATTGACGTTAAATACACCGACATTCGCACAATCGCATTGTGTGTACTAAAGCGAATTTAGCAACAAATCCGGTATCTAGCAAAAAGCTAGTTCGCGAGCGTTTTGGAAAAATAAATAAATTTGAAAACGTGTTGCGTCGGTCTCACAGAGCAACGCGCGGGTATAGGAAGGTATTGAACCTTGGGTGTACTTTATCTCTATTAAGAGAAAATGTAGATCGCAATTTAAAAGTTATAACTACCAAAGTTGTGTGTATTGAAGTCTGTTCCTATTTACGGTACCTTGGCTCGGTTTTCCAGAAGGATAGTGAAAATGATCGAGATGTGAGAAAAATAATGAATGCAGGATGAGGAAAGTGGCGAGAGGTCTTGATCTGTGATTAACACTGTATATTTATATACAAGACACATACATATAATACATACATGAATATACTCGCACTAATACTAATGTACCAAGGAAACATTACACTGTCTCAAACCCACACACGTCATAACATGAGAGCTGATGATATATTATTGAGGTGATTAGTCTATATTAATATAATACAAGTACGCAATGGAAGATTATTGAATGACTAAAATGCTTAGATTAGAATATTTTTTCCAGCTTCAAACAAGACTGCGGTTAAATAATGACAATTTAAGATGTTTAAAAGATTGACCGTCGAGTTTCTTTCTGGTTTTTCTCGATAAGAGCAATATTCCGAACCATTGGTAGCTTTATTAAATCTAATTGGTTCTTGACGATTTAAAAGTGCTTGTAAAAAGCTTACTTCAATATAGATGATTTTGATTTCAATTGATTTGATCACAGAAAGTCCACATCTCTGCTAAATAAGTTACCACTTCAAAAAATTCATATTAATAAATTTACTCTCATATATTTTTTTATATCTCTTACCGATAGATGTCTGCGATCCATTTGTTAAACCTTTTTATTATGCCTTCAGTGATATTAATGGCGTAAAACGTTACCGATAACATCTTCGTGAACTTTGCTATCATCGCAATAATGTCGAGTGACATTCGCATGAATAGGCCTATCGGCGAAACGACCATAACTTTCTAGCGATAAATAGCGATATATTGGGACGATGCGAGGTCGAATATTCTCGAATAGTCTCTAAATTTATGGAATTGGAAATAGTCAAATGACATTTTTTGTTAGTCCTAGTTGTTCAGCAGCAGCGAAAATGGGGTTTGCAATCTTCTATCTATACTTATTATAAAACAAAATCCGCAACGTTCTGTATGTATGTAATCGATTTTCTCAGAATCTACTGAGCAGATTTTTGTACGTTTTTACTAAAATGTAGTGCAATTCCTCCGAAAGGATTTAGTTACATGACGGTTTTATGTAATTTGAGTTGAAGAGGTCGTTCTACAATAATTTTTAGTGGGGGTCGATTGTAGTTTAGAGGGGAGAATAGTTATAAAAAGCGGTGTAGGATATCAGGGAGTCAGTCTCCTGCCGAAACTCGAGCGACTATTACATGCTAAACACTAATTTTCACGCGGGCGAAGCCACACGTATAGGTAGTTAAAAAAGAGGCCGTCCAATACCAAAGTAAGTGACTAACTTGTGTCATGGGGGACAGACAATTGGGAAAAAAATATGCTTAAATAATTTAAATTACATACTTAAATGCAAATATATAACCAGGCTCCAAGAACCAAGACATTGTTTTTAGAATATGCTGGTCCTTACCGGAAATGAAACCGGGACCACCGGATCTGAAAACAGAATTACTGCCAGCTGTGCCAACGAGCCAGTCATTTCTGTAAGAAACTGATAAAATAGCGGAGTTGTATGAATTAAAGTTTCGTTTTTAACCTTGACTCAATTCACATGTTAGGTGTCATGTCGTTTAGGTCACGTTTGATATTTTTGTGGTTTAGTGGGGTTTGCAATTGTGTAAGATAAGTGATTAAAACTTAGACTCAATATAACTCTTAGGTTCCATATCGTCGTGGTTGATATTAATTTAGTTTATTGTGGTTCGCAATTGTGTGAGATATTTTTTAAACACCGAATTGGTGAGAGTTGAAATAAAATTTTATTCTAAACATTTCAATACGACTATTAGATGCCCTGTTATTTAAATTGTGGTTCTTGATGATATCAGTCGCATCTTACTGATGTTTTGTTATTGATTGTGAAGGTCCATCCCCATCCACATTATTTTATTTATTCTTTTCAGATTCACGCTAAAATTACTTTATAATTTTTAATAATAATTAAATTCTGACAAACTGATAACTGAATTAGTAACAACAAAAGATCAGGTTGCAAAGTTATTGAAACCATAATGTATGTATAAAAACCACTGATTATCACCAACATGACTATTGGTTACAATTTTTTCTCAATAAATTAGAAGATTTCAGCCATTTCCAGAAATCCGTAAGGCGATCAATGAAAAATATTCTTTGTGCTCCATTGTCCGACTGAACTACACGAGGTATCTAACCAAAAAACTTTCAGTGCCAACCGCGAAAATCAATTCCATTTCCCGAACGGTCTATGTCTTCACTATATTTGAAAGGTTTTCAGGAAACTTTTGTAGACCGATGTTTGAGTTCAATAAAGATAAAATCTTCTGTATTATTGTAAGATTATATAAAGCATGGTAAAAAGTGGTGAGTTTTAAGTACTTGGTAAATTTTGTGACTGCAGTTTGGGCAGAGTTGATTTAGGTTGCGTTATTTTCTATCGTTGTTGATTTTGACATCTTTCATGATACTTTTAAGAGCTTTAAGAATAAAATTTACATGTACGGACACTTGTGACGTCAGTCTAATTACCTGTTACCTATATTATTTTTTATTGTTATTATTTTTATTAATACTATAACAATATAACAATTACTGATTTGACATACTAACAATATTTATTGGAATTTTTATGCAATTATCACTTTTATTATTATTGTACTTCTTAACATATTTTTAGTTTTGACTTTTTTGTCAATTTTTTTATTAAATTTTGACCCATGGAAGCTTTTAATTTGATGGATAATGTAATTGTAACATATGTAAATTTTTTTAGTGAAAAGAAATGATGAATACGCCTGTTACTGATAATTATAGCAGTACTAGAATTAATATTAAGTGTTAATGGTTAATGTGTATACATTGTAACCTTGAGGTGGAATTGCACCAGTGTGCAGAACTGTGCAGCACCGTGAATGTACAGTGTGCGGCACAAACGTTTACTCTGGTCGACTCTCTCAAGCAAACATCAACAAATTGTGCGCGAATATTCTCAAAATGTTCGCGCACATCTATGCACATTTGTGCGCGTACACTTGAAACCGTGGACTCGCGTCCACGCGTACGCACTCGTTGTTCACGAACTCAGTTTTGCTTCCGCTACTGGATCGAAAGCATTTATTTGTACGCGCACATCTTTAATGAGGAATGGAGGAATGATAGAAAATTTCTTAAGATATATTGCAAATTTGTATATAATTAATAAGTGAAATAATAATAATAAAGATTATAAAATATACCTAAATGAACATGTTCGTGCACACGTGTGTTCACTGTGCGCTTACACAAGTTACACACAACATTGTCGGTGGAGACAGAAGCTAAACGCGATAACAGCTTAGTACGTGCAGTGCGAGAACTTATTACACAATCTTCTTAATTTCGGTGGAATCCTACCTTTAGCGTATCAAATAAATGTTCTTGTAACTTTTACAGGTGTTTGGGAAATAGAGAGAGACAGAGAGAGACAGAGACAGAGAGAGTAAGAGAGAGAGAGCGAGTGAGCTCAGAGGAGAATTATAACATCTACGGGCCTCTTAATCAGTCATTTCAACTACGTCAGATTCACTCGAAAGAGTCCTTTACGGTGATTTTGAATCGCATTGAAGTTCTATTTTGTAGTTTTGTATTTTCTGTGCCAGGATAACGTGTATATCCTAGTGCATAGGCTATATAGACATGGGAACCGAATTTTAAAGCGGAACTGAGTTCGGCGAAGCACTTACCCTAAAAGCAACAATTACACTGAACCCCTTCCGTGTGAGTAAAGAGAAATGTGACAATCCAGATCTCTTTTTTAATGTTGCCTTTTTGTTAAATTATTCAAGTATATAATTATACTGAAAAAGGTTTTTTTTTATTTTCGTTCGTTGAGCCTTTATTGTTTATAAAAATTTAACTAGAAAAGCAACTAGCTTTTAAATTTGTTCTACACACGATATAATTGAGTAAGCCTACCCTACCATAAAATCTTCTGGAAGTTTAGCCTTAGTTTTTTTCTCGATTCTTGCTAAGTCATCTACAAAATCAGCGAAAATTCTTATCACTAGTTACATTTAATCATGACTGTCTTGTACAGGGTCAAAGAGAAGCTAAGTCCACGCATTCTTATCTCCTAAGTAATCTTCAACACAAAAGTAATAATATAATTATTTTTCTATAATCCGCGATAAAGTAAATAGAAAATATATATAGTGCAAAATGTATAGTGGAATATTCGTTTTTTCATACCTAATACGTGCAGGATTCGTAAAAACCCATGCACAAACCTCCACCACCACCACCACAATATATAAGCATACACACACGTTCACTATCACAAACTCAACAATCGTTTCGCCTCGCAACCGAAGCATCATCGCGAGATAGACTCCACGACAAAATCGCACAGCATTTAAATGCAAACATTTTTTGTGCAGTAATAAATATTAAGTTAATTTTTAG
The DNA here is from genome assembly GCA_947086505.1 of Morpho deidamia. Classification (NCBI taxonomy): domain Eukaryota; kingdom Metazoa; phylum Arthropoda; class Insecta; order Lepidoptera; family Nymphalidae; genus Morpho; species Morpho deidamia. The sequence goes on from CAMTZC010000024.1 coordinate 18,637,186, forward strand.
AATTTGACGTTACTTTTCGTAGCTTATATCAGGTATCAAAACTGATAGTACACTGTATAATTTAGCATCACTTACATACAATTTCTTTTATCGCGGAATTAGTAAAATAATATTTTTAATGCTGACCCATCACTGATTGCGTTAAGCAATAGTAGTAAAGTAATCTAATTCGTAAATTGAACCAGGTTTCAGTTTTTTCACAAACGAAGTGTTGGGTGTTAAATGAAAAAGTTAAGAAACATTTTTCGCATTAGGATTCTCGCGAAGTGTTATTCTAACAAATGTTAGATTAAAGTTTTTGAGAACACTTTCAAGTTGGTGTTTCTCTCGAGTGTCTCTTCACGGCACTTAGTTTTACAAAAAATAAACATTTGACGTTTATTTTTATTCTTTTTTACTTCTTCTTTTTTGTTGTTTTATTATTTACTTTAAAAGAATTATAATAAACTAGCTAGTATACACAAGCACTACACACATTCACTATCACAAACTCAACAATCGTTTCGTCTTGCAACCGAAGCATCATTAGGTGATAGAAACGACAAAACAGCAAAATCGCTTTGCTATCGAACCCTGTACTCGAATGTATCAGATATGAAAACGGACATTTTCTATATACTTCATCGCGGATTATAGCAAAATAGTTTTATATACTTTTGTATTATGGATCTCCGTAAATTAACGCGTAATTCTATGAATTCGATATTTTAATATTATAGTTGACGCGAACAAAGTTGCGTGTATAGCTTGTCCTAGTATATATCCATTCCTACGCAAGACTTTTGGGCCTTTCAAAAGTCAATAAAGCTGTATATATTCTCTGTACCCAGACAAAAGGGCTTTCGGGTAATTGTTGCTTTTAGAATAAGTGCTTTTCCAAATTCAATTTCATTTTTTCAACATTACTCCCATATGTCCATAATTCATGTATATATTAGAAACCCTTGGCTTTTTTTTATTAAATAAAGTGTTATACGATTTTTTTATCTGATAGCGTAAGAGGAAATGAAAACTGTATCATTATAAAATTCAATTGATGGCTTCATAAATTTGACTGATTATTTTTAACCTTAAAGAATGACGAAACAATAAACGATATCATAGATAAATTAGGAACCGACATAAGCTTGCAGTTCCTGTTTTGCACCTTGCAAAAGTACGTATAGTACCGAGCAACAAATAATGCACATCGAGAACTTAGATCGAAGCCGGCCAATTGGGTTTCGTTGAGCGCCGTCACTGTCACACACGGGTCAGTCTGTGCGACAGAGACAATGCTCTTTGAAGCAGAATCTAGCCGATTTCTCTCTCTGAACCTCGATGTGCATTATTTATTGCCGTGTACTATAAGTCGTTTATGATTTTGAGTATAAGATGCTATAATTAAATTCCGCAATCAATTTTAACTTTGCCATTACAGCAGTTTAAAAATCCTGTTAAAAAGAGATTGATACAGAAAGCCAACTACTGTACTGTTTAGGATTACTTAGATGATAAAAATGCGTGGATATAGGTACTCTTTGACCCTGCACAAGACAGTAATGATGTAATTAGTAAAAAAAATAGGTTTTGATAAGAGCAACCGCCGAGTTTTGTTCTGGTTCTTCCTTGGTAGGAACAGCTTTTCGAACCAGCAGTAGAATTGACGATGTAAAAGCTTGTTTACAAGTTGACGTAAACAACGTAGTCGAAACCCGCAAGGCTTCAACTAATTCAGTATAACTATGAGTATTCAGTATAACTAACTATTTTGAGTTGAGTAAACTTTGACTCGAAATAAATTCTATCAAAAGACCTTGCCAGTATATAACATTAGCTTAGACGTTGCGTAATGTTTTCCAGATAGTTCCCTGGCTCAAGGCCAAAGATTCGACCCTTCTAAATTGGCACGATTCTTTCCTAAGCGTAGGGAGCAATAAAGTCTTCATAAAATTGCGTAGGAATTTCAGTCCGGGTTTCGCAGAATGTGGCAATATGCGTATTATTAGGAAAGCTTCACTTCGACTTTTTTCTTTATTAGTAAAAGTTTTCAATTGTTTTTTTTTATTGTTTAACCTCTGAGGTCGCTACCACTTTGAATGAACAATTTTGCAAATACCCATAACCTATTTGATTATTAGATGCTCGGTCATCTAGTACGAGCGTGATATTGCATATTATATTAATAAGAAAAATAGCAGTTTTGTCTAGACTTTGAGACATCGTGTTTTGTTACAGACCGGTATACTGTTAAGTTAAGCTATATCTACAGGCACTTTTGTAACATAACTTTTGTTAATGTCGGGAACAAGCTTTTTTCTAAATTAACTTTAAACTTTTTATCAAAAATAATATTTCGAATCAAATCAAATAAAAAATTTATATATTTCGAATAAGTTCTTTCAAACACTGTTTAATCGCCAAGGGTCAGTATGATTAATGAAGCTACAACTGGACCAAGAACCAGTGAGAAACACGGCGGTCAATCTTTAGAAAAAATTCAATTTTACATTATCAATTCGCAGTCTTGTATGAAGCTGAAAGAATTTTCAAATCCAGGCATTTTTATCATCGAAATAATCTTTAATTTTGTAATATTCTTTACGTATACGCCTATTTCTTACTAAATTTAAACTTTCTGTAGGCTTATCAAGTGGATTGTTGTATTGTTCGCACAATAATTTATTTAAAAAGAGCCATACGTGGCATCTACAATTTAAGTCCGCGTGATTCCCTACGAGAGAAGTTTAAGGAAATAGGTATTCTTACATTTGCTTCACAATATATTTTAAACAATGTAATTTTTGTACATAAAAATATAAAGAATTATAAAACGATGGGTGATGTATATAATAGACAAAGTAGGAACCGAAATAGCCTTGCGACTCCTGCTTTGCGCCTAGCAAAAGTACGTAAATCGTTTGTGGGTATGGGTATAAGATTCTATGATAAAATTCCGAAATCAATTTTGGCCATGCCATTACAGCAGTTTAAAACCACTGTTAAAAAGAGGCTGATACAGAAAGCCTACTATACTGTTGAAGATTACTTAGAAGATAAGGATGTGTGGATATAGGTGCACCTCTACCCTGTACAAGACAGTAATAAATAAATGTAACTAGTTCTAAGATTTATATTTTAAAAAGAGCAACCGCCGAGTTTCTTGCTGGCTCTTCTCGGTAGGAACAGCTTTCCGAACCAGCAGTAAAGTTGACGATTTAAAAGCACTTGTTTACAAGTTTACTTGAATAAAGAATATTTTGAATTTGAATTTGAATTTACTACCTAAGTTAATTTCTTATTTGACTGCGTAAAGGCAATTTCTTATAAAGCTTTAAGTGAACGGTCAAGATCAAGAGATTACTTTGTTTCTCGGAACCTTGTTGAGGTATACCTTTGACGTCTTGTGATGTTCGCGCCCTAATCCACTAAGAAGATCAGATCAAAGGAAGAACCCAGTTGAGTTGTTCCGCTTTGATGCCTCGAATCCTGTGTTTACGTGTCCTTCACATATAATTTATGACGCCTCCGCGCGACGAATAAAAATGAAATATTTTGTGTGGTTTCCTCCGTGATAACGGTCAAGTTATGAGCGGAAAGCGTTTTGTCTGTCTCTTGTGTCTTTTTGGATACCAAGAGTATCTATATCTATACTTATTATAAAACAAGGCCCCAAAAAGCTGTCTGTCTGCATGTAATCGATTTTCTTAAAATCTACTGAACGGATTTTTGTACAGTTTTTACCAAAAGATACATACCTCCGGATTTTTAATAAATAGTTATATAACGGTTTTATGTAAATTGTGTTTAAGAGATTGCGCAGATGTTAAAAAACTTGCTTGCTGGGAGCTTTAGTCGCGTGTGCTCCGTAAACCCGCAGAAATACGCTAAAGCATTGTAGATCTACAAAAATACTACAAAAAAGTCGCGATAGCATGTCTCTATCTCTAATGGTTAATTCATATTTTATGGTTAAATTCTGAATTATGGAAAAAAAATTGTGAAATTTATTTATTTATAGATTGGGCGGGCGTAGCCGCTGGCACAGCTAGTTTATCATAAAACCCCTAAAGCTATCTGTCAATATGTGTTCAAAAATTTACTAAACGGATTTTTGTACACTTTTTACTAAAAGATAGTTCGACACTCCGGAAGGTTTAGGTTAAATTACGGTTTGATGTAAACTGAAGAGAAAAAACTCGCCTGCTGGAAGCTTTAGTCGATTGCGCCGCGCAAACCAACATAAGATACACTAAAGTAATGCATAAGAGAATTGTAAATCTACAACAATACAATGAAAAAATGACAGCATGTCTCTATTTCTTATGACTAAATCACAATAACTACTTTTATGTTCAACATTGTCACTGATTTCCACGCGGACAAAGCCGTAGGCATAGCTTATATTTTATAAAAAGCGGTAGCAATAATATATGATATTTTCATACTAAAAGAAAATATAGACGATATTATTTTCGTATATAATTTTCACGTTAATCTTTCTTAAGTTAGACCAAACAAAATGTAAATGTTTCGGCGCGGACTTAGAGAATTTGTATTCCCAAACGAAAATGGTAACAAGGTGCGTCAGGCAACATAAATGTAAAGTATAGTTTAACATTGAAATTATAAATCGTATGATAAAATACAGTATCATCCTAAAAATAATTTTGAACGCAAATACAGTGATTAGACATGAGATATCCGACTGAGTAGAATATATCACCCTCGTTTCTTACCGAGATATTGTAAATACGACTAAGGTAAATCGACGTCAGGCAGGCGACCGGTCGTAAAATACATAGCCAAATCAAGTGACAATGTGTTTGTAACATGTTGTGCCATCCCCACTTAGTGTGGGATAAGGGTAGCAGGATGATGATTTATCACTATCTCCTTAAGTTCTGTACGTAATACATATTGAGGAAAATAAACAAAATCATTATATGGTTACACAAACTCACACATGACCATATGCATGAGAAGCGCGTGCATATGCACGAGCACACTTCCAAACTCGACGAACGAATGCAAAGCAACGTGGAATCTATCTCCTAACGATGCTTCGGTCACGGGGTAGTCGTTGAAATTGTGTTAATGAATATTTGCAGCACTAGTGTAGTGTGTTAGTGGTGGTTTTATTGTCAAATTTGCGGTCACTAATCTTGTATACATAAGGTATGAGAACGGATTGTTCTACACTTGGTATTACATAAATTTTCTTAACAAACACAAATTTGTTAAAAATAAACCGTTGCCTCACTTAGCTGCAAAAATGGGAAAAATAACGGTATCGTAAGTTAATTCCAGAAAGTGGAGTATTTTATCGGCGTACCTGTTTCACCGCCTCCAAAAATTGGAAGCGACCGTTCCAGATGCCATTACAATATTTTCCCGCCGAAATAGTGAAGATCTAATGCCAACGATTCGCGAGGGTAAACCGAAAAAGACGTGAAAATAGCTTTTGGTGCTGTAACTTAAAACGAATGTTTTTATTGTGAACGATATGGATACACCATATATAAAACTGTGATAAATTTATACAAGACTATCTGACCCGGCGAACTTCTTACCGCCTAACAGTCGATTCTTTAAAAAAAATTTACCACTTTTCTGCTATGCTAATGCCGTGTGGTATCCGGCTGAGTAGAATAGACCACCCTCATTTCTTACCGAGGTGTCGTAAAAGGCGACTAAGGTAAGTCGACCCGCCGTGTGGTATCCGGTTGAGTAGAATAGACCACCCTCTTTCTTCCTGGGGTCGTAAAATACGACTAAGATAAGTTGACGTCAGGCAGGCCGTAAAAAACGTAGTCAAATCATGTGATAACATTGTACTTGTCAAAGTACAAGTACTTGTAAGTTGTCAAACAGTATGGCGCGTTTAGTGTGTTGCTCCTGCAAATAAATTCAAGAATACTGAAATATCGTAAAATTTCGAGATAATGTGTTGAGTGATTAAAACTTTAACTTGTTCTTAAGATATTGTTCTAATTTTTACATCATAAATACAGTGTCTTATAACAATAACGAAGAAATTATGTAACGAAATATAGTGAGTTTTTTAGTGAGAAGGTAGTAATTATCCTTTCTTATAAGTGAACAAGTCGCGAAGCAGATTGTTTACATCAACTACCAACATCTTAAATAAACGTACAAAATCTTAGAACACAATTAAATATTTCTAGATATAGAAGATACTGGGCTTGCTGGTGTAACGGTTAGACCGCTCGACTAAGGTAGAGAGTTATAGGTTCCAATCTCTGTATTATATAGACTTTTAAATTTTTCTATTATTTCTACAACAATTAATTATTATGGCTAGTGATTCAAAAACTAACGTAAGTTGCAATGGTTGCCAAAAAACATTTACCTCAAATAAAAATTTAATAAAATGTGAAGCGTGCGATGATGTTTATCATAAGGCGTGTGTATTGGTACCAAGCGATACTTCACAAGATATAACTAAATCGTGGATATGTCCAGTCTGCCTGAGCGCCAAACGTAGAGGTGGTGACAATTCTGATACACCCGTTCGATCAACGTCATCAAAACAATTGGCGGATAATCAAAATATAACTCGCTCGAAAAATATTAAATGTAGCATCCAAGCGGATGACAGTACGTTAGCGCGTTTTGAGAGTATGCTTGACCACAAACTTGAAATTAAATTTGAGTCTTTAATTTCAACTTTAAAGTCTTCAATGAAGGAAGATATAGAGTCAATGATACAGAAAGAACTAAGAAACTTTATTAAAGATCTCAAAGATGACTTCACTAAAACGACAGATTTTTTGTCAGCGAACCAAAATGATATAAAACTTCAACTAACTTCTAAAGAAAAGGAAATATCTGAAATGTCTAAAAAAACCATTGAACTCGAAAATGAAGTCACATTGCTGAATAAACGAATCCTAATACTCGAAAAGCATTCCAGAAGCTTTAATTTAGAAATTCAACTAGTGCCGGAAAGAAAAAATGAGAATATTCTTCAAATTTTCAGAAGTTTATGTGAAGTAGTTGGTTGCCCCATAGCTGATACTGACATTAATGCGGCGAGAAGGGTAGCCAAATTTGATCCCAAGTCGAAGCGACCGCGGAATATTTTAATAAGTTTATCTTCTGTGCGTCATCGTGACACTATTCTATCAGCAGTTTATCGATATCACAAAGCACACGGGCCACTGACCTCTAATGTTGTCGGTGTCGGGGGAGACAACACCTCTGTGTATGTTGTGGAACATTTGTCCTTGGAAACCAAACAATTATTTGCGGCGGCTAGAAGAACAAAACAGCAAGAGTCGTACAAGTTCTGTTGGGTGAAAAACGGTAACGTCTATCTGAGAAAAAATGAAGAGAGTCGGGCAATACTTATTAAGGATTTAAACTCTCTTGGCCGCCTTTAGATTTAAGATTTTGGGTATTTCTATTTGGAACCTTAGTTAAAACTTATTTATGGAATTTTACTATCAGAATGTAAATGGCTTAAGGTGTAAAACAAAAGATTTTTATCTTAGCATTTTGAACTGCAATTATGATGTAATTTGTCTTACAGAGACCAACATTGATCCTGGAATATTCACTAAAGAATTATTTGATGATAGATACTTAGTCTTTCGTAGAGATCGTTGTTCTAGTAATAGCTTAAAAAAGAAGGGGGGGGTGTACTGATTGCAATAAAAAAACACCTTAGCGTTACGAGACAATCCTCTTGGGACAGTGGCTTTGAGGATCTTTGGGTCACAGTCGACATTGCTCTGAATGGTTCGTCTTTTTGTATTCATCTTTGTGTTTGCTATCTTCCTCCAGATTTAAACGCAACAAAACTTAACGATTTTTATAATAATTGCTGTAATATAATTGTAACACACATGGACATTAACAGTCATTTTTTGTTACTGGGTGATTTCAACACTCCCAATATTACATGGTGTATGAATACCCATAACAGTTCAATGACGCCTATTAATCCCGGGGATTCTAAAGCCACCTTACTAATGGATACTTTATCATTTTGTAATTTGCATCAATTTAATAGTGTATTTAATATAAATTCTAGGTTACTAGATTTAATTTTAACAACCACACCGGAAAATTTTATTAATAATGTTTCATCCGTTGATTCTTTAGTTAAAGTTGATAAGCACCATCCCCCATTACGAATAATCGTTAAGCCAACACCAGAAATATCAGTACTAAAAGGTAAAAAAGCCAAGTCTTACAATTTTCGGAAATGTGATATAGAAAAGATCATGTTAGAATTGAAAGACGTAAAATGGGAGGATAAATTAGAAGAGCTTACATTGGATGATTCTATTGACTGTTTTTATAAAACTCTGTATGAAATTATTTCCCGTAACACGCCTTTAAAGAAAGAATGTTCTACGTATCCTTTCTGGTTCAGTCAATCTTTAATTAAGTGCATTAAGGAGAAATCTAAGTTTCACTCTCGTTTCAAGAAATATCAAAATCATAGGGACTATGACACTTATAGCATGCTTAGGTCAAGAAGTAAAAAATTAATTAAAAAATGCTATAATAATTACATATGCGCCACTGAGGCTTCTTTACCTAACAATCCTCGTAAGTTCTTTAAATATGTTAATGCTAAAAAGTCAATTAATGCTATACCTACTAAAATGACATACAATGGTAAAATAGGAGTGAACGGCGAAGCAATATGTGGACTGTTTTCCGAATTCTTCAGTTCAGTCTATAATAAAACTTGTACACAAAATAATGTAAGCCCCGCACTGGAACATAGTAACAGCTCTTTATTATGTTCTGTACATATCAGCCGTGAAAACATAATCAAAAAAATTAAAAAACTTGATGCATTTAAGGGTGCGGGACCAGATGGTCTGCCACCACTTTTTGTTAAAACCTTTGGATATGAAATTTCAGTTCCTCTTTATATCTTATTTAATAAATCACTTAAAGTCAGTACTTTTCCAGGTTACTGGAAAAAAGCTCATATAGTTCCCATCTACAAAACAGGTGATAGGACTAAATGTGAAAATTATCGCCCAATAAGTATTTTGTCCTGCATTGCAAAAATCTTTGAATCTCTAATCTATGATGTTATTTACAGTCATATCAAATCATTGATCTGTGAAGAGCAGCATGGCTTTGTTAAAAATCGATCCACAATTAGTAATCTACTTATATTTAAGAACTATGTATGCAGTGCATTTGCTAAAACTCGCCAGGTAGATACTATATATACAGATTTCTCCAAAGCATTCGATCGGGTCAGTCACGAAGTGTTATATAAAAAATTAGCAACTTTCGGAATACATGGAGATCTATTGCGCTGGATTAAATCATACCTTTCTAAGCGTTCTCAAATTGTGACGCTAAAAGGATTTATATCATTACCATTTGAAGTTAAGTCAGGGGTCCCACAAGGGTCACACCTAGGTCCGCTATTTTTTATTATATTTGTAAATGACCTCATTAAAAACATCAAAAGCAATTGCTTAATGTTTGCTGATGATCTTAAGATCTTTAAGTCTATTAATAACATAAATGTCTGTCTAGAACTTCAAACTGATCTCGACGCTATTACGCGTTGGAGTCGTGATAATAGCTTAATGATAAATGAAAAGAAATGTTGTGTTATATCGTTTACAAATAGAAAACAAAAAATTGCTTTTGATTATAAGGTTCCATATAGTTACTTATGTCTTGCACAGGTTCGAAGAGTAGCAGGCATTTTAATCATCTAAGTAATTCTCAACAGTATAGTAGACTTTCATTATTGTGTTGCGATTGTATTCATTACAATTACTATTCTTTTATTTATCAGGCGCAGACATTTCTGTAAATGCGAAGTACATTTGCAAAACCTTTACAAATCTATACGAAACCTCTTACAACTATTTTAACCGCCGGTATCGCGTTGGCGAGTCGCCAGATCGCAAATCCTCTTTTCATCATTGATATTAAATCTTAAAATACGTGCTTCGACTTCGCCATTTTGTAAATAAGATAAATTTATCTTTATATATTAAATGTTGGTATCCGGCTCATTAGAATAAACCACCCTCATTTCTTACCGAGGTTTCGTAAAAGGCGACCAAGGTAAGTTGACCCACCGTGTGGAATCCGGTTGAGAAGAATAGACCACTCTCTTTCTTACCGAGGGGTCGTAAATTAAGACTAAGGTAAGTTGACGTCAGGCAGGCAGCCTGTTGTGAAATACGTAGCCAAATCATGTAACAACATGTTTTTAGCATGTTGTGCCGACCCACTTAGAGTGGGATAAGGGCAGGAGAATTATCATGATGATATTAAATGTCATTACAATGAATGTTTTTAAATATACTAGCTGTGTTTTTTTAATTTAACCATAATGCATATCCTGAAACATGAATATGTTGAATTATTGGAATATGTGTAACCAACTGGTCCGCATTAGAACAGCGTGGTTGGTCGAAAGCCCAACCCATCTCTTTAACTACACCTTTAGCCGTTAAAATAGAAAAGTGCATATTTTCACTTTGCTTGGCGTTTGTGGACTATGAGAAGGCCTTTGATTCGGTGGAAACATGGGCTGTGTTAAGGTCGCTCCAGAGATGCCGAATCGACTATCGGTACGTCCAAGTGTTGAAGTGTTTGTATGAAAACGCCACAATGTCTGTCCGTATCCAAGACAAAACTACGAGACCAATCCAAATGCGGCGAGGTGTGCGACAGGGAGATGTTATCTCCCCGAAGCTGTTTACCGCTGCATTGGAAGATGTCTTTAAGCTTTTGGATTGGAACGGATACGGCATCAACATCAACGGCGAGTACATCACTCACCTTAGATTTGCCGACGACATAGTCGTTATGGCAGGTTGTCTGGAGGACCTTAACACAATGCTCGACGACCTCAGCAGAGTATCTCAGCAGGTGGGCCTTAAAATGAACATGAGTAAGACAAAAATCATGTCCAACTCACATGTTCCGCTCCACCCGGTCATCGTTGAGAACTCTGCACTCGAAATTGTAGACGAGTACATATACCTGGGACATACGGTCCAGCTGGGTAGGTCCAATTTCGAGAAAGAGGTTAGTCGCCGAATCCAACTCGGATGGGCAGCGTTCGGGAAGCTACGCGAGATCTTTTCGTCCAAAATACCTCAGTGTCTGAAGACCAGGGTCTTCGAACAGTGCGTGTTGCCAGTGATGACCTACGGATCCGAAACGTGGTCGCTCACTATGGGCCTTATAAGAAAGCTCAGAGTCACTCAGCGGGCGATGGAGCGAGCTATGCTCGGAGTGTCTCTACGAGATCAAATCAGAAATTAGGAGATCCGTAGAAGAACTAAAGTCACCGACATAGCTCAGCGTGTCGCGAAGCTGAAGTGGCGCTGGGCGGGGCACATAGTGCGGAGGACCGATGGGCGCTGGGGTCTTAAGGTGCTGGAATGGCGACCCCGCACCGGAAAGCGCAGCGTCGGTAGACCCCCTACGAGGTGGACAGACGACCTCAAAAAGGTCGCAGGGAGCCACTGGATCCGGGCGGCGCAGGATCGTGTGGTGTGGCGATCCCATGAAGAGGCCTATATCTAGCAGTGGACATCCATCGGCTGACGAAGAAGAAGAAGAAGAAGATTAGCAAAAACAAACTGTCTTTAACAGATAAAAAAGTGCTTCAAACGAAAACAAGATTTACATCAACATCCGCTGGGTCAATCTAAAGATTATCTGAAAATTTCTTTCAAATCGGTCCAGCCATTTCTGAGTCTATAAAGGACATACAAAGATTTATATTTATATATAAGAAGATTAAAAAGAAAATCGATAGTGCGAAACAAAATACTTGTACTGCCATCTATTGCCATCAGCTAACAACTTTGACAATATAAATCGCGATAGAGTCAAGCCCGTTGTCGATAGGCCTGTTCAAACGAATGTCACTTCACATTATTGAGATGATAGCAAAGTTCACGAAGACATTATCGATAATGTTTGACGCCATAAATATCGATGAACGCGCCTTATCCAAGTTTACAAATGGATCATAGACACTTATAATGGAATTTAGCTTGTTGTTTAGCTGCCCTTATCCTACTCTATGTGGGGTCGGCACAACATATTACAAATATGTTGTCAGATAATTGGCTACGTATTTCATGACCGGCCGCCTGCCTGGCGTCAACTTACCTTAGAAATTAGGGTGGTCTATTCTACTCAACCGGATACCACACGGTGGGTCGACTTACCTTAGTCGCTTTTTACGACACCTCGGTAAGAAATGAGGTTGGTCTATTCTACGCTATTCCGGATACTACACGGCGGGACGTATTTAGTAGATTATGGTATCCAAAATAATCCATATTATCCATACTATCTGTACTAATATATTATAAAGCCGAAGAGTTTGTTTGATTGTTTGTTTGAACGCGCTAATCTCAGGAACTACTACACCGATTTGAAAAATTATTTAAGTTCATTTATCGAGGAAGGCCATAGGTTAGATAACATCACGCTAAGATGAATAGGAGACGAGCATAAATTAATAATATTGCGAAAACGGCAAAATTTTATGCTCTCCTTGCGTGCGCTAAGAAAACGGTGAAAGTTATTAAAAAATCATGTATTCCCCACCCAGAGGAGGACAGCAACTCTGATCCCAGAGTTGCTGTCCTCCTCTGGGTGGGGACCCCTCAAAAGAGAAGCCCCCCTCCGCTAACCGGTGCATCGGGAGCACCAGACACCGACCGCCTCGGGGACCTGTAGGCCAGGCGTCCGATTAACCCCGTTCGAAGCGCCCGAAAGGTCCCCTGTCAGGGCGGCAGACGATGGGCTTAGGCAAGTCGCTACACCCGGACTCGCCAGCAGCAGATTGGTCCAGAACATGAGATCCCGGAACCTCTCCGCCGCCTCCCTCCGCCATAGAGCAGAAGGAGGCCATCTCTACCCGCGGTCGCTCCCTGCCCACCGTGCCTGGAATCGCACGGTCGACAAGGAGAGACCGCTCCCTACCTGTGTCACGCTGCTGGACCGTGCAATTAGGATAGCCAGTCCGCAAGCAGAGGCAGCGCCTACACCTCGGCACCGCATTCGCGACACTCACCGAACACTCGCATCGGGCCACCAGCCGGACACTCACGCCGGGCCACCGTCCCCAGACACCCCCCGAACTACAACACGTCCGGAAAGCACCCGTGTCAGGTGGGAGGTAGGGGCCCCAACCCACCGGGTAATTTTTTATAGAGGTTGTCTTCCTCGCAGCCCGAAGGCCCCCGCTCCCGTTGCCGGGTATAGGCTTCGCCAGTCCGTTCGTCAAGCCCAAGGAATGTAATCCGCAACATTCCAAGGACCTGACCAGGGTGCGCCACGAGGAGGCCGACCGACATTGGCACCCCGACAGCATATGTCTAGCTTTTATGATTAACCCACTTTAACTATAATTAATATAAGTATTACGGTTTACTCAAATATTAAGTCTTCAATCCACGCGAACAAAGTTGCGTATAAAAGCTAGTGTTTTATAAATACCAAAAGCTGTCTATTAAAGCTTTAAAATTGGAACAGAAAATTATCTATGTGTTCCAAATTAAAGCAGTAGTGATGAAATTGAGTAGTCTGAAAGCACCAGAAAACGCAGCGTCGGCAAACTCCCGAGGTGGAGTGATCTTAAAAAGATAATGGGGAGCCACTGAATCCAAGCGGTACAAGATCGGCTGGTATGGAGGTTTCTTGAGGAGATCTATGTCCAACCGAGTACGTCTATTGCTTGATGAGTGTGAAAGAGAGGGATCGAAGTTAAAAACGTAGTCCTACATATTAAGCTATCGCAGTTCCCAGGGGGAAGTGGCTATATTAGCCACCAAACGACTTAACGAGCGCAGTATCTCAGCGTCGACAGCTTAAAGTGGTTGCCGGGGAAACATTATTCTAATGGAAAGAACTGTAACGGGAAATAAAATTGTACACCAGATTATATTTAACTGAAACTGTAACCTTAACTTTGACTGCGTCAATTTAAGTATCCAAATAACCTTAATTATATACTTGTTTTTCGCAATTTTATATTTTTATATGCCGTGTGGTATCCGGCTGCATAGAATAGACCACCCTCATTTCTTACCGAGGTGTCGTAAAAGGCGACTAAGGTAAGTTGACAGGCAGGCGGCCAGTCGTAAAAAACGTAGCCAAATCATATGACAACATGTTTATACCATGTTGTGCCGACCCCCACTTAGAGTGGAATAAGGGCAGAAGAATGATGAATGATGATGATATTTTTTTCGTTCCCTAAGGAAAAAAATGAGGCTTTTATCTTTTATGTTGGAACTAAAATATTTTTTTATCCCATATTTTGATTTTGTAGTGTTAGCTATACACCAATAATAATACTCTCAGATGACTGAAGTTGATCATATACTACAGTATTCAATATAACGCAATCAAACTCAAGAGAAACAAACAAACAATATACGCTTTTAATGTACCAGAGATTTTTACATTTATTATACCTAGTATAGATTCGGAGGTACGTTTAAATACAAAGATGTATTGCGAGTACTAGGTTTCGGCAAGTCCGTCCGGTGTCGCAACGGGCGTTCGGCGACGTATTTCACAAATGCCATTCGGCGAGTCCATAACATGTCGCAGCTCTTTAATTTTAGTTGCTTAGAGCAATTCCGTCGTAAAGGTGCCTTCAGTAAAGTAAAATGTGAGCTAGTCGTAAGATATAAGATATGAGAATTTATTGCTATTCAAAACAATTATATTTAGATCACGTGCCGCAAAATATGAACTCATTAACATTCATATCAATTTACTTAATCAAACATATTCCAGTATTACAAAGTTGTCCCAAATTAAATTACTGTTATATTTCAATTAACGTTAAATATATTTCAATTTCGTAATGAACGTCCGCGTGTTCATTACACATTCGCAACAATTTCCAAAACAACGCCAAATATTTAATATTCTATTCGTGCGTCAACGAAATGTTCATGGCATACATTCTGGTGCGTAAATTAATTTGAATTCCACGCTTCTAATGGGTTTAAATATAGTTGTGATTATGACGAGCGACGTAATTTAAGTTGCTGGTCAAACCATGGGTAATGCTCGTAGTGTCTCCGCATGATTAAGTCAGACAAAAGCAAGTTTGTAGACGAACCAAAGTGTCTGATACATGGCCAAACGAGTTTCGAAGCTGAATTATTTATTACTAAGAACCAATAGATTTTAGAGCAGAATAACGTCACTGCCCGCAAATCGTAGTGTTGGTAGAAACGACCCTTTTTTATGTCAGGAAAACCCATTATGGGTCGTCACTGCCTGACGGGGACGAGCAACGGGTATGTCGGACTCACACCGATTAAAAACCCTACAATGCCCCACCACGCTACTGGTAACGGGGAGAGGATATTTTTGGACCCATTGCCCCCATCTCCGCCAGCTGCGGCTCTGTACCCCTGAGAGAGCCACCTCCGGGTCAGGACCTCTCTAAATTGATGCATCAGGAGCTCCAGATGCATCGACTACCTTGAGAACCTAGTAGAAGCCACTCTAAGTGGACAAACAACAATAAACCTCAGGGAGCCACAAAATTGACAAAACAATATTACGATTGTGAGTGACTTCAGTCAGTGAGTTCTCCTACTTTTTACAATATCTCGATTTTAACTATGATAAGTCAGCCCACGTTATACAATATCTCGATTATGACTTGAATCAGTAAATCTACACAGCTTATAGAATATTTAAATTTTAACTTCAGTAAGTCGGTCGAATTTATAGATCTCTATTACTTAGTCAGTCAGTCTACTTAACTAATATAATATCTCTATTTTCATTTCAGTCATTTAGTTCATGTAGATTATAAAACATTTAGGTTATGATTTCATTAATTGAGACCATGTAGCTTAAAGAATATTTCAATTACAACCTCAGTGAGTCGATTCAGGTAGGTTACTGAATATCTCAATTATAACTAAGTCAGTTAGTCTGCTTAAGTGATTTATTTATTTATTAGGAAGACACACAGTTACATAATACATATGTTCCGCACAAACGTGCGGGCGGATGAAACAACCTCCGAGACCTGGGCCCGTCGTCTCGGCGTCTCAACCTACCTTATGCGGCCGTCAGCTGTATGCGGTCCGGCCTCATGAATCACTGCGTGTATATGTGTACTTGTGTGTGTGCTTGTATGTACTTGGCCGATTCCCGAACCCGTTGGCTCGCCTCAGCAGTCTTCCACGGACACGTAATGTCTGTTTCTCCCGGAGTATACACTTCACTATATCGGTTAAATAACACAAATAACACGCGGTGTGCACACAACCTTCGTAAGGTCACACGTTATTGAATCGTCCCTATATCGGGGAACAGTAACCCGAACGCGCACTACAACCGCGGACGGTCGCGTCTTCTCAAACGCTTCACTGATTAAACGCGTCACTAAATCTAAGAACCACACCCAAAACGCATAATTACACGTGTGCTTTATACAATGAAGTCGTATACAGGCGTACGCGTCCTGTCTTTATAGTATTCGAAACATTACTAACTGGCGGACGCGACCGGCGGCAATCGAATGCCCAAAGGGCGTTGATCCGGCCGGTCGCGCCGCGTCGCGCGCTCCAATTTGTACAAAACAACATAAATATAATACAAGAACAATATAAACCATAAACTAATAAAGTCTTCACAACAAAAAAACTTAAAGAAAAAAAAAGAACATATACAGATAACGAGTTAAATTAAATTATTATTTTTTGTATAAAAAGGAAAAAGAAATATGAAATATTAAGAACTTACAATTCGGCAGGGAAAAAACTCATCGAATGATAATTTTAATTTATTTAAAGATGTTGAACAAATCAATGTCAATAAAAACACTATTGTGACTGTTGCATGCACGATGAAGAAAGGTATTATCTGCATATTTCGTTTTTCTTTTAGGAGTATAAAACAGAAGTTGCTCGTGATTGAGCACGAGGACATCTTATAAAAACATTACTCAGAAGATATGGGTACTCAATATAATTATTTAAAATTTTATACAAATAAAGTTCGTCGCTACGATCTACGATCTTGTAAAGTTAAAAGTTTAAGTTTATGTTTATGTGGATTTATGTTACGAAGGATATTCATAAAAGTTAAATGTTTAATGATACGATGTCTAGATTATAACTTCATTAGTTAGACCTTGAAGTTTATAAAATATTTCAATTATAAATTCAGAAAGTCAGTCCTAGAATGTTAAAAAATATCACAATTATAAATTCAGTCCGTCATTTCACATAGCTAACACTATAACTCAATTATAACTTCAGTCAATCAGTCCACGTAACTTATATAATATCTCGATTGAAATATCATTATCTTGATTGAAATTTCGCATCATTCTGATATCCCCAAGAAATATCCAGTTATTAATTTCGAATCGGCAGTTTTCTCACCGTCCGTGTCGTTGATTGATGGATGAAGCTCTGAAACAATTTCTTACTGAATACCGGAAAATCTCTAGCGAATTGATAATTTTGTAAGTATTTTTATACATTAAACACGTAACGTTTTATACATTAATGCAATTTGTTGATTGAACAATAATTTACAGATTAGTCGTTACTTTGGGGAAATATAATTATAAAAAAGTCATCTTTTACCAGCCCTGACGATGTACTTCGAGTTGCTTACATAGACTTGTGTCTGAATTTAGTTTAAAATACTTATAACCGCTTTTCTAAGAAGGAATTTTAAATTAAACGAGAAACCTTTCAACACAGGAAAAATGGGAAAATTATGTGTCGCAATCAAAGGGTCGCAAAACTGCAATTGTGGTATCGAACAGGATAGATGTAAATTTGTATACTTTTCCATACGTATTCATGAATAATGATGTACTGAATAATCTGAACAAATCACTCCGTGCGAGAAATATTTGATATATATCTAGACGTTTTAAAACATTTTTCGATAGCTTTTATTGCACTTTGTTGCTTTTATTTATTTTTATTATTTTAGTGTGAATCTCTAGACGATCATGGGTTAAAATCCCAGGTACCAATGAGTTTTGCTATTCAAAACTTATGTGTCTAATTTATAATTGCAATTTATCACACGCTTATCGATGACAGAAAACATCGTGAGAAAACCTGCATATCTTTAGAGAATTCTAGGGATCTACCAAACCGCATTGGAGCAGCGTGGTAGGTCTTAGCTCCAATCCTTGGGACTCTTACACACACCGTCGTCCGTCCCCAAAGTAAGTAACTTAATACTTGTGTTATGGGTGACAGACAAATGGTAAATATACTACATATATAATTGTAAATACATACTTAAATACAAATACACACCTAGGCTCGAAGAACCAAAAAATTGTTTAGAGTTAAGGTTAAGTGAAGGCAGGGTCACTACCCACTGCGCCAACGGGCCAGTCAATAGATTTTCTCTAATAGTGGATTATAGCCATTACTTTTACACAATCGACTTTCTATAGATTGATAGAATTCTCATCTATTTAAAACATACAAGAATGTCAAGTTTCCGGAATTAAATTGCCAGAAAACCCTCGCACCTCCAGTGTCGTTGATCGATTGTTGGTCGAGAAAATTATTCGTCCGGAAAACTTATCGTGGAAATTCCTTGTCTGGAACTAAGATATTGATTTTAACTTCAAGTTCACTTAAGGTATTAGTAATAATATAGAATTAGGTGTTACTTACCATATTTTCTATTAACTTTATCTCGGATTATAGCAAAATAATTTTATTAGGTATTTATTACTTTTGCACTAATAATTTATTTTATACTAGGAAATCTGTGATAGCGAAGTCCTCAAATTCAATTCTAAAATATTCTTTATTCAAGTAAACCCGAGAATTGTTCCCACCGAGAAGAGCCAGCCAAAAACCTGGACAGTTGCTCTTTGCAAAATATAATCCATTCATTTTGTCTCTCACTTGTAAAGAAGTAAAGTAACGGCACTTACTATCTCACTGCTGGTCATAGATCTCCTCTCTCCGTTTTTTGGATGGAAGGATTTGAGTTAAGACCTACCACGCTGCTCCAATTCGGATTGATAGGTTTCACATATCCCCAGAATTCTCCAGAGATATGCAGGTTTCCTCACGATATTTTCCCTCGCTTAGAAGTGTCCCATAAATTGCAAATATCAATTAGAGTCATAAATTTTAGAAGATAAACTCTTTGGTGTCTATCCGGGGTTTTAACTCCTAACCCCCTCGAAAGAGTCGCACGGTCTCTATATAAAAAAATATCTATAAAAGTACTACAAAAACGACCGCGATATTGTGTTTCTTCCTGTTATGGTCTGTATGGTTTTATTTTAAAAATTTCGATTCGGAATAACTTTGTGACATACTGATTTCCTAGAAGCTTGCATATAAAACTAAACGAGAAAAACAGAAAATACATTTGAATTTTATAATGGTCGAGAAAAAACAATTAAAGTGAAACGGGTACAGGATGGAAATAACTCAACCTGTGTGTGTAAGTATTTGAAACGACCTCTTAAATCCTGTCGCATTTCCCTTTACGCCGGAGGGGTTGCGCCTAATTGTTGCTTTTAGGACAAGTTCTCGTGCAAAGCCGTTTTTAGGTTGCGTTATGTAACATCCATAAATCTTTAATTTCCGTGCATTGTTTTACGAAATTGTACTTTAGAGAATAATTTATTATATTTATAATATTTATAATATTAATTAGCCGTGAAAATCAGTTAGCCGTGTGGTATCCGGCACAATAGAATAGACCACCCTCCTTTCTTACCGAGGTGTCGAAAAAGGCGACTAAGGTAAATGTCGTGTGGTATCCGGCTGCATAGAATAGATCACCCTCATTTCTTACTGAGGTGTCGTAAAAGGCGAATAAGGTAAGTTGACGTCAGGCAGGCGGCCGGTCGTAAAATACGTAGCCAAATCATATGACAACATGTTTGTAACATGCTGTGCCGACCCCACTTAGAGAGGGATAAGGGCAGGAGGAAGATAAAGAAGATTAAAAATGAGTTTAAGTTAGCAAATAATCCAAACCAAATCAAAATTAAATCAAATCGAAATATTCTTTATTCAAGTAAGCTCTTTCGAGTACTTTTGAAATATCAAGGATCAATATGATTAATGATACTTACTACAAGTGGTTTGAATACTGCTCTTACGGAGAAGAACCAGTGAGAAACTCGGCGGTCAATCTTTTAAACAGTTTCAATTTTACATTATTAAACCGCAGTCTTGTATGAAATTGAAAGGATTGTTAAATCCAGGCAGTTTTATCATCCAAATAATTTTCAATTTTGTAATATGCTTTACGTATAAGCATATCTCTTGCATTCGATTTAAACCTTTCTGTAGACTGGTCGAGTATGGATTGCGGAATTTTATTGTAAAAGCGAATACCGAGACCAATGTATGAGTTGCTAACTCTGCTGAGTCGCGACACAGGAATCACAAACTTATTGTGACCTCTTGTATGTCTATGATATACATTAAATTTGGTCTGATACATATGGATACTATGCCCACTGCTGGGCTAAGGCCTCCTCTCTCCGTTTTTGGAGAGAAGGATTGGAACTAAGACCTACCACGCTGCTCCAATGCGGATTGGTAGGTTACACATATCCTAGAATTCTCTAGAGATATGCAGGTTTCCTCACGATGTTTTCCTTCACCGAAAAGCGTGTGATAAAATGCAATTATAAATTAGACACATAAGTTTTAATAGAAAAACTTATTGGTGCCTGCCCGGGGTTTGAACCTATGTCGTCTCTAGAGAGTCGCACGGTCTCACCGCTAGGCTATCACAGCTTATACATGTGGATATTTTTTTCGTACGAGTAAAATATTACTTGTTATATATTATACATATATACATATATTGTGACGTGCCTTCGTTGGCTTCGTTGGTCTGGGTATCCGCTTTTACAATGAAATTCCGCAATCTAAATTAGACTTGCCTACAGGATTAAATTAGGTAATACAAATATGCTTATACGTAGAGCTATATGCTCTAAACACAATTAAAACCGTCTTCAAAAAATGCTTGAATTTGTAAATCCTTTCAGCTTCATACAGGACTGTGGTTTAATAATGTAAATTGAAATATTTTAAAAGATTGACCGCCGAGTTTCTTGCTGGTTCTTCTCGGTGAGAGCAACATTCGGAACCAGTTGTAGATTCATTAAATCTAATTGGTCTTTGACGAATCAAAAGTACTTGCAAAAGCTTACTTGAAGTAAGAATATTTTGATTTTATTTTATTTGAATGCAAAACTTTTGTCATTTTTATTTTAAGCTGCTTAACCAATAGTGATGAAATTTGGTATAATACAAAAAGTAAATAATTTATTATGAATTTGGATAAATTAAAAGAAGGCGCAGGTGAACTTTGGATTTTATAAAAATCAAATAGCTACAACAAATCTAAATTATTGTATATAATATTATATTGTAATTCGCCTTTACAAAATCTTTAATTTTAATCAAAAAGTTTATGCTATCATTCAAAAGTCTGCGTTCTAGTACTCTCAATAGCATTTTATCTGTTTTGTTGTTACTGTTATGTACAGGTTTTCGTGGGTTTGGATGAAAATACCTGCTGACTCATTAAAAACACTTTATTCAGCTTTTCACGACTAAATAAGTATTACAGTCTCTATGCAGTCCGTTGTCCAAAAACAAAACCGAAATCACTATTATTTCACTTTTATCTTCGCTTCTTAATTCGCACTTGATTACTATTCGCAAACTGAATGTCGAAGTGCATGATACGTCCGCTTATATATCGAACGAACCGATTTCGAGAATGTACGCGACCGTTCGCGAGTTCTAGCGGCGATACCGAAAGCGATCCATATACAAAGTGTATGTTACAGATAATTAGCGAATTTGAACTCTGTGGCGTATAGATTATGAACTATTTTTGCATGGTTGTAACATTACTATTTGAATGATAATAATAGAAAATATTATAGGAAAACTTGATCCTTTTTTACACATTTCTTGTTGTCATTTTAAAGTCTATGTTTGAGTACATTCAATAACATTTTGTTTTGTTGATTTGATTTTATGGTAAAAGGAAATATTAACAGAAAACTTGACCCGTTTTGTACATTTAATGTTTTTGAACGCCGTGAAAAAATCGTCCGTAAAACGCTGTCTTTTTACTCACACTGGAGCGTACGTGTAATCGTAGCTTTTAGGACAAAAGCTCCCGGAATTCTAAACGGTTTTTCGAGTCCGTGATCTAATCTATCTATCAATTTGAGAATGAAATTTACTTAACTCACTTTGTTTTTAAACAAACTGTACTCTTCACTATTTTTTCGTAAATTTAAGTATCAAAATACCTTCAGTTATGACATGCTTTAGTTTTTATTTAACTCGTCATTCTCTTACCCTTATCCGAATCTAAGTTTGGTTGGCACAATATGTCTTCCATTCAAATTCAAATTCAAAATCAAAATATTCTTTACTCAAGTAAACTTGTAAACAAGTGCTTTTAAATCGACAACATCTACTGCTGGTTCGGAAAGCCGTTTCTACCGAGAAGAACCAGCAAGAAACTCGGCGGTTGCTCTTTTCAAATAATAATTCTTATTAGTAGTAACATATAGTTATTAATGTCTTGTACAGGGCTGAAGAGTAGCTATATCCACGCATTCTTATCGTCTAAGTAATCCTTAATAGTATAGTAGGCTTTTTGTATTAGCCTTTTTTAATAGTGTTTTTAAAATGCTGTAGTGGTAAAGTTAAAATAGATTGCGGAATTTTATTATAGAATTTTATACCCAATGCCACAAACGACTTATGTACTTTTGCAAGGCGCAAAGCAGGAACCACAAGCTTATGTCGGTTCCTACTTTGTCTATTATATGCATTGCCAATCTTTTTGTAATTATGTATATTGTTATGTACAAAAAATAAATTGATATTCTCCTCTATCATTCGTCAACTCTGGTGCTACTAGTTTAAAATGTATATCATTCTTCACACAATACATCTTCCCTTTTTTCAGTCTCCTTCTAGTCCTAATCCATGCCACATTTATATTTAAAACTCTTATAGTCACTTAATACAACCTGGCCGTGTGGTATCCGGCAGAATAGAATAGACCACCCTCCTTTCTTACCAAGGTGTCGTAGGAGGCGACTAAGGTAAATGACGTGTGGTATCCGGCTGCATAGAATAGACCAACCTCATTTCTTACCCGGGTTGTCGTAAAAGGCGACAAAGGTAAGTTGACGCCAGGCAGGCGACCGTTCGTAAAATACGTAGCCAAATCATTTGACAACATGTTCGTAACATGTTGTGCCGACCACACTTAGAGTGGGATAAGGGTAGGAGAATAAATAAATAAGTCACTTAAGACAACCCTCCTCATTACATGACCGTACCAACTTAATCTCGCACTTCTCATCTTTTCTATAATTGGCGCAACTTTCAAACTTCCCCTAATATACTCATTCCGTATTCTATAAAATTTTATCACACCACACATGCATGCAATATAACAGAACTAACTACTTTGCTATAATCCGCACGGGTTAAGTGAATGCATGCAAAGCCAATGTGTATGAAGCAGGCAAAATCTACGCACCTTATACATGCAGGACAAGCCACCACATGCACCCCAAGGCGCAATTCACCAGCAACAATGCACACAAAAGCAGCACACACACCCACCACCACAATCTCGACGATCGTTTGGCCCCGAAACCGAAGCATCATCAGTAGGATAGGCTCCACGACAAAAATCGTAATGCGCCGCGCTACCCACACAAGCCGTCTTAAATAGTTCAACTCCCACCAATACCCTCCCCTCCGAACACATGTAGCAAAATACAGTACATATGTAGGTCAGACTGGCCGAAGTTTTGCGGTTCGATTCCGTGAACATATGGCTGCGTTTAGGAATAATAAACCACAAAATTCTAATTTTGCAAAACATTTGCTGGAAAGCGGTCATAAAGTGCCTAATGACCATTCATTTCATATTCTCCACACTTGTGATAAGGGACTCCGACTCAATACGTTAGAGCAACTTGAGATAATAAAAAATAACAATGGTCACTTAGTTAACGAGCAAGTAAATGTATCTAATTCCGTTTTGCTACATGTGTTCGGAGGGGAGGGTATTGGTGGGAGTTGAACTATTTAAGACGGCTTGTATGGGTAGCGCGGCGCATTACGATTTTTGTCGTGGAGCCTATCCTCCTGATGATGCTTCGGTTTCGGGGCGAAACGATCGTCGAGATTGTGGTGGTGGGTGTGTGTGCTGCTTTTGTGTGCGTTGTTGCTGGTGAATTGCGCCTTGGGGTGCATGTGGTGGCTTGTCCTGCATGTATAAGGTGCGTAGATTTTGCCTGCTTCATACACATTGGCTTTGCATGCATTCACTTAACCCGTGCGGATTATAGCAAAGTAGTTAGTTTTGTTATATTGCTTGTAATATGGAATTCCGCAAAGTAACGCCTGCTTCTATAAACCACACATGCATCTTAACATTTTCATCTCATTTGCATGCACCTTTCTTTCAGCCTTTTCTTTTATTTCTGGAGATATGTGTAACCTACCAATCCGCATTGGAGCAGCGTGGTAGGTCTTAGCTCCAACCCTTCTCTCCAGAAACGGAGAGAGGAGGCCTATTCCCAGCAGTGGGATTGTAACAGACAAAAAGTAAGTAAAGTACTTACTTTTTTTCTAAAAATATATTGTAAATTTGTATATAATTAATAAGTGAAATAATAATAATAAAGATCATAAAATATTCCTAAATGAACATGTTCGTGCACATGTGTGTTCACTGTGCGCTTACACAAGTCACAAACAAACATTGCCGGTGGACACAGAAGCTAAACGCGGTATCAGCTTAGTACGTGCAGTGCGGGAACTTTGTATACAATCTTTGTAAACAGTGCTGCAAACTATTTTGGTGGAATCCTACCTTTAGAATGCCGCATATATTTTTTGTATATTTATTATGTAAATCACATTTAATTCGTAACGACGTCTATAAAGGCCTGTTTGGTTTCTTTATATAAAAGTACTGTAACGGCAATATGCAGCTGGATATAGGCGTCCTCTCTCCATTTTTGGAGAGAAATATTAGAGCTAAGACCTACTAATTACCGCTACAATACCGCTGCTCTAATGCGGATTGGTAAATTACACATATCCCCAGAATTCTCTTGAGATACGCAACTTACATCACGATGTTTTCTTTCGAAAAACGTGTAATAAATTTTTATTAACAATAAGACAGAAAAACTCATTGGTGCCAACCCGGGGTTTAAACCCTGAACCCTCGAAAGATTTGCTTGGTCTCATAACTGGGCTATATCAGCTTTTCTTTATATAAACAAATATAATTGTTACTTATCACTTTCACATACACCACACTTTTCTATTGCAGACCAAAATTTCCTATTCAATTTTAGATAAACTTAACTTACTTTGATACTTAATATTATTTCCACGTTATTTAATATCTAAATTTAACAAAATACAGACGGCTTTGTATTAGAGTAATGGGGTAAGGTATAGCAGTGGATTTTACATGCAACCAGATCTTATGTTTGCAGCATCTGGAAGAAATCTCTGAACGCCGTGGAAAGCTAAGACGCTCTGGTGCCACGGATCAATTTGTTAAGTAAAGTTGTGGATACACTAGAATATAATGATTATTCGTTTATTGTTTTGTATCTTAGACTACCTGGGATGTAAAATTATAGAATATTTTACCTGGCAACCGTCGAATACAGGTCAAATAAAACTGTCAAAAGCATGATACTTTATATTTTACCTAATTATTTTAGTTTCCTTAATTATGAGACATTTATGACTTT
Source organism: Morpho deidamia (assembly GCA_947086505.1). NCBI lineage: Eukaryota > Metazoa > Arthropoda > Insecta > Lepidoptera > Nymphalidae > Morpho > Morpho deidamia. Next base: position 18,662,993 of record CAMTZC010000024.1, read on the forward strand.
ATTTTTCAATATAAAACGATTTATGTACATGTTATCTCCACAATCGATTTAACTCTTCCTATTATCTCATTTTTCTCATGAGATTATTTTATTTATTTATTCTTATTGCAATAAAAAGGATCAAGCATTGAAATTCAAATTATTATTTATTCAAGTAAACTTGTAAACAAGTACTTTTGAATTGTCAACTCTATTTCTGATTCGAAAAGCTACCAAGAAGAACTAGCAAGAAACTCGGCTATAATTCTTATTACTAGGTGTACTGCTGAAAATCAGCGTCTAGGACATACGCTGAGCTGTTACGTTTACATTTAGTAATTAATTTGTTGTGCCGGGTCGAAGAGTAGCTATGTCCACACACATTAATGGTCTAATATCGAACAGTGATGATCAACATCTCAAGACGCTTCCGATTTACTTCTAGATCAAGAGTAGGACACTTGTTACGTCTACTCACCGTTTGCCGCTTTCCCAGACTCTACTCGACACCTGAGGTGTCATGTTCCGTGCCTGGGAAAAACACTTCGCTCAACCTCGCCTTTCGTTACCTAATATCGGTGGGATCGGACGCCATTAGTATTTAAAATTTTAGCATAGTACATAGTATAAGATCAATTATAATTAATAAACTGTAAATAAATAGATTTATTTGGATAGTGAGTTTTGTGTACCCAACAGTCGCCACCCATAATATAATTCACAGAAGGTAACAGATAACTTCTAGAAATAGCGCGTACACCATGGATGCTCCTCACGATCCAAGCTGAAGTTAAAATCAGCGCTTTTTCCGCCGTATGTATTTACTATTTTTTTTAATTGAAAATATTTTAAAATTTTAAAATATTTAAATATTTTTAAAATATTTCCAATTTTGGTATAGAAATATATAAGGAATAATTAACTTGATATATAGAAAAGGTTTAAAATGTAACGTCACAGGGTTTGTTGTTAAAGCAGGGCCATCCTTCTTTAAGAGACAAAAATTTAAGCTCTCTTATCTTTTCCACCCATTACGATGGTCAAATGTGTGTTTCAATACAACTAAATCACACTTTTGTAATAAATTTATGTGCAACTATTTTGTAACGGTATCGTATAATAACCGTGTTGAGTCAACATTCAGATCTAGACTGTCTTTAATCGTACCACTTTTATTTATAACTACTACATATCTCTGTATTTAACTAAGGAAGCCATAACTTTAGCTCTTAAGATTCACATATATAATCCACAGGAGTTAACCTAGTGCGGAATAGGTTGCAAAATGTATGGAAGTCATAACAACGTCCCCAGTGGGTAATGGAAACTTCCAGAATATTATAATATCGAACATAAACACAAACTCTCACAAAATACAGTTTGCAGTTGCGTTATTACGGGCTTTTTACTGCATAATTGACTTTTGGGCCACTGAAAATACAAATGAACGACGTTAATGAAAGCATTTTAACCCTTAATTTTGGGAGAGTGCAAATATTGTCAAACTTTAATAAGGTTTCCATTTTAATTGCGCCGGGAAAATAATATTAAAATTGACGTAAAACTATAGTTTTACTATAAGTTAGAATTAAGTGGGGGATAGGTGTGAAGAGAAAAGCTGCAGGTAAGAAAGTAGAAATGCTGCTAAGCATTGGTCCCTTGCTGTTTGGGGCATTATATGTAGATACTTTCATATCCAGGTTGTGCCGTGTGGAATCCGGGTGCATAGAATAAACCACCCTCATTTCTTACCGAGGTGTCGTAAAAGGCGACTAAGGTAAGTAGACGTCAGGCTGGCGGCCGGTCGTAAAATACGTAGCCAAATCATGTGAAAACATGTTTGTAACATGTTGTGCCGACTCCACTTAGAGTGGGATAAGGTCAAGAGGATGATGAAATCAATATAGCCCAATTGTTATATTATTTTTACCGAATTACCTTCTCAAACATCACAAGTTACATTTATGATAAGGAGTAAATAATTAACAGAAGAAGTTCTAGTTGTACAAAAATTAAAAAAAATACAAAACGAAAGTATTAGACAAAAATTCTACGCAAAGAATTCTATCTTCTATCTAAATAAATATATATAATAGAAATTCTATCTAGACAAAAAAGTCTACGCTCCGACCAACTCGAGCTCATATCCAAAACCCCGAGAACTTCCAACTCGAGCTGATGAATCGTTTTGACTGCCTAGCTGACTGCGCTACTGTGGACGATGTAAACAACAGGCTGGTGGAAACTGTCCATACGGTGGGGTCCAAATTTTATAAGACACACCGTAAGAGAACCAGTAAATTCTCGACCCAGACTCTCAAACTCATGGATGAGAGGAACGAAATGAGGCTACAGTCTTCTGTAGACGCGACACGCTACCGTCTGATCAATAGACAGATTTCTAAGGCGCAGAAATGCGACCTGCGACACTTCAACACCGAATACATTCGAGGTGGTATTGAGCGTAACAGGGGCTCAAAAGTGTTCGCAAGAGATCTGTCTATTGGGCAGAGGCAGTTAACGCGATTGAAGACCGATACTGGTAGTATCATTTCATCTCGTCCTGAGATTTTGAGAGAGGTTGAGAGGTTCTATGGGCAGTTATACACCTCAACACAACAGCCTGTTGTCAATTTGGCAAAAGACCCAAGAGCCAAGTTGACCCGCCACTATACCGAAGATATCCCGGACGTCAGCCTATACGAGATTAGTATGGCTCTCAAACAACTTAAGAACAACAAGGCTCCAGGTGATGACGGAATCACTACCGAACTCCTGAAGGCGGGTGGTAAACCGGTACTTAAAGTCCTTCAGCGATTGTTCAATTCCGTCATTCACGAAGGCACTATGCCGGAAGCATGGTACAGGAGCGTGGTGGTTCTCTTCTTCAAGAAAGGTGATAACACCTTATTGAAGAATTATAGACCCATCGCGCTGCTGAATCATGTTTATAAGTTGTTCTCGAGAGTCATAACGAATCGTCTCGCTCGTAGGTTTGACGACTTCCAGCCTCCCGAACAAGCCGGTTTCCGAAAAGGGTATAGTACCATAGACCACATATTCACGCTGCGGCAGGTTATACAGAAAACCGAGGACTATAACCAGCCACTTTGCTTGGCGTTTGTGGACTATGAGAAGGCCTTTGATTCGGTGGAAACATGGGCGGTGTTAAGATCGCTCCAGAGATGCCGAATTGACTATCGGTACGTCCAAGTGTTGAAGTGTTTGTATGAAAACGCCACAATGTCTGTCCGTATCCAAGACAAAACTACGAGACCAATCCAAATGCGGCGAGGTGTGCGACAGGGAGATGTCATCTCCCCGAAGCTGTTTACCGCTGCATTGGAGGATGTCTTTAAGCTTTTGGATTGGAACGGATACGGCATTAACATCAACGGCGAGTACATCACTCACCTTAGATTTGCCGACGACATAGTCATTATGGCAGGTTGTCTGGAGGACCTTAACGCAATGCTCGACGACCTCAGCAGAGTGTCTCAGCAGGTGGGCCTTAAAATGAACATGAGTAAGACAAAAGTCATGTCAAACTCACATGTTCCGCTCCACCCGGTCATCGTTGAGAACTCTGCACTCGAAGTTGTAGACGAGTACATATACCTGGGACATACGGTCCAGCTGGGTAGGTCCAATTTCGAGAAAGAGGTTAGCCGCCGAATCCAACTCGGTTGGGCAGCGTTCGGGAAGCTACGCGAGATCTTTTCGTCCGCAATACCTCAGTGTCTGAAGACCAGGGTTTTCGAACAGTGCGTGTTGCCAGTGATGACCTACGGATCTGAAACGTGGTCGCTCACTATGGGCCTTATAAGAAAGCTCAGAGTCGCTCAGCGGGCGATGGAGCGAGCTATGCTCGGAGTGTCTCTACGAGATCAAATCAGAAATGAGGAGATCCGTAGAAGAACTAGAGTCACCGACATAGCTCAGCGTGTCGCGAAGCTGAAGTGGCGCTGGGCAGGGCACATAGTGCGTAGAACCGATGGGCGCTGGGGTCTTAAGGTGCTGGAATGGCGACCCCGCACCAGAAAGCGCAGCGTCGGTAGACCCCCTACGAGGTGGACAGACGACCTCAAAAAGGTCGCAGGGAGCCACTGGATCCAGGCAGCGCAAGATCGTGTGGTGTGGCGATCCCATGAAAAGGCCTATGTCCAGCAGTGGACGTCCATCGGCTGAAGAAGAAGAAGAAGACAAAAATTACAGCAAAAGCATGCATGTATATTTTGTTTAAGTATATGTATAAGAGTGATAAGAATATGTATGTGTGTGTGTGTGTGATCGTTTACTTTTTATTGACAATAGATCTTCACTAGCGGTATAGCCAAACGGTAGCAAGTATTTCATTAGTGACTTTTTGACTCTGCCCGGTTCTGAGAGTGGATGCTTATAACTTTGTTAATGCTCATAAGTGCTCATAAAATACAACTTGATGAAGAAGATTTGATAAGAATATTTTGAATTTGAAATATTGCCTTTTTATGCTGCATAATATTTCGAATGTAATTACACTCATCCTCAAAAAATCTTATAACACAGCGGTGAGAACGTGCGAATCTTTTGAAAGATCACGAGTTCAAACCCCAGGCAATCACCGATTAGATTTACTGTAACTTATTTGACTAATTCATAAAAAACATTTATAACACGCTAGTGAAGGAAAACATCGTGAAGAAACCTTATCTGTAGAGAATTCTGGGGATATGTGTCTCCCGCTGATCCGCATTGGAGCAGCGTGGTAGGTCATAGCTCCAACCCTTCTCTCTAGAAACGGACAAAGCCTATGCCCAATAGTGGAATAGTAAAAGGGCGTTACTTTACACTTATCCTGGTGCATTTTTAATTTTTATTCACATATGCAACATATTCAAGTTGATTATCAAAGTATTTAAAGACATATCATTAAAAATAATGAGCCCACTGTGTCCCGATCCTATCACGCTTTGCCTGGCGGTTAGCCAGCCCGACCTCATAATTTCACGCTGTGTTTTAGCTGGATATTGTAGTTTTTACCACTGTACTGTTTTATTTGTAGTTTTTTTTTTCATTAAAAAATCTCATATACTCTGTTTGGCTCGCTATCTGTCGTTCTGTTACGATTTCATAGACGTCAACTTACCTTAGTCACCTTTTACGACACCTCAGTAAGAAATGAGGGTGGTCTATTCTATGCTGCCGGATACCACACGGCACATACCTTAGTCGCCTCTTACGACATCTCGGTAAGAAAGGAGGGTGGCAGTAGGATTTACTGTGTTCATTAAATGACACTGTAGGTATATAAAGTTTCCCCCCTTCATGTCTGAAATGCAAATTAATATTATTTAATTGAAGCTACAGCGCTTGCGCTCTACCACTGGAATAAATAAAACAAGCGCCTAAGCGCTTAGCGGTTTTGAATATATATATCTAGCACGTGATTCGTTTAGTTGGTTAAGACCCATTTAACCTTACAATAACTTAAACCCTTTTAGAGCGTCAGAGACCAGAGATTCATTAGATTGAATAAGAAAACAAAATATAAATTAATATTGCACAAAATGGCACGAAAAATAAACAGGCTTCAATATGTTCAATACATGACCCGATCCCATATATTTGTTAAAGCTTAACTTAAAGGTTAAAAGGTATATATACACTTTAAATGGAAACAGTTCAATACTAGAAGTTTTGTTTGTATTCCATATTTGTTTCGTATGTAAATTAATTCAAATCTATGAAACTAATTACTACAGTTTACAACATCACCGCGAATCCTAAGCAAACAAAGACCTACCTCAGGTCTTGTCAGACATGTTATTTGCCGCTGAAATTTTCCTTTGTCAATACATGATTTTATTAAAATTAAATGTATCAGTAGATTTTTTGTACCGTATTAGTTGACCCGACACGTTGTCCTGTCTTAACTACAAAGATAATTCAATATATAGGATATAGATCAGAAACTACTTCATTCTCGTAGAGTATTGAGACAAAACTGTTTCATTTGCCGTCACAAAGATGTCACTGCAAAGTTACCGTAATAATCCACTAGATGGCGTTGTACTGCGTTCTTATAGTGACCCATTTAATAAAAACTACTGGGGTGACCGAGTTTTGCTTGGTCATCCAAGTTTAGACAACATAAAAAAGGTGAAATTTGAAAGAAGAAATTCAAATTCAAATTTCTAAATATTCTTTATTCAAGTAAACTTGTAAACAAGTGCTTTTGAATCGTCAACTTTACTGCTGGTTCGGAAAGCTGTTCCTACCGAGAAGAGCCAGCAAGAAACTCGGCGGTTGCTCTTTTTAAAATATAAATCTTAGAACTAGTTACATTTATTTATTACTGTCTTGTACAGGGTAGAAGTGCACCTATATCCACACATCTTTATCATCTAAGTAATCTTCAACAGTATAGTAGGCTTTCTGTATCAGCCTCTTTTTAACAGTGGTTTTAAACTGCTGTAATTGCATGGCCAAAATTTATTTCGGAATTTTATTATAGAATCTTATACGTATACCCACAAACAATTCACGTACTTTTGCTAGGCGCAAAGCAGTAGTACTCGCAAGCTTATGTCGGTTCCTACTTTGTCTATTATATACATGAATGAGACAAAACTGTTTCACTTTCCGTCACAACGATGTCACTGCAACGTTAACGTAATAATCCACTAGATGGCGTTGTACTGCGTTCTTATAGTGACCCATGTAATAAAATCTACTTGGGTGACCGAGTTTTGTTTGGTCATCCAAGTGTAGACAATATAAAAAAAAGCAAAAAGAGTCATTCGGATAAGGTATGATACATGAATTCGATCCCGACTATCTTTATTTTGAGTCCGCCCATTCCCAACTGAGCTGTTCTGACTTTGTAAGTTACAGCGTAATTAACCTTTCTTTTCTTTAATATTGTAGACATTGCGACATCTATTAGGCTTTAAAGTTAAATAATTTTACTAAAATTTTGTTGAAGTAAATTTTACCAATTCCAAAAAAAATATCTGGTAACAAATATACGAATTTGTCTAGACAGACAAATGACTCACTTTTGATTTGAATAAATAAACCATCTCTCGGAAGTCGAGACAAAATAAGCAGTCAGGAATAAATATAAAGAGGATGAACAAGTTGTTTTCACTTGTGACTTGTTTCTTGACTTGTGAAATTTTCAATGCTATTTCATATACAAAAGTAATAATAAAATTATTTTGCTATAATCCGCGATACAGTAAATAGAAAATATATATAGTGTTTAATGTATAGTGGACTATCAGTATTTTCATACCCGATACGTGCAGGATTCGTAAAAACACATGCACAAACCTCCACCACTTCCCCCACAATACACAAGCATTACACAGGTTCACTATCACAAACTCAACAATCGTTTCGCCCCGCAACCAAAGCATCATCAGGAGATAGACTCCACGACAAAATCGCAAAGTGAAGCGTTATCCAAACAAGCGTTGTTAAATAGTACTTGGTTCATCCCCACCCTTTATTTTACCTCGGAACACGTGCAACAAGCTTGAACTAGAGACATTTATCTGCTCGTTAATGAGGGTGCCATTGTTATGCTTAATGATTTCTAATTGTTCCAAAATATTTAATTTGCGAAAAAAGCTTGAAATTAAATATTTTGGAACAATTAGAAATCATTAACGAGCAGATAAATGTCTCTAGTTCAAGCTTGTTGCACGTGTTCCGAGGTAAAATAAAGGGTGGGGATGAACCAAGTACTATTTAACAACGCTTGTTTGGATAACGCTTCACTTTGCGATTTTGTCGTGGATTCTATCTCCTGATGCTGCTTCGGTTGCGGGGCGAAACGATTGTTGAGTTTGTGATAGTGAACCTGTGTAGTGCTTGTGTATTGTGGGGGAAGTGGTGGAGGTTTGTGCATGTGTTTTTACGAATCCTGCACGTATCGGGTATGCAAATACTGATAGTCCACTATACATTAAACACTATAATATTTTCAATTTACTGTATCGCGGATTATAGCAAAATAATTTTATTATTACTTTTGTATTATGGATCTCCGCAAAGTAACGCCTAATTCTATAAATTAAGCTATTTCATCTGTTGGTCACGTAATGCTACTATTCTGGACCTCAGAACCAGAAAGACTTTCAGAGCATACAGACTTTCGCGATTTATAAAATTAGTATGGATTACTTGTAAAAAGAATTACATTTGCGTTGCTACATTCAGCCATCTATCACATAAATTGCAATATATTTTGAAATATCTATGTACGTTATGCTTCCTGTTTTACTCTATTGAGAGAATGATATATCATCGCTAAGAAACAACATTGGCGTCGATCCAAGTTATTTGACATAATATGGAAGGTCAAACCTAAGCGTTAAGTGGGGGTATACAACACTTTGTGATCATCATTCTCCTGCCCTTATCCCACACTAAGTGGGGTCTACATAACATGGCTAGTTATTTTACGACCGACCGTCTGCCTGACGTAAACTTACATTAGTCACCTTTCACGACACCTCGGTAACAAATGAGGGTGGTCTATTCTACTCAGCCGGATACCAAACGGCGGATGCAAGACTTTATAATATTTACGAATTGCATTACGATTTTGTCGTGGAGCCTATCCTCCTGATAATTATTCGGTTTCGGGGCGAAACGATCTTAGAGATTTTGGTGGTAGTTGTGTGTATTGCTTGTGTGCATTGTTGCTGGTGGAGGCGCCTGGGGATGCATGTGGTGACTTGTCAGGACAAGTCACGTACCTTACAAATGCAGGCATTTGTAAGGTACGTGAATATTGCCTGCTTTATACACATTAGCTTTGCATGCATTCGCTTAACCCGTGCGGATTATAGCAAGGTTCTGTTATAGTATCTGAACTTTGTAATATAGTCATTTAATAAGTAATCAGCGATGTAATAGCCGAACTGTGAGAACGATCCCACAGTTCGGCTATTACATCGCTGATTACTTGCATCCATCCCATCAATCCCATGCATCCTCTACATAGAGATACACGAGTATCTCTATGTAGAGGATGCATGGGTTCAAATCCCATGGCACCAATATTTTTTTCTGCTAAAACTTTCCACTTACTAGCTGTGTCCGTGACTTCGTCTGTGTGTGTTTCAGTCAACTTACATAAACCATAACTGTACTATTAACCTAAACCTTCCTAAAATATTGCACTATGTTTTAGAACAAACCGTACAAAAATCCGTTAAGTACATTTTGAGAAAATCGATCACATACAAGCAGCTTTTAGGGACTTTGTTTTATAATGAGTATAGATAGAATTAAAATTGTGAACATGAAAGTAGTTATTGTAAGTTAACCATAAGAGGTAGAGATATACTGTTGTGCACTTTTTTGTAGTGGTTTGTAGATCTACAATTCTCTAGTAAATTACTTTGGTGTATCTCTACTGGTTTAAGCGACACACGCGATTAAAGCGCCCAACATGCGAGTTTTTGTACGACTGCGCGACCTTTTCAATATAATTTACATAAAACCGTAGTGTACTATTAACTTAAATCATCCGAAAGTATTGAACTATATTTTAGTAAAAACCTTACATAACTCCGTTCAGTAGATTTTGAGAAAATCGATCAAATACAGACAGACACCTTTTGGGGAGTTTGTTTTATAATAAGTAAAGAAATATAATATGAATGTACAACAATTTGATATTGTTAAGTGTCTCAAGAATCAATATCTAATGCCTTTTTTTATGATAGCACCATCCTCCTAATCATCTAACACCGGGAATTTAGTCCAAGATTTAACAAGATGGGATATAACGGTTAAGCATACAGTTTATTTTGTTTAGAAATGTCGATAGTACTTAAATAACAAAAATCGTAAACAAAACATTCGACTACAAAGACCTGAAAATTATTTTAGTTTACGAATCATAAATAATTAAAGGGTAGCCAGAGCCCTTAAGTACTGATGAAGATATTTTAGGCACAACCCACGCAATAGAAAATCATCTACATCATCATCCTCCTGCCCTTATCCCACTCTAAATGTGGTCGGCACAACATGTTACAAACATGTTGTCATATGATTCGGCTACGTATTTTACGACCGCCTGCCTGACGTCAACTTAACTTATTCGCACAGCAACATGCCCATTAACGTTACATCATATCAAACTCATGAACAAAGTATGGTATTTGTTCTATATAATTAATACCCTGTCGGCGTAAAATTACACTAAAATTTACTGCGTAATAGAATATGATTTCAATGTTAATTAATATTGATAAATATTTGACGTAGAGTTCTTGAATACTCACGTGTACATACAAAGAGCTTTTGATGTAGAGTTTCCAATTATTCTATAGAGTCGCTTTACACGGTTATAATTGGGTTATGATATACATACCTGTTATAGCTGTTATATGATACCTATTATACTCAACCCGTGTGACTCTCGACAGGGGGTCACGAGTTCAAACCGCGAGCAGACACCAATAAGTTATTCTTATGTGTTAATTGAAACTTATGTGTCTCATCTATATTTACAATACATGGTGATATTGCAAATTTAGTATTAAAGTAACCTAATTCTAAATTAGGCTTCATTGATTTAGATATATTGTAATCCTTAATTCAATGCCATCTATGACAATACACTACGAAATATTAAAAAAAGTTTGCAAAAGCTTTGCAATTTTGTTGTGGAGTCTATATAGACTCCAATCGAACTAACATCAGGATATCCTGATGTTGGTTCGATTGCGGGGCAAAACGATTGTTGAGTTTGTGATAGTGAACGTGTGTAGTGCTTGTGTGTTGTAGTAGCGGTGGTGGAGGTTTGTGCATGTGATTTACGAATCCTGCATGTATCGGCTATGAAAAAACGGATAGTCCACTATATTTATAGCAAAATATTTTATTACTACTTTTGTATTAAAGTGTTTTCTTGCTCTTCCAAGTTATGCATCTTTTAAACAATCACGAGGCGCTACGCTTTGGTACGATATGTCACAAAACAACTTTTTTGAATTAGGTCACTATCATACTAATCGTGCGATATATGTGTACCGGTCATCTTTGGTGATCTTTGGTGGCCACTAAAAATTAAATCGTCACATATTTACTTACATGATACATCACAAGCACTTTATTATTTATATTTTATATTAGGTTTAACTTAATCAAAATGTAGTCAGAATATAATTTCATTTCAAAAACTAAGGCATAATTATTTTCCAGATTTCTCTGGTTATGACGTGTTGTAATTAAATGATGTTAAAGTGTTAATTTTACTTTAATTATAATTTAGTTTAAAAGGTTTCTTATTTATTTGTAAATTGTGATCAACATCAAGAAGTGTAGCTCAAAAGAAGTGTAAAAGATTATTTATAAATCAGGCGTTACTTTGCGGAATTCCATATTACAGAAACTACAACAGAACTATAGTACCCGGCAATAAATAATGCACATCGAGAACTTAGATCGAAACAGCCGGCCAATACGGTTTCGTAGAGCGCTGTCACTGTCACACACGGGTTCGTCAGTCTGTGCGACAGAGACAATGCTCTATGAAGCAGAGTCTAGCCGATTTCTCTCTCTGAGCCTTGATGTGCATTATTTATTGCCACGTACTACACTTTGCGATAACCCGCGTGTGTGTGAGCGAATGTATGAAATGCTAAGTGTATGAAGTAAGCAAAATTCACGTGCCTAAAACATGCAGGACAAGTCACCACACGTATCGCAAGACGCCTCCAACAGCAACAATGCACATTAGAAATACACACAACCACCGCCAGCGGTCCGGAAAGGATGTCTTCAAGTCAAATACAGGCAATATACAGTAAATGCCTGTTTCAATCCCACTGCTGGGCATAAGCCTCTTCCCTCCTTTTCTTGAAGGGAAGTGTTGGAGCTAAGATCTACGGCCCTGCTTGCGGATTGGTAGGTTACACATATCCCCTGAATTCTTTTGAGATATGCAGGTTTCCTCACGATATATTAATTCACGGAAAAGCGTGTGACAAATTGCAATTATCAATTAGGCACATAAGTTTTAACAAAAAACTCATTAGTGCGTGCCCGGGGTTTGAATCCATGATCGTATCTAGAGAGTCGCACGGTCTCACCGCTGGGCGATCACAGCTTATAAACAATATACAAAGAAAGAGAAATAATGAAAAACTCGCGATAACACAAAAGAAATAAATGATGCAATATAGATACTAGTAAATGTAACTATTTAATTAATATATTATTGTACATATTTTTTATATAAAGAAATATATAAATATTATCTAAATAATTGAATAAAGATGCTGCTAATATAAATTACTTGAGACAAATATTTTCTAGTTTGTGACTTATATGGCGATAGGTAGTAAGATTTGCGGATTGAAATTGTGTTGATGCATTATTAAGAGATTTTTCTAAGATACTTTATCCCAGAATTCCCTACAGATAAAGAAAACATCGCTGAGAATCCAAAGAATAAAACATCCCTAATGCCCAATGTATTAAGGAAATGGTTTTCCATATTTTCTTTAATGGACTGCTGGTAGCTCCTTTGTGGGACCACCCTTTCAATGCGCGCTCTTTTTCGGCCTATTGTTGGCAATAAATCGCGGATTTAATAGCAACCGACCTTTTGCACTCGCTTAATAGTAGTTAGTTTTTGTTCTTTTAATATTCTTTCATATTTTAAGTCTTGATTAGCCTTTTGAGTTTACGACCAGACTACTTTTGCGCAATTTTGGAAACGACAATATCTCTTACACTATATTAGCCGTGCTTGCGGTTTCTTCCGCGTGGATTTCAGTGTAATTAATTAAAATTTTCAACTGAGCATAAATTCAAATAATTTATCATTCAGGTTTATTTTATTTATTTATTTCTTTATTGTACAAACAAAAGACGGACTTATCCCTAAAAGGGATCTCTACCAGCCAACTATGAGTAACAGAAAGAAAATGAAAAGAACGAAACACTATATACATAGATTAAAGTTGAAAAATGAATGAATAATATAATAGATAGAAGTGATTATTTGAATTAATTAAAATGTAATTTAATATTGATAATAAGCTACAAAATTTAATTTAAATGACTTGAGACAAATATTTTCTAGTCTGTGACTTAAATGCTGATAGGGAAGGAGATTTGCGGATTGATACAGGTAAATCATTCCACAGCTATACATCTTGTTTTATAAAAGCACTTTTGAATCGTCATATTATAATGAAGCTACAACCTCGGAAAGATGCTCTTGACCAGAACCAGCAAGAGACTCGGCGGTGGCTCTTAAATATTAAATAAAGTAAATATTTCAATGATCTATAATTGTTTCCAAAAAAAATATTGTTTGTATAATTTATATATTGTATATTTTTTATTATTATATTAACGGACAATTACTTTTACTATAAACAGTATACAATAAATCATTTTCAATACATAGTTACAATCACCTATTATTGCCTAATATTGTGCCGATGCAATACAATGTCTAAAGTAGATTGAATGCCAAATATGCCAAATTGCTCTTCCCAAAAAAGAGTGAAATCTTTTTCCCAGCTGTGGGATGATAACAGACCGGTACTATATTGTTACTGCTCATGATTTAGTAATTTTATTTTACCAATTCTTTAAATTTTTTGATACAGATGACAGACTTTTAATTATTCTTAAAATACTATTCTTAAAAGTTAAATATTTCATAGCTTTGTATATTAATTTACTTTACGGAAAGTATTAGCTGGCCAACAACGGCTTCGCCCGCGTGGAATTCAGTGATTTACGAAACATTTCCTGAATTTTCTAAATTTTGAACATAAAAGTAGGTATTGTGAGTTAACTGTGAGAGATAGAGACATGCTATCGCGGACTTTTTGTAGTATTTTTATATCTACTATTCTCTAATACGTTACTTTAGCGTAAATGTACTGGTTTACGCAGCGCAAGCGACTAAAGCTCACAGCAAGCAAGTTTTTTAACAACTGCGCGATCTCTTCAACACAATTTACACAATACCGATATGTACTACTATTAACTTAAACCATCCGGAAGTATTGCACTATCTTTTGGTTAAAACCGTACAAAAATCCGTTCAGTAGATTTTGAGAAAATCGGTTACAGACAGACAGCTTTTTTGGGACTTTGTTTTATAATAAGTATAGATGTCACTACTGGGCATAGACCTCCTCTCTCCGCTTTTGGAGAGAAAGGTTGGAGATACTATTCACAAAGCTGCTCCAAATCTTGGTTACGCATATCTCCGGAATTGCCGAGAAATGTGCAGATTTCCTCACAATATTTTTTCTCTAAATAATTTATAGAATTAGGCGTTACTTTGCGGAGATCCATAATACAAAAGTAATAAATAATAAAATTATTTTGCTATAATCCGCGATACAGTAAATAGAAAAAATATATAGTGCTAAATGTATAGAGGACTATCCGTTTTTTCATACCCTTTACATTCAGGATTTGTAAAAACACATGCACAAACCTCCACCACTGCCACCACATACACAAGCACTACACGCGTTCACTATCACAAACTCAACAATCGTTTCGCCCCGCAACCGAGCATCATCAGGACGACAAAATCGCAAAGTCGCATTTTTTTTTATTTTTTCTCACCGAAAAGGGTGTGATAAGTTACTGGTATCAATTAGGCGTCTCTTCTTCGTCAATTGATGGACGTCCACTCCTGGACATAGGTCTGTTCATGGGATCTCCACAATCCCAAATTTCCAATAACATAAGTTGAAATAGAAAAACACATTACTGCCCGGGGTTTGAACTTGTGAACCTCTGGGAAGAGTCACACGGTCTACCGCCGGACTATCACAGCTTCAATTTACATTTACGTGACCATTAATATGTAAAGCGGATCAATCTTCGCAATTCGCACAGTCTTAAATGCTATCGTTCTCAGATGAAAGTTTAGTAATTTGGAAAATATTTATATTCTATTAGTATTCTTTAAACATTTATTTAAATCCATAATTCTAACCTTCTTTAGCTTAGCTGTCTTTCTGTATGATCGACTTCCTCAAAGTCTACCGCTTTTTGTACTGTTTTTACTAAGATGGTACAATTTTTGAGGGAGGTTTAGTTTTATACTTAATTTTTGTACATAACGTGTACATACATACATTTGTACATAACGTGTACATACATTGTACATACGTGATTATAAAAAGATTGTCGATGTATATAATAGACAAAATAGGAACCGACATAAGCTTCAGTTCCGGTTTTACGCCTTGCAAAAGTAAATAAGTCATTTGTGGGTTTGGCTATAAGATTCTATAATAAAATCCCAAAATCGATTTTATCTGGTGTAATGTTCCCGAACGACTAAACCAATTTTGTTGGGACTATCACTTGATTGGGCCCTTGGCGCAATTGGCAGACCCCTGCATTCACCGCCTTCATCGCAGGTTTGATTCTTGCCGAGGATCAACATAAAAAAACATTGTTGGGTCTTCAAGTCTATGTATGTATTTAAAATTATATATGTATATCCGTTGTCTGTCGCACATAACACAAGTATTTAATTACTTACTATGGGAATAGGCAACCGTGTGTATCCCCATATATTTATTTATATTTATTACTATCACTGGAAGATAGAGGAGATTGTCAAACAACATATAGCTTTTTTGTCCTAAGTTCCTAGAGTCATGATTTTCGTGAGAATAACTTTGTTACTCACTGACTTCCATAGCAGGAGAATCGAATTACCTTTATACAAGGTTCGACGTTGTGCAAGCGACCTTATGTGGATTGTGCGGTTCAAGTAAGGCTCATCATCCTCCTGCCCTTATCCCTCTCTAAGCGGGGTTGGCGCAACACGTTACAAACATGTTGTCAAATGATTTGGCTACGTATTTTACGACCGGCTGCCTGCCTGACGTCAACTTACCTTAGTCGCCTTTTACGACACCTCGGTAAGAAACGAGGGTGGTCTATTCTACTCAGCCGGATACCACACGGCGTGTAAGGTTCAAGTAAGGGTAGTTGGCGAAATAACGACTGTAGTACTCGGGAACGAAGACGCCGCGGCCCTCCAGTCAGTTCGTGACGGTGGATGCAACTCTGTCAAAACGTCGAACCTTGTATAATGGTAAATCGATTATGTTGCGATGTGACCCGTTTATTTATATAATAATTAGTATGAATTGCGAAAGTTTAAAATCGTCTATAGCAGGAGAAGTCTAGTGACTTCTCCTGTAGGAATATTGTATATTGGAAAATCAGATAATACAAATACCCTTATTTGGATTGTTTCCACCGACAAAGAAACAACTTTGTAGTGCTGCAAGTAATCTATGTTTATCTCAAGGAACATACTAGCTTAGAGTTTTCCCTTGCAGTATTGTATAGATCCATTGTTTTCAAACGACACAAGAAGCTCGGTGAAACTTTCCCTAAACAGTCCATACATTCGTTAAGTATTCATTAGATATTCTTCGTACTTGTACGCGATAGTAATGACAAAATGTAATTAGTGATAAGAAATATATTTAGGAAATATATAGGAACTGCTTCCCGAACCAGCAGCGGAGTTGACGATTCAAAAGCTCTCGTATGTTATTTTAGTTTACTTGAAATAATAATTATTTTGAATTTGAATTTGTATACGATAATTAAATTATTTTCTGTGTCGTAAGCGCGAGCTTTGATTCTCCTCTCCTGCGGGTGGGTCACGGGTTCAAATCCCGGGCAGGTACTCATGAGTTTTTCTGTACAAAATGATATTTACAATTTATGATAAGCTTATTATGATATTTGCAATTTATCATACGGAGAAGGAAATCATCGTGAGGTAAATCGCATATCTTTAGAGAAATCTGGGGATATGCCTAACCTACCTATCCGCATTGGAGCAGCATGGTAGGTCCTAGCTCCAATCCTATTTTATATATACAGCATATTTTGATATAACCTTTCTTTTTGATAAGTTTTCGAAATTGTTTTACAAACGGTGTTCAGTAAATCGCTGAACAAATAACTACAAAATCCATTTTGATATTCAATTGTGTACAATAGAGTCATACAATGTCCCAAATGGACTGTAATGAATTGAAAAATATGAACTGAACGTGACAAAAGAGCGATTTGTTAAAACCCTACTGCATCAATTCAATTGAAAAAATTAAGAAAATAGAAGTACAAATTACAACGTTTTGTACAAATTATTTTCGTGAAGAGAAAGTGCAGAGTTTTTTACTTTAATAGCAATAATCAGTTGATTTTGTGCCTTCAACAATGCCAGCTATTGAAATAGATAAGAAACGAATCTCAAAAATTAATTTCTAGTAATGCGATTTAAATTATTTCATTACTATATGGAGAGTTTATATTCAAATTCAAAATATTCTTTGTTCAAGTAAACTTGTACACAAGTGCTTTTGAATCGTCGACATTTATTGTTGATTCGGAAAGATGTTACTACTGAGAAGAATCAGCCAGCAATCCATAATCACTAATACTTAGTTAGTTAATAATTACTTTGTTCTTCACGTCTGGGTGTGTTTATTTTATTAATATTATCTATGTGTATATTAGAGCTCTGATATCCCAGCGGTGAGACCGTGCCACTCTTTCGAGGGGAATGCGAGTTCAAACCCGGGCAGGCACGAATGAGTTTTTCTATTAAAACTCATGTGTCTAATTGATAATTGCAATTCATACCACGCTTTTCGGAGAAGGAAAACATCGTGAGGAAACCTGCATATCTCTAGAGAATTCTGGGGATATGTTTAACCTACCAATCCGCATTGGAGCAGCGTGGTAGGTCTTAGTTCCAACCCTTCTCTCCAGAAACGGAGAGAGGAGGCCTATTCCCAGCAGTGGGATTGTAACAGGCCCTTACTTTACTTTTTACTATGTGTATATTTACCAGTTGTCTATCATTCATCACACACATATTAAGTTACCTTGGCGACGAACAACAATGTGTAATTTTCTAATATATTATATATATTAATTTGTTCCGCATTGGAGCAGCTTGGGCCGTTGGTCAAATTCATCTCACCAAGAGAAAAAAGAAAACCTTTGCCCACCGGTGGGATAGTAAAAAGCCAGCTTATTTTTTATGTATATAGAAGCGACAATGTACCAAGAACACTATCAAAGCAACAAAAGTTCTAGAAAGATCTTAGAATTGCAATATGGCGCCCGGAAAATATCTTGAATTTATGATCAGCACTTTGAGACATTTAATTCAGCTGGAATTTTATGGCTGAATAAATTTTCCTTTTGCTCTCCCAGATCTATAGTAGTCGTAAACTGCACAGATTCATGGTGTAGTAGTTCGGATAAATTTTCAATCGGATGTTTTCAATTTTTAAGGTAAACGCACATTATGGGAAACTGTACGTTGATTTTTTGACAATGAATCAATCAATTTGACAAATATCCAATGAAATCTTTTTATATATAATAAAATCATACTATATAATAATAAGTATTTAATATACATAGTAGGAACCGACATAAGGTTGCGGCTCCTGCTTTGCGCCTTCCAAAAATACGTAAGTCGTTTGCAGGTTTGGGTATAAGATTTTTCATAATAAAATTCCACGATTAATTTTAGCTTTGCCATTACATCATTGCGAAATAAATATTCAAAGGAGGCTGATATATAAAACGTATTATACTACTGAGATTTATATAGATGATAAGAATGTGTGGATGCGTGCTCTTCGACCCTGTACAAGATGGTAATGACTAAATGTAACCAATTATAAGAGTTATATTTTGCAAAGAGCAACCAACGAGTTTCTTGCTGGCTGTTTTCGGTAGGAGCAGCTTTCCGAACCAGCAGTAGAGTTAAAGATTCAAAAGCACTTGTTTACAAAGTTTACTAGATCATTTCAATTTAGTTTTTATAGATATTAAAATATTAATAATGAACCGCCGTGTGGTATCCGGCTGAGTAGAATAGGCCATCCTCATTTCTTAACGAGGTGTCGTAAGAGGCGACTAAGGTAGGTTGACCCGCCGCGTGGTATCCGGCTGAATAGAATAGACCACCCGCATTTCTTACCGAGGTGTCGTAAAAGGCGACTAAGCTAAGTTGACCCGCCGTGTTGTATCCGATTGAGTAGAATAGATCACCCTCTTTCTTACCGAGGGGTCGTTAAATACGGGTAAGGTAATTTGACGTCAGGCAGGCGGCCGGTCGTAAATACGTCGGTACAACATGTTCCAAAATGTGACATGTTTGGAACATGTTGTACCGACCCCACTTACAGTGGGATAAGGGCAGGAGGATCATCATCATTAAAATATTAATAATGAACACAATCTTGAAGTATAATTAGAACTTAAGAAACGCTAATTGTTTCAACTTTATTACGAGTAATTACTTGGGCCGTACATTCAATGTCCCTAAACCCAGTCCCAGTGTCTCATAACACATTAGGAGGGCGATAAAATATGTTATTGCGAACATTATAGCACCCCTACAGCTTCACATCACTGTAATCACTGGGCCCATTAGCATAATACCCTGACGAGTTTGAGTCATTGATGTCTTGAATATTCATGAATTTGTAAAGAATTTTACGGCCGAGCTTATGATGGGCATAAATTATTGGCCTTTGAGTACAAGCTTTTAATTTTTAGGTTACAGGTTAGCTGTTTTCTTATCTTATCTATACTTATTATATATATGCAATAAGGTGTGATTCAAGAATATGATTAATGAAGCTACAACTGGTTCGGAATGTTGATCTTACCGAGAAGAACGAGTAAGGAACTCGGCGATGAATCTTTTAAACATTTTGAATATTACATTATTAAACCGTAGTATTGTATGAAGCTGAAAAGATTTTCAAATCCAGGCATTTTTATCATTAAAATAATCTTCTATTGTGTAATTATGATATAAGTATTTTGCTATAATCCGCGTTTGTTAAAAAGGTCTAATGCCGTGTAGGAAGAAGAAACCATTGACATACCTTATATATGCAGGATTACTTATCACACGTATCACAAAACGCCGCCACCAACAAGACACCACACAAGCACTCCACACATTCACTACGGCAACATCTACTGCATTACGATTTTTTCGTGGAGCCGATCTCGATGCTTTGGTTGAGATTATCGTAATAAATGTTTGTAGTGCTTGTGTGGCGTTTTATAGCATATGTATTATTAAAGGATAACTTGTTTATTTTATTAGATATAGTTAAAGTCAATGTCAGACAATGTGCGCTGGTCTTTACGACAGTAATAAGACTTCAGCAAAAGCATTAAACTATTTGAAACATAATGGAAATCGAATCCACCATTATATTTGCCATTCGAGAACTTTGTTCTCGAATGTTCTTGATATTTCATTTCGACATAATTTTATCTAATTTAATGTATAATAACATCCTTTAAATAATAATAAGAATACAATAGACAATGAAGGAACTGGCATAAGCTTGCGGCCCCTGCTTTGCGCCCAGCAAAAGTACGTACGTCGTTTGTAGGTTTGGATATAAGATTCTATAGTTAAAATTTCGCAATCAATTTTAGCTTCGCCATTACAAGAGTTTTTTACTGCTAAAAAAGGCTAATACATAAATTTACCATACTATTGAGGATTACTTAGATGATAAGAATGCGTGGATATAGTTACTCTTCGAACCTGTATAAGACATCAATTACTAAACATAACAAGTTATAAGAATTATATTCTGAAAAGACTAACCGCCGAGTGTCTTGCTGGCTCTTCTCGGTAGAAACTGCTTTCCAAACCAGCAGTAGAGTTGACGGTTCAAAAGCACTTGTTTGCAAGTTTACTTGAATAAAGTATATTTTGAATTTAAGTGTAAACCAGAGTGTATCTAAGATAAAAATTCCCGTTAATCTATGAGAAACGTAAAAAAAAACCGTATAGCATTGTTGAGGGTACTTTAACACTAAAGTTAATACAGACAAAGACACGCGTAGAGTCGCTTAAAGTAAGTTTGGACACAAAACACTCTGATATCCCCATTAATCGTAACTTAAGGCTGTAGAATCTTCGTGTCCCCAAAACTAAATTAATTTCTATAATGGAATTTAGTTCACAAATAGCACAAACAATATGATCTAATTGCGAATCTACGTACTGTGAATTTGAATACCCTATTTGAATAACCAGTAGACCTTGTCTTAGAAGGTATTTATATATATGGGACATATATATATGGGACACGTACACACACGGACGTCCGTCCCCAAAGTAAGTAACTTAATACTTGTGTTATGGGTGACGTACAACTGGTAGATATACTAGATATATAATTTAAATACATACTTAAAATACAAATACACACCCAGATTCGAAGAAACAACAAATTGTTTAAAGAAAATGTTGGCCCTCGGCGGGAATTGAACCTGCGACCCGCGGAGCTGAAGGCAGGGTCACTACTCAATGCGCCAACGGGCTAGTCAAATACACAATCTTTTCAAAAATTATATGTAGTAACTAGAGGCCGAGGGTGTTTATTATTTTTTTATATAGTATAAATTATCGAGAAATGTGCAAAAGAAATCTTTCTTACGACCCGCTATGTTGTATTCTGAGTAGAATAGACCACCCTCATTTGTTACCGAGGTGTCGTAAAAGGCGACTAAGGTAAGTCGACCCGTGGTATCCGGCTGAGTAGAATAGACCACGTCATTCCTTACCGAGGTGTCGTAAAAGGCGACTAAGGTGAGTTGACCCACCGTGTGGTACCCGATTGAGTAGAATAGGCCACACTCTTTCTTACCAAGGGGTCGTAAAATACGACTAAGGTAAGTTGACGTCAGGCAGGCGGCAGGTCGTAAAATACGTAGCCAAATCATGTGACAACGTGTTTGTAGCATGTTGTGCCGACCCCACTTAAAGTGGGATGAGGGCAGGAGGATGATCACTGAATTTAACTTTTATATAGGCAAGTCTGATAAGGATTGAAAACAAAGTTTCTGTCATACATACTTCACGTTCAGATATTACTTATCAAAGCTAACGAATCAGGCTTCTGTAACGAGTGAATAGTATCTAATTTGGAACTTCATTAAAGTTATTGTGGTTGTTTGACTGAGGATTTGATATTTGTCGTATGCTGTGTAACACAAAGTCGTTAAGTACTTCAAAGGGCATCAAACTATAAGTTTTCGTCTATAGTGTAGCATATTGAATACTAAATTTTAAACTAATCTAATGTAAAATAAGAATGTGGATGGATATGTGACTAGAGGGAGGTCGAAGAAGAGATGATTGGATCGGTGAAGCATGTATATAAATAGAGTAACACCAGAGTTGACGAATGCACGGAGAGAATGGAAGTAAAAAATATGCTATGCCGACCTCACTTAGAATGGGATAAGGGCAGAAGAATGATGAATGATGAATTAATTTTACTCTCATATCAACGTACTTTACTGCCCGCTGTGTGGCATCCATCTGAGTAGAATAGCCCACCCTCTTTCTTACTGAGGGGTCGTATAATGCGACTAAGGTAAGTTGACGTCAGGCAGGTAGCGGATCCTAAAATACGTAACCAAAGCATGTGACAACATGTTTGTAATGTGTTGAGCCGACCCACTTAGAGTGGGATAAGGGCAGGAGGATGATGATCAACGTTTTTGACTGCAAAACAAGATATCTTCAGATCTTGATGACATAAAGGCTTATCATACAAGTGATTGGTTTTATAAAAATTTGCTAATAGCCTGACAAAATTGCTGGCTCCTTTTCGCACAAAGAACCTTAGTAATTCAACCCGGAAACGCTGTCAGCGTTCTTGGTCAATTACGTGGGCATGATTTATACTAGTGTGTAAGTAATTTTAGACATAACTTGTATATTTTCATTGGATATGAATATAAAATTTAATTAATAGTTTATAGATATACGGCACGGTGATTATTTTCTATTGCGTGGGTCGTGCTTAAAAGTCTTCATCAGTACTTAAGGGCTCTGTGCTACCCTTTAATTTATACTTCGTAAACTAAAGTAATTTTCGGGTCTTTGTAGTCCAATGTTTTGTTTATGATTTTAGTTATTTAAGTACCAATGACATTTCTAAAAAAAATAAACTAAATGCTTAACCGTTATATCCCATCTTGTTAAATCTCGGACTAAATTCCCCGTGTTAGATGATTAATACTTTACAAAATTCAAATTTGGCCTAATCAAAATCAATAATCTTTATTCAAGTAAGCTTCTTACTTCTTTACTTTTGAATCTTCAAGGATCAACCTTTTAAGGTGCCGGACTGTTGCTCTTACCTTTCTAAGTAGTCTGGTTCTACTGAACCAGCAAGAAACTCGGCGGTCTTCATCATTCATCTTTTAAACATTTTAAATTTACATCACAAAATCATACCGGCAAATGACATTCTTTCGATCCTTGGTGCCTGCCCGGGATTTGAGCTCGCGACTGTTTCGAGAGTCACCCTCTCGAAACCCTCTTGTGTTGAAGAGATCGCGCAGTTGTTAAAAAACTTGCTTGCTGGGAGCTTTAGTCGCGTGCGCTACGTAAACGAGCAGAGATACGCTAAAGTAATGTACAAGAGAATTGTAGATCTATAAAACTACTACAAAAAAGTGCGCAATAGCATGTCTCTATCTCTTATGGTTAACTTACAATAAGTACTTTTTTGTTTAAAACTTGAATTCTAGAAAAAAATTGTGACACGCTGATTTCCACGCGGGCGAAGCCGCTGGCACAGCTAGTATTTAATATAATAGTTGAGAACAAGCTTTAAATTAAAATTGAATGACTTTACCGCAAAATTTATGCGGCAATAAAATTCGAGCGTAAAAATGTCACGAAATCACTGAATACTTACTAGAATAATTTCATATGAAACTACTTGGCTATGTGAAGAGTTAGATCAAAATTTATATTTCATTTATTTCCTTGCAATGGCAAGGAAATAAATGTTTTACTCACTTTACAGTCTATACAAAGAAATATATAATTGCGAATGAAATAATTCGAAATCATCCGAAAAAAGTCAAGTTAAAAAAGTCAAGTTAAATGATAATTGACTGGCCCGTTTGCGCAGTGGGTAGTGAACCTGCCTTCAGCTCCGCGGGTCGCAGGTTCGATTCCCGCTGAGGGTCAACATTTTGGACAAACAATTTTTTGGTTCTTCGACCCTATGTATATTTGTATTTAAGTATGTATTTAAAATTGGATATTTAGTATATTTACCAGTTGTCCGTCACCCATAAACAACTATTAAGTTACTTACCTTGGGGACGGACGACCGTGTGTGATAGTGTCCCATATATTTATTATTATTAATTATTTTGATATAATCCGCGTTTGTTAAAAGAATCTTTTGATGCTAAATGTAGGATGTAAGCAACGTTCACGTACCTTATAAATACAGGACCAGTCACTACACGTATCTACGTGCTAGTAGATCCGATATATCGACTTCCGGCACTAAAAGAGTTAAGGTACGTTCAAATTTTATTTAAAACACTCGAAACATTATGTAATAATTTATCATTGTCCATCATCCTCCTGCCTTTATCCCACTCTAAGTGGGGTCGGCACAACATGTTACAAACATGTTGTCGCATGATTTAGCTACGTATTTTATGACCGGCCACCTGCGTGACGTCAACCTACCTTGGTCGTATTTTACGACCCCTCGGTAAGAAAGAGGATGGTCTATTCTACTCAATCGAATACCACACGGTGGGACAACTTACCTTAGCCGCCTTTTACGACGCCTCAGTAAGAAATGAGGATAGTGTATTCTACTCAGCCGGAAACCACACGGCGGATAATAATTTTAACTAATTATAATAATTTAATAATTTATAATCAGAGTTATGATTTATCGTTAACATTATATATCTGTTTAGCTTTAAATATCTCAAACCTTGTAAAAAAAAAAAAAAAAAACCTTGTGCTAGTTGGAAATTTCTACCCAGAATTCATTGACAGATCAATTCCAAAATTAATCATTCACTCACTCAAACCGGATCAGGAGGGTTTCGAATGATTTATTCTGTGTGCCCAGAGGTCTGTAGAGATTTGCTGCTTTAAATATTAATTACAACGGATGCTTCGAACAGGGTATTAAGTTTTAACAGGGTTTATTGTTGAATGCGCATTATTATAATAGATACGCATTAACAGTACAGTACAGTGTTTAGGTTGTGCAATTTAAAAATAACTTTAAAAAGCCTGCCTGCGTAAAAATTTAAATACAACAGTAGTTATTATGAGTTAACCATAAGAGATAGAGACATGCCTTTCAAGACCTTTTTGTACTATTTTTAAAGATCTACAATTCTCAATTAAATCAATATAATCAAAGTTTTTATAAAGGTACGGGCTGTGCTAACGACTTCGCCCTCGTGGAACTCAATGTGCCGCAGGCATTTTCCCCCGAATTGAAATGTTGAACATAAAATAAGTTTTTGCGCGTTAACCATAAGAGGTAGAGACATGCCATCGCGGACTTTTGTAGTATTTTTGTAGCTCTACAATTCCTTAGTACATTACATTTGAGCGACATCTTCGACACAATTTACATAAATGGCCCTAAACTGACTGGCCCGTTGGCGCAGTGGGTAGTGACCGTGGCTTCAGCTCCGCGGGTCGCAGATTCTATTCCCGCCGTGAGCCAACATTTCCTATAAACAATTTGTTGGTTCTTCGAGCCTGGGTGCATAGTTGTATTTAAAATTATATATGTAGTATTTTGAGAAAATTAATCTAATACAGACAGACAACTTTTGGGGACTTTGTTTTATAATAAGTATAGATGATTGTTAAGTCCAAAAGATGTCCCACAGGCATTTTTACTCTATGTATGTATGTATGTATGTATCTTATAGATTCCAAAGCGGATGAATCGATTTCAATGAAATTGTCATACAATGCTGGGGTCGGTCTTTACGTCAGTAACAGCATATATTCTTGTTAACTTTAGTACCAATCAAGGCGTTTTTTTTTCAAACTGTCAATGACAGAAATTTTTTCGAGGAAAAGTCGAAATCAGACTGAGCCACAACGTGTGGCCGGATAGATAGTCCACTATAAACTTGCAAAACATTATTGATATTTATTCACGTCTTGTTAAAGTCTTGAGAGACAACCGTGTATCTCTTCAACCAAGTCTCTTCTTTAATTAATAATTTAGTAATAAATTGCACTACGCGGAATACCGATGAAACGCGTAACGCAATTTAAATACCTTGGCCATTATCTTACGGAGGATCTTAACGAACAAATAGACATCGAGCGTGAAAGACGGGCATAGGCAGCTAGAACCAACATGTTGGCTCACAGATTCGCTCGCTGCAGTGTGGAAGCTAAACTTGCACTCTTTAAAACGTTATGCCACACCTTCTACACAGCCAATCTGTGGTTCAAATACTCCGAAGCTGCCATAAATACACTAAGAGTGCAATACAATAATGGATTCAGGATACTGTTGGGCTTGCCGAGGTTTTGCTCAGCTTCTAGTATGTTTGCTGAAGCGCGAACATACGCTTTTCACACCATCTTAAGGAAAAAGACCGGTTCCTTGCTAGCAAGACTTCGCTCGAGCTCTAACAACATCCTGAGTACGTTAGTGTGTAAAATGGAGTCGCCCATATATGCACGATTTATGAAGATACTAGTTTTTGCCCGCGGCTTCGCTCGCGAGGAATTTGCTCTGCCACAGTATCTAATTTAATTAAAATTTATGATTCACAATTTTGGTCATAGTAGGTTCCACATAAAAGATATATATATGCTGTCGCGGACTTTTATTTAGAACTATTAAAGACAAACAATACTACGGTACATCATCTTTGTGTAACTCTAATGGTTTAGGCAGCGTACGAAGAGATAGCTCTCAGAGGCCAGATTTTTTCGGACCCTATTGACATGTATCGTTATATTACTTAAAATCATTACAAATTGTAGCCTATATGTTATTCCGATGTATAACCTATATAACTATAAAGTTTCATCCAAATCCGTCCAATAGTTTTTTCGTGAAAGAGTAACAAACATCCATCCATACTCACAAACTTTCGCATTTATAACATTAGTAGGAAGTAGGACTAGTAGGAAGTAGGAAGTAGGATTAGTGCGACAGTAGGATAATCGGAATTGTGTTTTTGTTTATGTTTATTTTGTATATATTTGTTATTAACATAGGTATAGGTCTGCTACAACATACTGAGCCTATGTTGCTTAAAAATAAAAACATTATCATTATTATTTAATGTTATTTCTTTCTAGATACTCGTATAAGGCCGTTGTGTAATAATTATTTGGGTCAGATTAAAGATAATTAATCAGTTTATACTGTTATTTAACAACGATTGCTCCGACTATGAAAGAATGTTCGCATTATCATACAGAACTTCCGGAAAAATACCTAACAAAAGAGTCTATTACGTGTATTGTTTCTGGTCGATTGCAATAATAGAAGCGGACTGCCGTTGACCGCGTCAAACGTATTGCCCTCGCATCTGCCTCTGAACAACTTCCCCATTGTTGTTCAAAAGGTACCAACTATTGTGAATAGAAATGAATGGGTTCTTGTTTAGAACCATTCTGGGAACCAGTATAACTAAATTGGTTTCCGAGTGTGTAGATTTGTTTATCTATTGTTTTTCGTATATCTATATTTCGAACCGAAGTCGACTGAATGAGAGGAGAGATTTGTGAGAGGGAGTTTTGTTTTCGAATATTTATACGTTACTTGTCCACCGTATGGTACCCGCTGAGTAGAGTTGACCACCCTCTTTCTTACCGGGGTGTCGTAAAAGGCGATTAAGGTAAGTTGACAGTAAGGTCAGGCGGGCGGGCCGGTCGTAAAATACCTAACCAAATCATGTGGCAACATGTTTATTGCAAGTTTATGACTTATCATTTAATGACTTTTATAACGTCAACTTATAATGGATATTTGCAATTTATCAAATGCTTTTGGGTGAAAGAAAACATCGTGAGGAAACCTGCATATCTAATTTATAGAATTAGGCGTAACTTTGCCGAGATCCATAATATAAAAGTAATAATAAAATTATTTTGCTATAATGCGCGATACAGTAAATAGAAAAAATATATAGTGCTAAATGTATAGTGGACTAACCGTTCGTTTCATACCCGTTACAAGCACGATTCGTAAGAACACATGCACTAACCTCTACCACTGCCACCACAATACACAAGCACTACACACGTTCACTGTCACAAACTCAACAATCGTTTCGCCCCACAACCGAAGCATCATCAGGAGATAAACTGCATATGTCTTGAGAATTCTAGGCATATGTAACCCACCAATCGGCATTTGAGTAGCGTCGTTTGTCTTAGCCCCAATCCTTCTCTCCAAATATAAAAAAGGCACATCTATTTAGCAATTTAGCAATTTAAATTTTATACATAATTATAAAAAGATTGGCGATGTATATAATAGACAAATTAGGAACCAACATAAGCCTACTATACTATTGAGGATTACTTGCGTGAAGAATGTGTGGATATAGCTACTCTTCGACCCTGTACAAGACATTAATAACTATATGCAACTAGTAATAAGAATTATTCTTTTATAAGAGCATCCGCCGAGTTTCTTGCTGGTTCTTCTCAGTAGGAACAGCTATTCGAACCAGCAGTAGATGTTGACGATTCAAAAGTACTTGTTACCAGTTTACTTGAATAAAGAATATTTTGTATTTGAATTTATGGCCAATAGTGGGCAAATACAAATACAATAAGTTATATTTTCTGTAGTCACGCCGTTACTTTACCACTATAATCTTCAAAAATCCTCAATAATTGTTCTATGATTTGGTAATAACCGTAAAATAATGCATTCACTAGATTTTATGAAAATCGATCAAATATAGACGGAGAGCTTCGAGGGACTTTGTTTTATATTGTGTATAAATATCAATATGTTTAAATTGCTATTTTCTTCATAAACTGACCGCATATTAAACCTAGGGTAGTTAAAAGTAAAGTAATTTCAACTTTGATAAGATAATGGCGGCCGTAATGCTCCTTACAAAGTTATATACGATAATTTCCACCAACATGAAGGGTTATATTACAGTTTGTACCGCAGCGGAAATAACTATGTTAAAGCCCGTAATATTTACGATGTCGAAGCTCGCAACTGAGAAAAACGAGAAATGCAAGATCAAAATGGAATAATGAGGGATGAAAATCATGAAACTAAACGAATATTAGATACTAGCTTTTAAACGCAACGTCGTTCGCGTGGACAGCAGTCTTATTATTTGAGTAAACCATAACACATATTAATTATAGTTAAAGTGGGTAAATCTTAAAAGCTAGACATATGCTGTCGTAAACTTTTATTTGGAACTTTTAGAGGGGTACAAATTTGTAGAACATGATTTTTAATAACTTTCACCATTTACTTAGCGCACGCAAGGAAAGCTTTAAATTTTGCCGTTTTCGAAATATTTTTTATTGCTGCTCCTTTCCTATTCATCTTGACCTATAGCCTTCCTCGATAAATGGACTATCTTACACTCAAAGAATTTTTCGAATTGGTCCACTGGTTCCTGAGATTAGCGCTTTCAAACAAACAAACAAACAAACAAACAAACAAACAAACAAACAAACAAACAAACAAACAAACAAACAAACGAACGAACGAACGAACGAACAAACTCTTCAGCTTTATATATTAGTATAGAGTATAGATCAATGTGCCTAGAATATGTACGAAGAAGGAGGCCTAAAAAGAAATGGTTAAATTGTATGAAGTATGGCATGTCTAATTGATAATTGGAAATTATCACACGTTTTTCGGTGAAGGAAAACATCGTGATGAAACCCTCATATCTTTAGAGAATTAATAGGCGCAACTGGCTTATTTACAACCTCTGCTACCATTTTTTTAACGTTTACCACGTTTTTTCATCCTTAATATCTTACGAAACTACTATTGATTACGAGACTACTTCCATATCCGACAGTCAAATTATTAATCTCATTTATTATATTTTCTATTACACAATCACATAATCGTTATGTATTTATAAGTATTTATAAGCATATTTAATAAAATATCTAACACTACAATCTAATAAATGGAATTTATAAAAAAATATTTAAGGCGAACGAGAAAGTTTTATTGTTTTCTGTATTTTTAAAGAAACAGACCCAACAGGCTACTCCAGTGCGAATGGACGGGTAACATTTATCTCTAGAATTCTGCAATGCAAGTCTCCTTACGACGTTTGTCTCTACTTAAAAGCGATCAATAAGGCCTATCATTCCGCCGTGTGGTATCCGGCTAATTAGAATAGACCACCCTAATTTCTTACCGAGGTGTCGTATTAGGCGACTAAGGAAAATTGACGTCAAGCAAGCGGCCGGTCGTAAAATAGCTAGCCAAAACATGTAACAACATGTTTAAAACGTGCTGACCTCACTTAGAGTGGGATAAGGGCAGGAGGATGCTAAAGTTTTTTGCTTAAAGCCACATATTGTTAATCTGTTTTATTGTCGGTTGCATTTTTACATGCCTACAAATATTTGGCCTTGGCTGCAGATAAGTTGGAAGTGTTCTAGATGTCAAAATTATCATTTACACTATCCAATGATGTGCCAGTCAAAAATAGATTAAAACACCTAAATAATAAGCTTCTCGTTTGCTTTTACGTTTGCGTTTTGTGGTAAATCAGCTGCCCACCACGTCGGTTATTAGTCACATTGTGGAAATAACAGTTTCATGCTAATTTGTGGCAAACTGTTTGAGAGCTGACGGCTGGCTATATAAGGGTGTTCACCCACCTATAACGGAGACAAAGCTATTGAACTTTATTAATATCATTAGAGAGTTATAAGATAATTCAGCGTAGATTAGTCTTACTTTAAGCCTGGAAAAGCCACGGAAGGTCAATAATTATTAAAATGTGGATCATGTAATCCTACTGCGAAAACTTAGCGAGCTAGGTATACATGGAAATTTATGGAGGTGGTTAAGTTCATATATTAAAAATCGTATGCAAGCTGTAGTGATGGGCAGTGCAAGAAGTAATTTTGTCTTCCTCCCTTCTGGAGTACCACAGGGATCCATATTGGGTCCGCTTCTGTACAATACGTATCTCTACGACATAAAGAAGTGTTTTAGCTATGCTCATTACTTAATGTTTGCAGACGATAAAAAAATTTTCTTAAAAATTGAAAACATAGATGATTGCAAAAAATTACAGCATGACCTTACTCAATTAGCTGCATACTATTTACATAACAATATAACGGTCAATGTTAATAAATGCTATCATATCACTTTAACGCGTAAAGCGAATCCGATATCTTTTAATTATAATATTGATAGTAGATACGTTGCAACGGTTGCTTCAGCAACAGATCTTGGCATAAGGTTGGATAGTAAATTTTCTATGAATGAGCAAATTGACAATATTATAAACAAAGCCTACAAACAACTCGGTTTTATAAAGCGTGTCACGAAAAATTTCAGCAGTATAGCTTGTATTAAAACACTTTATTATGCTTACGTACGAAACGTGATGGAATATGCCAGCAGTATTTGGTCACCTTACTATGATACTCACATTCAAAGGCTTGAACGTATCCAAAAACAGTTTATAAATTACTTAGCTTTTAAAGAACATAAAAAATTTCAAAATTATCAGGAAGCATGTCGGCACTACCAAATGGATTCCCTAGAGCAAAGACGTGAATTAAGTGATATGATCTTACTACAGGCAATCCTAACTAGTAAACTAGATTGTCCAAGCCTGTTATCTGCTATACCGCTACATGTCCCGGCTTACAGGACACGTCATACCCCTTTATTACATGTGACGAAAAGAAATACTAATTACGGCAAAAACTCAATCTTACGTCGATTAGCACAGAGTTACAATAAAAAGTATTACAAAATTGATCTATTTTATCTTTCTAAGGAGCAATTAAAGAGAGAAATTAATAAATTACATAATACATAATGTATAATAAAATATATGTATGATTTTTTTTTTTTTATTTTCCTTTTTTTAAATATAAGTCTTATTTATATTGTAGTCTCAAAAAAAAAAAAAATACACACGCATGCCAGACTCAACACACACATACACATGCACACAAATCACACCCACAGCGCAGATACATAAAATATACTTTTTACTGTTAAATTTAAGTTTAATTATGTTATATAGAGTAATCTCTTATTGGCCTTAGTTTTAAATAGCAATGTATATTATTCTTTACTAAAACTTGTGAAACGCTGTTTGATTACCAATAAAGGAAAAAAAAAAAAAAAATAATAAAAATAAATAAATTAGTACGTCTTTATATAATTTATAGAGGAAGGCGTAACTTTGAAGAATTCCATAGTACAAAAGTTATGATAGAATTACTACCAGGAGATAGGCTCCACGATAAAATCGCAAAGCATTGCGATCGTTAAGATTGTTGTAGTGAATGTATTTAGTTCTTTGTGGCCGTGTTTTGTGATACTTGTAGTAACTAACCCTCATGTGTAAGGTATGAGAACGGTTTTTTCTTCCTCCGCTTAGCATTTCATAGATTTTCTTTCATAGATTTTAAAAAATAATTCAATTATAACTTTTGTGACATGTCTTTTATAATCCACTGTAGTAATAGCGATAAAATTTGATTCAATTTCAGCTTATATAAGTGGATTAGTGGATTAACATATAGGAAAAAAAATTCCCGTTGTTTCTTTGGGATCTATTAAAACTGTTACAATATTAACCAAAATTAAATACCTTGAACCCCTGTTTATATCTATCTGTTGATTTTATTAATCATTTAGTTGTTTAGGAACAACCAGTGACAGTTATATTAAAACATTAAATTTCAACTAAGTACACCACAAAAGGCATTAAATACACTGCCTTTAGTCACAGCATAAACATCAATATATATAAGGACAACAATGAAATACTTAATCTTAATGTAAATGTAAAACGAGGGGGCAAGCTGTGATAGCCCAGCGGTAAGACAGTGCGACCCTTACGAGGGGAACACGAGTTCAAACCCGGGCAGGCACCAATGAGTTTTTCTATTAAAAGTCATGTGTCTAATTGATAATTCCAATTTATCACACGCTTTTCGGTGAAGGAAAATATCGTGAGGAAACCTGCATATCTCTAGAGAATTCTGGAGATATGTGTAACCTACCAATCCGCATTGGAGCAGCGTGGTAGGTCTTAGCTCCAACCCTTCTCTCCAGAAACAGAGAGAGGAGGCCTATGCCCAGCAGTGGGATTGTAACAGGCTGCTACTTTTTAAAACGAGGGGTGGAATAATAATTATGACTTTTTCTCTGTATTTAAGGTTAATGATATACCCCGATATATCTGGCAACTCAGTGTGCTACTGGTCTAAATGAACAATCATAATACGTGCATTTAACCTAATTTGTAAGCGTGAATTTTGCAGACGCAGTTTGCGAATAAATTTCAGCAAATTACCTGCTATTATAATAACATGGTTGTAGTTTATATTTAATTTTGTTTACGTTTGTTTTATAACATTGACAACACCAAAATTTATGGCAATATTATTTTGCTTCAATCCGAAATAAGAGTAACACTGCACACATTCACTACCACGATATTAAAAAAATTTTCGCCCCAAAACCAACACATCATCAGGAGATAAAATCTATGCCAAAATTCGCAATGTACTTTTGTGTTGTGTTGTGTTGTACGAAACTCCGTAAAGTAACGCCTAATTCTATAAATTCATACTAAGATTAATTTTATTTTATGGAACTCTGCAATGTAACATGAGGTAACGTTTTTGAATTTAGCTACACATTGACCTAGCACGAAACAGCAATGTAACTATTATTTATAAGAATTATATTTTGAAACTAGCAACTGCTGAATTTCTTTCAGGCTCTTCTCGGTAGGATTTTTTGTTTTTTTTAACTTTTAATTATTTCATTTATTTATTTTTTTTAGGATTTTCCGAAACAGCAGTAGAGACGGCGATACGAAAACACTTCACAAGTTTACGTCAATAAATAATATTTTCAATAGAAATTGAATATTAAAATAAAATAACGTTATTTATTGTATTATGGAATGACGCAGTCATTTTTTTTTACCTTATTTCATAAATTAATTTTTACATCAATTTTTTGTTCTGAAACTTGGCAAAGGAACATCTATCTACACGAGGAATAAGATTTTTTCTAATGAGCCGATAATTTAATGTATCCGTATTCTAAATAATTAAACTATTGATAATTGATTCCATCGCAACATCACTATCTATATTTTACATATTTTGTAAACGTAGTACTTTGCCTCGCGTCATAGAGCTGCTTTTGTAATTATATAAGACGTCCCCATACAAATTGTTCGTTGGATCGACATCGCATACCAATTCCTTGGCTCAAAGTGCATACTAATGGATCAAAAAGCTTAAGCGACATTGTAAACAATGCTTCTCCCGCGATACTCTCTGTATAAGTGGATAAACTACTATACTGTCACTTATACGTATTCTTTCCACGTCTGTACATCCGTCCGGTTCGACGCGTTACAGACGTTAATATCTTTAAAATCCATTTTTTTCAATTCTTTATGTGATGTTGATTACATCTCTAATTTAGCCTAAGTCTTAAATACATAACTCAGCTGAATGCTACATGATGCTGTGACAGACACGGAAGTCCATACAGTATACAAGATGCATCCGCAGAATGATATGTGTACGTCAGTTTAATTATTTGTAGAAGATATATTAATCCTTCTATGTTAACTAAGTGGAAGGAATTTTCCAAACCAGTGAATTTCACAAACATCCAATGCCAAGTTTACTTGAATAAAGAATATTACGATTGATTATTGATTTACTTGATAATTGATAATGAAAATCTTTAATTGGTTGGTAATTAAGTTATAGAATTAGGTGTTACTTTGCGGAGATCCATAATACAAAAGTAATAATAAAAAATATCTTAAAATATAAAATAGATATAGTGCCAAATGTATAGTGGACTATCCGTTTTTTCATACCCGATATATGCAGGATTCGTAAAAACACATGCACAAACCTCCAACACTGCCACCACAATACACAAGCACTACACAAGTTCACTATCACAAACTCAACAATCGTTTCGCAACAGAAGCATCATGAGGAGATAGACTCCACGACAAAATCGCAAAGCGAAGCATTATCCCAACAAGCATGGTTAAATAGTAATCGGTTAAACCCCACCATTTCGATTTCGAAACAATGGTCATTATGGAATTTGTCTCGAAATCCTGCACACCTGTGAAAAAAGCTTGCGATTATATATTTTGGAAGAACTTGAAATCATTAAGCATAACAATGGCACCCTCATTAATGATCAGATAAATGTTTCATGTTGAATTTGAAACATTTATCTGTTGTTTCTCTTGTTGCACGTGTTCAGAGGTAAAATAAATGGTGGGGTTGAACAGATTACTATATAACCATGCTTAGTTGGATAATGCTAATTGCAACGCTTTGTTTGATTGTTAAAGTTTGTGATAGTGAACGTGTGTAGTGCTTGTATATTGTGGTGGCAGTGGTGGAGGTTTGTACATGTGTGTTTACGAATCTTGCACGTATCGGTTATGAAAAAACGGATAGTCCACTATACATTTAGCACTATATATATTTGTTATTTACTGTATCGCGGATTATAGCAAAATATTTTTTATTATTACTTTTGTATTATGGATTTTCGCAAAGTAACGCCTAATTCTATTAATTATCGCAATATTAGAACTCAAAGAACGTTTTCCATTTCTGCAAACATCTAAACAGAGGGGAGACTGAAGCCATCTACTTAAAATTCCTGAATGCTCGCAGTTTTCATTACCTGTTGAGCACGTCAGTGTAATTAATTTTCCACGAAAGGAAATGGAATGGTCTGAAAACTGGTCAAGTGGAAATTAAGTTTCAATTAAAGTGTTACGGCCGTTCCGTGGAAACGTTTAAGGTTTTATATGCATTAATTAAGTCAACCGATTAGTATTAAAGTGGCCTAATTGAAAAAAGTAGATTTTAAGTAAAAATTGCGTCGAGACAACACTCGTGAGTGTGAGACCCGTAACTTGAAGCATAGCATAGCAAGAAAACCCATTTTTTTTAAATAGTTCGTAGCATGATATTATAGATGGTAGTGAAATAAGGATTATATTATATCTAATATAATTAAGCCTAATTTCGAATAAAATCACTTTAATACTAAAAATGTATATAGTACAAAATATAAAATATAATTATATATTGAGCTTAAACAGCTTAATGGAAGGATCGTGTGAAAGGGTTACGGGTTCAAATCCCGGGCAGGCACAAAGTATTTTTCTGTTAAAGCTAATGTGTCTTATTGATAATTACAATTTAAAACAAGCATTTTGTTGAAGGAAAACGCATCTTGAGGAAACGTGCATATCTCTCCATACCAATCCGCATAGGGGAAGGGGGAAGGAATGTTTTAGTTTCAAGGCTTCTCTACAAAAACGGAGAGTAGGCCTATGCTCAGCTGTGGGACGGTACTTTAACTTTTTTTAAAATGTTTCCCTTTATCTATCTATACTTATTATAAAACAAAGTCCAAATAAGCTGTCTGTCTGTATGTAATCGATTCTATCAAAATCTACCGAACGGATTTTCGTACGGTTTTCACCAAAAGATAGTGCAATACTTCCGGATGGTTTAGGTAAATAGTATTTATCTGTATTAGGTAAATTGTGTTCAAGAAATAGAGCAGTTGTTAAAAAACTCTGGCTTTAGTCGCTACGTGCGCTGCGTAAACCAGCAAAGTTACATTAAAGTTATGTACTAGAGAATTGTAGATCTATAAAAATACTACAAAAAAACTCCCCAATAGCATGTTTCTATCTCTTACGGTTAACTCACAATAACTACTTATATATTCAAAATTTTAATTAAAAATATTACGTTATTTTCCAGACCTTTTTCTTCTGTTCGGTATAAATCCTTATCAAAATGCGTTCGATAGCTTTGCCATTTAATTTAGATCAAAATTGTTCTTTACACGATATGAATCAAATAAATACTTTAGAAAATATTGCCAAAATAAAATTTAAAAAATATTTCCTTAGCAAATGAAAATGGCGGGCCGACGTTTGCATCGTGCCCCTCGAACCTCCCCCCTGCCTCGCCTGCTCTACTATATAAGTTTTCCGCTGATGCGCCTGCCTTTTGTCTCGCTCTCCGAGTTTTACCCCCAACGATGCTTCTGCGCTCGCCCATCCATCCGGTGACGCTGTCAAAGCCTTTAAGGCTAATAGCATTAGTTAGTAACGGAACGGCTAATTTGATTTTGATGGGACGACTATCATTAAAATACAGAGGCAACATATAGGCTACTTTTTATCTCAGAATTCCAGCAAGATAGAAATTTAAGCGAGAAAACTTTGTGTCACATTGACTGGCGCGCGGGCGAAGCTGCGAGTATAGCTAGTTATCTATATTATATTATATTATCATTATTTTTGTACATAAAAATATAAAAAAATATAAAGCGATAGGTGATGTATATAATAGACAAAGTAGGAACCGACATAAGCTTGGGACTCCTGCTTTGCGCCTAGCAAAAGTACGTAGATCGTTTGTGGGTTTGGGTATAAGATTATATAATAAAATTCTGAAATCAGTTTTGGCCATGCCATTACAGCAGTTTAAAAACACTGTTAAAAAGAGGCTGATACAGAAAGCCTACTATACTGTTGAAGATTACTTAGATGATAAGGATGTGTGGATATAGGTGCACTTCTACCTGTACAAGACAGCAATAAATAAATATAACTAGTTTTAAGATTTATATTTTAAAAAGAGCAACCGCCGAGTTTCTTGCTGGGTCTTCTCGGTAGGAACAGCTTTCCGAACCAGCAGTAAAGTTGACGATTCAAAAGCACTTGTTTACAAATTTACTTGAATAAAGAATATTTTGAATTTCTGATTTTAAATTTAATATCTTTCTCAGTATTCTTATGAAACAGTTAATGTGTTGTTACCATTTATTTATCATCACTAAGCTAATCAAATCGCCTAAGCAGTAAGTTTGTCATTGAGAAGTATAAATCAAGTTTGATTTTTTATTTCCCTATTTCTATAAAACAATCAATGATATCTATTGTTAAATTAATCGAGCATCCAATTGGGACGAAGCTGCCAAAACTGGCTGATTGATCACAATCCATTAGCACTTTTAGCGAATCGTGTAATTTGTCAAATTGCGACAAATGGATTTTACCGTTTGTCTGGACACAGAAATTGAATATGAAATTATTTCCAGTACGTCTCACTGAAAAGTTAATTTTGGGTACACTCATTTTAAATTTATTGATTGAAATATAATATACATAAATATAATTAAAATATGTATATGGGACACTTACACACACGGTCGTCCATCGCCAAAGTAAGTAATTTCATACTTATGTTATGGGTGACGGACACTGGTAAATATACTACATATATAATTTTGAATACATACTTAAATACAAATATACACCCAGGCTCGAAGAACCAACAAATTGTGTACTGAAAATGTTGGCCCTCGGCGGGAATCGAATCTGCGACTTGTGCAGGATTACTATAGCCAACGAGCAAGTCAAATTCTAAAGTCTATTCTATTCTATTCAACCGGATACTACACGGCGGGTCAACTTACCTTAGTCGCCTTTTACGACACCTTGGTATTAAATGAGGGTGGTTTATTCTACTCAGCCGGATACCACACGGCGAGTCGATTTACATTAGTCGCCTTTTACGACATCTGGGTAAGCAATGAGGGTGGTCTATTCTATTCAGCCGGATACCACACGGCGTAAATAGTAGTAAGTAAATATCAAATTTATATTGAATTCATTTGAATAATCTTATTTTCTACGCATTTGCGTAAATATCTGTTTTGTTAAATTATAATGACCTTTACAAACAAACGGTAGTAAAGGTGTCGCCAGGGTCCAATGTCAAGTGTTTAGGGTCCGCAATAAACTATTTCTTTGATGTTTCATTCGGAAGGTAAAGTTATTCATTGCTTGTAAATAACTAAGAGATTTATTCTTTGATGACATGTATTTATTGTGTCATTTTGCCTTGTATTGTGCGATATCTGAATTTCATAAGTGAAGTAATAAAGTAAAAGTAAAGTAACGGCCTATTGCAGTCCCACTAGGGAGCACAGGCCTCCTCTCTCCGTTTCTGAAGAAAAGGGTTGGAGCTAATACCTACCACGTTGCTCCAATGTGGATTGGTAGATTACACATATCCCCAGAATTTTCTAGAGACATGCAGGTTTCTTCACGATGTTTTTTTTCACCTAAAAGCGTGTCATAAATCCCAATTATCAATTAGCAGATAAGTTTTAATAGGAAAACTCATTGGTGCCTGTACTGGGTTTGAACTCGTGGCCCCCTCGAAATAGTGGCACGGTCTCACCGCTGGGCTATCACAGTCCCAATCATTCTTAATTAGCAATAACAAACATCTAAATATAGGTCGGGATATTCTGGTTTTA
Source organism: Morpho deidamia (assembly GCA_947086505.1). Taxonomy (NCBI): domain Eukaryota; kingdom Metazoa; phylum Arthropoda; class Insecta; order Lepidoptera; family Nymphalidae; genus Morpho; species Morpho deidamia. The sequence continues at coordinate 18,702,469 of CAMTZC010000024.1, forward strand.
TATAACTGTTTTCGTTTTTGGGAGCCCGTTTCGGGTCATTAATTTTCACGAGTGTCAATTAAGCGGTAATGAAAGGACATCGAATGGTGTGGAAAGAAAAAGCGATAGCCGATTGAGTGAAGTGCGCCTTTTACCAGAGGGTCCCAGGTTCAAACCTAGCTAGGCGAGATCAATGAGTTTTTCTGATCAAAAAAATTATACCTAATCTACCGATTAGGTATAATTTTTTCACGTTGTTTTTTCACGTTTGTTTTCCTAACAATGTTTTCCAATCAATGTGTTTGTGGCGAAAGGTATTTCGCCGAGGGAAAACATTGTTAGGAAACCTTGTTATTGTTGCAGCTTATACTTTTTTCTTTTACATGAGGAAACCCTTCATGGTTACTGCTATCCGCGGGAGGGGGCGGGGCGGTATTACAGTTATGCCGGACTCTTACCGGCTAAAATCTTATGGTGTTCCACCTTACTGCCTGTAGACGAAGACGCAGGAATACTAGACGCATTACGACTGCACACCCTCGTCAGCAGTCGCCGCTCTATGCAGCCTAGTCTAATTCTAAGCCGCCTCAAGGGACCTTTCTCTCGCTATGGCATCCCCCACGTAGGCGCTCGAAGATCATTTAGGGTGGCCTACGGTTATGGGCGAGCCTTCTCCGTCCCCTTCTCTTACGACGGACTGGGTTGGTAGACATGGTCTCACATACCCTCTCCGCCTCCTAAGCTTATAGTTAATATACTCCTCCAATTTGGATTGATAGGTACAAATATTCCATTCACATCCACACTAAGAGTCGTACCACAAACCCTAAAGATATAGTCTTCAACGCGCGCCCTACCTGTAATGACATATGGAGCCGAGACCAGGACACTGAAAATGTGTCTACCAATTTAAAATCGTTCACCGTGCTATGGAGAGGGCTATGCTTAGAGTTTCTCTGGAGAATCGAATCCGGAACCTAGTGATCCGACAGAGAATCAAAGTAATCGACGTAGCCCAAAGTATAAGCAAGCTCAAGTGGCAGTAGGCTGGTCACATTTGTCGCAGAACCGACAATCGCTGTCGAGTGGACGTGTTCTGGAGTGGAGATCGCGCCTTGGCAAACGCAGTGTAGGACCTCCTTCAGCTAGTTGAAGTGACTTTATCCGCAGAGTGGCTGGCATCGCTTGAAAGTGAAGAGCTGAAGACCGCGCGTGCTATCGCAGAAACCTATGTCCAACAGTGGACCAACACAGGTGAATGAAGATGATAATGATATATTCCAAGAATTATTTTGAGAAATGCAGGTTTTATCGGGATGTTTATAAATAATCTATAGTTATTATAAAACAAAGTCCCAAAAAGCTGCCTGTCTGTATGTAATCGATTTTCTCAAGATCTACTGAACGGACCTTTGTACGGTTTTCACCAAAAGATTGTGGAATACTTCCGGATGGTTTAAGTAAATAGCACATATCGGTATTATGTAAATTGTGTCGAAGAGATTGCGCAGTTGTTAAAAACTTTCTTGCTAGGAGCTTTAGTCGCGTGCGCTGCGTAAACTAGCAAAGATACGCTAAAGTAATGTACTAGAGAATTGTTGATCTACAAAAATACTACAAAAAAGTCCGCAATAGCGTGTCTCCATCTCTTATTATGGTTAACTCACAGTTACTACCTTTATGTTTTAAATTTTAATTCTGGAAAATAATTATGACACGCTGATTTCCACGCGGGCAAAGCCACTGGCACAGCTAGATTTATAAATAATAATATCAATTAGACACATAAGTTTTAAAAAAAACACATTGATGCCTGACCGAGGTTTGAACCCATGTACCCTCTGGTAAGAGTAATACGGTCTCATCGTTTGCCTATTACAGCTAGAATTTTTATAAAAAACTTTTATTTTGCTATTCTTATATATACAATTGCGTCAAATACAAAATATATCGACTATGAACAAAATAATCTCTTTTCAGTAAGATTTGCATATAAATTTATACACGATCGGCACACGCTATGAATAATCGTAAAACGTAACTGCGACGCTAAAATGACCGGACCACGTGCAATATTGCATTGCTAAAGCTGAGATTACCGTTTTAATATCGAGAATGCACTTTGAATCGTCAAATTCTATTTGAATTTAAATGAAACGAGCCCAGAACATCTTCACTTTTTTACTACCTTAACCTTTAACCTTTATTGATTTACTATTCGCTTTCAGCTTGATTTCACTAAACGACTCAAAAATACACTTTAACTAGAAATCACGTTAACGACGACAATCTCTCTCGACAGACTCTCGACAGAATCCAAACAGAATCTCCCTAATTACGTCAAGTTTCACTATTTAAGGCAATTCCCACTCACATGAAAAGTCCCTTCCCTCGCTATCGATCACTCAAGGACCCCGCATCCGGTATTAACAACAACACAGACTGTCATTTGACTATTTCCTATTCCAACATTTTTAGTGTCTGTTACAAATAGTTATTGCAATAGGCGTTACTTTGCAGTAATCCAAAGAAAACGTTAAAATTATTTTGCAATAATCCACGACGAACTGATTTATATCGTCGTTTCATTTTAAGCCAAACTTAATAACCTCTTAGATTTGCTGTGCTACTCGTTAACAAAAAAGATGTTCCTTAAAATTTTCTAATTAGTTGAAACACGAATTAAGGCACCATACTTATGATGACTTAGACATCTGAAAGTTGTATTGAGTCAACGTTCACATAAAACAAAATGGGCACAACTGCTATGCGAATGCAATATTTTCTCATTTCTAATCTATTGTGCGTACAAAATAAGTCAATTTTTCTTTATTAGCGTAAACAAACATCTAAATTTAGGTCCGGCTATTATTCTGTTACTGTTTTCGCTTTATGGGAGACCATTCTGATCCATTAATTCACGTAAGTGTCAATTAAGTGGAAATAAAGGGTTGGAAAATTGTTACAATCGGTTTACAAATAACCAATAAAGTAAAACTTTATTGTTATTCGTATACTTATTTAATTTTACACGCGACTTCATTCGCGTCAACTTAAGTGTTAAAATACTTTCGATTATATTGTATCTTTTTCCTAACAAAACGGGATCTTTCTATTCTATATAATACTAGCTAGCTACAACTAGTTCGGAATGTTGCTCTTACCGAGAAGAACCAGCAAAAAAGAAGCGGTCAATCTTTTAAATATTTGCAATTTTACATTATTAAACCGTTGTCTTATATGAAAATGTTCAAATGTCCAGGCAATTTTATCATCCAAATAATCTTCAATTTTCTAATATAAGCATATTTTTTACACCTAATTTATACCTTTCACTAAATAAAGTAAAGAGCAGTTTTTGTGAGTTAACCGTAAGAGATAGTGACATGCTGTGGCGGATCTTTTTTAGTATATTTGTAGAACTTTGGGGACATTATTTTATAATAATTATAGATGTAAGTCCGGTATATAATCAATTCTGGGCCATTTTTTCCATCAATAATACGATTTACTTCTATTATTTTTTATTGGAACTAAATAACAGAAATCATTTCGTTCCACTTTTAATTCTTAAGTTATGACTTGAGGGTGGAATACTCGAATGTCAACACGAAAAACTTGAAAAGAATTCAAAAAAGCTATGTCACGAATATTAAGGAAATTTAAAGTTCCGCCCAATGCATTAAACTATCTTCTTTGGGAACTGCCTACTTTGCCGTTTTCCATTTCCAAAGTTTCCAACTTCAGCTAGTTCCGTACCGAAGTTGCCCTAAGTCTGGCTTAAAAATTTAACAAGTATGCGGTAAAACTTGTTGACGGAACATTTTTTAAAATAAGCTCGGCTTTTGCAAGTATTCTACAAGATAAATTTGAATGCGAAAAATTTATATCATAGATCTATTTCCGACTTAAAAACAAATTTATTTATTGGGAAGTTAATGGCGTAGTCAAATTTTTTTGCTTAATGATTCTTGATGATAAAATAAACTAGACAGTGTCAAGAAATTTAATGTCTTGATCCGGGTTCTATAGACTTTACAAAAGAATGTCATTTTTCGTCGAGCGTCGAATTGCGGCGGTCTAGTCATCTTCGAAAACTCCTAAACCTCAAATTTTTATTAACCTCTTCATTATATCATTATACTAGCTGTGCCAAGAACGGCTTCGCCCGCGTGGAATTCAGTGATTTACGAAACTTTTCCCGAATTTTAGAAATTTTTAACATAAAAGTAGTAATTGTGAGTTAACCGTAAGGGATAGAAACATACTATTCTGGACTTTTTGTAGTATTTTTATAGATCTTCAATTCTCTACTACATTACTTTAGGGTATCTTTGCTGGTTTACGCAGCGCGTAGAAGTAAAGCTCTCAGCAAGCAAGTGTCTTAACAACTGCGCGATCTCTTCACCACAATTTACATGATACCGATATGTACTATTTACCTAAGCCATTCAGAAGTATTGCACTATCTTTTAGTGAAAACCGTTCAAAAATCCGTTCTATAGATTTTGAGAAAATTGATTACATACAGACAGACAGCTTTTTGGGACATTGTTTTATAATAAGTATAGATTAGAAAAAAGCAGGGACCTAAAAAAGAACCTTGAAGGAACCCATGTTTGTGATTGATTTGGACAACTTCACATTATTTACGCATACACATTGATTAATATTACTAAACTGAAGAACAGCTTTAACAGAAGTTTTTGTGTATTTCATTTTACCCTGTGTCTAATTTCGCTTAATAGAGTCATACTAAATACAATTAAATGCTTTTGATAAGTCATAGAAAATACCTAGAGCTGTAATTTTCCCAAGCAAAAATGTGGTGAAGTAATTTTGTAATCGCGTCTGTTCTAGATCTACTCCTTGTAAAATCATAATGCTCTGAATTTATTGATTGAGCAATTGATTAAACATTAAAAGTCTTTACTGATTTGGCAAAAAACTATAATCTAGTTTTATTGTAATATCATTCCGACAAATGAAAATATATAAAGCGTATTTATATACTTAACCTGCATTACCCTAAAACGTAATTCAGACCATCATTGTTACGAACGCATTACCGTTTGTTTTTTCAGCCCAAATATTTCCAGAAGCCACGTTCGCCCATATTAATAAAACAACAATACAATCGCACGCTCTACGGCATTTCAATATAAGCTGCACAATTTTGTACACATTTTTCTAGGGGCCGAAAACATCGTGATTGGATTACGTAGGAAAATGTTTTTCAATACGAATATGAGTCGTGCGTGAAGTGAACAATAGCCTTAAACTTTTCGTCTGTATCTACATTTATTCCAATATTGAGTTAGCGGAATGATAAGATTTTTTTATATTAGCCCTTGAAATAACATTCATAGTTTATGTATAGAAACCGTTTAACTCACGTCTTATTCTATTGAGTTAGCTCGACTAGTTTCAAGCCCATCTGGGGTTCTTATTCATGAGCCCCTTATAGGAGGTTATCGCGGGGGAATTTATTTATTTGTTTATTATTATTAATTTGCTTAAATATATTACTTATTTGCCCGGTTAGGGCGTTGCAAATTCCCAGTTTCCATTCAAGAGCTCATGAATTATTATTATTTATTAATTATTATCATTAGATAAGCTTAAAACTAGTCGGACTAACCCGATTGAATAAGCCGATTTCTATATATATTCTATGAAAACTACTCACGATAATTTAATTTCGAAATAAAATTCGAGATGATCAAGATATCAGAATTTTATACATATTATTTTATTCATACTTATATCTATTTATTTTTTTAATTTTATACATTTATAAATACATATTTATATATATTGTTTATAAATATATTATTATAGTTATTTTTATATTTATTATAATATATATATAAAAATACTGTTACAAGAAAAAGATTTTATAATTACGTTATCTTTGTCGTTATGGAAGAGTGGGGTCTTCTGACACAGGCTTTACTAAGCTTAAAAGAAGTCCTCCACAATATATCTTGTAAAATGTAAAATTGTTGCTGTCAATAAATTTTATTTATTTTTTTTTTTTTTATTTATTAAACGTTTGATTTGATTCTTTTTTACTCTTTGCAAATATATACAAAGTTCCAAGAGTTATTAAGGATCTACTTTAGATTAAATTATTAAATTAGTTCATGTGGTTAATTGATTTTATGTTAATGAGGTATATGACCGAGTTTTCTTGTTTTTTTTTTGGGAAATTGTGTTTTTGGTGTTTTTCTCACAATGGACGGCACTTGTAATAAAAGGAAAATAATTTGACTGGAGACATTTGTAATTGAACTGTCGTCTGGTCGTCTGGTTAAAAAAGGATTAAGGTTAAAAAAGGAAGGAAAGAGGATATTGTACGTTTGAAGGATATTAAGGATTACATTGTGTAAACACATACAAGTACAAATGTTGTTGAAAAATAGATAGATGGAGATTTTTTTCAATTCAATTCAACTGCATTTTAATTTATTGTAATGATACTAAACCATGACAAAGAACTGTTCAAAACAAAGCATACTTCAAATATATTGCATAGATTGCTAAGCGTATTGTTGGAAAACACTTGAATTTTATTTTTCATGTCACAAAAGCAGGATTGATATTTTTAGATGTCGCTAAAAAAGTGGACTCGCAAAATTTTTGGATCAGGAATTTGGAAACCGCGCAACATTTCTAAAGCAAAAAGGTGGAAGGCTGTTAAATTATATCACGTGCGACAATTTGACTGCCTTTTAAGCCATGGTTTACGTCACCTGGTGTAAACGTCGGTTGGTTTAACATCAAACGGGTTAAGGTCCTTTTTGGTATCAAAAGCTTTGAATTTCAGTTTTGGAAAAATAAAAGCAAATGATTGAAGGTTGTACAAATTTTGTTGAATAAAACTATTAGATTTATTATAAAATCTGTCTTTTTGATCACTCATTAATCGTCGAAATTCATGACTAATTTTAAATAACATCTCTTATCACTATTTGTTGCTAACATTACCGATATCATGCGAACTGTATACTGCGAAGCTATAATAGCAATAGACCAAACAGGAGTGGCGAGCAGGTCAAACAAGCATTGGTGGACACCTACAAAAAACCATAATAAGGTCGTGGGGGAAGCTGGATTCTTGGATTCTATAACATACAGTGTACATCCATCAGATTGAAAAAGAAAGTAGAAGCTTTCCTTCATTTGTTTTAATGTTCATATGTACAATGCTTACGCCTGCTTTAAATCTATAACCTCTTGTTTAGATTTTTTTGATCAAAATTTAAAAAAAAAATCTATTTATATTATAGAAGCAATGACTAATTAACAACCTTAGCTTCTTTTAAGTACAAAAGACCTAGGTACCAAAAAGTTATGGCGATTTTGTGGTGTTTCGTATTGAAGTAAAATATTCGATCATTGATATTTATTGTACGAATAATATACAAGTAGGTATTGAGGAAAAGTTATCAGAACTCAAAACAGATCACAAATACGCAGAAAACAATATCAAAGATATCTCTTACAAGGAAAGAGATCGTAAAGCTTTTTATTGTTAAGCCCTCATAAATATTAAAGGACGTCACTTCAAGGATACCGCGTGTTACGTTGATAATACAACTGTAAGTCTTCTTAGCGGGAATTTACACATTTCCATTTCCATTCAAGGTGTTTTCGATTCATATTCATTATCCGGGTATAATAAAAGCTAATAGGAATTTCGCGAGTTTCATTACAATCTGATTTGAAACATAAATAAATAAAATTGATTGTTTATTGTTAAAAAGTACTATTAACGTCCGTGTAAGATGTGTTATTACACACAGTTATATTTTATTTTATATTTAACTCTCTAATATATTTTCTTTGGAATAGGATATTTTCAAAAGTTCGCCACATTATGCGTGTAAGTACCCTCTATAATGCGTTATGTCCTCTGTTTCCAAATAAAAATCGGATATTTTGTATCCTATATGTTATGCTCGCGATTCAGCAGAGTTAGCAACTCATTTGTTGGTCTCGCTATTCGCTTCTATAATAAAATTCCTCAATCCATTCTAGACCAGTGTATAGAAAGATTCCAATTAAGTGTAAAAAATATGCTTATACGTAAAGCATATTACAAAAATGAAGATTATTTGGATGATAAGAAAGCCTGGATATGAAAATCCTTTCAGCTTTATACAAGACAGCAGTTTAATAATGTATAATTGAAAATATTTAAAAGATTGACCGCCGAGTTTCTTGCTGGTTCTTCTCGGTAAGAGCAACATTTCCAACCAGTTGTAGCTTCATTAATTATATTGATGCTTGACGATTCAAAAGTGCCTGAAATGGTTTATTTGAATAAATATTATTTTGATTTGATTTGATTTGATATCCTTTGTTTAAGCTTGTATATACCGGGGTAACGTATAGGAATAAAAAATCCTGTTGTTCCTTTGGGAACAGAATAAAAATATAGTATACCGAGAGTTTGTTAGGATTGTTTTTGTAATTCTGTATACTATATTTTAGTTACTTTTCATTTTCTCAATACCTTAGAACCCAAGAACATCAAATTCAAGATATTCTTTATTCAAGTAAACTTGTAAACGAGTACTTTTGAATCGTCAACTCTGCTGCTAGTTAGGAATGTCGTTCCTACCGAGAAGTGCCAGTAAAAAACTCGGCGGTCGCTCTTTTCAAAGAATAATTCTTATTACTAGTTACATATAGTTATTAATGTCTCGTACGAGGTCGAAAAGTAGCTATATACCACACATTCTTATCGTTTAAGTAATTCTCAATAGTATAGTAGTAGCGGCCTATTACAATCCCACTGCTGGGAATAGGCCTCCTCTCTCCGTTTCTGGAGAGAAGGGTTGGAGCTAAGACCTACCACGCTGCTCCAATGCGGATTGGTAGGTCACACATATCTCCAGAATTCTCTAGAGATATGCAGGTTTTCTCACGATTAACCTTTTTTAAATAGTGTTTTTAAACGGCTGTCATTGCAAAGTTAAAATCGATTGCGGAAGTTTATTATGGAATCTTATACCCCAAAACCCATCGGTTATTGGGTCGTAAGGTTATATTATAAAACAATATACATAGTGCATTATTGGTGGTATCCGGTTGAGTAGAATATACCACCCTCTTTCTTACCGAGGGGTCGTAAAGTAGGACTAATGTAAGTTGACGTCAGGCAGGCAGCCGGTCGTAAAATACGTAGCAGAATCATGTGACAACATGTTTCTAACATGTTGTGCCGACCCCACTTAGGGTAGGATAAGGGCAAGAGGATGATGATACTACTTCAAAAACTTGGCGCGCAAGTAATATTCCATAGTATGTCAAGTCACAATCAAATAATTTTTTTATTGAAGACTACAAAGGAAAACGCAACTAACAAAAAGATATAAATTCAGTGAGGGCTATTATTTTCCGATTGATCCAACACTCTCGTTAATATTTCAGTGCGATGTCCCGGAATTTGTTAGATGCTATTACCCTTTGATCCCCGATTTGCGTCCCGGGGCACGTATTATTAATATTAAACGCTTCGAAGTGTTTTTATGTAATTTACAATCTAATATTTTCACTACACATTGCGAATAACATTATTACGAACAAAAATGTGACATAGTTTACTATGTCACATTTTTCAAAATGTGACATAGGATCAAATAAAATTTATGCATCTACCGGATATCGGATACGTTTCCATGTACACCGACAACGGGATTCTCAAGTGATTGATGAAACAAGTAAGAACTTTAAAGTGAGTGGGGACTGCCTTTAAATAGCAGAACTTGCCATAATAAAGTCCGGCGAAGCTTTCGCGGCCCTGGATTGAAAAAAAACAAATTCTAAATATACGGTATTCAAATAAAATAATATTATTAAACACCTATAGTTTTAAACTTTCGCGATCTTAAGCTGTATATTCCACGTATTGCTCAATTTTGCAATACAAAGACTTTGCTATATCTTAGCATTTAACTTATAACAATATTCCATAAGACATAATGCTACGGATGTAAGCGAAATAAACAAGTTTAGACGTTTACTTGTATAATTGTTAAAGTGCGAATTCCGTTCATTCAAAACGATTCTATAATTGTCGAACATCACAATGATATCTAATTTTCTTTTTTAAACGTGTGATAGGGATTAAAAGAGTTTATTGATTGATTGAGTAAAGATGTAAAGCTCTTAAATAACTTCTGATTTCACACAACTAAAAATATACCAAATCTTAACACGTGTTAGTCTATGTTCTAGATCTGGCACGTAGCCCAAAGCAGGATGAAACTTGTAGTACAGTACTTTAGATTTTATAGTGAGTGAACATTAAAACAGTGTTGAGTTTCATAAACCACGTCTTTAAACAAGAACACGCCGTACTTAGTACAGACATTGGAATCTTGTGTTCCAGAATAGTTTCTTTATACCAACTATATGAGGATTTCGTAAACCACGTCTTTAACAGGAACACGCTGTACCTATGTATCTCATTGGAATCACGTATTCTTGAATATTTTCCTCTATATAATAATAATAATAATGTGTTTCTTAAGCCATTCGTTAAAAACGAGAAAACGTAGGCCGGTCATTGCAATTACATATAATGGAATAGAGCCCCTGTTAACAATGTTAGAGTTTCATAAACCACTTCTTTACAACACGCTGCGTTTACTTTGGTCGTTGTAATCAAGTATTCAAAAATAGTTTTTCTGCAATATTTTATACGACACCTAAGTATTTCAAAAACGCTCATTTTTGTGGCATATCTATTAAATTTATTCCAGTGTAATATAACAGAACTAACTACTTTGCTATAATTCGCACGGGTTAAGCGAATGCATGCAAAGCCAATGTGTGTGAAGCAGGCAAAATCTACCAATGGAATTCCGCAAAGTAACGCCTGCTTCTATAAATCATTTATTCCAGTGTTCTTCGTATACAAGTATGCCGCTTTATCACTTTAGCGCGTCTTAACTTGAGCTATACTAACAGAGATAAATTGACCGTCCAAAGTTACAGCGCTAAGATCAACGAGGAAGTTACATCGTATCAACAAGTGGAAACTTGCGTAGGCTAAAATGTTTTATAACTTTGAAACAGAAACTATAACTATGTTGTTTTCTGAATGTTATGTTAGAAGAGCTCTATACAACATATTCCAACAACTTCACGTTATCAATAGACGTTTCCAGAAAGCGGTAGAAAGCTTCGTTTCGACGGCTGGTTCTACCAAAGCAGAATTTAAAACCCGATAATAATGCAGCCAAGCACTTTATCATCAATGAAACATAAACAAACAGAAGAAAAAGTATCGCTTACTTTGCGGAACTCCGTACAAAAGTAATGATAGAATAATTTTGCTATGATCCGTGTTTCTTTAGAAAATCTATGTAATGTAAGATATAAGAATTACAACCCGTTCGCGTACCTTATACATTTACCACCTCATCATTACACTACTCATTCACTAGGACAATCTCAACGATCGTTTCGCACCATAAACAAAGCATCATCAGGAGTTAGCTTCCATGAAAATATTGCAAAACGATTTTGTTTTGGATTCATCTGATCGAATAAAGAAAAAACCGCGTATTTCGATAAATTCTTATTTATAGGCTAACATTTTTACTCAGACCTCGCCTGCGGTGTACAAGGGCGCGGAGGTAATACGAGAACGGGGACTGAGTTAGGTGCGCTCGCACAGGTGAAGTCTGAGTTAAATGGTTAGCCTCTAGATACATAATTCACCATATGATCTATGAAAAATAGTGGATATGAATGATTATGTAAAGCAAATTAATGTAAACGAAGATCTGAGTTAATGCTAGTCTCAAATAAACTCGCTCATCAATAATTGTAATTTGGCGACACCCCGGATTCAGTGAAAAATTGGAATTGAGTAGACGTTATTGAATAATGTTGAAAAGGGGAATTGAAATTCAATTTGGTTTATTAGTATGGATTGCGAAATCTCGGTTGAATCGAACTACCTACTGTGGTAAAGAAAATTATACTTGCCAGAACCCGTGTATAATCAAATGAAATTTATAGACGCTTATTTGCTTAGTAGCGGAATTGTTAAAACAGAAACGTTAGTAATTAATCTAATTTTAAGTAAGTTATTAAGTAATTACAAGTATTTAGTAATTTGATTGTACATAATAATATACATAATTATAAAAAGATTGGCGATCTATATAAAAGACAAAGTAGGAACCGACATAAGCTTGCGGTTTCTGCTTTGCGCCTTGCAAAAGTAAGTAAATCGTTTATGGGTTTGCGTATAAGATTCTATAATTAAATTCCGCAATCAATATTGGCCTTGCCATTACAGCAGTTTACAAACACTCTTAAAAAAGGCTTATAAAAAAGCCTATTGAGGATTACTTAGACAATAAGAATGCGTGGATATAGTTACTCTTTGACCCTGTACAAGAAATTAATAACTATATGTAACTAATAACAAGAATTATTCTTTGAAAAGAGCAACAGCCGAGCTTCTTGTTGGTTCTTCTTTTCGAACCAGCAGTAGATGATGACGATTCAAAAGCATTTGTTTACAATATTAATGTTGTGAGACCGGCTATACTCACGTCTTATTTTATCGGATGAGCCCGACTAGTTTCAAGCCCATACGGGGCTCTTATTCATGAGCTCTTTACGCGGCGTTATCGCGCCGGGAACTGCGTGTAGCAGCTCGCTGTGCGCGACTCGTGAGCGGCTGGGGCGGGAGGAGGGACAGTTGCGGCGGTGGTCGCGACCTGGTCGCTCTGGTAAATGTAAATTTTGTTGAAGAGATCGCGCAGTTGTCAAAAAACTTGCTTGCTGGAAGCTTTAGTCACGTGCGCTGCGTAAACCAGCAGAGTTACGCCAAAGTAATGTAGTAGAGAATTATACATACATAAAAATACTACAAAAAGTCCGCGATAGCATGACTCTATCTCTCACGGTTACCTCACAATAACTACTTTTATGTTCAAAATTTCGAAAATTCGGTAAAAGTTTCGTAAATCACTGAATTCCAAACGGGCGAAGCCGTTGTTGGCACAGCTAGTATTAAATATTTTGACGCACATTGCATGACTATTTTGTTTGTAAAATTCATGCTTAGGTCTATGAGTGAAGACTAATCTGTTGCAATTTCTTATGCTAGTTATATTATGGGTGGCGACTATTGGGTACACAAACTCATTATCCAGATAAATCTATTTATTTAGGTACAGTTAATTATAATTAAAATTTATCTTATACTATGTTCTATATAACTAAAGCGTCCGGTCCCACCGATGTTAGGTAGGACAAAGGCGTAGCGGCGTGGAGTCTCTTTCTCAGGCGTGGAACATTATACCTCAGGTGTCGTATGGAGCCTGGGAAAGCGGCAACCGCTGAGTGGACGTAACACCTCCCCTTCCAGAAAAGCAACTATTTGGTGGCAGAAATGTTAACACCAAATGTTGCGGTACGGTGTTCTTCTGATGGCAGCTTCTATCGCAGTGTGTGGTGTTATGAGATAGCTTCCTAGCAACATTTCATATCGTTGCCGTTCGCAAGAACATTGTACTTTAGTTGATAGTTTCGGAAATGAAATAATGTAGCATTGACTATCTTATTCTGTCATTGCCTCCTTAGTGAGTGAAATAGTCGAGAATGTGCAACTTTCATCGACCGATTGAGTTTGATGCTTCAGCTTATTTTCACAAACATAAGTTCAACTAAACTTCGAGCATTCAGCTTCTATGTATACATACTCCTTAAAGTTAGTTACCATATACGGGAAGGAGGTAATATAACTCTATTATTTTTATTGGGAACTGGACTAAGTCGGAAAAGGTTATAAATAAATAGGTTGTTGTAAATATTGTGTACAGGAAATTTAATAATTATAAAAATTTTGGAGTCTAAAATAATTAACTAGTAAAAATAAGTAATAAAATATGTTAATATGAATTCAATACTAATAATTTCACTCAGAAGGTCTTGCACATTTTTCGGTCAATATAGCGAAAATATGCCCAAGTAAAGTGAAGTATTTTATTCGCTCTATATCTTTAGAAGTCGTATTTTCGACTAAAGTAAGAGCTCTATCTAATTTTTGTTGATTTATGTAAATAAAGATAATAAAAAATATATATAACTAAAAGGAAGTAAAAGTACCTGAGACAATTTTATTATTTTGTTGATCGTTTCAAACGAGATTTTGCAACAGGTCCTCGATGTTTAGATGTGTAAATATGAATTGGTTGATTACTAATTACTTTATCCTGCGTGAATCGAGGTGCAAGTTTTTGTCTTACAGCAAGCGGATTACGTATATACACGTCTTTATTCGGCTCATATTGCATCTCGGACTCTCTGTTTGCGTTTCGGTTCGAGATAAGTGCATTTTTTTTAGATGCTGATGAGTCATGAACAATTTTGTAAATCGTTTGCATGCGATTACGGTGTTCTTGAACATATTGTTGCTGGGATATATCTGTCAAGTTTGTGTCAATGGGGTCCCGTGGGTCTAAATGTCCAGTAATTAATTCAAATGGTCGGAAATTGGTTTGGCTGTGGATTGAACTATTATATGCAATTAAAGCGTACGGTAATAAATTTATTGCTGACTCGTTTTTACGCTGTAATTTTAAAATTCGTAGGTGTTCTAAAAGTGTGCTATGGAATCTTTCTACAATACCGTTTTCATTAGGTGCATAGGCATTTGTGATATGATGATTAATTTTGTGAAACGTTAGAAACTCGGTAACAACTCGGTTTCTGAACTCCGTCCCCTGGTCTGTTATTAATGTGAGGGGAAAGCCATGATGCGTACTATATTTTAATAAAGCTTTTAAAATGTTCGGAGCCGTGCAGTCAGGTAATAAGTAAGCCTGTGCATATTTTGAAAACGAATCTACTATGGTGAAATATTTACTTTGTTCGATAGTTATAATATCTGCATGCATTACCTCAAATGGCTTATCGGGTATAGGTACTAATTGAAATCGTTGACGTATCGGGTTACGGTCGTATTTACCACAGGCGCATATGGAACATTTGTTTATAAAATTACTTATACTTTCCTTGAGTTTTGGCCAAAAATAACGTTCTGATAATGCGGAGTATGTTTCAGTTATGCCACGATGATTGGTTTTTCCTTCGTGATATTTTTTAATAATTTCGTCCTGAGTTGAAATATCATTAACATTTTCAACTTCTCTATTGACTAAAACCAAATTTAAGGAGGAATGATGGAACGCACTTTGTAATATTGGTACAATAGTAAGCATTTCGTTTGCCGGGCGAACTAAAATAGCAGTTCTTACAGTAGGGTCTATGTACTGTTTCATGAGGTCTATAAGATTTGTTTGAAGCTGGTTTATGTGAATATCTATAGATGTTTTTACGAACGATTTAAATGGTTCCGTTATTGTTGGTGTAGATTTTGGTTTATGGTTTATTATGTTTATAATCAATTGTTTTTTAAATTTGTTTAAAGGCTCATTTACTATAGGAAGTTGGAGAACTGGATTTTCTTGACTTGAGTGAATTGTTTCGGGATTATGTAAAGTATTATATTCAAAATTATTATCATGAAATGTAGAACTTGTAGGTGACTCAGTTTGTTCTAGTAAGTCGTCTATTGTTGAAGTTGGGGAGGCCATATCGCGACTATTTCCTTCAGAACATGAATGGTTTACTATCATCGATAAGTTTTCGTTATGTATTTCGACCCGAGATAGAGCATCTGCGTTCGTGTTATTTTTACCTTTCTTATAAATGACTGAGAAATCAAATTCAGATAGTTTCAATTTCCATCTCGTGAGACGCGGACTCGGGTCCTTCATGTTCATTAGCCACATTAAGGGTTTATGATCAGTAACGATTTTAAAGTGCCTCCCAAAAATGTAAGGCCGAAAATATTTAGTGGCCCACACTATGGCCAAAAGTTCTTTCTCTATGGTGGAATAATTGAGCTCACTATCATTTAAAGTTCTCGAGGCGTATGCAATTGGTCTATCAGCACCTATAGGTCCTTGAGACAAGACTGCCCCAAGTGCCACATTCGAGGCATCAGTCGTTAAATTAAATTCTCTATTAAAATCAGGATACTGTAAAACGGGGTCGTTCGTTAATAAAATTTTGCAATGCTCAAAACAGTTAATATATTCTGGGGTTATGTGAATTTTAGCGCCTTTTTTTAAACAAGAAGTAAATGGTTTGCTTATTCTCGCGAAGTCGGGAATGAACCGCCTATAATAACCCAAAAGTCCTAAAAATGCTTTAATTTGTTTTGCTGTCCTTGGAAGAGGGTACTCTAATATGGCCTTAATTTTATCGGGATTAGGTTTAACCCCATCTGGAGTAACAATATGACCCAAATATGGAGTTTCTCTTTTAAGGAACTCCGACTTGTCCATTTGTATTTTTAAGTTGGAATTTCTCAATCTTTCAAAAATTTTACGTAAATTAATAACATGTTCCTGTAAGGAAGTTGAAAAAACTAAAATATCATCTAAATATACAGTGCAATTCGGTAAACCTCGTAATACATCATCCATCACTCTTTGAAATGTCGATGGGGCGTTTTTTAATCCCATCGGCATTCTTAGGAACTCAAAATGACCTTGTTCGACGCTAAAAGCAGTTTTATGTATACTTTTCGGGCACATTTGCAGTTGATAAAATCCAGAAGTTAAATCTAATGTTGAAAAATATTGACATCTCCCCAATTTATCTAATATGTCATTAATATTTGGTATAGGATATTTGTCGCTGATAGTTTTCTCATTTAATTGTCTGAAGTCAATGACCAAGCGCCATTTATGTTTGCCAGACGCGTCACTTTTTTTTGGTACTAGCCATACAGGAGCGTTCCAAGGAGAAGAAGAATTACGAATAATACCCTGTTCTAACATGTTCCTTACTTGATTCTGGACCTCTTCCCGATGTATATATGGATATCTATAGTTTTTTCTATGTACAGGTATCTCATCTGTAGTATTTATTTCATGTTTTATTTTATTTGAAAAAGTTAAAGGTTCATTTTCCAAATGAAAAATGTCGGAATATTCTTTACATAAATTTATTATATTCGTCGTCTCTTCTGGATTTAAATGTTCTATGCGCAAGCGCGATAAAACGTCTCGCGTTCGCTTATCTGTGGTGTCAAGTTCGCAAAGAGTCGGTATTGTACGTTCGCTAAATATATGTGCGTGAATGGGTTCTGTTAGTGAAAAAATAATATCATTATTAGTGCTGTTTGATGCATTCACATAGGCTAAATGATTTTTAGCAATTGATAAGCAATCGCTTATATGAATTTCGCAAATAGTTTGGCTATCTATAAAAATTTCTCCATCGCTAATATTTGTGGGCACCTTTATTAGTCGAGTTGACTGTGCCGGTATAATGGTTTCAAATAAGTTTAAACTTTGTGTGTCGTACATATAAATAGGATTATTAGCAAATTGCGTTTGAAAGGAACGTGATGATAAGTCAATTTTTGCATGCCACTTTTCGAGTAAATCGCAACCTATTAAACCATCGAAAAAATCGTGGAATTTATAAAGGTACAATTTAATCGGATTGTTGTCCTTTAATTCTTTAAAATTAGGAATAGTGGCTGAATAATAATTTTGAGTTGTTGCATGCACATTTGACACAATAAAGGGATCATAAGTAGGGGATATATTTTGAGAATAATATTTATCAAAAGCTTGTGGACTAATAAAAGACTGATTGGCTCCTGTGTCTATGAGGAATGTTAATGGGGGGTTTTCTATTTGCAAGTAAGGTAAGTGTCGTTTACTTTGTATATTTAATTCTATTCGGGGTCCAGTATTACCGGTGCAAGACAAAAATTTGACTGTTCTGAGGTGTAACTTTCAGAGGGATTCTCCGTGTTGTCTGAGTACTCATTTAGATAAGGTTCCGTGGTCTCATATTCGGGATAATATGGCAAATAATATTCACCATTGTCTGTGAAATCACGACCATATGCTTCATTTACATTAGGATTTATAAAGTTACTGCGTGGTAGAGTTCGCGCAGTAGGATAACTAATACTACTCATGGGCGTAGGTATTTTGAAGCCAGTAGACATATTTGATCGAGGAAGTGCTCTAAACATTTGTTGTGTCCTGGTAGGTCTGTATAACGGTTGTTGGTGATATTGAGGGATATATTTATTATTTGAATTCTGTGCAAGTTGTTGGACTGGGTATGGGTTCCATTGGGATCTAGGGCTTGGCGTTACCTGTGACATCACTGCAGAAGGTAAGTATTGCAATGGAGCGGGATTTTTTGAATAACTGGGGCCCGGTGTCGAGAATGCATAAGGGTTAAAATGCCGCGGTGTGTTATTATTATAAGAAGTATAAGTTTTAGGTGAGCATGAGGGCTGTTCTTTATTTTGTAAGTAAATTATATTTAATTCCTCTTGGGCATAATTAAGGGCTTTTTCCAAAGTTTCAGGTCTCATGCATCGGACTCTCGATCCAAGAGGTTCCTGCAGACCTTTTAAAAATGTTTGTAACGCTAATTTTTTAAATAAAGTTCTTTTTGCCTCAACTGTACTTTGAAGACTTTCATGTAGTTCTACATAAGTAACAATAGTGCACAGTAAATGTTTAATTTTTTCATAAAAAATTTGAGGTGTATCGCGGCCTTGAGTTAAAAGCGATAAATCAGTATACAATGACGTTTCATCTCTATGGTCGGAAAAACAATTAATAAGCGTGTTTCTTATGCCATTCCAGTCATTAGGGATTCCATTTGTAGCCAGAGTCTGGGCAGCAGAACCAGTTACTTTATTTAAAATTCCATTAATCATAGACATGTTCACAAGCTCATATCCGGGGGCTGGGTTGACATAAGTTAATACAAGTTGATCACAAATGCTTATGAACCTGCATAAGACGTTTGGGTTGCCGTCAAACTCCGGTACTAGTCTTAATGAGTTATAAATTTTGGTCGTTATGTCTATCTGTTCCATGTTTAAAGTCGATTGAGAAGGAGCGGTCATATTTGATTCTATACTATTATCTATATTTAAACTTAAGTTCCTATTCGCATCAATCTGCGCTATGCGATTTTGCGATCGCCTATATGGGCTTATATCCCTATGCCTTATTCTACTTAAATGAGCAATTTTGATTTTTTTTATTTTTATTTTATGGTTTTTTTTTTTTTTTTTTTTATGTATATAATTAAGGATAGGATTGACAGGAATAGTGACTAAACTATAAGAGTAGTGTACTTACAAAAACATCACGATCGGCGTATTCATCGATTTTTGGACGAACGAGATCCGTACGTGGGTTTTCCAACAGTCAGCCTCCGTAAGTAGGTTCTTATTTCGGCACCAAACACGAAGCGACGTATTTTTTTCACAAATACTGTTTCGATATCAAGTACCGCACCCAGACTGCGCCAGTTATATTATGGGTGGCGACTATTGGGTACACAAACTCATTATCCAGATAAATCTATTTATTTAGGTACAGTTAATTATAATTAAAATTTATCTTATACTATGTTCTATATAACTAAAGCGTCCGGTCCCACCGATGTTAGGTAGGACAAAGGCGTAGCGGCGTGGAGTCTCTTTCTCAGGCGTGGAACATTATACCTCAGGTGTCGTATGGAGCCTGGGAAAGCGGCAACCGCTGAGTGGACGTAACATGCTTCTTGGATATAATTAGTATGCTTTGGTAAATAGATGATTATTTCGTTTTAAAATTATACTAATTTAAAATATATACAGGCTAGGAAGTGACAATATACGCAATCTTTTGAACAACGGTTTGCAATGTTCAGTAAATGAAACCCCTTCCAATGTGTTTACACTCACATTTATGAAATGCCAATTGTAATTCGAGTACAATAGAAGGGTTTGTTAGAGCAACATTAATAGTATGTTACAAGTTTGCAGTGTCTTGTTATATCTTGTATTACAACTATGATTGTAGTCTGAAACTCTCAGGAAGTAGTTACTATAAATTCCTTTTCGGTAAGATCTGCTAGGTTCAACTTTGATACAAACGATTCGTACCAAACTTAGAACCACAGTTTCAAATCCCGTCAAACAACTAATAATTTGAATAACTAAGAGCATTGCTTGTGATGCTATTCCCTAAACTTCGAAATTTCCAGATTACTACGTTCACGGATTGTATGCTATCTACGTTATTTACCTCCTGCCCTTATCCCACTCTAAGTGGGGTCGGCACAACATGTTACAAAACATGTTGTCACATTATTTGGCTACGTATTTTACGACCGGCGGCCTGCCTGACGTCAACTTACCTAAGTTGCATTTTACGACCCCTCGGTAAGAAAGAATGTGGTCTATTCTACTCAACCGGATACCATACGGCGGGTCGACTTACCTTAGTCGCTTCTTACGACATTTACATTATCTACGTTATTTACCATTGTATTTATTTAACTCAAATTAAAATATTTAATGAGAATAGAGAAAAAAATGTAGGTAATTGAGATATCGCACTCTTAGTAATCGAAATTAAAATTAGTATTAATTGAATCTGATACATTGTAATCCTCATATCTTATTAAAAGAAGCTAATGTTTTCTTGCTCTTCCAAGTTATGGGTCTCTTGAACATTCACGAGTTTTGTAAGTGCTACGCAATGCTTTATTGCAATTTTTGCCACAAAACAACTTTTTTGAATTCGGTCACTTTAATACTAAAGTGTGATTTATCTAATAGGCAAAGTTATTTTAAACGATACAAAATCATATCTAATCAAAAATCCTTATTCAAGTAAGCTATTTCGAGCATTTTTGAATCGTGAAGGATCAATATGATTAATGAGGCTATATAACTGGTTCGGAATGTTGCTCTTACCGAAAAGAACCAGTAGGTAACTCGGCAGTCAATCTCTTAAACATTTTCAATTTTACATTATTCAACCGCAGTCCCGTATAAAGCTGAAAGGATTTTCAAATCCAGGCATTTTTATAATTTTTATCATTTTTTATCATCATTTTTGTAACATGCTTTACGTATAAGCATATCTCTTACACTTAATTTAAACTTTCCTGTAGACTGGTCTAGTATGTTATCTGTAAATATTATAAGACAAAGTCTACCAAAAACTGTATGTCTGTATGTATGTGCTTTAGTCGCGTGCGCTGCGTAAACCAGTAGAGATACGGAAAAGTAATGTTCTAGAGAATTGTAGATCTATAAAACTACAAAAAAGTCCGCAATAGTATGTCTGTATCTCTTATGGTTAACTCACAATAACTACTTTTATGTTTAAAATTTTAATTCTAGAAACAGTTTGTGACACGCAGATTACCACACGGGCGAAGCCGATGGCACAGCTAGTTTATTAAGAAGTAAAGACATGCCCAGCGGTGGAATTTGAACATCTCAGCTTACGAGGATAATAATAGGAAAATTTCGAACAAAAGTTTGCAACAATACATCCTCTTGTCATTCGAAGATTACAAAGGCTTCGCCAATATATTTGGCCTGAGGCCATTGCCGAAAATATCGCGACAATATATTCGGGATGGTTCTAACTGGATATATTTGTTACTCGCGTTTCCAATTTCGATGATGTGAGAAATATAGAGCCGCGATAGTGGATTGGGGAGACGTGTGATCTTTACGAAAGGATCACGGGTTTGAATCTCGGGCAGGCAATAATAATTTTGCATTTAAAGTTCTGTGCCTATTCACAATTTTTATAATTTGTCACGCCCTTTTTGTTAAGGAAAATATCACCGCAGCTTTACCGTATAAAAATCGGCAAGCAAATTAATTCTCAGCTTCGCAGATAAAGCTACTATTGTGAACTTTCCGCATGCAACCAATAAAAGCAATCGAGCGAGTGATCATTTTGCTCTGTCCTCATTTCTGTTGACATTGTATTTATACTGGTATTCGCTCGATGCACGAGCTTTTTATATTCGGTCAAATTGTCTGGAAAAATTCCATTCGAGCGTTGGAAAAGCTTTAATTAGAGAGGAATCTAGTTTTAGTCACTTCGTTACTTGAGTGTTGAAATAACTTTAATTATGATTTTTAGTATTTCCAAACATTAATTTAACTTTTGACATTATACACAGATTTAAAATTCCGTTATCATTACTTTAAAAACCAAAGTAAACAAATGCACAGTATCATGGGCACATTATTTTTTGTAAATAGTGACGTGACGTGCTAATTATCACCGATATTGATCTGAGTTAATTGAGTAGAATAATTTAAATTTACCATACTTCGTTGCGGTTGATACCTAATGGTAGTTTTGTTGGCGGAGGATATCATCTATATAAAGTGCAATATAAAAATATAATATAAAAATATCTATATTATATTAAAGTGAATGAATTCGAAATAAGTCTTTATTAAGTTAGATACATCGTAATCCTTATTTCAATGCCATCTACGAAACCACGCTACAAACTATTAGAATAACGGTTTTTTTTTTAGACGTAAGAAAACGTCATAAAATATAAAAACAACCTGTATACACGGAAAGGTCACTGAGTGGAATATTGACACGGGCCTTGACACACGCGCGTGGGAGTTAACCTGATCTCGAATCAATTTCTCAAATACCTCGTTCAAACCTTTTATAAAAGGCGAACGGTTACTAGCGTTACTCAGAACTGAATAGTAATTCAAAGGGATAAAGCTTACAAAATTACAAATAATAATAATATTATTTTGCTATAATCCGCTATACAGTAAATAGAAAATAAATACATAAAGTGCTAAATGTATAGTAGACTATCCGTTTTTTCATACCCGTTAAATGCAGGATTCGTAAAAACACATGCACAAACCTCCACCACTGCCACCACAATACA
Organism: Morpho deidamia; assembly: GCA_947086505.1. Taxonomy (NCBI): domain Eukaryota; kingdom Metazoa; phylum Arthropoda; class Insecta; order Lepidoptera; family Nymphalidae; genus Morpho; species Morpho deidamia. The sequence goes on from CAMTZC010000024.1 coordinate 18,725,269, forward strand.
CAAGCACTACACACGTTCACTATCACAAACTCAACAATCGTTTCGCCCCGCAACCGAAGTATCATCAGGAGATAGACTCCACGACACAATCGCAAAGCGAAGCATTACCCAAACAAGCATGGTTATATAGTAATCGGTTCAACCCCACCATTTATTTTATTTTACCTCTGAACACGTGCAACAAGCTTGAACTTCAAACGTTTATCTGCTCGTTAATGAGGGTGCCATTGTTATGCTTAATGATTTCTAATTGTTCCAAAGTATTTAATTTCAAGCTTTTTTCGCAGGTGTGCAGTATTTCGAAACAATGGTCATTAGGATCTTTATGACCGCTTTCTAACAAATGTTTCGCGAAATGTGAATTTTGTGGCTTATTATTCCTGAAAGCGACCATATGTTCTTTAAAACGGGTTTTAAAATTACGACCAGTCTGACCCACATATGTATCATTGCAAATGCGATTATTTACTTACAAGCGATTGTATACATGAAAATGATTACTGTTATTTATTTAAATTATACTCATTTGTTACTTGTGACACCAGCGTCTTTGTAGACACCAACTTAAGTGTTAAGTACCCTCAATAAAGCAATATGTGTTTTTCTTTGTTCCCGAAAATAAAAAGGGTGTTTAATTGTACCAAATTTCTTCAATACTGGTCTAATGGGCTTGCTGTAAAAGTGTTAATTGACATAAATATAAAATTATTAAAAAAAAAATAATGTGCAACGGCGGGCTTATTCCGGAATCGGAATCTCTTCCAACCAACCAGTTGTAAACTCAAAAAAGAAGTAAATATTAAATAAAATTAATTAATATTATTGTCTTTGATTGCAACGGCCATTTTATTTGGGCCCCAGTTCTTGACTCATACCAGCATAACCGCCAAGTTTCTTGCTAGCTCTTCTCGGTAGCAACAGCTTTCCGTACCAGTAGTTGAGTTGATGATTCAAAAGCACATGTTCAGAAGTTTACTTGAATAAAGAATATTTTGAATTTGAATATTAGTAGAATAAAAAAATATATCGAAAGTTATTATCATTAATTGAAGCCAGATATCCGTTTCTCTTAAAACGACAGCTGGCGATCAATTCGCCCCGCTGTCCCCTTTCCGTTGACAGTTTAAATAAAGTGCTGACGTGCGCCCAATGAATGGGCAATCATGTGACATATCCGGCTCGATTGACATGTTATTAAAACGGACCTTTTTTGTCTGTTGCGTGAGATGGGTCGCCCAAATCTACTTACAAAAATTTGAACAATGCAACTGGACATATTAAAATATATAATTTAGGTACTTCGGTATACGATTCTGTTATGAAATTCCATGCTCAAAATAAATAAATTTAAAAAAATGTTTAATTCAAATTTAAAATATTCTTTAATGAAGTAAACTTGTAAACAAGTGCTTTTGAATAGTCAACCATACTGCTGGTTCGGATAGCTGTTCCGCCGAGCAGAGCCAGCAAGAAACTTGGTGGTTGCTCTTTTCACATATAATTCTTATAACTAGTTACATCCACGCATTTTTATCACATATATACCTCAACGGTAAAGTGTGGTATCCGATGAGTAGAATAGACCACCCTCACTTCTTACCGAAGTGTCGTTATAGGCAACTAAGGTAAATTGACGTCAGGAAGGCGACCGGTCGTAAAATACCTAGCCAAATCATGTAACAACGTCTTTCAATCATGTTGTGCCGACCCCACTTAGAGTAGGATAAAGATAGGAGAATGATGATGATGATGGTATAGTAAGCTTTTTGTATCGGGCTCCCTTTAAGAGTGTTTATAAAACTGCTGTAGTGGCAAAGATAAAATCGATTGCGGGATTTTATTATAGAATCTTATACCAAAACCCACAAACGACTTATTTACTTTTGCAAAGCGCCAAGCGGGAACCGCAAGCTTATGTTGGTTTTTACTTTGTCTATAATGTGCATCGCCAATCTTATAACAATTATGTATGCAGAACAATAATTCTGCAAAAACATTAAATTGCCTAAAATATATTGTAAAGTCAAAGTAAAAATGCCTATTTCCTTAAACTTCACGCGAAATCACGCGGACTTAAATTGTAAATGCCAAATCTTAGATCGAAAATTATATACATAGCATATGCATATATTTAACTCAATATATGTTACGAGCATGCAAAAAGAATTCGTCGCTATGTCATAAAATTCAAATTGGACGTGGACGAATGTGTAAAAAGAGTTCGTAAACTATTCGTCATAGAGTTCAAATTCGTTTAACACTAATTCTCTGGAACATTCAGGTTGTTTACCATAACTTGTTTACAAAGGTTGTTTTCGATCTCCCCAAGGACTCGCGAACTTTCTCGAACAATGTCGTCATCGATTCGTTCGATATATAAATAGACGTATCGTGCGCCTCGACGTTCAGTTTGCGAATAGCAATCAAGAGCGAATAAAGAAGCGAAAATAATAGTGACCTCGTGACATAGAGACTGTAAGTCTTAAGTTTGTAGTACAAATTTGAATAAAGTGTTTTTAACGAGTCGTATCAATATGTTAAATTCTAAAACATACCATCTGGTCTCTTAAACGCGAAAGTTTTTTCAAAAGACCAGTAGATTTTAAAGTGGTTCTTTTAATAACAAACGGAATGTGTAGTTTGAAAACGGCAGGATCGGATATTTTTATAGCCAGACGCTATCTAAACAGCAATGTCGACATTCAATATGTTCTGTTTGCTCTAACTTCTACTGAACTGTATTTTTCTTTGGTATAAATTTTGTATAGTTCATAAGAAAATAGAATAAACTACCTAACGAATCCAGCAATAATAATAGAAACTAACGCCTAATACTTTGCGGAGGTCCATAATACAAAAGAAATGAAGATATTATTTTTCTATAATCCAAGATAAAACAAATAGGAAATATATTTAATGTTAAATATAAAGTGGACAAAATCGTAAAGCTTTGCGATTTTCTAGTGGAGTCTATGTATTGATTACGATACGGTTGGGGGGGAATCATTTCCCGATTGTTGAGTTTTTGATAGTGAATATGTGTATTATTGTGGTGGTGGAGGTTTTATGAATCCTGCATGTATCGGGTATGAAAAATGGATAGTCTACTATACATTTGCATTCTTTATATTTTCTATTTACTTTATCCCGGATTATAGCAATGAACAAATATTATTACTTTTGTATTCCGATTGGACCTCCGCAAAGTAACGCCTAAAACTGTAAATTATTTTACAAACTTACGCCTTTAAATATAGCCTAGTTATGCAGGCGTTGGAGATTTATTGGCTTATCATATGTGTGACGTGATTAAAGAAATCAAAAGAAACAATTTAGTCCTCTATGTCCGTGAGATCGTGATTAAGTTATCAACTAAAAAAACCTGTTTCTCTTCACATACTAGATGGATAGTCTAGATGGATATCATCTAGACTCTTCCACAGATCACACTTCTCCCAAAGACATTATAAAGAAAATATATCTTTAGTTAAATATGCCGTGTGGTATCCGGCTGAGTAGAATAGATCACCCTCATTTCTTACCGAAGTGTTGTAAAAGGCGACTAAGGTAAGTCGACCCGCCGTGTGGTATCCGGTTGAGTAAAATGGACCACCCTCTTTCTTACCGAGGGATCGTAAAATACAACTAACGTAAGTTGACTTCAGGCAGGCCGCCGCTCGTAAAATATGTAGCCGAATCATGTGACAATATGTTTGTAACATGTTGTGCCGACCCCACTTAGAGTGGGAAAAGGGCAGGAGGATGGTGATGATCTTCAGTGAAATGAGATGGAATGTATGTATTTACTCTACTGTATTTAAATTTGCTATAATAATATTCGTTTCTGCGCAGTTCAAAGCTAACATTAATTCTCTCTATAAAGCGCAAAAGTCTAAAAATAAATACCGCAGCACTACCCGCAAAATTTAATCTTCTCTGCTCTTTTGACCCGTCGAATGCGTTTTCCGCAAAATTGCTCCATTATATAGTAACATTATTTGCTTGCCTTGATCGTGTAAACACAGACAGAAATAAATCAGAAATGTTCACTACTTTGACGTCAGTGGAATAAATTAAAAAACAAAGCTGTAAGTTACTTGAAACCAAATCTTTAGAAGTATTTTTTAAGTAAAATGCGCTCACGTAGGAATTTGAGATTTTACAAAATTAAAGTTCTTATTTAGAAGGCAGAAAAATAACATCTGTATATAATTTGTTATGTAAAAAGCTGTGATAGCTTAGCGGTGATACCGTGCGACTCTTTCGAGCGGGTCACGAGTTCAAACCCCGGGCAGGTCCAATGAGTTTTTCTATTAAAACTTTTGTGTCAAATTGATAATTTCAATTTGTCACATGCTTTTCGGTAAAGGAAAACATCATAAGGAAATTTGCATATCTTTTGAGAATTCTGGTGATAAGTGTAACTTACCAATTCGCATTGGAGCAGCGTGATAGGTCTTAGCTTCATCCCTCTCTCCGGAAACGGAGAGAGGAGGTCTATGCCGAGCAGTGGGATAGTAACAGGCCGTTACTGTACTATGTTTTACAAATATATTAAATTAAATAATCACTGATTACGCCTGTCCTTTCAATGTGAAATATATTCCCGTTATATAATTTATGTAACTTAAAATACAATATTACGAAAGAAATAACGTTATTATCTTGAAGGATAGACAGAAACTACAACAGATTGCTATAATCCGCGTGAAAATATATGTAATGCGACAAAATCGTTTGACATTAGGATTTTATCGTACAGCCTATACTCCTGATGATGCTTCGGTTTCGGGGCGAAACGATCGTAGAGATTTCGGTGGTGGTTCTGTGTAGTGCTGCTGGTGGAGGCTTCTTGGGATACGTGTGGTGACTGGTCTTACATGTTGTGGGGTGCGTGAATCTTGCCTGCTTCATACACTTAGTATTACATACATCATCTTAACACTTGCGGATTATAGCAAAGTAGTTGTGTTATAGTGCTTGTAATATGGAATTCCGCAAAGTAACGCCTGCTTCTATTAATCATTTCTATACATAATTATTCATTAAGGATTTTATTTCATATTAGGTCATTTCAACAAAAAAATAAACAACTATTATGCATATAATACGTGATTGAAATTTAAATCCACTCTAATCGCGGATTATATAGCAAATTAATTAATTATTTTTTGTATTACGGCACTCCGCAATGTATCGCCTAATTCTATAAATTAATAACAAGTGAATCGCAAGTATTTATAAAAAAATCTATTCAGTACATGTGAGATAAATGCTGCTTGTGAAACAAGTGATTGCGACTATCCCGCCGAGATTACATGAACATCAAATATTAATTTCTTATTCGCGGTTCGATATTTCATTTGCTTAATGGAAAGGCAAAAATAAGCATAAGTAAAGCTGACTGTACAATATTCGTAGTTTTATGAATATTAGATAGATTTTCGTTTAAGTAATACGAAAGTTACTATTGTAAAAGGATAAGGAAATGAAACTCATACTTTCTATTATTGTAAAAGTAAAGTCTCCTCTCATTATTTTTGGACAGAAGGATTGGAGATAAAGACCTACCACGTTGCTCCAATGCGGATTGGTAGGTTGCACATATCTCTAGACTTCTCCAGAGATATGCAGATTTCCTCACGATGTTTTCATTCGCCGACAAGCGTCCGATAAATTGCGATTGTTAAATAGACACAGAAGTATTTTTAAATAGACAAACTCATTGGCCTGCCTGGGGTTTGAACCCATGATCGAGGCGATCATGGGTTCAAACCCCAGGTTTGATTTTAGATGGTTGCACGGTTTCACCACTGGGCTATCACAGCTTGCATTATTGTACTTTCCTTAATTTAAATGTCTCTCTTCTTTATTTAAAATCAGTCCGAACTAAATGCTGCCCCTACTCTATCAACCTCTTTCTCTTCCACTCTCATACTCTATCTTTTTTCTATATCTAACTTTAGACTATGTAGATGTAAACTGGCTATAGCTGAACTAGCAGTGTCTAATTGCAATATGGTGCGATGCATCAATCACTAAAGTCAAGTATAGAAGACCGTCAAAATGGGGGGGAAAGTTGTATACCTTGCACGTAATTAGGCATAAGTAGGCTACTGCATCTTTTAGCCGGAATTTTAACTATTTTACATTAGAGTGCGGATAGTTTTAGCAGGAAAATGACTGAAGAAAATTGCAAATTAAATGAATAAGATAATTAGGTTCTGAAGTAAGAACTACTAGAGAATATTACTACTTATATTTTTATTTATGAAATTGTTTACAATAAATAAGGTACAGATACAATTTCCTTATACTAGTATTATAATGAACAATCGCAGAATAATTTGGAAAAAGATTTTTGAACCCTTGTGCTAGGGAATGCCTATGCTACTATTGTTTGGCCTAATGCCAGTTAATTGTTTGATAAAAAGTATTGGTACTAATTTCCTCGTCAAAGGACTTAATACATAGTATATTTTTAGCAATACTACTTTTTGTGCATATAAATATAAAGCAATAACCAAAAAAGTAATGGATGAATACGATATGATAAGGCGTCAGAAGCATGTCATTCGTTTCCAATATCTATCAAGATGCCTATATTTTGATACGATGTGTTAGATATCCTCTTCAATGTGACCAAATCTTTACGATTGCAAAAAAATTGTCTAATGTTTTATATTTTTCCTCTCGAGATCGATCAATTCGTATCAGTCAAATCACGAAACGCTGATTTCCCTGGAGGCGGGTGTTATAGCTACTTCGTACTGTTTGCGCTGTCCTGAAAGGAATGGAATGTATTCCCTATTGTATATTTGATACTAGATGTACCCGCAACGTCGTTCGCAGCAACTTAAGCGTTTAAGTGCCCTCAATTAAATAAGAGTTTTTCTCTGTGTTCCCGAATTAAATTTGTTTATAATCCCAAATTTCATCAATACTTGTCCAGCGGATTACAAAAAGCGCAACAGAATGACATACAGATAGACTTTCGCACTAATTCTATCTCTTAATGGCTTTCGAAATTTGGTTGATCAACATTTGGCTCGATATATCGCCCGCTGGAAAATTAATCATCTCATAAGATGATTAATTTTCCAGCTTTCAATAGCCAGCGACCAAATTTCGATTTCATATCACTAGCAACACGCACTGTGTGGAAACTAGTTCAAATACTAAAATATTTAGGACTAAAAGGTCTTGAAACTTCCTGAACAAAGCTCAAATAATTAGATTTACCGATTGGTCGACTATTGGACTGGGACTGTTAGTCAAGCGAGGATTCAAGGAAGGCATAGCCTCCTTGGATTACCTACAGTCAGGCCAGTTTGGCCGGTATGTATTATGATTTTCCATGGCCATTTCCCTCAGCCTGATCTTATTTGGTTGTCAGGAAGTGGTATGATTGGTGTAGGTCCCTCAACCTTGATATTTTAGCTGCCATGCAACTAAAAGACAAGCAACTTTTTACGTTGAGATCAGATCGACTTAACATTCCACAGTAAAGGTACTTAAATGTATTAAATCTAAAAAATTGGTCGCAAAAACACCGAAATTTTATGAGAGAACCTGAACGTAATTTACGTAATGAAATCTTCACTCGTAACAAAAGAAACTCCAAGATTCCTTTGCAATTTAAGTAAATTCAAGACAGCACTAATTGAGTTTCCTTTATTTGTATAAGAAAAGGACCAAAGTTTCTGTTTTGAATTATAAAAGGAAACGTTAAAACTATGATTGTTTCGACTTGTCTTTGTTTCGAAAGGTAGATTTCAAACTTTCGCGATTCATGCTTATTAGTATACAAACACTAGCTATGCTAGCGGCTTCACCCGTGAAAATCCCCGTTTATCACAAAGTTTTTCCCAATCAATTCCTATATTTTATTCTGTTGGCGTCTGATTTTAATGTATAATATGAAAGTTTGTGACTATGACATGTATGTTTTTTATTCTTTTATGAAAAAACTATTGGATGGATTTGGGTGAAACTTTACAGTTATATAGGTTATACATCGGGACAATATAGGGGCTACAATTTGTAATGATTTTATAATATATAACGACATTTATGTATATTTATCTATTTCTTATTCAAATCAATACTAATATAACTAATAAACTTTGTCTTTGAAACTAAGTAAATTGGCCGATTATGGCCGAATTGGATCATTAAGTTATCACGATATGATTTACTTGCATGGAGCGCGATAGAGGGCCTAATATGCACGGCGCGCAAAGATTGTATGGAATCCGTCAGTTTTGAAGTTAGAAATCTGAAATTCCGGATGTACAAGTAACTAAATAAATATGTTTTTTCTTAGTATTAAGTAAAAAAATACAAAATTAAAAAGTATCTGTCAGGAAAATTAATGCGGGAGACCTAATTACAAGCGAGCGAAGCCGCGGCCAAAAGCTAGTACATATAATACAGACAGTTACTTAACTTTTTTTTACCTTTACATAAATATTGCGCCTATACCTATATATTAAATTTGCGCCTAGCAAAAGTATGTTAATCGTTTATAGGTTTTGGTATAAGATTCTAATTATAATAAAATTCCGAAATCAATTTTGCCCATGCCATTACAGCAGTTTAAAAACACTGTTAAAAAGAGACTGATACAGAAAGCCTAGTGTTGAAGATTACTTAGATGATAAGGATGTGTGAATATAGCTGCACTTACAGGGTACTGTACAAGACAGTAATAACTAAATGTAACTAGTTTTAATATTTATATTTTAAAAAGAGCAGCCGCCGAGTTTTTTGCTGGCTCTTCTCGGCAGGTACAGCTTTCAGAACCAACAGTAAAGTTGACGCTTCAAAAGCACTTGAATTTGTATTTGAATTGTTGGCTTGACAAAAAAAATGAAATATAAAAAGGAATTACAACTGGCACGTATTATACTACACCATCAGTTGACTATGAGTTTCATCTTCACTTTCACTATTTATTTTAGGTTTAAGGGTTAAAACTTAAACTTAGTCTAATTCCTCTATATTTCTTTTGCACTTAGAGAGCCATTTATTACAAGCTCTGGGCTAGCGTGCTTACGTGTATCGTAATAACTCATCCTTAGCCTTTATCCAGATGTCCTGTTTAGTTATAAGCGATGATTTATGAGTCTAGCTGAGAACAACAAATATTTTAGGTCATATCTTCTTGTGACATATTCAGTGAAATTAAACTTACTGATGTTTGCTAACTATGTCATTATCCTCCTGCCCTTATCCCACCCTAAGTGGAGTCGGCACAACATGTTAAACATGTTCTCACATGATTTGGCTACGTATTTTACGACCGGCCGCCTGCCTGACGTCGACCTACCTTACTCGTATTTTACGACACCTCAGTAAGCAAGGGAGTGATCTATTCTACTACCACACGGCGTGTCGACTTACCTTAGTCGCCTCTTACGACACCTCGGTAAAGATTGAGGGTGGTCTATTCTACTCAGCCGGATACCACACGGCGGGTCGACTTACCTTAGTTGCCTCTTACGACACCTCGGTAAGAATTATGGGTGTTCTATTCTACTCAGCCGGATACCACACGGCGGGTCGACTTACCTTAATCACCTTTTACGACACCTCGGTAAGAAAATGAGGGTGGTCTATTCTACTCAGCCATATACCACACGGCGGGTCGACTTACCTTAGTCACCTTTGACGACACCTCGGTAAGAAAATGAGGTTAAAATTTATTTATTCAGAAAAAAACAATTTTTAAATTCAATACAGGACTGCACTTTGCTCCTTAGATTTCGTAAGCATATTATCCACGATTGAAACTGCAATACGGATTTATACTAAACTAGCTTTAACCCGCGCCAAGAGTTATTTTCTTAAAATAACTCTTTCGACGTAAGCGAAACAAAGTTATATAGAACCTTCTTTAAATTACAGATTTAAGACATTTTACACAGAGTGAATAAAGAACCTTGATATATTGATAATAGATGGCGATTTGCAATGTCATCCTATTCCTGTTGATTCCTGGTGCATGGCCATTAATTGTGTTAATTTTCACTTTCAGTGGATTCGTTGTGTAGAGACAGATTTTCGCAATTATAATATTAGTATAGATAATCAGGTAAATAATTGGACTTTTAAATAAAGAAATGATAACATTATTAAGCCTGTAATCAAAGAAAATCTTCGTTATCCTAATTTAGAGTGCAATATTTGCTCTCATCACGAATATATTTTCCTATAAAGCAATCAATATCGAAATAATGACCTCATTACTTTTCTATGCCAAAAGTCGATGGGCTTACGAAAATAACTTATCATGAGGTGGATATTTTTCGCATTATCACAAGCTAAGGGTTTAGGATGAGGGATTAATTGCTGCAAAATGTTTTATTTATGAACAAACATATTGCTTGTGTTCGAAATACCCTCGCCGCAGAGATTAGTCCAGTTATATACGATAAGCGGTTTACCGTATTCGCTTTGGCCGTAGTGTATTAGTATGTTGATACTTATTTTAATATTAGTAGTACCCGCTACTTTTTCGAATTAACATAAACATACGCAATCTATATGTTGTTTTGGTAATGAGAAGATGGGATTTATTTTCCTATTTACAACCAAGTTCGCCGTGTGGTATCCGGCAGAATAGAATAGACCACCCTCCTTTCTTACTGAAGTGTCGTAAGAGGCGACTAAGGTATGTGCCGTGTGGTATCTTGCTGCATAGATTGAACCCCCCATATTTCTTATCGGGGTGTCGTAAAAGGCGAATATGGTAAGTTGACGTCAGGCAGGCGGCCGGTCGTAAAATACGTAGCCAAATTATGTGACAACATGTTTGTAACATGTTGTGCTGACCCCACTTAGAGTGGGATAAGGACAGGAGAATGATGATGATGATGATGATATAACCAAGTATATGTAAGTTGCGCTCTTTATAGAAAAAACGTAATGTACAAAATTAAGATTGTATGAAAGTAATGTAATCAAAGGAGTTATAAATATGAATTCGGAGGCCTAAAAAGAGGTACTGGGATTGCGTGAAGTATACTTGCATATAAAAGGAGTAGCGCCAGAGTTGACGAATGATAGGAGAGAATGGAAGAGAAAAACATGTTGTGCCGACCTCAGAGTGGGATTAGAGTAGGAGAATGATGAGTAGGGCTTATATAAATTTACTATCGAACCTGTAAATCGCGTTGCAAAGTCGATCAGCGCCATCTATAGTTAAATCAGAAAACTTATTTCTTTTTAATACAATTAGTTTTATACAAAACATAAAATTTAATAAAAATGAAAAGATATATACTTGATTATACAATAGGCTTGCAATATTGATTTCGCAAGATCCCAAGAACCGAATTATAATATATATAAACATTGAGTCAGTTCTTGACTCAACACGGTGGATGCAACTCTGCCGAAACGTCGAACCTTATATAAAGGTTATATTTTATTGCGATGGGACCCGTATCTATATCCAAACTTATTATAAAGTAAAGTCCCGAAAAGCTGTCTGTCTGTGATCGATTTCCTCAAAATCTATGAAACCGATTTCTGTACGGTTTTTACTTATAGGTGGTGCAATTCTTCTGGAAGGTTTTAATTAGTAATAGATTACGGATTTATATAAATTGTGTTACAAAGTCACTACACGCAATTGTAAAAAAGCTCGCTTGCTGGGAGCTTTAGTCACGTGTGCCGCGTTAACCAACAGAGATACACTAAAGTAATGTACAAGAGAATTGAAGATGAACAAAAATAGAGACATGCTGTTGCGGAACAGCATGTCTCTATCTCTTATGGTTAACTATAACTCAAAATAATCTTTCACTCTCTCACAAATTACATATGGAACCCTAAAGTGAAGTACCTACGTTGCATCTTCTGATTATTGCAAGATAATCATCGAACGATGAAATCAGCAGCCGTCATTGAGGTCATGCCGACTCTTCATTTTACGATTTCGCAATAAAATCTTCTCACATCTTTCTTGATCCTACTTAGATCAAATACCTAGGTTAATTTACAAACAGATTATTTGTTAAAGTATAATTTTAAATAAATTAATTATAATTTTTTGTTTTTTTTTTAACTTCTTCGATTGTCGCAAACGTAATTCACTCAATACACTAACTCACAATAACTACTTGTATGTCCAAAATTTTAATTAAATACACTGATCACCGCGCGGGCAAAGCAATCACAGCTAGTGTTTATATAATAATAAGTATGAATCGCAAAAGTTTTAAATCTACCAACAGATACTATATTGAGATATGTATCATCATTCACTTGTTCTCATCCCGTATAACATTACGCAATATTATGATAGGTACTGTTTCCGTTGGTCTTATGATACAGGATCTCTCCGTCAATAATAACAAATAATTACTCATGTTTACTACAAATATTTTCAAAGACAATGTAAACACATTCGTTTCCTTATAGCTCGTTTTCCTTTAACCATTTATTAAATTGAACAGAAACAAAGAATTCTCCCTGAAATACAATATAAAAATAGCTATACAAAAAGAGCTGATTTGCTTTGAAAAGTTTTTTAAAAAACGATCTCATTGTTCAAGGATCTGTCTAAAAATAAAGACGCTAAAAACAAGGAGCTGTTTGTACTGCACAATCAACTTTTCCAATATATTCTTTAGAGTACTATGCAACGAGTTCTTTTATATTTTTAAACTTTCCATTTATTTCTATTTAAACACTCGATGCCGATGTATTCTATAAATTGCAATCTCGCTTGTATAACGTCTGGTCCCGAAGGCTGAGCACAAACGGACCGTATTGTTTATGGTTATATTACGAAATAATAGTTATGCTAAATCCGCAGTGTGGTCTATTCTACTCAGCCGGATGGCTGCATAGAATAGACCTCCCTCATTTCTTAACGAGGTTTCCTAAAAGGTGACTAAGGTAAGTTGACCTGCCGTGTAATATCCGCAGAGTAGAGTATATCCCCCTCTTTTCTTAACGAGGTGTCGTAAAAGACGACTATGGCAAGTTGACCGCGGTCTGGTATCCGGCTCAGTAGAATAGACCACTTTCATTTCTTAGCGAGGTGTCGTAAAGGGCGACCAAGATAAGTTGACGTCAGGTAGGCGGCCGGTGGTACAATACCTAGCCAAATCATGTAACAATATGTTTAGAATATATTGTGCTGACCCCACTTAAAATGGGCTAAGGTCAGGAGAACGAGAATAATGAGTAGTTATTCTGATTTATCCCTTCACTTATGAATAATCAAGGAAGGTCAATCTTTTAAATATTTTCAATTCACATTATTAAACCGCAGTCATGTATGAAGCATTTTTATCATTTAAACTTCAATTGCGTTACATATAAGCATATTTCTTACACCTAATTTAGCCTTTCTGTAGACTGTTCTAGTATAGATTGCGGAATTTTATTATTGTAGTGAATACAGAGACTAACAAATGTGCTCTACAAATAACTCTGCTGAGTCACGACACAGTAATCACAAGCTTATGGTGACCTCTCGTATTTCTATGATATACATCAAATTTTGTCTGGTACATATGAATAGAATATTATGTGATGCTATAGTAAGTATGCCTATTTCCTTGAACTTTCGCGAAAGGATCCACGGTATCTCTTATTATAAATAGCCAGTGTTTTGTATAAATTCAAGCGGCGCCCGCGCGCCTAGCCAACAGAGCTTTGGTAAACTCGCGTCGAGGCTCACTTGACGGGCATTCGAGTGCGGGGTCACGTAGGCTCGCCGCTCGCGTTTATTACATAGTGTTTTAGTAACGTTTTGTATTTCGATAAGACAGATGCCCGCGCGCATGTACGATATGCACCCTGTATACGATCTTATTGAAGAACGCACACGCGAAATGACGCGTTTTAACCAGTGAAGGGTGTGGTTTTAGATAATACTTATGCGATAGTAAAGATAGTACCACGACTGTATTGACTTTTGATATTGATATAAGTATCTAGTGACGCGGTCAATTAGTGAAGCGTTTCGATTACTATAAAGATAAGACGCGTTAATGTTCGCCGATATGGGACGATTCAATAACGTGTGACCTTACGAAGGTTGTGTGCACACCGGGTGTTATTTGTGTTATTTAACCGCGTTAGTGAAGTGTATACGCCGGGAGAAATAGACAGTACGTGTTCGTGGAAGATTGATGAGGCGAGCCAACGAGTTCGGGAATCGGCCAAGTACATACAAGCGCACACACACACGTACACATATACACGCAGTTATTCATGAGGCCGGACCGCATACAGCTGACGGCCGCATAAGGTAGGTTGAGGCGCCGAGATGGCGGGGCCAGGTTTCGGAGGTTGCCTCATCCGCACGTTTGTGCGGAACAATTCAGCCAGTATGGCTCTTTTTTGAACAACATAAGTCTTTCCTATATCACCCGCATGTGTCGCATGTGTGTACCGAGCCTTAAATGGAACGGGCTTAATAAAATAATCCCTATTGACTTTTGTAAAAGCATCAGAAAGCAGAGAAATAGGTAGTGAAATACGTTTATAACCAGTTAAGATGAATTTTTTAAGTACCTTGTAATAATATTTTACCAAAATTGTATTTTAAGGTACTTATGATTTTAGGAAAATACCCTCATTAGTTTCCAAGTCGATTGAGGTAACTTTGTTTTCGTATATTAAGTTATTTCCACCTAATGTGCGTCATTTTGCACATTTCATTCGTACGAAATAACTAATAAAAAGATTAAATCACACACTTCCAAAAACGAGATCAAATAGCCTTTTAAAAAGTAAAGTTTAAAAAGTATTAACATTTTTAAAATCGATTTAATACAAAATTTATGATTTATTCTGCTTAATATTGTTAATTAAATGAGTTTATACTGATTATATGAGTTAATACTGATAAAAATCAGTATAAGTAAACTTCCCTTCTTTCTAATTACGAATGCATGTTCACTGCGTACTTTCGTACTTTTAACTTTCGCAAAGTAACGCCTACTATGAGTTAGTGTTAAACTTTTCTTTTTAAAGTTCGTTTCGATCCCCAGGTAATTTTCAATCTAGTGAGACTAAAGGATAATAATGATTTCGTATACAGTGTTTTATTAACATCATGAACTGCAAAAGCGAATTTTCATATCCGAATTATATAATAATAAACTTAATAAAGCGCTGAGATAATCCCGCTTAGTGACGAGCCAACGTAATCAGGTCTTATGTCAATCTTGCTGTAGCCAGAATCTGTACCTGCTTATTTACAAACTCGAATATCTTAGCTCGGTTTAATATACTCATTTTCTAAGTATTTTCTCATTTTGCAAGTATTGATATTAATGTATAATAATAAATAAATAAATAATTATTACACACACGGTCGTCCGACCCCAAAGTAAGTAACTTAATACTTGTGTTATGGGTGACGGACAACTGGTAGATATACTACATATATAATTTTAAATAAATACTTAAATACAAATATACGCCCAGGCTCGAAGAACCAACAAATTGTTTATAGAAAATGTTGGCCCTCAGCGGGAATCGAACCCACGACCCGCGGAGCTGAGGGCAGGGTCAATACCCACTGCGCCAACGGGCCAGTCAAGTATCATATATACATTATATATGATTTTAGCATTAAGTTAAATAATAATCAGAACCACCCCGATAATCTTAAGATAAATAAAAATTAAAACAAAATTTAATATACCCGGAATTGCTCGTGTTAAAGTCATTCGGTAAGCAATATTTGCCAACAAATCATTCCCAGGTAATATGGAGACTTCGGCATGGAAAAAATTAAACGTATAATACCCAGTTAATACGACGTTGACTGGCAGGTTATTACGAAATACACAGCAAGGGATCTTCTTGCTTCCCTTGTAGATTTTTTTACTAATTTACGAAACATGTTCCGAATTAGCAACGAGTCAATTGTGAGTAAAATTTCAATTAAGTAAAAGTAAGTAAAGTGTCGGCCTGTTACAATCCCACTGCTGGGAATAGGTCCTCTCTCTCCGTTTCTGGAGAGAAGGGTTGGGGCTAAGACCTACCACGCTGCTCCAATGCGGATTGGTAGGTTACACATATTTCCAGAATTCTCTAGAGATATGCAGGTTTCGTCACGATGTTTTCCTTCACCGAAAAGCGTGTGATAAATTGCAATTATCAATTAGACACATGAGTTTTAATTGAAAAACTCATTGGTGCCTGCCCGGGATTGAACTCGTGTTCTCCTCTATCACTATCACAGCTTTTAAATTAAGTATCTTTTTAAAATTAAGTATCTCATATCAACTTAAAAAATACTTTTTTCACATGCAGAGCGGACTTTTTTTAGTATTTTTGTAGATCTAAAATTCTATAGACACCGGCTACACTCACGTCTAATTTTATCGGGTTGTCCCGATTAGTTTCGAGCCCATCCGGGGCATTTATTCATAAGCTCCTTACACGACGTTATCGCGGTGGGATATTCCCGCCGAAACTAACGCTAACCCGATAAAATTAGACGTGAGTTTAGCCGGTGTCTATATATTACTTTGAATACTACTCACGCTAGTTTAAATCTACAATTCTCTAGTACACTTGACTTTAGTGTATCTCTATATAATTAGACTAGCAATGCCCCGCGGTTTCACCCGCGTCCATACCGATCTCGTGGCAATGAAAAGTCTACAGTCGGACTATAGATTTATTTGTAGATTATTTAATTATAAAAAATAGGTATCATTAGTATTCTTGAAATAAAAGCTAACTCACCATATGCAGGCCTTGCTATAACGGTCGCTACTATGTATTTTACAGGTATTGAAACAGTTTTAAATAAAATATCATTTAATGGGATAAGAATTAATACAGAGATATGAATAAAATGGTTTGATTATTGTCGGCAATTTTTTCAACTTTTACAATGTAAAAAGTAGTTTTATATTGGTATAACTATGATAGTTAGATATGGTATCGCGGACTTTTTTCTGGATATTGATATGTTCTATAATACTGAAGAACATTTTTGTGTTCTATCATCAATAGTTTCCGCAGCGCACGAAATGGAAGATTTTTACGACTTCCTTTTTCACACCTTATTACAATATTTGTTGGGGATCATTATTTTTTTGAAAATGTAATATAGCCCTATGTCGCTCAGTGAAGAAGCAGCTTTCTTATGATGAAAGAATTTTTGAAATCGGTCCAGTTCGGTCGGTAGTTTTTGCATCAAAACGTTACAAACATACAAATCTTTT
Source organism: Morpho deidamia (assembly GCA_947086505.1). Lineage (NCBI taxonomy): Eukaryota > Metazoa > Arthropoda > Insecta > Lepidoptera > Nymphalidae > Morpho > Morpho deidamia. The sequence goes on from CAMTZC010000024.1 coordinate 18,742,482, forward strand.
CTCTTTATAATATTAGTACAGAAGTATAGATATAAGACTTAAATTGTTTTTTTGTTTTTTTCGCTTAATATGTAAGCTTCTTTATGATAAATGCTGTGTTTACTTTGAAATAAATACTACATTAATAAAGTAATCTAGTAAATAAGAAAGAAAATGTTTCAATGTATATAGTTGTTACTAAACCTTTTAAATAAATGCATAAATAAAAAATCTCTGTTGGTTCACGTGACAATAGTCCAGTTTTATTTACAAGTGCGCAATCTCTTAACACATTTTACGTAAAATCGCAATGCACTGTTAATATAAATTGAACTTCTGTAGTAAATATCACACAAAGATCCTTTCAGTAGATTTTGAGAAAATCAATCACATACAGATATACAGCTTTTGAGAACTTTGTTTTATAAATATAGAATAATTATTGACATCATTTACGATGCTTTTAATGTTTTCTATTATGAAGACGTTGAAATGAACAAAATTAATTATTTTCTAAATAATTCTGCCAAATATATACCTTAAGTTCATTTACTATTTTGAAGATAGTTCAATAAATGATGTCAGATACCATATCAATATGCAGCTAACTTTAATATCGTAATAGCGTTCGCGAAGTTTTAATGGGAGAGGCCCTGCTGAAGTTTATTAAAATTTGCCTCAAAACTTTCCCATTTGAAATTTCCGAAGTAGTGTTGGTAAGTTCGCTTTATATCTAGAAAAAATACTTAACTAAGCATCTTAACTAGCAAATGTCTATTGTTAGACAGTAGACATTCATATCTACAGTTAGAGATAGTGTCTTCGTAGAAATCGTATCCCCCAAAAGCTGTTTATATGTGATCAATTTTCTCAAAATCTACTGAACGGATTATGGTACAGTTGGTAAAAGACAGTACAATACTTCTAGTTAGTTTAGATTAATAAATTACAGTTTTATGTATGTTGAAGAGGTCACGTGGTTAAACTCGCTTGCTGAAATCTTTACTTGCGTGCGCAACTTAAACCAGCAGAGATAAACTAAAGTAGTGTAGTAGAAAATTGTAGATCTACAAAAATACTACAAAAGAAATTCAAGAAAGCATGTCTTTATCTCTTATTAACTCACTATAACTACTTTTATGATCAAAATTTCAATTTGGATTTTTTTTGTGAACCATTGATTTCCATGCGGGCAAAGCCATTGGCATAGCTAGTACCCGTATAAAAACGTAGATTTTTTTTTTACTTTTCTATAAAACTTTGATTGGTAAGATTCCAATAATTTAACTTTTGAAGCTAACGTATTTCGAAGTTGCAAATCTGACTCGATTTCTTATTACAATCGATTTCAATTACATATAAGTTATAATTATTAATTTTATCATCATCATTCTCCTGCCCTTATCCCACTCTAAGTGGGGTCAGCACAACTAGGTGTCACACGATTCGGCTACGTATTTTACGACGGACCGCCTGCCTGACGTCAACTTACCTTAGTCTTTTAAAAATGAACTTAAATTTATCGCAATTCTTGAAAAAACATGACAACAATGAAAAAAATATTTATTATTTATCATTTTTTAATATTATATTAAACCAACGCATCTTTTTATGTAAAGATACTTTATATCGATAAAATATGGTATCTTATATCAGTAATAATTAAATACAAAATTCTTAAGCATGATATTTTAAAACTTATTATAGCTATACATTATTGCGATGCGTTCGCACATTGTCGCTGATTTCAGTTTAATCAACGGTAAAAGCCTATGCCGGGGTAAATGAAACTGCCATTATAGCCGGCATATTTTGGCAGCGATGAAGCGTCATTGTCTTTTATAATTAAACATTCAGTGAATGGGCGGACCATTGTTGGAACATTTAGCATTACCTATATATGCTATGTACTTCTTTTAATTTTTTTTTTTTCGAATTGACTGTATGCTGTTAGCCCTAATGGCTTTTACAGCGTCACCGGGCGGGACGGACGAGCGCAGAAGCATCGCCGAGGTTGCGATATGCAGGGAGTAGAGCGCAGAAGCTCTACTAGCGTCGGGGAACGTCGTCCTAAGGGTGCCTCCTGTGAGGCCGGACCACGGCTTAGGGCGACGTGTAGTGGAGGACTGATGGTGTGACTTAGATTAGTCATTGCGGCGTCGGAAGGGTGGCGAGAAGCCACGACCGACCGACATCAGAAAACTGGGACCTCGTCTTCGCCGGCGAAGACGCTGTGTGTGTGAATTACGTGTATCTGTGTTGGCGATCGTTATTTGATCGTCGGGGTCATACAAGACGCTTTTTGGACGCCTATATTTTCGATGGTCGGACCTAACTGGGATGTAGGTAGAAGCAACTGAAATAAGGGGGTTCGAGTGTACCTCAGATTTCTCGAAGTAAGATTTCGAAAAACGTTTAAAGAGGTGAGTAATGGTAGGGAGATCGAGGTCTCTATGGAGGTCAACGTTCCGCATGAACCACGGACACCCTGTGGCTGTCCGCATAAATCGGTTCTGTAGTCTTTGGAGCTTGAGCAATCTGACCTTTGAAACGTGCGCGAACGCAACGCTCGCATAGGACATTAACTTCTTTTAAGCGCAAATCAAATGCTATGATCCACGATAAAGTAAATAGGAAATATATTTAGTGCTAAATGTATAGTGGACTATCCGTTTTTTCATACCTGTATGAAAACGGTATGAAAATTGAATATTATATATTTCCTATTTACTGTATCATTATAGCAAAATAATTTTTATTATTACTTTTGTATTATGGATCTCCGCAAAGTAACGTCTTATTCTATAAATTACTCTTCAAAATACTTTTTTGAAATCAATATGATTAATGAAGCTACAAATGCCGTGTGGTATGCAGCTGATTAGAATAGACCACCCTCATTTCTTACCGAGGGAGTCGTAAAAGGCGACTAAGGTAAGTCGACCCGCCGTGTGGTATCCGGTTGAGTAGAATAAACCACCCTCTTTCTTACAGAGGGGTTGTAAAATACGACTAAGGAAAGTTGACGTCAGGCAGGCGGCCGATCGTAAAATACGAAAACAAATCATGTGACAACATGTTTGTAACATGTTGTGCCAACCCCACTTAGAGTGAGATAAGGGCAGGAGGATGATGATGATGATTAATGAAGCTACAACAGGTTCGCAATGCTGCTCTCACCGAGAAGAACCAACAAGAAATCCGGTAGTCAATCTTTAAACAATTGTTTGCATTAAATCTCGTGGAAGGTAGGAATACACATATTGAACAACTTGCATAATTTGCTACATAAAATTTCATGACCATATAAAATATGTCCTAGACTAAGTACATCATGGCTCGGCGATTTACCACCTTTTCTTTTGTCGAATTACTTTTGAATTTAAAACATTTTCAGTTTTAAATTATCCAACCACAGTCTTGTATGAAGTTGAAAGGATTTTTAAATCCAAGCATTTTTTTTATATAAATAATATTAAATTTTTTAATATGCTTTACATATAAGCATATTGCTTACACTTAATTTAGACTTTTCTGTAAATAGGTCTAATATGAATTGCGGAATTCTATTATAGAATCTATAAACCCAAACCCACAAACGACTTACGTGCTTTTGGAAAGCGCAAAGCACGAGCAGCAAGCTTTTGTCGGTTCCGATTTTGTCTAATATATACACAAGCTGTCATAGCCTAGCGGTGAGACCATGCGACTCTGTAGAGGCGACATGGGTTCAAACCTCGGGCCGGCACCAATGAGTTTTTATATTAAAAAACTTATGTTTCTAATTGATAATTGCAATTTATCACACGCTTTTCGGTGAAGGAAAAGATCGTGAGGAAACCTGCATATCTCTAGAGAATTCTAGGAATATGTGTAACCTACCAATCCGCATCGGAGCAGCGTGGTAGATGTTAGCTCCAATCCTTCTCTCCAAAAACTAAGAGAGGAGGCCTTAGCCCAGCATTGAGCATAGTAACAGGCCGTTACTTTACTTTTTATACACAAGTCGGTCTAATTTATTGATAGTAAAATAATGGTTACTTTGTATTCTATATTTCCTTATGAGTTAAATATTTTTTCTATTCTTCACTAACCTACAAATTTTGATAAGTGACATATAATCTTTGCCACAAGTATGTGTTATATATGTAAGGGATTTATATCCCTAATTAAAATTAAATTAACACGCACAATTAACTTTAAACGTGTACTAAAGTAAACAGGTGGAATAAGTTCGTGATGAAATTGGTATGCGAAGTTAAGGCAAGCATTTTGGTCGTACAAGATCGCATTTCTTTGCTAAAGCTTCGTAAGCTGAAACTAGTTTAAACAGGGTACGTGACATCTGTGGATGGAAATTACCGCATCGAAACCCGTGTATATGGTAAAAAATGTGCTTAAGTTTGTGCGCATTCAGCATAATAAAGTCTGTCTCTTTCTTAAACTGCATTTGTACTTATGAATGTTTGGAATAACATTAAGTTAAAAATGTGATAAATGAGTGCGAAAGAAGAGAATGTCAATGTCCCTACTGTTGAACGTTGAGGAGTTCCCTCGTCTGGAGTCAATCCTGGTAACAGCATCAGGTCCTGCTAATTATAAGTATGCATTGTTCTCGAGGCTGGCCCAGTTACCAGCCAACTGAAGACCTGACCTGACCTACATCGGTAAACTTGTGTTCTTCTACGAATTTCTTCATTTTTGAGTTGATCACGTAAACTAAGTGACTCTAAGCTTTCTAATGAGTAGCTAATGCCAGCCAAGTAAGTGACCAAATTTTGGTCAAGTCTAAGTAATCGCTGGTGCATTGTTCGAAAACCTTAGATTTCACCCACTGAAGTATTTTGTACGTAGAGATCTCGCCATCTAGAGATCTCTTCCCAAACGCAGCCAAGTTGGATTCAGTGACTTCTTTAAAAATAAATTAAGCTGTATAAGTACTTTTATTACTTGTAAAATACAATATCAGCAATTCCATTACGGCTAAAAACAAGTAGAAACAGCATTAACCGCTCCATTCGGTTTCCATTAACCGTGGTTTTCTCGTTGCATTCTTAGTTAGCGAGATAATGAATTTTCCCAGTGCACTGTTTTGTAATTGAATTAGACAAGGCTAATGGTCTACATAGGATTTTGCAGTAGGTTTTCATTATAATTCTCTTTGCGGTATAAAATTACGACACAAGATTTTCTTTTTCAACCGATAGATAAAGGCCTCGTAAATATCTTAGTTATATTTATACATTCTATTATGTATATCAGGAGAATCTATGCAGGTTTGCATGATTTTGAAAGTATTCTCACTTTATAAAACATTTCGGGATACCAGGAAAGTGAGTCAAATTCAAATTTATAAATGTTTTCCGCAGTCAACTTAATAGCTCAAGCTCAATGAGCTTATTATATGCCCTACTGGTTATTTACAAAATGCAAAGTTGTGATAAATAAACAAAAAATGCAAAAAAAGAGGTTAAAAAATACGTATCGAATAATAAAAGAAACTTATGTAAAATTTGAATAAGCCGTGTGGTATCCAGCTGAGTAGAATAGATCACCCTCATTTCTTACCGAGGTGTCGTAAAAGGCGACTAAGGTAAGTCGACCCGCCGTGTGGTATCTGGCTGAGTAGAACAGACCACCCTCATTTCTTACTGAGGTTTCGTAAAATGCGACTAAAGTAAGTTGACCCACCGTATGGTATCCGGTTGAGTAGAATAGACTACCGTCTTTCTTACCGAGGTGTCGTTAAAGGCGACTAAGGGAAGTCGACCCGCCGTGTGGTATCCGGTTGAGTAGAATAGATCACCGTCTTTCTTACCGAGGGGTCGTTAAAGGCGACTAAGGTAAGTTGACGTCAGGTAGGCGGTCATTCGTAAAATAAGTAGCAAAATCATGTGGCAACATGTTGTGCCGACCACACTTACAGTGGGATAAGGGCAGAAGGATGACGGTGATGTATAATTTGGATATCGGCTGAGTGTAAGTGAAACAAATGATTTGAATGGGTGTAAGATAAGGAAAAAGTTAAAATCCTGAAGCTAAGTAGCTTCCTGGTAAACAATAAGCAAATCTTCAAAATTATGTTTACAACTAGATAATGAGTGTAAACTTTTAAATGGAGGATAGCTATTATTCCACCAGTTAGTAGTAGTAGTTAGGCTAGTATCTAGAGGTAGCTTGGTAAACTTATCAAGTTGTTTACACGCAGACATTGCCAACGTTTAAATTAATACGATTAGAAGCATCCCATTAATATACAAAGCCACGACTTACGCTTGCACGCGTCGTATTACCATACATTACTAAGGCTTAATAATGCGCCCTTATGGGTCAAAGCTTGCTTTTAATGAGATTCAGAGTTTAGCATACATCAACTGGGAGTTTACCACATCATGTATGTCATCCTAAGTTTTTTTCAGATTAACAAGTAACATATCTTACCACCTTCTGATAATTTCCTGATATTTTTTTTAATTTTATATGGTTTTTTTAATTTTTTTTAAATTTGTTTTATGGTGAAATAGATCTGAAAAATGCGGCAGCATGCAACAATGGTACACGAAATGTTGCTAGCAATAAAATACCTTAACTCGATTTGCTGATAAATTTATATTCAAATTCAAAATATTCTTATATCAAGTAAACTTGTAAACAAGTGCTTTTCAATCGTCAACCCTACTGCTGGTTTGCAAAGCTGTTCCTACCGAGAAGAGCCAACAAGACACCCGGCGGTTGCTCTTTTTGAAATTTAAATCTTATAACTAGTTACATTGAGTCATTGCTGTCTTGGATCGAAATGCAGCAATATCCTCGCATTCTCATCATCTATGTAATCCTCTACAGTATACTAGGCTTTCTGTATCAACCTCTTTTTGACGGTTTTTTTAAACTGCTGTAATTTTGAGTTTTAGCAATACAAATCAAATCAAAATAATATTTTTTCTAATAAGCTCTTTAATCAATAAGTTACATAAATTTTGCTTAGACTTGAAAAACCTTCGAGCTTCATATAAGACTGCATAAATATGTTTTAAAAATGCTTGTAAGATCGACCGCCGAGTCTCTTACTGTTTCGGTAAGGGCAAAATTTCGAATCAGTGGTAATTTCATTGAATGTGATTGAGCCGTGATGATTTAAAACTGCTTGCAAAAGTATACTTGAATAAAGATTTTTTAATATGAAACAGAATGGAATTAATAGCAACCCTTTATCTATATCGTGGGGACGGTTACGATGAAAATCAGTCCAAACTGTAAAACAAGTCAAGTTAAATAAAGCTTTTAACTAAATATATCCCTACTGGTAACCGATGAAGAGTTCCTTCGTCTGGAGCCAATCCTCCATACATTGTCATCAAGACTGAAGTATGTAAAATTTTAGCTCAATCGGACACCGGGAAGTGAGTCAAATTTAACTTGCAAGATTCTACTTCACATACATGCAAGTTGAATAAAAGCTTTTAAAAACATTTATAAAGCAGATGAGGGTATATAAACAATGAAGTTGACTGCAATAAATATATGTGGAAAAATTACTCACACTGAAGTTACTTAATACTTTTTTAATGTTTTGTGTGACAAATAACCGGTAAATATATACATATATAGTTTAAAATAAATCCTTTAACATATACATATACCCAGAATATAAGAACCTGCAAATTGTATATAGAAAATGGCCATAGGCGAGAATGGAACGCCAACCCTTTTTCAGCACCGCGCAAAATGCGTTGCTGAATGAAAGGTCAATGAAAATGTAATGAAAAATCATTTAAAGGGGTCTCAAAGAAACAGAGTAACATTTTTTCGTTAAAAACGTAGACAACATAAGAGATTTATTCACTGCACGTTCTAGAAACTAATGGAAAGCACCCATACATATACCCTTTTGACCAACTTGATGCGGGCAATAACTTTTACGCTGTGAACGGTCAGTCGACTCTAAGTCGACTTAGAAGCCATATATTAACAACTGTCCGTGAGTCCGCAATTTCGTTCAATTACTCTTAGAATTATATAAAAGTACAGAATCGGTATTCGCTTTTACAATAATATTCCGCAATCCATACCCGACTAGTCAATAGAAAGGTTTAAATTAAGTGTAAGAGATATGTTTTTACGTAAAGCATATTACAAAATTGAAGACTATTGTGATAATAAAAATGCCTGGATTTGAAAATCTTTTCAGCTTCTTACAAGACTGCGGTTTAATAATGTGAAATTGAAAAAGTATAAAAGATTGACTGCCGAGTTTCTTGCTGGTTATTCTCGGTAAGAGCAACATTCTAAATCAGTCGTAGCTTCATTAATCATATTAATCTTTGGCGATACAAAAGTTCTCAAAAGAGTTATTAATATCTTGTACAGGGTTGAAGAGAAGCTATATCCACGCATTCTTATCGTCTAGATAATCTTCAATAGTATAATAGGCTTTCTGAATTAGCCTTTTATATCCATTTTCTGAATTAGCCTTTTATATTAATTTCAAGATCCTCAGCCCAGATTGTCATTATGTTAAGGTCCTTTAAATACTTTGCCACAAAAACAAATTCACGGGTTTAAAATTTATAAAAATTTGCTCGAGTAAATTATACACAACTGTAACTAAAATTGAAAGTAAAGTAAAGTAACGGCTAGTTACAATCCCACTGCTGGGCATAGGGCCTCTTCTCTCCGTGTCTGGAAAGAAGGGTTCGAGCTAAGACGCTGCTCCAATGCGGATTGGTAGATTACACATATCCCCAGAATTCTCCAGAGATATGCAGGTTTCTTCACGATGTTTTCATTCACCAAAAAGCGCGTAATAAATTGCAATTATCAATTTAACACATTAGTTTTAGGAGAAAAACTCATTTGCGCCTACCAGGGGTCTGAACTCGTGACCACCTCGAAAGAGTCACACGGTCTAACTGCTGGGCTATGTCTACCTGTAACTAGCCCCTACATAAATAAACCCCTTGGAACAAATATATTATATTTCATAAAACTCATTTTGATAATCTCATGTTCAACGGCCACCCGAGACCAGGCTATTTACAAAATAATATCCGCTTCTATGGGGCCCTTGATGCGTGTTTCTAAGGTTTTATAGTCAATTTGCGGAACAGATTATCCGAATTTATACTCTTGTAAACTTGAAGCGCGTATAAATTTATTAATTTTACCGTAATTGAATTTTTTATGAACCTAAAATAGCCAAAATATAATTCAATTTCAAATGTTCCGTGTGGTATCCTGCTGAGTAGAATAGACAATCCTTATTGAGGATTACTTAGACGATAAGAATGCGTGGATATTGCTACTTTTTGACGTTGTACAAGATATCAATAACTATATGTAACAAGTAATAAGAATTATTCTTTGAAAACAGCAGCCGTCTCGTTTCTTCTCGGTAGGAACAGCTTTCCGAACCAGCAGTAGATGTTGACAATTCAAAAGCACTTATTTACAAGTTTACTTAAATAAATTGAACTTATTTATCATTGAGGTGTCGTAAAAGGCGACTAAGGACCTGCCGTGTGCTATCCGGCTGAGTAAAATAGACTGCGTTCATTTCTTACCGACGTGTCGTAAAAAGTTAAGTTGATCCTCCGTGTGGTAGCCCAATGAGTAAAATTGACCATCCTAATCTAAGGACTAGAGTAGAGTGACTAAGTTAAGTAAATTGTCCGTGTGGTATCCGAATGATTAAATTGACAATCCTCAATTTCTTACCGACGTGTCGTAAAAAGTGACTAAGTTAAGTAGTTTCTCCGTGTGGTATCCGAATGAGTAAATTGACCATCCTCATTTCTAACCAAGGTATCGTAAAAAGAGACTAAGGTAAGTTGACGGCCGGTCGTAAAATACTTATCCAAAACCTGTTGTTCCGATCCCACTTAGAGTTGGATAAGGGAAGGTAAATTATGATGATAATTAAATTTGATTTTCTTTCATACAACTATTTCTAGCAGTAGACGTCTATCGGTTGGAGAGTACGATACGTTTAATTTTAAATTAAAAATATGTTATATTTTTAATTTCTGCAAATGATTCTTAAATCAAAATATGTTGTGATTTCTATATCAACCATTTCTTGTCTTGAATTTATGTCATTTATGTTTTCCGCAGCGGTGCATTTACTGCAATGCGTTTCGCTCGTAAATTTTAGTTACCAAGACAAACTTGTCACGTCGTGTCCCAAAGGCTTAGGTGGAAAAATTTTATTGCCATACAGAAGTTCGCACTCGGTCGTAAATCATTTTTTGTGTTTCCTTTCTTTTCCTAAGTGCTTGGATTACTATTCAATGGAATTTCCTAATCGAAATTATGAAGTATTGGAATTAGTGATCCTACTCAAATATGAAATTTGCAAGTAACATATATCCTGGGAAATCTCAAAGGATATTCATAGGTTGTACTTTTTATTTCTTCTTCTTCTTCTATTTCTTTAATTTATTTTTCGTACAATGATAATGGATTGAAAAAAGTAAGTCGACCCGCCGTGTGGTATCCGGCTGAGTAGAATAGACCACTCTCATTTCTCGACCCTCGGTAAGAACCGAAGTGTCGTAAAAGGCGACTAAAGTAAGTTGACCCACCGTGAGGTATCCGGTTGAGGAGAATAGACCACCCTCTATCTTGCCAAAGGGGTCGTAAAATACAGTCAGGCAGGCGGCAGGTCGTAAAATACGTAGCCAAATCATGTGACAACATGTTTGTAACATGTTATGCGAACCCCACTTAGAGTGGGATAAGGGCAGGAGAATGATGAGGATGGTGAAATTAATGGATTGAAAATATCAATCAAGCACGTTCACATAGTAAAAACGGTGTGTTTGCTCAAATTGTGTACCGAACCATGGGTATTGTACCTTGTTCTCAATTTTTCAAGGGTAGTCAAGTAAAAACTTTACATTAGTGGCCTTTTCCTACACCTCGGTAAGAAGTGAGGATGGTCTATTCTACTCAGCCGGATACCATACGGGGGGTAAACTTACCTTTGTCGCCTTTTACGACACAATATCTTTTATCTTTAATGGGAAGAATTTTAATTTAGATACTCATTTCTAAAACAATAATAAAGCGTCAAAATGATAAAAGTAGCGGCCTGTTACAGTCCCACTTCTGGGAATAGGCCTCCTCTCTCCCTTTCTGGAGAGAAGGGTTAGAGCTACCACGCTGCTCCAATGCGGATTGGTAGGTTACACATATCCCCAGAATTCTCTAGAGATATGCAGGTTTCCTCACGATGTTTTCCTTCACCGAAAAGCGTGTGATAAATTGCAATTATCAATTCGACACATGAGTTTTAATAGAAAAACTCATTGGTGCCTGCCCAATTTGAACTCGTGTTCCCCTCGTAAGAGTCGCACGGTCTCACCGCTGGGCTATCACAGCTTCGTTTGGAAGGGTATATACAGATGATTACGTTATTTAATTAACCGTAAAGCATATAATGAATATCAATTAAGTTCATCAACACAGCAAAAATAGTGTACTTTTGCTCAAATATTGTACATACACGCACGCTCCGTTAATACGACCTAATTCCATAAATTTTAAACTTTCGCGATTCACTTATTAATACGTAAAAAAACGGCTGACATCGCGACTAACTCGAGTTACCTAGTCACTAGTGACTCAACTAGTCAGATCGTGACCACGGTGGATACAACTCTGCCGTAACCTAGCATAGTCGCGATGTGACCCGTATTTTTACATATTGTTACGAACATGCGAAAAGATTCATATTCGTAATGCATATGTCATAAAGTTCAAATTGGACGGGGGCAGTTTACGCACATGCAAAAAGGTTCGTAAACTATATATCATAGAGCTCAATTTCGATTACCACTAATTCTCTGGAACATTCGATTTGTATCGAAACATGTTTTGTTTACGACCTTTTCAAGGCTATCGAATGTTCTCGAAACCGGTTCGTTCGATATATAAGCACACGTATCGTGCGCCTCGACATTCACTTGCGAATAACGATCAAGAGCGAATAAACAAGCGATAATAAAAGTGAATTATTAGTGACTCGGCATTCTTATTGGACAACAAACTGTATAGAGACTGTAAGTACTAAGTTTGTAGTAAAAAATTGAATAAAGTGTTTTTAACGAGTCACCAGGTATTTACATCCAAATCCACGAACGCCTGTATGTAACAATACTAATAATTCCAGAAAAGCAGTGACTTAAGTCACAGTTGTTTTGTTACGGATTGCAATGAAGCGTAGAGTAGAACCTACAAACTTGTTAGTGTTACACCCACTTGGAAGATTCTCAAAAGTAAAGTAACAGCCCGTTACAATCCCACTGCTAGGAAAAGAGCCTCCTCTCTCCGTTTCTGGAAAGAAGGGCAGGAACTATGATCTACCACGCTGCTCCAATGCGGATTGGTAGGTTACACATATCCCCAGAATTCTCAAGAGATATGCAGATTTCCTCACTATGTTTTCCTTCACCGAAAGGCGCGTGATAAATTGCAATTATCAACAAGACACGTAAGTTTTAATAGAAAAGTAATTGGTGCCTGCCCGGGGTTTGAACTCATAACTCTCTCGAAAGAGTCGTACGGTCTCACCACCGGGCTATCACAGCTCAAATTCTCAAAGCTTTCATTATTAATATTGATATAATTTGCCGCTCATCCCTGAATGTAGCATAGCTGAAAAAAAGATAGCACGCAAAGGAAAGATTATCGTAGGAACGGCCGTTTTTCATCGGGTCACGGGGTATATTCTATTTACGTTACTCGGAATCGAATTGAAAAGGGTATAAGATACGCAGAATAAGTCGGGCCGTTTACGAAAAGCATTTGTATACAGTAAAGAGTTCACACGTATTGACTTTATTTATGCTACCTGTAATATATTGAAACCGATTAAATGTTTGTTGATAAATAGGCACTTTAATATAAATTCAATGTTTCGTAGTGCAGTGACAATGTGTTCTGTGGAAGTTTTTAAGTTAAATCCTTGTGTTATAGGTGACAGAGAACTAATAAATTTATAAATGATCATCATCATCCTCCTGCTCTTAACCCACTCCAAGTAAGGTCGGCTTAACATGTTGTACATATTTTACGACTGGCCGCCTGCCTGACGCCAACTTACCTTCGTCGTATTTTACGACACCTCGGTAAGAAAGGGGGTGGTCTACTCTACTTGTTACGTCTACTCAGCGTTTGCCGCTTTCCCAGACTCTACTCGACACCTGAGGTGTCATGTTCCATGCCTGGGAAAGAAACATCGCTCAACCTCGCCTTTCGTTACCTAACATCGGTGAGATCGGACGCCATTAGTATTCAATATTTTTTGCATAGTACATAGCATAAGAAAAATTATAATTAGTAATAATATAATACAATAAAGAAATTTAACTAGACAGAGTTCGTGTACCCTACAGTCGCCATAAAAATCGCTTCGCTTTGCGATTTTGTTGTGGAGTCTATCTCCTGATGATGCTTCGGTTGCGGGGCGAAACGATTGTTGAGTTTGTGATAGTGAACCTGTGTAGTGCTTGTGTATTGTGGTGGAAGTGGTGGAGGTTTGTGCATGTGTTTTTACGAATTCTGCACGTATCGGGTATGAAAATACTGATAGTCCACTATATATTAAACACTATATATATTTTCTATTTACTGTATCGCGGATTATAGCAAAATAATTTTATTATTACTTTTGTATTATGGATCTCCGCAAAGTAACGCCTAATTCTATAAAGTTTCCTGTATATTGCTCCCCCCGTTGGAACCCGTAGTATATAAGCTAAGTTATTTTTCTTTGTTATATACTCTTTCTTACTGTAACTTGATAGCATGTAGTCAATAAAATATACATTTGTTATTTCATCACGTCATATCATTGAACACCTTCGGTTCGATTGCGTACCCTACAACGCAACAGTGTGCATTAATTTACGAATCGTGCCTGTATAAGGTATGAAAAACGGACAATCTACTCTACATATAGCATTATGTATTTTCTATTTACTTTATCAAGGATTATAGCAAAATAATTTTATTTTTACTTTCGTGTCATGTTAGATTTCACTTTTTAAATAACTGTGGTGTTATTCAGCTCAACAGACAGACAGACTTTCGCATTTATAATATAAGTTTGTATACTATTGAAAAAGAGTAATTTCGGAATATGCGAATCAACGGCCCGTCAAAATGCTTTTCATCCAATTTAAGGGGCGATTACGTGCGAAATGTAAATTTTCAGCGATTTATATTAAAGCTTTCGGCTTTAAAATTTTAATACACCGTTTACCGTTATTCTGTATGCAGTTTATATTACATCTTCTATTTTTTTTTAACTTTCATATTTACATAGTAGAGTAGCGAAGGTAAAATGTGTGTAAATCGTTCGGACAACTGATTTATTCTTTCTCCGAAGTGAATATCTATACATGTTATAAAACAAAGTCCCAAAAAGCTATCTGTCTGTATGTAATCAATTTTTTTTTAATCTACTGAACGGATTTTGTACGGTTTTCACCAAATGATAGTGCAATACTTCCGCATGGTTTAAGTAAATGGTACATATCGATATTATGTAAATAATGTTAAAGAAATCGCGCAGTTGTTAAAAAAACTTGCTTGCTGAGAGCTTTAGTCGCGTGCGCTGCGTAAACCAGCAGAGATACGCTAAAGTAATGTAGTAGAGAATTGTAGATCCTTAAAAATACTACAAAAAAGTTCGCATTAGCATGTCTCTTTCTCTAGCGGCTAACTCACAATAACTAATTTCATGTTCAAAATTTCGAAAATTCAGAAAAAGTTTCGTAAATCACTGAATTCCACGCGGGCGAAGCCGTTGTTTGCACAGCTAGTATGCTTACATAATTAGACGTTGCTTTGCGGAGATCCATATTACAAAAATAAATCCGCGACAAATCGCAGATTTATCGCGGGTTATAGCAAAATAATGTTATTATTACTGTTGACTATATGCTATTGACTTTGCTGTTAAAAGGCTGCTTAAATTAAATATATGTCGTTAAATGGTTTTTACAGCGTCACCGAGTGGATCAGGCGAGCACAGAAGCATCATCGAGGTTGCTAATTTCGGGGATTACTTAAGCTCTAAGCGTCAAGGAACGTCGTCCTAAGGATGCCTTCTGTAAGTCTGGATTTGAGGTATTAGGAGGTTGAAGCGCCGCAGAAGCAGAAGGTTTATTTGAAGCTTTCAGGTTTAAAAACAAATTTGTTAAATTGACAGCAATAAGGTGTTGACTGTCAAGTGGTTGTCAAAATAGTGATTCCAAATTTGCAAAAGTCTCATAGACTACTGTCATATGGTCTGTATATTAGGCGGCGTCCACATTAGGCGCAAACACATGCTATGGATCGTTAGCCGTGTGGTATCCGTCAGAAATGAATAGACCACCCTCCTTTCTTACCTCAGTAAGTGTCATAAGTGTAAGGTGTCGTAAAAGGCGACTACGGTAAGTTGATGTCAGGCAGGCGGCCGGTCGTAAAATACGTAGCCAAATCATATGACAGCATGTTTGTAGCATATTGTCCCTACCCCACTTAGAGTGGGATAAGGGCAGGAGAATGATGATGATGATGTAGGCGCTACAAAACACCTTTTCTAAATTAGGTCACTTTAATGCTAAGTGTGCATAAAGATGACCCGAACTAAGTCGCCAATGTATACTACTTAGTGCAATACTCAGTAACGTAAGTTTTAGATACTACTTTAAAAAGTGACTAATCCAACACTCTTGATGTATTATTAAGCGTCAAAATATTCTTACAACAAAAATCCCTTTTCATTTAATATTCCGAAGAAGTCATCTAAGCCCACCCCCTAAATCCCGAGTTATTTATATGAAAATATTTGTCGTTCGCGAGCGCTTAAAATTCATAAGGACGACATTCAAAATAATCCTTTAGGGTAATGGCCCATAAAACCCCACCCCGAATGCAGTACCACCAGCGAAAAAGGGCATCGCTGGATCAACGCGGATGAAGCAGCGATTAAGGATGATATACAGCTCTTGAGTGATAAACAAACTCATCTTTTAGAGCAATTAAACGCTTTTAACAATTGCGATATTAAACAGGGCCGCTAGGAAAATAAAAAAGTAAAAATTAAAATATATCTTAGTGTATCGTACTAACGTGTGAACCTTTTATAAGAACAAAAGTTATAAAAATTGTTTTACGATAAAGTAAATAGAAAATATATATATATTTTCTATTTCGTCGTTTCGCCCCGCAACCGAAGCATCATCAGGAGATAGACTCCACGAAATCGCTTTGCGATTTTGTCGTGGAGTCTATCTCCTGATGATGCTTCGGTTGCGGGGCGAAACGATTGTTGAGTTTGTGATAGTGAACCTGTGTAGTGCTTGTGTATTGTGGTGGAAGTGGTGGAGGCTTGTGCATATGTTTTTTACGAATCCTGCATGTAACGGGTATGAAAAAACGTATAGTCCACTATACATTTAGCACTATATATATTTTGTATTTACTGTATCGCGGATTATAGCAAAATAATTTTATTATTACTTTTGTATAGACCATTGGGTTGAGAAAATGAGATGATGATAACTGTTATACATATTTCGAAAAACCTATGAACCTTGGTGTCTCAAAGTGCCAAACCATAGTAGAACCAAAATCCAATAAATCAAATTCCACAAGGACGGAGAAACCGCTTTAATGTCTATACATTTGAATTAACATAGAAACTAGCCGACACCAAGGCAATCTAGATCGAATTCTAGTTTATTACTAGCAATAAATTATGTTATCTAACACTGGATTTACACGCGGATAGAAATTGTATAATTGGAGATTAATCAACCGAGTTAGTGATAACGAGTTTACAGTTTATTAATTAACAGACCTTCCAGTATGATTAAATGATTTCTCTATATAACTAAAAATTTCTTCATATTATATATGCCTCATATTCATAGCTGTGATAGCCCATAGGTCCTGATGAGGACTTCTGGGAGAGGGAGATTCGACACTCTGGATGGAGAAAAAATTCCTAGAGATGGCGAGATACATTAAAGTGTTCCCAATGCGTCGTTTGTGGTGCAGGGGTCTGTCCAGGCTCTACCAAGGTGGAACACCATAAGGTTTTATCCGGTAGAATCCCGGCATAACTGCTTCCACCCCCGCTGATTGCAATGCCAATGACGGGTTTCCTCATGTAAGAAAGCCCAGCGGTCACGAGTTCAAACCCAGGGCAGACACCGATGAGTTTTCTACGAAAACTTATGTATCTAGTTGGTAATTGCAATTTATCACACGCTTTTCCATGAAGGAAAACGTCTTCATCTTCATCCTCCTGCCCTTATCCCACTCTAAGTGGGGTCAGCACAATATGTTACAAACATTGTCATATGATTTGGCTACGTATTTTACGACCGGCCGCCTGCCTGACGTCAAGTCACCTTAGTCGCCTCTTACGACACCTCAGTAAGAAATGAGGGTGGTCTATTCTATGCATCCGGATACCACAAGGCATTTACCTTAGTCGCCTCTTACGACACCTCGATAAGAAAGGAGGGTGGTTTATTCTATTCTGCCGGATACCACACGGCTTTGGAAAACATCGTGAGGAAATCTGCATATCTCTGGCGTCGTAGGTCTTAGCCCAAACTCTTCTCTCCGAAAAAGAGGCCCAGCATTGGGATAGTAACAGGCCGTTACTTTACTTTTATTTTAATACGAAAATATCGTCATACTCAAATAAAGGAGAGAGGAGGCCTTAGCCCAGCAGTGGGATAGTTATAGGTCGTTACTTTAATACTTTTCCTTTATGCCCTCTACACGGTCATGCTAGCGATTAACTATTTGGTATCGCTGATTATGAAGAGGTAGGATTGAGGTAGAAATAAATAAATTTTATTCATATAAAATCTGTTATTGTGATGTCCGATTTGACTTTTGGTACGAAAGAAATTTGTTTGTTTGTTTTTACCTTTAATTTATCAGTAAATTACACCAACGCTATACGCACAAAGATACAGGTTTCATCATTTCCCTGAGGACTGTAGGAGCCATAATTTCATCGAGAGCAAAATTTTATTCGTACGCTGTACGAATACATCTTAATACATCAGCGTCTACAAGTCCCAGATTTGAGGCATTTAGAAGATTCGATGCTGTGTTTCTCCGTTAAATCTTGACAATTAGATTGATAGATAAATTGGGTAGATATAATTTATCATTCACACAATAACCCAGCTTTTTCTTTCAACCTATTTCTCTATGATGTAAATGAATAATACTTAAGGTGAATATATCATATTCGCTAATTATCTTTACAAAACGTTTCTTATTAGCTTCGTTAAAAAAGACTACTTTATTGACGTAATTAATAACTAACATTTTGCAATTTTGTGAAACTATTTGTACACATGGAGGAGTGTGAGATTTGGCATGATCAAAGTTCATAAAGTGCAGAAGATTATAAAATAAAATAAATTAAAATTTAGTAAAAAAAAATTAAATGTAGTAAGAACCCCTCGTTATTCGAAGGTGAAGGCCTCCTCTAGTGAACTCCACTTATCTCTATCAGTTGCTGTTATCATCCAGTGTTGTCCAGCCACTTGTGTTATGTCGTCTGCCCATCGCGTTATTGGTCTTTTTCTGGAGCCAGTTGGTCCTTTCCAGGATGTGAGTCTATATGTCCATCTATCTTGTCTGACAGTCTAGCTATATGGCCGGCCCAACGCCACTTTAGTTTCACGCACTGCTCTATAGCATCAATAATATTTGTATTTTTCCTTATAGATTGGTGTGGTATTTTTTGGATTTTTTTAATTTTTAACATACTTCTTTCCATGCTTCTTTGACATGATCTAATCTTTAATTGTATTTTTTGTGTAAATTTCCAAGTTTGGCTAGCATAGGTTAACGATGGGAGAACACAAGTATCCATAACTTTTTGTTTAATTTTGATCGGCATACAACTTTTCATAATTTCTTTCAAGCTCCAAAACTTTTTCCAAGCATTTGAAATTCTTCTCTCTATTTCTTGTTCATTACTTTGATTTCTAAATGAAATTTGTTTTGCCTAAGTATGTATACGTATCGACATACTCCAATGTTTCACTATCTAAATATATAGATTTCTTAATACTGTTGGTCATAATATTTGTTTTGCTGAGATTTATTTCCAAGCCTACCTGTCGACTCGCCGAGTGGAGTTCGTTTATCATAGATTGCAGTTTTGTTGTATTATCAGAAATCAAAACAATACCATCGGTAAATCGTAAATGGTTTAGGTATTTATCATTTATATTTAAGCCAATTTTATGCCAGTTTAGTTTTTCGATAACTGATTGTAGCACTGCAATAAAAATAGTCGGAGAGATAGGGTCTCCCTGTCTCACACCTCTTCTGATAGGTATAGGCGGTCCAATTGAATCGAGTCTAATTCTACTGTTACAATTTTGATATAGGTATTGAAGAACATTGAGATATTCCGGTTCAACGTTTTGTGACTGTAGAGATTCCCATATTGAGTGATGACGTAGAGAGTCAAAAGCTTTTTTATAGTCGATAAAAGCAAGGTAAAGAGGTCTCTGGAATTCTTGAAACTTTTCTATGATCTCTATTTCTAAAATCCTTTTCTGAACCCTGCTTGCTCTACAGGCTGGTATTTTTCAATGCTGTTTTAAATTCGCTTTTCCAAGATTGATGAAAACAGTTTATAAGTTGAGGATAGAAGACTTATCGGTCGGTAATTACCTATGTTGTTCGGATCTCCTTTTTTATACAGTAAAATTATATTAGATTCAGCCCATTGTACTGGTGTAGTTCCCGTTCCCAGCACTAGATTTAACAATTTTGAAAAAACAAACACAACACAACAATTCATAATTTAAGCAGAAGATTAGAATAATTATATTTTCCACCCTTAGTAATGGAGTGACTGAATTTGAAATTAAGCTGCATTGAACATTGTAATCCTATTTCATCTATGACACTATCTATGACATCACACGATGATCTATTTTTGTTTTTTTTTATTTATTTTGAAAATCAACAGCTTAAGCCAGTAATATATTTCCACATATTAACTACTTAATGAATAGTACTTTTGGATACCAAAACCACGTTCCAGACATATGTTTTTTGTCATCTAAACGTAATAACAACACCAACGGTGTTGTTATTAGGTTTAGATGTAAACAAGTCTATTTCATGACAGTTTACTAATTTATTGAACGCTGCTGATGCACGACAGAAAAACGAATTTCTGCGATAGTTTGTAGAGCCAAACGTGACATATAGGTTTTCAGAGGGCCGTCTTGATAAGTTTTTTGGGCACGTTAAGTTTGATAGAAGATAACAGCTGTGGGGAGTCTATTTTACTTTGAGCAATATTCACCAAGTAAATATACAAACTATTTTATACAAACTAGTGTTTTCTTGCTCTTCCGAGTTACGACTCTCACGACTTTTAAGTCGTGAGTTTTAAAACTGTGAATTGTTCCTCATCATTCTCATTTACTTATCTCACTTTAAGTGTGATCATGTTTTTCACTTCTATTGTCTCCTATCATTCGTCAACTCTGGCGTTACTTCTTTTAAGTCCATTATGACGTGACACAACGTAACCATCTCTTTTGCGGCCTTTTTATAGTCACATACATATCTCGATTTTCCTATGTTATTGAGCATATTTAAAATTTAAGTTGACTAAACAATGTCGAAGTAACGCTTGCCAATATGCTTCTTACATTTTATCTGTATTCAAGAACACTAACGCTGATGTGTAAAGGATAATCGTATCGTACCACAGATCGTATAAACCAGCCATTATCATTGCAGCGAGAGTGATCGTGGCGGACGTGAGAGGAAAGAAAATCGAAATGACCCATGGGTGTGATTAAAGCTCTCTTGTCTTGGTGCCCAAAAACAACATGAATACTGAGCAGGTGAACATTTGAAATTTGATATAATATTCGGAGGCAGAATAATGTAAGAAAATTTTTAATGATTTAGTTTTTTTTCTAATCCTGTTATACTATATTTATATCTTATAGTTATATATTATTTATATACTTTAATTTCTCTATATATTTATATCTTATACTAGCTGTGCCAATAGCGGCTTCGCCCGCGTGGAATTCAATGATTTCGAAATTTCCCAAATTTTCGAAATTTTGAACATATAAGTAGTAATTGTGAGTTAACCGTGAGAGATAGAGACATGCTAATCGGACATTTTTGTAGTATTTTTATAGATCTACAGTTGTCTAATACATTACTTTAGCGTATCTCTGCTGGTTGACGCAGCGCACGCGACTTAAGCTCCCAGCAAGCAAGTTTTTTAATAACTGCGCGATCTCTTCAACACAATTTACACAATAGCGATATGTACTATTCAACTAAACGAATCGTAAGCATTATACTATTTTTTGGTGAAAACCGCACAAAAATCCGTTGAGTAGATTTTGAGAAAATCGATTACATACAGTCAGAAAGCTTTTTGTTGACAGGACTGTTTTATAATAAGTATAGATATAAAACTCTCGTGTCACAATGCTAGGCTACCATTCCTAAGAAACGGCTTGACCGATTTTTATGAAATTTTTTATGCATATTCAGTATGTATGCAAATCGGCTACTATCTATTATATTTTTCATACCCCTAAGTGACAAGGGTTGTCCATCCCAAACATTTTTTTAATAAAATTTTGTTTTTTTGTTATAATGTACACTATAAATTATATGGCAAAATAGCTTTCGGCCAGTCAGCTAGTATGTGTATGACTTCTAAATATTATCAAGTGATTATTATATTAACATTTAATTAATTAACAAATCATTGCAAATATAGTTCTAAAAGTATCAAAATTGGATTAACTGAGTTGTAACATATTTCTGAATAGTCGAATAGATCTGCTCTAACGTTTCTCTAATGGCAACGTTGATTAGTACACAGGCGAGTTAATATTCATAGTTGCAAGCTTATCTCCATTTTAATTATACCATAAACTATATGTCTCTAGAATCGTAAAAAATATCTATAGAATAAAAAATCCACGGTAAATAAAGTCGTTCTTTATAAGTTATACAAGTAAAATAAAAATTTTGCAACCATAACGTATTTAAAATGTCATATATTTATAGTATTGGGTGTGCCATGTATTGATATAATTTTTGTATTACGAGTATTATTACTGAATTTTGTAAGATTGTAAGCGGCCTGTTACTATTCCACTGCTGGGCATAAGCCTCCTCTCTCCGTTTTTGGAGAGAAGGGTTGGAGCTAAGACCTACCACGCTGCTCCAATGCGGATTGGTAGGTTACACATATCCTTAGAATTCTCTAGAGATATACAGGTTTCCTCACGATGTTTTCCTTCATCGAAAAGCGTGTGATAAATTGCAATTTTTAATTAGACACATGAGTTTTAATAGAAAAACTCATTGGTGCCTGCCCGAGCATTGAAGCCATGATCGTCTCTAGAGAGTCACACGGTCTCACCGTTGAGCTATCACAGCCTGATAAAAAGATTGGCGATGTGTATAATAGACAAAGTAGGAACCGACATAAGCTTACGGTTCCTGCTTTGCGTCTTGCAAAAGTAAATGAGTTATTTGTGGGTTTGGGTATAAGATTCTATAATAAAATCCCGCGATCGATTTTACCTTTACCACTACAGCAGTTTAAAAACGCTGTTAAAGGGAGGCTGATATCAAAAGCGTATTATACTACTGAGGATTATATAGATGATAAAAATGCATTGATTTAGCTACTCCTCTACCCCGAACAAAATAGTAAATGAAACTAGTTATAAGAATTTTATTTGAAACGAGCAACCACCGAATTTCTTGCTGCCTCTTCTGGGTAGGAACAGCTTTCCGAACCAGCAGTAGATATGGTGTTGACAATTCAAAAGCACTTGTTTACTTGAATAAAGAATATTTTGAATTTGAATATCCAGCTGAGTAGAATAGATCACCCTCATGTCTTACCGAGGTGTTGTAAAAGGCGACTAAGGTAAGTTGACGTCGAGCAGGCGGCCGGTAAAATACCTAGCCAAATCACATCACAACATGAAATTCAAAATTCAAAATATTCTTTATTCAAGTAAACTTGTAAACAAGTGCTTTTGAATGGCCAACTTCACTGCTGGTTTGGAAAACTGTTCCTACCGAGAAGAGCCGGCAAGAAACTCGGCGGTTGTTCAAATGGTTAAAACATATAGTGGCTAACCCACTTAGAGTAGGATAAGGGCAGGAAAATGATGAATATTCATTGTATGGAATCTAGAATAAATAAAAAATACTAAAAATTAAATCTTTCATCCTGTCCGAAACGGGATAATGAATTTAATTTACCATTGATTCACTTAAAATCGTCTACAGAAATTACATTAGACTTTCTGCGGATTACAAATCCTTTAACTGTACTTTCACAAGTACTATTTAAGTGGAGAATTTACATTTAATTTATTTAGCATAATTAAATAGTAATTTCAGTCACGAAGGCAAGAGTTTTAGTACAATCTTTATGTGAGTTGGCAAATTATTATTGTACCGAAAACTTTGTTGAATAAAATTTATTTTAGCAAATTTATATCACTTAGTATTAAAGTGACCTAATTCAAAAAAGTGGTTTTCTTGCAAACTGCAATAAAGCGTAGCATACCGCATACAAAACTTGTGAGTGTTGGAAAGAACCTTGACAAGGAAGAGCAAGAAAACACGATTTTCAATAGTTCGTAGAGCCATATCAGAGATGACATTGAAATAAGGATAAGAATGTATCTTACTCAATGAAGCCTAATTTTGAATTTCTCTTTAATAATAATCATTTAATCATATATTTTATTTTAACGCTTAAAATAGTAAAATATGATTTCTTTTGAAATGTATAAAGTTTAAATCAAAATAATCCAATAGTAATATTAAAATTATTTTGCTATAATCCGCGATAAATACAGCAAAAAATAGCGATAGATATAGTATCTAGATAACGATAGAAATAGCAAAGTAATTTTATTCTTACTTTTGTATTATGTATTTCCGCAAAGTAACGCCTAATTCTATAAATCAAAACAAAATAATGTTTATTGAAATAAGCTCTTTCAAGCGCTTTTCAATCGTCAAAGATCAATATGATTAATGAAGCTACAAATGTTGCTCTTACCGAGAAGAACCAACAAGACGGTGGCTTTTTCTTTCTTCTTTTAAACATTCACAGTTTATATTATTAAACTGCAGTCTTGCAAGAAACTGACACGATTCTAAATTCCAGGCATTTTTATTATCAAAATAATCTTCAATTGTGATAATATATATATATTTATTAGTATATAAGTTAGGATAGTAGTACCATAGCTGTTGCACTATAAATTGTAAAGGGATAAGTTGGCCGTTGTACTCTGTTTTTTTATTGAAAATGTTTTTCTTGCGTATTTTTTTCTTTATGGTACATAAATAAATAACTAAAAAAATATATTACTTACATTTAACTTAAACCTTTCAGTAGACAGATCTAGAATGGATTGCGAAATTTTATTACACGAGTGAATATTTAGGCCAACGAATGATATGCTAACTTTGGAATCGCAAGCTTATTGTGACCTCACGTATATTGATAACTGAAACATACCTAACCAAATAGGTAAATGAAGGTCGAGGGAGATATATGTAAGTTAGACGTGAATCGACTCCCCTGAAATGTTACAGTAACGATACCCATGAGATTGAATTACCCCAGGCAATATTTTCAGCAATACAAACTTGACAGTTGTACGTGTTCGAAATATTTATATCCGTGTTATTTGAGTGAAGAGAAACGAATACGATCCAAAAGCCTTATTCCATAAAGCCATATAACAGAAGTAGTGGTAACAGGCTTTTATTATCCCATTGCTGGACTATGTAGGTCTCCTCTTTCCGTTTTTGTATTTAAGGGTTGGAACTAAAATCCAACACGCTGCTCCAATGCGGATTGGTAGGTAACACATATCCCCATAAATCTCTAGAAATGCAGGTTTCCTTGAGACTTTTCCTTCGGTGAAAAGCGTGTGATAAATTTCTCTAACTCCAAGTGAATCGGCACAATATATTTTACTGTTCTTTTCTCTCCTATCATTCATCCACTCTGACGCAATTCTTTTAATATGTATGTCATATCTTCAGATAAACGGGAAGTAAAATCTACTTTTAGCATTACGTATCATAAATTTCTGTAATCGTGGATTTAGCATTTTTTTTTTGTTTTATATTTAGTAATAATTTGATCGCTGTATTTCTCCAAACACTTGTATTCTTCTTTGTCAACAAAAGTCTTGCCGGACAAAAGTTTCTTCATGAAATCTCCACAATTCACAATCTTGGATCCAGCGGCTCTCGCGACCTTTTTGACATTGTCAGTCCATCTCTTTGGTAGTCCACCAAACCAACACTGCGCATTTGATATTGCGTCGGCATTCCAACACCTTGAGGCCGCCGTGTGGTATCCGGCTGCGTAGAATAGACCACCCTCATTACTTACCGAGGTGTCGTAAAATGCGACTAAGGTAAGTTGATCCACCATGTGGTATCCTGTTGAGTAGAATAGACCACCCTCTCTTTTACCGAGGGGTCGTAAAATAAGACTAAGGTAAATTGACTTCAGGCAGTTCGTAAAATACGTAGCCGAATCATGTGACAACATGTTTGTAATATGTTGTGCCGACCCCACTTAGATTGGGATAAGGGCTGGAAGAGTAGTATTCCAACACCAGAGACTGTCAAGAATCTCCGGAAGAGATTCCGCTACCAATCCCAACGACTAGACCAAACACATGTACCAGTTCCAACTCGTTTCTTACACGTGTTGGAGGCATAACCAGTGGTGGGGGTTGAACTATATGTATATACTGCTTGTTTGGACGATACGGTGCAATATAATTTTGTCACAGAGCTTTTTCTTTTGTGATTTTGTTGTGTATCTCCTGATGATGCTTCGGTTATGGGACGTAACGATTGTTGAGATTGACGTAGTGAATGTGTACAGTACTTGTGTAATGTGTTGTTGATTGTGGTGGTATAAGGCATAAGACCTACATTTGGTCTTAGATTTTCTTAACAAACGCGAATTAATGGACAATAATTCTATCGAATCTTGAATACGCAGAATATTTAATTCGGGCTATGATATAGACCCTGAAAATTGTTTCAACTAAAAGAGATATAAAATAAGGAGAATATAATATTGTAAAGAGTGAGATAACATCTTTGTATAATATTTTGTTAAACTATGATGAGGCTGTGGGTACAGCGGCTGTAATCTCGGCGTGCAATCGCCATAACGATAACTTTAAAGAGCTTTCAAAGTTCTTGTTTTAATGCAGTGGTTAAATTTAACGATACAGCGCTTTTGTTTAAGAGACGGAGAGCCGGTTAACTTGACACTTTTCGGGTTCAATTATGTTTACAAGGATATTGTGGCACACTTTGTATACAAAAAAATTCATATATATATAATATATGGGACACTTACACACACGGTCGTCCGACCCCAAAGTAAGCAACTTAATACTTGTGTTATGGGTGACGGACAACTGGTAGATACATACCTATATAATTTTAAATACATACTTTAATACAAATATACACCCAGGATCGACGAACCAACAAATTGTTGATAGAAAATGTTAGTCCTCGGCGGGAATTGAACCAGCGACCCGCGGAGTTGAAGACAGAGTCACTACCTGCGCCAACGGGCCAGTCAAATATAGTGAAGGGACTGGAATATATGAATGTATTAATAAAATTATTTAGCTATATAGTAATATCTTTACTTATTTTTTATTATTTATGTAAAAATGTAAAAATTAATAAAAAGAGTGTACAAAGGTCAACTTATCCATTTAACAGAGATCTCTGCTAACCAACAAAGTGAGACAATTTATATAAGAATATAGCAAAATAATTTGATTATTACATTATTACTTTCGTATTATGGATCAACGCAAAGTAAAAATGTAAAATAATAATTAAACTACTGTAGAAATATATAAAAATGGAATGACATTTGTCAGTCTCGCTAGAACTCGAGAATATCTGGGTCGATTAAATTAATTTTGGTTTTAAAATATTTGCAGCACTCAATAGCAATAAATTGTAAAATATGAAGAAATAGTAACGATGAAGTAAAAGCAACAATTTTATATTATTTTCCCATACAAACTGTTCTGTCAAACAGGCTGAGTTCTGAAATTAAATATTAAGCAACGCTTAAGTCCATTATACGAGTATCATTTATCATATTAATAAAGATCATCACAATCTGGCGTAGAAATTCGTTGAATAGAAGAGACTAAAATTAGTAATCTTGAATTCAATTCAAAATATTCTTTATTCAAGTAAACTTGTAAACAAGTGCTTTTGAATCGTCAACATTTACTGCTGGTTCGGAAAGTTGTTCCTACCGAGAAGAACCAGCAAGAAACTCGGCGGTTGCTCTTTTCAAAACATAATTTTTATCACTAGTCACATATAGTTATTAATGTCTTGTACAGGGTCGAAGAGTAGCTATATCCACGCGTTCTTATGGTCTAAGTAATCTTCAATAGTGTAGTAGGCTTTCTGAATTAGCCTTTTTTTATTCGAATAAGTAAATGTAATACATTAAGCCGCAAGATTCATGAACGTATATGTAAATCAAATAACATAGTTTAATAACTGCATTAGTTCCCAACTTAATATTAGCATACTCGAGTCTCATGTTTTGAAATCAGGTTTCGAAATAAGCACACTGCGTCGTAACTATACCAAATCACTACATAGTACATCGTCTGTCTGTTTGCAGTTAACTAGAAAGTTACGGAACGGTTTTTCTAATGCATAGCTCTGTAAGGATGGTTTAGGTGTATAATTACGAAGATTTTGTTTAAATTAGTCGAATTATGAATTGGGAATAGGCGTACGAAAATCTATTCGTCAATCACATAAATGAATCCTCACACATAAATTACATTATCATTCTCCTGCCCATATCCCAGTCTCAGCGGGATCGGCACAATATGTTTTAAACATGTTTGTTAAACATGTTTAATGTTGTTTAAACATATTTTAGTATTAGTATGTATATGTATTAGTAAATTCATGTACGTATTATATGTTGTGCGTTCCATATATAAATATACGAGTTAAAAATCACCCATCTCAATCCACATAAATGTGGTTAATCACCTAAAAATAAAAATATATTTGATATTAGAAGACCCCCAAGTGACTGTCGAAAGTCGAGGGTCGAGTCGAGCAGTAATGAAATTCGGAATTTAGATTTTTAAAGCAATTTGTGTTTTTTTTAATTCTTTTATTTCAATAAGGTTTTACATTACATAACATTTTTTTTTTACATTCATGAATAAACTAGATATAATCTCGCCAAACTTGATATAATCCTGCCAAACTAGATATAATCTCGCCAAATTAGATATAATCTCGCCAAACTAGATATAATCTCGCCAAACTAGATATAATCTCGCCAAACAAGCTTATTGTGGTAACTGGAGAGTTCACGTAAGACGTATGTATGAATTGCTACTCATAGCTGGTCGTTGAAGTCTACCAAATAGGCTGTGTGTACGATTTTTTTCTTTTT
Organism: Morpho deidamia; assembly: GCA_947086505.1. Lineage (NCBI taxonomy): Eukaryota > Metazoa > Arthropoda > Insecta > Lepidoptera > Nymphalidae > Morpho > Morpho deidamia. Next base: position 18,771,043 of record CAMTZC010000024.1, read on the forward strand.
CTTCTTTCTGTCTAAGATCTCTCTCAAGACTATAATTACCCTAATGCCGTGTCCTTTTCAAGTGGTATTTGCTGGCATTTACATAGATTCCGTGTGTGTGCGATGCCTACTAAAAATTCTTGGTAAATTTTGAATTGTTAAAGTGCTGACGTAATATTATTACCCTAAAACCACAAACTTATTAACTCAAATAGCAAGCTACTCAGGAAACCATTTTCTCCTGTGGAGGCACTAATTAGTCTAGTTCTTGCAATGTACCTAATTAACTTGAATATTTCATAAGACATTTCGTTAGCTGTTTTAGGATTTATTTTTTAAACTCGTACCTAGATTTTAAGTCAGTTTTAATTTTTTTTTCTTTCTTGGTTCGTGTGTGGTTTATTTTGGAATAAAAAAATGTATATAATTCGGATCATCAGGGGATCGAGGATAAATTCTTATAACAAATAACACTTAATTTAAAACGAAACCGTAAATAATGATGCTAGTTGCGTAGTAACGATGCATGAACCCGCTGGTTGAGACCAACCAAGACAAGTTGAAACAGGATCTAAGCGCGGGAGTTTTGAAGCAAGTTTTGAAACAAGACTGCCTTTGATGTGGCGAACTCGGCCTTTTATAAATAATTCTCGCTACAAAATCAAGCCCGCGCTCTGGTATCGTGATCACAGTGGTGGCGCTATATAAAACTAAGAGAAAAAAAACGAAATTGTTGGCCCCCAGCGGGAATTGTACCCACGACCCGTAAGCTGAAAGCAGGATCACTGTAAACTGGCCAGCCTAATTCCCAGTTTGACTCAGAATCACAAGAACCAAATTTGCAGTGAAATACATGGGTTATAGTGGGGAAGGGGGGGGGGGGGCAATATGAGGCCAATTCGTGGTTATTCACTACCTTACTGACATTGCCGTGAGGTCAACATATTTGTATGTTGATTGAAACTGAACCTTTACAATGACAAGTCAAGTTTAGAGGGTCCTAAGTGAAGTTGATGATATCATCATTCTCCTGCCCTTATCCTGCTCCAAGTGGGGTCGGGAAAACATACTACAAACATGTTGTCTTATGATTTAGCTACGTATTTTACGACCGGCCGCCTGACGTCAACTTACCTTTGTCGCCTTTTACGACACTCGGAAAAAAATTAGGGTGGTCTATTCTATGCAGCCGGATACCACACGGCATAGGTGAAGTTGATGATATATAGATCTACAATTCTTTTTGAGGGCATTTGTGCACTTTTTATGAAGGGAAAAGAATGTTAAACTCATGTTAGACGTTAAAGGAGAGCACGCAAAGGAGGGAGAGCAGACCACCGGCGCCAGAGGAAATATTTCCCTCTATTTCTACCGCGCAGCAAAAATGTATTTATTTATGGATAGAAGTTGATTTTTCGGAGAGAAAAACTTCTTATGTAAATTAATTGTAATAGTTCTGAAGTGTTAAATTTTTAATCAAGCAATAAATGAATATTGTATTTTACCACATAAATGATACATACTTTTATAATGAAAATTAAAGCTATTCTTGCAAAATGATTCCCAAACCATTCCGAAATATCAAAAATGCACAACGTTAATATTCAAGTTTTCACTTCTGCCGGCACTTCCAGAAGTGCACGCGTTGATTTTTTTAAACACATTCTCTATTTAGAAAATAAGAAATTAATTGAGAAAACAGTTTTCATTTCATATCATTTAGAGTCCGATGAGTAGGAAGTAAGAAAGAGTATCTAACAGAAATAGGAAATTTGGCTTCGACGTTAAGTAATGAAAGTTCAATAAATTATTTTTTAATTTTCATAGAGATTTTTCTTCAAGGAGGCTTTGTTACAATTAATTATCAGCCTACCGGTAATTTTGTTCGGTCCCAAGTTGGTATCTTGTGGAACCTAATTTAGGGCTTTGATAATATTTAATGTTCTTCTGGGGGTGACATTCGATGCAAAATTGTTATGGGGACCACATATGACAAATGTTTATGTTAACCTTAGTTTCGCTGCTTGTGCGTTAGGAAAATTATGCGATACATGTGAATGTCATAGCATTATGTCGTACGGTATCTTGCTATGGGGTCGTCGTCGTCAGCCGATGGACGTCCACTGCTGGACATAGGCCTCTTCATGGGATCGCCACACCACACGATCTTGCGCCGCCTGGATCCAGTGGCTCCCTGCGACCTTTTTGAGGTCGTCTGTCCACCTCGTAGGGGGTCTACCGACGCTGCGCTTTCCGGTGCGGGGTCGCCATTCCAGCACCTTAAGACCCCAGCGCCCATCGGTTCTCCGCACTATGTGCCCCGCCCATCGCCACTTCAGCTTCGCGACACGCTGAGCTATGTCAGTGACTTTAGTTCTTCTACGGATCTCCTCATTTCTGATTTGATCTCGTAGAGACACTCCGAGCATAGCTCGCTCCATCGCCCGCTGAGCGACTCTGAGCTTTCTTATAAGGCCCATAGTGAGCGACCACGTTTCGGATCCGTAGGTTATCACTGGCAACACGCACTGTTCGAAGACCCTGGTCTTCAGACACTGAGGTATTTCGGACGAAAAGATCTCGCGTAGCTTCCCGAACGCTGCCCATCCGAGTTGGATTCGGCGGCTAACCTCTTTCTCGAAATTGGACCTACCCAGCTGGACCGTATGTCCCAGGTATATATACTCGTCTACAATTTCGAGTGCAGAGTTCTCAACGATGACCGGGTGGAGCGGAACATGTGAGTTTGACATGATTTTCGTCTTACTCATGTTCATTTTAAGGCCCACCTGTTGAGATACTCTGCTGAGGTCGTCGAGCATTGTGTTAAGGTCCTCCAGACAACCTGCCATAACGACTATGTCGTCGGCAAATCTAAGGTGAGTGATGTACTCGCCGTTGATGTTGATGCCGTATCCGTTCCAATCCAAAAGCTTAAAGACATCTTCCAATGCAGCGGTAAACAGCTTCGGGGAGATGACATCTCCCTGTCGCACACCTCGCCGCATTTGGATTGGTCTCGTAGTTTTGTCTTGGATACGGACAGACATTGTGGCGTTTTCATACAAACACTTCAACACTTGGACGTACCGATAGTCGATTCGGCATCTCTGGAGCGATCTTAACACAGCCCATGTTTCCACCGAATCAAAGGCCTTCTCATAGTCCACAAACGCCAAGCAAAGTGGCTGGTTATACTCCTCGGTTTTCTGTATAACCTGCCGCAGCGTAAATATGTGGTCTATGGTACTATACCCTTTTCGGAAACCGGCTTGTTCGGGAGGCTGGAAGTCGTCAAACCTACGAGCGAGACGATTCGTTATGACTCTCGAGAACAGCTTATAAACATGATTCAGCAGCGTGATGGGTCTATAATTCTTCAATAAGGTGTTATCACCTTTCTTGAAGAAGAGAACCACCATGCCCCTGAACCATGCTTCCGGCATAGTGCCTTCGTGAATGACGGAATTGAACAATCGCTGAAGGACTTTAAGTACCGGTTTACCACCCGCCTTCAGGAGTTCGGTAGTGATTCCGTCATCACCTGGAGCCTTGTTGTTCTTAAGTTGTTTGAGAGCCATACTAATCTCGTATAGGCTGACGTCCGGGATATCTTCGGTGTAGTGTCGGGTCAACTTGGCTCTTGGGTCTTTTGCCAAATTGACAACAGGCTGTTGTGTTGACGTGTATAACTGCCCATAGAACCTCTCAACCTCTCTCAAAATCTCAGGACGAGATGAAATGATACTACTATTATCGGTTTTCAATCGCGTCAGCTGCCGCTGCCCAATAGATAGATCTCTTGCGAACACTTTTGAGCCCCTGTTACGCTCAATAGTCTCTCTAATGAACTCTGTGTTGAAGTGTCGCAGGTCGCATTTCTGCGCCTTAGAAATCTGTCTATTGATCAGACGGTAGCGCGTCGCATCTACTGAAGACTGTAGCCTCATTTCGTTCCTCTCATCCATGAGCTTGAGAGTCTGGGTCGAGAATTTATTGGGTCTTTTACGGTGTGTCTTATAAAATTTAGACCCCACCGTATGGACAGTTTCCACCAGCCTGTTGTTTACATCGTCCACAGAAGCGCAGTCAGCTAGGCAATCAAAACGGTTCATTAGCTCGAGTTGGAATTTTTCGGGGTTTTGGATATGAGCTCGAGTTGGTCGGAGCGTAGACTTCACCAGTCTGGATCTTTCCAGCTGTACGCATATATTCAATGTGCCTCTAACCATGCGGTGATCACTCCCGGTCTTAACGGTGTTGATCACAGAGACATCATTGAATATATGACGCCTGGTCGACATGATGAAGTCAATCTCGTTTCTCGTGGAACCGTCGGGACTGATCCAGGTCCATTTTCGATGCGGCCGCTTCTTGAAGAAAGAATTCATCATGTAGAGGTCCTCTCTCTCCAAGAAATCGGCCAGCATCTGGCCCCTGTGGTTCCGTTGCCCGTATCCAAATTGCCCTACTCTCACCTCTGTGCCGTTTCGCTTGCCCAGCTTTGCGTTGAAATCCCCCATCACAACAGTGTAGGAGGTTTTGGAGGCATGCATGGCTCTAGATAAATCCTCATACATGGCCTCTACCTCCTCGTCCGGATGTGCCGATGTCGGTGCGTAAACCTGTATGACCTTCAGCGAATACCGTTCGGTAATTCTGAGTATAAGGAACGCGACCCTGCTCGTCACACTCTCGACTTGAACAATGTTGTTGACAAGGGACTTGTGGACGAGAAACCCGATACCACCCTGGGACTGTTGCTCTCCCTCCCGGTAGTAAAGCAAGTTGCCGGATTTTAGGATCATCGTATCCTCCCCCTCTCTTCGGACTTCGGATAATCCTATCACATCCCACCGCAACTTGCTTACTGTTTCTTCCAGCTCGAGTATCTTTTCGTCTTCCCTCAAAGTGCGTGCGTTGTACGTTGCCAGGTCCAGTCGTCGGGGTTGGCAGCGGAATCTCTTCCGGAGATTCTTGACACCCCCTGCCCCGCCGTTACCCAAACCGCTGCCAGAGCTGGGAATAGCGGAGCTGCCGGGAACTAGGGGCTGTGGTTTATGTTGTGATGCCATGAAGGTTTTGCCGATAATCACCACGCTTGGCATGCGGGTTGGTGATCGCAGTGCTGACCGTTTTGCACTGACAGTGCTGCTGCCCACTGTCAATCTGGTATTTAAGGTCAGCAAAATGAAATGGTTATACCGCCATTTATCGGTCGCCAGAGCCTCGTCGGTTGATCTGCAGGGTGCACCGCGTGCAGGTGAGGTTGACAATTGAGGAGACTGACTGGGACGAGCCTCCCCCTTACACCCCTATGGTTACACCCCGCTATGGGGTAAAGCAGCTATATTCTAAATTTAAAGGAACTGGTATTCTTATTGTAGTTCCACACTACATTTATAGTATTTATGCGAAAAAATATACGACTTTTAAAAAAAAAAAATAATATTTGTTATAGGTAAAACGTTAACCATAATAAGCAGAAAACACCTTAATTTTTTCAATAGACCCGATCTCGGTACAAAACATTATATTACTCACGTTTCGGTTGTTACAGCCAAAAGAAGGTACAATTATTTTGTTGTAAACGTCGGTAAAAAAATCCATAAAAATATTTATACGAATACATCTGTTAGACTGTCAGCCGTGTGGTATCCGGCTGAGTAGAATAGACCACCCTCATTTCTTACCGAGGTGTCGTAAAAGGCGACTAAGGTCAGGCAGGCGGCCGGTCGTAAAATACGTAGCCAAATCATGTGACAATCAATATATTTTATAACATGTTGTGCTGACCCCACTTAGAGTGGAATAAGGAGAGGAGGATGATGATGATATGTGAAACCGTGTGACTCTTTGGAGAGGGTTACGAGTTCAAGCCTCGGGCAGGTTCCAATGAGTTTTTCTGTTAAAATTTATGTGTCTGATTGATAATTGCAATTTATCACACGCTTTTCTTTGAAGGAAAATATCGTGAGAAAGTCTGCATATCTCTAGAGAATTTTGGAGATATGTGTAACCTACCAATCCGCATTGGAGCAGCGTGGTAGTTCTGAGCTCCAATCCTTCTCTCCAAAAACGGAGAGAGGAGGCCTATGCCCAGCAGCGGGATAGTAATAGGCCGTTTAAATAGAAAAAAACAGTAAAGGGTTACCTATCACTTTTATTACAGCGTAAGGATCTTCAAGAATGATTTTTTTATCATTCAAAACAGTCAATTCATCATCCAAATAATTTCCGTAATCTTTATCTCCTTTTGAAGTTCGTAAATTATCTACTGCTCCATAAAAACAAGGTTACGAAATCCAAGATCCGCTGTACAAGAAAACGCTTTGAGATCTTTGATAAATGTTCCAGAACTTTTAATGGGAGGAAGTCGGAATAAGTTTTTTTTTACTTATTACGAAAAATGATTGAAATTATAATTTGATTTGTTACTCAGTGAGTTTGAAAATGTTTTCCGCTTTAATGAACTAGCCTTATATATATAAAAATTCAATGTTCTTTCGTATACCAGTATACCAGTTTATAGAAAGTTAATTAAATGTAAAAGCTTAAACGTAATTTTAAACTTAGGACTTAGGACTTAGGAAGTTAAGACTGACTGATGTATTGGGACTTTATTTAATAATATACAACGTTTTCCCGCGAAAATCCTGACCCTGCAGGGATTTTAGGATAAAAATTAGTTTATATAGGTTGCTAGGTTGCTTCACAACCTCCTCTATCTTCCAGTCAAATCAAATCAAATCAAAATAATCTTTATTCAAATAAACCATTTCAGGCACTTTTGAATCGTCAAGCATCAATATGATTAATGAAGCTACAACTGGTTCGGAATGTTGCTCTTACCGAGAAGAACCAGCAAGAAACTCGGCGGTCAATCTTTTAAATATTTTCAATTATACATTATTAAACCGCTGTCTTGTATGAAGCTGAAAGGATTTTCAAATCCAGGCTTTCTTATCAACTAAATAATCTTCAATTTTGTAATATGCTTTACGTATAAGCATATTTTTTACACTTGATTGGAATCTTTCTGTACACTGGTCTAGAATGGATTGAGGAATTTTATTATAGATGCGGATAGCGAGACCAATAAATGAGTTGCTAACTCTGCTGAGTCGCGACGCAGGTATCGCAAGCTGTTTGTGACCTCTCGTATGTCTATGTAGAAAAATCTATCAGATTCGCTTTAGCCGTTCCGGAAAATGTACTATTAATCTTAACATTCGTCAAGAATAAAAATATATTTTAGTAGCAACAGACTGGTTTTGGGGACTTCGTATTAAAATATGTAGGTATATGTCGAGGACGGAAATAGTCAAATGTCATTTCTTTAGTTTTTGTATAGTGGCAACACTGTTATCACGTGACCGATATCAAAGTAGGGCCTTGCTTTGGAGTGAAAATTGCTTATAGCAGCTCGCCACATCGAAGGCCGTTTTGTTTTGAAACTCGACTCAAACGGTTATTAGACGCTTAAGCGTAATTTTGTCGCTTGGAGTCTTGCTGTAAACTTGACTTGTGCGATTATTAAACACTCACGTGTTTAGATCGTGTTACAACCAGTCCTGGTTAATCAAGCAGGTTAAATCAGTGCTACAGTCTCGTTTTAATATTGTTCGTGTAGAGCCTGTAAAGGTCTCAGCCCTACAGTCTTGTCAAAAATAAATAATTTTTAAAATTTCGTTATTTCAGCAAATATGCGTTTGTTTGTCACGCAATTACATTTTTTCGCATCTATAATTGATGCTCTAACCAATTTACGCCAGGCTACATCTTTAAATATTTTAAATATTTTTAAAGACGAGTCAAGGGGGGAGTTAGTTACAAGCCGCGTCAAACTACCCACATTAAGTATTTCGAGTTGTTATTATCTAACCTGGAATAATTAATATTCGTGATAATAGCAACCACTGAGTTTCTTGCCAGTTCTTCTCAGTGGATGACAGCATTCCGAACTGATGGTAGAATAGACCTGGTAATCATTCCAAATTATTATAATCAATTAAAACGTATTATTACTTGCTCGGTCCTGTTTTATACGCTATAATCTCAGATCTTACTAATATATTGTCTTCTATTTCTTATTCAATCTTTCCTTTCCGACATAAATATAAGGATAATTCAATAACGTAACATAGTAAGTATATCATGAAATGGATTTAATTACTTAAAAGCTGTTTAACCGCTTCAAGTAATAGCTTAATTTACGTAACATCAAGCGAAATTAAGACTTACGTTGGGCATAATAAGGTTAAAAGTTGCGAATGGAACTTTTAGTAACAGTCTGCAAGCATTTGAGGGGGAAATAAATGGCGGATCATTAAAAGTTGTTCTTGCGCAATATGTAAGGACATTATCGCAAGTTACAATATAAGGGGAGTTATTTTATACCGAGTTACATTGTATGATGTTGTATGTGGGGAATTATTTCCTGCAGGGGCTTTTGCCGCTTAAGGGAAATGTGTTATTCATATTTATGACCTTGTTTTTATCATTCCAAAATAGTCTGTTATATTCACGCAAAGTTGTTGCGAAATCTTTGTTCCGTATTGCTGAAAATTGCGTTTAATCTTTTAACATAGTCATTTAATTCTAAATATTTATTATTCAAGTAAACTTTTAAAGTATCCGGGTCGATTGTCATGTTGTAACGAACCTTTTTTGGAAAAAGTAAAGTAAAGTAGCGGCCTGTTACAATCCCACTGCTGGGAGTAGGCTTCCTCTCTCCGTTTCTGTAGAGAAGGGTTGGAGCTAAGACCTACCACGCTGCTCCAATACGGAGTGGTAGGTTATGTGTTAACATATCTCCAGAATTCTCTAGAGATATGCATGTTTCCTCACAATGTGTTCCTTCACCGAAAAGCGCGTGATAAATTGCAATTATCAATTACACACGTGAGTTTTGATAGACTCATACACTCATTGGTGGCTGCCCCCGTTTGAACTCGTGTTCCCCTCGAAAGAGTCGCACGGTGTCGCCGCTGGACTATCACAGCTTGTCATTTTTTTTTAATTTAAAATATTTTTTATTTAAACCCTTTTGTAAATTTAAAATATTTTTTATTCCAGTAAACTTTTAAACTAGTGCTTTTGAATCATCAACTCTACTGCTGGTTCAGAAGGCTGTTCCTACCGAGAAGAGCCAGCAAGAAACTCGGCGGTTGCTCTTTTCAAAATATAATATCTTATTAGTAGTTATATTTAGTCATTGTTGTCTTTTACAATTCGACTGGCCCGTTGGCGCAGCGGGCAGTGACCCTGCGTTAGGTTCCGCGGATCGCAGGTTTGATTTTCGCCGAGCCAACGTTTTCTATAAACAATTTGTTGGTTCAAAAGTAATAATAAAATTATTTTGCTATAATCCGCGATACAGTAAATAGAAAATATATATAGTGTTTAATGTATAGTGGACTATCAGTATTTTCATACCCGATACGTGCAGGATTCGTAAAAGCACATGCACAAACCTCCACCACTTCCACCACAATACACAAGCACTACACAGTTTCACTATCACAAACTCAACAATCGTTTCGCCCCGCAACCGAAGCATCATCAGGAGATAGACTCCACGACAAAATCGCAAACTTTGCGATTTTGCGATTGCTTTGTTGAGTTTGTGATAGTGAACGTCTGTAGAACTTGTGTATTGTGGTGGCAGTGGTGGAGGTTTATGCATGTGTTTTTATGAATCCTGCATGTATCGGGTATGCAAAAACGGATAGTCCACTATACATTAAACACTATATATATTTTCTATTTACTGTATCGCGGATTATAGCAAAATAATTTTATTATTACTTTTGTATTATGGATCTCCGCAAAGTAACGCCTAATTCTATAAATTAATTTGTTGGTTCTTTGAGCCTGGGTATATATTTGTATTTAAGTATGTATTTCAAATTATATATGTAGTATATCTACCAGTTGTCCGTCACCCATAACACTACTTACTTTACTTACTACTTTACTTGTTTGGGTTACTTTGGGGTCGGACGACCGTAACATTTAACTCACACACACGTGTGAGTTAAATGTTACTGGACGGTACTGTTAATATACAACTGTATATATTATATTTCTGTACGTTTTGTTATTACAATCTTTTGCAAGTTTGAAGAGAATAATTATCCACGCATTCTCATCATTCATGTAATCATTAAGCCTCTTTTCAATAGTTTTTTTTTACCTTAATAGCAAAGGTAAGATAGTGACTTTTATCATAGAATCTTTTCTGAAACGACTTGCGTACTTTTGTAAGACGCTTATGTCGCTTCCTATTTTGTCTATTATATACAACATTTTTTTTATAATCCTGTATATTTTTATACACACAAAATATTATTGTGAAGAAACCTTTGTCTATCTATTGCGATTATATTTTGTACAATTGAAGCTTTTATACCGGTTTGTGTTAAGCTTATATAAGCTGTAATACTTTTGTGAACAATAAAAAGTACTATTTCTAAAGGACAGAGGAGGCGCAGTTACTTAGAAGTAGGATGGTAACAGAGAGATGATAACAGATCAGTTCTGTTCATAAATGATATGATTTTTACTATCATATCGCGCGCTTAGTATTAAAGTGGCTTAGTTCAAAAAAAAATTGTTTTGTGGCATATTGCACTGAAGCGTTTCGTAGCGTCTACAAGACTCTTGAGTGTTAGAGACCCATAACTTCACTCATCAATAAAACTCTTTTAATAAGTTCCTGGTGTCATAGATGGCATTGAAATAAAGATTGCAATGTATCTAGCTCAAAAGTAATAGTAAAATTATTACACTAAATGTAAAATATATATAAAGTGCTAAGAGTATAGTGGACTATCCGTTTTTGCATACCCGATACATGCAGGATTCATAAAAACACATGCATAAACCTCCACCACTGCCACCACAATACACAAGTACCACAGACGTTCACTATCACAAACTCAACAAAGAAATCGCAAAATCGCAAGGTATTGCGATTTTGTCGTGGAGTCTATCTCCTGATGATGCTTCAGTTGCGGGCGAAACGATTCTTGAATTTATGATAGTGAACGTGTGTAGTGCTTGTGTATTGTGGTGGCAGTGGTGGAGGTTTATGCATCTGTTTTTACGAATCCTGCATGTAAAGCAACTGAAATAACGAATTGTCCACTATACATTTAGGACTATATATATTTTCTATTTACTGTATATCGGATTATAGCAAAATAATTTTATTATTACTTTTGTATTATGGATCTCCGCAACGCCTAATTCTATAAATTAAGTATCTAGCTCAATTAAGCCTAATTTTGAAGTTTCAATTGAAGTGTTACGGCCGTTGAACAGAAACGTTTTTAAGGTTCTATATGTATTAATGAAGTAGCAAGCTTAATATAAAGTGACCTAACTCAATAAAGTTTTAGCAAAATGCAATTAAGCGTAACGTAGTGCCTGAAAACTCAGGCGTGTTAAAGAGAGATGGTTTTGAAATAAGGATTGCGCGATGTTTCTAACTCGATTAGGCGTAATATTGAGTTAGGTCAGTTTAGTACTAAGCATGCGATATATCTTGTATCAGTCAGAATTTGACAAATCGATCTTGCAAAAACGCTCATTAGCGAACTCATCTCGACACTCCAAATAAACCGTCAACGTGGAGATGAGTTGATCGTTCAGCGTCACAGTTTTTATGACTCAGCGTTTTCCTTATTATTGGAGAGAAAGCTCGAATTTCGTGGGAATAATAACGACGTAATCATTAATACGAAAGAAACTTTTGTTAATCGCAGATATGGCTTAACTGCGTCAGTGGAAAACTGTTGGTTAGCACTATTTATAATCCCACTGCTGAGCATAAGCCTTATCTCTTTTCTAAGCTTATACGTAAATCATATTACAAAATTGAAGATTATTTGGATGATAGGTAAGCCTAGAATTGAAAATCCTTTCAGCTTCAGACAAAACAGTGGTTTAAGAATGTATAATCGAAGATATTTAAAAGATCGATCGCCGAGTTTCTTGTTGGTTAATTTATAGAATTACGCGTTACTTTGCGGAGATCCATGATACAAAAGTAATAATAAAATTATTTTGCTATAATCCGCGATACAGTAAATAGAAAATATATATAGTGCTAAATGTATAGTGGACTATCCGTTTTTTCATACCCGTTACATGCAGGATTCGTAAAAACACATGCACAAACCTCCACCACTGCCACAACAATACACAATCACTACACACGTTCACTATCAGAAACTCAACAATCGTTTCTATTTACTGTATCGCGGATTATAGCAAAATAATTTTATTATTACTTTTGTTGTTGGTTCTTCTCGGCAAGAGCAACATTCCGAACCAGGTGTAGCTTCATTAGTCATATTGATGCTTGACGATTCAAAAGTGTCTGAAATGGATTATATAAATAAAAATTAATTAGATTTTGATTTTGAAGAGAGGAAAGTAGAAGCGCGACATTTCACCTGCACTGCACACATTTGTCTAATCGCGGATTATAGCACAATAATACCTGATTACTTTTTATATAATAAAATTCAAATTAACGCCTCATTTTGTAAATCTAGCATTATATTACTAAATAGTTTGGATTTTCGATTGAGAGAGAAGGAAAATGTTTTATTCAAATTCAAATTCAAAATATTCTTTATTCAAGTAAACTTGTGAACAAGTGCTTTTGAATCGTCAACTTTACTGCTGGTTCCGAAAGCCGAGAAGAACCAGCAAGAAACTCGGCGGTTGCTCTTTTTAAAATATAAATCTTAAAACTAGTTACATTTAGTTATTACTGTCTTATACAGAGTAGAAGTGCACCTGTATTCACATGTCCTATTATCTAAGTAATCTTCATCAGTATAGTAGGCTTTCTGTATCAGAGTTAAAACTATACCCATGTTATCAGGAAGGTGTTACGGCACACACACGCACGCAAGTACGTATTTTTTAATATACCTTACTGCATCCTGTTATCCTTTACTCAAAATGTTGTCACACAAAGGTGTTGTCGAAATAACAGCCTTCCTTTTGTTCAACGATGCGTCAGCAATAAATCTAACGCCGGCAGGTAGGGGTCTTTTTTAATGGAAATTCGAAAATTGCCGCGATAAAATATGAAACTATGAAATGCTAGTAGAGTATAGCGATATACCATACCCTGATATATTGTACCGTAAAGTGCTTTATGTTGGGCTTAAGTGGTCTTATCGTTATATTACGAGAATTTGAATTTAAAATAGACGGTTGGCTGGTGACCTGACGCCGACCTTTCGGTATTTATATATTGTACACATTATACACATTTTTAGAAAATATACAAAAAATAGCACAAGCGGACTTATCCCTAAAAGAGACCTCTTCCAATCAACCTTTGATTAACAGAAGGAAAAAGGCAAGAAGTATAATAATAAAATCGGGTAATACAGAAAGAAAAAATAAAAAGAATAAAGAACTATGTACCTAGATGAATATTTGCACTCGAGGCTTTGCAAAACCTAAAAGAAGCGCCTAAAAGCAACCCTTATCAACTCCCAAAGAAAGAAACTTAGTCAACGATTTGCAACACCTACAGGAAGCACTTAAAGGCAACCTTTGCAACACCTAAAGGAATCACCTTAGTCAACTCTTTGCAACACCCAAAGGAAGCACTTACAGGCAATGCTTTGCACCGCTCAAAAGCAGCACTTAAAAGCAACCTTTGCGACACCCAAAGGAAGGACTTCAATGCAATCCTTTGCAACACCCAAAGGAGGTATCTAAAGGCGACTCTTTGCAACATCCAAAAAAAGGACTTGAGTCAACTCCCAAAGGAAGCACCTTTGGCAACGCCTTGCAACAACTTAACAAAGCATCTAAAGGTAATTCCTTGCAACACCCAAAGGAAACCCCTAAAGCCATCTCTTTCAACACCAAAAGAAATCACCTTAGCCAACTCTTTGCAACACCCAAAGTAAGTAACTATAGGCAATTCTTCGCAATATTCAAAGGAAGCACCTAAAGGCTACCTTTTGCAACAACTAAAGGAGCCACCTAAAGGCAACCCTTTGCAATACCCAAAGGAAGCACCTTAGGCAACTTTTTGCAATACCCAAAGGAATTTTGGAAACACATATTGATGCTTACAAATCGATATACAAAAGAGCCCTGTATTTTTTCTTAAGTCTTAAATTTTTTGCTCAAGTCTTAAGCTTTTATGTCCCTAATAGCATTTTTTTTAAATCAGTTGTCTTTTACCAGCTATTGCCTGGAGCATCGTTTAACTAAATAAAGATATGGAAATATATGTAAATCTATTACGTGCCGAGATCTTCAGTTTGTTCCGTGCAATTTATGCTCACGCTCTGCGTTTCGCGACGTGTGTTGTTTGCTAATGGATGTGTCGACACTGGTATAGGCATTTAATGTTGGATTTTAGATAAATTAGATAAACGTCACGAATAAAGCAATTTTATTAAACAAAAGGCGTACCCGCGATTTTATTCACGACAACTAAAAAGTTAAAATACCCCTACTATTGTTATTATATCTTTGTTTTTTCTGTTCCCCAAGGAAAAATATTAATACAGAAAACCTAAGTTTCTTTGCATGAATTTTTCATTAACTATACATGTTACCCGCAACTTCTTTTGCATTCCTTAATTTCATATTGGTATATATAACGTATAAGATTCTATAATGAGATTCCTTTATCAATTTTTACTTTGCCTTTACAGCAGTTGCCGAGGACATTAGAAGAAGGACGATAAATAAAACCTTGTTTAGGATTACTTAGACGATAAGAATGCGTGGATATAGCTACTTTTCAACCCTGTACGAATAAATATATCTAATAATAAGAAATATTATTTGAAAAGAGCAACCGCCGAGTTTCTTGCTGGCTGTTCTCGGTAGGAACAGCTTTCCGAACCAGCAGTAGAGTTGACATTTCAAAAGCACTTGCTTACAAGTTTACTTCAACAAAGAATATTTAAAAAAACATGGAATGATACAGCTAAAAGTACTTATATACTGAGATAAATGAATCCATTATATGCTCGCTTTAAGACAGGTCTGCGACTAGAACTTGACAAAGTGGATAACATTTCCGTATTGTCTAGGACCAAGTTTCTAGTACCGAAGGACAAGACAAGCCATCAAGACGTCGCCTGAACTTTAACAAGCGGATTGGAGGAGTTCTATGTACCCACCGTCTTATTCTATTAGTCACTGGTACAAAAAAAAACTATAAGCGGGTTCGACAGAAACTTAATGTTCATACATTTTTTTTGTGAAAACTGTATTGATGTAAGCTACATTTATGATATTTATATAAATAAATAAATATATGGGACACTTACACACACGGTCGTCCGTCCCCAAAGTAAGTAACCTAATACTTGTGTTATGGGTGACGGACAACTGGTCAATATACTACATACATAATTTTTAATAAATACTTCAATACAAATATACACATATATATTCAGAGAACCATTGTTTATTTCCAAAATTAAGATAAAATAAAATAAACAAGTCAAGATAAAAAAAAATTCATCAATTGGCTCCCGATAAAGAAAGCTCCAGCAACGAGTGCTTATTATAAACATGCATTGAATGTAAATATATGGGACACTTACACACTCGGTCTTCCGTAATCAAAGTAACTTAATACTTGTGTTATCGTTGACGGACAACTGGTATACTACATATATAAGTTTAAATACAAACTTAAATACAAATACACACCCAGGCTCGAAGAAACAACAAATTGTTTGCAGAAAATGTTGGCCCTCGGCGGAAATCGAACCCGCGACCCGCGGCGCTGAAGGCAGGCCAGTCAAATAATATACCATCTGTTAACCGTTGAGCAGTTCCCTCGCTGGATATAATCCTGGCAGCAGCATCAAGTCATGCTTATTATAAACATGCATTGTCATCGAGATTGGACCAGTATAATATAAAATTTCAGCTCAATCGGACACCCAAAAATTGGCTCAAATTTAACTTGCAGATTCCACCTTTACATACATACAGGCGGCCGGTCGTAAAATACGTAGCCGAATCATGTGACAACATGTCTGTAACATGTTGTGCCTAGAGTGGGATGAGGGCAGGAGGGGACCAGACGATCAGCAAACAGCTGGACTCTTTGGCGATGATAGAAACGTATCTTCACTGTGCGTTTTCTACCGCATCTTTCATGGGGAGTATTTCAGTGAGCTACACGACCTGATTCCTGCCGCTAAATTCCATAACCGCACTGTACGTCACAGGTTAAAATATCATCCTTACCATCTGGATGCGTGGCGATCCACTACAGTGCGGTTTTCTAATAATTTTATTCGGCGCACCACCATTTTATGGAACAATCTCCCTCTAGCAGCGTTTCAGGATCGGTACGACATAAGTACCTTCAAAAAGCGTATTTTCCATCTTATTAAAGGTCGGCAGCACGCTCGCTCTGCGAGAGGTCGTGGGCGGCAGTGATAACGTTGAACTGCATGCTCGTCTGCCGTCCTATTTCATAAAAAAGGAGGATGTTGAGTTTCTAAACTTCCTAATACGCATATTGTTCAATATATTATTTGTATTAGGCAGATTATACGAGTACGACATAAATTGCGTGAAGAATCGCGTTACCTGGCGATATTAATTGCGTGCGTGCAACAAATGGGTGTCGTAACTCACGGATATGGCACATCCAGGTGTCGCTGGCTCATTACAGTCGGTACTGGGACCATTATAACTATTTATCGTCATTTTGTACTTAGCTCGCACTGTTCACGTCATTTATCGTGACTTTAATGACACTGAACACGATCTCAACAATCCCGACAAAATCGCAAATTTCGTGACTTTCTCGGGCAGTCTATCTTCTGGCAAAACGGGTCGAACAATTATTGAGATTTTGGTGGTGAATGTGTGCAGTGTATTGCTGTGTTATTATCGGCGGGTAGTTCACGAGTTTTTACAAATCCTGCTGTATCAGGTATGATAACGGATAGCACACTCTAAATTTAGCATTACATAAATTTTATCGACCATTATAGCAAAATAAAAAATAAATTATTAAATTGAATTTGAATAAAATTATTATATTCAAATTCAAATTTAAAATATTCTTTATTCGAGTAAACTTGTAAACAAGTGCTATTGAATCGTCATCTCTACTGCTGGTTCGGAAAACTGTTCCTACCACGAAGATAAAGCCTGCAATAAACTCGGTGGTTGCTTTTTTCAAATATAATTCTTATAACTAATTACATTTAGACATTAATATCTTGTACAGGGTACAGGAGAAGCTATATCCACGCATTCCTATCATCTTTGTATAGTGTTACTTTTTGTATTGTGGACGTCCGCAAAGTAAAGCGTAATTCTATAAATTATTATTAAATACCTGGAAGATCGATTCGCGATTTTCGGGATCACTCCATTTTCCACCTGAGGTATAATAAGTTTTAAGATAATGGCAAAATTTACCTTCGTATCGCAACGATAGTATAGCAGTTTTTCTGTGCCTAAATATACAGATAAAAGGGTGTTTTCTAAAAATAAAAGCTAAGTAGATCTGTTTATTCCCCGGAAAACCCCCATACTATTAAATTCCATGAAAATCATTGGAACCGTTTCCGAAATTCACATTACATAAACAAGAATTCCTCCTTCAAAAGCTCTAGATTAGCTGACTTGAGTGATTGGTAACAAGTGAAAATTCATAAAATCTTAATATATATAAAATAAATGTGTCTGTATATCCTTTATAAACTCGAAAACGGCTACTCCAATTTTAAAGAAATTTTCAGAAAGTCCTTAGAATAACGCAACGGATGATCTTGTAAAGTTTGGTTGCAACCGGAGATTTATTTATAAATGTCAATGATAATTTTTTACTACCGATGTCTTTAAAATAAGTCCAGCGTAGCGAGCTAGGTATGCTAGTTGTAAGTCATAGCAGCAGAATAGTAACTCAAGTGATTAAAGACCTTTGTATAATATGAGGTAATAAATAACACATAATACTCCGTCTAAGAATTGTAGACGAAGCCCGATACATGCCTGCAATATTACTAGGTGTTCGCTTCACCGATCATACGAGGTCGCTTCGAGAGGATTCTTACAAGGATTCTTTTGAAGTACGCCTGCGTGTATGGATTTTATTCGACATCATTTCTAGTTATATTCAAAATTCATAATCTTACCTATATGAATATGAGTAAAGTAACAGCCTATCATTATCCCAATGCTTCGCATAGGCCTCCTTTCTATGTTTTTGTAGAGAACGATTGGAGTTAAGATCCACCACGTTGCTCCAATGCGGATTGGTAGGTTACACATATCCACAGATTCTCTAGAGATATTAAAAATTCCTCACCTCAAAAAGCTTTCAATGAAATGTAATCTACTGCGTAGCTGATTGCAGCTTGAATCTGAGTTTTTTTATTATAAACATAGTCCAAAGTTATAGGAAAGAATTATTTTTCTATAATCCGCGTTTGTTAAACGCAAACGTAATTATAGTAAAATTATTCTCATAACTTCTGTATTATGGAATTCCACAAAGTAACGCCTTCTTTTTACGGAGTCATCAATGCACTCTCACCCATTGTTCTATACGGATGTGGAGCCTGGATTATCAAAAAAGACCTCAGGAAACGAATAGAAGCATTCGAGATGAAGGCATACAGGCGCATGTTGTCTATAAGTTAGACCCAGAAAATCTCGAACGTGGAAGTTCTACGACGCGTCCATCAAAACCGGGAACTTGCAGACCTTGAAGATGAGAAAAATCGCATATTCTGCAACTCAAGATGAGTGAATGGAAAAAGTTCCCGGAAAAATAGGTGTAGGACGCAGTAAGAAATCCTGGTGTAGCTGCCTGACAGAAGGGTGCGTGTTCAAATCACGTCGGGGTCACCAGTTGTAGAGGTTTTGCGGAGACTATCGGAAGGATGCATTCAAAAGGCTAACAACGCTGTTTTATTAAACCTCTCATCATAGGAAGCATCCCTCCGATAGTCTCCGCAAAACCTCTACATTGGCTTCGCAACGCTAGGGAAAGGACGGGGATTGCGAGCGCATCTTAAGTGTTCCGGCTAGCGAGGTATAAGGATGAATTTACGACGTTGACTGCCAACCTTCTCTAACCGGAGAGGTACTCGAAGAAGTCTTCAATTAAACTTAATAAACTTTAGACAATAAGTTCACATATACTATTCATATAAACTAAACTAGTTACATGAAGTAGAGGATGAATTTTGTAGCCGTCGTTTTATTCTATAAACATGACAGAGTTGTAACAAACTTTACCAACTTACTCGTTCCAGGTAACTTTGACAGACGTGTAACAAAGTCTCTAAGTTTATAACGCCATTTGCTATAGAAATAAAGTCTGTATTGTCGGATGAATACTGTAAGTATCTTGATCTGCTTTGAATTCAGTCATTTATTATATTTTTTTGAATTGTTAATACTTTTCTTCATTCTCCTACCCTTATCTCAATCTAATTGGCGTTGGCACATTTAAATATGCTGTTATATGATTTGGCAAGATATTTTACGAACGGCCTGCCTGAAACTTACCTTGGTCGCATTTGACGACACCTTGGAAAAAAATGAAAAAAATAAAACCTCTGTAAGAGATTGGGGGCGGCGATGATAACATAAACCACATGCTCATTTGCCATCCTATTCTATAAAAAAAAGTAGCCCGTTTTTTATAAAGCCCATAGACATAGGACATAGACCAGCTGTCAGCAGCAAGCGGTACGTGGTGGAGTTCCATATTACATAATAATAAAAATATTATTTTGCATTAATCTGTGAAAAAACAAAAATATATGTAATGCTAAGTATATAGTGCTAATGTATATAATGCTAAGTGTATAATGTACTATCCGTTCTCATACCTGATACATGCAAAATTCGTAAAAACTCATGCGCTACCCACCACCAATAAACAACAATACACAATAATACTAGTTACTAGTTTGCTCCATGTGTTCGAAGGCAAAATAAACGATGGGGGATAAACTGATGACTATACAACTCTACCGACTTGAGTGATGCGTCACTTTGCGATTTTGTCGTGGAGTTTGGTAGTGAATATGTGCTATTGATAGTGGGTAGTGCGTAAGTTTTTCGTTTATGTATGAGAATGGATAGTACACTCTATATTTAGCATTACATATATTTTCTTTTATCGCGAATCGTAGTAAAATAGTATATTCATTACTTTTATATTCTTTTTTAACGTTAGGCCAACTTTGTATAGTCAAAATAACGAATGTAACTAATTAGGTCCAAATTGTAGATTCAAAACAAAAATCAAGTCCAATGAATTCAGTTCCTTTATTAAAAATCCAGTTGCAAAGATCACAAAGGCATGGGTGTCGTTATTCTCGCAAGTCGTCACTCGCTATGTCTGTCCCAGAAATATATATACAGCATTAAATATACTTTGAGTGCAATGATATGGAACAAACAAAAGACATCTTCCAAAGAGAAATAACTTTTTTTAATGAAATACGAAGCACAAAGATACGCTGACTTTCTTTTATTTATTGCTTAAAATATACTGTTACGAACATGCGAAAAGAGTTCGTAATGCATAAGTCATGTATGGATCAGAATGTTGGGCAATGAAAAAGATGGATGAAAGAAGAGTGCATGCAAATGAGATGAGGATGTTAAGGTGGATGTGTGGTGTGACAAGACTAGATAAAATAAGAAATGAGTATATTAGGGGAAGTATGAAAGTTGCGCCCATTATGGAAAAGATAAGAGGTGCAAGATTGGGATGGTATGGACATGTAATGAGGAGGGATGAAGATCATGTGACTAAGCGAGTGTTGAATATGAATGTGGATGGATATGTGACTAGAGGGAGGCCTAAAAAGAGATGGCTGGAATGTGTGAAGTATGACATGTGTGTAAAAGGAGTAGCGCCAGAGTTGACGAATGATAGAAGAGAATGGAACAGGAAAACATGTTGTACCGACCCCACTTAGAGTGGGATAAGGGTAGGAGAAAGAAGAGAGAATGCATAAGTCATTAAGTTCAAATTAGAAGGGGGAAGTTGCAAAAAGAGTTCGTAAACTATAAGTCATAGAGTTCCAATTCGCTTGACGCTAATTTTATGGAACTTTCAGGTTGTTTACGAATCATTGTTCGCTATCCCATCGGCTCGTTCGATATATATACAAACGTATCGTGCGCCTCGACGTTCAGCGTGCGAATAGCGATCAAGAGCGAATTAAGAAGCGAAAATAATAGTGATCTCGGCTTTCTTATTGAACAACGGACTGTATAGAAACTTTAAGTACTAAGTTGAATAAAGTGTTTTTAACGAGTCATCAGGTATTTTCATCCAAATCCACGAACCCAAAAATAAGGTCATAGCTTTAACATCTAATGTTGTATGTATAATAATACAATCCGTCTATTAAAGCAATAATGATAGATAAATCAAAGGTTATGATAGAATTATGTTGCTATAATCCCCGTAAATATAAATCAGTAAACGGCTAAACAGTATTGTTTATCGTTTACATAATTTGGAATTCAATTTATTGAAGTAGGCGTTACTTTTATTTTTTTTTAATTCCGCAAAATGACGCTTGCTAAATTTTGATAAGTAAGTAAAAGTTGATAAATAAATCTACGTGCTTCAATATGCTCGTCAAGATTGCGACGAGTAACTATCGTAAAAAGAGAGTAAACGAAAAAATTTTAAGCCCATGACACGCTATTATACAGGTCAAACGCCTCAGCGATGTAACAATTTGTTATAAAATTTTGCGTACAGTTAAATTTATATAACATATAGTATATAATAAGAATAAGCTGTTATAGCCCAGTGGAAGCTGTGATAGCCCAGCGGTGAGACCGTGCGACTCTCTATAGACGAACATGGTTTCAAACCCGTGCAGCCACCAATGAGTTTTTCTAATAAAACTTATGTGTCTAATTGGTATTTGCAATTTGTCACACGCTTTTCGGCGAAGGAAAGCATCGTGAGGAAACTTGCATAGCGTGGTAGGCCTTAGCTCAAATCCTTCTTTCCAAAAAAACGGATAGAGGAGGCCTATTCCCACCAGTGGGATATTAACAGGACGTTACTATACTTTTTTGATATAATAATAGCTTACTGGGAACACGTTGACGGAAGCAAAGTTGCATGTATAGCTTATAGCAGATATTTAGACGACGGCACGCCAAAACTTAGCGGAATGCAGTAGCAATGTCACACATCGAACGTTCAATGGAATTCCATCCACGACATACATAAATCACGTTCCCTCCCAGTATTGACTGGAAAAGGTGAAGAAAGTAATGGAATCCTGAGCATAAATATGGTCTGTAATATATAATTGATATAAAATATAGAAATATGGGTATCGGTACATACAAACCTGTGATTGTGATACCTACGTCGCGACTCTGCAGCGTTAGCAACTCATTTGTTGGTCTCGCTATTCGCTTCTATAATAAAATTCCTCAATCCATTCTAGACCAGTGTACAGAAAGATAGTTGGAATCTTTCTATACACTGTGTAAAAAATATGCTTATACGTAAAGCATATTACAAAATTGAAGATTATTTGGATGATAAGAAAGCCTTGATTTGAAAATCCTTTCAGCTTCATACAAGACAGCGGTCTAATAATGTATAATTGAAAATATTTAAAAGATTGAACGCCGAGTTTCTTTCTGGTTCTTCTGAGTAAGAACAACATTCCGAACTAGTTGTAGCTTCATTAATCATATTGATACTTGACGATTCAAAAGTACCTGAAATGGTTTATTTGAATAAAGATTATTTTGATTTGATTTGATTTGAAACGAATTTTTTTCTTTATAATATTAGTATAGAAGATGCATCTGGTGCTCCCGATGCATCGATTAGCGGAGGGAGGGGCCACTGCTTAGAGAGGCCCCGACCCGGAGGTGGCGCTCTCCGGGGTACAGAGCTGCTGCTGGCGAGGTTGGGGGGCAATGTTCACAACGGTACCCTGTCCCCCCCACTGGCAGCGTGGAGGAGCACTGTCAGGTTTTTAGTCGGTGAGAGTCGGACATATCTACCGCTCATCCCGTGGGGCGGTGATGACCCTTAACGGGTTTTCTTGACATAAAAAAAAAGTATAGAAGAAAGACCACTCCTTACACTTAACACTACATAGATTTTCACAAATGTGGATTATAGCAAATTTCTAGTTCATTAATTTTGATCTAAGAAGCTTTAAAAATTTAATTCGATGCCCGAAGGACCTATATTTTATTATTGCTTGGGCAAAAGAGGTAAAATACAGTTATTTAACACCCACCTCAAAGAATAACGATAAGTATAAAATGTACCCCACTCTTTATAGACTAGGGTTGACATTCCCTTTATCGAATTGAAAAGTTTCATTATCTAAACGAATTCTGGGAAAGTATATTGTCGTACAGAAATGTGACAGCTCAGCTATGTCACCATGCGACTCTTGCGAGGGTAACGGGCCCACACATCAGGCACCAATAAGTTTTACTGTTGAAACTCATGTGTCTAATTGATATTTGCAATTTATTAGACGCTTTTAGGTGAATGGAAATATTGTGATGAATCCTGCATATTTATGCAAGGTTCGTACAGAATTCTAGGGATATGTGTAACCTACCAATCTGCATTGGAGCAGAGAGGTCTGTCTTAGCTCCAAACCTCTCCAAAAATGGTGATAGGATTATGCCTAGCAATGACACGATAGAAGCCGGTACTTCGGTAATTTTTTAAAGGTTATATTTATAATTTATACCGTTGTTTAAGTAATAGCTGCTATACCGCTCTAAGTAAAATCGGCACAACATGTATTAAACTTATTTTAACATGATTTGACTAGTTATTTTACGACCGGCCTAACGTCAACTTACCTTAGTCGCCTTTTACGACACCTCGATAAGAAATGAGGGTGGTCTATTTGACTCAACCGGATACCACACGGCGGATGAACTTACCTTAGTAGTCTTTTATGATACCTAGGTAAGAAATGAGGTTGGTCTATTCTACTTAGCCGGATAACACACGGCTGGTTAACATACTTTAGTCGCCTTTTACGACACATCGGTAAGAAATGAGGGTGGTCAATTCTACTCAGCCAAATACCACATGACGGTGTTTGATTAATATGACGAGATATTTATTAAAATCTATTAAACTAATTAATTAAGTAGGAAGGCAGTGTTCGCATCGATCCTAAACCAACAAGGGGAACAAATCTCCTAACCGGGGTTGTTATTTGATACCGAGGTATCCTCAGTACATACAAGCTTCTAGCGAAAATTGGTTACAGATACGCTTTATTAGGTTGTATATTCTCCAACTAAGGGATTAAGACTTTCACAAATTCTTAATGGTCTTTTTATAGTTATATTGCAATTTATTTTGCGATTTAAATACCCTTTTACGTAAAGCAATTGGGGATTGATTGTAAACATGATACCATTTACCATTACAGCAGTTTAAAAATACTACTAAAAAAAGGCTAATTCAAAAATCCTATTATACTATTGAAGATTACCTAGACGATAAGAATGCGTGGATATAGCTTCTCTTCAACCCTGTACAAGACATTAATAATTATATGTAACCAGTGATAAGAATTATTATTTGAAAAGAGCAACCGCCGAGTTTCTTGCTGGTTCTTCTCGGTAGGAACAGCTTTCCGAACCAGCAATTGATGTTGACGATTCAAAAGCACTTGTTTACAAGTTTACTTGAATAAGGAATATTTTGAATTTGAATTTAAATTTGATAGAAATACTTAAACTGAAAATCCATCCAGCTTTGTACAAGACTACAGCTTAATTATGTAAAATAAAATGTTCAAAAGATTCATCGCCGTGTTTCTTGCTGTTTCTTCTCGTTAAGAGCAACATTCCGAACCAGTGGTAGCTTCATTAATCTTATTGATTATACTCGAAGAAGCTTTTTGAATTTGAATAAAGATTATTTTGATTTGATTAGGTTTTAATTCACTCACAACAAATTCTATAGCATTATACAACGGACTTTAATAATAGTAAATCCCATTTCTGAGCCATTGAAGATTAGTTTTTTAATTGGTAAAATATTGAATAATTTACAGAAATTATTGAGATCATTAAAAATAACAATGGATCCTTGTAAATGGTCATATAAATGCTTCTAGTACGAGCTTGTTACACGTGTTCGGAGGCAAAATAAATGGTGGAGGTTGAAGCAATTATTATATAACATGCTTGTGTATCGTGTTAGCAATGGTGGACGTTTCTGCATGTGTTTTAACGAATTTTGCCTGTATCAGTTATTACATAGCATTAAAAATATTTTCTATTTACTTAATCGCGAACAATAATTTCATTATTACTTTTGATGATGTACTCTAAAAATATTTGATACATTATCACATATTTCCAAAATACTCTTATTCGTTTCGTTAAGTTTCCTATTAGCTAATTATTGGAGTAAAAACTACAATTCCCAATAGTTATTACGTGGCTTAATATTATGATCTCAAACTGGCATGTTGCCAGGGCTAGTATCTAAGGCTTGTAGCACAATAGGTTAATTAACTAAAATTAAATCTCCGTAAGAGTGATAATACATCTATCATACTAATGACTACTGGGACTGTTGGGTATAATGAAATAGCGCCATCTAGTCCAGATCATGCCCTTGCCCTTGACCCTTGACCCTGCCCTTGTTTCTAAGTGAGGTCGGCACGTGTATTTCTCTTCTATTTTCTACTGAGACCGGCAGAGTTGATGAATGACGTCAATTCTGGCGTTACTTCTTTTATATGTAAAGCAAATTTGACACAATCTAATCATCTCTTTTTCGGCCTTCCTCTAGTTACATATCCATCCACATTCATATTTAAGACTGAGTTGGTCAAATACTTTGCGGAGATCCATAATACAAAAGTAATAATAAAACTATTTTGCTATAAGCCGCGATACAGTGAATAGAAAATATATATAGTGCTAAATGTATAGTGGACTATCCGTTCTTTCTGAGCCGATACATGCAGGATTCGTACAAACCTCCACCACTGCCACCACAATACACAAAAACTAAACACGTTCACAATCACAAACTCTATAATCGTTTCGCCCCGCAACCGAAGCATCATCAGAAGATAGATGCCACGACAAAATCGCAAAGCAAACTGATTTGGTCACATGATTTTCATACCTCCTCATTATCGTTATAATATCGAATAAAAAATTCAGCTAGTGATAAGCAGATTGCTCTTGATAATTTCATAAGGTAAATGAAGAATTACTGTATAAAAGAAATATTTATTGGGTAAAAATCATGTGACCAAACGAGTGTTCAATATGAAGGTGTATTTGTGTCAAGAGGTTGAAGGTATAAGAGACTGTCGGATTATGTGAAGTATGACATGCCTATAAAAGGTATAGTGCCAGAGCTAATCAATGTTAGGAGAGTATGGAAGAAAAAAACATGTTGTACCGATTCCACTTAGAGTGGCAAAAGGGCAGGAGAATGAATTATGATTTATCTTTTTACTACTTAATATTACATTACAACGTTATGTTTTGGAAATGATACTTTTATGTTATTTTAATGCTGTGCGGTATACGGCTGAGTAGAATAGACCACCCTCATTTTCTTGCCGAGGTAATGTAAAAGGCGACTAAGGTAAGTTGACCCACTGTGTGGTATCCGGTTGAGTAGAATAG
Source organism: Morpho deidamia (assembly GCA_947086505.1). Lineage (NCBI taxonomy): Eukaryota > Metazoa > Arthropoda > Insecta > Lepidoptera > Nymphalidae > Morpho > Morpho deidamia. The sequence continues at coordinate 18,797,719 of CAMTZC010000024.1, forward strand.
ACACCTTTATTTCTTACGGAGGGGTCGTAAAATACGACTTAGGGAAGTTGACGTCAGGCAGGCGACCGTCATAAAATACGTAGCCAAATCATGTGACAACATGTTTGTAACATGTTATTCGGCTCCATTTAGTGGGGTAAGGGCAGGAGGATGATGACTGTCATGTTATATTACTGACCGGACAATTTATGTTTTTCGGGTAGTTTCTTTTAATATGTTCTTGTTTCTCTTCATACATATGTTTTTTGATGTTTTAGTGAGTAGTATCTATTATTATATTCCACATACGCCCTATTGGAAATAATTTAAAGCAAATGTAAAAATAATATGTAAAAGCAATAATAAAATTCTTAAAATATATAATTAGTAATTATAAAATAATTTTATTATTTCTTTTGTATTATGGATCTCCGAAAAGTAAAACTAATTCTATAAAATAATATGTGTAAAAAGTAAAAATTCTCAGTGTGCCCTTCCCTTAATCGGTACAAATTGATCTGAGAAACAAGATCGTGTTACTCTTCCCAGTATTTAGAGATTTCTAAGTAACAGATGCTGCAACGTGCTTCGAAACAAGTATCATGTGAGTTAGTAACATCGTCCACAGCTAATAATAAAAATATTTATTTATTTTATGTTGCTACGCCGTGTATCTGGCAGAATAGAATAGACCACCCTCATTTCTTACCGAGGTGTCGTAAAAGGCGACTAAGGTAAGTGCCGTGTGGTATCCGGCTGCATAGAATAGACCACCCTCATTTCTTACCGAGGTGTCGTAAAAGGCGACTAAGGTAAGTGCCGTGTGGTATCCGGCTGCATAGAATAGACCACCCTCATTTCTTACCGAGGTGTCGTAAAAGGCTACTAAGGTAAGTGCCGTGTGGTATCTAGCTGCAGAGAATAGACCACCTCCGTTCTTACCGAGGTGTCGTAAGAGGCGACTAAGGTAAATGCCGTGTGGTATCCGGCTGCATAGAATAGACCACCCTCATTTCTTACCGAGCTGTCGTAAAAGGCGATTTAGTTAAGTTGACGTCAGGCAGGCCGCCGGTCGTAAAAGACGTAGCCAAATCATGTGACAACATGTTTGTAACATGCTGTACCGACCCCACTTAGAGTGGGATAAGGGCAGAAGTATATTCAACAATTGTCTGTCAACCATCATATTAGTATTAATTTAAATACTTTGGGGACATCGTGTGTATTTGTCCCATTTAATTTATTTATTACTAGCTGTGCCGGCGGCTTCGCCCGCGTGGAAATCAGCGTGTCACAATTTTTTTCTAGAATTCAAATTTCAAACAAAAGTAGTTATTGTGAGTTAACCATAAGAAATAGAGACATGCTATTGCGGAGTTTTTTGTAGTATTTTTATAGATCTACAATTCTCCACTACATTACTTTAGCGTATCTCTACTGGTTTACGCAGCGCACGAGACTAAAGCTCCCAGCAAGCATGTTTTTTTAACAACGGCGCGATCTCCTTAACATAATAAACATAACACCTTTATGTACTATTTACCTAAATCATCCGGAAGTATTGCACTATCTTCTGGTGAAAACCGTACCAAAATCAGTTCAGTGGATTTTGAGGAAATCGATTACATACAGACTGATGGGTTTCGGGACTTCGTTTTATAATAAGTATAGATTTGTAACTACTATTTGAAAAGAAAATTAGCATAAAATTAGTTTATTCGTTCGTCTTCTGTTATTAAAATTATCATTATTAACTTTACTTGACCCTAGAGTACTTATCCTTGACCCTTTTCTAAAAATTTTTGAGACAGAGGTCGCCAAGCAGTTTTGTCCCGAGTTAGCAAAGTGGCGAAGTTAAATTGCTGTTTGATATTTATATAACCGGGTCCGATCTAATATATTGTTAGCTCGGTTCCATTAATGTTGGAAAAATTTTAATCGAATTTTTAACGATATAGTGTGCGCGAAATGAATTTGGAAAATATGGCACGAAACGCCCCACACTTTTTTCAAAATAATACTCAATCTACTATTTATATTTCTACTAATTATATTTACAACTGTACCAGTGGAAATAGGCGTGTCACTAAGTTTTACCGCGTAAATCCCTTTATATTGTTCTGGTGGCTTACATATTTTAATCCGTAATATCTTATAAAATATTTATTGGATTCATATGGTGTAATGCATAATTTTAACATACATTAAATGGCGAAGCTAACGAACGAACTATCTATTTATTTATATAAGGATTTATACTCAACAGAAGAAAACAGGATCGAAAATTACTTAACAGTTTTAAATAATTTATAGAATTAGTGTTACAAAATCTTTACGATTTCGCCGTGGAGTCTAGCTCCTGATATGCTTCGGTTGCGGGGCGAAACGATTGTTGAGTTTGTGATCGTGAACGTGTGTATTGTATCGGGTATGAAAAAACGGATAGTCCACTATACATTTAGCTCTATATATATTTTCTATTTACTGTATCGCGAATAGCAAAATATTTTTTATTATTACTTTTGTATTAAGAGTTTTAATTAAACATTCTAACATAAAAGTAGTTATTGTGAGTTAACCATAAGAGATAGAGACATTCTGTCCCGGACTTTTTTGTAGCATTTTTGTCGATCTACAATTCTCTAGTATATTACTTTAGTGTAGCTCTGCTGGTTTATGCGATCCATGCGAGTAAAACTCCCCAGCAGGCGACATTTTTTACAATCAAGTGACTTCTTCAACAAAATTTATATAAAAACGTTTTGTACTATTAACCTAAGCTTTCCGCAAAAATTGCAATTTATCTTTTAGTAAAAACCGCAAAAAAAATCCGTTTAATAGATTTTGAGTAAATCGATCACGTACAGACACGTTTTAGGGCAATGTTTTATAATAAGTATAGATATAGAGAATTAATTTCAATTTCTTAGGTCGATGCTATAAAAGAGTGTTTTTGGTTTTTTTTTAACTACATTTTTAGTATTTACACAATTCATCATCATCCACCTGCCCTCATCCCACTCTAAGTGGGGTCGACACGACATGTTACAAACATGTTGTGCGATTTCGCTACGTATTTTACGACCGGCCGCCTGCTTGACGTCAGCATATTTTACTCGTATTTTATAATACAACCCGATACAAACGATAACAATGAGGGTGGTCTATTCTACTCAATCGGATACCACACGGTGGGTCAACTTACCTTAGTCACCTTTTACGACACCCCGGTAAGAAATGAGGGTGGTGTATTCTACTCAGACGGATACCACATGGCAGGTCGACTTACCTTAGTCGCCTTTTACGAAAATAAATAGTATTTACAAATTTGTTAAAGTTAAATAATCATAAACTTTCGAACTAACTATCAAAAGGAAAGTTTTAATTTACAGGAATTTTGGTTTCATAAAATATTTCTATTAAATACTATACATTATTACTATACATTCTATTAAATACTATTTTCGCTACAATTTCTGTTTCAACAAGCATTTATATTAACGATCAAAACAAGTTAGGATTTTGTCGCCGCAATAACTCACACCTGTCGAAAATTAATCACGGGGATTTCGACGAAAATGTGCTTAATGTTCCCTTGTTTAATCTGTCCGTAGATTTAGCGAGTGTCGCAAAATTAAGAAAATAGGTCTATCCTATAATAATTTACAATATTGATCTTATTAATAACAATTCTATACGAGTCGCGAATACACTATTTAAACAAAATTTCAATAGTTTATGTATAGAAACCAGCTATACACACATCTTATTCTATCAGGTTAGCCCGACTAGTTTCGAGCCAATCCACGGCATTCATTAGCTCCTTGACGGGCACGAAACTAGTTAGTCATGCTAATCTGATAGAAAAAGACGTAAGAATAACCGGTTTCTATACATAAACTATGAAATACTACTTATGATAGTTTAAATTCGAGAATTTCAATAACGTATTTTTGCTTTTATGATTGTGAACTTGCTAGTAATTATAAATTTAATTTTACACCAATACTATAAATGTGTATCTCGTTCTTTTTTTTATGGCTAAACTACTGAGCCGATATTGATAAGGTTATTAAACGACAGACTGACTCGCGCATTTATATTTTTATAGAACTGATAACAAAAAAATTTAAAATATATATTTTATTAAGCAAAACCCTCCTATCTTACCGAGGTGTCGTAAGAGGCGACTAAGGTATGTGCCGTGTGGTATCCGGCTGCATAGAATAGACCACCCTCATTTCTTACCGAGGTGTCGTAAAAGGCGACTAAGGTGAGTTGACGTCAGGCCGGTCATAAAATACGTAGCCAAATCATGTGGCAACATGTTTGCAACATGTTGTGCTGACCCCACTTAGGGTGGGTGGGATAAGGGCACAATACTATTACTAAACGACGCTGCTCAATAAAACTTACTATACAACTGAGGATTATTTTACTTACAGACAACTATGCACCAAGCTGTAATGATTAACGTGTAACCATCTATCAGATTGTAAAAACTTTTTTTATCCACCGAGTTTCTCGCTGGTTATTCTCGGTAGGAGCAAACTTCCGAATCAGCAGTAGCTTCTTGAAAAACATTTGACAATTCAAAAGTACTGTAAACAGGCCACTTGAATAAAGAATATTTTGAATTTGAATTTGATATACCACGAAATGGAAATTTCATTTAGAATGTATCTTATTTGAATCTTTGTCTAATACAATAACTCGTTCAGAACCAGTGCTAAAGCTATAAATTACCAACTGTTTTTCTTATATTTAAATTACTTCTCACTTACCGAGAATGAGATAGATAAATATATCATGTCAATTAGCCAACAATGTTTTTTTTAATTTAAATTGTACTTTACTTCATCAGCACTTAAATTATAACGAAGAGATGGAGTGGACTTGAAAAGCTTTCCAGCAAACAGCACCGTAGGGGCTACTTCAGCATTTACAATCAGACAAATTAAACAAGTCTGCATCAGGGCTTGAAATTGCGAGTTCAAGACGGAACAAGTTAAAAGTGTATGAGTTTCTTTTTAACTCTGCAAAATAAAGAAAATAGTAATAAACGCACACACACGCACGTTCGCACACACATATAATAGTACGTATCGGTATTATGTAAATTGTGTTGAAGAGATTGCGCAAAAGTTATAATATAATTATTCTGTTAATAAAATTATTTTATTATTTACTTTGTAGTATTGATCTCCGCAAAGTAACGCCTATTTCTACAAACTTGGAGTCTTGGAGATCCAAGTACCCCCTTATGGCAAAGTCGTAACTTCTAAAGCCCGTCCGTCTCTAACTATTCAAAAGCAATCAAATGATTAAGTGTGGACGTAAATAGATGTCTTTTGATGGCACAATGAAGTTGACAGATTCCATTTTACGTTCAAGCTCGTATTTTAATTTGTTTTAATAAAACTAGCTATACTTACGACTTTGCCCGTGTGGAAATCAGTGTTTAGCTTGTAATAAAGGCAGTAGACGGTTTAATACCCAAACCGCTTTTTAAATCCATGCCCCCTCTAACTTAAATTAAAGAAACATTATAATTTTTTATTCCCATAATGTAAAAGTAGTGGCCTATAACAATCACACTGCTGGGAATAGGCCTTCTCTCCCCGTTTCTGGAGAAAGGGTTGGAGCTAAGACCTACCACGCTGCTCCAATGCGGGTTGGTAGGTTACACATATCTCCAGAATTCTCTAGAGATATGCAAGTTTCCTCACGTGATGTATTTGTTAACATTTATGTATATATTATTGTTATATATAATAAAATATGATGCTTCGGTTGCGGGGCAAAACGATTGTTGAGTTTGTGATAGTGAACGTGTGTAGTGCTTTTGTATTGTGATGGAAGTGGTGGAGGTTTGTGCATGTGTTTCTACGAATCCTGCACATGTCGGGTATGAAAATACGGATAGTCCACTATACATTTATTACTATATATAAATAATTTCTATTTACTGTAACGCGGATTATAGCAAAATATTTTTATCATTACTTTTGTATTATGGATCTCCGCAAAGTGACGCCTAATTCTACAAATTATTGAAAGCCTAAGCTTCACTGCTAATTTTCAGTGGTATCCAGATAACTTGACTTAACTTAAAATCACGATATAACAGCGAATTCAAACCATAGTCTCTCAGTTCAAACATGCTGATACGATTTTCCAGTTTGCACCCCTACTTTACGGAAATATTCACACCTTTTTCAGCATTACTGGCAAACCATTACAACGTCGTCTTATTTCAATATTGAAATATTGTAATGGAATCGGGGAACGATCGCGGTGTTCGCACGGCGGTAAAATTGCAGGTGCGATTACTGAAAGGTCAATTTTCTGGTTCACTGTGGTTTAAGGTAATTCTTTACCTACATTAATACAGAATTTCTTTTTAGAAGAAAGTAGTAATAACATTATTTTACTGAATGTAGTTTTCTATCAGATTCAAATTCAAAATAGTCTTTACTCAAAACCTGGAGTTGCGGTGGAAATGGCCGAATCCAGCAGGCGACGAAAGTAGCATCTCTCAGAGATTTATTAATTTGTTCAGTTTTCAATTGAGACCCTAGAGTCATGGAGTCAAAGTGCAATTTTTTTTATCCGTTTTAACATCTCGGTTAATCCTATCTTCGAGTGACAAGCGGGCTGGCTCCTTTTTCGCACAAAGAATCAAATTAGCGATTCAACGCGGAAACACTGCCAGCATTCTTAGGACCATTCCACGTGGGCATGATTTGTATAGTACTAGCGTGTAAGTAATTTAAGATAGACATAACCTGTACATTTTTGTTGTAAATAAAAAAAATCACAAAGCCTTTGCGATTTTGTCGTGGAGTCTATCTCCTGATGATGCTTCGGTTGCGGGGCGAAACGATTGTTGAGTTTGTGATAGTGAACGTGTGTAGTGTTTGTGTATTGTGGTGGAAGTGGTGGAGGTTTGTGCATGTGTTTTTACGAATCCTTATACATTTTGTTGTAAATAAAAAATAAACAAGGTAAACTTGTAAACAAGTGCTTTTAAATCATCAACTCTAGTTCTGGTCGAAGAAAGCTGTTCCCAAAGTTCCAAGAGCCAGCAAGAAACTCGGCGGTTGCTCTTTTCAAAATATGATTGTTATTACTTGTTATATTTATTCATTACTGTCTTGTGCATGGTCGAAGAGTAGTTATGTCCACGCATTCTTATCATCTACTTTCTGTTTCAGCCTCCTTTTAACAGTGTTTTTAAATTGCTGTAATGGAAAAGGTAAAATTGATTGCGGAATTTTATTTCAGATCTGTAACTAGTCTATTACTATCATATTAACCGTTTTCATACCTGAACAAGCACTGCACACATTCACTATCACAATCTCAACAATCGTTTCGCCCCCGTAACCAAAGCATTATCAGGAGATAGTCTCCACGACAAAATCGCAAACTTGATTAAAAAATGAAAAATCGTAAAAGTTTTTGTTAACCTATAGGTTGGTAGGTATGCTATAGCATAGTAGAGAAGGTAAAATGTTGCTATTTCGTAATACCAAATAAATATTACGCGGTAAAATTGCAACAACTTATCCTAAAGTTTGAAAATTCTAATAATAACTTTTCAAAAGTTTTTAGACTTACCAAAGGGGAAAAAGTGGTTTCTGCAACGGGCAGTTTTGCAAACTTTGATAAGTTTCTTTAAATTTAATGTCAGATGTCAAGTCAAAAGTAGAAACTTATGCAACATTTGCTCTGATGTAAATTTGAACCATCGTGAGTAGTATTCATAGTAAATGTGTAGATACCGGCTATATTCACGTGTAATGTTATCGGGTTATACCGACTAGTTTTGATCTCATCCGGGGCACTTATTCATGAGCCGGACTACTCTCGAGCCCATCTGGAGCATATGTTCTTGTTCAATAAGTGCCCCGGATGGATGGATGGAAAATTTCGGTGCATAACTTTCAAAATGGCCAGTATTTTTTAATAAATGTGCTGTCCTGTATAATGAGGATTATGCAGATATCCGTGTCTACTTTGCCATCGATTTGAACTGAGTTAAATATTTGTAAAATTTGTTTAGGTTCTTCCATAAAAACTCAACAAGTTTTCCATATCTTAGCACTTAGAAACATTCCTGAAAAGTTACCAGATTAAAAGTACAATTGAAGACAAATGGAGCGCTTAAATTAACGTAAAGTAAATTTCTAGGATTGAACGAGGGCGTTAAGAAAATTTGAGTTGTAACTCGTAACTTTAACTGTAATCTCTCACATTCGAGTAAGTGATAACACTTACTCGAATGTGAGAGATTACAGTTAAAGTTACGAGTTTTTTTGATGTAGTTAATTTTGAGTATTTAAGTCACTCAATAGTCAGTACTCACTACGAGATTTGTTTATTAAAATATGGGATTAAAGTTAATTCCACATTGAAATTTCGAAAATTTGTAAGTCAAAAGATCTTTTGACACAATAAGCTATCCCACTGCTGGGTATAGCCCTTGTCTTTACATTTTTGGAGAGAAGAATCGGAGCTAAGACCTACCACGCTGCTCCAAAGTGGTTTAGGTCACACAAATCTCCAGAATTCTCTAGAGATATGCAAGTTTCCTCACGATGTTTTCCTTCACCGAAAAGCGTATGATAAATTGCAATTATCAATTAGACCCACATGAGTTTTAATAGAAAAACTCATGGGTTTTGAACCCTTGACTGTCGCGAAAGTGTCGCACGATGTCATCGCTGGGCTATTGCAGCGATTGGCCTTGTCGTTACAGCAGCTTAAAAACACTCTTAAGAAGAGCCTACTATACTGTTGAGGATTACTTAGATGATAAGGATGTGTGGATATAGCTGCACTTCTACCCTTTATAAGACAGTAATTACTAAATGTAACTATTAATAAGATTTATATTTTAAAAAGAGCAACCGCTGAGTTTCTTGCTGGCTCTTCTCGGTAGGAACAGCTTTCCGAACCAGCAGTAAAGTTTACGATTCAAAAGCACCCGTTTACAAGTTTACTTGAATAAAGAATATTTTGAATTTGAATTTGATTACTTTCAAGAAATCTCCAAGGGAGCTTGGAAACCTTAAATTATAAAGAAATGAAAATATTTTTCGGCTATAATCTGCTATAAATTAAATATTATTTTGATTGTGATTTGATTTGAATCCAATGTTCCCCAAATACACATTTTAACAGAATTTCACTAACAGCGCATCTTTTATTTTTTATTCGTGGTTATCCACCTTAATTATCGTTATTCTTATTAATTATTAAGATTAAAAAAGGCAACTTTGAAAATATTCAGAAATAATATAATGTCTGTCGCTTTCTGACAAGAAAAAAGCTTTAAAAAAATTCAAACCTAGGGGTTTTTAATTTTTACGACGAGGGAATTCAGCATTCCTCAACAGTTAACAGTTATGTTAACTGTTGAGAATTTCCCTCGTCGGGAGCAAGTCCTGACAGTAGAATCAGGTCATGGATTGATTGGATATCTATTGTTTTCTTTTGCACTATGTACTCTTCGTATCCTTTTATCAGTTTTGCGATACTTTGTGTTAGCTATTCAAAAATATTTGTCTATAGCTAAACTAAAAATCATAAAGGAGACTATAAAATAAAGCGGACGGGCGGCCATGCTGGCGCTAGCGGTCAATAGGAGTAGACGTAAAACGGAGAAATGGTCAATTGTAATAATATAACATTGAATTAATTGATTGTTTATAAAATTGAATAAAATGGTATAGTACAAAGCTGCAGTATTTTATTATCACTAAATGTTATCAAAAGACAAGGCGATCCTGTTAACATTTGGTTATTCCATAGAAAAAATATAATCTGTAAAATTATATCTGCATTAAGGAGGCCATGTAATATATTTTTACAAAGTTAAGCGTCTCTTATTAAAGCATTGTATTTAATCATTCTCACCAACACAATTTATATGCAAATTAAACATCATTAAGGGCGAAAAGGGAAGCAATGACGGCGTTATTTTGAAACGAGATAATATCAAGGGAATAATACATTATGCAACCTTAATGGCGTGGAATCTGTTTATCAAATTCAACAAGTAGGTAAATATTTAACGCATTTAATAATATTTTATTAAGCACTCTTTTAGTTACTTTGCTTTCTCAGAGAGCGGATTGAGCGGAAACTTACCATGAGAATAATGTGTTCTATCTTCTGGTTTTCTTAGGACATATATTCACACAAATTTTTGAACAGGTGGCAGGTTTTTTTTATACAGGACAAAACCCCTTATGGGTATCGCCGGCGGGGACAGGCGGCGATACCTAAGACTAAGTCGACCTGTGTGCTCCACCACGCTACCGATAGCAAGGACAAAGTATTACACACTTACACATATGCAGGACAACGTTACGTTACGTAGGCGTTACGATTTCGTCGTTAAGCCTATCCTCTTGATGATGCTTCGGTTTCGGGGCGAAACGATCGTCGAGATTTCGTTGGTGGTTGTGTGTATTATTAAGGCGGTCCATAAGCTTAAAGTCGCTCAGCGGGCTATGGAAAGAGCTATGCTCGGGGTTTCTCTGAGGGATCATATTCGTAACGAAGTAATCCGTCAGAGAACTAGGGTCACCGACATAGCTCAGCGCATAAGCAAGCTGAAGTGGCAATGGGCTGGCCATATCTGTCGAAGAACCGATGACCGTTAGGGTAGACGTGTTCTGGAGTGGAGACCGCGAATCGGAAAACGTAGTGTAGGACACCCTGAGACTCGATGGAGTGACGACATACGTAGGACAGCGGGCAGTGGATGGAAGCAGAAAGCTCAGGATCGGGCTAAGTGGCGTGGAATTGGAGAGGCCTATGTCCAGCAGTGGACTGAAGTGGGCTGATGATGACCATGTGTGTATTGCTTGTGTGCATTGTTACTGGTGGAGGCGTCTTGGGATGCATGTGGTACGTGAATTTTGCCTGCTTCATACACATTAGCTTTGCATGCATTCGCTTAACCCGCGCGGATAATAGCAAAGTAGTTCTTTTATAGTTTTTGTAATATACGTCCACTGTTGAACGCAGGTTCAAAAGACTTCCGCGGTAGAAGATTCTGAACCACCTGACTCGAGCGGATCCCCACGACCTGACGAAGACCACCCAGAGGTCAATCAGGACTCTGGAAGATGTCGCGGTTATAGCGTGTATAAGGTTCAATAATTGTAGAATATTTTTTTGGAAAACTTTTTAATTTATAATGGTACTTTTTGTTAAATAAACTAGATAGGAATCATTTGGCTAATATTATAGATTATAAAAGGGTCGGTTAGTACCTACCCTTTTATGCCCCCCAGCATGATTTTTAAAGTACTACAGTGAAGACGAATTGTATAGTGTTAATATTTTGAGGAATTACATATATATAATTGGAAGTTGTAAAGTTGGTTGTATTACTTTGTGTGTATCTTATTCTTGTTAAAAATAAGCCTCACGAAAGTCATATGTTAAATTTCAAGCAAAACAAAAATTAAACTTCACCGAAACTATGTATCCATTATGGTTTAAAATTTTCTCTTTTGCTCCACATCTAAGTGGAATACGTGTTCCGGGTAGTTTGAAATTTTCAAAGTTACAATTGAATTTCCAAACTCATCGGCATGAACAATCAGCGCTGCAACAGATAACATTCCGTGCTCATTCCCCTTTGCTTTTAGTTCTCCCACAAAACTTTACTTCATTTGTATTAGTTTGTATTTCATTTGTGCGGCCCGGCTTTCGACGTCTCACTATTAAAAACGATTGTTTAGCTAATGTTAGTTTTAAGTTTAACGCACACCGTCAAATTCAAATTCAAAATATTCTTTATTCAAGTAAACTTGTAAACAAGTGCTTTTGAATCGTCAACTTTATTGCATGTTCGAAAAGCTATTTCTACCTAGAAGAGCCTATAGAGAGAGTTTTACACATTTTTACGTTTTGTAGAGAGAGTTACATTTAGTCATTACTGTCTTGTCCAGGGTAGAAGTGCAGCTATATCCACACATTCTTATCATCTAAGTAATCTTCAGCAGTATAGTAAGCTTTCGGTATCAGCCTTTTTAACAATGTTTTTAAACTGCCAAAATTGATTTCGGAATTTTATTATAGAATCTTATGCCCAAACCCATAAACGGTTTACATACTTTTGCAAAGCGCAAAGCAAGAGCCGCAAGCTCATGTCATTTCATTACGTGCGCACATGACAGGCGGATGAACTGGGGACTGGAAGGATAAATTATGATATTTTTTCCTATTATATGATATTTTTTATAACAGTCATCAGACTGTTATAAAAAACTTCTTAAACGTTTCAAAGATGGCGCCTAGATGCAAATGCATCTAGACGCCATCTTTGAAGAAAATAAGTCAGTTAAGCCTATTTAGGCTTAACTGACTTCAATAATTTTTGTTATACTTCAATCAGCATACATAAAACTATAATAGATTATACATCTAATCCTTTTTTATGACTTACTTTGTAAATACAAGAAAACTGTATGAAAATGTGGAATTCTTCGTTCTATAACCTCCATAGAGACCTCGATCTCCATACCATTACTCACCGCTTTAAACGTTTTTCGAAATCTTACTGCGAGAAATCTGAGGTACATCCGAACCCTCTTATTTCAGTTGCTTCTACCTACATCCCAGTTAGGTCCGACCAACGAAAACATAGGCGTCCAAAAAGCGTCTTGTATGGTCCCGACGATCAAACAACGATCGCCAACACAGAAACACGTAATACACACACACAGTGTCTTCGCCGGCGAAGACGAGGTCCCAGTTTTTCGACGTCGGTCGATCGTGGCTTCTCGCCATCCTTCCCTTTCCGCAAGGACCAATCTCAGTCATACCATCATCCCTCCACTCGCGTCGTCCTAAGCCGTAGTCCGGCCTCTCAGGAGGCACCCTTAGGACGACGTTCCTCGACTTAAGTAGAGCTTAGATTTGCGAAATGTAGAGAGTAGAACGCTACTCTCTGCATTTCGCAACCTTGACGATGCTTCTGCGCTTGCCCGTCCCGCCCGGTGACGCTGTAAAAGTCTTTAGGGCTAACAGAATACAGTCAGTTCTAAAAAAAAATCGTTCTATAATAATTGATAAATGAAGAGCAATGTTGTAAATCTTGAATGTATTTTAATTTTCCCTTATCTTCAGAACTTAGCTGGTCATCATTGCAAATGAAAACACAAGTCTTAAATTCACTGGAGTGCGAATATACGAATGAAAAGTCAAAGCACTTTTCTTCCAGAAAGAACCACAGAACAATAACTTCAAACAGTAGCAAGCAATTCTATAATTTTCACATTGTCTCAAACTTCGAAAGCAATTACACGTACAGAACAAATTACCCCTTAATTTGGCGCATTCTAAACTTTGCACATAAAATTTAGCTCTCATTCATTTCCCGTTAATCGAATTTATAGAGAATTAGAATTAAATTATTTATTACGCGACTTTTTTCGTGTTTTTACATCTCGAAAGGATTAAGGCGGCTCTATCAATGAGAGTTCATAGGTGGCTGAACGGAATTATGCAACCTTTTAGTGTGGAATAGTTTTGGCTAATCGTTGACGAGTCTGTCAAGTTTCGTCTTTATGTATTCAAATTAAAATAATTTTTTATTCGGGCGTTCCAAACGGGGTTAATCGGACGCCCACCTAATAAGGTCCCCGAGGAGGTCGATGCATCTGGTGCTCCCGATGCTCAGGGAGGACCCACTAAGGACATGAAATTTTGTTAAAAGCTTTTGATAACTTTGATTATTATATCTGTATTTTATCAGTTACAAACAAAAGCTGATATGGATAGGGTTTGTTTGCTAACTCCTTTTCCTACAACATCATATTTGAAACTTGATGCAACTTTAAATTGAGGGAACCATTAAAAGTTTATAGGAAGTTCGTTGCAAACTTTAGCTTTCTATAACACTCTTTGAACTAGAATATTCCTAATATTTTAGTAGTTTATTTTAGTAGCGGTAGTTCTTACACAGGCATTACATCTTTTACACGGCCTTTCCTTTAATTTTTAAAAGCATTTATTTATCCTGCTGTGCATATACATACAATTTTTTTTTTAAAGTAGACTTGTAAACAAGTTCTTTTGAATCGTCAACTCTACTGCTGGTTCGGAAAGCTGTTCCTACCGAGAAGAGCCAGCAAGAAAGTCAGCAGTTGCTCTTTTCAAAATATACATTTAGTTAGTTGTTACATTTAGTCGTTACTATCTTGTACAGGATAAAACAGTCCACGCATTCTTATTATGTAAGTAATTTTCAACAATATAGTAAGTAGGCTTTTGTTTTTTACGCTTTTAGTTCAAATCAATGGGGCAGTTAATGTCTTGTGGTATCCGGCTGAGTAGAATAGACCAACCTCATTCCTTATCGAGGTGTCGTAAAAGGCGATTAAGGTAAGACGACCCACCGTATGGTATCCGGCTGAGTAGAATAACCAATCTCACGTAAAAAATGTCTCGGTAAGAATACCGAGGTGTCGTAAAATACGACTGAGGTAAATTGAACTCAGGCAGGCGGCCGGTCGTAAAATAGGTAGCCAAAGCATGTGATAACATGTTTGTAACATGTTATGCCGACTCCACTTATAGTGGGATAAAGGGAGGAGGATGATGATGTTGAAATCAACTTGGCAGTTAATGTGTTGACATTAACAATTCGACCGTAACGAATAACAAAATAACAAGACAATAACAAATTGTTTGGAAATACTAACATCAATCAGAGCAAGTGAGTCGAGAACTGATCTAACGAAACAAGATAGCGGTTCGCAAAGACAGAGCGTTTGACGGACAAATGTGCGGAGATCGTTTATTGGAGCAAGATATATCGTCCTCTTAGGGTGACTGCGGACTTGAAACATATTAATCTTAATCTAATCTAATTGATAAAATTAGGCGGTTAATTTTGGGTGTCCATCATCATCATCCACCTGCGCTTATTCCATTCTAAGTGGGGTCTAAATAAAGGGTAAGCTGTAATAGCCCAGTGGTGAGACCGTGCTACTCTCTAGAGACGAACATGGGTTCAAACCCGGGCAGGCATCAATGAGTTTTTCTTTTAAAACCCATGTGTCTATTTTTGCAATTTATTACATGTTTTTTGGTGAAGGAAAACATCGAGAGGAAACCTGCGTATCTCTAGAGCATTCTAGGGGTATGTGTAACCTACCTACCAATCCGCATTGGAGCAGCGTGGTAAGGTCTTAGCTCCAATCCTTCTCTCCAAAAAACGAAGAGAGGAGGCCCAGCAGTGGGATATTAACAGCCCTTTACTAGTGTGGTCGGCAAAATATGTTATAAACATGTTGTCACATGATTCAGCTACGAATTTCACACATTAATTTGAACTATAATAAACTTCCGCAATCAATTTTAGCTTTCCGATTACAGCAGTTAAAAAAACTATTAAAGGAAGGCTCGGCCGCCTGTCTGACGTCAACTTACCTTAGTGATATTTTACGACCCGTCGGTAAGAAAAAGTGTGGTCTATTCTACTGAGTCGAATACCAAACAGCGGGTCGACTTACGTTAGTCGCCTTTTACGACAGCTCGGTAAGAAATCACAGTGGTCTTTTCTACTCAGCCGGATACCACAAGACAATTTGCGGGCGCCCATAACACAAAAATTGTTTTGTTATAATCCGCAATAAAGTTAAATAGAAAATATATGCAATGCTAAATGTAGAGTGTACCTTTTTCCACATAATAAAACTTAATTTTTATAATCGTAGATTACTAACTAGAATGGATCAGAAATAAATACTATTATTTGAATCTACGCCGCATCTAGCGCAATATTCTATAAAATAAACAATAAAATTTAACTACATATATCAAAGAGTAAAAGTTTCTCTATTATATTCCTATTTAATATTAACAAAGGGATCTGATACAGTGAGACCGAATCAGTATGATTTAACTCAAACCTAAACCTATCTCAAACTTGTCGTTCAAACTAACAAAGCAAACGACGAAATCTGTACGGACGTGATACAATATTCAATATTATCACATTCGTCTGACTCGTCTTCTCTATTTTATATTGGCGGTTGACGTATGGCCGTAGATTATGCAAACTCTTTAACCGAACATAGAACGAACCGCATAATGGGCACGTGATTTAGTTTATTCAGATCATTTGCCATTTAGGAAATCTGGCTCGACGCAAAAGGCTTAGCGTCTAAGTCTTTTACTATATATTTTTTCTATTTACTGTATCGCGGATTATAGCAAAATAATTTTATTATTACTTTTGTATTATGGATCTCCGCAAAGTGACGCCTAATTCTATAAAATATCAATAATTTGAATTTTATTACTCAAATAACGCTAATGGCCGAAATTGTGATCTGTCATACCAAGTCTATTTCAAACCACGTGTTATTGATACTGAATTATAAGACACTAGCAATGTTCCGCGGTTTCGCCCGCGTCCATACCGATCTCGTGGTAGTGGAAAGTCTACGA
The DNA here is from genome assembly GCA_947086505.1 of Morpho deidamia. Taxonomy (NCBI): domain Eukaryota; kingdom Metazoa; phylum Arthropoda; class Insecta; order Lepidoptera; family Nymphalidae; genus Morpho; species Morpho deidamia. Next base: position 18,814,183 of record CAMTZC010000024.1, read on the forward strand.
AGTCAAGTCGTACGGTCAAGTACGGTCGCTACAATGAATTAGTTATTGCATTATTTTCTTTCGATTTATATTCTTAAATTTGTAATATTTTTTGATTGGGCTGTCGGATTTTAATAATTTAAAAATTATTGTACAGGTATTGAAATAGTTTTTAATTAAATATGGGATTTATGGGATTATAAATGGGAAAATTAATGGGATAAGGATTAATACAGATATATGAATGAAATGGTTTGATTACTGTCGGCAATTTTATCAACTTTTACAATGTAAAAAAGTAGTTATATTGGTATAACTATAATAGTTAGCCATATGGTATCGCGGACTATTTTGTGGATATTTATATTTTCTATAATATTGTAGAACATTTTTTTGTTCTATCCTCAATAGTTTCCGCAGCGCACGCGATGAAAGATGTTTACGGCTGAATTTTTCACAACTTATTACAATTCTATAAGGGATCCCAATTTTTTTTAAAATGACATATAGCCTTTGTTGCTCAGTGAAGAAGCAAGATTTCCAATGGTGTAAGAATTTTTGAAATCGGTCCAGTAGTTTTTGCGTGAAAACATTACAAACATACAAATCTTTCCTCTTTATAATATTAGTATAGATATAGTGTCGTTCACATTTCTGTCACCTTCATATGAGACATCAAAATTTAATTTTGCAATACAACACGAAATTGAAGGCAGGGAAAGTATAACGTTTTCTGAAGCGAAACGTGATTGATTACCGGCCATTAGCAGAGTTCTATCAGACGCATTCGTCAAATTGCGACGAATTGGTTCCGCCAGTGTAGGCAATTTGGCAAATTTGATTTAATTCAGCGATTTATTTGAACGGGACGGTATTCCGATTGCATTCATGTTGATATTGCTTTGAAATGACTAAAGCAAATACAAAAGTAATAATAAAATTAATTTGCTATAATCCACGATAAAGCAAAGAGAAAATATATATAGTACTGAATTTATATTGCAATATCCTTTTTTTCATACCCGATACATGCAGGATTTGTTAAAACACATGCACAAACCTCCACCACTGCTACCATAATACACAAGCACGACACACATTCACTATCACAAACTCAATAATCGTTTGGCCCCGCAACGGAGGAGATAGACTCCACGACAAAATCGCAAAGGCTACTGCGATTATTAACTTTGCGATTTTGTCGTGAAGTCTATCTCCTGATGATGCTACGGAATCCTGCATATATCGGGTATGGAAAAACGAATATTCCATTATACATTTAGCACTCTATATATGTCCTATTTACTTTATCGCGGATTATAGTAAAATAATTTTATTATTACTTTTGTATTATTGATCTCCGTAAAGTAACCGTAATTCTATAAATTAAATCAAATACACTTAATTAAGCATATGTATGTTGTACATGTGTGTACTAAGAGAATTCTAGAATACTATGTAAATCCGTAATTAAAGTCAGTTAGTATGTTTGTTTCATTCACTAAAGAAATGATGATGAATTTGGAAACAGTTGAAGCTAATTTGCTGGGATTTAAAATCGAATGGATTTATTTACTATTTACTATTTATCTCTAACAATATTGTCGCGTTACCCAGTTTTGTAAGATGGTACTAACAGAAAAGTAATAATTTGGCCGTTGAAGTGGGAGAACGTCTGACTCCTAACTAAGAATCTTTTGTTAAAGAATATCAGTAGTTCTGCAGACTTGTTTGTTTCGCTAACTTTGTAAAACAATATGGATGCTCTGGATTACCGCAATATAGAATAACATGCAAAAAAATCTAGCGATATAGAAATTAATACACAAAGAAAAAAAAAAAATATAAATAAACAATGATACTAAAAACCAATAACAAATACTTTGACTGCATTTCCATTCTCGCATCAACAAAATTAACAAAATATTCTGTTTTTCCTTCCGATTAAGTCAAGATTAAGCAAATGTCAAAGCAAAGAATGAAGCTGTGATAGCCTAGCGGTGAGACCGTGCGACTCTCTAGAGACGACATAGGTTCAAACCCGGGCAGGCACCAATGGGTTTTTCTATTAAAACTTATGTGTCTAATTGATAATTGCAATTTATCACACGCTTTTCGGTGAAGGAAAACATCGTGAGGAAACCTGCATATCTCTAGAGAATTCTAGGGATATGTGTAACCTACCAATCCGCATTGGAGCAGCGTGGTAGGTCTTAGCTCCAATCCTTCTCTCCAAAAACGGAGAGAGGAGGCCTTAGCCCAGTAGTGGGCATAGTAACAGGCTGTTACTTTACTTTTACTTTACTTTTAAGCAAATGTCGCATCATTTAAAATTCTCCTTCAGCAAATCTACATTTGTAATCACATCTACAATATCACCTAAACAAATTGCTTCACTAACGTTTAATACGACATCTAACTACGATTTAATTTTATGTCATCCATAGAGACAAGATTGTTTACCTACACTTCTCTTATCATCATACAAATTTAACACGGCAATATCGCATCATTAAAAATTCTCTTTCAGCACAACTACATCTGTAATCACATCTCTAAGATCACTAAAGTAAATTGCCTCACTAATGTCTAACGTCTAAGTAAGTACTTTTCTGTTATCCATACAAATAACAGTTCCTCCAGTTCTCTTTTCACATTTAAACGACGAGGCAATATCTTGTACTTAGAATTCTCTTTCATCGCAACTATATCTGTAACCACATCCTCAAAATTATCAAGGCAAATTTCTTCATTTATGTCTAGCGCTATTTACTTATTTATTTGCGGAATATGAGTATATAAAAAAATAATATTTAACATTATAAACAAAAACTATACATTAGAAAACAGAAATTAATGACTCAGTTATATAAATAAATGTCACGTTATTACGATCTGTCAAAAATTTATTAATGTTATAGTAAAGTTTGTCCAATAAAAAATTCAACATCATCATTCTCCTGCTCTTATCCCACTCTAAGTGGGGTCGGCACAACATGTTACAAACATGTTGTCACATGATTTGGCAACGTATTTTACGACCGACCGCCTGCCTGACGTCAACTTACCTTAGTCGCCTCTTACGACACCTCGGTAAGAAATGAGGGTGTTCTATTCTATGCAGCTGGATACCACACGGCACATACCTTAGTCGCCTCTTACTACACCTCGGTAAGAACGGAGGGTGGTCTATTCTATTCTGCCGGATACCACACGGCGTTCCAATAAATAATCCAATAATTCAACAGCATTTTTAAAAGTAAGAACTGTCATTCTTTTGGTGTTATCAGAAAGTTTTCAAACAACTTTATAGCAATACTATAAAGGCCCGATACTGGCCCGTTGGCGCAGTGGGTAGTGACCCTGCCTTCAGTTCTGCAGGTCGTGGGTTCGACTCCCGCCGAGGGCCAACATTCTATAAACAATCTGTTGCTTCTTCGAGCCTGGATGTATATTCGTAGTTGTATAGTATATATCTAAAATTATATATGTAGTATATTTACCAGATGTTCGTCACCCATAACACAAGTATTAAGTTACTTACTTTGACGACGGACGAACGTGTGTGTAAGTGTCCCATACATTAAAATAAAATAAATTAAAAATAGTACGACACGTAATTGAAATTTACTTTCTGTTATACATAAATCCAACACAGTGTCAGTCCTCTTTTTATACATCTAAACAAATGTATGTAAATTTCCTTTCCATTCATCTATATCTGTGACCACATCTCCAAGATCACCGAAGCAAATTACCTCACTAACGTCTAGTACGACCATAGTGCGACACCTAACTACGATAACAACACTCCACAGCCCGCACCTGCAAAATTGAAACTTACAAACGATGAATGATACATGAGAGGGTTGGTTTTGGTCCAAATTCCAACATTACGGAGGACAAAAGCTTATTTTATATCTATTCCCCGTTTCTTTTATAGGGTACCGACAACCATATGCAACATTATCACGTCTTATGAAATCTTAATACAAACTACATACTTAAATTCGTTTTTAAACTTAACAAACGTTGTTTATAGATCGTTTGGTAAAGTAAAAAAATATGCCAAGCGCTTTGCTTGCATTTTATATTCAAATTTAAGTTCAAATTATTCTTTATTCAAGTAAACTTGTAAACAAGTGCTTTTGAATTGTCAACGTCTACTCCTGGTTTGGAGAGCTGTTCCTACCGAGAAGAGTCCATGAGAAACTCGGCGGTTGCTCTTTTCAAATAATAATTCTTATTACTAGTTAGATATAGTTATTAATGTCTTGTACAGGTTCGAAGAGTAGCTATATCCACGCATTGTAAGTGATCCTCAATAGTGTATTAGCCTTTCTTTAATAGTATATTTAAACTGCTGTAATGGTAAAGTTAAAGTAGTAATTTTATCATAGAACCTTATCCACAAACAACTTAAGTACTTTTGCAATACTCAAAGCAGGAACTGCAAGCTTATCTCGGTTCCTACTTTGTCTATTATATTCATCGTCAATCCTTTTATAATTATGTATATTCTTATGTACAAAAATTCTTATGAACTAAAAATATACTGTGAAAAATTTGTACGTCAAATTTCGAATTTGCCTTAGTATCTAAGTAAACTTTAAACAAGCAACTTTTGAAATTTTGGGGAGATTCTGAATTTAGCTGTGATTGCCCTAAAAGAATTTTATTCCCGTACATTATGATTTCTCAGAATACGAAAATAATTTTTCGGTCAATCATGGTGTAATAGTTTTTGAAAGTTTATATACTAGCGTAAAAAAGGTACTCGGCAATGTAGTGGCGAGTATTTTTAAATCTGCCTTTGTATCGTCCAGTAGTTCTTATTTAACCGATGGACTTCCATCACAAAACAAAGCTTAAAGGGTTTCCTTATATACTGGAGTAATTGGAAAAAAAACATGTTTTTTCTTTCAAGAGAACAAAATTATCATCATCATCCTGCTCTTATCCTCTAAGTGGGGTCGGCACAACATGTCACAACACGTTGTCACATTTGGCTACGTATTTTACGACCGGCCGCCTGCCTGACGTCAACTTACCTTAGTCGTATTTTACGACCCCTCGGTAAGAAAGAGGGTGGTCTATTCTACACAACCGGATACCACACGGTGGGTAAACTTACCTTAGTCGCCTTTAACGACACCTCGGTAAGAAAGAAAGTGTTCTATTCTGCTTAGCCGGATACCACACGGCATAGGGGAACAAAATTGTTTCGAAATATTTCTTTAAATGTCTAATAAGTTGGCACGAACGAAGTCGGGTTACCGCTAAAACTGTATACATGGTGTATTTTTGAAAAAAATTACACATACCTCCATTATTCTTTAGGCTTATATATGTTTCTTACCAAAGTTTTTCGCCACCGAAAAACGTGTGATATATTGCAATAATAAACAGACACAAGTTTTAATAGAAAGACTCATTGACGCCTGTTCAGAGTTCAAACCAGTGACCCTCTCTCGAGAGTCCACCACTGGGCTATCAGAACCGTGCTAATCGCTAAGCGCTTATGAATTGCACGCCAAAGATGGCGTGGGACTAATTTGCATTTTATTACGGCTTAAATCTCATTGCTACCGTGTGTGAAGACTTACATTTCAAGGGTGTAAGTATTTTATTTGATACACATTATTAAAAATATGAATAACTAGTGATAACTTGATCTTGAAGAACCCAATAATGCAATATCTATTGATGCTCACACTAGTTCGCCTTTACCGCGAGCATCAACCTTCCCAAAATAGTACAATATATTGTTAGGAATGGCAATAGTCAAGTGTCATTTCGTTAGTTTTTGTATAGTGGCCTCACTGTAATCACGTTACCGATGGCATGGTAGGGCTTGTTTTTGAGTGAGTAATGTCCTATAAAGGGCGGGGTTTGCCATGCTGTAGTTAGTCTTCCTGTGAAATTTAACTAATCTATCTATGCTTATTATAAAACAAAGTCCCAAAAAAGCTGTCTGTCTGTATGTAATCGATGCGTGATTGCGTTTGTGTTGTGAGTATGTGTGTGAAAGAGGGAGAGAGATAAAGTGTGTATGAGTGTATGTGTGTGTTCGATAGATAAGCGCATTAAATATTTATTTCGATCCTCAGTTTCGGAATACGTGTCTTTTAGGCCACTTCCCTGTAGCCTTTTCCCGAAAGAAAATACGATACGAGAATTTGTTAACCCGCTTATTTTGTTCACTGAATGACGCTTTAATTGTACGAAATTTCATCAATATATGTCTAGTGGATTAGCCGTGCAAGCGTAACAGACGGACAGATTTTTGCGTTTATAATATTGTTATCAATCAATGACGTGATTAATCTCTGAAGACTGTCATGTTTGACTGCTCTATTCAACTAAAAGTCAGCAATTCTTCCGGAAGGTTTAAGTTAATAGTATATTACGGTTTAAATGTAAATTGTGTGAAAGAGATCGCGCAGTTGTTAGAAAATTCGCCTGCTGAGAGGTTTAGTCGCGTGCGCCGCGTAAACCAACAGAGTTGCACTAAAATAATGTATTAGAAAATTGTAGATCCATTAAAATACTACCAAAGAGTCCGTGACGGCATATTACTATCTTTGGATACTTGTATTTCCTTTATAAGTACAATCACATACGTAATGTGAAAGAAGTATTTTATTTATTTTATTTTTTTCGTCACAAATAACGTAATACAATACACATATGATTTTGTGCAACATCAAGTTAATTAAGAATCGGTTATACAAAATACATTTTTGACTTCAAAGATTATATTTCTTTGTTTCAAACAATATGTATTTCAATATCTTGACACGAAATCTAAGCCAGTAACATCGTACTACCAAAACGTCTATGCTATAAAGTTAACTTACAATAACTACTTTGATGTTCAAAATTTCAATTAAAAACACTGATCTCCACGAATGAGCAGTCACATGCACAGTAGTAAAGAAATATGATAAGAAATATTAAATAAATGTAATTAATTATAAAGCAAAAATATACACGTTATGTCTATCTTAAATTACTTACACGCTACTACTATATAAATCTTGCCCACGTGGAATGGTCCCAAGAATGCTGGCAGCGTTTCCGCGTTGAATCGCTAACCTAATTCTTTGTGCAAAAAAGGATCCAGCACGCTTGTCACCCGAAGCGATCGACCGAGGTTGTATTATAAAGTAATTAATAATGGTATAATAACACCATGTTTATATAATAACTAGTTTTTGCCCGCGGCTTCGCTCGCGAGGAATTTGCTCTGCCACAGTATCTAATTTAATTAAATTTATGATTCACAATTTTCGTCATAGTGGCTTCCACATAAAAGATAGATATATGCTGTCGCGGGCATTTATTTAGAACTATTAAAGACAAACAATACTGCGGTACATCATCTTTGTGTAACTCTAACGGTTTAGGCAACGTACGCCGAGATAGCTATCAGAAGCCAGATTTTTTCCGACTTTATTGACATGTATCGTTATATTTTATAAAATCATTTCAAATTGTAGTCTATATGTTATTCCGATATATAACCTATATAACTGTAAAGTTTCATCCAAATCCGTCCAATAGTTTTTTTGTGACAAAGTAACAAACATCCATCCATACTCACAAACTTTCGCATTTATAATATTAGTAGGATTAAGAGAAAACTTCACACCTGTTACGTAAATAAATTGTTCACAAAACTATACGCATGATGCTGTTGAATCTACTTGATTACTTTAGTGCAAATAATCACTATTAATACGTTGAGCCACATTAGAAACTCCCCACTCCCAAGGGCGTTGACACCCTTAAAATTAATGCGATGAGTACTATCAGAAACTCTCCATTACACAGTACCCTTACCCTCTAAAATATTGAGCGAGCTTACTTTCCTTTATCAATATTTTCACCCACCGTTAAGACGACGTCGAAGAAAGAATATCCTTTTCGTTATTAGCCATTGACATTAAAAGCATTAAGAAAAGATATTTTTAATCTACCTAAAAGCGTTTTTCATCATTTGTATACCTCTTTTTCATTGTTGTCCTCTTTTAAAGTAAACAAAATATTAAAAGCAACGTCAACCGGTTCGACGAGTAGTAAGTTAAAACGAAAAACAAAAGTTCTTATATTTTCTTTTGAAATATCGCGTAGTAACTTATAGATAATATTTTATTCTTTAAATTCTCTTATGCTATCATTTTCATCTTTGCTTTTGTTGCAATTTATTGGAGTGAAAACTTCTAGCTAAAGCGTTTTGCACTTTTTGTGATGGGTGAAAAAATGTTAAACTCGCCTCAGGACACGTGATCTGATCGAACATTCATAAGACGGAAGGAGAGTAGACCACCGGTGTGGTGTTGGAGAGGAAGTATCTTCTCTTTCTATCGCGCAGCATAAATGTATGCCTGCCCCTGCCGTTTTGTTTCGGCGCAGGGTGTATGCGCAAAATAAATTGTCGTATTGGTGTACGATGACGCAATAAATGAGTATTGTATTTTACCACATAAATGATAGTACTTTTATGCTGATAATTAAAGCAATTTGTTATAAATTATTTCCAAACCGATCAAAAATGCACATCGTTAATATTCCAGTTTTCAATTCTGCCGGCACTCCCAGAATGCATCCCGATGATTTTTGTTGCCGCTAGAGACTTTTGGCATTTTTGTCATATTACTTTTACCACAATGTTGAATTCTTATTAATGTTTCTGGAAAAATATACAAAGGGAAATGACTAAATATTTATCAAGACTATCTTTTTTGCACTTCATTTATTCGCGTACTGTAATAAAATTAGGAAATTTGACATAAATTCCCTCTAAAACAGTTTTAATTAATTAAAATATAAGAACTGTCTCGTTAAATTCAAATGAGGAAACCATCTTTAACACTAATAATACATGTTACTATATCATAAGTAATAATTTCATTCATTCTTTCATTTCTTACCGAGGTATCGTAAAAGGCGATTTGGGTAAGTTGACTTTCCGTATGCTATCCGGTTGAGTAGAATAGACCACCCTCTTTCTTACCGAGGCGTCTTAAAAGGCGACTATGATAAGTCGACGCGCCGTATGGTATCCCCTAACTAGAATACACAACCCTCATTCATCACCGAGGTGTCGTAAAAGGCGACTTAGGTAAATTGACTCTCCGTATGGTATCCTGTTGACTAGAATAGACCGCCCTCTTTCTTACCGACGAGTCGTAAAAAACGTCTAAGGTAAGTTGACGTCAGGCAGGCGGCCAGTCGTAAAATACGTAGATCACGTGAAATATGTTCGTAACATGTTGTTTTGACCCCACATTAGGAAGAAGATATAATAGATAATTAACGACTGGCCCGTTGGTGCAGTGGGTAGTATCGTACCTTTAGTTCCGCGGGTCGGGGGTTCGATTCCCACCGAGGGCCAACATTTTCTATCAACAATTTGTTGGTTCTTCGAGCCTGGGTGTGTATTTGTATTTAAGTATGTTTTTAAAATTATATAATCCCTCGGTTGATCGCCTCTTCGGGTGACAAGAGCTGACAAGGCTGACAAGACAAGGCTGGCTCCTTTTTCGCACAAAGAATCAGCTTAGCGATTCAACGCGGAAACGCTGCCAGCATTCTTGGGACCATTCCACGCGGGCATGACTTGTATAGTAGTAGCGTGTAAGTAATTTAAGATAGATATAACTTGTATATATTTGTTATAAATCAATTAAAACAGCATTAAAATTATATATGCAAGATATTTACCAGTTGTCCGTCACCCATAACACAAGTAATAAGTTACTTACTTTGGGGATGGACGACCGTGTGTGTAAGTGTCCCATATATTTATTTATTTATTCATAAATTGTTAGTTAAAACCGCGTGCATAATATTTTATGTCATAATAAATAGCACCATAAAGTTAATCACAGTAACAAGGTTTAGCGAAGCAATCACGATCCAGCGAAATCACGTTACAGCGCGGATGGTAACAATTTGGATAATGTTCTCATTTTCGAAGATTTTAAAATGATTTTAAAAGGTTTGAGAATATCTTAAACTATGCTTCTATGAACATAAATTCAAAATATTGTTTAATCAAATAAATTTGTAAACATGTGCTTTTGAACCGTCAACTTTATTGCTGGTTCGTGTTCTGTGTAAAGGGAAGTCTAGATAAAATAAAAAACGGTTTAAATTGACATATAGAGAGCTCACGAACGTATATAACCAAATGAGTATTTTTTTTCTCCCTTCATCATAAAACTAATTAAATCACGCAATAATTTGTGGGACTTAGCAAAAGCGAATTTCATAATATTAGTGATTTATGATACCCATTGTTCCTCTTGCGTAATTTATATCTGTCGGATATAATTTATGCAACTGGGAAGCTTAGATTTAATTATTAGTAAACTAATCGTCCTTTTGGGAGTTTGAGGGTCATTGCTAATCGTGGATCATGGTGGCATAAGATCCCTTGAAAACTACTTTTTTACATTGTAAAAATTGATAAAAATGCCGACAATAATCAAACCATTTTATTAATATTTCCACATTAATCCTTATTCATTTAAAGTATTTAAATTAAAAAAAAAAATATTCTTAACTGTTTCAATATCTGTAAAATACTTTTTAAATTATTAAAATCGGACAATCCAATTGAAACATGTAACGAATTAAAAAATGACAATCTAAAAAAATAATGCCATAAAAAATTCATTGTAGCGATCATTATTACAGGGCCTACAACTGGTGATTTAGCTTGTATTCCAAGGATACCAATGATATACATGGATATAGTTATACCTTTTAAAAGAATTCAGTTCTGAACTTCCTTTGCCTTAACCATTAATAAGTATCAGGACCAAACTTTTAATTTACAAAAATAAATCTATAGTCCGACTTAGTATACTTTCCACTACAAGGACATCGGTATGTACGCGGGTGAAACCGCGGGGCATTGCTAGACTGGTCTAAAACTACTATTTAATTTAAACTCCATAACTGCAATATGTCGAGATCGGACGTCGTTCGGTGAAGAGCGTAAATGTAATTTTATTTTTACATGCCAACTTTCTAAAACTCTTTCATATATAACGCAGCTGAAAAAGTTTGGAGTCAAACCGGGGTCCGAATTAGTAACTTTCACACTTTGGGTTAACTCGTATGTAACGTTTCCATGAATAAATCTCACATTTACGACTACAGTTAACTTTAGTTCATTCCGCTCTTGTTTTGGAAATAAATTATTTATTTAATGGAAGTGAAAATATTGCAGATAAAATGTTTAAGATTATTTGAAACAGGGAACTTAGCGTGTTGTACTTTGTAAGCTGTGATAGGTAGCACAGCGTTGAAACCAAGTTATTCTTTCAAAGGGCTCAAACCCCGTGCAGGCAGCACTGAGTTTTTCTATTCGAAAATTTGGTCCCTAAATGATTGTTTTCCTTCCGATTACTAATCGAAAAGCTTAATTTGTGACACATTTTATCAATATTTGTCTAGCGGATTAGCCTTTAAAGCTTAGTTGATATAATTCAAAACTCAATTCAAATTCAAAATATTCTTTTATTCAAGTAAACTTGTAAACAAGTGTTTTGGAATCGTCAACATCTACTGCTGGTTCGGAAAGCTGTTCCTACCGAGAAGAACCAGCAAGAAACTCGGCGGTTGCTCTTTTCAAACAATAATTCTTATAACTAGTTACATTTGGTTATTACTATCTTTTACAAGGTAGAGGAGTAATTATATCCAAAGAATTTTTTTCGTCTATATAATCGTTAATAGTATAGTAGACTATTTGTATTTAACGACGTTTTTAAACTGCTGTAGTGGCAAAGATAAAATCGATTGCGGGATTTTATTATAGAATCTTATACCCAAACCCACAAATGACTAAAGTTCTTTTGCAAGGTGCAAAACGGGACCCGCAAGCTTATGTTGGTTCCTACTTTATCCATTGTTTACATTGCCAATCTTTTTTATAATTATGTATATCCAAAAATTAAATTTAATAAATTTTCAATCTAAAAGGTTACTTTTGCAAAGCAAATATAAGGATAAACCATACAAAATTGCGATATATGACTTCTGAGTCTTTTCAATTTGTAAAACACTGTTTTTGTTATAGAAACAAAACCAACCGAAGCGTATAACGTATCTGCCTAGCGACTTGTCTCTGTCAACCGCAGTGCCGCTCGTCTCTGTTGTTCATTTGCAACGGCAATAAATCTGCAGATGGGTACAGTTGGACACAATTGCTTAGTGGACCGATTTGCAAAAGGCCACATGCTGGTTTTCTCTCTCTAGGCGTACCTAGTGTAACTTCTGCGACGCAATTCATTATCCTCCTGCCCTTATCCCAATCTAAATAGGGTCGGCTCAACGCGTTACAAATTTCACATAATTTGACCACGTATTTACGACTGACCGCCTGCCTGACGTCAACTTACCTTAGTCATATTTGACGACCCCTCGGTAAGAAACAGGATGGTCTATTCTACTCAGCCGGGTATTACACGGCGCGTCAGCTTACCTTAGTCGCCTTTTACGTAGGTAAACTTTTAGGTAAGAAATAAGTGTGGTCTATTCTACTTAGCCGGATACGACACGGCATGTTATTGTCTAAAGGTCTTGGATTCGATTTCCGGTGTTAGTCAGAATTAAAATTTCCTTCAAGATACCCGCGCTTACGTTTGCAACTTTATTAATAATGAAAGTACCCTATATTATGTGCGGTTATTTTTAGGTTCCTGAAATAAAAGGGGATTCTTTATCGTATATGTTGGTCAGGTATTTCAGCCTTTATTATACCAAATTTTCAAAAGATCGTTCCAACAGTTTAACTGTAAAAGTGTAACAAACAGAGATGTATATTTTCAGACGGGAAATTTGGAGAAAATTTAATTACTTCTTACGCAGTAAAAAAAATTAGATAGTTAACTGTCACTGAAACAGCTAATCGTACGTATAGTACCCGGCAATAAATAATGCACATCGAGAACTTAGAACCTAACAGCCGCCCAATTCGGTTTCGTAGAGCGTCACAACGGGTTCGTCACTCTGTGCGACAGAGACGATGCTCTATGAAGCAGAATCTAGCTGATTTCTCTCTCTCAGCTTCGATGTGCATTATTTATTGCCGCGTGCTATACTTTGTTTACTTTCATAACCTTGTCTTATGTAATACTGTTGTGTGGTAAATACACGGATTTTGGAAAAATAATTGTAATACAAAAAAGAACCATCCGAAAGGCTTTTCAACTTCACAATCACACGGAAATAATTCGAGCAAACGTCTATTTCGTCGTGGAGCCTACCCTCCTAATGATGCTTCGGTTTCGGGGCGAAACAATCGTAGAGATTTTGGTGGTGGTTGTGTGTATTGCTTCTGTTGTGCATTGTTGCTGATGGAGGCATCTTGGGATACGTGTGGTAACTTATCTTAATTTAAAGTATGTGAATTTTGCCTACTTCATACACTTAGCATTACATGTATTCTCTTAACACACGCCGATTATAGCAAAGTAGTTATGTTATGGGTCTCATAAGAAAGCTCAGAGTCGCTCAGCGGGCGATGGAGCGAGCTATGCTCGGAGTGTCTCTACGTGATCAAATCAGAAATGAGTAGATCCGTAGAAGAACTAGAGTCACGGACATAGCTCAGCGTGTCGCGAAGCTGAAGTGGCGATGGGCGGGGCACATAGTGCGGAGAACCGATGGTCGCCGGGGTCTTAAGGTGCTGGAATGGCGACCCTGCACCTGAAAGCGCAACGTCAGTAGATCCCCTACAAGATGGATAGATGACCGAAAAAAGGTCGCAGGGAGCCGCTGGATCCAGGCGGCGCAAAATCGTGTGGTGTGGCGATCCCATGAAGAGACCTATGTCCAGCAATGAACTTCCATCGGTTGATGGCGAAGAAGAAGAAGAAGTTCTGTTATAGTTTCCGTCTATCACTCCTTAGTCAACTCTGAAGTGCCTGTTGGCTCAAAGAGGCTTGAAGTTCTAACCTCGGGCCTACATATCATACATATATGTAACCTACCAATCCGCGTGTTGGTAGGTTTTACCTCCAAACCTTCTCTCCACATAAGGAATGAAAGCCTATACCCAGCAATTGGACAGTAACAGGCCGTCAATTCACTTTTATCTTTAACATAGAACAACGTTTAGTAATCCCGAATGCAACGAATAAAATTAATTTTATAAGTAGCAGTTAATTCTTATGAGAAAATCCTAGCTAATAAGTGCCTTGGGAATAAAATTCACCGGAGCGTAACAGCTACCAACTTGTCTCTGTCAACTTCAGCGTTGATTGTGTTATTAATTAAAGAGCAAAAGCATGCAAGAGCCATAACTCCGCAGGAATATCTGATTAAGATTGCTAACTAGGACTTGGACTTGGAACTTGGAGCCAACTAGGTCAATATCAGTTATACTATAATTCTGTGTTCTATCTGTCCATACTAGAACAATCTACAGGAAGGTTTAAATTGAGTGTAAGAATTATACGTACAGCATATTACAAAATAAAAGATTATTTGGATGATAAAAAAACTAACTACAATGATTAAAAAATACACTGTATCAGCCGGCTGAGTAGAATAGACAACCCTCATTTCTTACCGAGGTGTCGTAAAAGGGACTAAGTTAAGTTGACCGGCCGTGTGGTATCCGGCAGAGTAGAGTAGACCACCCTTGTTGCTTACCGAGGTGTCATAAAAGGCAGCTAAGTTAATTAGACCGGCCGTGTGGTAAATGGCTGAGTAGAACAGACCACCCTCATTTCTTACTGAGGTGTCGTAAGAGGCGATTAAGGTAAGTCGATCCACCGTGTGGTATCCGGCTGAATAGAATAGACCACCCTTATAAAAACAGCAATACTGCATATTCTAAGTGAGAATCGACATAAAAATGTAGTAGCGACATTAGCAACATGTGGAAATGGAAACAAAAAAGGGAAAAATAATTGGTACTATGAGACATTCGCAATTGAGATCGGAGCTTGGAAAATAAAAATACGCAAAATGTACAGTACTTTTGTGATGTACTAACAATGGCACAATTGTATGATACGAAATAAATAACACATTGTACTCAGACATATATGGTTTTACATATTTTTTTGTAATTTCAAATAAACAAAATTCAAATTATTCTCCATTCAATTTGACTGTTTTCAGTTGTTTTGATTCGTCAAATGTTTTTCTAGAAGCTACCAATGATTCGGAAGTTTGCTCCTACCGAGAAGAACCAGCAAGAAACTCGGTGGATAATGTTAAAAAAAAATTACGATTGATTGATGGTACTAATTAATCGTTGCAGATAGTGTATAGCTGACTGCAGTTAAGATATGCTACTATCACTCAAATAATCTTCAATTGTATATTAAGCTTTACGTTGTATATAATAACCCTAAGCCAAGACTTATTTGTGTGTATAGTGAGCTATGCTTGATGTATCCCTTCAATTCAGAAATATGGAGATCTGTAAAAGGACAAAAATTAATAGATCATCGTATTGCAAAGCTGAAATGGCAATGAGCCAAGCAATTAGTAAGAAAAACTGGTGGGATTCTGACGAGTTGGAGTAGCATCAAGAACATACAAAAACGAGATGATAAACGGTCCGTCATTGAACAAGAAAAAAGAAAAAGAAGATACAACACCTCAAACATTTAGAACATTTTACCAACAATTCAAATTTAGGGCACCTTTTTTTTACCTGAGAAAACCCTACATGGATATCGGAATCCGTGCATTTATGCTGGACTTTTACCGGCAAAAACTCATGGCGCCTAGATACGAAGGGCACAAGAATACGCATAACGTCTGCACCTTCGTCAGCAGTAGCCACTCTATGCTGCTGCACCATATGATGCCTATTTAACAAGGCCTGTTACAATCAGAACTGACGCATTGGGAACTCAAACGCATCGGTCGCCTCGAAGACCTTTCACCAGCTAGAGCACCGAATCCTCCAATTCGGCGCTCGGAGATCCCATTTAGGGTGCCCTAAGATTGTGGACCTTCTCCGTCAAATTTAGGGCATCTATATGTTTAAAAAATCATGTGGTTTAAAAGAATAATTTCAAAACTGAGAATTATTATGCCCACGAGGTAAAAATAGAAATGGAAAAACTCAATCCTAGTAAAGCACAAAAAGTGGCAACTGTTTCATTCAATTTCCATTAACCGCGGTTTTCCCGTTGTATTCATGGTAAACGAGCAAATGAAAATTCTCATTGCTTTCTCTCTACAATAACAATAGATTTTAACAAGGCTAATGACGTTGTATTTCAATTCCGGACCTTAATATCTTTGTTAAATAAAGTATCTATTTTTAAAATCTTTTATTCAACTTGCCGTGAATGTATGTGAAGGTGGAATTTAAATTTGACGCACTTCCCGGTGTCCGATTGAGTTGACATTTAACATACTGGTCCATTCCCGATGACAATGCTTGTTTATGATAAGCAAGACCTGATTCTGCTGCCAGTATTGGCTCCAGATGGGCATTCCTCAAAAGCTCAGCGACAGTCTATTGCCTGAATTTACCGACTTCTGTCGATAGTTTTAATTCATCTATCTAATTAGATACCTACCAATATTTTCAACGATGAGGTTATGACATTTCAAGGACTATATATACTATATACAGATAAGATCATCTAAAATACAATTAAAAACTAAAACGTTGCATAAAACATAGTTATTGAATTTATTAGAATAATTTAGACACCAGTTCCCTTCTTTCATTGCGTACCTTAATTGTAAAAGTTTTCGAAATCATCATCATCATCTTCAACCATTGGACGTCCACTTGACATAGGTCTCTTCGTTACTAGGTTCTGTGATGTCATGAATGTTTTGCCAGTATATGGGTTGGTGATTGCAGTGCTGACCATGTCGCACTGACAGTGCCGCTGACCACTTTAGGTGAGTAGAATTTGAGTCAGCTACAAGAATGGTTATACCACCATTTATGGGGTGGCAGAGCCTAGTTGGTTAATCAGCAGGTTGCACCGCGAGCAAATGGGTTGACGATTGAGGACTCTAATTGGGACGAGCCTTCCCTTTGCACCCCAGTTTTCTAATTCATTCAGTAATTCATTAATGGAATCGTTTCGAAAACTTAGGAAGAAAACAAAGACAGCAAAGCGTATTTCATGAATTTATTCATGAATTTAAAACTTTATAGAAGGAAATAGATAATATGAAATATTAGACTAATGGTGAAGTTGAGAAGGAAACAAAGGAAATAATTATATTATTCAGATTTTAAGTACAGGCTGTTAATGAAAACAGGCAGCCGCTTCCTTAAATTATAGCTTTTGTCTCAAAACAATGAGCGATTGCAATTAGAGCTTAGTCCTGGCGATAATGAGATTACATTCAGTTATGACAACAATAGATGCAGGAGTTTACAAAAGATTTGAAAAATTTATGATATACGCAAAAATCTATTTGTTTTATAACCGCATACAGCTTGGCAAATTGTATATCTAACATGAGAATTTGTTAAGTAACGGCCTGTTGCTATCCCACTGCTGGGAATACGTCTCATCTCTCCGTTTTCGGAGAGAAGGATTGTAGCTAAGACCTACCACGCTGCTTCAACGCAGATTGGTCGGTTTAAGATATACCTAGAATTCTTTAGAGATATGCAGGCTTCCTCACGATATTGTCTTTTGCCAAAAAGCATGTGATAAATTGCAATTATCAAATAGACACACACGTTTTAATAGAAAAAGTCATTGGTGCCTGACCTGCCTGTGACTTCCTCGAAAGTGACTCGACCTCGAAAGACTCCACCGCTGGGCAAAAAAAATGAGCAAAACTTGCCAAATTAAGTAACTAAAGAAGGAACAAAAGCTTATCTAAAGCTTTCTAATATCTTACAAATTCAATGAATATTGAATAGCGGTGAGACCTTGAGATTCCCTTGAGATCTTGAGGGTTCAAATCGAGGGAGTCACGTGTCAAACCCCGGGCACTTATATCTTCTTCAACCAAGTATTTCTGTTAAAAATAATGCTTCTAATTGTTAATTACAATCCATCACACGCTTTTCGTTGAAGGAAAACATCGTGATCCAACCCTATCTCTAGTAAATTCTGGGGGTATATGTATCCCACCAATCCGCATGGGAGCAGCATAGTTGGTCTTAGCTCCAACCTTTGAAGACAAAGATGGGGAAAAACGCGTATCTCGAGACAATTGTCCAATATATTTATTTATTTTAGTTATTTATGATACATAATCTTGCATTATAATTGCAACATAACTATAATTATTAATGTGAACGATGGTAAAAAATAAGTCGCAAAATATTAAGTTTTTTAATATTTTCACAATTTTAGTAATTTTAAAAGTATTTTACAGGTATTGAAACATTTTTTAATAAAATATCATTTAGTGGGATAAGGATTAATACGGAGAAGTAAACATTATGGTTTGATTATTGTCGCCACTTATATCAACTTTTACAATGTAGAAAAGTAGTTATATTGGCAAAACTATAATAGTTAGACATATGGTACTCCAGACTTTTTTGTAGATATTGACACGGTTTATATTAATATAGAACATTTTATTGCTCTATCATCAATAGTTTCCGCAGCGCACGTGATGACGGATTTTTATGACTAAATTATTTTCACCTTATTACAATTTTATTAGGGATTTTTTTTAATGTAAGAAGCAGCTTTCCAATAGTCAAAGAATTTTTGAAATCGGTCCCATAGTTTTTGCATGAAAACATTACAAACATAAGATAAAAAAAAAAATTATGGAAGCAGTCCAAATACGTGTTTTAGTGGGTTTTAGGTCCAAACCTTCTTTTCGAAAACGGAGAGAGGAGGCCCATCCCAGCAGTGGTATAGAAACAGACCGTTACTTTACTTTTTTACAGTACCTATATTACTTTAAATACAGAATATTTTAATTTTAATTTGGTAAAAGTAAACTCACATAACAAAAGAAACAAATTAAACGTGCTTGAAGAGTTTTTTAAAGTGCGAAACGACCTGTTCCCTATGCAGATTGGTAAAATAAATAACTGGATTCCAGTAAACATCTTTCAACTGGAACCGTAAACAGTTAGAGGAGCCGTAAAACTGTGTACTTGTATTGGATTTATGCCCACCGACTGTCCGATTGTGCTTTATGTTCCAACACTACTGTGGATTCAACAAGCTCTAACAATTATTCGAATTTATTCCGACAGCCTTGAAGCATAGTTGCGAAAGCTATTTACATTCAAGGGAAACCTTTATCTTTTATATATACGTAGTGAAGTTAATTAACGGCCTGTTACTATCCATGGCTGGGCATAGGCCTCCCATCTCCGTCTTCGAAGAAAAGAATTCGGACTAAGACCTACCACGCTGCTCCAATGTGGATTGGTAGGTTACACATATCCCTAGAATTTGCAGCGATATCCATACTAATATATATAAAATATTGAAAGACATATTTTTCTATAGATTTTGCCACCATCGATCGACATTCCTGCTGCTCTCTGCTCTTCTCGAGCCTTCCGGGATATGTCGGGATGATGGCAAGAGACCAGACGGTCTGACGTTGGTTCCTTGGGAACGGGGACGGGCCCTAATGTGGGACGCAACATGCGTTGATAAGTTAGCCTCGTCCCATATCAAGAAAACGGAAAGGATTCGGAATTGGGCAAATCCAGCAAGCGGCGTAAGTATGCATCTCTTGTTGAGAGTTATATATACGTACCGTTTGTAGTTGAGACCCTAGGGCCATGGAGCCAAAGTGCAATTTTTTTTATCCGTTTTAACACCTCGGTTAATCGCCTCCTCGTGTGACAAGAAGGCTGACACCTTTTTCGCACAAAGAATCTGAAACGCTGCCAGCATTCTTGGGACAATTTCACGTGGGCATGATTTGTAAAGTAGTAGCGTCTAAGTA
Source organism: Morpho deidamia (assembly GCA_947086505.1). Lineage (NCBI taxonomy): Eukaryota > Metazoa > Arthropoda > Insecta > Lepidoptera > Nymphalidae > Morpho > Morpho deidamia. The sequence goes on from CAMTZC010000024.1 coordinate 18,834,064, forward strand.
ATTTACGATAGATTTTTACTTGTACATTTTTATTAAAATTAAAAATATAATAATTATAGAATAAAAATATATCTATATAATATATATAAATACATCTATATGAATATACATATATAATATAATCCGCGTTTGTTAAGAAAATCTATGTACTTCTAAGTGAAAGAAGCAAAATCGTTCCCATACCTTATACGTGCAGGATTAGTTGCCACACGTATTACAAGACACCACTACCAGCGCTACAACATTCACTACGACCATCACAACGATCGTTTCACTCAGTGAAGGAAGCATCATCAGGGGATAGTCTCCACAACTAAATCGCAAAATCGCATTAACTTTTATATAATCTGCGACTTAAAAATCTATATAATGTTCAATGTATATTCGCTTTTCATACTTTATATACGCAGGATTCATAAAATACTACAAATTACCAATTATTAGTTGGAGATATTATATTAGAGCTGTGATAGCCCAGCGGTGAGACCGTGCGACTCTTTCACACAGGGGAACACGAGTTCAAACCCGGGGAGGCACCAATGAGTTTTTCTATTAGAACTCATGTGTCTAATTGATAATTGCAATTAACCACACGCTCTTCGGTGAAGGAAAACATCGTGAGGAAACCTGCATATTTCTAGAGAATTCTGGAGATATGTGTAACCTACCAATCCGCATTTGAGCAGCGTGGTAGGTCTAAGCTCCAACCCTTCTCTCCAGAAATGGAGAGAGGAGGCCTATTCCCAGCAGTAGGATTGTAACAGGCCGCTACTTTACTTTTACTTTTACCAATTATTACCAATTAACCAATTGGATTGATTGCTTACAAGTTAATTGTTAAGATGAATGATTGGTTAATCATTGCAGTGACTGCCGTTAAGATATGCTACTATCACTCAAATAATTTAATTGTATAGTAAGCTTATGTCGCAGCATCCTTTTAAGATAATTTCTTGTGTAATGGCTAGATAAATAGTACTATCAAAACCACTTTCAAAAGCTCCTTTGAGAGCGAAACAACTATCACTGATCCGCACATTCTATTTCGATATCTGAACAACGAAAGCATATTTCAGTAACATAAATCGTGCCGAGATTTGTCGTGTATCACTATCGCTTTATTTTATTTGCTTTTATATAAACCAAATCTTATTACGAAACCTTGCATTTATTCATAGCACGTACTCAGTAATGGAAGGCGCCAGTTGCCTATTATCCAGTATCTAATATGCGAGCAATAAATAACTTGCGGTCGACATCTAACCGCGCCTTATTGGGCTTAACCACAGAACTCAGGGGAATAGCATCATCAGATTGAATAGTTTAACTATTGAATAGTTGACCTATTGGCGCAGCTGACAGTGATCCTGCCTTCAGCTCCGAGGGTCACAGGTTTTGGTTCCGCCAAAGGCCACAAACTTCTGTTGTATTCATTTAAAGCTTGATATATACTTATTATACTATAAAAGGATTGGCGATGTATATAATAGACAAAGTAGGAACCGACATAAGCTTGCGGTTCCTGCTTTGCGCCTTTCAAAAGTTCGTAATTCTTTTGTGGGTTTGGCTATAAGATTCTATAATAAAATTCTCAATCTACTTTAACTTTACCATTACAGCAGTTTAAAAGTACTATTAAAAAAAGGCTAATTTAGAAAGTCTATTATACTATTGAAGATTACCTAGACGATAAGAATGCGTGGATCTAGCTTCCCTTCAACCCTGTACAAGACATTAATAACTATATGTAACTAGTGATAAGAATTATTGTTTGAAAAGAGCAACTGCCGAGTTTCTTGCTGGTTCTTCTCGGTAGGAACAGCTTTCCGAACCAGCAGTAGATGTGACGATACAAAAGCACTTGTTTACAAGTTTACTTGAATAAAGAATATTTTGAATTTGATATAAAAGAAGTTCCTTAAAGTTACTGCTAACCGGAGCTTTATACGGTTTATATTAAAAGGTAGTGTAATTCTTCCACAGTATGTCTCTTACTGTTATGGTTAACTCACAATAAGTAATTTCATGTTCTGAGAATGGGCTACTATCTATTTTCATAACTCTAAGTGATAAGGGTTGTCAATCTTAAACATTATTTTTGACAATTTTTTTGTTTTTTTAATGTAATACACTAGAAATTCTCTAGAAATGCTTTGTAGTATCCAACTGAGTAGAATAGACCAACTTCATTTCTTACCGAGATGTCGTAACAGGCGACTAAGGTAAGTTGACCCACCGTGTGGTATCGGGTTGAGTAGTATAGACCACCCCCTTTTTTACCGAGGGCCTTAAAAAACTATTAAGGTAAGTTGACGTCAGGCAGGTGGCCGGCCGTAAAATACGTAGCCAAATCATTGTGACGACATGTTTTATTGTGCCAACCCCACTTAGAGTGGCAGGTGGATCAAGACTAGAAATTGTCTAGAAATAATTTATATGCTAAAACAACATTTGCCGAGTAAGCAAGTTGTATATAAAAATGATATGATATATTCCTCCCTTATCTATAACCGCTTTTCTATAACCATTTATCTTTTCGTTAAGCTCAGGTATTATTGGATCCCTTACTTTCCTTCCGCTGACAAGATAAATGAACGTGTGATTATAAAGCTTACAGATACACCGTGGATTTGTCGGGCGATCTCTAAGGAACATATAATCTTGTATCTATCTATACTAATATTATAAAGAGGAAAGATTTGAAGTTTTGTTTGTATGTGTGTACGTTTGATGATGTAATGTTTTCACGCAAAAACTACTGGACCGATTTCAAAAATTCTTTCACCATGGGAAAGCTGCTTCTTCACAGAGCAACAATAGGCCATTACATTTTCAAAAAAATAGGGATCCCTGATAAAATTGTAATAAGGTGTGAAAAATTTAGTCATAGATCTTTCATCGCGTGCGCTGCGGAAACTATTGATGATAGAACAAAAAAAATGTTCTACATTATTATTAAACGTATCAATATCTCCAAAAAAGTCTGTAATACCATATCTCTAACTATTATAGTTTTGCACTTTTCTACATTGTAAAAGTTGATAAAAGTGGCGACAATATTCAAACCATAATATTTACATCTCCCTATTAATCCTTATCCCACTAAAAATATTATTAAAAACTGTTTCGTGTGTGTCATAAAATACTTTTTAAATTATTAAAATCCGACATCCCAATCAAGAGATATTGCGAATTTAAGAATGTAAATCGAAAGAAAATAATGCCATATTCATTGTAGCGACCGTTATAGCAGGGCCTGCATTTGGTGAGTTAAATCTTATTCCAAGAACACTAATGATACCCATTTTATATAATTAAATAATCTACAAATAAATCTACAGTCCGACTTCGTAGACTTTCTACTACCACGAGATCGCTATGGATGCGGGTGACACCGCGGAGCATTGCTAGTAGGTTATATGTTCCTTAGAGATTTGTCTATACTTATTATATAACGAAGTCCACAAAAACCGTATGTCTGTATATGATCGAATTTTTCTAAATCTACTAAACGGATTTATGTACAGTTTATACTTAGGGGTAGTCTAATTCTTTTGGAAGGTTTAAGTTGATCGTGCATTAAGGTTTTATGTTAATTGTGTTAAATAGGTCGCGTAGTTGTAAAAAACCGCCTGCTTGGAGCTTTAGTCGCGTGCGCCGCGTAAACCAGCAGAGATACGCTAAAATATTGTACGAGAGAATTGTAGATCCACGCTGCTCCAATGCGGATTGGTGGCTAACACATATCGCCAGAAATCTCTAGATATATGCAGGTTTCCTCACGATGTTTTCCTTCACCGAAAAGCGTGTCATAAATTGCAATTATCAATTAGACCCATGAGTTTTAATAGAAAAACTCTTTGGTGCTCCGGGGTTTGAACTCGTAACCCCCTCGAAAGAGTCGCACGGTCCACCGCTGGGCTTCACAGCTAATAAATAAATAGATGACATTTAAATAATGATAACAATGTGTATTACTCAATGAAGATTATTTTTGAATCCATTGAGTTTAATACTACGCGTGCGACATATTTCATTTATCGCAGATAATAGCATAATAATATTTTCATTACTTTTGCAACGACATAACAGTTTTATTTCATTCAACGTCACTAAAGCTGTTTTGTGATCTACGAATCAATGGGAAATTTTAATCAGCATTACATAGGCTGAGCCCAGCTGACAGGGATGGTTTATTGAGGCTGTAATAAATTATATATATTATATCCAATTTATTACAGCCTCATTTGGGGTTCTGGATCATCAAAAGCGTCACGAGAAATTATTAATTTTAGTCTCTGTTGAGAAAACTAAAACAGAAAAAAGGGCAGGGGAATGATGTCTCCTGCCCTTATGTTATAAGCGGGGTCGGCACAACATGTTTTCAGCATGTGATATGTTTTGGATAGGACTTTTACGACAGGCCGCCTGCCTGACGTCAACTTAGCTTAGTCGCCTTTTACGACACCTCAGTAAGAAATGATGGTGGTCTATTCTACTCAGACGAATACCACACGGCAGTTCAACTTAACTTAGTTGCCTTTTACGACACCTCGGTAAGAAATGAGGATGGTCTATTCTACGCAGCCGGATACCATACGTCACTGATTTGCAATATAAAAAAGAATTAGTATAAGAAGGACATGAAATTAGAATGTATATTTTTAACCCAAACCCGCGGAATAATTTCACACTATATATTTACATGAAAAATTGTTACAAAATAACATATATAGTATTCAGACAGACAGAACGACCGACCGCCAGGTGTGGTTAAGAACTTTGTTTTACAATCTGTACATAGTATAAAATTAAGTACCCAAAAGCTATCCGTCTGTATGCAATCGATTTTTTCTAAATCTACTGAACAGATTTTTGGACGGTTTTTACTAAAACATAGTGCATTTTTGAGGAAGGTTTAGGTTAAAAGTACATAATGGTTGTGTTACATAATGTAAATTGACAGAAATACATATTTGTGTCACAGCTAATACGGTTATTGAGCAGACTTACTGAGACCCCATAGTATAGTAAAAAGTAAAGTAAATAAGCGGCCTGTAACAATCCCACTGCTGGGAATAGGTCTCCGTCTAATCTCTCCGTCTCTCAAGACAAGGGTTGGGAATAAGATCTAGCAGGCTGCTCCAATGCGAATTGGTAGGTTACACATTACTCCAGAATTCTCTAGAGATATGCAGATTTCCTCACGATGTTTTCCTTCACCGAAAAGCGTGTGATTAATTGCAATTATCAATTAGACACATAGATGCGGCATAGATTCAAATAATAGTATTTATTTCTGATCCATTCCAATCAGTAATCTACGATTATAAAAATTAAGTTTTATTATGTGAAAAAAGGTACACTCTACATTTAGCATTACATATATTTTCTATTTACTTTATTGCGGATTAAAACAAATCAATTTTTGTGTTATGGACGCTCGCAAATTGTCGTTTGATATCCGCATGAGTAGAAAAGACCACTGTGATTTCTTACCGAGGTGTCGTAAAAGGCGACTAAGGTAATTCGACCCGATGTTTGGTATTCGACTCAGTAGAATAGACCACTCCTTTGCGGGGGGTCGTAAAATATGACTAAGGTAAGTTTACTTCAGGCAAATATCAATTAGACACATGAGTTTTAATAGAAAAACTCATTGGCGCCTGCCCGGGTTTGAACTCGTGTTCCCCTCGTAACAGTCGCACGGTCTCACCGCTGGGCTATCACAGCATAGTATAGTACCCGGCATTAAATAATGAACACATGTTTCGAACGAAACAGCTAGCCAGTTCGGTTTCGAGGGCTGTCACTGTCACTCAGTTAGTATGTGACGTTACACACGGGTTCGTCTGTCTGTGAGACAGAGACAATGCTCTATGAAACAGAATCTAGGCGATTTTCTCTCTTTAAACCTCGATGTGCATTACTTATTGCCGCATACTATAATAACTTATTGGATTCATCATCATCATTCTCCTGCCCTTATCCCACTCTAAGTGCGGTCGGCACAACATGTTACAAACATGTTGTCACATGATTTACGTTGTCTACGTATTTTACGACCAGCCGCCTGCCTGACGTCAACCTACCTTAGTCGCCTTTTACGACACCTCGGTAAGAAATGAGGGTGGTCTAGTCTATGCAGCCGGATACCACACGGCACATACCTTAGTCGCCTCTTACGACACCTCGGTAAGAAAGTAGGGTGGTCTATTCTATTCTGCCGGATACCACTCAGCGTAACCTATTGGATTGAATATTTGTCAACTAGAAGTATAGAACATATTAGTCAACTAGAAATAATTTACTACATTGAAATGAATAGAATGTGATATTCCGTAACAAATTATAACAGTTCACCTTCGAATGTCAGGGAGTTCGAATAAACCGTGGCGGAAACTTCAATTTCAAATGGTTACGGTTCAAAGAAGTTTCATTGCTTATTCAAAGTTATTTACGCTTTTAAGACTCACTATCCATTGACTGAGCTAGTTCAACTAAAGATGCAAATTATTACAGATTTATAGCGATTCGCGTCGAGCAGAAGTTGCGCGTTAAACTTTGCAACTTTAGTGTCTCATGACTTTTTCTGTGAGCGATATTTTATAAGTTTGCAACGACTGAATTGAAATGCAAAGCTTATAAATGCAGATTCGTACGTTACAGAAATTTAATAGTGACGGTTGATCTAATAAAATTATATATTTTATCTGTTAACTGGTTTACTCCATATGTCTAAAATTCACACACATTGGCACACAATACTAAGCCAAATCTATTAGAGAAAACTTAATATACCATAACACAGTGGACTTTTTGAAGTGAAAGTTTCTTTAAAGGCGTAGTGCACTTTGTGATGGGAAAAAAATTTTAACTTGCGTAAGGACACGTGACCTGCAGGCCTATCATGAACTCTTATTCATGGTAGGCCTGCTGATTAAAAATTCGTAAGACGGAGGGAGAGCAGACAGCCGATGGCGTAGGAGAAGTATCTCCTGTCTTTCTCAATTATTTCAAAATTTACTGAGAGATGATTTTTTTTCCTGAAAATAATTATAATAGTTCTGAAGTGTTAAATTATTAACCGATTGTTGTGCGGTTTTTAATAAAAGATAGTGCAATTCTTCCGGAGGGTTTAGGTCATTAGTACCGTTTTTATTATTACCGGTACTTCGAAATCGATTAGGATTGACCTGGTGCGGTTGTTAATAAACTCGGCTGCGGGGAGCTTTATTTACTTGCGTTGCGTAAACCAACAGAGGTACGCTAAAGTAATGTACCGACGAAATGTAGATTAATAAAAATACTACAAAAAAGTCCGCGACAATATGTCTCTAATGGTTAACTCAGAATAACTGCTTTTACGTTCAATCAAATCAAAATAATCTTTATTCAAATAGGCTTTTTACAAGCACTTCTGAATCGTCAAGGATCAATTAGATTTAATAAGCTACACTGGTTTAGAATTTTGCTCTTACCGAGAAGAACCAGAAGAAAAACTCGGCGGTCAATAGTTTAACCATTAAAATTTACATTATTTATTTGCAGTCTTGTTTGGAGATATATCATCTATACTTATTATAAAACAAGGTCCCTAAAGGATTTCCACGCGGACGAAACTGCGGGTAGGACTAGTTAATTATACCTTAACCTTGAAAAGATCATATATCTTACCAACATCTACGAGACATAAGAAATACAGTTATGTTGGAATTTCAATTTACAATGGGAATTTAATGCCGCTTCATACATGATAAATAGGAGGGTGGGTTATTTATGACGTAATAAATACAACGGTGACATGTCTGGCGCCTTGGTATGAATGTTGGTCTTAAAAGGGTTTTTGTTCGGCTTCCGGTTACTGATAATATTGTATTATTGGTATAACTATGCTGATGTTATAAATGTAAACGTTTTTCTGTCTATCACCACATTATTAAGTTATTTATTTTTATTTTTTTTATTTTTTTTATTATTATTTATTATTTATTCACACAAGTATTAAGTTATTTATTTTGGGGACGAAAAACCATGTGTATAAGTGTCCCAAAAATTTATTTATTTATTTATCAATTACCTTTTACTAGCTGTGCCAGCAGCTTCGTCCGCGTAGAAATCAGCATTTCACAATTTCTAGAATTCAAATTTTAAACATAAACGTAGTTATTGTGAGTTAACCATAACAGATAGAGGCATGCTAGAACTTTTTTGTAGTATTTTTATAGATCTACAATTCTCTACTACATTACTTTAGCGTATCTCTGCTGGTTTACGCAGCGCACACGACTAAAGCTCCCAGTAAGTAAGTTTTTTAACAACTGTGCGATTTCTTTAACACAATTTACATAGAACCAATATGTACTATTTACTTAAGCCATTCGAATGTATTGCACTATCTTTTGGTGAAAACCGTACAAAAATCTGTTTTGTAGATTTTGAGAAAATCGTTTACATACAGACAGACAGATTTTTGGGACTAAGTTTTACAATAAGTATAGATAATGTACCTTTCAAAAGATCTATTCAGTGTAGAAGCATGAAATCACTCAAGAGATATCAAACTTCGTTAATACGGAGCCAGGTATTTATCTTTTGTATCTTTCCACGTAAAGACCCCATTAGGGACCAGAAATGTTATAAATAAAGTATGAAAGTGATCCATTATCGCGCAGTTTCATCAGACGTTCCAGAAATACGAGGATTTTTTGTTCCCCTAATGACAGAATGGATTGGAACTTATATGACCGCCCTAAGAAAGAAACAATATAACAATGATCATAATTTCTTTCGTGGCTGCAATATTTGGGTTTAATAAAGATATGTTTAAGACGAGAATAGTGTCTCTTCTGAAACGAATTGAAACCTTGGGCAGGCACCAATGAGTGTTCTTTTAAAATTTATGTACCTATTTTATATTTACAATTTATCTCTTTTTGGCGAAGGAAAACATCAAGAGTAAAAAATCTGTACGATCTATAAAGAATTTCTAGGATATGTAACCTATCAATCGGCATTAAAGAAGCGTGGTAGATCAATCTTTCTAAAAGGACTTTTCTTCAAAAATGGAGAGGCCTTTTCCCAACAGTGAGTTGGTAACAGGGTATTAATTTACTTTTATGCTTAAGAAAGAGGCGATAAGTAGGTAGATTGCTGATATAGCTCAATTTTTCTCAACTTCTAAGTGGCATAGGAAATAGGCTTTAGGAAATAGGAGGTGAAAAAAATAGCGATACACCTTAATATCTCGCAAAATTGAAGTGACGTTGCGGTCTTTAAATGGTAGAATGCAGCTTTGGTTGACCCCGTAATAGATGGACTGCTGCACTCAAAAAGGTCGCAGAGAACCGCAAGATCCAAGTGGCAAAAGATCTTGTAGTATGGTGATCCTAAAAATACCTATATCAAGGAAATTGGTTGAATAAGAAGATGTTTGAGAACGGGGATATGATATAGCTAATTGTACCCAAAAGAAACAATACACCCTTAAAAATAACGCAGAGAGCTGCTGGATCTATGCCTATATATTACTACGTTCCTGGTTGTGGTTACGTTGTACGAAATAACCCCATCGCTGCGAGCAGCAACTCTGAATCCCGTAGAGCGAAATTAGCAGGATGGGGCCTCTTTAAAAAATTGGCCCCTCTCTCTACTTATCGACCTCGGGGGCCTAGTCCAAATGGACGCCCGATTCCCCGTTCGGAACTCCTTTCCTTTATACCACTGGGACTATAACGGCTTAATTAACTTTATAAAATATTAATTTATAAGTTTTCCTAATGTTTGACTGAATTCAGAATAGCAATTGTAGTGCTTTGAGTAAATGTTAGAATCAAAGTTACCTTTATTGAATGTCGTTATAAAGGAATATATTATAACGATTGTTTCATACGAATGTTTAGAGAGACTTTGAAAATTTAATCAGGGTATTCAAGGAGTAATTTTAATTTATGTACAGTATTGAAGAGATTGTTACATATGCTTCTACGAGGTTTATTTAAAAATTTAAGGGTTAGACGACCTCAGCATACCTAATGAATTTCGGTGATATGTGTTATGTATGCAATGTTGAAAACTATGTTGATGATGAGAAACCTTGGTTTTAAGTTGTGACCAACTTGGCACTAGTTCATATTGTAACTTTGATTTGCACACAACTATATATGAATTAAACATTTATTTTTAAAATGAGTGACAGGCGAGTATCTTGCTGGCCCTCTCGGTTATCTAGAAAAAGTTTAAATTAAGCGTACAAACTAAGTTTATACGTTAGGCACAATTGAAGTTATTTGAATGATAAAATTGCTTGGATTTGAAAATCCTTTCAGCTCCAAAAAAGACTGCAATTAAATAATGTAAATTTAAATGTTTAATTTAGAGTTATTTGAATTTGTGTAAACTGCCAATCCATATTGATGCAGATGTAAAGCTGAAACTTAAACCCTACCAGGATTTAAATTTCAGTTTTACTTTTGATAAAAAGAAAATGTTTTCTTAGTACAGACTTAGTGAAACTCTACTCTCAAGAGAACAGGGGAAATGGAACATATAGTAAACTTTAATTTTATTTATAATATGATTTGAAATAGAAAAATAATGATGAAAGAATATGAAAGCAATTTGAATCAATCAAACAATCCCCAAGCGGGAGAATTTGAGTAATTAATCAGTACCAACCTTCAGGATCTCATCAATCATTTTCTCATTGGATACATCATTTACTCATAATTTCCTTTTCCCTCGATTGTTTTATTATTACTGATACTTATATACGTTCATGAGTGCCGTTTAGTATCCGGCTAAGTGGAATAGACCACCCTCATTTCTTGCCGTAGTGTCGTAAAAGGCGGTTAAAGTAAATAAACACGTGGCATGGTATACGGCTTAGTAGAATAGACCACTTTCATTTCTTACCGAGGTGTCGTAAAAGGCGACTAAGGTAAGTTTACACGTCGTGTGCTGTCCTGCTGAATAGACCGACTTCATTTTTTACTGATACGTCTTAAAAGGTGACTAAGGTAAATTGACGTTAGTCAGGCGGCCGATCGTAAAAAACTAGCCAAATCATCTAACAACATGTTTAAAACATGTTGCACCGACCCTACTTAGAGTGTTAAGGACAGGAGAATGGTGATTTATATTTCATAAGCCAAAATATCTTCATTAAATTCTAACTTACGGACTAAGTATTTCGCGATGTAAACTTAAGATCTTGTTTTCCCCCTTTTAAGCTAGCTTTAGTGGGAAAGTTACTGGAAAAGTTGCCAGTATGAAACTAATATTTTCGCAGCTAGTTTTGTGGTGAAAAGTTATTCATATTTTCGAAGTTTTGGTTCAGAAATGTTGCTATATTTTCTACGTTATGCAAATGAATCTAGAAATTATTATATACAATATTACTACTTCATAAAAAAAAAGATTTTTCTATAATACTCAGCTAGGCTACATCTAGGCTAGCTTGATTGCGGGAGGGACAAGAGATGGGTGATAGCAACTTCGGTTGTATTTATTAGGTAGGTACATAGTTAGCGGCAAAGTTTTACGACACGTTACACGATTTTTGTACGTGAGATTTTTTCTTCTATTCAACTTATTGACGTGTACTGCTGAACATAGGTCTTCTCAAGATCTCTATTGTGGGTTTATTAGTTAGGGAGGATACAAAACCAATCTTTAATGAGGCAAAAATGAAACTATGTATTTTGGGCGCGTCCGATGCTCGGAGCGTTTTGCGGGAAACTGATGTGATTTTTTTTTTATTATACGTAAATGACACTATTGTGTCCCCACATCTATAAAACACGATCCTATACCGCTCGTATTCAGCGGCTCCCCGCAACCTCTTTGGGGTCGTCAGTCCATCTCGTAGGGGGTCTACCGACACTGCGTTTTCCGGTGCGGGGTCGCCATTCCAACACCTTAAGACCTCAACGCCCATCGGTTTTCTGCACTGTGCCCAGCCTATCGCCACTTTAGCGTCGCGACACGTTGCACTATTTTATAAATAAATGTAACTAGTTCTAAGATTTATATTTTAAAAAGAGCAACCGCCGAGTTTCTTGCTGGTTCTTCTCGGTAGGAACAGCTTTCCGAACCAGCAGTAAAGTTGATGATTCAAAATCACTTGTTCACAAGTTTACTTGAATAAAGAATATTTTGAATTTTGAATTTGAATTTGAATATGTCGGTGATTTTGGTTCTTCTTCACCATTTTACGGATCTCGTAATTTCTGATTTAATCATGTAGAAATACTCCGATAATAGCTACTAGCTCCATCGCCCGCTGAGTTACTCTCAGCTTTTTTTTAATAAATAAATAAATATATGGGACACTTACACACACGGTTGTCGGTCCCAAAGTAACTTAATACTTGTGTTATGGGTGAGAGGCAATTGGTAGATATACTACATATATAATTTCAAAAACATACTTAAATACATACACACCCAGACTCAAAGAACCAACAAATTCTAAATAGAAAATGTTGGTCCTCGGCGGGAATCGAACTCGCGACCCGCGGAGCCGGAGCCGGTCACTGCCAAAATTATATGGGACCCGATTTTATTAGTTACCAATTTTTTCAGCGACGAGATTTGGCATAATTAGATCTCATATCGCTAATTGAGATTTAATTATGCCAAATCTCACACGCGCAGATTGGTTTGAATACCACAAATAATATTTAAATATTCCAGAAAACATAAAATGATTACTTTTATAAGGGAAAATCCTTCGTTTAACATTAATTATATTTTGAGGAAAAGGAACGGGAAAACGTGAGAAAATTCTTATCTTAAATCCTTTCCCAGTGAAATGTCTTTCAAACTTCTCCCTCCGTGTTTACTTTCCCTTTTTATATTAGTGGGTTTTTTACTTTTAAAAATACGAAGTTACTTTATTTAAAAAATTAAAAATAAGTTCATAAAGTACCTAGTTAAATGTATCGTAAGTGACGGAGAATTATGAGAGTTATAACAAGAAAAAATAGATTAGGCAGATAAATATCCTTATTGCACGAAAAACAGGATTTTTATTATCATATATGTATAAACAATGTTGGTATGCCGTCTGGTATCAGTGTTATATAGTCATACTATGGAAATCACAAATATTGGTCCTTCGAGCCGGATCATAATAATCAAGATCAGCACAAATACTTTTTTATCAAATATACATTTTTTTTAACTATAAGAAAATTCATTCAATAATATATCGTCGAAACCACTCTGAACATATATAAAATTTAAGCCGAGTCACTATATATTGTTGAATCACCTTAATACCGGATTCTACGTATCTTTTTACCTCGACCCATATCATGCTATGTCAATATCAGATTGTATAGAACAAGCCAGAGATAGCTTTGAACTTTCTTTATTAAATAAAAAATCTTATGATTAATACCTATTCATTGTACAAAAGTAATAATAAAATTATTTTGCTATAATCCTCGATGTATCGCGATCGTGTATATTATGGATCTCCGCAAAGTAACGGCTATTTCTATAAATTACCGTTTTCGTTGTATTTTGATAGTAGAAATTTGATTACATCTTTGTAATAAAATTTAACACTTCAGACTAAAAGATGGAAAATAATTACTTATTGCATTTACAATACTTTAGTTTTCTTTATTTTGGTTTATTTATTGACCAATAACCAATATGACCAATAAGACTCACATTATTTCTATAAAATAATCTACAAACTATTTTAGGGATATGTACATTAAATAAATATATTTGGTTCTTCATAAATTAGGTCCATTACAATGAGGAAGTAACCTGCCAATATAATAGGCTTCATTGCTTCCGCTTTGATTTTTACTCGACCCATATCAAGTGTGTCAATCTCAGAGCATGTGGAACAAGGAAAAGCTGCTTTATAGAATTAGGCATTAATAATATTCTACGTAGATCTTTTTACTTATATATAAATAGTGTAGTTACGACAGTGCCGTGTGGTATCCGGCTGCATAGAATAGACCACCCTCATTTCTTACCGGGGTGTCGTAAGAAGCGACGAAGGTATGTGCCGTGTGGTATCCGGCTGCATAGAATAGACCACCCTCATTTCTTACCGAGGTATCGTAAAAGGCGACTAAGGTAAGTTGACGTCAGGCAGGCGGGCAGTCGTAAAATACGTAGCCAAATCATGTGACAACATGTTGTGCTGACCCCACTTAGAGTGGGATAAGGGCAGGAGAATAATGATGAGTGTAGTTTCAACTGTTAAATTTGAATCGAGAAGGATCATTATTTACCTGGAAGGTGAATACAATAAAACATCTACATAAATGTTTCGCGGCCATCTCGGAAACCAAGGAATTACTTGAAATAAAATGTTTATGTCAAAGCATTCCAAATTCCGACCTGTTATTATTAATTTCGGACCCCGAATCGTCAAATTCTTCTGTATGGACGCAATTAAGGAGATATTCAGTTCGATCATGTGGCGTAAATGTAATTAAGCTGACGTTATACGAACTGTGACCGAACTTCGTGTCACAAACTCCTCACATTGTCACCCTGTGACAAACTCAGCTTGCGAGTGATTAAATTGCTATTCGTTTTGAATCAAAGTTTAGAACTCGAATTTTGGTTTACAGATCTCAACAATTCTGATTTACTAGTAGTACTCATCAAATTAAGTTTTTAATTACCCTCAATAAAATATTCTATTGATATGCCTACGAATCCTTGAGTTTTTTGGGAATACAAAAGTAATAATAAAATTATTATTTTTGCTTTCCATAGGATGAAAATAGGATTTGGTCAAATTAAGATTTTTTATTATGCGTAGATAAAATTTTAATGAGTTTCTTAACATTTGACAAATTACAATGATAATGGTAAAACTAATATGGCGGAAAAATCAATGACAGCGAGGCTTCAAGATAGAAGTGGCGCGCGAGTCGTTTATCCGGTTGATGGCGCTGGCTGTCTATTGCGAACAATTATTTTGCTATAATCCGCGATACAGTAAATAGAAAATATATAATGCAAAATGTATAGTGGACTATCCGCTTTTTCATACCTGAGCATCATTATCCTGCTCTTATCCCACTTTAAGTGGGGTCGGCATGTTACAAATATGTTGTCAAAATATGTCTACGTATTTCACGACCGGCCGCCTGCCTGACGTCAACTTACCTTAGTCACCTTTTACGACACCTCGGTAAGAAAGGAGGGTAGTCTATTCTTTTCTGTCGGATACCAATGGCGCATCCGCCTTTTCATACCCGATACAAAGCAGAATTCTTCGCAAACCTTACGATTTTGTCATTCGGAACCAGCTATAGCTTCATTAATCATATCATTGATGAAAATGCTAGAAAAAGCTTATGCAAGATTAAGTTAATTTGATTTGAAACCCCTGTTATAAGCTGATTGGTCTTATGGATTTGGATTGGATTTGGCCTTAGCATTGGCGAAGTTTGAATGCGAGAAGCGCTAAAAAATGTGACTATGGGATGTGCTTCTACTCTGTAATATGCCCCAACCCATTGGCTGTCCAGATGTTAACTAGATACCGTTGTTCATGGACAAAATGCCGCCGGCATAAGCTTGTGTCTATGTAAATCGGAAAGTGTTTTAGTTAATTGCTTGCATTCAAACCAGTGCGATGTTATCCAACGTAAATGAACACGTTCTTTTGGTCAGCAAGCGACTTAAAGGAGTATGAGTTTTCGTTTTTTCTACTCTTCTTACCTCAGGCATTTGAAGTCTTTGTATTAAGCTGAGACCATTTGATGTTGCTTGATCTAGAATTTTCTTTTTCCGAAAGGAATTAAAAATTAAAACACTTTAATATGAAGCTGTTATAGATTCGCGGTAAGAGCATGCGAATCTTTCGAGAACGACACGGGTTCTATTTCCAGGTAGGCATAAATAAGTTTTAATTAAAACTTATGTATCTAATTCATAATTGCAATTTTTCACCCGATTTTGGTTGAAGGAAAACCTAACCCTTAAAACTTGCATATCTCTAGACAATTCTGGGGATATGTGTAACCCACGAATCTATATTAGAGCAGCGTGGTGAGTTTTAGCTCCATCCCTTCTCTATAAAAATGAAGTAATAATTAGTATAATAGTCACTAATAATCACAATGAAAATTACAATTTCAGATATAATATTTATACGATACTAACATCATTGTTTTGCCTTCCCAGATACCCTCACGTAACACTTAAACTTTATATTATGGCATTAATGTGTTGGCATATATATGTGTGTTTGTTTTAAGATAAGTGTATATATATATATATATATATATATATATACACTAAGATAAGATATAAGATTATAGACCCAACCAAAGCGCAAGTTGTGATTATCTTTAAGTGGGTCTACATCCTAATTGATGTAACCTGTTGAAATAAATTAATTAATTAATTAATTAAATTCAAATTGAATTATTACGAATCTTTTATATGGGAATATACAAAAGTATTGTTTTAAACTTTTTCAGGCAATTTTTCTAATTTTTCTCTCCGTAAAAACCATCCTCGTACTTCCAAGAATATTATAGAAAAAGTATAAACGAAATCGGTTCAGCCACTCTCGAGATCCGCGCTTAGCAACACATTCAGAGATTCACTTTATATTATAGAGATATTGTTCAAAAACTATTAAAGTACAATACAAATAACTGATACAAAGTTCACGTGCAATGTCGATTAAAGAATTTGCACACGCAGATGTAATTAAGCAGATATGCAACGCCGCGCACGTCGCTCAAAAGTAATTAAGCTGACACGACAGGATCCGACCGAACTTCGCGTCGCAAATGTACCACAGTGTCGTTTTTGGCACACTCAGCATGTAACGAGTGAATGATTAATTGGTTGCGCAGTTTGAACTTTACTGTTCCTAGACACAACCAAATAGAAGAAAGATATATTAAATATAAACTTTACTTTAAATATATACTTTGCTATGGTGTAACCCCTGTTACGTGCCGCACAAGCGTGCGGCCTGCTAACCTCCAATCGCGGAGCGGCCCAGAACTCCGTCGTTAGCTTACCTTGATCGGAAACCTCGATGGCCTGGGGTTATTATTGTATGTTTGTGTGGGTGCGTGGCCGTGTGTACTCGCTTGTACGTATGTTGCCAGAACAGTCGGGTCCCCCAGAAGGCGGGAATCAAACCCCAGTCTCCCACTGGTGCATGAATAAGGACACAAGCACTCGGAATACGTCAACCACAGCCGGTCAGTAACCTATCTATCGCCCGACACCGCGCTCAGATAGTTAATCTCGCTTAACCGCTATCGGGTCAATAACGCCCGCGAGCAAATATAATCACTTTAATTAACATGTACATAGTACCAAATATAAAATTCATTGTCACTGTTTGCGAATAAAACTAAATTTATAAGTTTAAAGTTGCACTAGACGCAAATCAGAGAATAGCACTGTCACTCAATGTCACGACCTTTGCTCGGTATCGAGGTCAGCCGAAAGTACTACTTCGTTCGACGTTGTACTTGCCGCCGCCGAGCCAACAAACGTGGATTCAGTAAGATAACGAAACCGTGAATGCCCGTTCGGGTCGACGCAATTAAACGAGCGCGTCCCACTCTCCGCGACCCTGCCTGTGCGCATATATTCTAAACACCCCCATTCAACAAAAAAAGATAAACCAGTTTAGTATTAGTCAAACACAAGTCAATTTCATCAATCGATAACGATTTGAATGTGATATGATATCATAATAGATAATAGCAAAAAAAGCTGTGATAGCCCAGCGGTGAGACCGTGTGACTCTTTAGAGACGAACATTAGTTCAAACCCGGGCAGGCACCAATGAGTTTTTCTATTAAAACTTTTGTGTCTAATCGATATTTGCGTCTCTAGAGAATTCTAGGGATATGTGTAACCTACCAATGCGCTCAATGAGCAGCGTGGTAGATCTTAGCTCCAATCCTTCTCTCCATAAAACGGAGAGAGGAGGCCTATTCCCAGCAGTAGGATGTTAACAGGCCGTTCCTTTACTTATTAATAGATCATTGACAAAAAATAGTATCAATGACATGTATGGAAGTCATAAACACAGAACACACAGAACAGCAGACACACAGAACGCCGAGAACATGAAACTAGATATTTTCTGCTAGTCCATGTTCCTGGCGAACTGTTGTAACATATATTTGTTATAAATAGACGCTTGAGAGTCTAATAATCGTATAAATTAGCGTTTAGAACCAGATCGCCTTTACTTTAAAAAGCTCCGCTAATTAATTGCAATCCCTACTCAAATAAAAGCCCCTAATTTATGCCTAACTCTGTTTCCGGTATACTTAGACAAACCTTGCGAACCTTTTTTCTTCAGCGAAACGCGTATGATGAATTATAACTATGAATTAGACATATAAGTTTTAACATAAAACTCATCAGTGTAACCGGGGTTTGAACCTATGACCCATTGAAAGAGTCGCACGGTCTTACCGGGCTATAACAGCTGAATTGAACAAGGGAAAAACAAATTCCTAGTTGTATATCTAACGTTCATGAAGCGATGTTCGTCTAAAGACTAAATGATGGCCATTTCCGTCTCGCCGGGAATCTTCAAGCATTATTTTGGTTTAATGCACGAAACCTGAGACAAATGAGGGCTGTATTTAAACGAAAATTCTCTTGAATGTGGTGTTAATATATCAAAGCTACTTGCAAATGTTTGGTTTAAAGCTACCACCGAAATAAGTTTTCTGAGTGGCTCAATTACTAATATAACATCAATGAATAATTGGTAATTCCGCAATCCATACAGAAAGGTTTGTGATCTATACTTTTTATAAAACAATGTCCCAAAAAGCTGTCTGTCTGTATGTAATCTATTTTCTCAAAATCTACTGAACGTATTTTTGTACGGTTTTCACCAAAAGATAGTGCAATACTTTCGGATGGTTTGAATAAATATTATGCAAGTTGTGTTGAAGAGATCGCGCAGTTGTTAAAAACTTGCAGGGAGCTTTAGTCGCGTGCGCTGCGTTAACCAGTAGAGATACGCTAAAGTAACGTTCTAGAGTATTGTAGATCTGTAAAATTTCTCCAAAAAAGGCCGCAATAGCATGTCTCTATCTCTTATGGTTAACTCACAATAACTACTTTTATGTTTAAAATTTGAATTCTAGAAAAAAATTGTGACACGCTGATTTCTACGCGGGCAAAGCGTGGCACATCTAGTTGTAATATATATTTAAGAGCTAACATTATAAGACAATGCTGAATACGTCTGTAATGGATAAATACAGCAGTATATGAATTAATATAAGTATAATGGTTAATGTGTATATATTGTATCGTTGGCATATCGAATAAATAAATAAGTAATATACTAGAGAATTGTATATCTATAAAACTACTACAAAAAAGACCGCGATAGCACGTCTGTATCTCTTATGGTTAACTCACAATAACTACTATGTTCAAATTTGAATTCAAGAAAAAATTTATGACGCAAATTTCCAAGCGGGTGAAGCCGCTGGCACAGCAAGTTTTTAAAGAAAAAAAAAGATGGAAATGTACCATTATTTTCTTTAATGTATTTTCATTATTTTTTTTATTTGTTAGGCTCATCAACGCTTTATCATTTTTAATTAACCTTTATTTAAAAAATATATGGGACACACACACGCTCGTCCGACCCCACAGTAAGTAACTTAATGTTACATGTAATGTAAATGTGTTATGGGTGAGAGACAACTAGTCGATATACTACATATATAATTTTAAATACATTGTTTTGTATAAATTCACGCGCGCGATGCTGCGCGACCGGTCGGATCAACGACCTTCATGCATTCGTTCGCCGGCGGTCACGTCCGCCACTTAGTAACGTTTCGGATACTATAAAGACAAGACGCCTACGCTTGTATAGGACTTTATGGTACAACGCACACGTGTAATTATGCCTTTTGGGTGTGATTCTTAGATATTTAGTGACGCGTTTTAACCAGTGAAACGTGTGAGAAGCGCGACCGTCCGCGGTTTTAGTACGCGCTGGGGTTACTGTTCCCCCATATAGGGACGATTCAATAACGTGTGGCCTTACGAAGGTTGTGTGCACACCGGGTGTTATTTGTGTTATTTAACCGCGTTGGTGAAGCGTATACTCCGGGAGAAACAGACATTACGTGTCCGTGGAAGATTGCTGAGGCGAGCCAACGGGTTCGGAAATCGGCCAAGTACATACAAGCGCACACACACACGTACACATATACACGCAGTTATTCATGAGGCCGGACCGCATAAAGCTGACGGCCGCATAAGGTAGGTTGAGACGCCGAGACGGCGGGCCCAGGTCTCGGAGGTTGTTTCATCCGCCCGCACGTTTGTGCGGAACAAATTACTTACTTAAATACAAATATACACCCAGGCTCGAAGAACCAACAAATTGTTTATAGACAATGTTGGCCATTGGTGGGAATCGAACCCGCCACCCGCGGAACTGAAGGCAGTGGGTCACTACTCACTGCGCCAACGAGCCAGTCCTATAGATCATAGAATATAGCTGCTTTCAAGTTGCTTAGTAGAGTAGTTTTTGCTGGAATATTTGCAAAAATAAGTTGAGTATTTAAAAACACTCGTAAATCTCTACGCGTTTTTAACACATATTGTTCAGAGTATCTTTATTTACCAATTTGATCACGCGTCCGACATTATGATCATTAGTTTTTTCGAAATCATTGTCAACACAGTTATGTTAACATTGTGTTGAATATGCGACATAATAAATTGATTTCCTTTTGAAATATGAAATACTGAGTAAAATAAAAGTTGAATAAGTCACCGCCTGAAAATTGTAATCATATATGCTCCAATAAATTTCAAAAACGTTCTCCACAAAGACCATTTTGTACTTGCTAATGGAAATATTAAACAAACAGCACAAAAGTTTACGATACTGCACAATATTCGTACAAAAGTTTTCATTGTAAAACTGCATTAATTGTTTCCACAGAAAATTGTTGGGGATTTCAAAAAAAAAATTCTTGGGTATTGTATTTAAACATAAACAAGTTTTAAAAAATATACGAATATATCTGTTGGTGAAATTTAAAGCACCTTAAGTCAAATTTATAAATTACTAGTTTTTAAATATTACTTCGTATGCGTGGACTGCAGATTTATTATGTTGACTAAACCGTAATACTTATATTAATTATGGTTAAAGTGGGTTAACCTTAAAAGGTAAACATATTTTGTCGCGGACTTTTATTTAGAACTTTTAGAGGAGAATAATTTTGTAGTACATGATTTTTGATAACTTTCACCGTTTACTTAACGCACGCAAGGAAAGCTTTAAATTTTGCGGTTTTCACAATATTTTTTATTGCTGCTTCTCTCCCATTCATCTTAAAGTGATGTTATATAGTCTATAGCCTTCCACGATAAATGGAATATCTTACACTCAAAGAATTTTTCAAATCGGTCCAGTAGTTCCTTAGATTAGCGACAAATAAACAAACTCTTCAGCTTTATATATTAGTGAGTATAGATATAGATATAGATTCAGTAGAGCTTTATTCAGTAGTGTTTACTTTATTACGCTGAAGGACTTAATGTCATTTATAATTTTACATCCATTTGCTATGTAGTGTTAAATTGTGAAATTTCTTCCAAGAATGTTGGATGTTAAAAAATAACTCTAAAAAACCCATGTTTCACCAGAAAACTTTAAAAAATCTTGCTAGATCGGCAATACTTATGAGGAATATGTATTTGTTGAGCCCAGAATTCAGCTTTCCTTACAAATCTTGTAGTGAACTTCTGCGATACTAATAAATGCCCGACATATCTTAGCTGTGGTGATACAATATATTATTACTAATACGTCATCTGTATATGTATATGATATACCCTTCATTTCAATGACTGCTAACTAAATATCTTGTCTACAGATTTTTGAGTCGTAAAACTACGAGTATTAATTAATTTGCAATATATAATCAACAAAGAAGCAACCGACATAAGGTTGCGGTTCCTGCTTTGCGCTTTGCAAAAGTACATAAGTGGTTTGTGGGTTTGGGTATAAGATTCTATAATAAAATTCCGCAATCTCCTTTAACTTTACCATTACAGCAGTTTAAAAACACTATTAAAAAAGGCTAATACAGAAAGCCTACTATACTATTGAGGATTACTTAGACGATAAAAATGCGAGGATATAGCTACTCTTCGACCCTGTGCAAGACATTAATAACTATATGTAACTAGAATTATTCCTTGAAAAGAGCAATCGCCGAGTTTCTTGCTGGTTCTTCTCAGTAGGAACAGCTTTTCGATCCAGCAGTAGATGTTGATAATTCAAAAGCACTTGTTTACAAGTTTACTTGAATAAAGAATATTTTGAATTTGAATTTGAATATAATATAATTCCGAAATCTACTATAACCTTAACAGTACAGCAGTTTAAAAATACTATTTAAAAAAAGGCTAATACAGAAAGCCTACTATACTGTTGAGGATTACTTAGACGATAAGAATGCGTCGACTCTGTACAAGAAATTAATAACTATATGTAACAAGTAATAACAATTATTCTTAGAAAAGAGCAATCGCCGAGTTTCTTGCTAGTTCTTCTCGGTAGGAACAGCTTTCGGAACTAGTAGTAGATGTTGACGATTCAAAAGCTCTTGTTTACAAGTTAAATAAAAAATATTTTGAATTAAATTGAAGTATCATTTTGTTAAAGAAAGTGGTTTCAATTTTCGAAATGACTGAATTCACTTCATCGATGCCTTTGTGAAATATTTTTCTCATTCCAACAACATTTCTAATCGATTTCTATTTGTTCTTTCATTACAGATCTTTATGTGACTTTGGTCTTGCTCAGTCTATTTATTAAATGACTCGGAGAGCAATATTACTCTGAACTGTACAAAGGACAGGGAAAATCGAAAAATTTTCCGCTAATAAAAATAGAAAGGGACTACTATAGAAAACGATGAAGCGAATTTCTTGCAATGATTTCTGTCTATTGTGTTTCTATAACGCTTTTTTGTATCTTCTATTTGAAGTTGATGATTTTGAAAATGGTCTAATAATAGAGTGAAGATAAGATTGTTGCATATATAAAAATTAATGTTTGTCTGTATATCACTTATTAACTCCGAAATGGCCGAGCCGATTTTAATTTGAATAATCAGATAATCTTTAACATGACCGAGCGGATGTTTCAGTATAGTTTCGTGGCGATAAGTGCAATTTTATTAATTGTTCAGTTTTGTTTTGACGCGAATTCGAAACCAGGCTAGCCCCAGCAACACGTGCCTAGACAGCTAGTAGTTTATAAAAATAAATGACACCAGAAATTTTTAGAAAAAACTTTTTTTATTTTTTTTCCGTAGATACCAAAAGTATCCTACAAACGTTGCTTTCATTTTTAAATAATTATGATAAAAGTAGATGTTTTTATATACTTAAAATGTTTTTAGACTTTAGTGTAGTTTATAATCCAGCTTGTTTTAATGTGTATTTACTGTTTTTTTTTTCATTAAAATCTTCACGTTTTTTGCACGCTGAGGTTTAGGATTTATATGTATTTATTTAATTAACCTGACTTAATTTTTAAGATTGTGATGTGAAGTGATGAATATTATTTGATCAAACGAGTGTTAAATATGAATATGAATGTGGCTAGAGGGAGGCCTAAAAAGAGATGGTTGGATTGTGTGAAGTATGCATATAAAAGGGCTAGCGCCAGAGTTGACGAATGATAGGAAAGAATGGAAGAGAAAATATGCTGTGCCTACCCCACTTAGAGATATGGGTAGTAGAAAGAAGATCTAATTTTTTTCGACTGTAACCTGTTATCTCCCTATATAATTAAATACAATAATGTCTTATTTTTCTCACTTATTTGTTGTGTATAGCTGACCTATTTAACTGTACGATTTTCTGTACCGAGTTCTCATCGATAACAGG
This sequence comes from Morpho deidamia, assembly GCA_947086505.1. Taxonomy (NCBI): domain Eukaryota; kingdom Metazoa; phylum Arthropoda; class Insecta; order Lepidoptera; family Nymphalidae; genus Morpho; species Morpho deidamia. The sequence continues at coordinate 18,857,998 of CAMTZC010000024.1, forward strand.
CTATAACATGTGAGATTGATATGAATCATGATATTCGTCTTAACCATTCCTATGAATGCAACTATTTGCATATATCGGGTATTGAAAAACGGATAGTCCTCTATACATTTAGCATTATACTCGTATATATTTTCTATTAACTTTATCGCGGGTTATAGCAAAATAATTTTATTATTACTTTTGAAATCGATTTACCATCGCTCCCACTGAGTAGTGCTTTTGTTAATAATTTCCATTTACGTGCTCAGTACCTTCAAACAGGGCTCAAAGGGTTAAAATGAATACCCTTTATGAAATATTGATGAAGCTAAATCTCTTACCTGATTCAACGTGATTACAAATAATGAGGGTAACAAGAAATTAATATTATATGCCAGCCAAAACTATGATTTGCTTTGTTCAAACAGTGGTCGCTTTCATAATGTTAGACAGATTTGTAAAATGTGTATATTAGTATTCATAATGTTAGACAGATTTGTAAAATGTGTGTATAATATGTAAAATGAACTATCCGTTTTCTGCCTGTTATATGCAGGATTCCACCACCGCAAACCTAACTTCACCACCGCAAACACAATACACAAGCATAACACACGTTCACTATCACAAACTCAACAATCGTTTCAGCCCGCAATTGAAGCATCATTTGGAGATTGACTAATCGCAAAACCGTCCTGGAGCAACAGGAGATATGCCCAGTTGTGGGATAGAACCTACTAGTACATGCTAGAAAACAAAATATACGATCTATTGATAGACGTTGATGACGTCATAATAATGTTACACTACGTCACCGGCTTAAACAGCTGAAACGAGCCCAGAGGGTCTCGGATCGTAACATCTTCACTTTCTCACTATAAAACTTATATTGATTCACTATTGGCTTTCAGCTTGATTTCACTAAACGACTCAAAAATACACTTCAACTAGAAATCACGTTAACGACGACTCTCGACAGACTCTCGACAAAATCTCCCTAATTACATCAAGTTTCACTATTTAAGGCAATCCCCACTCACATGAAAAGTCCCTTCCCTCGCTATCGATCACTCAAGGACCCCGCATCCGGTATTAACAACAACGCAGGCTGTCATTTGACTATTTCCTATTTCAACATTTTTAGTGTCTGTTACACAATTATTACACATATCATCATGCTGATGTACATTATTCTAATCTAAGCGGCGTCGGCACAATATGTCTTGACCAAGTTGTTACACGTTCTGGCTAGTTATTTTACGACTGTCCGTCTGACTGACGTAAACTTACCTTAGGCGCCTTTACGACACCTCGGTAAGAAATGCAGGTGGCCTATTCAACTCAGCCGGATACCAAACGGCAAATCTACTTACCTTAATCGCCTCTGACGACTTTGGTTAGTTATTTTACGACCGGCCGTCTGCCTGACGTAAAATTACCTTAGTCGTAATTTACGAACCCCTCGGTAAGAAAGAGGGTGGTCTATTCTACAAAGCCCGATACCAAACGGCGGGTCAACTTACCTTAGTCGCCTTTTGGCTAGTTATTTTCGCTGACAGACCCGTTGGCATAGTGGGTAGTGACCCTGCCTTCAGCTCCACGGGTCACGGGTTCGATTCCCGCCGGTAGCCAACATTTTCTATAAACAATTTGTTGGTTCTTCGATCCTGGGTGTATATTTGTTTTTAAGTATGTATTTAAATTTAATATGTAGTATATCTACCAGTTGTCGGTCACCCATAACTCAAGTATTAAGTTACTTACCTTGGGGACAGATAACCGTGTGTGTAAGTGTCCCATATATTTACATTTTATTTATTTATTTGACGACTTGCCGTCTGTTTGACTAAAACTTACCTTAGTCGCCTTTTACGATATCTCGGTAAGAAATGAGGGTGGTCTATTTTAATCGGCCGGATACCACATGGCGGTAAACAGTCATTACACACATGACCAATAAATAACGTTATTTTTCTTGTTATCACAGTTTTATATTGCAAAACGTGTCACGTACCCGCAGAGCGAAAACGTAAATTGAACGGAATAAACTGTAAATCCGTCACGTAAAAGGCTTACGTTCCTATATCTTGATTAGAGTGGGCAAAGGAAGTTTTTTTGCGGTAAAAATATACAGGAACATAATCTTGAGTTAGGAAACCAGCAAGGATTGTTGGACTTGGATTTTAAAATTATTTCAGCTTCATATTCGATTGCAGTCAATTTTATATATAGGTTGTGATAGCCCAACCGCGTTGCCCTACGCTAGTAGAGCTCTTGTGCTCTACTCTCTGCATTTTACAACCTCAACGATGCTTCGCGCCCGGTGAAGCTGACAATGTTCGGGACTAACAGCTCCTTCAAATCGAAAATAAATATAAAAAAGATAGCCCAGCAGTAATAGCGTGCTACTCTATCGAGTGGGTCACGAGATTTAAACACGAGAAGACACCAATAACTTTTTCTAAAAAACTTATGTGTCTAATTGATAATAGCAATTTGTCAGACGATCAGGGGTTCAAAACCCGGGCATGCACCATGACTTTTTCTATTGAAACTTTTGTCCAATAGATAATTGCACTTTATCACACGCCGTTTGGTGAAGAAAAAAATTGTGAGGAAACCTGTATATCTGGAGATAATTCTGGGGATATGTATAACTTACCAATCTGTATGAGAGCAGCTTAATAGGTGTTAGCTCCAATCTATCTCTCCAGAAACAACTACCAATAGTATAGAGTGAAAATGTTTAAAAGATTGACCGCCTTGTTTCGTGCTGGTTCTGCTCGGTAAGAGCAACATTCCGAACCAGTTGTAGCTTCATTACATCTAATTTTTCTTTGAAGATTCTTTTGATTTGACTTATAGATTCTCTAATACAAAAGAAATCATAATATTATTTTGCTATAATCCATGATTAGAAAAAAAAATGGCAAATATGCCTTATTCGTTTTCATACTTTATACGTACATGATTCGTTGATTTATGTGACCGGACGTGTATTAAATATGAATTCGGATGGATATATTAATAAAAAGAGTCCGCTGTGTGGTATCCGGCTGAGTAGAGTAGACCACCCTCATTTCTTACCGAGGTGTCGTAAAAGGCGACTAAGGTAAGTTGACGTCAGCCAGGCGGCCGGTAGTGAAAATAGCCGTAGCCAAATCATTTGACAACATGTTTGTAACATTTGTGCCGACCCCATTTAGAGTGGGATAAGGGCAGGAGAGAAAAAAATAATAGAAAGAGTCTGAAAAATTTATAGAGGGATTGTTTTTATGACAAAAATTTAGATCCAGAGTTGACAAATTACGAGCATGAGACTCACGCTTTGCTGACCACACTTAGGGTGGGAAAAGTGCAGGAGAATGATGGCTTCATCAAACACATGTAGTATAAACCAACATCGCCAAACTCAATCATACTACACTAGCTCTACCACAATCTCAACAATAGTTTCAACCTGTAACCGAAACATCATCAGGGGATAGACTGCACTACAAAATTCACAAGCCTTACTAAAAAAACACGCCTAATTCTATAAATTATCAGATAAACATTTATCAGAATATCGTAACATTATACAGTCTCGGTAACATTATCCGGCGCTGACAAGAAATAATTAATTTATACGCCAGCTTAGTTTCGGGGGACGTAATATTTCTTCCAAGACGACGTGTTAATTCGGCCGTTAACGGGATATATAGTTTGCTGTACAAAAGCTTTGACTTTGGAATTGCAACCGAGATATGAAGGAACCATCAAATATTGCCTTTGGTATTTTTGAGTTTTAAGTTGGTAAGTTGACCTGTCGTGTGTTATCCGGCTTAGTGGAATAGACCACCCTCATTTGTTATTGAGGTGTCGTAAATGGCGACTAAGGTAAGTTGACCCGCCGTGGTATCCGGCTGAGTAGAATAGACCAATCTCAATTCTTGCCGGGGTGTCGTAAGAGACGACTAAGGTAAGTTAACGCCAGGCAGGTGGTAAAACTCGTAGCCAAATACAAATAATAACATGTTTTCCCCACTTAGGGTGGGATAAGAGCAGGTGAATGATGGTGATTTTTAGCTTAAAATATCGTGAGTAGTATTCATAGTTTACATATAGAACTCGCTATACTCACGTCATATTCTATCGAGTTAATCCGACTAGTTTTAAGCCCATCTGAGTCAGTTATTCATAAACTCTTTACACTAGGAAATCTGAGATTAAATGGGATAACTCCTAAAATATTTATCAAATTATGAGGCACATAGTTAGCCAATGAGCATAAGGGTCCTAAGGTAGTAAGAAGTTAGGAACCTAATGCAACTCTGCAGCAAAAAAAACACACAAATTAACCGTCGATTTTCTAAATATATTATTCATTATTAGTTAGTTATATTTTCCGATCTATATCTTGTGCAAGGTCGAATAGTAGCTACATTTGGCTAATTAAGCAAAACTCATTTTTATCATTTATTTCATATAGTAGACTTTCTATATCAACCTCCTTTTGATAATTATTTTAAAACCACAAACAATTTACGTACGTTCGTAAGGTGCAATTTTTTTTTTTTTTTCGAACTGACTGTATGCTGTTAGCCCTAATGGCTTTTACAGCGTCACCGGGCGGGACGGGCGAGCGCAGAAGCATCGCCGAGGTTGCGAAATGCAGGGAGTAGAGCCCAGAAGCTCTACTTAAGTCGGGGAACGTCGTCCTAAGGGTGCCTCCTGTGAGGCCGGACCACGGCTTAGGGCGACGTGTAGTGGAGGGTTGATGGTGTGACTTAGATTAGTCATTGCGGCGTCGGAAGGGTGGCGAGAAGCCACAACCGACCGACGTCAGAAAACTGGGACCTCGTCTTCGCCGGCGAAGACGCTGTGTGTGTGTATTACGTGTATCTGTGTTGGCGATCGTTATTTGATCGTCGGGGTCATACAAGACGCTTTTTGGACGCCTATATTTTCGATGGTCGGACCTAACTGGGATGTAGGTAGCAGCAACTGAAATAAGGGGGTTCGAGTGTACCTCAGATTTCTCGAAGTAAGATTTCGAAAAACGTTTAAAGAGGTGAGTAATGGTAGGGAGATCGAGGTCTCTATGGAGGTCAACGTTCCGCATGAACCACGGACACCCAGTGGCTGTCCGCATAAATCGGTTCTGAAGTCTTTGGAGCCTGAGCAATCTGACCTTTGAAACGTGCGCGAACGCAACGCTCGCATAGGACATTATTGGTCTTATGCAAGTTTTGTAGAGTGTCACTTTGTTGCGGAGCGACATCTTACTTTTCTTGCATAACATCGGATAAAGTCGTCCCATGACATACGCAGCCTTATTGCAGACTATGTGTATGTGCTCGTGGAAGGTCATGGAAGGTTGAAAGGTTACACCTAGGTACTTGACTTTCTGTTGCCAGTGAATCGGTGTATTGTAAAGGGATATTTCCGTAGGTGTGTCTATGTGAGATCGAAAGCGATTACCGATAAAGTGCATGGCTGCACTTTTATCCGGGTTTATTTCGATTCTCAAGGTGCAAAGCGGGAGCTGTAAGTTTATGTCGGTTTCTACTTTGTCTATTATATACATAGTCAATTATTGTAGGTAGCAATTGAATTCAAGACTTATTGAATATAAGTATAAAACTCATTGAAACCCATATAATATTAACTGAATTCAAAAATATAAAATAAATTCTTATAAAAGATATTTTGAATTTTAAATAATGAGAATTTTTATTCAATCTGGAATCAAAGACTTTATATACACAAAAGATAACAGATCCTTTTTTATTGCTTGTTATCAATTCTGGTAGGGCAGTAACTTTTTCGAGCGTGAATCATAAAAAAAACTTGTTTAGAATTTTACCCATAAAACTTTTAGTACGTTTCTTTTGGGATCCCGACGCGTATCGATAGAATGTTTTCATTTATTATTGCAACAGAAGTTTCTAAGTATAGGCTATCGGGAGCATAAGTTTGAAAGTGAAGAAGAGTGGCACAAGCATGAGGATGTTCTACTTAAGATCATGAACAAACGGGAGCAAAGGGAAAAGGAAGAGGGAAAAAAAGGGAAGGACTCTTAAGAAATTATCAGCACGAAGTAATGCATAAGCGGTTCCGTGCTGATTGGCAGAGAATGAGGAGGTTGTTTAGTCCGTGCGAGTCGGACACTCCCAACCACTACGCGCTAGTAGGCGTCCGTCAGGGATTTTACCTCCACGCGACAGCAAAAAAGCTTATCGGGAGCAATTTTGAAGCACTCCAAGGGCGATAGAAATTTTCTATGCTTGGAGAAAATCAGTAATAATAGTGCTGCATACATCTTGTACCTACATTGTATACATCCCACATCCCACAGAGTCTAAAACTAAAGTATTCAACCAGTATGTCCTATCTGTCATGACTTACGGTGCCGCGACATGGACAGTAACAGTTAAGGCGGTCCATAAGCTTAAAGTCGTTCAGCGGACTATAGAAAGAGCTATGCTCGGGGTTTCTCTGAGGGATCGTATTCGTAACGAAGTATTCCGTCAGAAAACTACGGTCAACCGATATAGCCCAGCGCATAAGCAAGCTGAAGTGGCAATGGGCTGGCCATATCTGTCGCAGAACCGATAACGTAGGGGTAGACGTGTTCTGGAGTGGACGTAGTGTAGGACACCCTGAGACTCGATGAAGTGACGACATACGTAGGACAGCGGGCAAGGGATGCAAACATAAAGCCCAGGATTGGAGTAAGTGGCAAGTAATTGGAAAAGCCTATTTTCAGCAGTGGACTGAAATAGGCTGATGATGATGACATCCCGTACCATATGTACTGCTGGGCGTACAGTAACGACCCATAACTATCCTACTGCTGGGTGTAGGCCTCCTCTCTCTGTCTCTGGAGAGTTGAAGATAAGATCTATTACGCTGCTCCAATGCGGATTGAAGCTGTGATAGCCTAGCGGTGAGACCGTGCGACTCTCTAGAGACGACATTGGTTCAAACCCCGGGCAGGCACCAATGAGTTTTCTATTAAAACTTATGTGTCTAATTGATAATTGCAATTTATCACACGCTTTTCGGTGAAGAAAAACATCGTGAGGAAACCTGCATATGTCTAGAGAATTCTAGGGATATGTGTAACCTACCAATCCGCATTGGAGCAGCGTGGTAGGTCTTAGCTCCAATCCTTGTCTCCAATAACGGAGAGAGGAGGCCTTAGCCCAGCAGTGGGCATAGTAACAGGCTGTTACTTTAATGCGGATTGATATGTTACACATATCCCCAGAGTTCTTTAGAGATATGCAGGTTACCTCGCGATGTTTTCCTTCACCGAAAAGCGTGTTATAAATTACAATTATCGATTAGACACAGTTGTAATAGAAAAACTCATTAGTGCCTGCTTGAAGCCGTATCAATCTTGTAAAAGTCGCGGTCTTACCGCTGGTTTATCCGAGAGTTTATCATAGCTATTATTAAAGTAATGAGGATGGTCTATGCTACTTATTCGGATATCACACGATATAGGTCAACTTATCTTAGTAGCCTTTTACGACACCTCCGTAAAAAATTAGTGTGGTCTATTCTACTCAGCCGGATACCACACGATAGGTCAACTTACCTTAGTTGCCTTTTACGACATCTCCGTAAGAAATGAGTGTGATCTATTTTTCACAGCCGGATACCACATGGTGGAATTAAAACATTCCACTATTTGATTAAAATTATATCTGGAATTAAATGAGCACAAGTAAAGTTTCATCACGTAAGCTCGGTGTGAAAACTACTGCGGTCTAAGAGACCGGGTAGTAAAATAAAGAGAAATAATGTGCGAAATATTTCAGCAAAACTGAAATGCATCGTCGACTGGTGTACATGTAACGTGGCTTAGCTTTTACCGGTAAATAGAGTTTGGGTGTACAATACGAAGGAAAATAAGGATAAATATTTTTAGTTGTTACTCTGTAAATGTTGGTGGTTCACAAAGTGCAATGTATTTCATTTGTGAATTGTTATATAATAATATAAGTCAATATATAGGACAGTTACTTGTTACTGTACTGAATAATTGTTTTTTATACTGGATGAAAATATTAATAATAAATATATGGGACACTCACACACACGGTAGTCCATCTCCAAAGTAAGTAACCTAAGACTTGTGTTTTAGGTGACAGATAACTGGTAAATATACTACATATATAATTTTAAATACATATTTAAATACATTTATACACCCAGGCTCGAAGAACTAACAAATTGTTATAGAAAATGTTGGCGCTCGGCGGGAATCGAACGCGCGACCCGCGGAGCTGAAAGCAGGGTCACTACCCACTGCGCCAACGGGTCAGTCCAAAAAATAAAAAGTACATCTTTAAACATTACATTCATTTTCTGCAATCGCGTATTATAGCAGAATACTTTAAGTCATTATTTAATGAAAATGAAAAAAAGGCATCACAAGAAAGAAAAAAGGAACATATTAGTAGTTACATTACAGATTGAATAAAATAGATATAAAATTAAAAAAAAAATAGAATACCTATATATAAATATACACATCACGATTCCATAGTAGGTTTGTTAAGGCTCCCATAAGTTTTTCGCGACCCGCGTCAAATCTGTCATCCTCAGGGCGTGTGACATGCAAAAGAGATTTTTATCTCAGCATTCACAAAGGGGCCGAATTATCCCGCCTTTGTTTTTGTGACCTCAGAAAAATTAGAGAAATTTTCGAGTATTAAAGAGAATTCCAATTAGGGAAATATACGGAAAAACGGAAATTACACCCAGTTTGGGCAGAAGTTCCATGTTAGTTCTAACTAAATAAATAAATAAATAAATAACAGTGTTACACACGGGGAGACAACATGTATTAACCATGCTGTTACATGATTTGGGTAGGTATTTTACGACTAGCCGCCTTTCTGATTGCAACCTGCAAACTTTCTGACATCTCCGTAAGAAATGAGTGTGGTCTATTCTACTCAGCCGGATACCACACGATAGGTCAACTTACCTAAGTCACCTTTTACGACACCTTCGTAAAAAATGAGTGTGGTCTATTCTACTCAGCCGGATACCACACGGCGGGTCAACTTACCTAAGTCGCCTTTTACGACAACTCGGTAAGAAATGAGAGTGGTCTATTCTACTCAGCTGGATACCATACGGCATAAATGTACAGATTTGACATCTCAACGACTTTATTACATGTATAGGTTTACTTTATTGCGGATTATACCAAAGGAATTTTATAACTGCTTTTTAATTAAATACACTAATTTCCACGCGACGAACCCTCAAGCACAGGTAGTAGTAAAATAACTCAATGACACTACGCATTATTTTACAAAATTTGACATGGGCTCAGTGCAGCTTGTCAAGTCACGTTTATGATTATACGTGTTAGGTTAAAGCCTCCAACTTGGAAATTTGTTTTCGCATTAGTAAATATTAATGTATGTAAGGTGACTAGCGGAAATGTCACGTTTTCCTTCTAATATAGTCACAATGTGCCCTTATTCGAGTGTAGAAGTATGAAAATTGAGAATTTTCTTGGCTGAAATCCGAAATATTCCATAAGTCCTCGCAAACCGACATGACAAGTTTGGAAGGATATTGTCTATGATTTATGAAGATGTTATTGAAAAATAATAAATACTTTTTTAATTGTTAACTTTCCTTAGTCACCTTTTACGACACCTTGGTAAGAAATGAGAGTGGTCTATTCTACTCAGCCGGATACCATGCGGCGAGTCAACTTATCTTAGTCACATTTTATGACACCTTCGTAAGAAATGTTGGTGGTCTATTGTACTCAGCCGGATATTAGACGAAGGTATAGCAGAGCAAATCATAGACAAGTAAATAGATAAAAAGCAAAACCATTTAAATTCATTTACCTCGTTATTACTCTCGTCCGCATAAAATTAATTACAGGAACGTGCTCAACAGGTAATAAAAACTGGTTGCGTTCAGGAATTTTAACAAGACATCGTTATAATTTTTGTTGGACGTGTTTTTTTTGTAATAATAAATGAAATACCTTTTCAAATTTTATCATTCAAAGTAACCTGTACTTGGGAGTATATTTAATATGTAACGCAAATGAATGTGTGCTGTGCTGTTTTGGTAGGGGGGTAGTGCATGAGTTTTTAAGAATTCTTCATGTATCATGTATACCAGGATTTGAAAATGCTTTTTAATGCCTGGATTTGAAAATCCGTTCAGCTTCATACAGCGGTTTAATAATGTAAAATTGAAAATGTTGAAAAGATCGACCGCCGAGTTTCTTGCTGGTTCTTCTGGGTAAGAGCAACATTCTGAACCAGTTGTAGCTTCATCAATCATATTGATCCTTGACTATTCCAAAGTGCTCGAAAGAGCGTACTTCAATAAAAAATATTTTGATTTGATTTGATATGAGAACGGATCTACTTTACATTTAGCATTACATATATTTTCTGTTATCGCGGATATTAGCCAAATCATATACGATATTAAATTAGTTTTAAGTTTCTATAAATTCTTGTTTTTGTATAGTAGTTTATTTAGTTTAGTAAATTGTGAATAATTATAGAAACTACAGTTATAATAATTTTAATAAATGATACTCGTTACCGATATCTCGGAGTAATCAAAATTTTGTTACTATTTTTAACAATTAAAAACTTAAAAAATATGAATTTCATCTTTGAAACAATTATGATCTAAGAAGAGAAACGTGGATTTTATTGTGAAAAAGGTCATAGCACGCAAGAATCATTTGTCATCTCTAGTATTCTTAACGTGGAAACAGGGTTGAAAACGCGTCCCAGATTTGTTCTGGAGTGAGCGAGTTCCTTCAAAGAACATTCTTTGATCTTTTTACAAAGACAGGGCAAATTCTAATGCAAAGCAAATATATCACTCAAGGTAAATTTATGTGTGAACAAGTCAAGTTAAAAAGCTATATAAAGAGCTAAAAGTAACCTAATCTAGTTTAATTTTGGCTTTTTTTTTCTAATCGCATCTTTTTTATGTTCTAAAGAAAATACCAGCAGGCCTACCATAAACTGTTATTGCGACTCAATTGAAGACGTAAACTAAATTGTTTTGCTTTTCCTACAATGACGTCTAAAGACGCGCACTTTAAGTCGTTGCCTAATGACCGTTCGGAATGCTTCTAAATTCAGAACTACTTTGCTATATTCGGCACGGGTTGAGCGAATGCATGTAAAGCTAATGTGTATGAAGCAGGCAAAATTTACGCACCTTACACATGCAGGACAAGTCACCACACGCACCCCAAGGCGCCTCCACCAGCAACAAAAGCACACAAGCAGCACACACAACCACCACCACAATCTCGACGATCGTTTCGCTCCGAAACCGAAGCATCATCAGGAGGATAGACTCTACGACAAAATCGCAATGCGCCGCGCCATCCATACCAGTAGTCTTAAATAATTAAACCCCCAACACTACCTTCTTCTCCGAACACATGTAGCAAAACGTATTGCTGGTAACTTAGGTTCTATTTATTAAATGGGTCACTATAAAAAAGCATTACAGTAACGTTCTCTAAGACGGTAGGAAAAACAGTTCCCTCTCAGAAGGAGTTTCTCATCTATATAGTGTATTTATTATCTATGGAGCCAAGAAACGCTCAAATTTCATATTGACGGCGACAATGTTGTTAAAACACAATACAGAGGCCCACAACATGCAACACAAAAATAGTTGTTCTGTACCAATACACATAATGGGAAACTTTTAACTTTAGTATAACACAAAATATAATGCAAGTTAATGGAATGTTCATCATTATCCTCCTGACTCTATTCCACTCTACGTGGGGTCGGCACAATATGTTACAAACATGTTGTCACATGATTTGGCTACGTATTTAACGACCAACTAGCTGTGACAGCCTAGCGGTGAGACCGTGCGACTCTCTAGAGACGACATTGGTAGCCTACCAATCCGCATTAGAACAGCGTGGTAGGTCTTAGCTCCAATCCTTCTCTCCAATAACGGAGAGAAGAGGCCTAAGCCCAGCAGTGGGCATAGTAACAGGCTGTTACTTTTTTACTTTTATTAACGACCGGCCTGATGTCAATTTACCTGATGGTCATTAAAAAGATTAAATTCGAAGTAAACTTCGGATTTAATATTTAATGAAGGATCGAAGGCTCTATCAAACGGCCACAATGTCGTTAAATGTTAACTTTGTTATCGCTTATCGTACTTTAAGCTTGTAATTTTTAATTTTATGATATCACGTTTAAAGACAACATAAAATTCTTTCTTATAAAAGCCAAGAAAGTCTTGAAATCTCTGGCATTTTGTTAAGGATTCATAGTCTATATAAGTAAGCTGTGGTAGCCCAGCGATGAGACTGTGTCACTACCTAAAGACGATCATGGGTTCAAACCCCGGGCAGGCATCAATGAGTATTTCTATTAAAATTTATGTGTCTAATTGATAATTGCAATTTATCAAACGCTTTTCGGTAAAGGAAAACATCGTGAGGAAATCTGCATATCTCTAGAGAATTCTAGTAATATACGTAACCTACCGATCAGCATTGGAGCAGCGTGGTAAGTCTTAGCTCCTATCCTTATGTCCAAAATACGAAGAGAGGAGGTCTATGCCCAGCTGTGGGAAAGTAAGAGCCCTTTTCTTTACTTACTTTTTCATAGTCTATGAGTACACGAATTTTTGCCATTTAATTCAGTATAGTAAGCTTCCTCTAACAACTTCCTTTCGATAGATATTTTAAGCATAAAAATTAAAGTTAAAGTTTAAAAAATTATATTCTGAAAACCTCTAAGTTTCTTGCTGGTTCTTCTCGATAGGAGCAGCTTTCTAAACCAGCAGCAGAGTTCACGATTCAAAGAACTTGTTTATAAGTTTATTCCAGATGGGCATATTTGTATAATACTAATGTGTAAGTAGTTTAAGATAGAAATAACTTGTACATCTTTGTTGTAAATAATAAATATATATACTTGAAGTATCCTAAATGCAGTGTACTAAACGGATTTTTGTCCGGTTTTTACTAAAAAATAGTGCGATATATCCGAAATGTTAAGGTTAATAATAATACATTGCGGTTTTATGTAAATTAACTTGATAAGGCCGCGCGGTTGAAAAATAACTCGCCTGCGCCGCGTAAACCAGTAAACATACACTTAATTAATGTACTAGAGAATTGTAGATCGACAAAAATACAACAAAAAAGTCCGCGAGAGCACGTCTCTATTACTTATGGTTAACTCACAATAACTAACTACTTTAAAATGTCTATTCGGGAACAATTTTGATTTTATTTTTCTGTTTCCCGAAAATTCGGGAATTTCCGCGCGGGCAAAGCCTCTGGCACATCTAGTTTATAATATAAGTATGGATACCCAATATAAAAAGTAATCAAGAAAGATGTTAGTTAGAACATTGTTTAACGACCACAAGTTAAGCAATAAACTTTAGTAAAGAGCCATCCAATATCGTTAAGTCAACTTTGCTACTTATCTCTTAATAAGCGATGAAGCCTTCTCTGAAGGATCACCAATGATTATTAAAGTTGGAAGTTTTAACATTTTTTTTTATATAATAATTTTAACTATTCAAATATCAGATAAAAGCTGTAATATCCCAGCGGTGAACGTGTAACTTTTTCGAGGACATCGCGGGTTTAAAGTCACGCAGTGTGAAAACTAGTGTCTAATTGATAATTGCAATTTATCATACGCTTTTCCTTGAAGGAAAACATCGTGAGGAAACCTGCTTATATCTTGAGAATTCTGGGGATATGTGTAACCTACCAACTCGCATTGGAGCAGCGTGGTAGATCTTAGCTCCAACCCTTCTCTCCAAGACAGGGTTTGAGAGCAGGATATATCACATCATCATTCTCTTGCCATCATTTCACTCTAAGTAGGGTCGGCACAACATGTTTTAACATGTTGGAGGATTTGGCTATTATTTATTTTTTATTATTTGACGACCAGCCTGACATCAACTTATCTTAGTCCCCTTCTATGACACCTGGGTAAGAAATGAAGGTGGTCAATTCTACTCAGCTGGATACCACACGACGGGTCAAATTACCTTAGTCATATTTTAACGACACTTCGGTAAGAATTGAGGGTGGTCATTCTATTCAGACTGATACCACACGGCTGTGAGCAAGTTAGTTTACATAATATATAATTGTGGGCATTTTAACATATAAGTTGAATACCCGTGACATTCACGGGTACAGCGTGTATAATATAAATAAGATAATGGTTATAATCAAACAAAAATATAATTATTTTTATACCAGTAAACATCAAACAAATAAGAGGTTATGATATGTAGGAACACTGTGAACTAGTAAACAGATGCAAAAGGTTGAATATAAACAAATTGTTAATCTAATTTAGACTTTATCATATTGGGATAGAGATAAATTCGTTTTGAATTCACATAGAAGTAATTTCAGTTTTCCCGTAAACGTTAATTCCCTCCGGCATGAAAACACTTGTATAAAAACTTTCATGTATTTTACATACGTAAAGTCGTTGGGCATTTTGGGGTTTTATTTCGAGCTTTTATTGGTAAATGATTTATAGAAGCAGGCGTTACTTTGCGGAATTCCATATTACAAGCAATATAACAGAACTAACTACTTTGCTATAATCCGCACGGGTTAAGTGAATGCATGCAAAGCCAATGTGTTTGAAGCAGGCAAAATCTACGCACCTTATACATGCAGGACTAGCCACCACATGCACCCTAAGGCGCAATTCACCAGCAACAACGCACACAAAAGCAGCACACACACCCACCACCACAATCTCGACGATTGTTTCGCCCCGAAACCGAAGCATCATCAGGAGGATAGGCTCCACGACAAAAATCGTACTGCCTTTTATTTTATTGGTACTAAATGTGGATTTTTAATCTTTTTTCATCATCAAATGATCAGTTCATGCCTGCCTATTGAGTTTTTTTACTCATTAAGACAGGTATGAGATATTAACAAAATACCAAATAACAGCGCGCCAGAGTTGATGAATGACAAGAGATAATGAAAGCAAAAAACATGCTGTGCTGACCCCACCTTTATTCAACTGAATAAAAGCAGGAGAATAATCACCAAATAAAGTAGAACCAAGCGAATTGGGAACCCTTCATGATCAACTCCAACTTCATGATACTCTCCTCAAGATAAAAAAGTAAAGATAGCGAAATATTATAAAAAGAAGGTTGTACTCTAATTTGGACCACCATACATTTTAATGACATTTTAATGAGAAGACCTAGTTTATAAATATTAAAAAAATCGAACAGGCTTTTACAAAGTACGTCATCTAGATGTCTATTTTGCAAGATGGTGATTAATTAAATCATATTAATGTAACGAAATCTTTTTGTTTCTAATTAGAGATCAGATCTCAGTATCAAAATCATTTTTTTTCTATACTCTGTACTCTATCAGATGGTTAAGGATAAATACAAATCTAGTAAAAATAAACAATATTGCGAACAAATTACGAGTAACGCCATCTAGTAATCGTTAAAATCTTTGCGTACTATAAAACATGCATGAAAAGATGACAATCAAAAAAGATACACAGCACATTTGATGCTGTATCATAACGATGACTACATCAGAGAATAACTTAAATACTAAATAGTGCCTGCACGCGTCTGTGACAACACCTGCCGGTTGACTATATACATCTATTTGCCTAACCAACACGAATATCGACGTTAATCACCTAGAAAACAAGTTGTCTAATATTTATATCAAGTCCATGTTCAGGCCGGAACTGAATTCTAAATAGGAACCTACGATCAATTATTCCAATTAATAAAATAATTTACAAACACTGTCTAGAATAAACTTCACATCTGCGCCGACGTTTAATCTACACTATCTTTTGTTATTTATAATTCTAAACAATCATAAAATATAAAAGGAAACATAGACATTTAATAACACAATTAATTTCATTACCAACAATAGCCTTTAATACAAAGGGCTGCCTTTAATTTGAATTTTAATACAAAATTACAACCGGCTGCTACGAAGTTAATGAATAAAAGTAGACTTTTATTAATTGCAAAATATTAAACAAGAGTTTTATAAAAAAAAGGTATGAAAATAAAGTTACTAAATAATATATTTAAAGGAAATACTTTCAAAATGATAGATTTATAAAATATTCATTGAATGTAATATCAATTAGTTGACATTTCTCATAAAAATTATGTTCTTATTTAATTTTTATTTTACCATAAGTTTCCCTATTCTCATGCTTTTAATTATTGTGCGGCTAATCTATATCATAATTAACATATTAAATGATTTCTTGTTGTAGAGTATCAGACTGTTCATAACATTAATGACCCATATATACAGTCAACAAGAAGGGATCTGCTATTCACCCTTGAGATACACCACACTCATAACGGTATAATATATTGTCAAGATACAAATATATTAAGTTAAGCTGAAATCACAATTGGCTGCTCTTGAATTTTGTATATTCATGGTCTACTATTCTAACCCATAATAACGACTGGTTTGTGTATGTCCAAGAACAATGTATATAAATCTATGAATTATACTTATCTTTTCCGACATGGAACTTCTCCATATTTTCTGTGTCTAAAGTACATTCTATAAGTCTCTGTTGTTTAAATAATTTCCTCATTAAGTTTTAATAATATATTTGGCAAATCACAAGAATCAAATATGAAAGTATTGCAAAGTATTGCAATTTATAGATCCAAAGAATGTACGTGACAAATATAATCATAATATTTTCTTATATGCAATTCAAATTTCTTGCTTGACCAGCGGGCGGCCAAAAAAATGGATGGATTATGTGAAGAATGATATGAATGTAAAAAGAGTACAACTAGTTGACGAAGGATAAAGAAGAATGGAAGATAAAGATATATTGTGCCAACCCCACTTAGAGTGAGATAAGGATAAGAGAATGACGAAATAATTCAAATTTCTTGAGATACATTCCTTTCTTTTATTTATGTGTAGTGTTATGCTTCCGCCGTGTAGTATTCAGCTGAGTAGAAAAGACCACCAGTAAGTTGACGTAAAGCAGGCCGCCGGTCATATAATAATTAGACAAAACATGTAACAACATGTTTAAAAGATGTTGTGCCGACACCACTTAGAGTGGGATAAGGGCAGGAGATGATATGTAGTATTATGATATGCTAGATTGTGAGATTGCCAGCAAGTCGATTCAAGATTTGGCACTGAACTCTTAGATTTGTTGCCAGACGGTGAGCTTGCGTTCGCTAACACTAATTCCTTCATCATAGTTATGGCACACAGCTGTCATAAATTTGCGATCAAACTTGGAGTTTATCTGACTTAAGACCAAGTATAAACATAAATAGAGAATAGATAGACGTGACTTAATAAAAGTAAAGCTATAGAGATTTATTTTAAGTTTCTAGTTCGTTTTGTTGTCCACTTTTCTTTATTTGCAAATTGCCTTAAGGTCATTTTAGAGTTTCTTTTATAACACTAGCGGTACCCGCGATTTTGTTTGCACCAACTCAAGCGTTAATAGCCTTTATAACGAACGCAATTGTTTTTTCCTGTTACCGAAAAAAACTTTTTTTCTGAAACTTTTGCATTTAACTTATCGTGAGTAATATTCATAAATTATGTATTGAAATCGTCTATACTCATGTTTTATTTTATCGGATGAGTCCATCTTGTTTAAGGTCCATAAGGGAACTGAGTTCGCACCGCGAAACGCCGCATTAAGAGTTCACGAATAACAGTCCCATATGGGCTTAAAATAAGTCATGCTAATCCGATAAAATAAGGCTTGACTATAGCCGGTTTCTATACAATAATTTCTGAAATTTCATTAGTGGATTTTCAGTGGAATTTCCGATAAAGATAACAGACACACGTTCTCGTTTATATTAGGATGTATATTCAATACCGCAAAGGAGTAATTCATTTAAAAAATAAATTTAAGTCAGCACCAATAAGCTGTGATAGTCCAGTGGTGAAACTATGCTACTCTTTCGAGAGGGACACGGGTTAAATGAGTATTTCTTATAATAACAAGCTTTTCGTTAAAGAAAAACTCCGTGAGAAAACTTGAATTTCTCTAGAGAATTCTAGGGATATGTGTAACCTACTAATCCACATTGGAGCAACGTGGTAGGTCTCAGCTCCAATCCTTATCTCCAAAAACCGAGAGAAGAGACCTATGCCTGCTGTTACTTTTTTTTTATTAAGGGCGGCATGATAAACAGGGCTAAGGCGGCATAAAGCCTAAATCCACCACTGA
Organism: Morpho deidamia; assembly: GCA_947086505.1. Taxonomy (NCBI): domain Eukaryota; kingdom Metazoa; phylum Arthropoda; class Insecta; order Lepidoptera; family Nymphalidae; genus Morpho; species Morpho deidamia. Next base: position 18,876,261 of record CAMTZC010000024.1, read on the forward strand.
CTGAGAAAGATGTATTTTGTTATAAAAATTATTTCTTGGAAATGTATAAAGCTTGCGTAATTTTCTTAAGGACCAGCTTAAAATCCTAAAGTTTGATTTAAAAGCTGATAAGCGAAAAGCAAAAGCTCAGACTGTAACAAAATCAATGTTCCAAGATAAAACAGCCCGATGAAGACGTTGCAAACTCGTTACTATAACTTCAACTTCTATACAATCTTGTTGAAAATATTAACTTTTGTTCGACGCAACTTCGATTAAATTTATATTTCAAACTTGTTGCTAACTTTAGTCAGGCTGGTAGCAGATGTTATTGAGTTCACTGAATAATGAACAGAAATACTAATATGTTATTGTAGATAGATAGTTACTTTGCGGAGATCTACAATACAAAAGTAATAATGTAATTATTTTGCTATAATCTGCGATAACGTTACTAGAAAATATATATAATTCTAAATATATTCTCTTCAACTCAATTTACATGAAACTGTTATGTGCTATTAACCTAAACCTTTCGGAGGAATTGCACTACATTTTAGTAAAAACCGTACTAAAATTCAGTAGATTTTGAAAAAATTGATTACATACAGACACAGACAGCTTTGGGGACTTTATTTTATAATAAGTATAGATAGATATATCTACTTAGTCTCAACAAAGACTAAGGTTCAACACCAAAAAGACGAAGGACACGCAATAGAAAATAATTTACGCCCGGAGCGATATAAACTTGGATATAAACTTAACACAAATGTCAGAATAATGACACCAAGTATCATAAAGTTGCTTGTAACGTTTGGTTTAAATCAAAGAAATTGGCGTTTGAAATGACGCCTTTTGACAATTACCTCATATAGTTAATAGTAATCATAAGAGAACAGGGTGGTCGCGGTAATAATGGGATCAAACTTCTTTTAGTCTTCGTCAACCGATGGGCATCCACTGCTGGACATAGGTCTCTTCATGAGATTTCGACACCATACGATCTTGTGCAGCTTGGATCCAGCAGCTCCCTGCAACTTTTTTAACATCATCAGTCCATCTCATGTCACGTCTACCGACACTGCGTTTTCCGGTGTAGGGTCGCCATTCCAACACCTTGAGACCCCAATGCACGTTGGTTCTCCCCCCCATTCCCCGCCCAACGCCACATAGCTTTGTGACACGATGAGAAATATCGGCGACACTGGTGGTTCGGTGGTTCTTCTACTAAGTTAATTTTTGTATCACAAAAATGAGCCATACGTGGCATTTACAATTTAAATTCGCGCGATTCCCTGCGAAAGAAGTTCAAGGAAACAGGTATTCTTACATTGGCTTCACAGTTTATTTTTAGGAATTTAATTTTTGTACATATGAATATAAATAATTATAAAAGGATTGGCGATGTATATAACGGACAAAGTAGGAACCGATATAAGCTTGCGCTCCTGCTTAGAGTGCATAAAGATAAGGGCAGGAGGATGATGATGACTGGTTCTTCTACAAGAACTACAGCAAGGCTCAGTTATTCAGGTACCAATATTAGAATGGAATAAAAAATGATGCTTAAAAATGATTAAAAAGACTAATTACTAGAAATAGGCGTCAATCGATTGAAAAAAGAAGGGTTACCACAATGCATACATACATTATCTTGCGCCACACGTTTCACCCATATCTTTTTACAGCCAAGTTTCACTTTTATAACGTTCTTCAACGAAATTAAATTACAAGAACGGAAAGTGCGCTATAACAGTGTATTCAATGCTAGCTATTACTGTTATTGGGTATACGGGAATTTATTTATTCTTAGTATGAAATTCGAAATGAATGAACGCATTTGATGCCTCTTCTCGATAGGATCAATTTTAGAAATCATCCGGAGATATTTACGGAATATTATTAAGGGGTAAATGCACGGACAGTAAAAAAAGTTTTTGTATTACAAAAAAGAGCCATACAATGCATTTACAATTTAATTCGCGCTGCGAGTGAAGTTCAAGGAAACAGGTATTCTTACATTGGCTTCGCAGTATATTTTTAGCAATTATATTTTTGTACATAAGAATATATATAATTATCAAAAATTTATATAATAGACAAAGTAAGTATTGACTCGGTCCTTCTTTGCGCCTTGCAAAAGTATCATTCGTGGGTTTGGGCATAAGATTCTATAATAAAATTCCGCAATCTACATTAACTTTACCATTACAGCAGTTTAAAAACACTATTAAAAAGGCTAATACAGAAAGCCTACTATACGATTGAAGATTACTTAGATAAGAATGCGTGGATATAGCCACTCCTCGACTCTGTACAAGACATTAATAACTATATGTAACTAGTAATAAGAATTATTGTTTGAAAAGAGCAAACGCTCAGTTTCTTGCTGGTTATTCTCGGTAGGAACAACTTTCCGAACCAGCAGATGTTTAGGATTCAAAAGCACTTGTTTACAGGTTTACTTGAATAAAAAATATTTTGAAATTCATCATCATCATCCTCCTGCCCTTATCCCACTCAAAGTGGGGTCGGCACAACATGTAACAAACATATTGTCACACGATTTGGTTCCGTATTTTACGACCGATTATAAAAGTGAATTTGATAAAACCACTGAACTAGATAAACTTATTGACCATTGGCTAGCCCTAGCACAGGCCCAGGCCTATTTGGCTGCATATTGCTATACACCAATAATAAAAAAATTTAGTCTGGTGCTTTTTTCTCAAGTATAGATGTAAAATGTACTTGCTTTAATTGTTCAAAGAATAAATAAATCAGGATAGTTGACGATTCAAATTCAATTCAAAAGCACTTGTTTACAAATTTATTCAAATCAAAAATACTTTGAATTTAAATTAAATTTTAGAGTATACGACGCGCGCAAAAATCAAACTTTTAAAATCACCTTTAAGGGTTACTCTGAGTGTTCTTGACAGTAGTCATCTATCTATCTTGTATATAATATAAAAGTAAGTCCTAAAAGCTGTCTGCTTGTATGTGATCAATTTTCTTAAAATTTCTTGAACGGATTTTTGTACGGTTTTTACTTAAATATAGTGTCATTCTTGAAGAAAGTTTAAGTTAATAGTTCATTCTGCTGACCGGCCCAACTAATTTTGATGGGACTTTGATTGGAAGATAGTGGATATTGTTATGCAATATATAGGCTACTTTTTATTCTACAATTCTCGTGGGTTTAGGATTTTCTCGGGAAAACTTTGTAACACACTAATTTATACGCGGACAGAACTGCCGTAACAGCTCCTTTATTAATAATAAGTAGTAGTAATTTGATAGTAATTAATACGAACTCCTCAGGATACGAAATCATAAGTAAGAGCAATAAATCATTATTTCGCAATTAAAGCATTTCATTGAGGGCAAAATACCTCCTAGTATATATCTTAGACTTCTTTATTACCTCATGTAAAGTAGCGGCCTGTTACAAACCTACTGCTGGGAATGGGCCTCCTCTCTCCGTTTCTGGATAGAAGGGGTGGAGCTAAAACCTACCACGCTGCTCCAATGCGGATTGGTAGGTTACACATCTCCAGAATTTTCTAGAGATATGCAGGTTTCCTCGCTGTTTTCCTTCACCGAAAAGCGTGTGATAAATGACAATTATCAATGAGTTTTAATAGAAAAACTCATTGATGCCTGCCCGGGTTTGAACTGGGCTATCACAGCTCAAATCCTCATGAATTCTATACAACTTATTTATCATTTCAAAAATATCGTTTTCAATTTAGCAGGTGTCACTCTAAAAATGGCAAAAAAATATTTTTCGACACCTACGCTTCCAAGTTTAACGCAACAGCAAACACGAGAGAAAAGCCTGTTGCAGTTTTTCCACTTGTTTTATTTTGTACACATTTTAGCATGCATTTTGATCTCCCTTTAATTTTCATTTTTCTTCCGACTCGAATTTTTATTTTATATACACGAATCATAAGAATCGTAACAAAGTTACAAAAAAAAAGATAAAAGAATAAATAGATAATAATTTTTTACTATAATTAAACGACTTGTATTTAACTCATTGCAAATACACCGTTTGAGTTGATTGATACTATTTATTATTTTCTCAATAATTCCATCATCTTCCTGCCCTTATCCTACTCTAAGCGAAAACACATATTATAACTATATTATGACATGATTTGGCTAAGAATTTTACGACCGGCCACCCACTTGACGTAAACTAACCTGTCATATTTTACGACACCTCGGTAAGAAATAAGGTTGGTCCATAGTCATTTCTTACCGAAGGTTCGTAAATGGCGACTAAGATAAGTTGACCCGCCCTATGGTATCCGGGTGAGTAGAAAAGACTACCCTCATTTGTTATGTCGTAAAAGGCGACTAAAGTAAGTTGACCCGCCGTGTGGTATCCAACTGAGTAGAATAAAACACCCTCATTTCTTATCGAGGGGTCGTAAAAGGCGACTATGGTAAGTTGACCCTCCGTGTGGTATCTGGTTGAGTAGAATATACCACCCTCATTTCTGACCGAGTTGTCATTTTTCGAAGTGCGAAGTTTTAGTCAGGCAGCAAATATCGAGACATATGATGTTATATTTAAAACATTTGTACCTACCTTACTTAGAATGAAATAAGGGCAGGAGCATGCTGACATGACTGGTCCGTTGGTGCAGTGGGTAGTGAGTCTTCACGGGTCGCGGGTTCGATTCCCGCTGTGGACCTACATTTTCTATAAATAATTTGTTGGTTCTTCGATCCTGGGTGTGTATTTGTATTTAATTATTTATTTAAAATTATATATGTAGTATATTTACCAGTTGTCCGTCACCCACAATACAGGTATTAAGTTACTTTGCGGTCGGACGACCGTGTGTGTAAGTGTCCCATATATTTATTTATTTACTTGGTTAGGTACCTAAAATGGAGTATAGAGCAATACAAACTCAAATATCAGTTATCAAACGGGTCTTAGGTAAACAAAAACTATAACTCATATCCTATATCACGGTTAATAAAGCGGGTTACACGGTACGCTCGTTACCCATTTCTTATCACAACGGTAAATTATTGTCATTTTCACCTGAGCAGGAAAAAATGTCGCTATATTTCAGCCGTAAACGTGAATATTTTCTATATAGAAGCAACAGAAACAATTACCCAACCTTTCTTTTTAAAATCACTCACCGCCCTGTGGTATCCAGCAGAATAGAATAGACCACCTTCCTTTATTACCGAGGTGTTGTAAGAGGCGATTAAGGTACATGCCGTGTGGTATCCGGCTGCATAGAATAGACCACCCTCATTTCTTACCGAGGTGTCGTAAAAGGCGACTAAGGCAAATTGACGTCAGGCAGGCGGCCGGTCGTAAAATACGCAGCCAAATCATGTGACAACATGTTTGTAACATGTATTGCCGACCCCACTTAGAGTGGGATAAGGGCAGGAGAATGTGATGTATTTAAAATCACTCAGTTATATATTTTTTTATTGCATAATAGGCGAGCGCTTGACTGAAATCATGCCTGATACAGGCAGTGGTAGGCAGTGATACAGTCTTAGATGGAGCGCGTTGCCCAGAAGATGCCTATTCACTCTTGCTTTGAAGAGATATGTGTTTCTCTTAGATATGGTAATATACGTAATCCATTAAGTAAAATTTCTTCAGGAACGCCGATAAACGGAAAAAATGCAAGTACCAGTATTTATAATAAACAATCTTTCAACTTAAAATTAACATATTTTATTTATTTGATGACCGATGGAAATTAAACATACAATATATTTTAAGCGAGCGATTAAAACAGCATCGAAATCGGATCACCGGTTGCACGCATAATGCCTAAAAACCGGAACAAAAATAGTAAGTTTAAAAAAAAATCGTCTTCAGACCGACCTAGCTCTCATAGCAATATTTGTACTTCTCTTAGAAATAATAATATATATAATCCAGTAGGTGAGATCACTTCAGGAATGGCGAAAAACGGAAAAAAATTCAAGTACAAGTGTTCATTAGAAATATTAAGCCTAATACTTACCTTTTCTCTCCTAGACCGCTCCAAGGCCCATACCTAGGCGCTAGTGTCCAAGAAGTGTCACACACACAACATAACACACACAACATAACACGACACACACAACAGAATGTTAGAACAATAGAATATATGTAAATTTCAATAAAATCACTGGAGCGCGTGATAATTCGCCCGGACGGCTTGTTGATTCCCGTGCGTTTTTTGGACGCGAGAGGGCGCGTCGGCGTCCGACTAGCTAGATTGGGATATAAGTACTAGTACTTCATTTTCATAGAAGAAATAAATTAAGTATCATAATCTCCAAATTGTGTAATCGAAAAATATTTTTAATTAATAATTTTTAATGTAAGAAAAAAAACCTGTTCCAATACGGAACACGCAACTCACCTTAACAGAACGTAATTCTTTTAAATGAATAATTATGTAAAAAAAAACATTTTCAGATTAACGCTTATATAATACTTAAGGATATATCTTAAAAATAGAAAAACTTTATTCAATTGGTAATGACTAAGAGCACGGACGCGAGCCAAAAGCACGGGCTTAAAAAATACGCCGCGTTAAAATTCTGCAATAGGCGTTATAAGAAGTTTCGTATATTCAGCTTAACGTCTTACGCCCTAAAGACTAAAATGGAACACTGCGCGAAAAAAACACGTCGCGTTTTAAATGCTTGTAAACAGATACCAGTAGGCCTACCATGAACTCTTATTGCGACTCAATTGAAGACGTAAACTAAATTGTTTGCTTTCTCATACCATGACGACTTAAAGACGCACAGTTTAAGTCGTTGCCGAATGAGCCTTCGGAATTCGTCCTAAGAACATGTGATTAAAAGAGACAGAGTTATCTATAGTTCATATAACGTTATCCTTTTCTAGTTGCGACCCCAATGCAATCCACACTTCATGGTACGAAAAGAAAGCGGTTCGAATTAGGTTCATTTGTTTCATTGAGACGTATTTTTAACGCACGATAAAAATCCTCTCGTGCGTGCACAAGGGGTAAAGGTGGTAAATTATCGTCACACAAAACATTCTTATCATCATCATCCTCCTGCCCTTATCCCACTCTAAGTGGGATCGGCACAACATGTAACAAACATGTTGTCACACGATTTGGTTACGTATTTTACGACCGGCCGCCTGCCTGACGTCAACTTACCTTAGTCGCCTTTTACGACACCTCGGTAAGAAATGAGGGCGGTCTATTCTACTCAGCAGGATACCACACGGCATGTCACACAAAACGTTCTAAGAAATTAATAAGAATATGCAAGGTAGGAATATCGGATAGATTTGTTAATGATAATTCGAAACGTTTACGCATGTCGGCACTGGTGGCTCTAGCTCGTGTAGAGCCCGTGTGCAATAAAACCCTGGCGCCACTAGGCTTAACCCTCCCCTCCCCCTGCTATAACTAGAAGAAGAGGTTAAAAATTAGACCAAAAGAAAAGCCGACTTACAATATAATGAGTCAATTACAACTGAAGTTTTTAACATTATCGCATTGCAATAAAGCCGAATTCGTAATAATTGTCGGCTTGTTGATCAAACGCGTGCAGGTGGCGTCGGCACGTGCTTATGATCGCAATGCCGCCTTACGCGAGTATAAACTTTAATTACGTGGAATAAGGTTGATTTCAAGTTGAACGAAATGGTCGAAAAAGGAGCCGGTCGCAGTTGACACCGCCGCACTACTGGCGCCGCGATTCTTGGCCGCTTTTTTAAACTTTAAATACGTGAAATAAGGGTTATTTAGAGTCTACTACTGACGTCCGACTACTGCATGTGTTGTCAGCAACTTCAGTACGCTTCGTTACGCGTGAAGTTAGCTGCGTTTCAGGAATTGCGTGTAAAAATATATAATTAAAAAAAAAGGTTAACAGTTATGTTATATATTATTTTTTAGGCAATTTTCATTTTTATTTATATTATTACCACACTTTTTGACATAGTTTTAGTTTTAACTTTTTGACAAATATTTATTCAATTATGACTTTTTTTTCTTTTTCTTTATTTTATTTAGGGACTTTTATACAACATGTATATGCCAGTCCCATTTTGGCAAATACAACACTTAACCTAAGAAAACAAATTAAAAATAACAAATTAGATAAAAACTACAAACTTAAAAAATAATAACAATAATAAATCAAATGAGATTTATGAGTTTGCATAGAAATATACTTTCTCTCGATGAAGGACGGGAAAGTGTCCAGATAAACATACCAGTATCAAGTCTATTCAAACTCATAAGTCTCATAAAACTGTCCCTGCCTGTCTGGAATCTAGCACATTCCGTTAAAAGATGATGCACATCCTCAATGATTCCACATACATCACAATTAGGCGAATTATTTATTTTCATCAAGTATTTAAATTTATTTAACGGCATGTGTCCAGATCTAAGCCTGTGAGCAGTAATAATAATATTTCTAGAAATATTACCCCTGGAAAACCATGGAATATGAGGAGGCTCACACTGTACAATTATGACTTGATGTACCTAATTGTAATATATATAAGAGCTAACATTATAAGAAAATGCTGAATACGTGTGTAATGGATAAATAAAGCAGTATATGAATAAATATAAGTATAAGGGTTAATGCGTATATCAATATATACGCCTACAATTATCGTTGGCATATCGAATAAATAAAAACACTTAAAAGAATTAATTTGGATCGTCTAAATCCATGTATAAGTGGATCGTTCTAGTATTTTTAGTGATAAACAACAAAAATTCGCTATTGTTTATTGTAAAATGCTTCTAAGTTAGCTCTATAGAACGAGACTTTTGCCTTCATCAAAAAAAAAATCCGCGTGTTATGTTTCGGACTTCAGTTTTGTTTGTAGTATTATAACTTTATTTTCGAGAGTCGGGAAATTAAAGTGTATTTCTTGTTAACTTAACTGTGAATATGTGAATGTTATGTTAAAATGAAACCAATAGTTTGTGTTGCATAAAAAACATATGGATTACCTATTAAGTAACAACTGGGATATTTATAAGTTTTATCTAAGTTCATCTATTCGAATAATATTTGTTATTAATGTATAATACAAATTACTAAATTTATTTTAAAATATACTGTAAGGCATATGTTATAAAATTATGTTCGAATATTTGCTAATTAAAACCGAAGGGTCGGCGAAGTCATGCTTCAGTTCCAGTGAAGCTTAAATCGGAATTCTCGAGCACAACTCGAAATTGGAAAAGGAATACTTCAGACCACCCAGCCTAACTGGGGTCGGCACAATATGTTACAAACATGCTGTCACATGATTCGGCTACATATTTTACGATCGGCTGCCTGCCTGACGTCACTTACCTTAGTCGTATTTACGACCCCTCTGTAAGATAGAGGGTAGTGTGATTTACTCAGACGGATACCACACAGCGAGTCGATTTACCTTAGTCGTCTTTTACTACTCGGTAAGAAATGAGGGTGATCTATTCTACCCAGGCGTATACCACACGGCGTAAATGTACAGATTTGACATCTCAACGATTTTATTATATGTACAGATATACTTTATCGCGGATTATACCAAAATAATTTTATTACTTCTTTTGTTTAATTAAATACACTAATTTGGAATGAAACTACGCATTATTTTGCAAAATTTGACATGGGCTCAGTGAAGCTTGTCAAGTCACGTTTATTATACGTGTTAGGTTAACAGAAGCCTCCAACTTGGAAATTTGTTTTCGCATTAGTAAATATTAATGTATGTACGGTGACTAGCGGAAATGTCACGTTTTACTTCAAATATAGTCACAATGTGCCCTTATTTGAGTGAAAAAGTATAAAAATTGGGTATTTTCTTGGCTGAAAATACGAAATGTTCCAATGTCCTCGCAAGCCGATATGACAAGTTTATCGGCGAAAGTTATTTGTTAGTTATTGTTACTTATGAGGATGCTATTGATAAATAATGAACAATTTTTTCATTGTTTTATTTTTGTTTTTTTAAGTAATCGAAGTACATATTTATGCCTATTTATTTCTATAAAACAATACAGTTGAGTAAAAAGGAAATACCAATATGATAAATTGATGAAAGCTTCTTTGTAAATAAAATAGATTGTTTTTAGAAATCGAGTCAGACATGCAATTTGGACATCACTACATTTTTTTTTTAAATGTTTGCTTGTAAAATAAAATCTCTTCTGTTATTCAAAAAGTTTGAAATAAAAATGAATATACTTAAACAAATTTTATATTTCTCAACTTCAGATTTCGTCTACAATCACGACAATTCAGCGGCCATTTGCATTCTGACGAGTTTAAGGTGTTTTTCAAAGATGATAAGGCGTTCAATGTCGCTTGGGGCAGCGGTTCTACTAATGCCTTCCAGAATTTCAACCTGAATTATAAAATTGTTACTTTCGTCAGTAAAAACTTTGTAAGCCGAGATTTGCCGATAGTAACTTGTCTTAGAATTGCGCTTAATGAAATAAAATTCATCATCATCCTCCTGCCCTTATCCCACTCTAAGTGGAGTCAGCGCAACATGTTAAAACATGTTGTCACATGATTCGGCTACGTTTTTTACGACCGGCAGTCTCCCTGATGTCAACTTACCATAGTCGACCCCTCGGTAAGAAAGAAGGTCGTCTATTCTACTCAACCGAATACCATACGGTGGGTCAACCTAACTTAGTCGCCTTTTACGACACCTCGGTAAGAAATGAGGGTATATTCTACTCAGCCGGATAATCATAAACGTTTTAAGCGCTTTAATTGACCATTGAATTAAAATAAATTTCGAGAAACGCTTCGAATGTATAGGACTTTTTTGCAATAACATTTAACGCCTTGTAAAAAGCTCATGAATAAGTGCCTCAGATGGGGTCGAAACTAGTCGTGCTAACCAGATAGAATAAGACTTGAGTATAGCCAGTTTCTGTACATAAACTGTGAATACTAAACGAAAGTTTAGCCGCCGTATGATATGCGGCTGGGTAAAATATACCCCTATCATTCCTTACCGAAGTATCTTAAAAGGCGACTAAGGTAAGTTGACGCCAGGCAAGCGGGCGGTTGTAAAATACGTAGCTAAATCATCGGACAACATGTTTGTAACATGTTGTGCCGACCTCGGAGTGGTTAAAGGGCAGGAGGATGATGATTCAATTGGAATGAGAAATAAAATTAGGACTAAAGTAACGGTCTGTTATTATCCCACTGATAACTTATAAGACTTTAGAGAGGGCACTTTTAGAGAGGCCCCGACCCAGAGGTGGTCCGGGTCGGGCGGTACACCCATAATGGATTTTTCTGACATGAAATGAAGTCCTACAACGGTGATCCAATGTAGATTGGTAAATTACACATTACCTGACATTTACAGCCATCCTCCACTAATCCAACCAGTCCGGCGTCAAGTCCAGCAAGAAAACACAAGCTTTTTTTTAATAGTTCAAAGAGTTATATCATAGATGTCACCTTATACCATAATGTACTTATACCATAATATAACCTTATACCATAATCCCATAATGGATTTTTCTGACATGAAACAAAGTCCTACAACGGTGCTCCAATGTAGATTGGTAAATTACACATTGCCTGACATGTACAGCCATCCTCCACTAATCCAACCAGTCCGGCGTCAAGTCCAGCAAGAAAACACAAGCTTTCTTTTAATAGTTCAAAGAGTTATGTCATAGATTTCCCCTTATACCCCTTAGTAAGTTAGGCAAATTACCCTCGCTAATTCTGTCAGTAAATTTACTTGTCACTCGCATAATACAACCAAAATTTTGTAATATAATACATGACAACATACTCACTTACAACATTATGCTTCACCGTAACATATAATCTAAGTAAAATAGTGTACATAATCTCATTGTATCATACGTATTCAGATCCAAGGCGCGGAGATGTCAGCTGTTCGTGAACGGTCTGATATGAATAGCGACGCGTCAAATTCAATTTATCTTGAAAGCGATATCGTTGAGGTGCGTGATGTCTCAACATTCTTGATAACACATCACTACATACAGGGTGGCCTACATCACCCTACATGAAAATTCGGTTTATTAATGTTTAGAGACCGGCTATACTCACGTCTTATTTTATCGGATGAGAAAACGAACGAACGAAGAAATGAGACTGGTCTATTCTACTCAGCCGGATACCACGTGGCATTCTCATTCCAATTGAATATCGACATCAAAACCACACACCGAAAGAAAATTACGGATAATATGATGTCCCTTCAAACGATATATTTTCCACTATCAAACAAAGAAATACATTGGTTGTCCTACCCTATTTTTTGTATTGGGTTATATTCTCATATTTTCTTTGGACGCGTACAAACGTCATATTTGGATCGAAAATATTTTCTCAAGTAATCCAATCACAAAGTTATTGGCTTTGGGAAGATGTTATAAAATGGGTAGATCCCTATATCTCTAGAACGGTTTCGTATTTGCAATATTTTAGCCCGTGTATATCATATATGCTAGTATGGGAAGATAAGTTGGTTAAATCTATCGAAAGAGCAATTTAAAAGCCGAGACTTTCGTCTAGACTTAAATTTTCGGATTTTTTAAATAACTATAATACACCAGTGTTATCCGACAAATTTCATTCCATTACCTTATAAATTAATATAATAAACGACAAATATAAGGGGAAGTCTCAAAGTTCTGCCCATTTTAGAAAAGACGAGAAGTCCAAAATGGTAGGGACATGTAATGAGGAGGAATGAAAATCATGCGACAAAACGACCATTTAATATGAATGTGGATGGATATGTGACTAACGGTAGGCCTAAAAAGAGATGGTTGGATTATGTGAAGCATGACATGCATATAAAAGGAGTTGACGAATGATAGGTGAGAATAGAAGAGAAAAATATGTTGTGCCGACCACATTTGCAGTGAAATTGCAGGAGAATGAGAATACCTTTTTTTGTACTAACAATATATAAATAGCCCTGAAATTCTTTACCAACAACGCACGTAACTTTGGATTTATGACATTTTGGTGTAAATCCCATACTAGGCTGTTATTAAATGGAAGTAAGTTTAATCTCCAGGCAGGCACTATTACTTTTCTGTTATTTTTTATATATAATTGTTATTTACAATATATCATGCGTTTTTCGGTGAAGGAATCATCAGGAAATATAAATATGTCTATAAGATACCTTTGATATGTGTTAACTAGCAATCCGCATTGAAACAGGGTGGTGGACCTATCTATCCTTCTCGCCAAACGTGTAGACGTCTGTCTCCCAGTAAAGGGATAAATTTAAATAAACTTCTGCGTTGATCTTGTAAATAACATATTGCGCTTGCGCACTCCTAAGCACGACTCGCAAAACACCTCTTTTCTGTGTCCCTTTCACTAAATCTGTCTCTCGACAACTAAGAAACTATAATCCCAATTACAGCCAGGTTGATATATTCAATAACTCAAAGGAAAATTTTAAGAAAAAAATTCTGGATATAATCCAGAATATGTAGAACATTAATTAAAATTACACATATATAAACACGAATTGAAGCATTCCCACGTATATCATACACATGCACTCAACCATACACACACATCATTCTCCACACATGCAACACATTTACATACACACATACACACAGTTCTTTGGCGTCCTTAATATAATAAGAATATTGTTAACAAAATTAAAATCCGTTATTGGCTGTATGTAAAAATTAAGTAATATTTTATAAATTAATAGTTTAAGAGCTGTGGATTTTGTAAAAGTAAATAAATAAACAAATAAATAATTTATAATGGTAGCTGTTCGGGCAATTTTTTTCCGCCGAGGGTAGTCGGGGCTCGTTGCACCTAAGGCGGTGTGGGTAGTTTATTAAAAAAATGTCAAACAAAAGAGAGATCGGTCGGCCGCGCACGGTGTACCCGGCACTCGCTGTGAATTATTGTTAATATCAGTGTTCGGTGGACATTTGGACAAATATACACGAAATATTAAAGATAATTCAGTGGCTGTGTAAATGAATAATACAGAATAACAATAACATTAGTGATTCCACGAATAAAAGTGAACCCGGCACTCGCTGTGAACTATTGTTAATATCAGTGTTCGGTGGACATTTGGACAAATATACACGAAATATTAAAGATAATTCAGTGGCTGTGTAAATGAATAATACAGAATAACAATAACATTAGTGATTCCACGAATAAAAGTGAACCCGGCACTCGCTGTGAACTCTTGTCAATATCAGTGTTCGGTGGACATTTGGACGAATATACACGAAATATTAAAGATAATTCAGTGGCTGTGTAAATGTATAAAACAGAATAACAATAACATTAGTGATTCCACGAATAAAAGTGAACCCGGCACTCGCTGTGAACTATTGTTAATATCAGTGTTCGGTGGACATTTGGACGAATATACACGAAATATTAAAGATAATTCAGTGGCTGTGTAAATGTATAAAACAGAATAACAATAACATTAGTGATTCCACGAATAAAAGTGAACCCGGCACTCGCTGTGAACTATTGTTAATATCAGTGTTCGGTGGACATTTGGACGAATATACACGAAATATTAAAGATAATTCAGTGGTTGTGTTAATGTATAATACAGAATAACAATAACATTTGTGATTCCACGAATAAAAGTGAACCCGGCACTCGCTGTGAACTATTGTTAATATCAGGGTTCGGTGGACATTTGGACGAATATACACGAAATATTAAAGATAATTCAGTGGCTGTGTAAATGTATAATACAGAATAACAATAACATTAGTGATTCCACGAATAAAAGTGTACACGCCGCTCCAGCGCGCACGCTGGAGCGGCGTGTACACCATACCCTACGGAGAAGCCTCCCAGTGAAGGTCAGTATCATTTTATTATTCAAATTAATTTGAATTGAATTTGAATTATTCGGGGTGGAGAAATTGCCGGTTGTCTGCCTATCCTGATTACGCTCACCAACTCTGGCTATCGAAGGGCACGCAGTAGGCACGAACAGTTACTTATCGTGCACGTATAAGAATTGTTTTTGCTTCATAGATTGACCAATGTTTTTATTTTTATTAAACGTGGATTATTGTAGGAATTTATTCAGCACTTATTGAACTTCGAGAGCATAAATAAAAGAGAACTTTTAGAACACAGATGTATTGAAAGCGTATTTTTACAAGAGCAGTCGATGACAGAAGGAAGGAGTACTTTTGTCACAGGCAAATATATATTGTGATATGGGTGCGTTAACTTTCCATCAATTCAATCGTCAACTCTACTGATTCGGAAAACTGTTCCTACCGAGAAGAGCCAGCAATAAACTCGGCGGTTGCTTTAATCGAAGTATATTCTTATTACTAGTTACATATAGTTATTAATGTCTTGTACAGGGTCAAAGAGTAGCTATATCCACGCATTCTTATTGTCTAAGTAATCATCAATAGTATATATAGTAGACTTTCTGTATTAGCCTTTTTTAAATAGTGTTTTTAAAATGGCAAAGCTAACATCGATTAAGGAATTTTATTATAGAATCTTATACCCAAGTCCACAAACCAATTACGTACTTTTGCAAGGCGCAAAGCAGGAACCACAAGCTTATGTCGGTTCCTACTTTTTTATTATATACATCGGTGATCTTTTTATATTTATGTATATTCTTCATCATTCATCATTCTTCTGCCCTTATCCCACTCTAAGTGGGGTCGGCACAACGTGTTACAATCATGTTGTCACATGATTTGGCTACGTATTTTCCGACCGGCCTCCTGCCTGACGTCAACTTACCTTAGTCGCCTCTTAAGACACCTCGGTAAGAAATGAGGGTGGTCTATTCTATGCAGCCGAATCCACACGGCGTAATTATGTATATTCTTATGAACAAAAATTAAATTGCTTAAAATATATTGATGCAAATGTAACCATAAATATTTCGTTAAACTTCTCTCGCAGGAAATCACATATGGCTCTTTTTATTATGAAATACAAACATTTTTTCAATATCCGAGCAATTTATATAGCAATATTCCATAAGACATAAGGCTAAAAACTATAGACTTCTGTACTATATTACAAAGTATAATAAAACATCCAGAGAAGGAAACTTTGTGGGATTGGAATAAATTAAACTGGACAATCTGAGACCACGTTAAAAGGGAAGCCCTCGAACAAGGTGACACAGTAAGGCCCCGGCTGTCACAATATTAGAAAGGTAGAGATTTGCTTTCCGTGACAGGTAAAACAGTTGGTGTAGTTTCTGACAACTGATGTCGGCTTCGAGCTTTAAATAGTTAAGCCTTACTCGTGTTGAAGCATTTGGTGAGAAAGAAATGCTTTATTCAAGATGAAATTTGCAGAATTAGATTTAGTACAAAGACAAACAATATAATTCAATTCAAAATATTCCTTATTCAAGTAAACTTGTAAACAGATACTCTTGAATCGATAACATCTACTGCTGGTTTGGAAAGCTGTTCGTTCCGAGAAGAGCCAGCAAGAAACTCCGCGGTTGCTCTTTTATTACTTATTACATATAGTTATTAATGTCTTGTACAGGGTCGAAAAGTAGCTATATCTATGCATTCTTGTCGCCCAAGTAATCCTTAATAGTTAGTAGGCTTTCTGTATTAGCCTTTTTTAAATAGTATTTTTAAACTGCTTTAATGGTAAAGTTAAAGTAGATTGCGGAATTTTATTATAGAATCTTATACCCAAACCCACAAACGACTTACGTACTTTTGCAAGGCGTAGAGCGGTTCCGACTTTGTTATACCCGCCAATATTTTTATAATTATGTATATTCTTATGTACAAAAATTCAATTGAATTATACGATATATACTTATACCTAACAAACTGTGCTAACAGCTTCGCCCGCGCGGAAATCAGTGTAATTGAAATGAACATAAAAGTAGTTATTGTGAGTTAACCATAAGAGATAGAGACGTGCTCTCCTGGACTTTTTTGTAGTATTTTTGTCGATTTACAATTCTCTAGTACATTACTTTAGTGAATCTTAACTGGTTTACGCGGCGCACGCAACTAAAGCCAGGTGAGTTTTTTTTACGACTTCGCTACAACTTTAACACAATTTACATACAACCGTAATAAACTATTAATCTAAGCCTTCCGAAAGAATAAAACTACTTTTTAATAAGAACTGTACAAAAATCGATTCAATAGATTTTGAGAAAATTGATCACCACACCTTATGTTCTGTTTTATATTAAGTATAGAAATCTATACCTCTCGAAATTTTTTTATTAAGATATGAATCTTAAAAAAATATATATTATTTTATTTATCTATTATTTATGTACCAAAAAGCTTAAAAAAGTTTTAAAAAATATATTTAAAAAGTTTACAAAAGTTAACTTAACCCTAACTCAGAAATCTCTGACAGTCATGATAACAGTCAGAATGATAAACAGTTTTTTATCTTTAAAATACATTGTTAAATAAGAATAACAAATTCCTTAGATAAATATCCCGCAGGAAATCACGTCTTCAATAATGAATGGCATGTAACACTCTCTTCTGTAATACTAACTTTTTGTTGCACATTTACCTCATAACAATATTCCATAAGACAATATAATATGTATTAGCATAGCTTGCTTCGTCAACTGACTGATTCTGAGGTTTCTTATTTGCTCCATAGTCAGTTAACAAATTTTATATTCATATGTCTTCATTAGGAACAAGCTTTCCGAAGAATTTTCTTCAGGCAAAGAGAAATATGATTGCTATGTAATAAATATTACATTAACAATTAACTTTCCTAATACATTAAATTAATTTTAAATTAAGAAAGACAAGACCGAAACAAATCCATAAAAAATATAAATTCCTTTCACAATTTTTTCTACCCTCAAAAGCTTAGTACGTAATAAAGTGAATACTTTTCAAATGAAAAAACTATTCCAATTAAGATTTCTTTTACGGAATGAACTGAACTCTTTCATCTATAAAGGAATGGGAGGAGCAATACGCGCAAAGCGAAGAAATAAAAGATAGATTAAGTATTCTTTGTAAAAGACTATAATTCGTTAATTATAGTCCTTTACAAAGAATACTTAATCTATATTTTATTTTTTCGCTTTGCACGATATTCTCAAAAGCATTTTTGAGATATTTTCACAGATTATGTTTATCATTGATTTTGAACTTACTAATAATATGTATGGAGTAGAATAGACCACCCTAAATTCTTACCGAAGCGACTAACAACAGTACATAATAGCAGTCATAATATGAAAGTCTTCACCAATCCTTTTATTTTATTTAAGCAACTTCCATTGTTTCTTCTTTCTTTCTTTTATTCATCTTTAACTTATACCACGCAAATGCAACTGATATTATGATATAATTTTCTTGATTTATGTTATTTTTTTGTAGTTTCTAGTTTAATATTGGTATTTTATATTTATTTTTAATGTAATTTTATGCTTTTTTGTTGCATCTAGCTTATTTTTATATATATTGTATACTGGTTTCTGTAATTTTGCGCGGGCAGCAGCTGAAAATCAGCGCCATCAGAGGTGATGACATGCGGCAACGCTGAGCTGTGAGCCCTTTCTGTTATTTACGGAATAAAGATTTTCATTTTCATTTTCACTAAAGTAAGACGACCCGCCGTGTGGTATCCGATTAAGTAGAATAAAGCACCCTCTTTCTTAACGAGGGGTCGTAAATTACGACTAAGGTAAGTTGATGTCAGGAAGACGGCCGGTCGTAAAATATGTAGCCAGATAGATCATTTGACATGTTTGTAACATGTTGTGCCTACCCTACTAAGTCTGGGATAAGGGCAGGTGGATGATGACTATCTATGGTACCCGCGAATTCGTTTACGTCAACTTTAATGGTAAAACTCAACTACACGTTGCGCTAAACTGTGGTCGAGCTCACAAGAGGTACCCTTAGTTCTCCGAAAGCTTCTGCGCTCTGCAATTTTATACCGCATTTTACGTCCTCGATGATGCTTCTGCGGTCGCCCGTCCCAACCAGTGACGTTATGAAAGTCGTTAGGGAAAACTATAGAGTCAGTTAAAAAAAATAATGTTATAAATATCCTTAATAATGCTCCATGTTGATTTTTAGGTTAATAAATAATTACAACACAATTGATAGGTTTAATAAATTTTCTTAATATTCTGATATGATTTGACTCCATCCGCTTCGACCGAACTTTATCTTAACTTGTCTCTAAATCCGTACTAATTCATACCAGAACTAAACAAAATCTATGAGTAATAAAGGGGGGGTTTTAAGAACAAAGTAGCAGTTTCGCTAGTATGCAATAAACACGGAAAGTTTTTCACGAAAGTCAAGCTCAACGGAGCTTTCAAAGACCGGGTGAAAGTTCTGAAAACGGGAAACAAATATTGTCGAAGCAATAGGGATCTGAATGGCAAGTTTTTACAACTTTTTGCTAAGTTCGTAATTACAGAACGGTTTGAGCAAAGTTATTAAATCAGTCGAGCAAGTTTGTTTCTAGCTTTGTGTTTTGGAGATAAACAGGTAATATATCGCTCAGTTTTAAAGTGACCCAATTCAATATTCGTCTAAATTGAGTTAGATACATTGTTATTCTTATTTCAATGCTATCTATGACATCACACTATTAAATATTTAAAAAACGAGTATTTTCTTTCTCTCGCTATTCGCTTATACGTAAAGCATATTACATAATTGAAGATTATTTGGATGATAAGAAAGCCTGGATTTGAAAATCCTTTCAGCTTCATACAAGACAGCGGTTCAATAATGTATAATTGAAAATATTTAAAATATTGACCGCCGAGTTTCTTGTTGGTTCTTCTCGGTAAGAGCAACATTCCGAACCAGTTGTAGCTTCATTAATCATATTGATGCTTGACGATTCAAAAGTGCCTAAAATGGTTTATTTGAATAAAGATTATTTTGATTTGATTTGATTTGATTTCCAAGATTAAGGTATGGCTCTGTTTAATCCACCAGTTTTCTAAGCGCTACGTTACGTTTTATTGCAATTTGCCACGAAACTACTTTTTTTAATTAGGTCACTTTAATAATAAGAGTGAGATATGTCAGAAGATTAATTGCGTGTTAAGTAAAAACTGGAATTAAAATGTAGACTGTAATTTACCACGACTGGGCGACATAGTCTCTTTTTCTTGTTTTTTTTTTTTGGGATAACTAACAAATAACCCAACAAGCTGCTCCAATGTGGATTTTTAGTTTACTCAGACAGGAGTTTATTAGAGATATGCAATTCACAGGCATAACGTGTGATAAATTGTAAATGAACGGGTGGAACAACTAATTTTCTTTTTGTTTTATTAATTTCTGTCTTCTTCAACAACAAAAAGATACAATCTTTTTGTTGTTGAAGGTTCTTATGAAATAAATTTTTTTGTTAGTTTTCCCCTAAACTTAAAACATTGGATTTTTTTTAAAAGGAGAGTAACATCCTGTTACTATGCCCACTGCTGGGCTAAGGCCTCCTCTCCGTTATTGGAGAGAAGAATTGGAGCTAAGACCTACCACGCTGCCCCAATGCTGATTGGTAGGTTACACACATATCCCTAGAATTCTCTAGAGATATGCAGGTTTCCTCACAATGTTTTCCTTCACCGAAAAGCGTGTGATAAATTGCAATTATCAATTAGACACATAAGTTTTAATAGAAAAACTCATTGGTGCCTGCCCGGGGTTTGAACCTATGTCGTCTCTACAGAGTCGCACGGTCTCACCGCTAGGCTATCAAAACTCAAACTCAAACTCAAAATATTCTTTATTCAAGTAAACTGATTACAGTACTTTTGAATCGTCAATGTTTTCAAGAAGTTACCACTGATTCGGAAGTTTGCTCCTACCGAGAAGAACCAGCAAGAAACTCGGCGGCCATTGTTTTTTTTAAATTTATATATTTTTTTTTACAATTTGATTGATGGTTACAAATTAATCGTTGCAGCTTGGTACGTAGATGACTGCAGTTAAGATATGCTACTATCACTCAAATAATCTTCATTTGTATAGTAAGCTTTATGTAGTAGCATCGTTTTAAGATAATTTCTAAACTTGTGTAAAGGCAAGTCTAGATAATGTTGAGGAATTTTATTATAAAAACGTGTACCGAGACCGACAAATGATTTTCTAACCTTTTGGAGGCGCAACCTTGGCGTCATTAGTTTATTTCGGTTTCTAGTGTCTGTCGTATCTATCACTATTCTTACTATAAAGGTGAATATTTTTTCTTACAAATAGTATATTAATTTATAGAATTAGGCGTTACTTTGCGGAGATCCATAATACAAAAGTAATAATAAAATTATTTTGCTATAATCCGCGATACAAATGTATCGCGGATTATAGCAAATTATTACTTTTGTAAATAGTATTACAAATTATTACTTTTGTAAATAGTATATTACTATAAATATATTGAGAAGCTACAGTCATGACGCCTATTTCTTTGAATTTCTCCCTTAAAGAATCACGAGGTTTCATATTATAAATACCACGAATAGCTCTTTTTTGTAAAACGAAGACCCTGTGAATATCAGCCGCAGTACCCCATAGCATGATTCCATATGACATAATGCTATGAAAATAGGAAGTTTGAAACAAGTTTAACAAGTCAGAAACAAGTTTTGCTGTTTCAACATCAGCTAATTGTCTTATTTTCCTAACAGCGTAGGCAGCGGAACTAAGTTTTCCAAATAGTTTTGATATATGGGGGCCCCATTGGATCTTTGTATCCAAGGTCATTCCTAAAAACACAGTTGTATCCTCTTTCTTTAATGTTTTATTATTTAATACAACATTTTTTGCCTCTCTGATTTCACTAAGTAATGAAAACTCTACGTATTTAGTCTTTTTTGCGTTTAAAAGTAGGTTATTAGTAGTAAACCAGTGAGATATTTGAAACAAAGCATTATTCACATCGTCAAGATTATCCTTATTTCTGTCAACCTTAAAAATTAAAGATGTATCATCTGCGAATAATACAATGTCACAAATACTGTGCACAAAATATGGCAAATCATTAATATAAACTAAAAACAAGAAAGGACCTAAGATAGAACCTTGAGGCACGCCCATAACTGTGACTGATCCGGATGACTTGACCTCATTTATACAAACTCTTTGAGATCTATTGTTGAGGAAAGATGTAATAAGACTAAGCGCATTATCCTTGATCCCATAATGACCCAGCTTTCAAACAAATTATCACAGCTTTTAAACAAATTTTAAACAAATCGTCTATTATCTTACATCCGTCACAATCTTAATGAATAGTAAGGATCTATTTGGGTAGTACCGCTGGTTGCAGCTAGTCATAGATAAAGTACTGCATAAATATTTTAAACTAACAATACCGTGAACGTTTCAAAGGAATGCAGAAATGCGAATAAACAAAAACGCAACTAAATAGCAAAACAGGAAATGAGAAGGAATACTTTGTGCTGCAATTTTACCGTTTAAATATTTCAGATATCTGTAAAGGTTATTCAACAGATTCATTCTCAAGAGGTTATTTCTTAATATCTTCCTTTTTAGCTCATGGACGTTAAAAAAGGTTTAGTTATGATTTTTCGCGTCACACCATCCTATACCACTTGTCTAGCTACTTTGTCCGACCTCATTGAGATACTTTCTCCATGTCGCCGCCCTTTCTACTATCTCTTTTTTCCTACTCTCCCGAAATAGGATGATGGTGCCGTGGGGACTCTTCTCGGTTCCGGGCGACGGTGTACTTATCAAATAGCGGAAGCTAAAGCCCCAACCGGAGCTGAGCCTTCCCTACCCCTATTTTCTTATCGATTTAATTCCCTTTTAAGGTTGAAAAGATGCTGCACGATCTAGGGGATAGTAGACGTATCCAATAGCGGAAGCTATCAATCCAGACCGCACAGCACCTCCTTGCCACACTTGTTCTCACCCCTTCAACCCCATTTAGGTTAAGCATTAGTTAGATCACAACTCTCTTTATAGTCTAAGCCAGGTGGAGGGAGTTGGACGTATACAATAGCGAAAGCCGTCACCCCAACCTGCAGGCCTGCCATAAACTCTTATTGCGACTTAATTGAAGACGTAAACTTGTTTTGCTTTTTCATACCATGACATCTTAAAGACGCACACTTTAAGTCGTTGCCGAATGAGCGTTCTGAATTCGTCCTAAGAACATGTGAGTAAAAGAGACAGAGTTATCTATAGTTCATATAACGTTATCCTTTTCAAACATTACGACCCCAATGCAATTCACACTTCATGGTACGAAAAGAAAGCGGTTCGCTGTCGTTGTTTAAGTGTCTTCAATTGATTCGCAATAAGAGTTAGATACACGGCCTGCTGAACGGAGTTTGGCCACAGTGTTGGCGTGTCTCTGCAGTGGTCATCCCAAAAGAACCGTGAACCTCTTAAAACTGGATAAAAAAAACCTCTTTGAGATTGTTAGGTCACTCCGTCTTCCGATGAGGGCTTACCGTTTAGGTCATTTTGACACCCTGACCAATGTCACTTCATTTTCGCAAAATGCTGAGCTATATTAGTAATTTTACTATTTTACTGATAATTTATAGAAGTAAGCGTTAATTTGCGGAATTCCACATTACACAAGTAATGATAAAATATAATTTTACTATAAATTACGTTTTCTTTACTTCAAACGATCTCCATGTTTGATGCATGGCACATAAAAATACTTTAGCCCTCTATATTTATTAGGTAGGCTTTTGTGTCTGACCGATTTATTCTATCAATTTATTTATTTTATATTTATGAAACTATTCGAGCTTTCACAAGACACCATGATTTTACGAGGGTAAAATGTGGCAATACTATTAACTGTGTTTCGTATGTCATCCCCAACTTGATAATAGAAAAAAAACACCGTACTGAAATAAATAATAGTAGTTTATGACACTGTTGTATAATAAGGGTTCTTATAACACGAGTGTGGTTTAAAAAAACGAGCCGCAGGCGAGTTTTTTTATAGTGTCACACGAGTGTTATAAGACCAAGTTATGTACAGTATAATACACTACTTTTTCTACTCTCATACTATAATACATAAAACAATATTGCAAATAAAACGCTGAATATAACAACAAATTTATTTTTACTTGTAATAATTATTGATGTTCTGAATATTCATTTTTCATTCCATGAACTCGCGGTAACATTTAATATAGTTGCTCCTAGATTTCGTCGGCAACAGGTTCACGATCATGTTTGACGCAGCTTTCAGAATATCTGGTGGTGTACAATCACCACTATCCCCGCTCTCGGACATGTTTTTACACAAAAACTTATTTTTTTACAAACAAAACTAAACTTCGTTTAAATATTGAATAGATTTTTTAAATGTCATATATTGGCGCCAAGGCGCAAACATCGATTGCGCATGTTTGTTGCGTCGCCGCGGACCTCCTTGGTCCAGCTGGAAGTTGTATAGATGTATCGTTATGATTAAAAAGTTACATTATAATACAGGTGTCCATACAAGACCTGTATCGTAATGAAACTTTTTAATTTTTTATTTTTGTTATGTACGTAATGTTTGTCTTAAGAATTTTGTTTTCAGTTTTATAATCTTTGTATTATAGTATCAGAGTAGATAAAAACTCTTTCTCTAACTCTCTCTCTATGGGTATGTGTGTTTATGTGTGTGTGTATATGTGTGTATGTTTGATTCAGGTTGTTTTGATAAAACTTTAATATACACATAATTTAAAAATTTAGAGCACCGCGACATCAAAATGAATGTTTCAAATTAATCCGCTGGCATCAAGCTATGATGATCCCTCGGGAAATCGAGCCGCATGATTAAGCTGATAGGAATCGTTCTATTCGCCCGGGAACGGCAGGGGAGCGAAATTATTTTATTATTGATGGCGTCATCAGCACTGGAAAATTATAATTATGTTACAAGATTCACTTTCTGCACAGCTCGTTTTGCTAGGTTTAATTTAGTAAGTAAAGTAACTGCCCGCTACAATCCCACTGCTGGGATAGGGATAGGGTCTCCTCTTTCCGTTTCTGGAGAGAAGGTTTGGAGCTAAGACCTACTACGCTGCTGCAATGCGGATTGGTAGGTTACACATATTCCCAGATTTCTAGAGATATGCACGTTTCCTCACGATGGTTTCCTTCACCGAAAAGCGTGTGATAAATTAAAATTATCAATTTATTAATTAGACACATTGGCACTCGGCGGGAATAGAACCCACGACCCGCGGAACTGAAGGATTTTAAATACATACTTAAATACAAATATACACCCAGGCTTGAAGAACAAAAAGAAGAGATAGAGACGGTATCTCTGCCACCAGCAAGTTTTAATAGAAAAACTAATTGGTGCCTGCCTGGGGTTTGAACTCGTGACTACCTTAAAAGAGTCGCACGGTCACACTGCTGGGCTATCACAGCTCATAGGTTTAATTTAATGACATATGAATTCATCATCTTCCTGCACTTATCGCACTCTAAGTGAGGTCGGTAGAACATGTTTTAAACTTTTACGTGCAAAATTATTCCCTAAGCATTCCAAAATATCTAAAATGCACAATGTTGCTATTCAAGATTTCACTGCTGTCGGCACTCCCGGAGTGAAATTCATATTTTTTTGCGTAAAATTACTATAAAGTAGCAATATTCTTTCCCTTTAGCTTACTTCCTTTTCCGGAATGTTTCGAGTTTCCGGTTCCGATAAATAAACATTGTTGTAATCACTGAATCTCGCGGGACACAACAAAAGATCACAATGAGCTAAACCTTGCGGAAAATAAAATAAAAATTAAAAAGTAAAGTAGCGGCTTGTTACAATCCCACTGCTGGGAATAGGCCTCCTCTCTCTGTTTCTGGAGAGAAGGTTTGGAGCTAAGACCTACCACGCTGCTCCAATGCGGATTGGTAGGTTACACATATCTCCAGAATTCTCTAGAAATATGCAGGTTTCCTCACGATGTTTTCCTTCACCGAAAAGCGTGTGATTAATTGCAATTATCAATTAGACAAATGAGTTTTAATAGAAAAACTCATTGGTGCCTGTCCGGGTTTTAACTCGTGTTCCCCTCGAAAGAGTCGCACAGTCTCACCGCTGGGCTATCACAGCTTAATATAAAGTAAACTGTAATAGTTGCACGTAAGACTTGTCAGGGGTGTCAGAGGTTTGAATTCTGGGCAGGTATCAGATGTAACCCACTTATGTTTTTAGCTACTGCTAATAAACCATCGGCGTTACATCAAATTTCATTTGACTTTACGATATAAATTTGCATCTGAATGTAAATTTTATTACGTATTGAAACTTTTTTTGCAAATACAGAACCATTTCACTTAAATAGCATTCACGTTGACAGTTGGGTACGATTTGTGTGCTTAGAAACTATCAGGATGGAATTTACCAGAGTGTATCATGAAAATTTCCGAACCTCGGATTTTCGTACCTCAGAAAAATAACTTTAAATATAGAGAGAGCGGAATCTTTTATATTAATATAAATATGGTCTTCTTATGCCGTATAGTATCCGGCTGAGTAGTATCATCATCATTTCTTACCGAGGTGTCGTAGAAGGCGACGAAGCTAAAGAGATATCAAGAAAATCAATAAATATGGTAAGGACTTCTATTATGAAAGAAAGTCCCTAAAAACTGTCTATTTGTATGTGATCGATTTTCTTAAAATCTACTGTACTTTCTACGGTTTTAACTAAAACATAGAGCAATTCTTTCGGAAGGTTTAGCTTAATAGCACGTAACCATTATCATCCTCCTGCCCTTATCCCACTCTAAGCGGGGTCGGCACAACATGTAGACAAAACATGTCACATGATTTGGCTACATATGTTACGACTGACCACCTGCCTGACGTCAACTTACCTTAGTCGCCTTTTACAACACCTCGGTAAGAAATGAGAGTGGTCTATTCTACTCAGCCGGATACCACACGGTTGTTAATAGTACGTAACAGTTTTATGTAAATTGTGTTGAAGAGGTCGCACAGTCGTAAAACAACTCCCCTTCTGGGAGAATTATTCGCGTGCAACGCTTTAACCAGGAGAAACAGAAAAGTAAAGTACTAGAGAATTGTAGATTTATATAAATACTGCAAGAAAGTCTGCAACACCATGTCACTATCACTTATGGTTAACTCACAATAACTACTATGAATTAAATACACTGATTTACACGTAGGCCAGATCGCACAGCAAGTAAATAAACAAACGCTTCTTCTAGACCAGTCACACTTTGAAGGTTTCCCACTATATCTAAAACCATAGTGACAGATGACGTGCTGGCAGCGCTCCAATGGCGGCTTGAAAATAAAGCTTTCATAGATACCCAGAGATGGAACAAGTGCGCTTTCGCATCAATAAATCACTTCACATTTTTACCACGAAGTTTAAAAAGTAATAATTTAAATTATTTTGCTATAATCAACGATAAAGTAAATGGGAAATATAATGCTAAATGTAGAGTGGACTATCCGTTTTTTCATACCCGATACATGCATTTGTAAAAACACATGTACAAACCTCCATCACCGCCACCCCAATACACAAGCACTACACACGTTCACTATAACAAACTAGACTACAGACTTCAAACTGGAGTTATTAATGTCTTGTACAGGGTCGAAGTGTAGCTATATCCAAGCATTCTAATCGTCTAAGTAACCCTCGACGGTATAGTAGGCTTTCTGCATTAGTATTTTTTGATAATGTTTTTAAACTCCTGCAATGGCAAAGCTAAAATCGATAGCGGAATTTTTTAATAAAATCTTATACTCAAACCCACAAACGACCGCAAAGTGAAGACGAGGCACAAAGCAGGAACCCAGAAGATTATGTCGGTTCCTGCTTAGTCTATTGAGTAAATCACCAACCTTTTTATAATTATGTATATTGTTATGCACAAAAATTAAATTTCTAAAAATATACTGTGAAGCCAATGTAAGAATACCTATTTCCTTAAACCTCTCGCGCAGGAAATTACGCGAACTTAAATTGTATGGCTCTTTTTTGTAATACAATTTTATTTCAATATCCGCGCATTTACCCCATACAATATCCCATAAGACATAATGTTAGGGGAGTAAGCAAAATAAACTAGTTTTGCTGTTTCGGCGTCTGTAAACCGTCTTATCTTTCGGACAGCGTAGGCCGTTGAGCTGAGTTTCATAGCGAGAGTTGTCATGTGTATAAAATGAAAAAATAAACTATAAGTTAGAAGTTAGTATTAAAGTGACCTAACTTAATAAAATAGTTTTGTGGCGAATTGCATTAGTGTAGCATTTACAAAACTCGTGATTATGAGTAACCCATAACTTGAAAGAGCAAGAAACACTAGGTTTTTAAGCTATTGCATAGCTTCTATCGCGGGCCTTGAGCGTGGAGACAGAATCCAGAAATTCCGTAACGAAAAAACCTAACACCCCCCACTCCGACCGGCACAGCGGTAATACTTTCTAGTAGCGATCTGTGCGCCCCGGGGCGCACACGCCAGTTGACGGGTTAATGAGTTTTTGGATGACTTTTTGAAATATCACGTTTGTCTCTTTAGTTCAGCAACCCGCCTTTAGGTGGCATTGGTTGTATTGAACTACATAAGTTGATAAAAAATGCTATGCAATAGCTTTACCGCGGCAGTCTCCGAGTGCCACACGTATTTTTTTAATATTTTGTAGCGTGATGTCATAGATGGCATTGAAGTTATCATTACAATGTATTTAATGAAATTCAGCCTTATTTATAATTAGGTCACTTTAATGCTAATCGTGGAATATGGTTACCAAAATATTTTTTCGCCTTATTTTTACAGAAAGTAATTTGGCTTGTAGGAAATATTAAATTTATGTACCGCTTTAAGAAATTTTTCTGTTAAAAATGTCCGAATAAATTTTCGCTCAGACTGGCTGAACTTAATAGCGGAGTCATGCAGTGCTATGCACGATTTTATTTTTGTGCAATAAAACGTGCGAAATGGTTCGC
This sequence comes from Morpho deidamia, assembly GCA_947086505.1. Taxonomy (NCBI): domain Eukaryota; kingdom Metazoa; phylum Arthropoda; class Insecta; order Lepidoptera; family Nymphalidae; genus Morpho; species Morpho deidamia. The sequence continues at coordinate 18,905,233 of CAMTZC010000024.1, forward strand.
AAGCAAAATAAAGTGATGTTTAATTTTTGGTAAACTTGCAACACCTGATAAAACAAATTGTAAATAAAGAAAGTTACTCTTGAAGTAAAGCTTATGAAGTGTGGTATCCGGCTGAGTAGATAGAATAGACCAACCTCATTTTTTACCGAGGGGTCGTAAAAGGCGATCAAGGTAAGTTGACCTACCGTAGGGAAGGAAAGGCTTTGGGCTCTTTGTGGCTTAGGGTCCCTGTCGCGGTGGCTAAAAAGATGGTGGCGGCTGGCAGGCTGCTGGTGGGCTGGGTCTCGGCTCGGGTCCAGTTGCTCGAAGTCCGCCCGCAGCGCTGCTATAAATGCCTGGAGAAGGGGCACTTAAGAGCCGAGTGCTCGTCGGCTGTTGACCGCAGCGGCGAATGTTATCGCTGCGGTCAAAATGGCCATAAAGCCCGATCCTGTTCGGCGGCTCCACATTGTGGGAGCTGCGAACGGGCGGGACAAAAGGCCGACCATAGGGCGGGGAGCGGGCAGTGCAAGGCACCGTCCGCTCCAAAGAGAAGGGGAAGGGGGGGTGATGGCCCGAGGGTCCCCTCGCCACCTACCGCCGGCCCGGCTCAGCCCACAACGAGCCGGGTAATGGAGAATCCAATGGAGGTCGCTAATTAATGGCCTCCATCAGATTCCTCCAGGCGAACATCATGCGCTCCGGCAGGGCCCAGGACCTAATCTTCCAGACCCTGGCGGAGCGTATGGTGCACGTGGCTGTGATCTCCGAGCCCCGATTCGTCCCGTCGGGCGAGGAATGGGTCGGAGACCGTGCGGGGGATGTAGCCATCGCGTCCAGAGCCGCAGTTGGCTCCCCGGCTCTGGAGCGCGTGGTGAGGGGGCGCGGGTACGTCTCCGCTAAGATTGGAGACGTATCCGTCATCGGGGCGTACTTTTCGCCGAATAGACCGTTCTCCGACTTCGAGCTTTTTATGGCTGAAGTCGGAGACTTGGTTAATAGGTTACGCCCCGGCAAGGTGGTCCTGGCCGGTGACCTCAACGCCAAATCCGTCGCGTGGGGGTCTCCGGTCACGGACGTCAGAGGGAGGTTTCTGGACGGTTGGTTGGCCTCGACTGGGATGGCCGTCATGAACCGAGGGACGGCTGACACATGCGTGCGATGGAATGGCGGCTCCAAAGTCGACGTTACCTTTGTCGACGCCGCCATGTCACCATGTGTCAGAAATTGGGAGGTGATTGTGGGTACGGAGTCACTCTCGGACCATCGATATATATGGTTCGAGGTGGCCGCACGCCGTGCTCCCATTTCCCCTCGGTCGGGAAGAGATGATGGCCCTCGGTGGTCCGTCAGGAAAATGGATCCCGAGTTCCTCGTCGAGGCCGCAATCGTCCAGGCGTGGGCCGCTGGGTCTACGGGTGGGGAGGTTGCCGCGAAGGTTGAGGACCTGCAGCGGCGGATGTCGCTCATCTGCGACGCCAGCATGCCGAGGGTGCGAAGCACAGGGCCGGCACGCGGGGTGTACTGGTGGTCGGAGGAGCTGGCGCGGCTGCGCGATCAGTGCGTGGCCGTGCGCCGCCAGTACACTCGGTACAGGCGTCGTAGACGACGCGACGTCGAAGAGGAGAGGCGCCGTTATGAGGCTTATCGGGCTGCCCGCGCCTCCTTGCGTACGGCGATCGCCGAAGCCAAGGACAGGGCCCACAGGGAGATGGCCGAAGAGCTCAGTCGGGATCCGTGGGGGAGGCCGTACAAAGCGGCGCGGAGGAAACTTCGTGCCCGCGCCCCCCCCCTCACCGAGAGCCTTCGGCCGGATTTCCTTGAATCCGTGGTGGAAGCCCTGTTCCCGCAGGGAGCCGAGGTGGAGCCGCCTCGTATGGCGCCTCTCGAGGAGGAGGATGGCACTGGGTCAGGTGCGCCGGGGGTGTCGGAGTGGGAGTTGGCCGGGGCGGTGAGTCGCATGAAGGCGAAAAATACCGCCCCTGGCCCCGACGGCATCCCTGGGCGCGCCTGGTCTCTTGCCCTGGGTCCGTTGGAGTCTGGACTCAGGGCGACGTTCAGTGCCTGCCTCGAGCGGGGCCTCTTTCCCCGTAGGTGGAAGACGGGGAGACTAGTCCTGCTCAAGAAGGAGGGAAGACCGGCCGATACACCCTCCGCGTATCGGCCCATTGTCTTGCTGGACGAAGCGGGGAAGCTGCTCGAACGCGTCATAGCTTCCCGCATAGTCCAGCACCTCCGGGAGGTAGGGCCTGACCTCAGTCGTCTCCAGTGCGGATTCCGCCAGGGCAAGTCCACCCTCGACTGTATCGAGGGTGTGAGACTTCTGGCGGAGGAGGCGACGACCCAGCGCGAGGTGGTGGTGGCGGTGTCGTTGGACATCGCCAACGCATTCAACACCTTGCCCTGGGGAGTGATAAAGGAGGCCCTACGGTTCCACCGCATCCCCATGTATCTGCAGCGTGTGGTCAGTGACTATTTGGCTGACCGCGCTGTCAGGTATCCGACGGCTGGGGGTGCGTGGAAGGAGCGGAGGATGTCGTGCGGTGTTCCGCAGGGGTCGGTTCTAGGCCCCCTCCTGTGGAACATCGGCTACGACTGGGTGCTGCGTGGGCAAATGCTTCCGGGGGTGCGTCTGTTCTGTTACGCAGACGACACCCTCGTGACTGCCCGCGCGAGCACCCATCGGGAGGCCCGAGTGCTGGCGACCGCGGCCACGGCTCACGTTGTGGCCCGGATTCGCCGGTTGGGACTGGGGGTGGCCTTGGAGAAATCCGAGGCCATTTGCTTCCACAGGCCTCGGATGGCGCCCCCAGTGGGCTCCCGGTTGGTGGTGGGCGGGACGTCCATCGAAATCTCGGGTACACTACAGTACCTGGGATTGCTACTCGACAGCCGATGGACGTTCGAGGCCCACTTCCGGCGGCTCGCCCCCAAGCTAACGGCGACCGCCGGAGCCCTGAGCAGGCTCCTCCCAAATTTGGGAGGGCCGAAAGCAGGCTGCCGGCGCCTTTACGCCGGGGTAGTTAGGTCGATGGCCCTGTACGGCGCTCCCGTATGGGCGGAGCGGCTGACCGCCGGATCTGAGTGCCTGCTGCGAAGGGCGCAGAGGGTCATGGCGGTCAGAATTGTGCGGGGCTACCGGACCATCTCCGGCGAGGCGGCCTGCGCCTTGGCCGGGTCCCCTCCGTGGGACCTAGAGGCCAAGGTGCTAGCTCAGGCCTACCGCCGCAGAGTTGAAGCCCGTTCACCGGGGGGAGACTCAGCGGCGGTAGAGGTGGACTGGCGGAGGGTAGCTCAGGAGGAGCTCCTTCGCCAGTGGAGGCGGCGGTTGGAGTCGCCCAGGGCAGGAGCCTGGACGATTTCGGCCATCCAGCCCATTCTCCAGGGCTGGGTCGCCAGGAGGCATGGGGTCCTCACCTTCCGCCTGACACAGATGCTTTCCGGACATGGTTGCTTCGGGAGGTATCTGTGTCGGGTGGCCCGGCGCGAAGCGTCCGGTGAGTGCCACGAGTGCGGCGCCGAATCTGATACGGCGCTGCACACGCTCGCGGACTGTCCAGTTTGGGCGGTTCAGCGGGCGGAACTCGTGGCACAGGTGGGGCACGATCTCTCCCTGCCCACTGTGGTTCGTGCCATGGTGGACGGGGAGCGATCGTGGGCAGCGATGGCCTCCTTCTGCGAGCACGTCATGTCGCGGAAGGAGGCGGCGGAGCGGGTCCGGGAAGTCGAGTCCCGGGATCCGATCCGCCGCAGGCGAGCCGGGCGCTGGCGACTCGTCCAAGACCATCGCATGCCGCCCTAACGGGGACCTTCCGGGCGTTCCGAACGGGGTTCATTCGGACGCCCCCCTATAAGGTCCCCGCGGCGTTCGATGCATCTGGTGCTCCCGATGCATCGTCCAGCGGAGGGAGGGGCCACTTTTAGAGAGGCCCCGACCCAGAGGTGGCGTACTCTGGGGTACAGAGTTGCTGCTGGCGGGGATGGGGGTCATGTCATCATGGGTACCCTATTCCCGCCACCAGCAGCGTGGTGGAGCACACAGGTTATTTTAGTCGGTGCGAGTCCGACATAACCGTCGCCTGACCCCGCGGGCGGCGGTACCCATAAGGGGTTTTTTCCTGTTAAAAAAAAAAAAAAAAAGTTGACCTACCGTGTGGTATCCGATTGAGTTGAATAAACCACCCTCTTTCTTACCGAGGGGTTGTAAAATACGATTAAGTTAAGTTGACGTCAAGCAGGCGGGCGGTCATAAAATACGTAAAAGCATGCCTTGATAACGCATTACCTTGATAACGTAAATCATGTGACAACATGTTTGTAACATGTTGTGCCGACCCACTTAGAGTTGGATAAAGCCAGGAGAATGATGACTTTGAAGTAAAACTTCTTCACCTTAATGTAACAGCCTATCCCACAGCTGGGCATATACCTCTCCTCTCCGTTTTTGGAGAGAAGGGTTGGACCTACCACGCTGCTCCATTGCCCATTGGTAGGTTACAGATATCCCCAAAATTCTCTAGAGTTTTACAGGTTTCCTCATGATATTTTCCTACACCGAAAAGCTTGTGATAAATTGCAAATATCAATTAGATACATAAGTTTTAACAGAAACACTTATGGTGCCAGCCCGGTTTTGTATCTGTGACCCACTCGAAAGAGTCGCACGGTCTCACCGCTGGGCTATCACAGCTTTACACACCTTAAGGTAATCAAAGCAAAATAATCTAAATGTTTTAATTGCTTACTAACTGTGCCAACAACAGCTTCGCCCGCGTCACTGATTTACGAAACTTTTCCCGAATTTTCGAAATTTTGAACATAAAAGTAGTTATTGTGAGTTAACCGTCAGAGATAAAGACATACATACTATTGCGAACTTTTCTGTAGTATTTTTATAGATCTACAATTCTCTAGTACATTACATTTCTGCTAGTTTACGCCGCGCACGCGACTATAGCTCCCAGCAAGCAAGTTTTTTAACAACTGCGCGATTTCTATAACACAATTTACATAATACCGATATGTTCTATTTATTTAAACCATCCAGAAGTATTCCACTATCTTTTGGTGAAAACCGTACAAAAATCCGTTCAGTAGATTTTGATAAAATCGATTACATACAGACAGACAGCTTTTTGGGACTTTATTTGATTAAATGAATGAAACCTCCCTCCAACATTAACTTTATTGAAGCAGGCGTTACTTCGCGGAGGTCCATAATACAACATATACCAGTGAATAGTGAATGTTTGCGGTGTTGTACATTTAGCATTACATATATTTTGTTTTGTCACTAATAAAAGCATCATAATATTTTCATTAATTTTCAAAAGCGTATTAAAAAATTGTATTAGTGGTTTATAACCACCATTGAACATTCATCTAAGACTACTTTCTTTATGAAATTGGCAATTCATTGCCAATTACAACGAATTCTCCTCTCACACCCTGATTAATAAGGTTGTCAATAACAAATGTCTGTTATAATTAATATTACTTCCGGTACGAAGGTTATATGTGAGATAAATGTCCAATCAAGATACTGTATTGGAGATTAGCTCAATCTTATAAGATTATATTGGTATCAATGGCAATCTTATAAGATGATATTTTTGTACATATGAATATAAATAATTATAAAAGGATTGGCGACGTATATAATAGACAAAGTAGGAACCGACATAAGCTTGCGGTTCCTGCTTTGCGCCTTGCAAAACTTCGTAATTCGTTTGTGGGTTTGGGTATAAGATTCTATAATAAAATTCCACAATCTACTTTAACTTTACCATTACAGCAATTCAAAAATACTATTAAAAAAAGATAATTCAGAAAGCCTATTATACTATTGAAGATTACCTAGACGATAAGAATGCGTGGATATAGCTTGTCTTCAACCCAGTACAAGACTTTAATAACTATATGTAACTAGTGATAAGAATTATTGTTTGAAAAGAGCAACCGCCGAGTTTTTTGCTGGTTCTTCTCGGTAGGAACTGCTTTCCGAACCAGCAGTAGATGTTGACGATTCAAAAGCACTTGTTTACAAGTTTACTTGAATAAAGAATATTTTGAATTGAATTGAATTGAATTGATATTATACTGCCAAGGCATTTTAACGATTAACTTATATAATCAACTTTGATGAGTTGAAATAACTATTCTTTATTTGAGAACACAATTTAATCGAAGTTACAGACAGAGTTTAGCAATATGTTAAGGAAATGATTATATGAAATTTATTTGCAATTTTATAGTCTTATATTACTTCAAGAGTAATGTAAGAATTATTTTGCCATAATACGCGTTTGTTAAGAAAACCTATGTAAGGAAGCAAAAATCGGTCTCATATCTTATACATGCACGATTGGCTGTCTTGTGATGCGTGGATACCTCCACGCATCACAAGACACAGTGGTGTACCAACAATCATCAGGAAACAGACATTAAGATGTCGTAGTGAATATGAGCAGTGCTTGTGTAGTGTTTTGTTAGTGGTGACTGGCGGTGTCTTATGATACGTGCTTCTAATCCTGTTTGTATAAGGTATGAGAACGGCTTCTTACACTTAGCATTACATAGATTAACAAAGGCGGATTGTAGCAATATCATTAATTTTGTAATGAAATTCCGCAAACTGACGCCAAATTCTATAAATAACTAATAGTTCTTTACAATTATTTCTATTATTTGAACTATATTAAGTTATTAAATAAAGAATAACACCCAACTTTGATACAAAAAATCTTGAGTTTTATCGGTTCGAAAACTATTTGTGTACACTTATATACAGATACCTCTGTATACAAGTGTACACATTCATAGAAAGGTCGTACCATTACTGCCTATTTCTCGTAGAAGGAGAGATTATTTTCCTAGGCCAAAAACAAAAAGTAGTTTTGCACAACAGCAATATAATAGCCTTGCACCGAAATTATATAAAATGATTAATGTCTCAACCGAACTCAAACACCTTACGTGTTATAAACTTTAAAAAATCTTAAAAACGTCGCTAAAAAATCTAGATTATGATGATGTAGATAGATTGTTAGTGTCGGTGACATAACCATATGTAAGCAGAGAGATTATTATGCATTCACTCACAATCACCCATGCACACACGTATTTTCAGATTTTCACTAACTCCACAGACATACACGTACATCCATAACACACATACATACACACACACCTTTATGTATTGGGTGATAATGAATCTGTAAAAAAAAATTGTACTTTTAGTACTTATAAGTAGGGAACATTATGTAGTGTAACATACAAATGTTTATACAATAAAGAATTTATTATTATTTATTATTTGATAGTCACATATCCATTTGGTAATATTCAGTGTTGAACACGACAGTAACACGTCCGTTTCAAGACCACTGCCACTAAATATTTAAATTTTACATTTGGCTGCCAGAATTAATCTTTATAATTATACTAGCTGACCCGGCGATCTTTGTAACGTCTAACAGTCTTTTTTTTACTATTCGGGACAACGGGACAGCTAATAAAATAAAAGAAGGAAAATGAGAGTTGATAATATAAAACACTTAAAAAGTATTTTTAATAGTCACTATATATCACAGTTACGACTTGGCCTTAAAGGACTCGATTCCAGGCCGTTAATATGAATAAACGTTGACACATTATGATTAGAAAACCTTCTAATGTCGATAATAGACGGCATTTTTAATGTAATCCTATACCTGTTGAATAAACAGGATTTCTATAACATATAAGCTTATATGTTACCCCGGTGTATAAGGAATAATTGTGCCAAATTTCATCGATATTGGTTCAGCGAATTGGCCGTGAAAATGTAACAGACAGAATTTCGCATTTATTTATAGTAAGGATATTATGCCCTTGTTTTTTGTCCCTTTTTTAAAATTCGTCTCGCTTGCACGTACAACAATATCTTTCATACAACAAATAAAAGTAACTGATGTGAAACCTATTTTAGGAATCATACATTTTCTTTACCTTTAATTTCATAAAGAAAAATTCAGTTCCCTTGAAATATTTAACGACCACTTGAATAATTTTCTAACACTCTTCATTTAAGGATAACTTTTCGACGCTCGAGTTTTCTCGAAAAATATTTCTTAAGATCACAATTACGATAAAAGGTGGAAATTAAATAACAACCCTCGATTTTTGTGAAGAAAAAATAACATCTTCTAAGAGTTTCATTCGATTAGTACAATTCCCACTCACCTTTTACGTCGATGCGTGTGACCACACGTTAAGTCTTTGCCAGAATGACTAAAGATCAAAAAATTAAAAATATAACTTTTAAAAAATCAATTTAAGTGTAAAAAAGTAAAGTACGGCCTGTTACATTCCCACTGCTGGACATAGGACTACTCCGACCGTTTTTGGAGACAAGGATTGGAGCTAAGACCTACCACGCTGCTCCAATGCGGATTGGTAACACATATTCCAAGATTTCTAAAGATATGCAGGTTTACTCATGATGTTTTCCTTGACCGAAAAGTGTGTGATAAACTGCAATTATCAATTAAACACATAAGTTTAATAGAAAAACTCATTGGGGTTTGAACCCGTGACTACCTCAAAAGAGTCGCACGGTCTAACCGTTGGTCTATCACGGCTTTTTGTGAGGCAATCTAACTATACTGAAAATGATATGGATTTAGTTTAATAAAATAAACACATGTAACATAACGTAACACGGTTTACTCTTTTATATTTTCCTTATCGAAATAACAGATGGCGCCGCTAGTATTTTACTCCGCACTTTAGTGGAGCTTTTATATAATAAGGCCTCACACAAAATTTTCGACATCAATCATAAGGTATTGAGAGCGTCCTGCTCGAACACTAAGCTTAGGCACAACTAAAAATCTTCTAGGTGCATCTTCCAGTACATCATATAGGACATATAATTTTATAGAAATTAATTTTTTTTTTTTTATAATAATTTTAAAGAAATAATTAAATTCATAAACGCTCCCAAGTAATATTTTTTTATTTTTAGAAAATTTTGGCCATCGACGATAATCGAACCTGCGACTCACGAAGCTGAAGGCATAGTCATTACCACAAGCACCAACGTGCCAGTCAAATATTGATCTATACTAGCTTGTTTTTTATTAATCTAGTAGTTCTAAAATATCCGCTCAAATACAAAGTTCGAGTACATCCTAGTCTTTTATATCGACTTTTAAAGTATAAATGTTCATCCATCATTTACCTAGGTCCCGAAACACGACAGAAAAGTTCACTTTACCAATTTTTTAGACGTTTTTCATTCAAAACGGCCACGGACAGCGCGGGTTCGTAGCTACGAAAGAATATCTATCTGAAATTCATATGCTTTAAGCTTTTACCCAGAAAAGTGAAAAGGATTTTCACCAGGGTTTAGTACACTTTCGTGTATCACGTTTATTTAGGATCTTTTTACTTTAGATGTCGTTAATAATTTATATTTTTACATCTGTGATTGCTAAACAGTGGGACCTATTGACTCTGATGGGTCACTGATTCAAACCCCGGGCGGGCACTAATGAGTTTTTTATGTCCCTAATTGATATTTACAATTTATGATTTATAAAAAAACTTTTATTTAACACGCCGTGTGTGTTTGTGAATGTGGAATCTTGCAAATTGAATTTGACCCATTTTCTATATTCATTAACAGTCGTTTGGTCACATGATTTTAATCCATATTCTTGAAGTATTTATTAAAAACGAATAAATTGCAAAATAATATCACTTGCTGTTAAATCGATCAAATAAAACCAAAATAATGTTTATTCAAGTATGCTACAACTGGTTCGGAATGTTGCCCTTACCGAGAAAGACCAGCAAGAAACTCTGCGGTCAATCTTTTAAACATTTCACATTAACATAAACTTTTAAACATTTCACCGCAGTCTTGTTTGAAGCTGGAAGGATTTTAAACCCAAACATCTTTATCATACAAACAATCATCGATTGTGTAATATGTTTTACGTACAAATTTCTGACACAAATCAAATCAAATCAAATTCATCTTCAAATAGGCTTTTGCAGGTACTTTTTAATCGTCAAGGATCAATATGATTAATAAAGCTACTGATTCGGAATGTTGCTCATACTGAGATGAACCTGCAAAAACCTAGGCGGTCAAGCCTTTAAACATTTTACATTTACAATATAAAACCGCAACCGGTAGAATAGAATAGAATAGACCACCCTCCTTTCTTACCGAGGTGTCGTAAGAGACGACTAAGGTATGTGCCGTGTGGTATCCGGCTGCATAGAATAGACCACCCTCATTTCTTACCGAGGTGCCGTAAGAGGCGACTAAGGTATGTGCCGCGTGGTATCCGGCTGCATAGAATAGACCACCCTCATTTCTTACCGAGATGTCGTAAGAGGCGACTAAGGTATGTGCCGTGTGGTATCCGGCTGCATAGAATAGACCACCCTCATTTCTTACCGAGATGTCGTAAGAGGCGACTAAGGTATGTGCCGTGTGGTATCCGGCTGCATAGAATAGACCACCTTCATTTCTTACCGAGATGTCGTAAGAGGCGACTAAGGTATGTGCCGTGTGGTATCCGGCTGCATAGAATAGACCACCCTCATTTCTTACCGAGATGTCGTAAGAGGCGACTAAGGTATGTGCCGTGTGGTATCCGGCTGCATAGAATAGACCACCCTCATTTCTTACCGAGATGTCGTAAGAGGCGACTAAGGTATGTGCCGTGTGGTATCCGGCTGCATAGAATAGACCACCCTCATTTCTTACCGAGATGTCGTAAGAGGCGACTAAGGTATGTGCCGTGTGGTATCCGACTGCATAGAATAGACCACCCTCATTTCTTACCGAGATGTCGTAAAAGGCGACTAAGGTATGTGCCGTGTGGTATCCGGCTGCATAGAATAGACCACCCTCATTTCTTACCGAGATGTCGTAAAAGGCGACTAAGGTATGTGCCGTGTGGTATCCGGCTGCATAGAATAGACCACCCTCATTTCTTACCGAGGTGTCGTAAGAGGCGACTAAGGTATGTGCCGTGTGGTATCCGGCTGCATAGAATAGACCACCCTCATTTCTTACCGAGATGTCGTAAGAGGCGACTTACGTAAGTTGACGTCAGGGAGGCGGCCGGTCGTAAAATACGTAGCCAAATCATGTGACAACATGTTTGTAACATGTTGTGCCGACCCCACTTAGAGTGGGATAAGGGCAGGAGAATAATGATGATGATGATGAATATTAAACCGCATCATTGTGTGAAACTGAATGCATTTTTATCATTCAAATAATTCTCAATTGTTTAATATGCTTTACGTATAAGCATATTTCTAAGATCTAAAGCTTTCTGTAGATTAGTTTAATATAGAACGCGGATTATTAAGTAATGATTCCCTAGACACTACGAAAATAAAACCCGCCCCAAAAAAACTTGGAACATATTTCTTTTACAACCACTCGATCTTTTACCCTGTTGCTATGTCTGATTTACTCCAAGTCCGGAGGGATCAGACATACCCTTATGATTGATCGATGATCTTAATATATAATTCGATTATTTATATCTATTGTTTGTTGCTAACTCAGCCGTGTGGTATCCGGCTGAGTAGAATTAAACACTCTCATTCCTTACTGAGGTGTCATAAAAAGCGACCAAGTTAAATTGACACGTTATGTATCCGGGGCAGTAGAATAGACCACCCTCATTTGTTTCCGAGGTGTCGTAAAAGACTGTCGACTAAGGTAAGTTGACCCACCGTGTACCACACGGTTACTATACTTATACGGGTATTATACCTTAACCGAATACCAATTCGGTTCAGTAGAATAGACCTTTTTACCGAGGGGGCAAATAAGGTAAGTTGATGTCAGGCAGGCGGCCGGTCGTAAAATAATATCCCCACTGAGAGTGGGATGAGGCTGGAGAATAATGATGAATTGTTTGTTGCTTACTACGATGATGGATTAAATTCAGACCCTAAAAAGTAAATACCACTTTCTTCTTCGCCTGTTTGAGGTCGTCAGTCCAGGGTCATCTTGTAGGGAGTCTACCAACACTGCGTCTTTCAGTGTGGTGTCGCTATTTTAACATCTTAACCCTCATCGGTTCTCCACACTATGTGCCCTGCCCATAGCTTTGCGACTCGCTGCCCTATGGTAGTACCTTTAATTCTTCTATGGATCAGTTAATTTCTGATTTGATCACGTAGAGATACTCCAGAGATATTTCACGTATTTTAATACAAGTATGAGTAAACGTATTTCAATTTAAATCGAATCCATTGTCAAGATAATACTACCGGGCTATAAGTAAAGTAACGGTCTGTTACCATCCCACTAGGTGGTGGGATTAAAAATTGAATAGGATAATTCACTAAGTTGTATTTCAATATCGGAAATCGAACCACGTACCTTAAGTAATAATTTGGCGTATCTCTGAAAAATTGCACACCGAAAATTCGCAAATCAAATAAAATCTCTTCAGTATTATATACGTGAGATTTTCATTCGAGAACTCTATATTCCATACATCCACCATTTGGTATTTGCTTAATAAATCTCCCATTCATAGAACCGTGTCAACGAAACCCGGGTGACAATTAAAACCGGATGAAAATCTGTTGAAAGCGCACCGAGTACATTGTTACCCGGATTCTGTATGACCGGAATGAATGCCTGTAATAATACTGATGAATACAAGAGTATAAGCTGTTGGAATTAATTGCGCAGAGCAATTTTCGAATTTAATATTTTAAAATTCAGTAGGAAACGTGGATTTTTAAAAATTGAGTTAGTTATATAAATGACGAGGTGTTAAAAGCGAATAGCGTCTAATTTCAATTGTGTAATGGATCCTGCATGTATGAGGTACGAGTATAAATAAATAAAAAGTAATAATAAATGGGACACTTACACACACGGTCGTCTGACCCCAAAGTAAGTAACTTAATATTTGTGTTATGGTTGCCGGACAACTGGTAGATACATTGCATATATAATTTTAAATATATAATACACACCCAGGCTCTAAGAAGCAACAAATTGTTTATAGAAAATGTTGGCCTTCGGAGGGAAGCGAACCTGCGACCCGCAGAGCTGAAGGCAGCGTCACTACGCCAACGGATCAGCTGAGTATGTGAATAGTTATTGCTTCCTAAACATTACATAGATTTTCTTAACAAAAACGGATTATAGCAAAATACAGAGACTATAACAGAACTACTCTGCTTTAATCCGTTTTTGTTAAGAAAATAACAAACTGTGTTAAAAATAATGCGTTACGATTACGATTTTGTCGTGGAGTCTATCCTCCTGAAGATGCTTCGGTTTCGGAGCGAAACAATCGTAGAGATTTTGGTAGTGGTTGTGTGTGTTGCTTGTGTGCATTGTTGCTGGTGGAGGCGTCTTGGGATGCATGTGGTGACTTGTCCTGCATGTGTAAGGTACGTGAATTTTGCCTGCTTTATACACTAAGCATTACATACATTCGTTTAACCCGCGCGGATTAATAGTGGTAATGTTATAATTTCTGTAATATGGAATTCTGTAAAGTGACGCCTAGTCATTTATATCAAAATAATTCTTTTGATTGCTCCGTTGCCGCAGTTGGTAGTGCCTTGCCTTCAGCTCCGCGGGTCGCGGGTTTAATTCCCGGGAATTAAATTAACATGTTCTATAAGCAATTTGATGGTTCTTCATGGGCGTTTATTTGTATTTAAGTATGTATTTAAAATTATCTAGTAAAAAAAGTAAAGTAACAGCCTGTTACTATGCCCACTGCTGGGCTAAGGCCTCCTCTCTCTGTTTTTGGAGAGAAGGATTGGAGCTAGGACCTACCACGCTGCTCCAAAGCGGATTGTTAGGTTACACATATCCCTAGAATTCTCTAGAGATATGCAGGTTTCCTCACTATGTTTTCCTTCACCGAAAAGCGTGTGATAAATTGCAATTGTCAATTAGACACATGAGTTTTAATAGAAAAACTCATTGGTGCCTGCCCGGGTTTGAACTCGTGTTCCCCTCGAAAGAGTCGCGCTAGGCTATCACAGCTTTTAAAATTATATATGCAGTATATTTACCAGCTGTCCGTCACCCATAACGCAATTATAAAGTTACTTTGGGTACGGACGACAGCGTGTGTAAGTGTCCTATATATTTTTATTTAGCATTTTAATTCTCTCATAACCTTTGAACTATGGAATTCCGCAAAATAACGAAGATTTGAGTAATTAAGATTGCTTAGTACTTTAAGATTGGCATATTCTACATCACTTTCTTTAAATATCTCTTTTATGCGCACGAATGACTTTAAATTTGCATGTAAATTGTTGAAAATGTCTTCTTCAGGGTAGTTTATAAGGAAGTTTATTTCTAAAACCGCGCCAAAGGTTTCCTACTTACGATATTTTAACGAAATAAATTTTAAAGAAATGTGGATAAAACCTTTGTGTTGAAATATTTAGATTAAACGACTTTTAGAATGCGTCAAAATTAAAATTGTAATAAAATATCGTTGAGTCAAAGGAAAGGCACTGTTAATCAAATATAAAGTCTTGTATTATTATATAACAAGTAAATTAAAAAAAAATCTGTTAACAAAACTCTTAACATAATTTATAGAATTAGACGTTACTTTGCGGAGATCCATAATACAAAAGAAATATTTTTTTTTCATATGTATATATGGTGCTAAATGTATAATGAAATGTCCGTTTTTCCAGGATTCTCAGGATTCGTAAAAACACATGCACAAACCTCCACCACCACCACCACAATACACAAGCATTACACACGTTCACTATCACAAACTCAACAATCATTTCGCCCCGCAACCGAAGCATCATCAGAAAATAGACTCCGACTTTTGTATTATGGATCTCCGCAAAGTAACCCCTAATTTTATAAATTATTTAACGACGAAATCAATAAAATTCAAAAACACAGCGTATTTAATTAGAACATTTGTGGGAGAAATTTTAATGCTATTTGAAATTACCCTTGTGTTTTAATGTAAGCTTTGCGATTTTGTCGTGGAGTTTATCTCCTGATTTGATAAAATAATTACTTATTTTTAGTAAATAAAAAAAATACGTGTGGCACTCGGAGATTGCCGAGGTAAAGCTATTGCATAGCATTTTTTATCAACTTATGCAATTACAATTATATATTTATTTTATTTATGCATTTTTTTTCTTATTTCTTTGTTTTTTTTTATTAAATAAATGAGATGTTAATATTGTTCAAAATATTTTTATTATCTTTCAATACATGTCGGTTTTAACGGTAGTTTTCCAATACAACCAATGCCACCTAAAGGCGGGTTGCTGAACTAAAGAGACAAGCGTGATATTTCAAAAAGTCATTAACCTGTCAACTGGCGTGTGCGCCCCGGGGCGCACAGATCGCTACTAAAATGTATCATCGCTGTGCCGGTCGGAGTGGGGGGTGTTAGGTTTTTCGTTACGGAATTTCTGGATTCGGTCTCCACGCTCAAGGCCCGCGATAGAAGCTATGCAATAGCAAAAAAATATATATATTTAAACGACTTTACAAATAAATTATTAAGATAATTGTCGTATCGGAAACTCATCGTTGGCATTAAATAGACCATTTTAGCAAACCACACGGGAACCGTACAGGCTGTTGTTTGTACAAAATATGATACGATTACAATAAATTGTTGTGTTGCGTTTGTGTACACATATTTAGAAACACTATGG
Source organism: Morpho deidamia (assembly GCA_947086505.1). Taxonomy (NCBI): domain Eukaryota; kingdom Metazoa; phylum Arthropoda; class Insecta; order Lepidoptera; family Nymphalidae; genus Morpho; species Morpho deidamia. The sequence continues at coordinate 18,920,926 of CAMTZC010000024.1, forward strand.
ATGTGACCTACCAAATAATAGAGTGAATATAGTTCAGAATTTTATTTCGCAGATGCTAATGCCAAATCATAAGCTGTATAGAAATATTGGCACTATTTTATATATTATTTTCTATATCTATACTATACTATATATAAGTCCCAAAAAGCTGTCTGTTTGTATGTAATCGATTTTCTCAAAATCTACTGAACGGATTTTTGTACGGTTTTCACCAAAAGATAGTGCAATAGTTCCGGATGGTTTAGGTGTAATAGCACATATCGGTATTGTGTAAATTGTGTTGAAGAGATCGATCAGTTGTCAGCCAGTTAAATAAAAAATTTATTAAAATTTATTTGCTGGGTGCTTTAGTCGCGTACGCTGCGTAAACTAGCTGAGATACGCTAAAGTAATGTAGTAGAGAATTGGAGATCTACAAATTTACTACAAAAAGTCTGCAATAGCATGTCGCTTTCTCTTATGGTTAACTCACAATAACTACTTTTATGTTTAAAATTTGAATTCTAGAAAAATATTTGTGACATGCTAATATCCTCGCGGGCGAAGCCGGTGGCACAGCTAGTATGGTTATAAGAGTGGTAAGATGCTGGATAGTGTCAGTCCCGTTTTAACGAGACTTGTACAATTATTAAACACCTACGTGTTTGGATAGCCCAGTGGTGAGACCGTGCGACTCTCTAGAGACGAACATAGGTTCAAACCCGGGCAGGCACCAATGAGTTTTTCTATTAAAACTCATGTGTCTAATTCATAATTGCAATTTATCACACGCTTTTCGGTGAAGGAAAACATCGTGAGGAAACCTGCATATCACTAGAGAATTCTGGAGATATGTGTAACCTGCCAATCCGCATTGGAGCAGCGTGGTAGGTCTTAGCTCCAACCCTTCTCTCCAGAAACGGAGAGAGGAGGCCTATTCCCAGCAGTGGGATATTAACAGGCTGTTACTTTTACGTGTTTGGATCGTGGTATAACTTGTCTGGGTTACATATATGTATTATTTGATAAAATTTTCCATGTGAAAACGTTACAATCATAAGTGTAATTCTTGCCATTTCTAAGAATATATAATAATTATTATTATTATTATTTAGTTAGTTTTAATTCTTTTTTAAGTTTGTATTAAATGCTTGTTTTTGTATAATAGCTTAGTTTAGTTTAGTAAATTGTGATTGTAATATGTTTGTATTAAATAAACAAAGGGCAGTCTTTTGCATTTATAATGTAAATATGGAACAATAAGCTCGAATGCTCTTTCCCTAATGACGGCGAAACACTTAGTTTTTGTATCTGGGTTATTACTGGTAACATACTCCGGAAACATCCTTCGTTTTGACCTTAATGCTTTCTTTTGTTAATTCCCTAGACATCCATTAGTTAATTAATGTAGTAGCTATTGATTATCTCGTCGAAAACAGTAATTATACTTCACTTTATTGGACAAGTTGTCTGGAGGATGGTCTTGGTAGACGGCTACTGAGATACGAGGCTATATTAAGAAGTTTTACGTCTAGTGACTTATGTGATAAGCGTTTGCGGGGAATAACAACTCTTTGTTATTCAAAATATTCCGTAAAACATGAAATAATTTGTGGCCATGGCGCAATCTATTTTGGCTCGCCAAGACACACGCCATCACCACCCATCAGCCCAGCACACAACATGTTACCTTACCTCACGACCTAGATATCAACATGTAATAGTCGCTCGAGTCTCCGCAAGACACTGGCTCTGTGGCAACTAACTGAAAAGCGTATAGGGTACTAGTGAATAAAAGGTCAGTTAATGCAACCGTCCATTCGTTAGCCCGGAATAATCTAGAGAGAGAATAGACCACCCTCATTTCTTACCAAAGTGTCGTAAAAGGCGACTAAGGTAAGTCGACTCGCCGTGTGGTATCCTGCTGAGTCGAATAGGACCCCTCAAATCTTACCGACGTGTCGTTAAAGGCGGCTAAGGTAAGTCGACCCGCCGTGTGGTATCCGGCTGAGTCGAATAGGACCCTCATGTCTTACCGAGGTGTCGTAAAAGGCGACTAAGTAAATCGACCCTTCGTGTGGTATCCGGCTGAGTAGAAAAGACCACCCTCATTTTTTACCGAAGTGTCGTGAAAGGCGATTAAGTAAATCGACCCGCCGTGTCGTATCCGGCTGAGTAGAATAAACTACCCTTATTTACCGAGGAAGTTGACGTCAGGCCGTTAAAAACATAGCCAAATCATGTGACAACATGTTTGTAATGTGTTGTGCCGAACCACTTATAGTTGGGATAAGGGGAGGATGATGATGTTTCACATATATTAAACCACAAATATAATTCCAGAATACCAAAAAAATCTCCCGGAATAGCTGAACCCATTAAATAACTCGTTACTTTACCATCTAAAAGTTAATAACTTGCACCTAATTAAGTTAGATCTAGAGATGACATAAAGCCGCATCGCTTCAAAGAATCCGAGAAATTAGAGATGTTAAGAAAGACTATTTAACTCGAATTTTGTTAAATACTCTTGTCTCACGAGGGAAGTTCGAATAATTTTATTTTTCCGTTTACCATTAAATATTTATGAGATGTGAGAGATTTCTTCCTTGAAATTCTTGCGAATTTCGTCAAATATTTCTTTAAAATTTATATTTTATGACTTCTTCATTATTCAAAATTAAAAATATTCTTTATTCAAGTAAACTTGTAAACAAGTGCTTTTTAATCGTCAACATCTACTGCTGGTCCAGAAAGCTGTTCCTACCGAGAAGAACCAGCAAGAAACTCGACAGTTGCTCTTTTCAAAGAATAATTCTTATCACTAGTTACATATAGTTATTAATATCTTGTACAGGGTCGAAGAGTAGCTATATCCACGCATTCTTTTCGTCTAAGTAATCCTCAATAGTATAAAAGGCTTTCTGAATTAGTCTTTTTTAATAGTAATTTTAAACGTCTGTAATGGTAAAGTTAAAGTAGATTGTGGAATTTTATTATAGAATCTTATACCCAAACCCACAAACGAATTAAGAACTTTTCTGTATTAGCCTTTTCTTAATAGTATTTTTAAACTACTATAATGTTAAAGTTAAAGTTACGTCGGTTACTACTTTGTCTATTATATACATCGCCAATCTTTTTATAATTGTGTATATTCTTATATACAAAAATTAAATTGCACAATGTACAAAATTTTTATTATGAATGCAATAATTGCAATAAATTATAGTACAGAGGGAGTATAAGTTATAAATTAAGTGCTTTTTCTTAAAAGTAGTTTCTGAACGTAAGATGAAATAATGAATGTAGGGGTTTTAGTAGACCTCCCAAATGGCGACCTCGCATCTCAGGAAGCTGAAGTGGCGAAAGGCAACACAAAGTACGAAGAACCGACAAGCGTTGGGCTCTTAAAGTACTAAAATTGCGATCCCACACCATAAAACTCAATAGAGTTGGTAGACAGTTAGACGAGATGGACAGAAAAGACCTCATAAAGGTTGCAGGGATCCGCTAGATTTGAGGGACTCAATATCATGTGGAGAACATTTCTCCAGCAGTGGACGTGCATCGGTTAAATAAGAGGAAGAAAAAAAAGGGAAGTCATCAAAATAGTATTTCATACTTTGTGTATAGTTTTAAAATTTTCAGGCAGATGTATATAGTAATAAAAAAGCAATATAACAGAACTAACTACTTTGCTATAATCCGCACGGGTTAAGCAAATGCATGCAAAGCCAATGTGTATGAAGCAGGCAAAATCTACGCACCTTATACATGCAGGACAAGCCACCACATGCACCCCAAGGCGCAATTCACCAGCAACAACGCACACAAAAGCAGCACACACACCCACCACCACAATCTCGACGATCGTTTCGCCCCGAAACCGAAGCATCATCAGGAGGATAGGCTCCACGACAAAATTCGTACTGCGCCGCGCTACCCATACAAACAATCTTAAATAGTTCAACTCCCACCAATACCCTCCCCTCCGAACACATGTAGCAAAACGGAATTAGATACATTTACTTGCTCGTTAATTAAGTGACCATTGTTATTTTTTATTATCTCAAGTTGCTCTAACGTATTGAGTAAAAAAAAAAACAACGGTCACTTAATTAACGAGCAAGTAAATGTTCCGTTTTGCTACATGTGTTTGGAGGGGAGGGTATTGGTGGGAGTTGAACTATTTAAGATTGCTTGTATGGGTAGCGCGGCGCAGTACGATTTTTGTCGTGGAGCCTATCCTCCTGATGATGCTTCGGTTTCGGGGCGAAACGATCGTCGAGATTGTGGTGGTGGGTGTGTGTGCTGCTTTTGTGTTCGTTGTTGCTGGTGAATTGCGCCTTGGGGTGCATGTGGTGGCTGGTCCTGCATGTATAAGGTGCGTAGATTTTGCCTGCTTCATACACATTGGCTTTGCATGCATTCACTTAACCCGTGCGGATTATAGCAAAGTAGTTAGTTCTGTTATATTGCTTGTAATATGGAATTCCGCAAAATAACGCCTGCTTCTATAAATCAGTAATAAAAAACTTGGTATAAATAAAAAATACTTTATTCTCTAAATGCAATCTTAAAAACTAAAAGTATTTGAGAAATTGGTCGAATTTCATTACATGAATCATAATCACTTTTTAATTAAAATGAAATTATAAATAAAAGGCATTATTATAAAAACTGTAATTTTAAACTTAAATAATATCCAATTTAAAGCTAAAATATGCATAATATTAGCTAATTAGATATAATTAGACTAGAGTCAAAATAGTCGTTAAAATACGTTGACTCTAACTTACTAGTTTTAATCTTACTAGTTTTGTGGTAACAAACTATTATATGAGAATCATTTTATATTAATAACTGTCCCTGTACTAGTTTCTGTGTCATTAGAGGATCCAGAATTAGAATGTTCTAATTTACTAGAATCACTTGAATACTTACTGCTTCCGCTACTACTACTACTTTTTGTTCCTCTGTTTAAGATTCCAGTAGGTTTCATAGTTCGCTTTGGTTTCACTTTAATGGATTTCTCTGGGGGCTTATTTATGCTTTCACTTCTGTTTTTTAACTTATTTAAACTAAAATTGGGCTTAATTTGTGCCGTGGGTTCTACACCACCAATATTTGGTAGAAGTAAATCTGTTACACAAACATAGTCATCTTTGCTCTTAAGTCCAATAAGAGCAGAATTTACTTTAACTGGTACTATTTCTACTTTTTTCTCCAACACCGTTTCTGGTCCCTTTGAATCTAATACATCCATACTTGTAGGAGATTCTACTCCACCAACTAGTTCTTGAATAAGCTTATCTTCAGCTAGTTCATCAAGAAAATCATCATCTATTACATCATCAATATCATCCGAACAGAAGGATGAAAACGAAGTAACAGATCCAGAAGTATGTGAATGGAAATCGTCAGGAAGTCTCACCCTAGGTACATTTGTAGGTATTTGTACAAGACTCGGAGATGGTTTAATGAAAATTGTTGATTCTGGTGTACTTGGCATATCACTTGAAGCAATTATTACTTTTGGATATTCCCTATGACCTGATGTAATAGGATGTGATTTTTCACTTGAACAAACAGACTCGAAGGACTTATTATTGATCTTATCGGAATAAGGTAATAAAGTATCTATATTCTCATAGTTTCGACTAAGAAGAGTGGATTCAGATATTTTATTGATATTTGAATTGTTAAAAGATGAAAGAGGCTTAGTGTTTTTGTACGCAAGTCTTCGGTCTAAAGTTGTAGTACGCGGAGGCGGCTGAGGCGGTACTTTAGGTCGATCAATTTGATTTTCAAAACTTCCAACTCCTATAGAGCCACGAAATGACTGCAAAGATGTGGGTTGAAGAGACAATCTATTCTGTGCTTTTGGCAAATCAGGAAGAACTTTAGGAAAGTTTCTTCTTTTAATTGTCAATAAAGCTTCTTCCGCAGTTAAAGGTTGTATTTCAGTTTTATCATCAAGAGAAGTAACATTAATTTCATTTCTAAATATTAGGGGAGGAAGTATTTCGATAACTTCATTTTCACGTTTTGATTTTTGTTTTTGCACTTCGTAATTTACATCTGTTACTGGATCAGAAGTGGAATGTTTGTGTGTTATTTTTAAAGGAGTATTTTGACCTAAAGCTAAAGTTATCTCATTAGTGTAAATTTTATTCACCTCTTGTCTATCTACATTTTCAATCCGATCAGGTTTATTAAAATTTTCAGTTTTCGATCGTTGCAGTTTATTTTCAAATAAAATACGATCTGAATCATTATCCAAAGATTTTGAAAATTCTATGGGTTCCTGTTTTAAAATAGAGTTCGTTCGAGCAGCTGGTGTGGCGTCGATTGCTACTGAAACTTTTTTCGATTTAAGACTATCAGTGCCTTTGCTTTTTAAAGAATCATTAGATTTATTAATGCATTTGTCTAGCGTTGACTGTTTAGTGCTTAATAATGAGGAATGAGAATCTAACGCTGAGGTTGATGTTGTTTTCTCGGATGTTTTGTTTTTACCATTATAATTCTTTGCCAAAAGATTTTTAGGACAAAGTGATTCGTCAACTTTTACTGCGCTCTGTGCTGTTTTTCTGGAATCAGAGAGCAACTCTTCCGATCTAGTATAAGGTTTCGTACCTACGTAAGACTTTTCATTTATATCTATATTATATTTTCTCAATATACTGGGCGAACATCGATGCATTACTTCATTAGTAATCCAGTCTCTCACTTTAGTATGGGCATCTAAAGTGCTTGTTGACAAATGCCTGCGTAATTTAAATCTTTCTCTAAAACCACCAGAGTCATCGGACTTGGGTGTTTTGCAAACTTCTTTCTTTTTAACATTCTTGCTACTGGCTCGCATTTTATTCATGCTTATGGATTTAATGACACTGCAGCCGTTTTTGAAGGATTTCATTGCGCTTTTATCGTCTTTAGAACTTTTTTGACCGATCACATCAACTTCGCCTATTTCAGCACGCGACTGGTGTGACGTATCATATGTTGTCGTCCTCGTGTGTGTTTTTCGTTTTTTGTAATAAAGAACTGCACAGATCCCAATATTCACAACGATAAATAAAACTGCGAGAGATACAACGAGGGTTACAGTAGCGCTTGATGTTTTAACAGGCATGTTGATTGTCGGTCTGATTGTTGTACGTGTAGGTTTTTCCATCAAATCAGTAGGCACAGGACGTGATGGCGTTTTAATTGACTGAATCTCTCTGTATATAGAATCAGTATCTGGTCTCGGTTCTGGCGGTGAATACGGTCTTAATTTTCCATAAGCTGAAGCTGAATTATAGTGGGACGGAGCGTATACTTGAGGCACGTATGTTCTTCGCACTGCTTCATATCGATCTGAAAGAGTATTTGACTTTACAATTAATAATTTCCCTAAAAATTTCTTTAAATATATCTAGTTTTGTTTAAGCGACACGTATGACTTAAAGCTTATTTAGTTTCTCAATACTACAGTCATTTTATTAATTTAGGTTTTTGTTTACTAAAATCAAATTATTGAAAGTGTTGGGAACACAAATGCAGGTAAACTATTGCAACTTATGAAAATGATGTTACAAAATACTCTTTAATGTATGGAGAAAATTTCAAATGTACAACAGTTAATAGTCAAAACTTCTTTTAATTAGCTTAAATAAAAAAGTGATAACATTAATTTAACATAACTTAACTAAGGCGTTGAGCTCTTAAGCATCATTGTTAGATCCACTAAATGGATATTCGACCTCAAAGGGTTGCAAGCTAATGTACCCAAGCAAGAGAATATCGTGTTCCGCTATGAATATGGGAAGATCATTAAAGAAAAAATAACAATGTACCGGTTATCTTATGAACAGGCCTTGGTTTAGATGTTGTTGGTTTCGGTGTAAACTCAAACAATGGGTCAACTATGTACCTCTTCAATTTAGTAGGTAGAGTCTCGATCCAAAACTTTGTATAGTTGGACCTGTATAAACTGTTTATATTTGGCGGTAGATCTGCAAATAATATCTTTGAAATAATAAATTATATTTAGTAGCCGAAATATCAAAACATCATATTTTGCAAATATCTATACTAATATTATAAAGAGGAAAGATTTGTATGTTTGTTTGTATGTTTGTTTGTTTGTTTGTTTGTTTGTTTGTTTGTTTGTGTGTTTGTTTGTTTGTTTGTTTGTTTGTTTGTTTGTTTGTTTGTTTGTATGTATGTTTGTTACGTTTTCACGCAAAAACTACTGGACCGATTTCAAAAATTCTTTCACCATTGGAAAGCTGCTTCTTCACTGAGCAACATAGGCTATATGTCATTAAAAAAAAAATAGGGATCCCTAATAAAATTGTAATAAGTTGGGAAAAATTTAGTCGTAAACATCTTTCATCGCGTGCGCTGCGGAAACTATTGATGATAGAACAAAAAAATGTTGTACAGTATTATAGAACGTATCAATATCCACAAAAAAGTCCGGAATACCATATGTCTAACTATTATAGTTACGCCAATATAACTACTTTTTTATATTGTAAGAGTTGGTAAAAGTGCCGACAATAATCAAACCATTTTATTCATATCTCCGTATTAATCCTTATCAAATTAAATGATATTTTATGAATAACTGTTTCAATACCAGTAAAATACTTTTTAAATTATTAAAATCCAACATCCCAATTAAAAGATTTTACGAATTTAAGAATATAAATCGAAAGAAAATAATGCCATAACAAATTCAATGTAGTGACCGTTATAGAAGGGCCTGCATTTGGTGAGTTAAATCTTATTCCAAGAACACTAATGATACCCATTTTATATAATTAAATAATCTACAAAATAAGTCTACTTCGTAGACTATCCACTACCACGAGATCTGTATGGACGCGGGTGAAACCGCGGGGCTTTGCTAGTTAATAAAATAAAATAAAAAGTTATAAAAAATAATAATTCAAAAAAGTAATTCAATCTAAATTAGATAATGTTCTTGTTATTTATAATATAATTAATTATTGCGTTAATTATTACTTTATGACTTGACATTAAGACATTGACACTATATATTGACATTATTACATTTTACTGTAGGTTTAAGTACGCATGACGAGATAAGCTTTAATTAATATAACATTTGTAAACGAATTCAGAATATGTAATTTTAAGAAAATGTTTAAAATGTTACTATTGTTGGTTGTCCATAAATAAATAAATAACAAATAGAATTTTATGCTACACAAGTACTTTTTTATTGCAGTTTTGACTGTCTCTTAATGTTGGTTGATCTTTGGTACATCTTGAAGATATTCTAGATATTATTATATAAATGTGTCTTCTACTCTATTATCTATAATTTCATAACATTCCATCAACATATACTTAATAATTTCGTCTATACCCAATTTTTTTTCAAGAGGAACTAATGTTTTGCATATATTCGTTTTGTATAATACAATTTTTTTGACTGTTAATTCAAATACCTTATCAAGCTTATCGTATTGAAATGTAAAGTTTTCACATGCTAATTAAATTGGCATAATTTTGAAGTACTTAAAGAATTTACGAATAGATCATTAAAGATATCACAAATAAATAAACTAAGATATATTTTAGAAAGAAATAACAAGCTTGGGAGGTTGTTTTGAATAAAATGACTCGCCCGCCGGAGACGCGATCGGCGAAATCAAGGACGTTTTATGCATTCGATTGCTGATGCGAGCGGCCGACCGCTAGTAACCTTTCAAACACGATACGGACAAGCCGCGTACGCCTGAACACGGCATTCCTTTATAACGCACACGTGTAATTTTGCGTTTCGGGTGTTATTGGCAGATTTAGTGACGCATTTAACCAGTGAAGTGTTTGATAAGACGCGACCGTCCACGGTTTTGATGCGTGTTGGGTATTATTCCCCGATATAGGGACGATTTAATAACGTGTGACCTTACGAAGGTTGTGTGCACACCGGGTGTTATTCAGCCGATATAGTGAAGTGTATACTCAGGGAGAAACAGACATTACGTGTCCGTGGAAGAGTGCAGAGGCGAGTCAACGGTTTTGGGAATCGGTCAAGTGCATACAAGCACACACACACACGTACACATATACACGCAGTGACTCACGAGGCCGGACCACACACAGCTAACGGCCGCATGAGGTAGGTTGAAACGCCGGGGCGTCGGGCCCAGGTCCCGGAGGTTGTTTCATCCGTCCGCACGTTTGCGCGGAACAAAGTGTCGGAATTAAGTGTCTTCAATTCAAATTTAGTAGCAACATTACAACTTGTCAATTTTAATTCCTCAAAATTTAACTATTCACTTATGCAGTGATTTAAGGTTTTAGTTTTAAATTTGTTTTTAATAATTATGGTTGTATAAATATGATTTACCTATCCTTAAATACGGCTGATGAGCGACATTATACTCGGGCCATTCCACGTTGTACTGATTCCATTGTTTCTTGTCCATCGTATAGTATTCATTGACGCTTTGAGTGTTAGGGGAACTGGAAACAAGGCAGGTACAAATATTTGGTATAAAAATTTTGAAAACAATCGCACGCCTATTACAATCCCACTGCTGGGCATAGGCGTCCTCACTACAAAAGTAATAATATTTCACGATAAATTTATAGCGGATTATAGCTAAATAATTTTATTATTACTTTTGTTTTATGGATCTCCGCAAAGTAACGCCTGATTTTATAAAAATCCTCTCGCCGTTTCTGGAGAGAAAGGTTGGAGCTAAGACCTACCACGCTACTCCAATGCGGATTGGTAGGTTACACATATCCCAAGAGATATGCAGGTTTCCTCACGATGTTTTCTTTCACCGAAAAGCGATGATAAGTCGCAATTATCAATTAGACACATAAGTATTAATAGATAAACTCATTAGCACTTCAATGGCCCGGGGTTTGAACTCATGACCAACTCGAAAGAGTCATAGATTCTCACCGCTGGGCTAACACGGCTCTGGCACTCCTAGCCGGCATGGAAATACTTATAAAACATATAAGGACGTATATAAATTTTCGAAGTTGTAATGTAATATAAAATTAACAACCCTAGCTTTGCGATTTTGTCGTGGAGCCTATCTCCTTATGATTATGCGTTTGCGGGGCGAGACGATCGTTAAGATTGTCATAGTGAATGTGTGTAGTACTTGTGTAGTGTTTTGCTGATGGCGGTATTGTGTAATACGTGCGGTAACCAATCCTGCATATCAGAGGTATCAGAACGGTTTTGCCTCCTATACGCATTACATATAGTACGCGGCAATAAATAATGCACATCGAGATTTAAATAGAGAAGTCGGCCAGATTTTGCTTTATAGAGCATTGTCTCTGTCGCACAAATTCAAATTCAAATTCAAAATATTCTTTGTTCAAGTAAACTTGTAAACAAGTGCTTTTGAATCGTCAACATCTACTGCTAGTTCAGAAAGCTGTTCCTACCGCGAAGAACCAGCAAGAAACTCGGCGGTTGCTCTTTTCAAAGAATAATTCTTATCACTAGTTACATATAGTTATAAATGAATTAACCTTTTTTAATAGTATTTTTAAACTGCTGTAAAGGTAAAGTTAATGTAAAGTCATCCGGTTCAATCACGAAAATGGGTGTGCCCCAAGGCTCTATTCTCGGTCCCTTCCTGTTTTTAATATATATAAATGATTTGCCATTTTATGTTAACAATATTTGTGACGTAGTACTTTTCGCAGATGACACATCATTATTATTTAAGATTGACAAAACAAAAACGAAAGTTGACGATGTGAACAGGGCCTTGTCACAGGTATCGCATTGGTTTGCAATAAATAATTTGATATTAAATACAAAAAAGACTAAGTGTTTAGAATTCGCATTGCCTAATGCTGAAAAATTAGTACATACAGTAAAAATTAATAATGAAATAGTAAAAACAGAAGAATTAGCTGTTTTTCTGGGAGTTACCTTGGATGTAAAGCTGCAATGGGGACCCCATATAACGAATCTTTGTGGTAAACTTAGCTCCGCTGCTTATGCCATTAGGAAGATTAGGCAATTAGCTGATATTGAAACAGCAAGACTTGTCTATTTTTCTTATTTTCATAGCATCATGGCATACGGTATCATGCTATGGGGTAAAGCAGCTGATATCCAAAAAATATTTGTTTTACAAAAGCGAGCTGTTCGTGCGATTTATAATATGAAACCACGTGACTCGCTTCGTGATAAATTTAAAGAAATAGGTATTCTTACTGTAGCTTCACAATACATTTATAATAATATAGTGTTTGTGAAACAAAATATACATCTTTTTAATAAAAAAAGCGATATTAGTAATAGGCGAACTAGGAACCGAAATAAATTAATAATACCAAGGCTAAGGCTTCAGAAAGTACGTAGATCGTTTGTGGGCTTCGGTATACTTTTTTATAATAAAATTCCTCAATCAATTTTGGACTTGCCTTTACACAAGTTCAAAAAAGCAATTAAAGAGACTCTCATTAATAAAGCTTACTATAATGTTGAAGACTATGTCAATGATAAGAAAGCTTGGAACTAAATTGCGACCAGCTATGTACTAGACGATATTATAATCTAAGTTTGTTAACAATAGTCAATACAAAACTGTACTATTTATTTTTTAAAAGAGTGACCGCCGAGTTTCTTGCTGGTTCTTCTCGGTTAGAGCACCTTTCCGAACCAGTTGTAGCTTCAATTTAATTTTAATTTGACGATTCAAAAGTGCTTGTAATAGGCCAATTTGAATAAAGACTTATTTGAATTTGAATTTGAATTTGAATTTGAATTTGTTAAAGTAGATTGTGGAATTTTATTATAGAATCTTATACCCAAACCCACAAACGAATTACGAACTTTTGCAAGGCGCAAAGCAGGAACCGCAAGCTTATGTCGGTTCCTACTTTGTCTATTATATACATCACCTATCGTTTTATAATTATTTATATTCATATGTACAAAAATTAAATTACGGTAAATATACTGTGAAGCCAATGTAAGAATACCTGTTTCCTTGAACTTCTGAAATCGCGCGAATTTAAATTGTATTTTTTCCTATGTCCGCACATTTACCCCATAACAATATTCCGTAAGACATAATGTTATGGAAGTAAGCAAAATAAACAAGTTTTGCTGTTTCAACGTCCGTAAGCAGTATCTTTCGGACAGCGTAAGCCGCTGAACCGAGTTTCCCAGCGAGAGTTGTGTTTAGCACTATATATTTTTTCCATTTACTGTATCGCGGATTATAGCAAAATGTTTTTTATTATTACTCTTGTATTATGGATCTCCGCAAAGTAACGCCTAATAATATAAACGCTTCCTCAGTTACCCGTTACACCGAGTAACAGAATACGTTAGAAAGTCTATTTATTTATTTATTTATATAAGATATGCCAACAGTATTCTTAAAACACATTATACATATAAATTCATACAAGTTACTCTTAATCTGTTTAAAATACTATTACAGGCATATACAACAACTCGTAACTAATAGTATAAACATTGGATACAGTAAGATTAATCTTAATATTAAAATTGAAAGTGAACTAAAACTGAAAAGGTAAAATAGAAAAATATATACTAATATGTATATCTATAAACTTTCAGTTTAGCAGTTTTTATGATGATTTATATGCTCTTAAATTTTGCTTTTTCTTGCTCGTGTATTCATAAATAGTTTCTTTTGCGACAAACTGTTTTTCCCCAATGATATAAAATGATACGAGCATCTTAATTTTATTTGAGGTATGCTCTTCTATAAATTTCTGTTCATGATAAAATACATTGTTATTTAGTTTTAAAGCTGGGCGTAAAAGCTGACTATAGTAATGTAATTGTAGAGGTATCACATTATGTTATATGTAATATCGTCTCTTGCTAGTATAGGGATTCGTATTTCAATGGATTATGCTTTTTTGATAATTATTATGGTACTTTTTAGAGCTTTTTAATATTCTATAATATATAATAGGAATCGTGGAAAATATCAACATCTTTGGAGTTTATTTCATTGTCAAGTCTATTGGAAAATATTACGTACCCGTTTTTTACGAAATTAGTCCAAAGCCTCATAATGACCTCACTAAGAAGTTTCTCTTGTTGCGTATACTCTGAGTGGAAATGCGTATTAGCCCCGCCTAGTGGGATTCCCAGGACATAAGGCATTTCTTCACCGTGAACGCTTTTGTTGAGCTACGGTAAAGAATAAAAGCAATCGATGACACAACTGCACACGAAATACATAAACCAGTTAATGAATTATCGTAACTTAAGTCTTTATTCCGTCAAAAGTTATTATTATTTAACTTTATGCCGTGTGGTTTCCGGCTGAGTAGAATAGACCAACCACCGAGGTGTCGTAGAAGGCGACTAAGGTAAGTCGACCCGCCGTGTGGCATCCGATTGAGTAAATGAGGGTGGTCTGAATAGACCACCCTCATTTCTTACCGAGGTGTACTGAGTAGAATTACTCAGCCGGATTACACAGGGCAGATAGTAATCATGTATCTTAGTATAAAATGTATGTAACGATCACTGGTAAACCTAGATATATATTAATGAGTGGAATAGTAGCTATTCCCTTTTATAATAATAACTACCTTATTCATATCTTCTTCATCAACCGATGGACGTTCTCTACTGGAAATAGTTCCCTTCATGGAATTACCACACCATATTGATCTTGACCTTTTTGACGTTGTCAATCCACCTCACAGGGGGTCTATTGATCCTGCGTTTTCCGGTGAGGGGGTCACCATTCCAACACTTTAACTATTATAATAATACAATAACGTATGTATAAAACAAATGTATGTAATACAAACTTACCGGTGCATGTTCCGTGCTAACAGAGTTATGTCCGAATACATAGAAATAAGATTGCCTGTTAGCCTTTGACTGGTAATTGGCGAAGTTGATCATCGGAGCCAGCGTTCTAGAGTCACTGAACAGATTCAAAACAACATCCCGATTCGTTTCCACGTTCCAGCGTTGAGGGTTCAATTTCGATGGTGCATATCTATACATTTAAATAATATATAGAAAGTAATTATAAAACTATTTTGCTATAATCCGCTATACAGTAAATAGAAAATATATATAGTGCTAAATGTTATAGTGGACTATCCGTTTTTTCATACCCGTTGCATGCAGGATTCGTAAAAACACATGCACAAACCTCCACCACTGCCACCACAATACACAAGCATGCTTAACTCAGGGAGCAATTATTGGATTTATTTTCATAATATCTATCCTAATTAATGATAAATTTTCATTATTACGCAAAACTACGTAATTACAATTTTGATATGAAATGAAAATGAATAAAATTATATTGATTTAGTGAGGGTACAAAAATATAATACAATTCTCAGAAGTGGGATGCAGCGCTTGTAGATAAAGAATAAAACTAAAACTGTGTGAAACGTGACAATAAGATTTTGAATAAGTATTTACTAAGTTTAAAATAAATCTAATCTTTACTTTGATATGCTCCTCTATCCTCCTCTTCTTATAGAAAGAATAGTTTAATAATAAAGTTAGAATAACGTGAGTCTTCAATTTTGCTTACGTCATAACACCAATTTACATTTTAATCAAGCGCCTAGTTAGTATAGCAAATATCCAATTAAGCAATTGTCTTAATAACAAGATAAATAGATTAGATAATTATGAGTTAGAGATTAACTTATCGCCTTTAGTGAGAGAAAATGTATTTGTAAAATCTAAATTTGCAACGTTAGATTATAATCGGGAAATATCACTATTAATGGAATCTGGTACGTACTGTTTTAATATTTCTTCCAGAGCCGCATCTTCGGCACCTTCGTATACCATTTTGACGAATTTCTTTATGAAATCATCTCTTTGATTGTCCAATATACCATGGTCGAGCTCTATAACTCCAAAATCGTGGTAACTTTCTAACTCTGTGACACCACTTAGCAACTGGTATCTAAAATATTTTCTTAGATTAGATTATTTGTTTCATATGCTTAATTTAATCAATCACGAATAAAGAATTCCATAAACTTTATTACATCGTTCTAACCTTTATTAAATATAATAGTATAAGATTTTATAATAAAATTCCACAATCTACTTTAACTTTACCATTAGAGCAGTTTAAAAATACTATTAAAAAAAGGCTAATTCAGAGAGCCTACTATACTATTGAGGATTACTTAGACGATAAGAATGGATGTAGCTACTCTTAGACCCTGTACAAGACATTAATAACTATATGTAACTAGTAATAAGAATTATTCTTTGAAAACAGCAATCGCAGAGTTTAATGCTGGCTCTACGCGGTAGGAACAGCTTTCCGAAACAGCATTAGATGTTGACTATTCAAAAGCACTTGTTTACAAGTTTACTTTATACGAATGTCGTAACATAAAAGTATGTTAAAAATTTTGACATAATTTATATGATTTTATGTATTCTATGCGTAGTTTACGGGGCATAAAATTTAATCAAAAACATATTTCATTTACCTTGATCGAGCCATCAAATATTTTGGAACAATCTACCGTTATTTAAATTCCACAAAATTTGCATAAATAAGTCTTTTCTCAGAACGTGTCGTAAAATACGGCTAAGGTAAATTGACGTCACGCTGGCGATCGGTCGTAAAATACAGAGCCGAATCATGTGACAACATATTTATAACATCTTGTGCCGACTCCACTTAGAGTGGGATAAGGGCAGGAGAATGATGATTGTCTTTTCTCAGGAATGATTTTTTATGTGCCATGAAAGTTTGCAACTTGTGTACAGTAAGTCAACATGCTTTTTTGCTTTGCCTTTGCAAGAAGAAAAAGTTGTTCTATGGATATAACAACGATATATTTTTCCAACAGCCAACTAACCTCTTCCCCTCAATCCTCTTATAATGTCTTAAACTAGTGTCATTATTGCCTATGCATAGGAACTCAATTGTTGCTTTCAGGAAGTAAATTTCGGGTTATTTGACGCGAGTTTATCTAGACTAATATTATAAAGAGGAAAGATTTGTATGTTTGTATGTATGTTTGTTACGTTTTCGCGCAAAAACTACTGGACCGATTTAAAAATTCTTTCACCATTGGAAAGCTGTTTTTTCACTGAGCAATATATGTCATTTTCAAAAATAATAGGGATCCCTAGTAAAATTGTAATAAGTTGGGAAAAATTTAGTCGTAAACTTCTTTCATCGCGTGCGCTGCGGAAACTATTGATGAAAGAACAAAAAAATGTTCTGCAGTATTATAGAACGTATCAATATCCATAAAAAAGTCCGCACTACCATATGTCTAACTATTATAGTTATGCCAATCTAACTACTTTTTTACATTGTAATGATTGGTAAAAGTGCCGACAATAATCAAACCATTTTATTCATATCTCTGTATTAATCCTTATCTCATTAAATGATATTTTATTAATAACTGTTTCAATACCAGTGAAATACTATTTAAATTATTAAAATCCAACATCCCAATCAAAAGATATTACGAATTTAAGAATGTATATCGAAAGCAAATAATGCCATAACAAATATATTGTAGCGACCGTTATAGCAGGGCCTGCATTTGGTGAGTTAGCTCTTATTCCAAGAATACTAATGATAACCATTTTTTTATAATAAATTAATCTACAAAATAAATATATAGTCCGACTTCGTAGACTTTCCACTACCACGAGATCTGTATGGATGCGGGTGAAACCGCGGGGCTTTGCTAGTATTAAATAATTTACGGTTCAGTTCAATTAAAGACCTTACTTGCTTAGAAGATTCGGGAAAGCTGCCATCGTGTTCGCTGGTTCGCTCGGTATGAAGGAACCTGCTACGACTGGTCCGAGTGGAGTTTCAAATTTTCGCGCTAAAATTTGTACTTTCTTTATCTCTGATAACCTGTTAAACATTTCCCTCGGTGTTTATTTCAGATTTACATTGGCTTCACAGTATATTTACCGTAATTTAATTTTTGTACATATGAATGTAAATACTTATAAAAGGATTGGCGACGTATATAATAGACAAAGTAGGAACCGACATAAGCTTGCGGTTCCTGCTTTGCGCCTTGCAAAACTTCGTAATTCGTTTGTGGGTTTGGGTATAAGATTCTATAATAAAATTCCACAATCTACATTAACTTTACCTTTACAGCAGTTTAAAAATACTATTTAAAAAAGGCTAATTCAGAAAGCCTATTATACTATTGAGGATTACCTAGACGATAAGAATGCGTGGATATAGCTTCTCTTCAACCCTGTACAAGACATTTATAACTATATGTAACTAGTGATAAGAATTATTGTTGGAAAAGAGCAACCGCCGAGTTTCTTGCTGGTTCTTCTCGTTAGCAATAGCTTTTCGAACCAGCAGTAGATGTTGACGAATCAAAAGCACTTTTTTATAAGTTTACTTTAATAAAGAATATTTTGAATCGAATTGAATTAATGCATCAAGATGCATGATTTGACGGTATTAAACATTTCTTTATTTCAAACGAATTTATCAAATCAAATCAAATCAAATCAAAATATTCTTTATTCAAGTAAACTTGTAAACAAGTGCTTTTGAATCGTCAACATCCACTGCTGGTTCGGAAAGCTGTTCCTGCCGAGAAGAGCCAGCAAGAAACTCGGCGGTTGCTCTTTTTAAAATATAAATCTTAAAACTAGTTACATTTATTTATTACTGTCTTGTACAGGGTAGAAGTGCACCTATATCCACACATCCTTATCATCTAAGTAATCTTCAACAGTATAGTAGGCTTTTTGTATCAGCCTCTTTTTAACAGTGTTTTTAAACTGCTGTAATGGCATGACCAAAATTGATTTCGGAATTTTATTATAGAATCTTATACCCAAACCCACAAACGATTTACGTCAAAGGTGCATCTCGCTCAAGGCATAATATATTTAGGTTTTAGGAATTTTAGATTGGTTGGTTAATTCATACACTAATTCACAAGAAACTTACGGTTTATTTTGTAAACAAGTCATCATATTTTTTGAACTGGGATTGCAGCCCAAACTCTGTGCGACTTGCAACGTGTATTGTGTAGGGTCTCTGGTCATTGCGGAATCAGATAATGCTGACCCTGACATGAGTATTGCACGATGAAATAAACCTGTAAATAATAATAAATAAATATATGGGACACTTACTCACACGGTCGTCCGTTCCCAAAGTAACTTAATACTTGTGTTATGGGTGAAGGACAAATGGTAAATATACTACATATATCATTTTAAATACATACTTAAATACAAATACACACCTAGGCTCGAAGATCCAACAAATTGTTTATAGTAAACTTTCCCCCTATGTGGGAATCAAACCCGCGACCCGCGGGTACAAAGTTAAAGGGTTATTACAGCAATTGAAAAGCCAAGGTGATTTTTAAATGCTTGTAACTTGCCGTTTTCTTATCTTTATGAAGGTAGGATCTTACAAATTAAATATGACCCACTTTCCGGTGTCCGATTGAGCTGAAATTTTCTGGTCCAGTCCCGATAGCAATGCATGTTTAAGATAACCATAACCAGATGTTGCTACCAGGTTTGGTTCCAGACTAGGGAACTAAGTTTCGGAGTCTATATACGGACATACAGATAAACATTCATTTTATATAAGTAGAAGTTATGAAATAAATCAGAACAAAAATAAAATGTTTGTAGATATAACTTTTTCTTAAGCAAGTACACATAAAAATGTGTTTTGTAAACAATGATTTACAATTTCAAGTTAATGATTAAATTTCGTCTAGTTTAATTACTCTCGATTCAATGGTCGAAAGCTTTTCATAATTCCGTTTCTGGCAACGAAGCGCCATCACTCAAAAGATCGTTTTCGCTCATTAGCATTTCTCTTTTTTTGTTAAAATTAGTTAAATATCATAGCTACAAAATAATTTTTGATTTTTAATGATGTCATTAAAGATTTATTCTCAAACAAAAAAAAAATGCGTTTGATTTTCAGAAATGAAATAACTTTACCATCCATACTAATTTCATAAATGTGAAAGTATGTTTGTCTTTCAGCAGGCCTACCATGAACTCTTATCGAGACTCGATTGAAAACGTAAACTGAATCGTTTTGCTTTTTCATACCATGACGTCTTAAAGACGCACACTTTAAGTAGTTTTCCAATGAGCGTTCGGAATGCGTCCTAAAACATGTGAGTAAAAGAGACTGAGTTATCTATAGTTCATATAACGTTATCCTTTTCAAACATTACGGCCCCAATGCAATCCACACTTCATGGTACGAAAAGAAAGCGGCTGAGTTTAAGGATTATAGCAAAATAATTCGTTAAAAGTAACGCCTGCTTCTATAACTTAAATAATTGAAGGTATTTTAACACCATAGTTGACGCGTACGAAGTCGCGGGTAGCATTAGCGGGTAAAATTTATATCCATATTAGTTTACCAATAGTTTGTTATATAAATTTTCCAAAAAGTTGAAAATAGTATAACTTGCAGTAGTTAGGAATTCGTACAAAAGTAATTATTTTTTTAGAAATTATTTATTTGTTTAACACATTTGTTGTATACAATGTTTAGGATAAGCTTTTATTTTAAAGATTAATGTTTTAATTTCAATTTAAATAATTTATAGAATTAGGCGTTACTTTGCGGAGATCCATAATACAAAAGTAATAATAAAATTATTTTACTATAATCCGCTATACAGTAAATATAAAATATATATAGTGTTAAATGTATAGTAGACTATCCGTATTTTCATACCTGATACGTGCAGGATTCGTAAAAACACATGCACAAACCTCCACCACTTCCACCACAATACACAAGCACTACACACATTCACTATCACAAACTCAACAATCGTTTCGCCCCGCAATCGAAGCAGCATCAGGAGATAGACTCAAAATAATTTTATAATTACTTTTGTACAATTTAAATGTCACCAATGGCAACAACACAATAGTTGATTAGCTGCAAGAACATATGCCTCTTTTTAAGACTTGGAAAACTATTAAATGAATCGAGTTCTATGCTATAGAGTAGCAAAAAGTTATGAACAATAATCATAGCATTATTTTGCCATAATCGCAATTTTACCATGGTACATAATCTTCAATGAAAAGAAATTTGCAATTCTGCATCAAAACGGCTGAGAATAATCGTCAATTTTTCAAGTTTACCCATACCGTTAGATATTGGGGACAGCATGAGGAAATTGACGCAAGCAGCACCAGTCCCATGTCCCATCAGCGTGACGGAAGTGGAATCCCCGTTCAAGTCCTCTATGTTGTCTTTGATCCACTGTAATGCTGCTAACTGGTCCAGAAGACCATTGTTTCCGTAGACGTGTTCAGTGAGGCTGGGTTTCATAAAACCTGTAACATTTATTTAGATAAAACTTTAGTAACGGTAACAATGAAGAAAAATATACAAAATTATAAAAAAGGCAATTTTAGCTGTGATATCCCAGCGGCGAGAAGGTGCGACTCTTTGGAGAGGATCACAGTTTCAATCCCCAAACAGGTTCAAATGTGCCTAAAGGATACTTGCAAGGATATCGCATGCTTTGTGCTGAACAAAAATATCGTGAAGAAATCTTTATATCTCTAAAGAATTTCTGGGAATAAGTGTAACCTACCAATCTGAATTAGAGCACCGTGGTAGACCTTAGCTTCAACCCAGCAGTGGGATGGTAACAGGTTGTTACTTTATTCTCTTATTAAAAAAATTGGAAATATATAAAATTGCCATTACCCTATAACAGTATTAAGAAGTTTCGTCTATTTTAATGTCAGTAAACTGTCGCAATAGTCTAACTGCTTATGCCCCTGAACTCATTTTCCCTATGAGAAATATTAAGCGTCCGTCACTGAAAATAAAAAAAGCAATCCTCATCAGCGCAATATCTATTCTAACTCATAATATATATTCTCTCTTTTATTATCTTCTATCATTCGTCAAATCTAGCGCTGTTCCTTTTATAAGCATATCATACTTCATACAATTCATCTTTTTTTTGGACAACCTCTACTCATATATTCATACACATTCATATTTAAAACTCTTTTGGTCACATGATTAGACCCCTCCTCATTATACGTCCATACCATCTTATTCTTAAACTTCTAGCCTTATTTATACCGAAGGCAATTTTCAGACTTCCCTTTATCTACACATTTCGTATTTTATCCAGTCTTATCACATCACATGACCACCTTAACATTCTCATCTCATTTGCATGTACTCTTCTATCATTCGTATTTTTTATAGTCAAACATACAATACCTCATTACGTCTATTAATATATAGTACGTGGCAATAAATAAAGCACATCGAGGCTCAGACGAACCCGTGTGTGACAGTGACAGTGCTCTACGAAACCGAATTGGCCGGCTGTTTCTTCTAAGTTCTCGATGTGCACTATTTATTGCCGGGTACTATAATTTCGTAATATGTGATGAAAATAGGAATACAGAGATTTTTACAGGAACCAAAATATCAGACAATGCAGACATAGAAATTCCTTGAAAAATAGCAAGACCGTTCGTCACTTGAAGCTTTGACAACTTACCCAGAACACCAAGTCTGAAGTTCACTGTGACAACCATAACGTTTCCATAAGAAGCCAGTATCCTGCCGTCATAGGGATTGCCGGAGCTCCACTCAAAAGAATCTCCATGGATGAACACCAACACGGGAAACTTCTTTGACTTTTGCTCTGGGAAACAAGATATAGAATATGGATGAAAAGCTTTTCGCGATATTCAAATTCAAATTCAAAATATTCAAGTGCTTTTGAATTGCCAACTTTGCTGCTGGTTCAGAAAGCTATTCCTACCGAGAAGAACCAGCAAGAAACTGGTAGAAGTGCACCTATATCCACACATCCTTATCATCTAAGTAATCTTCAACAGTATAGTAGGCCATTTGTATCAGCCTCTTTTTAACAGTGTTTTTAAACTGCCGTAATGGCATGGCCAAAATTGATTTCACACTTTTATTATAGAATCTTGTACCCAAACCCACAAACGATTTACGTACTTTTGCTAGGCGCAAAGCAGGAGTCGCAAGCTTATGTCGGTTGCTACTTTGTCTATAATAAGATTAAGCATTATCTAAAGGGTGTAATAAGCTTTAATAGCACAGCTGCGAGACATGTAAGAAAGGATCACGGGTTCAAACTCCGGGAGGGACCAAATACTTTTTCTGTTATTACTTATCTTTTATATTGATACTCGCAATTTATCACGTGCTTTTCTGTGAAGAAAATTACACTGGAGCAACCTACATATCTGTACTTGCCTACAAATTCGCATTGGAGCAGAGTGATAGGTTTTAGCTCCAACCCTTCTCTCCAAAAGAAAAAACCTATGCCCAGTAGTAGGATAGTATCAGACCGTTACTTTACTTTTATCTTGAGTTAACATATAGCTCTATGTTATATGTTTTTGTTAACCGTATAGCCTCTATTTTAACCTTTATTTGTGTTCTTCCATGCTATTATAAATGTACTCTCTGTATTTGACGCTTTTACGTCATATACGCTGAAGGCAAATTGATGATTTTTTTTAAATTTAGCCTGTCGTTTAGAAACCGACTCTATCGTCGTATTCTATCGGGTGAGCCCGACTTCTTTCAAGCCCGTACGAGGCCCTAATTCAAGAACACTTTACGCGGCGTTATCGCTGCGGGAACTTGATGTTAGAATCACAACTTATATACCGGGTTTACAAATAAGTTTAAAAGTATCACATTTCTCGCGTTCCTGAAAGTAAAAAAAGTAACCGAACGGCGTATTACTATAATATTGATGGTCATAGGTCTCCTTTCTTCGTTTTTAGAAGGATTGGAGCTAAAATTTACCACGCTGCTTCAATGCGGATTGGTAGGTTACACATATCCCTAGAATTCTTTAGATATTCGCAGGTTTTCTCACGTTGTTTTCTTACACCAAAAAGCGTGTGATAAATTGCAATTATCAAATAGACCCATAAGTTTTAACACATAAACTCAATAGAGCTTACGCGGGATTTGAACCCTTGATGCTTCAAAAGTGTCATACGGTCTCACCGGTGGGCTATCACAGCTTATGTTCGCATCTGAATAATGGTACCATTTTTTTTATATGAGATGTAAAATAAAAATCTTTGCAGAAACACCGTGGAACTTTATATTTTACGCTCGCCATAAAATTGTGATAAAAAATTATGATACTTTGTGTTTACATCAAAAGTTACACCAATAAATTCCGTGTCGGAAGAAAAAACAACATTTCTTACTTTGCTACTTGCTCAGTATAATCGTCTAAGTAATCGTTTAGATATAACTGATACAATTTTATCTTTTGATTTGAATAATCTTTTCTCCTTCAAATTCATTTCTTTATTGTAAGATGTAGGTCCTTAATATTTCCTTGCCACCTTGGTCTTGTACCGCTTCCAGTGGCTTTTTGAGGAAATGTGTTCATCTTATATTTTATATAATATTAAGTAAGTTAACGTCAGGCAGGTGACCAGTCGTAAAATAACTAGCCAAATCATGTAACAATATGTTTAAAAAATGTTGTGCCGACCCCATTTAGAGTGGAATAAGGGCAGGAGAATGATGATGATGAAATATAAGGAATCTCAAGATATAAGCATCTGTTACAAAAGTAATAAAATTATTTTGCTATAATCCGCGATACAGTAAATAGAAGATATATAAAGTGTTTAATGTATAGTGGAATATCAGTATTTTCATACCCGATACGTGCAGGATTCGTAAAAACACATGCACAAACCTCCACCACTGCGACCACAATACACAAGCACTACACAGGTTCACTATCACAAACTCAACAATCGTTTCTCCCCGCAACCGAAGCATCATCAGGAGATAGACTCCACGACAAAATCGCAAGGCTTTGCGATTTTGTTGTGGAGTCCATCTCCTGATGTGATATATATCTCCTGATAGTGAACCTGTGTAGTGCTGGAAGTGGTGGAGGTTTGTGCATGTGTTTTTACGAATCCTGCACGTATCGGGTATGAAAATACTGATAGTCCACTATACATTAAACACTATATATATTTTCTATTTACTGTATCGCGGAT
Organism: Morpho deidamia; assembly: GCA_947086505.1. Classification (NCBI taxonomy): domain Eukaryota; kingdom Metazoa; phylum Arthropoda; class Insecta; order Lepidoptera; family Nymphalidae; genus Morpho; species Morpho deidamia. Next base: position 18,945,986 of record CAMTZC010000024.1, read on the forward strand.
TATAGCAAAATAATTTTATTATTACTTTTATATTATGGATCTCCGCAAAGTAACGCCTAATTCTATAAAGCATCTGTTACTTGTTAGCAATATTGTATTTAGAATTATAAATATATAATAAACAACAATACTAGCCCGCTGGGCTCTATGCGTCTCATAAGAAGGCTCAGAGTCGCTCAGCGGAATATGGCTATGCTCGGAGTGTCTCTACGTGATAAAATCAGAAATAAAGAGATCCGTAGAAAAACCAGAGTCACCGATATAGCTCAACGTGTCGCAAAGCTTAAGTGGCGATGAGCGGAGCACATAGTGCAGAGAACCGATGGGCATTTGGGTCTGAAGATGTTGGAATGGTGATCCCACACCGGAAAACTCAGTGTTGGTAGACCCCCCACGCTATGGACTTACGACTTCAAAAAGGTCGCGGGGAGCCGCTGGATTCAAGCGACACAAGATCGAGTGTTTTAGAGATACCATGAAGAGACTTTTGCCCAACAGTGGACGTCCATCGGTGGACAGAGAAGGAGAAGAATACTAGCCCGACTACAAAGAAGGAGAAGAATACTAGCCAGACTACAAAGAAGGAGAAGAATACTAGCCCGACTAGTTAAAAAACTTTCACTTTTCTTCGCTGTTCTGAAAACTCATCAAAACATTAGACCTTATGCGCCTCACGTCAAGATGTCAAAGAATGTATTTTTACATCAAAAATGTATTTAGTTGTGGGTGCTTAGTACAAAAAAGCAATGTAAAATAATAAAAGTTAATAGGTTTAATTTAATAAATATAACAATATATTCAAATTCAAAATATTATTTATTTAAGTAAACTTGTACACAAGTGCTTTTGAATCGTCAACATTAACTGCTGGTTCGGAAAGCTGTTTCTGAGAAGAGCCAGCAAGGAAGTCGGCGGTTGCTCTTTTCAAATAATAATTCTTATTACTAGATACATATACTTTCTAATCTAATCTTTTACTGTTAGAGCTATCGAACTGTGCGAATGCACTGCAATGCACTGCCTGTAGCAATAAGACAGGCTAAATCGTTAAATATCTTTAAGAGATTCGTTAAAAAGCAATATTTTGCACTATCAACCTAAATTGACGACAACTTTATTTAATTTATTTGTAATAATAATTTATATGTCTTCTATACTTTCATATTATATACATATACATATACATATATTTATATTTATATAATGTGTAGTTATTTATGTATAATATAGGTATTTATTTACTTTTGTGTATATTTGATGTAAGTATATTTTATGGTGATATATATTTATAGTGTAGAATTCTATCATTATCTTTATATACTCTGTAGTACACTTTCCTACCAGTTATTTTATTAAACAGCTCCATAACGCCTAAGGTTGCCTGGAAGAAATCGCTGGTTAGCGATAAGGCCGCCTTATTGCACCTGTATTTGTTCCTGTCTATTAATGCATGTAATTTTTTTTATATGTACAATAAAAAGTATTCTATTCTATTACTAACTATATGTAGAATATACATATAGTTAGTTATATGTCTTGTACGGGGTCGAAGAGTAGCTATATCCACGCATTCTTATCATCTATATAATCCGAAATAATATAGTGGGCTTTTTGTATCAGCTTATAGAAATATACTAGCAATGCTATCTTTGTAGAGTTATTTGAACTAGCTTGAAAAATACAGCGTAGGGTTGCTGTTACTATGATATTCTTGAGGCGTTTTTAGTAAGTTGACATAGATGTCACTATATTGCTATTTACATTATTACAAATATAACACAGAAATGTCATGAAAATTACAGTTTTTTACACATACAGAATTTCAATGCATTTTTCTAAATTTGAATTATTTTATTGAATAAAAAGTAGTTAATAGCAGTCTGAATAGATGGCGCTGTTGTTAACATCTAAATATTTTTATTTTGCTTTAATCCGCGATCAAGTAAATAGAAAACACATGCACAAACCATCACTAAAATACACAAGTACTACACACGTTCACTATCACAAACTCAACAATTGTTTCGCCCCTCAATCGAAATATCATCAGGAGATGTCGTGGAGTCTTCATTTATCATTTTATATATTTACTGTTTACTTTATCGCGGATTAAAGCAAAATAATTTTAATATTCGTTTTGTATTATTGATCTCCGCAAAGTACCGCCTAATTCTATAAATTACTAGAAACTTTTATGGAGCCAAAAATATCTAACCGCCATGAACCTTTTATTGACAACGGTTCGCAATCTAATGGAGATATTAAAAACAAAGTATGATGGGATATTATATCTTTTATCAACAGAAAAGTTCGAGATATCTATCTTTAAAATAGCCTTAAAAGACAGATATCACGATTTCTGTTCCGTTCCAATTTCCGTTCTTAATTCAATAAAAATTTCCATGTACAAGATGCTAATCCAAAAGTAATGAAATTTTTTTTGCTTTAATCCTCGATAAAAGAAAATATATGTAATGCTAAATATAGAGTGCAGATACTATCCGTTCTCGTATCTGTTAAATACATTTATTTATGCATCATCGTCAGAAAATAGACTCCACGACAAAATCGCATTATCAATTGACTGATTTAAAGAGATCGTTTACATTAATATCATGAATCATCGTCGCATTATAAACTAAGAAGCTGTGATAGCCCAGCGATGAGACCGTGCGACTCTTTCGAGGGGAACACGAGTTCAAACCCGGGAAGGCACCAATGAGTTTTTCTATTAAAACTCATGTGTCTAAATGATAATTGCAATTTATCACACGCTTTTCGGTGAAGGAAAACATCGTGAGGAAAGCTGCATATCTCTCCAGAAACGGAGAGAGGAGGCCTATTCCCAGCAGTGGGATAATAACAGGCCGCCACTTGTTTTTTTTATAAACTAACATGAACGAAACTAAAATCAACCGCGGGTCTTACTTAGCTCAACAGCCAAGTTGCTAGTGTGAAGATATGCCAATTTTGTTGATTTAGTCTCGAAGGACATCGAGTGAAGTACGGTCAACCAGTGTGAAGGAAACGCTGATTTTACTCGAACCGGTTTGAGCAAGTTGCAAATAAAATTGTCTATGCAAATGTCTAACACTATACATTTTCCAATTTGGATTTTTCAGTGCTTTGAATACAAAATGGTTAACTGAAATTATTCATAGCATTACTTTGCGGAGATTGCTATAATCCGAAATTATAATCCTGATCACTGATTATATCAAAATATTGTTTTATTTGCTTGTTTTAAACACTGACTGAGTCTGCAAGCAATAAATATCGTCAAAATTTTATTTCTTATAAATATGGTTTGGTTATTCCAATATATCCGTATAAGCATCCATGATATTTCCTCAAAAGCATTTACGCTTCACAAAATAAAAGTGATGAAAATATTATTTCGCTATAGTCTGCTACAAAAGATAATATATGCAATGCTAAAATGTAGAGTGTACTCCTGATACATTGCGAATTAGTAAAAAATTATGCACTACCTGCCACCAATAACATAATAATAAACAAGAATTGAACACATTCGCTATCACAATCTCAACAATCATTTTGCGCCGTAACCGAAGCATCGTCAGGAGATAGACTCCACGATAAAATCGCAAGGCAACGCATCACCCAAGCAAGCTGACACATATAGTAATGAATTAACCCCCACCGTTTATTTCCCCTTAAACAGGCCTGCCTATGGCTCCTCTATAATATAATAACTCTATGGCCAGGACACTTTGGCATAAATGATATTGGTATTTTAAGACAGCTTGTGTTTTGGGAAGAATATTTTTCAAAAATATTCCATTCGACTGGCCCGTTGGCGCAGTGGGTAGTGACCGTGCCTTCATCTCCACGGGTCGCGGGTTCGAGTCCCGCCGAGAGCTAACATTTCCTATAAACAATTTGTCGGTTCTTCGAACCTGGGTGTATATTTGTATTTAAGTATGTATTTTATATGATATATGTAGTATATATATCAATTGTCTGTCACCCATAACACAAGTATTAAGTTACTTACTTTGGGGGTCGGACGACCGTGTAAGTATATAAGTGTATAAGTGTCCGATATATTTATTATATTATTATATTTCCATTGAACTCTAAATCTGTTGACGTAAGAGGAAAAATTAATTTTCCAAGTTTCTAGCCACATTTTTCTAAAGAAAAGTCTTAATGCGAGTTTTTTGGATCCACACTGAGTCCCAACGCAATTTGCATAACTCCGCTATCTATGTATAGATGCGTAAATTTACATAATGTTACTCTCAAGAGCACCCAAGATTCTAATCATAAAGTTTTATACAGTAATTTAGGTTTTCTTTGCAAGAATTTTGTATAACTAGGTACAGACACAGGAAAACATGGCCTCCGTTTGACGTTGGGATATTTTAAAATGACCTATTTCAAACAACTTGGATATATCGTATCAAGTGTTGCAAAATCCTATGCGACATGTTAAAATCAGAAATTTCTGCTGGATTGTTAAAGTTAAATTAACTCATAGAGAGTTGAAGAAATTTGATAAATTACAAATGCAAGCAAGAGACTTCTAACAAAATTTCAATGTTATAAACGTATACTGGCGACACTGCTAAGAAATTTTGAAATTTAAATTAACTTTCGAATCTATACTTATTATAAAACAAAGTTCCAAAAAGCTGTCTGTCTGTATGTAATCGGTTTTCTCAAAATCTACTGAACGGATTTTTGTACGGTTTTCACCAAATTCACGCTGATTCCCACGCGGGCGAAGCCGATGGCACAGCTAGTATATAATATAAATTTAAAACTGATACTATGAGATCAAGTTTGCTTTAATGAGAAAAAAAACCAAGAAGGAGAAGAAGAGCCAAATGGAGAGTGGAGACGTGACTCAGTGATGAATCAGTGATAATTGCACAGTCTTCAACATAGGCGCAGGGTTGTCTGTCTATCGGTATTCGACAGGATATATTTCGGAGAGTGTGCTGAAGTACTCCATAACCTTGGCCCTCCATCACCATTCTATCAACGCACCGCTAGGCACCGGGAGAAGTTTCACCCTTACGTTATTGACATCCCACGAAGGCGCACGAAGCGCTTCGTGTCTTCTCTTTTACTGCGCACGGCAAGGGAATGGAATTCTCTCCCGGCATCTTTTTTTCCGGGTCATATGATATGGATCTTTTCAAAGCAAGAGTGAATAGGCACCTTCTAGGTAAGCGCGCTCATCATCGCTTACCATCAGGCATGATTACAGTCTTAGATGGAGGCGAGCGCTTGCTCGCCTATTACGCAATAAAAAAAATTAACAATCCGTTTGAGTCCCGTAATCCATATCGTGCAGTTATGTTACACAGTTATGTTACACAATCAAGCTGAGCCACAGTTCTTACCAGTCCTTGCTATCTAAACTCTTATTAAATAAAGACACAAAACTGTTTTTTTTCTCCAATACTAATACTATTCTAGCGATCCTTTTCATAAAGTAATAGCCAACAATTCCAGTACACCAGCAATGGCTTCCTTTCTATTATGGACGAGAAAGATTAGTACTTCGGTCCAACTCACTGCTCTTACATAGATTTGCAGGTTACACATATCTCAGTATTATATCTAAAGTCGCAATTCGCGAGTCGCAATTAGAGTTCATGGTAGACCTGCAGAACTACGTTGCTATAATCCGCGCGGTTTAAGCGAATGCATGCAAGCTAATGTGTATTAAGCAGGCAAAATTCACGCACCTTACACATGCAGGACAAGTCACAAGACGGCTCTATCATCAACAATGCACACAAGCAACACACACGATCACCACCAAAATCTCAACGATCGTTTCGCCCCGAAACCGAAGCATAGGTTCATCAGAAAGATAGGTTCAACGACAAAATTGCGATTTTGTCGTTGTGTAAGGTGCGTGAATTTTGGCTGCTTCATACACATTAGCTTTGCATGTATTCACTAAACACGTGCGGATTATAGCAAAGTAGTTCTGATATGGTTTCTGTTAGATATTTTCGTTAATAACGTCCTAATGAATCTTTCCATAGAAAACAATTCTATGAGCAATTAAAGGCTATTTTTAAAGCCTCTTTATACCACCTCGCCAGCCTTCAGGCCAGCGATTGAAGTATTATCTATAACGCAACTGTTAGAAGAGTATAGCGAGGTGGAGTTATTGTCTAGAATTTAAAATAGCCAGTTGAGCGGTGTACAATGCTCGAAACCGGCGCTCATTGTTCACCTCTTTCTTTGTTCCGCAGCCTTTGTTTATGGGAAATTAAGCGAAAATACCCCCAACGATTAACAATCGCTCAAACTATATGTGCCATAGCTTTTGTTCGGTCGGTCAGTCAGCGCGGTAATTGAAGTGTTGATTTTGGACAGATTTTAATCATTATTCTCGTTTTTGTCGCGTTATTCACGTTCCTAGATAAACTTCAAACCAACTGATGTCCACTGGATATTTGTCTCTTCATTATTTTTCCAGGTCACACGATCCTATGTTGCTTGGAACCGCGACTTTTTGAGGTCTATGTCCACCTCTTAGATTGGGAAACATCGCGTGTTCAACATTTTAACCTTGGCTTTCTGAAGTCTATTCTACCTTAGTAATATATGTTCCGTCCATTACCACTTCAGTTTCGCTAAGTTTCACTGTTCTAGGGATATCGTAATTTCTGATATAATCACGTAGAGATACTCCAAACAAAGCTGGAGTGAGCTTCATCACCTGCTGAACAATTCTGAGCTTTCATAATGATCACCATGACCATGTTTGGGATCCATATGTCATAGCTGGCAGCACGCACTGTTTGGTGATTTTGGATTTCGTTGTTCTGGACACATCAGTGTCTTGAAGTATATCTATCAGGGATTTTAACTTCTTTTTCGTATTTCTGATCCGTTTATCAAATATGGAAGGTATGATAATATGCATGACACTAAAATATAAAGAATTTTTGTCTTAGTATTTCAGAAGCATTTAACGGATTGTCTCTGGATGGATACAATAATGATAGACAATACTTAGCCGATCGTCACGATTATCGAAAAAGGTGTATGTGCGACCTATTAATTTTTTTTAAAGAAAATTGTACCTAACTACAATGCATGCTCACATAACGTAAAAATGCTTATCGCGACTGTTTGATAAGATTTCGTATTTCGTTGTTTTGCTCTGAAATTTATCGCAGAACAATATATCGCCGCGTGTCCTCAATTATGATCTATATATAAACTTCCGTCCCTTGAGAGTCCAAATTCTTAGCTGATCCCAAAATAGATCCCTCACAACGATTCAGTTGTGAATGGAATGTCCTGTGGGAATTGAACGATTCTTTGTAAGCGTTGACAAGTTTTTTCTGGGACGGAGTTAAAATAAACTGAGAAAGAAGTGCTTCTCAGATTTATCAACGTTGACAATTTTAAAAATATCTACTTTCATAAATGGTATTACCCGTAAACATGATAAATGTAAAAGTTTATTTGTCAATAAACGATCAATGTTGTTTTTATATGATGATAGTTAAAAGATGAGTATCCCAGGATAGTTTAATCTCGATACCTAAGGCTACGGAGACAAAGTCCCGGACAAAATCTACTGATCATATAAAAAGATTTGATGAAAAAGACCTTCCCTGAACTTCAATCTCTATAGTTTAGAGGCTGGGAAGTAGAATCTATACCGCTAAGCGAACTACCTTTTTTAATTTTGAGATTTATCTGTTAATGTTTTAGAGTTAGCCATTGAATGTTAAGAGTTACTTGTTAAATATGACACTTTACTTTTCAAAGTTAAGAATTACCTGGGTAAGAAGGAAATACTGCAATGATTTATCGCGACTCAGCAGAGTTAGCAACTCATTCATTGGTATCCGTATTTGCTTCTACAGTAAAATTACACAATCCTAGACCAGTCTACAGAAAGGTTTAAATAAAGTCTAAGAAATATGTTGTAAAGCGTATTACAAAATTGAAGATTATTTGGATGATAAAATATTTAAAAACATTTCAGATTCATACAAGAAAATGTTTGAAAGATTGACCGCCGAGTTTCTTGCTGGTTCTTCTCGGTAAGAGCATCATTCCGTACCAGTTCGGTATTCATTAATCATATTGATCTTTGACGATCCAAAAGTGCTTGAAAGAACTTATTTGAATAGAGATTATTTTGAAATTTGCTAAGTCTACTAAGTAGCAGCAATCTTATTATAAATGTCAATGAAAAATAAATATTTGTAACGAACGTGTGGGCAGTTAAAATTGGCAATTAAATAGATAAACTGAGTATAGTCACTATGGCATCTTATTTCAAGATGCAAAATTAACATTAAATGCAACTCACCTCGGTAAGGAACATATATGTTCAAGTATAAACAATCTTCGGACTCTTGCGTGAGGAACGGTTTCAGTCTGCTCAGATAATGCTGCCTGCCAAGAGATGGTGGGTTTCCTTTCTTGATTATCGGCAAGGACTGCGGGCAGACAGGCGCGAATCGTGTTGCCATTCTCACCCCGGGCCATGGTGGAGCGCTAACTGAAAGAAATAAGTGTTAGTCATCATCCTCCTGCTCTTATCCCACTCTAAGTGGGGTCGCCACGACATGTTATAACATGATGTCACATGATTCGTCTACGTATTTTACGACCGGCCGCCTGCATGACGTCAACTAACCTTAGTCGTATTTTACGACCCCTCGGTAAGAAATGAGGGTGGTCTATTCTACTCAGCCGGATACCACACGGCGAGTTGACTTAACTTAGTCGCCTTTTACGACACCTTGGTAAGGGTGGTCTTATCTATTCAGCCGGAGACCATACGGCATTGAAAGAAATTAGTATTAATAATTTCCAAAAAAAAATTGGTACTTCGTATCATTTTCACATCACAATTTTTTCCGAAATTTGTGCTTTAAAAATACCAGTGCCAAAGAATCCTGCGATCTTTCTATTCTAGGTCAAAATAGTTTTGGTCTGGTATCCGGTTGAGTAGAATAGACCACCCTCTTTAATGCCGAAGGGTCATAAATACGACTAAGGTTAGTTAACTTCAGGCAGGCGGCTGGTCGTAAAATATAAAGTCCAATCATGTGACAACTATTTTGCAATGTAAAACAACTTACTTTGTACTTTTGTATTATGGATCTCCGCAAAGTAACGCTTAATTCTATAAATTAATTTGTAACTTGTTGTGGCGACCCCATTTAGAGATGAGGGCAGGACGATGATAGTATTTGTAAAAGCACCTACAATAACTACACCACTTAAAATGAAAATAATTTCACAAACATTCCCGAATATTATTTCACAAAAATTGTTTGTAATAGCATATATTTTTTCACGAAAACCTCTAAAGAGTTTTGAATTCACTTTGTACGTTCAAACAATGCTCTCAAAAGTGTACTTGTTAACTGACTTCAAAGGAATGAATGGAAACAAAATAAAATGTCAGTTTGAAAATTCGTTTTATACTTTCAACTGAATCGTTTTAAAAATTCTTTTATCAAAAATAAATCTAGATTTCGTATAGGGTACTATCGACTATAGTCGATAAAACCTTGATAATAATTTGATAGAATCCAGAATAATAATTTGATAAATGTGAGAGTTTATCTCTTCGTTACGCTATCAGGGATAACCGGCTGGGCCAATATTGATGTAAATTAGTATTATTGACGCTTACATATTGAGCTGATATACACTATAAAAATTCTTGGAAACAAGAATCCTATTGAATACTTATTTGTATTCTATCATAAGAATGTTTATAGATAGAACATAAAAGTAGTTATTGTAAGTTAACAATACGAAGTAGAGATATACTGTGGCGAACCTTTATTTTAGAGTTTTTGTAGAATTACCTGAGCTGTGATAGCCCAGCGGTGAGACCGTGCGACTCTTTAGAGTAGAACACGAGTTCAAACCCGGGCAGGCACCAATGAGTTTATCCATTAAAACTCATGTGTCTAATTGATAATTGCAATTTATCACACGCTTTTCGGTGAAGGAAACATCGTGAGGAAACCTGCATATCCCTAGAGAATTCTGGAGATATGTGTAACCAACCAATCTGCATTGGAGCAGCGTGGTAGGTCTTAGCTCCAACCCTTCTCTCCAGAAACGGAGAGAGGAGGCCTATTCCCAGCAGTAGGATTGTAACAGGCCGCTACTTATAGATCTACCATTCTCTAGTATATTATTTTAGTGTATCTCAGTTGGTTTAAGCGGCACATGCGACAAAAGCTCACGGCAGGCAAGTTTTTACAGCTGCGTTACATCTTCAACACAATTTACATAAAACCATAATTTACTTAAACCATCCAATAAATACAGGAAATACTGAACTACGTTTTCTGTAAAAGCTCTACTAAAATCCGTGCAGTAAATTGTGAATAAATCGATCACATACAGATAGCTCTGGAGACTCTGTTTTATAAGTATGGTTATAGATTATGTTTGAAACAATATTGAATGACTATAATATTATTGCCGAAGCTTAGTTAAGTCCAACTCAGTGTAATTATGCTCAAAAATTAAGTTCACCAAAAAAAGTCTAATATTTAAAAAGTCTTTTTCCTTTAACGAAGTAATGTCAACTTCATAACGTTGTTAAATAAATGATCTGAAATAACAATAAGGGAAAGAAAAATCTCGCTGAAATAACTGTTTGAATTGTAAAATAGAAATACTACAGTTTTTACATAATATTGTATAAACTTTGAACGCCATTAATATAACCAAACTGTTATTTTTCTAGCGCAATCCAATTTAGAGCGGTAAAATAAAAACTAAAACTGGAAAAGTAATTTTGTTACCAAATGAAAAACTTTCTGTTGAAACTATTTAATGAATTTAAATAATACTTGTCTAATATATTGCTTGCTGGCATTAATAAAGGAGTTATTATAAAATTATTTTGCTATAATCCGCGTTTGTTATATCATAATTACTATTTGTCTTTGTCTAACTTAACCTCCTTATAATTCTTCGGTTACGGGGCGAAACGATCGTAGAGATAATAGTAGTGACTGTGTGTAGTGCTTATGTGTTATGTATGCATGTATAAGGTATGTGAACGTTGCCTGCTTCCTACATTTAGAATTCTATAGATTTAACAAATAATAGCAAAATAATTCTGTCATAGCTTCTGTACTACGAAATTTCGCAGAGTAACACCTGCTTCCATAAATTTAATACTTTAGAGAGGCTTTAGAGCTTTTCATCCCTACAACATTAATTTTGAGAGCTGTGATAGCCCAGCGGTGAGACCGTGTGACTCTGTCGAGGAGGTCACAAGTTCCAACCACGGGCAGGCACCGATGAGTTTTCTATTCTTATGTATGTAATTGATAATTGCAATTTATCATACGCTTTTCGGTGAAGGAAAACACCGTGAGGAAACCTGCATATCTCTACAGAATTCTGGGTATATGTGTAACCTACTAATCCGCATTGGAGCAGTGTGTTAGGTCTTAGCTGCAACCCTTCGCCCAGCATTGGGATCGTAACAGGCCGTTACTGTACAACATATAATTTTCAATGAACATCTAATCCTTAACACAAAGGCAACACGCGTCAAAATATTAGAAGGTTGAAACCTAGGGTCTGCTCAAAAGAAAATTCAAATTCAAATTCAAAATATTCTTTATTCAAGTAAACTTGTAAACAAGTGCTTTTGAATCGTTAACTTTACTGCTGGTTCGGAAAGCCGTCCTACCGAGAAGAGCCAGCAAGAAACTCGGTGGAGCTCTTAAAAAAGAAGATTCTTAATACTAATTACATTTTGTCATAACTATCCTGCACAAGGTCAAAGAGCAGCTATATCCAGGCATTCTTATCATCAATGTAAGCCTCCACGGTATAATAGGCTTTCTGTATCAGCCTCTTTTTAACAGTATTTTTAAATTGCTGTAATGGCAAAGTTAAAATTGATTGTGGAATTTTGTTATAGAATCTTATACCCAAACCCACAAACGACTTACGTACTCTTACAAGGCGCAAAGCAGGAACCGCAAGCTTATGTCGGTTCCTACTTTGTCTATTATATACATCGCCAATCTTTTTATAATTATGTATATTTTTATGCACAAAAATCAAATTGCTAAAAATATACTGTGAAGCTAACGTAAGAATACCTGTTTCCTTAAACTTCTCTCGCAGGGACTCACGCGAATTCAAATTTTAAATACCACGTATGGCTCTTTTTTGCAAAGAAAGTATCTCTGGAACTCACCTGGTGGCATGAATCTCAAATTTCCCAAAGGCGGAGCAGCATATGGTATCCCCAAGAACATCTCCACACGCTGAAGGTCATAATGCTTTCCTGGTTTGACTATCAGCCCTCTCAAAGCGCCCTGTCTCAGATGGTACTCCCTCGATAACCTCTTCTCATCAGTCGGGTAATTTCGGGCATCATCGTATATCATCGCCGCGCCTTCGTTCACTCTCGGCAACAGAAGCGAGACGGCAACATAAATAAACAAACTGTGACTTATAACCGGGGTCGCGTGCTCGGCGGCCATTTTGTTTATCGCCGCTTATTTGTTCTCATTGCACCGCGCTTAAAATACACTTTGGTTTTATAGTTTGTTTGTTAATTCCGTTTTACTGCCGTTTGAGTGAGTCACGTTTGAACTCGGATTTAGATTAATACTATAATTATCGTAGCCAACGTTCGAAATCATATTCTTTTATTTATCGTTTTACTTAGCGTCTAATCACGAACACTTTTCAATTTAATCACACACACTTTTGTAAATAATGTTGTTATCTTTTCGATATATAAATAAAATGGCCAGTTCCTTAATCACTGAATTTTAACAAATTCGCAATTCACATATCAAAGCATATAATATTTACTTTACATATCATCTACATCTTTATAACTTTTTATTGAAATCACGAATACACTTAAAGTTATTCATATTTGTTTTAATTACATTGTAGTATCATTTCCTTTTCGTTCTGAGAGGTATTACTCATTTATTGCACTGATCACTCCTTACTATAATATGTTATTGCCCTGTGAATAAATTATGGAATGTGTTCTTTATATACTATATTAAATAAGTTTTAAGCCAAATACCGTAACCAACACAACATATAATAACTGAATTCAGTAACTACCCACCAGTTAAACTAACTGACGACTAAATCTTTAATCGCCATAGCAAACTAAATGTCAAAGATTTCTTAATATCAATTTTATTCGAAAATCTAGGTTAATGGAAATAGTTATACGAATGTTTGCAATTTGTATTTTATTATGATGTCTTCTTAGCAAATTGCAATGAAATGAAATGGAATGTTATGAATTCAGTTTTGCTGATACTAAATCTGGGCATAATTTCAATACGGGTTAACAATGTCTACGATCGGACTGAATTGAATTTGTGGCTTTTATTTTCGACTCATTCATATATAAATACGATAAATTTACGATTTATTTAATTTACACTCAGATCTCTAGCACGAAAATTACACTCGCGAATTTTTTCTAGCTTTAAATATTTACACGCGCCGCGACATATATCGCAATGCGCGCGCGCACTAACTGGATCGCTTCCAAACTGTCCCTGCTCTGTTAGAATACCGAAATAAGACGGAATGTGTGTTAGAGGAGAAAACATTTCAGAGATAATTAACTGAACGAACATTCTAGTTTCAAATGAAATCAAAAAATTTTATCAAGTAAGCTTTTGCAAGCACTTTGCAACGCAACACATATTCACTACGACATTTTCTAGGATTGCTTCGCCCCGTAATCGAAGCTTCATCATCATCGGGTGGATGGGTTCCACGACAAAATCATAAGCATTACATAGATTTTCTTTACAAACCCGGATTATATCAATATAATTCTATTATAGCTTCTGTATAATGGAATTTTGCAAACACCTGATTTTATAAATTACATACTACAGAATTGAGGGTATGCTACAACTGTATGCTGAATGCTCCCTTGCTTGGAATTATGATTGTTTTTTATTCGAATAAATTCACATTTCACTTAACCTATTTCACAAATTACTCTGAGACTGTTTTCTATATTCCATGCCGCGTGGTATCCAGCTGAGTAGAATAGACCACCCTTATTTTTTACCGGGGTGTCGTAAATAGCGAACGTAAGTTAACCCACCGTGTGGTATCCGGTTAAGTAAAATAGACCGTCCTCTTTCTGAGGTGTCATAAAATACGACTATGGTAAGTTGACGTCAGGTAGGCGGCCGGTCGTAAAATACGTAGCCAAATCTGTGATATGTTTGTAACATGTTGTGCCGACCCCACTTAGAGTGGGATAAGGGCAGAAGGATGATGATGATATGTTTTCTATATTCCATATAACATTTTCCACATCGTTTTTCATTTTGCATTTAACATTTTCTACATCAGGGCTGAATTATAAATTATTCGAGGGTACCAAAGCCGTCCCTGACGAGCAATTTCGTCGACTAACCATTACCATGTTTACAGCGAACAAGCCACGTTTTCGCCATACCGCCAATTTACATAGATCCATTTTAATGCTACGCGTCGACACGATTTAGTTAATTTGTAGTTTCCTCTCTCTTATTGTCGCTTTAGCAGCTGATTGGGTCCGTTAAATCTGATTGAACCGCCAAATCATTAGCGTTAATCGTTTAGGGTTAAAGGGTTTTGTTTGTTGACTTAAACAATGTTTGCTTGGTGAAAACGGAGTGTAAGTTTGAGATGCCACTTGTTCATGGCCGATCGAGCAGAATAAATATTTAAAGTTGTATGGGTTGCAAACTAGGTGGAGCTGTACCTGATAAGCCCACGCTATCGAGTGTGCAACGAAATTAGTATAATTAAGATGAAGAGCCACAGCGTCTTCGCCGGCGAAGACGAGGTCCCCGCTTTCTTACGTCTTGCGGCCGGGGCGTCCAACCCCGCCAATAGGACTCTTCCATAGTACGACATAGTCCTCCACAGTGCGTCGCTTTAAGCCGAGGTCCGGCCTCACAGGAGGCACCCTTAAGGCGACGCTCCCAGGATGTTGCGAGCCTCGCTCGAGACTCGCTCTCCACGTTATCACACCCGGCGATGCTTCTGCGCCCTCCCAGTGACGCTGTCAAAGCCTTCAAAACTAACAACATTAGTTAGTGTCCGAAAAAAAATATTGTAAGAACAGGTACCAATAAGTATATCATAGTTCAGGTATCACAAGTCCTTTAATTAGAACCTCTTGACATCGCCCGGTCTTACAAACCGGGAGGGGTCGGTATTTTTTTTACCACTATCGAAGGGAGATTCTGTTAAAAATTTTCTACGGTTGGGGTTCTTTAGGTTACAGCACTGCTACTGGCAGAGAAATAGAGGCCTCGGTTACAGCAGAGGCACCAAATTTTCCTCTTAAGTCTTGTAATAACGGTCTGTTACAGCAGGAATTACTTTGCGGAATTCAATAGTACAGAAGCTATAACAGAACTACTGCACGACAAAATTGTACTGCATTACGATTTTGTCTAGGAGCCTATTCTCCTTATGATGCTGCGGTTTCGGTGTGAAACGATCCTCGAGTTTTTTGTGGTAGTTGTGTGTATTGCTTTTGTTCATTGTTGCTGGTGGAGGCATCTTAGGATGCATGTGGTGGCTTGTCCTGCATGTGTAAGGTACGGGACTTTTTCCTGCTTCATATAATATTTTGGCTTTACACGCATTCCCTTAACCCGCGCGAATTATAGCAAAGTATTTCTGTTATAATTCATTATATAAATCAAAATTATCTTTAATTAAAATAAGCTCTTCTAAGCACTTTCGAATCCTCAACGATAAATATGATTTATGAAGCTACAACTGGTTCGGAATATTGCTTTAAGCGAGAAGAACCAGCAAGAAACTCGGTGGTCAATCTCTTAGACATCTTCAATTTTACATTATTCAACCGCAGTCTTGTAAGGTCTTTTTTTTTAAATACAGGCATTTATATCATCCAAATCTTCAATTTTGTAATAAGTTTTACGTATAAGCATATCTCTTACACTCAATTTAAACCTTACTGTAGAGTGGTCTAGTATGGATTGCGGAATTTTATTGTAAAAGCGAATAACGAGACCAACGAAAGAGTTGCTAACTCTGCTAAGTCGTGACACAGGAATCACGAGCATACTGTGACCTCTTGTGTCTATGATAGACATCAAATTTAGTCTTCAGATAGATATCTTCAGATGGATATTTTTGGGGTTAATGCAGTGTGCGGCCGGCGCGGGTTGCGCGGCACATCATTAAAATACGGGATATTTTCGTTGCCCAACCACCACGTGCAGTAAACATCCGGACAACGAGTAAGGAAGCCAGGAAATAATCACTTCAATTTATTAGCGATTACAAATGAATTTATAAATCAATACTGTGATTGCTCAGCACTGAGACTGTGTGATTCGAGAGAGTCGCCGTACAAACCAGGCAGGCACCGATGAGTTTAATTGTTAAGACTTATATCTTATTGATAATTGCCATTTATGTACATTGAAGTATATGTCTGAGTAGAAAAGACCGCCTTCATCTCTTAGTGAGGTGTCGTAAAAGGCGAATAAGGTAAGTTGACCCACCGTGTGGTATCTCGTTGAGTAGAATAGACCACCTTCTTTCTTACCGAGGGGTTGTAAAATATGACTAACAATCAGATTAACTTTTCTAGTTCAAGCTTGTTACACGTGTTCGGAGACAAAAAAATGATGAGGGTCGAACCAATCAGTATATAATTATGCATGCTTGGATGATCTACGTTTTTCGATTTTGCCGTGGAGTCTATATCTTGATGATGCTTCGGTTGTAAAGCGAAACGATTGTTGAGTTTGTGATAGTGAACTTTTGTAGTACTTGTGTATTGTGGTGACGGTAGTGGAGGTTTTTGCATGCGTTTTTATACCTGCATGTATCAGATATAAAAACGGGTTGTCTACTCCATATTGAGCATTATATTGCTGTTTACTTTAAAAGTCGTAAAAAGCGACTAAGGTAAATTGACCCACCGTGTGGTATCCGGTTGCGTAGAATAGACCACCCTCTTCCTTACCGAGGGCTCGTGGAATGCGACTAAGGTAAGTCGACGTCAGGCTGGCGGCCGGTCGTAAAATACGTAGCCAAGTCATGTGACAACATGTTTTTAAATAATTTATAGATTTAGGCGTTACTTTGCGGAGATCCATAATACAAAAGTAATAATAAAATTATTTTGCTATAATCCGCGATACAGTAAATAGAAAATATATATAGTGTTTAATGTATAGTGGATTATCAGTATTTTCATACCCGATACGTGCAGGATTCGTAAAAGCACATGCACAAACCTCCACCACTTCCACCAAAATACACAAGCACTACACAGTTTCACTATCACAAACTCAACAATCGTTTCGCCCTGCAACCGAGGCATCATCAGGAGATAGACTCCACGACAAAATCGCTTTGCGATTTTGTCGTGGAGTACATACGTTCACGTAACACGTAAGTTCACGTACATATTTTTGTAATATGTTGGGGCTCGTTAATTTTAATTTTGCAGTAAGTTATAAGCCTCGTGTTTGAATTTATGTTTGAAATATTGAACAACTCCTCATTGAAACCTACCCATAACTTTTTTCGTGTTGAACGCACAACGGCAGACGTCTATTATTTTATTTATGTATATAGATTACTCGGGCAATCGCTACTAGACAGTAAGAATACCAAACTCACGGCCGAAAATAACTTCGCTTGTCAGCAATTGTCAACTTCACTGTCACCCTCATTTTGTTAAACCTAGATTAATAGTTCGGGACAGTTTTAGACGAACGGCCACTTCTGAAGCGACGGGGGTTAAAATATACATCAGTATTCATTTCCGTATAAAGCTTTGCTAGAAAATATTTAGGACAGGACCTTGTGGTATCTATCTATACTTATTATAAAACTAAGTCCCAAAAGCCTGTCTGTCTGTATGTAATCGATTTTCTCGAAATCTACTAAACGGATTTTTGTACAGTTTTCATCAAATGATAGTGCAATACTTCCGGATGGTTACCTAATACCGATATTTACTATATACCTAATATAGTAAATATCGGTATTATGTAAATGGACTTGAAGAGATCGCGCAGTTGTTAAAAAAACTTGCTTGCTGGGACCTTTAGTCGCGTGCGCTTCGTAAACCAGCAAAGTTACGCAATAGTTATGTACTAGAGAATAGTAGATCTATAAAATACTACAAAAAAGTCCTCGATAGCATGTCTCTATCTCTAACTGTTAATTCACAATAACTACTTTTATGTTCAAAAATTCGAAAGTTCGGGAAAAGTTTCGTAAATCACTGAATCCCACGCGGGCGAAGCCGTTGTTGGCACAGCTAGTAAATAATAAATATAAATAACTGGAAAAATAACACACACGGCCGTCCGTTCCTAAATTAACTTAATACAAGAATTACTATTAAATAATAAATATGAATTAATAATAAAAGTTATGGGTGACTTACAACTGTTAAATTTACATTATACTAATTTAAAAATTTTAAATTGACTGGCCTGTTAGCGTTAAATTACTTACCTTGGGGACGGACCACCGTGTGTTTAAGCGTAAAAAAAAATTTGGATTATATAAATACGCCCAGACTCGAAGAACTTCTGAGGAAACATCTGAGGAAACTTGCATATTTCTAAAGATTTCTGAAGATATGTGTAACCTACCAATCCGCATTGCAGCAGCTTGGTAGGTCTTAACTCCAACCCTTCTCTCCAGGAACGGAGAGAGAGGAGGCCTATTCCCAGCTGTGGGATTGTAAAGGCTCCATTACGTTACTTTACATACTGACAGGAATACTATAAATATTTTGGTAATCACTGCAATAAATTATTTCCATTCTATCGTAAACTACGAATATGGTTTTAATATTCTTGTGTAAGTGAACACTTAGAAGATCTTGCACCTAAATAGCACATTAAAAATATAATGGCTTAAAGGAACAATAATCATTGTTATTAACAAAAAATACTCTTGCCAATTTTCCTACTAAGGTTTCTTCCAGTGAAAATGTCATACCGTGGAAGAAGACTATAGAATCGGTTCAAGAACTGTGATTAACGTAACAGAAACAGAGGCTAAAAATATTCAGAATATTTCAGAATCCTAAATTAAGGGCTCTATAATGTTTAAATTTCTAGTAAAGATCCTTTTAATTATAAAAATTCTTTAAGAAATTTGTTAAAAATTGAAAATATTCTCTTAAAAATTTTGTACACTATTATACATAGCTTGAATAATCCTTTTCACTTTAAGAAAATAAAAATCCTCTAGCCGATTTTCCTATGGAGGTTTTCTAACGGGAAAATGTCATATGAACAAAGACGGTAGAAATAATTTGTACACTGTGTGTAACTTAACAGAAAAAAAAATGTTTAGAATATTTCAGAATCTTGAATAAAGGGCTCTTAAATGTTTAAATTCCTTGTTAAGATCCCTTTATGAATAAAATTCCTAAATAAATTTTACAAAATTCAAAATACTCTCTTTATACTCGCTAAAACAATCTAGGAATCTGAAGGCATCCCAAGCATGGAGGGACGCTTAAAATAAACTGTCACTGGAAAGGGACGTTTCGCCGCAGCTGCTCTGTTCCAGAGATATCGATTGCAAAAAGGACAGATAAACTGACATGATAGAGCTGTGTGCTTAGAGTCGAGTTACGAATTACTTTTTGCGAGCAAATA
Source organism: Morpho deidamia (assembly GCA_947086505.1). Classification (NCBI taxonomy): domain Eukaryota; kingdom Metazoa; phylum Arthropoda; class Insecta; order Lepidoptera; family Nymphalidae; genus Morpho; species Morpho deidamia. The sequence continues at coordinate 18,965,674 of CAMTZC010000024.1, forward strand.
GCTGCGGTTGGATTTATATAGTCTATCTTTTACTCTGTTAGGATTTCCGGTGCATTGGATAACGGATAGAGATTCTGTATAGAGAGGTTAGCTTCAAATATGGAGTGATCAGTTCAATTACCAACATTCTCCAAGATGACGGATTTCTGCCCAGCTGTTTTAAACTAATAGGCCCTTCAAATAATTTATAGAATTAGGCATTACTTTGCAGAGATCCATAATACATAAGTAATAATAAAAATCATTTTGCTATAATCCGCGATACAGTAATTAGAAAATATATATAGTGCTAAATTTATAGTCGACTTTCCATTTTTTTCATACTCGATACATGCAGGATTCGTAAAAACACATGCACAAATGTCCAACCGCGATTTTGTCGTTGAGTCTATCTCCTGATGATGCTTTGGTTGCGGGGAAACGATTGTTGAGTTTGTGATAGTGAACGTGTGTAGTGCTTGTGTATTGTGGTGGCAGTTGTGCATGTGTTTTTACGAATCCTGCATGTATCGGGTATGAAAAAATAGATAATCCACTATACATTTAGCATTATTTATATATTCTATTTACTGTATCGCGGATTATGGCAAAATATTTTTTATTAATACTTTTGTAATAGGCCCTACTTTACTTATGAGTATCTTCTTCGTTCTTATATAGACACGTACTCTGCTGGACATCTTTTCGGGATTTTCTACGTCACGCGAACCTGTGCCGCTTGGATCCAATGATCCCCTGCGAAGTATTTTAAGTCTACTTCGTACAGGATCTACCACACGTTTTGTTTTCCGGTGCGAAGTGGCCATTCCATCACGTTTAGACACCAAAGACTGTCATTTCTTCGTGATATATTGTCCGTTGCCAAAGTCACGACACGCTGAGCTATATCACTAATTTTAATTCTTCTTCGGATTTCCTAATTCCTAATTTAATCACGTAAAAATACTTATTTATTCGTGAATTAAGCATTATTCATTTATTTATTTGATCTATGTTTAAAAAAAAAGTAAAGTAGCGGCCTGTTACAATTCCATTGCTGGCCTCCTCTCTCCGTGTCTGAAAAAGAGTTATTTATTATAATAGGTAGAGTGTCAGAATATAATTCTTATAACTAGTTACGTTTTGTCATTGTTCTCTTGAACAAGGTGGAAGAGTAGCTATATCCACCGTCCACCACTATCCTTTTACCCTCCATTAAATAGTTCTTTTAAATTGTTTGTAGGCGTTCTCTCTCCGGAAACGGAAAGGATTGGAGTTAAGACCTACCACGTTGCTCCAATGTGGATTGTGGTTACACATGTCTCCAGAATTCCCTAAGGATATGCAGGTTTCCTTACGATGTTTTCCTTGACCGAAAAGCGTGTGATAATTTGCAATTATCAATTAGACACATGAGTTTTAATAGAAATACTTAGTGGTGCCTGCCCGTGTTTGAACTCGTTTTCCCCTCGAAAGTCACACGGTCTCACCGCTGGGTTATCACAGCTCAATAATCTAAGTTTACCACGCTCTAAAGCCCGGTTTTCTCTCGAGTTGTTTTATGAGGCCCATCTTCTACGGGACCTCAAGGCACAATATTACTTTGACCATTGCTGATCTATTGAGTATTCTCCAAGAATTCCACGATATTTTTGGCAGCGAGATCTTTTACCTCTTTTGAGCGTAATTAGTGCGGCCCTAAGAGCGTCGATTATTAATCAGCGCAAGGGCAGTCATGACCCATAGTCACCGACCAAGCTTCGGATGCATAAGTCATCGCTGGTAACAATTACTGTTTATTGTAGTGTTCGAGCATTAATCTCGAGAAACTTCTGTTTACAGTAATTATTTCAGTTTATCAAGCACTCTTTTATAAAGTCCATATTCCATTTTAGTCTCTAGTCATTTTTAATTAGTCTTCGGGAACAAGATATAGATTTCATGCGAGTCTGCACAGATATAAACGATATATTAATTTATAGCTCAGCACTTTAAGATTGCTCTCATCTGGTAATAAATATTTGTAGGCAGATGCATCGTGGGCAGTCGTTTTATTGGATAACGGTCGCCATTACCCAGAAATCGAGCTTTGAAGGTTTGTTTGTGGAATCTTTTGGTTATCGTTGCGTTTATCAATTGCATTTTACTGAAGAATTAAGGGTTTTGATCCTAAATATTATGCAAATTCATATTAAGTCAAAATAATTATGAATACTTGGAAATCATTTATTCAAATTATTCAAAATTTCATTCATTTCATTTTTCAAAATTACATGTCTTTCATTATATTACTATTTTATATTTTATTTTTTCGAACCGCTGTATGGAATCCGGCTGAGTTGAATAGATTACCCTCATTTCTTACCGAGGTTTCGTAAAAGGCGACTAAGAAAAATTGACTTCAAAGTCTGTCGACTGTAAGCCGGTCGTAAAATAAATAGCCAAATCATTTAAGAACATGTTTAAAACATGTTGTGCCGACCCCACTCACAGTGGATTGGAGAATAATGATTTTATTTTTTTCAATGTAGATGTATCCATCCGCCGTGTGATATCCGGCTGAGTAGAATAGATCACCCTCATTTCTTACCGAGGCGTCGTAAAAGACGACTAAGGTATGTTGACGTCAGGCAGGCGGCCGTTTGTAAAATACCTAGCCAAATCATTTTACAACAAGTTTAAAACATGTTGTGCCGACCCCACTAAGAGTGGGATAAGGGTAAGAGAATGATGAATGTAGATGTATCCATATCCATGCATATAAAAAATAGAAAAGATGAACCTATAGTACAAAATAGGGGATATTCACAAATTAAGTTGACGATAACGAAGTCGCGGGTAAAGCTTGTATAATATAAAGTAGCAACAAACAAACAACTTAAGTACTCTTTTCAATTATTGCGTTAATAGAATGGTAATGAGATCATGAAAAAAAAAGCTCGAGAAGTAAAACCGTAAATCTTAGATGACATCATCTGGCCGAGGCGCGTTAAATTTATACCGGGAAGTAAGAATAAGGAAGTTTACACTGGTGCGACTTTCATGACAATGATTGAAGACTTAATCATCATTCTCCTGCCCTAATCCCACATTAAGTGTCCTCTTCTATCATTTGTCAACTCTATCACTACTCGTTTATATGCATACTAGATATATCCGCAGATTCGCCAGCGTGGAAATATGTGCGTAACGAAGTTACCACGTCAATCAACCGTGCGAGTAAAAGTAGACTTTATTTTACTCCACAATACATCAAAATCGCTTTAGCTATTCCAGAAAATTTATGATTAACCTAAACCTTCCTTAAAAATTTCACTATATTTTAATAAAAATCGTACGACAGTTTAGTACATTCTGGGAAAATCGATCACATGGAGACAGTTTTGTGGACCTTGGTTTTACAATACGTATAGATCGTACTTCGCATAATCCATTCATTTCGATTCCCGCCGAGCGCAAACATTTTCTATAAACAAATTGTTGGTTTTTCGAGCCTGGGTGTGTATTTGTATTGAAGTATGTATTTAAACTTATATATGTAGTATATCTACCAGATGTCCGTTACCTATAACACAAGTATTAAGTTACTTACTTTGGGGACGGACGACCGTGTGTGTAAATGTCCCATATATTTATATTTATTATTTATTTTACCAACTTATGTAGTGTTTATTTACAATAATTTCAAATTTTTAAGCACTATAATAAAAATTTAATAAGAAAATTACATACCAACGAATTCGTAAATAAAAAAATCATATAATAGCGATATGGAGCAATATTGGTGAAATTATTTTGGTTAGCTCGTTAGTGCAAATGACAGTAATCCTGCTTTCAGCACCCGCGGGTTCAATTCTAGCCGAGAGCCAACATTTTCTAAAATAGAAAGTGTTGGTCCGTCGAGTCTAGGTGTATTTAAGTTTTTTTTTAAATATATAAGTAATATATTTATTTCCCAGTCATCTGTCATCGATAATACAAGTATTAAGTTATTTTACTTTCGGCATGGACGACCCTGTGTGTAATTGACGCATACATTCAAGTTAAAAAAAATTACAAACATGACTGATATACTGGGATAAACAGAAAATTTTCCTTGTTATCCTTAGGGAAAAGGAAAAACAATACATAGTAGACGATGTAGGGTATCTTATATAAAAAATTAGCTGTGCCAGCGGCTTCGCCCGCGTAGAAATCAGCGTGTCACAATTTTGTTCTTGAATTCAAATTTTATACATAAAAATAGTTATTGTGAGTTAACTATATGAGACATGCTATTGCAGAATTTTTTGTATTATGTTTATAGATCTACAATTCTCTAGTACATTACTTTAGCGTATCTCCGTTGGTTTACGCAGCGCACGCGACTAAAGCTCCCAGCGAGCAAGTTTTTTTACCAAAAGTGCGATCTCTTCCACACAATTTACATAATACCGACATTTTCTATTTACTTAAACCATCGGGAAGTATTGCACTATCTTTTGGTGAAAACTGTATAAAAATTCGTTCAGTAGATTTTGAGAAAAACGATTATATACAGGCAGACAGCTTTTTGGGACTTTATAACAAGTATAGATATTAAAATTACATTGCAGATAACATTGCATACAGGTTGCACATCGACTCGATTGACATAGACTGACATATAGACGTACTTCTGCTTTTAAAATATTACCTAGGAATAGTTTCATCTTCAACTTCTTTAATAACGTAAAAGTAAAGTAAAAACCTACTGTGCTAATCTGGAATAAAAAAATATTTTTCTTCTGTACATATGTCAGTTCAATTAATAGTAATTAATATTACTAAACTTCATTATTATTTCTGCATAAATAAATAGGCCGTGAAAGCATCAGTAACAAACAGGCACACTTACGTATTTACAAAATAAGTATGGATTAAATCACACCCTTTGTCTTGGATGAGTAAGCAGCCTTATATATGATCATACCTATTCCTTACTGCGTATTATTTTCAGAATAACTTTCATTCGTATCCAACATTTGTTCTACTAAAAAGACTTTGCGAAATGATACGCCACGCGCCCAAAGAGGTGCCAACGAGATATTAAGATCCCATTAACGATGCCCCAACGAAAAAAAACAACGACAGAATTTCAAATGTCCCATTACAGTAAAAAAATTCTGTACTTATTCAAATTAATTGCTTTTTTATCGTTGCGACGAAATCCAGACTACTTTTCCGTTTGGGTTCTGTGGGCAAATGTGAAGAACGATAATCATCTCAAATCGGAATGTCATAAAGCACCCGCCTATTAGAGAATTGATACACATTCTCTTAGAGATTATTAGAGTTTCTTCACGAATTTTCCTATCACCGTAAAAACCTACGAAGTTTTGAATCTTCGATCCCATGGTCTCACTATCAGACTAGCTTGTCAGATCAGTGACCACTTGACATGACAGTATCGCACGTACATCCGACGACCGGGCATCTAACAGTCGTATCAGGTCCACGTTCACAACGAAACTTGCGTCGATGTATAGATTTTAGCCATTTATAGCTTCTATTTTACTATAGAAATTATATAAAAATATAGAATTATTATAAAAAGATTGGCGATGTATATAATAGACAAAGTAGGAACCGACATAAGCTTGCGGCTCCTGCTTTGCGCCTTGTAAGAGTACGTAAGTCGTTTGTGGGTTTGGGTATAAGATTCTATAACAAAATTCCACAATCAATTTTAACTTTGCCATTACAGCAATTTAAAAATACTGTTAAAAAGAGGCTGATCCAGAAAGTCTATTATACCGTGGAGGCTTACATTGATGATAAGAATGCGTGGATATAGCTGCTCTTTGACCTTGTGCAGGATAGCTATGACAAAATCTGATTAGTATTAAGAATCTTCTTTTTTAAAAGAGCTCCACCGAGTTTCTTGCTGGCTCTTCTCGGTAGGACGGCTTTCCGAACCAGCAGTAAAGTTGACGATTCAAAAGCACTTGTTTACAAGTTTACTTGAATAAAGAATATTTTGAATTTGAATTTGAATTTACTAATTGTAAACCCTATTTAAATATTTTTACAAAAAATAAATTGCTTTAGATTAATAGGACTCCGCATATATGTAAACTGAAGGAATAAGCAATCAATTTCGGCCTAAAAACGGAAATCCTTTATTTTCTTTTGAAAAAAAACTTTATTTACAACATACACTATCAACAAATAAGGAAAAACAAATGAAACAAAAAAGTATCACATTTATACTTAGTCGCTTTCTACGACACCTCGGTAAGGAACGAGGGCGGTCTATTCTCTTCAGCTGGATAACACAAGGCGGGTCAATTTACTTTAGTCGCCTTTCACGACACCTCGGTAAGCAATGAGGTCATCGTTTCAAGACGTTTTGTTTGAAAATCGTTGCAATATAAAGTACTCTAGCTGTGTCAGCGGCTACGCCCGCGTGGAAATCAGCGTGTCACAATTTTTTTCTATAATTCAAATTTTAAACATGAAAGTAATTATTGTGAGTTAACCATAAGAGATAGACACTTTGTATTGCACACTTTTTTATAGTAATTTTATAGATCTACAATTCTCTAGTACATGACCTTAGGGTATCTCCGCTGGTTTACGCAGCGCACGCGACTAAAGCTCCCAGCAACCAAGTTTTTTAACAACTGTTCGATTCCTTTACCACAATTTACATAATACCGATATGTAAATTGTGGTGTATTTACTTAAACCATCCGGAAGTATTGCATTAACTTTTGGTGAAAGCCGTACAAAAATCCGTTCAGTAGATATTGAGAAAATCGATTACATACAGACAGACAGCTATTTGGGACTTTATTTTATAATAAGTAAAAGTAACAGCATGTTACTATGCCCACAGCTGGGCTAAGGCCTCCTCTCTCCGTTATTGGAGGGAAGGATTGGAGCTAAGACCTACCACGCTGCTCCAATGCGGATTGGTAGGTTACACATATCCCTAGAATTCTCTAGAGATATGCAGGTTTCCTCACGATGTTTTCCTTCACCGAAAAGCGTGTGATAAATTGCAATTATCAATTAGACACATAACTTTTAATAGAAAAACTCATTGGTGCCTGCCCGGGGTTTGAACCTATGTCGTCTCTAGAGAGTCGCACGGTCTCACCGCTAGGCTATCACAGCTCTTTATAATAAGAAGAGTATAGATATGAAATTCGTCAACGAAATATTTTTAGGTATTAAACTATTTTTGTCCATTCACTTAGAACATTCGTTAGGAATATTTTATGTGCTAAGTGTAAAACATTTTCATGATTGAGGACAATATAGGAGGTTAAAGTATTTTGATTGCTTTCCTTTTATTCCCACTCGTACAAATGAGATGTTTCTATCCAGAAATTTTCTTACGGTCGTTAAGTACCGTAATTGTGAACGTCGCAAGCTGCGTTACGACATTGTTTCCTCGAAATAAATTGCTGTAATCTCAATGTTGTATTAAAATGTGACAATTTCCCTTGCAATTTTTTTTGTGTACTGTCATTCGCGAAACGTGTGTTTTACTTCGTAGAAGATTCGAGGGCGTAAGTAGACGATTTTGTGGCATATTAATCAAACGGTACTTTTGACAGAACTCCAGTCTCAGATGCAAAGTAACTAGAGGAATTGTGGTCCGAGATATACAGTGTAACGTATTTTTCAAATGCTCAAATAAGTTAATTCTTTCAAAGGTATTAATGAGAGACACCGCCGTGTGGTATCTGACTGAGTAGAATAGACCACCCTCATTTCTTAACGAGATGTCGTAAAAGACGACTCTGGTAAATTGACCCGCCGTATCGTATCCGGCTGAGTAGAATAGACCACCCTCTTTCTTACCGAGGGGTCGTAAAATACGACTAAGATAACTTAATCCGTCGTTGCGTTATCCGGCTGAGTAGAATATATCAACCTCATTTGTTACCGAAGTGTCGTAAACGACGATTTAGGTAAGGCGATCCGTCGTCTGGTATCCGGCTGAGTAAGGTAGACCACCCTCATTTCTTACAGAGGTGTCGTAAAAGGCGGCTAAAGTAAGTTGACCTGCCGAATGCTATCCATCTGAGTAGAATAGACAAACCTCGTTTCGTATCAAGGTGTCATAAGAGACGACTCAGGTAAGTTGACATCATGCAGGCGGCCGGTCGTAAAATACCTAGTCAAATCAAGCAACAACGTGTTTAAAAGATGTTGTACCGACCCCATTCAGAGTAAATAGATAAGGTAAGAAAGATAATGAATAATATAAAGGTGCTTTGGGGTAATTACGCTATATTTTCTGATTAGTCGATACGCGTTCTATAAGATAGTGAAAAATAAGATATCTGTTTTAGTTTACTGTCAACTTTAATCACTTTTATTAACTGACATATATGTTCTAATAATTTTACATAAGCTACTTATAACCGAAGCATCATCAGGAGGATAGACTCCACGACAAAATCCTAATGCATTAAGATTTTGTCGGTTTCGGGGCGAAATGATCGTATAGACGCATGTGGTGAATTGTCCTGCATGTATAAGGTGCGTGAATTTTGCCTGCTTCAAACACTTAGCATTGCATGCATTCGCTTAACCCGAGCGGATTATAGCAAAGTAGTTCTGTTATAGTTTCTACAAACGAGAATAGTACAACAGGTACTAAAACACCGCTTTTTTGCCCCAAATTTTACTTGATTTTTAAATTTTTACCCGTTCCACACGTGAAATTACCTCTCCCCCATTAGGGGTAAACAGTGAGAGTATAAATTAAATAGGTACTAGACATAAAGACGGTGCTTTGATCCAAGTGATAAGTTAAAGCGTTCTAATCACTTCATATGCCTGTACAAGATAAAGGCTAAATAAGGTTTTACTGAATCATGTTTGAATTATTTATAGAATAAGTAATGAAAATATTATTTTGCTACAATCCACGATAAAAGAAAATATATGTAATGCTAAATGTAGAGTGTACTATCCGTTCTCAAACATAAATACATGCAGAATTCCTCAAAACTCATGCACTACCCGCTACTAATAAACAACAATACACAAGCACTGCACACAGTCATTACCACAATCTCAACAATCAGATAGACTCAACGACAAAATTCTAAAAAAAATATCGCGGATTATAGCAAAATTCTTTGAAAAGAGCAACCGCCGAGTTTCTTGCTGGTTCCTCTCGGTAGGAATAGCTTTCCGAAACAGCAGTAGATGTTGTCGATTCAAAAGCACTAGGTTACAATGAATTTGAATTTGAAAATAATTGCCACAGGCCGAACCATTCTAAATAACGATTTAGTAGACTAACGTTTAGGCAAATATTTAGTGTTATCACATTCACACTATATTACTGATAAGAAAGTAGGATAACACTTTTATAATTTTAATAGTGAATTTTCTGGTATGACAGAAGTTTTATAATGAAAAGAGAAAATATTATAACTCCTATCACTTGAACCGTACAACGTATTCTCGAATCTTCATTAATCGAAGTTGTTTACAGAGAAAGCGGGTTCTATATTATGACCAGAAAAAAAAAGATTTGAAATGAAATACACTATTACCACGGGATTTTATGTCAAAAGCATGAGCTCTGATACATGACTACCAGAGTCCGTCAACCAAGACGGACAAGAGTCCGTCATGGTTCTCTTAATGATACCATTAAAAGAGCTCTTGCCACCATCGAAATTCCTGCTCTTCTCGAGCCTTCGGGGATAAGTCGGGAACATGACAAGAGCTGTGATATCCCAGTGGTGAGGCCGTGCAACTCTTTAAAGGGGACCACGAGTTCAAACCCTAGCAGGCACCAATGAGTTTTTCTATTAAATCTTATGTGTATTGATAGTTGCAATTTATCACAGGCTTTTCGATGAAGTAAAATATCGTGAGGAAACCTGCATATCTCTAGAGATTTCTGAAGATGTGTGTAACCTACCACTCCGCATTGGAGCAGCGTGGTAGGTCTTAGCTCCAACCCTTCTATCCAAAAACGGAGAGAGGAGGCCTATTCCCAGCAGTGCGATTGTAATAGGCCGCTACTTTACTTTTGTTTAAAACTAAGATTAAATAAATAAATGAATAATGATGAATTAACGAATAAATAAGTATTTGTACGTGATCAAATTAGGTGATCAGAAGAAGAATTAAAATTACTGATGTAGCTCAGCGTGTCGCAAGCGATTTTGTCGCGCAAGCTTTGCGATTTTGTCGTAGGGTCTGTCTCCTGATGATGCGATTACAGGGCGAAACGATTTTTGTTTTAGTGAACGTGTGCAGTGTTTGTGTATTGTGGTGGCAGTGGTGGAGGTTTGTGCATGTGTTTTTACGAATCCTGCATTTAACGGGTATGAAAAAACGGATAGTCTACTATACATTTAGCACTTTATGTATTTATTTTCTATTTACTGTATCGCGAATTATAGCAAATTAATTTTATTATTACCTTTGTATTATGGATCTCGGCACAGTAATGCCTAATTCTATAAATTATTTAATCCATTTTAATCTACGCCCTAATATTCTTAGTATTTGTTGTTAGTTTCGGCCCATAGTTGATAATATCAACAGCTCTCCCAAGTCTATTATTGCCCAAATAAAACCAGAACATCAATAAAGAGTTCTGCAGATAAATAACTCTACAGATAAGCAAACAATCAAGTTCAAACTTGTTACAGTCTCTTATCAGTCGGTTCTAAACGATCTCGGTCTATTCAATACGAGCGTATTTATACTAGCGTTTTCGTTTTAAACATTTAAGATCTTTTAAGATCAAAAATAAACGTTTTTCTATTTTTTTGTTGTTACCATATCTGGGTAAACATTATGTTTTTTTAAACTAGCAATTTGTCCTGGCTCTTCACTGCTCCTTTAGCGAGAACTCAACGGAGTAACGTTTTATTCTATAAGTTGCTATCTTAGGAGTTATGCGAAACGAATACAAAATTAAATTGAATGACCTTAAGTATATAAATTATATTCAAATTCAAATTCAAAATATTCTTTATTCAAGTAAACTTGTAAACAAGTGCTTTTGAATCGTCAATATCTACTGCTGGTTCGGAAAACTGTTCCTACCGAGAAGAACCAGCAAGAAACTCGGTGGTTGCTCTTTTCCAACAATAATTCTTATCACTAGTTACATATAGTTATTAATGTCTTGTACAGATGTCTTGTACTTATCTTCCAGGTAATCCTCAATAGTATAATAGGCTTTCTGAATTAGCCTTTTTTTAATAGTACTTTTAAACTGCTGTAAAGGTAAAGTTAATGTAGATTGTGGAATTTTATTATAGAATCTTATACCCAAACCCACAAACGAATTACGAACTTTTGCAAGGCGCAAAGCAGGAACCGCAAGCTTATGTCGGTTCCTACTTTGTCTATTATATACGTCGCCAATCCTTTTATAATTATTTATATTAATATGTACAAAAATTAAATTACTAAAAATATACTGTGAAGCTAGTGTAAGAATACCTGTTTCCTTGAACTTCTCTCGCAGGGAATCGCGCGAATTTTAATTGTAAATGCCACGTATGGCTCTTTTATGTAACACAAAAAATTTTCAATGTCCGCGCATTTACCCCATAACAATATTCCATTAGACATAATATTATGGAAGTAAGCAAAATAAACAAGTTTTGCTGTTTCAACGTCTGGAAGCCGCCTTATCTTTCGGACAGCGTAAGCCGCTGAACTGAGTTTCTCAGCGAGAGTTGTTATGTGTGTGCTCCATTGGAGTTTAGAATCCAAGGTCACTCCCAGAAATACAGTTGTTTCTTCTGTTTTTAGTGGTATATTATTAATAAAAAGCTTATTTGCTATTTTAGCAGTATTAGGCAATGCAAATTCTATACATTTTGTTTTGATTGAGTTCAGTACCAAATTATTTAGCCTGAACCAACGAGCTACTTGCGACAAACCACTGTTTACTTCGTCAATATTTTCGTCATTTCTATTAACTTTAAATATCAAAGATGTGTCATCAGCAAACAGAGTTATATCGCAGATATTATTAATAAAATATGGTAGACCATTTACATATACTAAAAACAGAAAGGGACCAAGGATTGATCCTTGGGGCACACCCATAACCAAGGCCGACCCGGATGACTGCACATCATTAACGCACACTCTTTGAATCCGACTAATAAACTATAAAGTTAACGGTCAAGTAATTAACAATAAATCTTGAGCAGTTTTCGCTACTTTGTTACAACAATGCTAGGAAACAGAAGAAAGAAGTGCTAGAGACGGCATGTAAAGTGAGCTGGTTCCTCACTCTCAAATCATTACCCCTTTCACCGCTCCCTGTAAATGAAAAATATTTGATATTTTAAAAAAAATATTTTGATAAAATATTCTAAAATGTAATTATAAATTAGTCTATGAATAACATTTTATTGGTAATTAATTATAAGCAAAAAAATAATTGAAAAAATAATAAATGAAGAAACGCTTGTGTGTAGTATCTCTATAATTTTCCTTTGTGATCTAGCAAGTAACAAAGTTAGTGTGAATTGCTTTCTAGCCCCCATAATCGAAGTTTACGATTTAAGGCTGATTTTATTACTGTGTTGGGGAATACTATTCGGTTAAATGTATAGGAAGGCATCAAAAAATCTAAATATACAATGCTCTTTTCGAGTAACTATCATAATAAATAGAAAATTGAAATTTTAATTCTCCCTTTATTCTAGCAAACATTATAATTATAGAAACATCTACGAGTATACTTGCATTGCAAAACTTTAAAATGGCATATTCATGCAATAAAAAACCGTACTGTGTATTCCAATTAATATTTATAAATGTGCGGTATGTTTGTAGGGTACGGTGGGCGAATGCAGAAGCATCTTCGAGGCAGTGAAAGGCGAGTAAGGGGAAAGAAGAACGTAGGAGCTGTATTAACAACATACTGAGAGTGTCTCTTGTAAGGCCGTACCACGGCTTAGGTTGTAAGGTCGGGTTGGGTGTACTTCTGGCTGCAGACGTTTTATTTCTTAATAGTAAAAATAGAAAGAAAGATTTTTTATGGGTGACCTATCACTACTTTACAGACCATCCTACTTCCTACTATATCCTATCCTATCCTACTTCCTACTAATATTATAAATGCGAAAGTTTTTGAGTATGGACGGATGTTTGTTACTCTTTCACGAAAAAAACCATTGGACGGAATTGGATGAAAACTTTACAGTTATATAGGTTATACATCGGAATAACATATAGGCTATAATTTGTAATGATTTTATGTAATATTACGATACATGTCAATATAGTCGGAAAAAATCTGGCCTGTGAGAGCTATCTCGGCGTACGCTGCCTAAACCATTAGAGTTACACAAAGATGATGTACGGTAGTATTGTTTGTCTTTAATAGTTTTAAATAAAAGTCCGCGACAGCATATATCTATCTTCTATGTAGAAGCCACTATAACCAAAATTGTGAATCATGAAATTATTTAAATTAAATACTGTGGCAGACCAAAATCCTCTCGAGCGAAGCCGCGGGCAAAAACTAGTAATATTATAAATGCGAAAGTTTGTGATTATGGATGGACGTTTGTTACTCTTTCACGAAAAAATTACTAGACGGATTTGGATGAAACTTTACAGTTATATAGGTTATACATCGGAATAACATATAGGCTACAATTTGTAATGATTTTATGTAATATAACGTCAATATTTTATTATTTATTGCCGACTTTATTGAGACGACATTATATTTTATGTAATATAATGTCATCTTTATAAAGTCGGCAAAAATCTGGCTTCTGAGAGCTATCTTGGTGTACGTTGTCTAAACCACTTGAGTTACACAAAGATTATGTAGCGTAGTATTGTTTGTCTTGAATAGTTCTGAAAAAAAGTCCGCGACAGCATATATCTACCTTTTGTCTTGAAGCCACTATGACCAAAATTGTGAATAATAAATTTAATTAAATTAGATACAATTTCACAATGTACATTTCAGTATATTTATCAAACTTTTATAAAAATCAATATTGCCCAATATGCGCGGCGTTCGTTCGCTGAATTCGTCAATTTTGAAGTTATACAATTGAAATTTTGGATATTAATATACGAAGATACGGGTCACATCGCGACAAAATCGAGTTACCTTTTTATAAGGTTCGACGTTTCGGCAGAGTTGCATCCGCCATGGTCACGAACTGACTGGAGGGCCGCGGCGTCTTCGTTCCCGAGAACTACAGTCATTATTTTCACCAACTACCCTCGCTTGAACCGCACAATCCACATAAGGTCTCTTGCACACCACACCACACTAAAAACAACCAGTCAACGAAGTCGGCGATTGCAGACCATCTGCTCAACTCGGGGAGCAATCACTGGATTGAGCTTCATGATCCCAAAGTCCTGTCAACTGATGCCCACTATTATGCAAGAGTGGCGCGTGAAGCTGTTGAAATAAAAAAACATCATACGTTCAACAGAGAAGAGGGTTTCAGATTGTCGACGACTTGGGATCCAGTGATTAATAAATATAACTCGCGGAAGAAGTCGTTGCAAGCTATATCGCGTGCGGATAATATCAGTGTGGTGTGCAAGAGACCTTATGTGGATTGTGCGGTTCAAGCGAGGGTACTTGGTGAAAATAATGACTGTAGTTCTCGGGAACGAAGACGCCGCGGCCCTCCAGTCAGTTCGTGGCCATGGCGGATGCAACTCTGCCGAAACGTCGAACCTTATAAAAAGGTAACTCGATTTTGTCGCGATGTGACCCGTATCTTCGTATATTAATAAGTATGAATCGCGAAAGTTTAAAATCTGAAATTTTGGATGTTCGATTAGTTAAATAAATAAATAAATCTAAAATGATCTGTCACCAAACTTAATGTGGAAGACCAAATTTCAAGCGAGCGAAGCCGCTGGCAAAAGCTTGTATTACATAAATAATAATTATCGGTTAAGCATTCCTGTACTATGTACCAGTTTTATGTTTTAAATAGGAAATAATCAATTGAAAGATAGCATTAGTACAGGTAATATAGCATATTTAATTGTGTAGATTAGTATCTATATATCATATCTGTTATAATATGTTATGTGAAGTCAGTTCAATCAGTCGTTTTATGAAACAATAGATGATGATATATCCATAGACAAAGTAAGAACCGACATAAGCTTGCGGTTCCTGCTTTGCGTCTTGCAAAAGTACGTAAGTCGTTTGTGGGTTTAGTTATAAGATTGATGAAAGTCCTCCATTAATTTTAGCTTTGCCATTAGCAGTTTAAAAAAAACTGTTAAAGGGAGGCTGATACAGAAACATTAAAATGAGAGGTTATAGCTTCTCTTAGACACTGAACAAAATAGTAATTAGTAAACTACTACTAGTTATAAGTATTATTTTGAAATTAGCAATTTTCTTTCCGGCTCTTCTTAGGTGGGAACAACTTTCCGAACCAGCAGTAGAGTTGACGATTCAAAAGCAGTGTTTACAAGTTTACTTGAATAAGAAATATTTTGAATTTGAATTTGTTTTCCGTGACGTAACTCACGGCGGCTTTAGTCGAAAATCAGTTCTGTGTACTTCTTGTCAAGGCACACAATATTATGAGAAGTTTAAAGCATATCCTGGACTGTGTTACATACATTTTTGATATTTAAAATTAGATTTTGTTTTGTATATTTGTATATGTTAAATCTTATCGCATTTTTAGAAACGATTTTCATTTTAAATCCAAATATGATATTTCAAACTGATATAAATCAGTACATAATATTTTCGTCGCAATCTTCGTGACTGTAGGTCTGTCTTTTAACTTAAAGTAGCGGCCTGTTATAATCCCACTGCTGGGGATAGGCCTCCTCTCTCCGTTTCTTCTGGAGAGAAGGGTTGGAGCTAAGACCTACCACGCTGCTCCAATGCGGATTGGTGACACATATCTCCAGAATTCTTTAGAGATATTCAGGTTTCCTCCCGATGTTTTCCTTCACCGAAAAGCGTGTGATAAATTGCAATTATCAATTAGACACATGAATTTTATTAGAACTCATTGATGCCTGCCCGGGTTTGAACTCATGTCCCCTCGAAAGAGTCGCACGGTCTCACCGCTGAGCTCTGCATAGGTCTATCACAGGTCTTTTAACTTAAATTGTAGAAAATTTACATGCATGCAATATCACAATATTTGTTCACGACTTGAACCAAACTTTCTAAGTCGAAATGGCTCACAAAATTTCGTTTCAGTATTATGATAATTAAAGTACTCGTTGTCAAACTCCGAGGCTTAACATTAAGACGGGAAGTGCGTATTTGAACCATTCTTTTACTCGGCCATGGCGTCTTACGGATTACGTATTAAATTTCCGGCTTAAACTTCTTACGAAATGAAAATTGTTTCCATGAATTGTCTCGTCTTTGTGAGTTGGGCAGATGTTTTCCACTTGTAAAATGGGTGTGTAAATTTTGACTTTTTTCTTAAAAAAAATATATTTTCTTTATAAAAAAATCTCGGGATCCAAACGCAACAAGTTCGTCTGGTGCGGAGATCCCTTGAAGAGATCTATGTCCTATGGACGTCCATAGGCTGAATATGGATGTCATTTTGAAGTAAAAATTTCTGTAGCATCGTTGTGCACTTTTTGTGATGAATCTTCTTCTTCTTGTGACTAGCGAAGATTAGCCGTCAGTGCTTGAAATGCTTTTCTAACTCTCGCGAGGCAAAAAAGCTGGGCACCGCTCGCGACTCCAGTCCATTCCCGTATATTGCGCAACCAGGATTTTCTCTTGCGGCTGATACGTCTTTTGCCTGCAACTTTGCCCATCATAATAAGTTGCAGGACTCCATACTGTTCGTGTCTAAGTACATGCCCCAGGTATGCAACTTTCTTCTTTTTGATGTTTGTCCATAGTTTGCGCTTACATGACATATGCCGCAAAACCTCTTCATTTGTTACCTTTTCGATCCATTTAATTTTGAGCATGCTTCGATAGGCCCACATTGTGATGAATAACACATGTCAACTCCGTCAGTGTCCTCATCTAAAATTTGTAAGACAGAGGGAGAGTAAAACGCTGACACGGTGTAGGAGAAGAAGTATACTGCTCTTTCTACCGCACGGTGAAAATGTATCAAATCAAATCAAATCGAAATAATCTTTATGCTAATAAACCATTTCAGACACTTTTGAATCGTCAAGCATCAATATGATTAATGAAGCTACAACTGGTTCGGAATGTTGCTCTTACCGAGAAGAACCAGCAAGAAACTCGGCGGTCAATCTTTTAAATATTTTCAATTATACATTATTAAACCGCTGTCTTGTATGAAGCTGAAAGGATTTTCAAATCCAGGCTCTCTTATCATCCAAATAACCTTCAATTTTGTAATATGCATTACATATAAGCATTTTTTTTACACTTAGTTTAAATCTTTCTGTAGACTGCACCAAAGTTCTCTCCTTTCAGAGATTCAGAGTTAAGAGGAGATCCTGTGGAGAACTCTTTTTAATTCTTTTGAAAATCCGAGTCGCCTTTATAAGATTGCAAGCAAGTTTGTTTGAACGGATTTCAATGCGACGAAAGTATAGCTACAGCTGTGTCGTGATTTCCTCATAATAAGCTTTAAGAAGAACAAATTTAAGTGCTTTTTTCGAACTTGTTTAAAGTCTTAAACAAGCTTCAAATTAAACAAGGGGTTACGTTACTTTGTAGCGAAGTTTTACTCCGCCTGCCAGACTCAGGGCGGCCCCTTTGTACTTTAATATGTGCCGTACCAGACCCTCATCAATACTGCCTTTATGTCGCTGACAGATTCTATAAAGGCAATTGTTTAAGCACCTGCTGAAATTTCTACACTGTTCCCATTCCATCTTTGGGTATATTTATTGGCATATTATTTCGAGATCTATATCTTTAAATAATTATTACAAGTGGGTATAATTTATAAAGTTCTGTTACGTACATGCGAAAGGACCGCCGTGTGGTATTCGGCTGAGTAGAATAGACCGCCCTCAATTTCTTCGTCGTCGTAAAATACTTAGCCAAATCATTTTACAACATGCTTAAAACATGTTGTGCCGACACCACTTAGAGTGGGATAAGGGCAGGAGAATGGTGACGAATATGCAAAAAGAGTTTGTAATGCATATATCATAAAGTTCAAATTGGACGAAACAGTTTACGAACATGCAAAAAGGGTTCGTAATTTTTATGTAATAGAGTTCCAATTCTTTGGAGCATTCGACGTGTTTATAAAAAACATGTTCACAAAAGACTTGTTTATGATCTTTCCAAGGTCTCGCGAATGTTCTCGAAATCGGTTCGTTCGATATATAAGCAGACGTATCGTGCGCCTCGACAATCCAGTTTGCGAATAGCGATCAAGAGCGAATAAACAAGCGAAAATAAAAGTGAAATATTAGTGACCTCGGCAGTTTTATTGGACAACGAACTGTATGTAACTGAGACTGTAAGTACTAAGTTTGTAGTAAAAAGTTGAGTAAAGTATTATTTTTAACGAGTCACCAGGAATTTTCATCCAAATCCACGAGCCCCTGTACGTAAGTACCATAGACTAAAGTTAATTATGGAGTATATATTTGCTGTTATACGCGTTTAAGTTATAGGCCATCACAATTTTTAAGTTAGTATAATATAATCATTCTCATGCCCCTATCCCACTCTAAGTGGGGTCGGCACAACATGTCTTTGTTACCATTCTCTCCTGTCATTCGTCAAATCTGGCTCTTCTCCTTTTATATGCATGTCATACTTCGTCACAATCTAAAAATTTCTTATTAGGCCTCCCTCTAGTCACATATCCATCCACTTTCATATTTGACTCTATTTTGGTCATCCTTTTAAGTAAGTTTACTTGTGCTGAGTAAAATTTTCTATCTACGTATTTAATGAAGAACATTTTACCCGAACATGGCTAAGCCGAGATTACTCAATGCCCTGACGCGTATCGACGTAAGCTTTCGTAACTTCTGTGGAACTTTAGCCGTTCGGTAATCGGATTCGTTAATGTTGCCACACACGATTTATATTTCCCGATTTACCGAAGCCCTTATAAATCAAGGCGCTCAAAATTTGACCTATAGTTATATATTTGGATATATTGTTTATATTGTTATATTGGTTATATTTTTTCCTATTCTTGAATTACACTCCATACTTATAGATATTTTAAAGGCGGAACAAAATCTGTCTATTTATTTCAAACATTATTAAGGAGCGTATGAAGTTCAGTATAATGAAAGCTTTAATAAATAAAGAAGAAAAGAGGAACAAACTTTTCAAACATTTCATCTATATTGTCCGACAAATATTCGAATCAAATCGATTAAAAATCCAAATAATCTTAAACTTTTGCAAGCACTTTTATAAATTAGATCTTAGCAAAATTAATTAGATTTAATGAAGCTACAACTGGTTCGGAATGTTGCTCTTACCGAGAAGAACCAGCAAGAAACTCGGCGGTCATTAAACATTTTCAAATTTACTTTATAAAACTGCAGTCCTGTTTGAAACTGAAAGGATAAAATGTATAACATTTTATCTTTTGACTTGTTTTAAGCCAGATGATTAAAATTCAATGGTAATTTTTGACAGCCGCCGTGTGGTATCCGGCTGAGTAGAATAAACCACCCTCATTTCTTACCGAGGTGTCGTAAAATACGACTGAGGTAAGTTGACGTCAGGCAGGCGGCCGGTCGTAAAATACGTAGCCAAATCATATGACAACATGTTTGTAACATGTTGTGCCGACCCCACATAGAGTGGGATATGGGCAGAAGGATGATGATGGTAATTTTTGACAGCGTTTATAACTGTAATTTAGTTATTAATAATAAATGTTGGTTAATAATAAATGTTGAATCAAAAACCAAGGAGGGTAAATTTCTCCTGTGACATATTTGTTCAAACATGTCAAAGCCCCCTTGAGACAAGTTAAGCCGTATTGATGTCCGCATCCCGTAACTTGTATGCAGACGGTATTGATTTGTCATCTTTTGGCTTCCTTTTGTCACTTTACCCAGGATAATACTTAAAAAATCAAAATTCAAATAATCATATACACGAGTTCAAACCCCGGGCAGGCACCACATTTTTTTATCAATTAGACACGTAAGTTTTTCCATTAAAACTTATGTGTCTAATTGATAATTAAAATTTATAACACTTTTTTCAGTTAAGAAAAACAGCGTCAAGAAAATTCTGGGGATATGTGTTACCTACCAAGTGCAGCAGTGGAGCAGCGTGGTAGGTCTTAGCTCCAACCCTTCCCTCCAGAAACGGCGAGAGGAGGCCTAAGCCCCGCAGTGGGATTATAACAGGCCGTTACTTTACTTGTTTTTGTAAGTAATAGCCTGTCACTGTTTCACAGCTGGGCATAGGTCTCATCTCTTTGCTTTTAAGAGAAGGCCTAGAGTTAAGATCCACTACGTTTTTCCAATGTGGATAGGTGGGTTACACATATTCCCAGAATTCTCTAGAGATATCCAGGTTTCCTGACGCTGTTTTTCCTCCACCGTAAAGCGTGCAATAAATTGCAACTATCAATTAGACACATAAGTTGTAACAGAAAAACTCATTGCTGCACGTGGTTCAAATCCGTAGCCCACTCGAAAAAGTCTTGAGGTTTCGCGGCTGGGCTATTACGACTTCTAGTATCAATTTTCATTTGTTTCATGTTTTTACTATACATGTGCCCGATTGATATGAATTTTCATACCTGCTATGAATTTAAATGTGCCTGGTGATATAAATATTGAGAGGCGTGATGATAGTGTTCATTTCATTATCATACCGTAGATTCACATATCCAAATGCTACTGTTACAAAATTTTTGTAAAAAATACGGCGACAGCATATCTCTATCTCTTATTTATTTGGCAACACACAACAGATATGACATTGTAATACAAATACTTAATAGTATGATAACTACACCTTATTTATTGACTATCCAACTTGTAAGCCGACAGCATGCTTTAATATTATTTTGTATTCCCATCTTAAATTATTAATAACTAGCTGTGCCAACAACGGCTTCGCCCGCGTGGAATTCAGTGACTTACGAAAGTTTTACAAAATTTTCGAAATTTTGAATATAAAAGTAGTTATTGTGAGTTAACCATGAGAGATAGAGATATGCTAACGCGGACTTTTCTATAGTATTTTTATAGATCTACAATTCTCTACTACATTACTTTAGCGTATCTCTGTTGGTTTACGCAGCGCACGCGACAAGTTTTTTAACAACTGCTCGATCTCTTCAACACAATTTACATTATGCCGATAAGTACTATGTACTTAAACCGGATGTATTGCACTATCTTTTGGTGAAAACCGTTCAAAAATCCGTTCAGTATATTTTGAGAAAATCGATTACATACACGCAAACAGCCTTTAGCGACTTTGTTTTATAATAACTATAGATTTAATATTTATTAATTATTAATTAATAATTTTCTTATAGTCAACTTACAATAACCGATTTTTTGTTCAATTTCAATTAAATACATTGATTTCCACGAGGGTCAAGTCACATGCAGTTGATTATAATAAAATTATATATAATTACGAACTACATGGAGTTTCCAGTTATATCTAGTTAAGTAATATAACTATTGCTTTATCAAGTTTAGTTCAGAAATCCAAAGCGAACACCTGACTGGCAAGAGGGGATCTTAAACTGTTAAACTATAATCAAGTTCGGGCGTTTCTTGTTCCTGAATCAAAGCACGTTTACCTGAAGTTAGACTGCACTTTAGATATTATGATAATTAAAACAGTTTGCCTCTTAACTATAAACGATAATTTTGTACAATATACAATTTGTAAGCCGTTTTGTTTAATGATAGTTAATGTCGAATATTACTTATATGAAACAAGGCATACCCGCAACTTTTTTTTTTGTTTTTATGTCAGGAAAACCCATTATGGGTCGTCACCGCCCGACGGGGACGAGCGGCGGGTATGTCGGACCCTCTCCGACTAAAAACCTGACAGTGCTCCACCACGCTGCTGGTGGCGGGGACAAGGTGCCGTTGGACACATTACCCCCATTCCCGCCAGCAGCAACCCTGGGCCCCAGAGTGCGCCACCTCTGGGTCGGGCCTCTCTAAAAGTGGCCCCTCCCTACGCTGATCGATGCATCGAGAGCACATCTGGTGCATCAACCACCTATTTAGAAGAGCGTCCGATAATCCCGTTCGGAACGCCCAGAAGGTCCCCGTTAGGGCGGCATGCGACGGACTTCGGCGAGTCGTCTGCGCCCCGCTCGCCTGCGGCGGATCGGATCCAAAGACTCGACTTCCCGGATCCGTCCCGCCGCCTTCTTCCGCAAGATAACATCCTCGCAGAAGGAGGCCATCGCTGCCCACGATCCCTCCCTGTCCACCATGGCACGAACCACAGTGGGCAGGGAGAGGTCGTGCCCCACCTCTGCCACGAGCTTCGCCCGCTGAACCGCCTAAGCTGGGCAGTCCGCGAGCGTGTGCAGCGCCGTATCGAACTCGGCGTCGCACTGGTGGCACACACCAGACGCTTCGCGCTGGGCCACCCTCCACAAATACCTCCCGAAACAACCATGTCCGGAAAGCATCTGCGTGAGGCGGAAGGTGAGGACCCCATGCCTCCTGGCGACCCAGCCCTGGAGAATGATACCCGCAACTACGTTTACTTCAACTTCTATACCTATACTTATTATAAAACAGTCTCCAAAAGCTGTCTGTATGTATGTGATCGATTTCCTCAAAATCTAACGAACAGATTATTGGACGAATTTTACTGATAGATAGTTTAATTTTTAAGGAAGGTTTAAGTTAATAGTTATTACTGTTTCATCTAATAGCAAATTGTGTTGAACGGTTCACGCAGTTGTTGTAATAAAACTCGCCTACTGGGAGCTTAAGTCGCAAGTGCCGCGCAAAAGAACACTGATACACTAAAGTAATTTACTTGAGAATTGTAGATCTATAAATATACTACAAAAAAGTCCGCGACAGCATATCTCTATCTCTTATGGTTAATTCATAATAAGTACTTTTATGTTCAACATTTTAATTACTGATTTTCACGCGGGCACAAGTGGTTTTTTTTTAAATAAATATACATAACTTTATTTTGGGCCGTAGGTAAAGGTTTATACAGTTTGACATCTTTACGTGCTAACGCGGTTTTTAAAGAACTTAGTCACACTGGCTTACTTAGTTTTTAACTGTTTAGGTTTCATAAACTTAGCCACACCTCTGTGACATCGTAGATTTTGAAGAGGAAATAGGCATCGAGATGAGGCTGGGGAAATGTTAATATTTTATAGAATTAGGCGTTACTTAGCGGAGGTCCATAATACAATATCCAAAATACTAATATCAAATCATATTAATTATTCAAGTATGCTCTTTCGAGTACTTTTGAATCGTCAAGTATCAATATTTTTTACTGAAACTACAACTGGTTCGGAATATTGCTCTTACCGACAAGAACCAGCAAGAAACTCGGCGGTCAATCTTTTAAACATTTTCAATTTTACATTACTAAACCGCTGTCTTTTATGTACCTGAAAGGATTTTCAATGCAATATGTAAAGCTGTGATAGCCCAGCGGTGAGACCGTGCGACTCTTTCCAGGGGAACACGAGTTCAAACCTGGGCAGGCACCAATGAGTTTCTTTATTAAAACCCATGTGTCTATTTGATAATTGCAATTAATCACACGCTCTTCGGTGATGAAAGACATCGTGAGGAAACCTGCATATTTCTAGAGAAATCTGGAGATATGTGTAACCTACCAATCCGCATTGGAGCAGCGTGGTAGGTCTTAGCTCCAACCCTTCTCTCCAGAAACGGAGAGAGGAGGCCTATTCCCAGCAGTGGGATTGTAACAGGCCGCTACTTTATGTAATGTGTATGTAGAATGTACTATCCGTTCTCATACCTGATACATGCTGAATTCATAAAAACTCATTCACTTGCCACCAATAACACAACAACACTCATAAGGCATATAACAAAATTGAAGATTATTTGAATGATAAAAATGCTTGGATTTGAATATACTTTAAGCTTCAAATAAAACTGCAGTTAAATAATGTAAAAATTTTAATTTTACATTATTTAACTTAGTGTTTAAAAGATTGACCGCTGAGTTTTCTGTTGGTTCTTCTTTGTAAGAGCAACATTCCGAACCAGTTGTAGATTCATTAAATCCAATTGATTCTTGATGATTTCCACCGAGTGGTATAAGGCTGAGTAGAATGTAGTATTCTACTCAGCCAGATACCAACCTCATCTCTTACCGAGGTGTCGTAAAAGGTGACTAAGGTAAGGTGACGTCAGGCAGGCGTCCGATCGTAAAATACCTAGCCTAATCGTCTTACAACATGCTTAAAACATGTTGTGCCGACCTCACTTAGAGTGGGATAAGAGCAGGACAATGATGATTATTCTTGATGATTCAAAAGTGTATGCAAAAGCTTACTTGAATTAAGATTATTTTGATTTGATGTGATTTGTCTAACATGGTTATGCTAATAACGAGTGACTTTTTAAAAATTCTGTACTTGAAGCAATTTTATAAAACCAACGCGCCGGCAAGTCCTGAATAAACAGGGACGGAAATTTCGCAAGCAGGTAGCAATTAATTTATGCAATGTTTTCCCAAGATTCATCAAACTTTGCCTACGGTGTTTGTTTTAAGGATTTAATTTTCACGACCGTTTTGGTTTTTCTTGAATATAAAAGGCATTTCGTAATTTATAATAGAGGTCACTTTGCGGAATTCTACAGTACGTTAAAATAAATTTAAAAATTAGCTGCTAAATAATTTATAGAATTAGGCGATACTTTTCGGAGATCCATAATACAAAAGTAACAATAAAATTACTTTGCTATAATCCGCGATAAAGTCAATAGAAAATACATATAATGCTAAATGTAGAGTGGACTATATGTTTTCATACACGATACATTCAGGATTCGTCAAAAACTCCATCATCACCAAATGTCCAACACCCCGCAATACCCAAGCACTACACATGTTCACTATCAAAAACTCAACAATCATTTCACCCCGCAATCGAAATATCATCAGGAAATAGACTCCACGACAAAATCGCAAAGCTTTGCGATAGATCAATTAGATTTAATTAAGCTACAACTGGTTCGGAATGTTGCTCTTACTGCAAGAACCAGCAAGAAACTCGGCGGACAATCTTTTGAACTTTTTTTTACATTATTTATGACCAGTCGTGTCTGAAGCTGAAAGAATTTTTAAATTCAAGCATTTTATCGTTCAAATAATCTTCAATTGTGTAATATGCTTTACGTATAAGCATCTCTTATATTTGATTTAAATCTTTCTGTAGACTGGTTTATTATGGATTGCGGAATTTTATTGTAGAAGCGAATACCGAGACCAACGAATGAGTTGCTAACTCTGCTGAGTCGCGACAGAGGAATCACAATTTTTGTGTGACCTTTGGTATATCTATGATATACATCAAATTTTGCAAAGAGATCTATATGAAGCAATATGAAACAATGAAGAAGATCTGTATAAATGTGAAACTATCATATCTGGGAGCATTCGCTCATAAATAAACAAGGTTACTTCATTTGTCAGTGGTAGCGACGCATTAGGTGGTATAAGCGATCAAGTCATAAGAGGAAGCGTTTTTTTTAAATGTTTATTTTTATATTTATTATGGGATTGTAGGAATGGGAAATAATTAAATGCAGTTGTATGACGGATACTTTAGTCATTTATGGACGAAAATTTTTAGGCACAAATGTGGCGCAGATGGAAGGAGAGAGGCACCAAAGACTAATACTAGTATAAACACGATTTTCTACATTGAAACCACTTCATATATTCCCTTTCCGGTCGTCTAAGTCCATAGCCCGTAGTGTTCATGTTTGTCTAGGATTTACCGTACCCTGCTTTAATGTCAAGGTACTTTGTTCATGTATATTAGAGATCTTGCATCTTAGAGTGCAACATTATTGTTATTATGCTTTTTGTCGTGATATCGTTTAAGTCGGTCTGAGTTTTGAATTTAACACTTATTATTTCTTTGTTGAATAACGTAAACTTTCAACAGTCTTTTTTTAATAGCAAAATTTTTGTATAGAATTATATTTGGAATATATAACTCGTAATCGATTGACGTAATTTTGAAATTTGTAGAGCAGGAGTCGAAACGTTTATACTACTGCTTTGTACTCGATCTATTATATCGCATGCTTAGTATTAAAGTAACTTAATTAAAAATTATGCTTAATTGAGTTACTTAGATACATCGTAATCCTTATATCATCGCATCACGCTACGAATTTCAAAAAACTAGTGTTTTCATGCTCTTCCAAGTTATGAGTATCTTTAACACGAATGAGTTTTGTAGGTGCTACGTTACGCTTTATTGCAATTTGCCAAAAACAACTGTTTTTAATTAGGTCAGTTTAGTACTAAGCTTGCGATAAATAAGTCAAATCAAATCAAAATAAGCTTTGTTCAATTAAGCTCTTTCGAGCACGTTTCAATCGTCAAGGATCAATGAAGTTGAATCGTCATGATTAATGAAGCTGAAACCGGTTCAGAATGTTGCTGTTACCGAGAAGAACCAGCAAAAAACTCGGCGGTCAATCTTTTAAACATTTTCTATTTCACATTATTAAACCGTAACAGTCTTGTATGTAGCTGAAAGGATTTTACCAATCCAGGCATTTTTATCATCCAAATAATCATCAATTTTGTAATATGCTTTACGTATAAGCGTATCTCTTACACTTAATTTAAACCTTTCTGTATATTTCTTTCTGTAGAGATGTTGTCTATAGACATCATGTATTCAATTATGATATGCCTAAGTTTATAAGAAAGCTCTGGATCGTGAAACCCGCTAATCACTCGTCACTTACAACGTTTATAAACATAACGTTGCGGTCCGGGGTGCGCTGTGCAAATTACAGGTACATTTATATCAACATTTGTTTTAAAATTACTGTGGGTTTCGGTTGAAGGGTAAATGTATGTATATATTCGTCTAGAACCATTTCTATATGTATGTTGTTGTCGCAACGGCGGGTCACTATCACAGGTATTTACATATTTTTATAGTCTCCTAAACACCTAGTACAGTACGCGGCAATAAATAATGCACATCGAGGCTCAGAAAGAGAATTTAGATTCCGCTTCATAGAGCATTGCACTGACGAACCCGTGTGTGAAAGTGATAGCGCTCTACGAAACTGAGTTAGGCGACTGTTTCGTACTAATTTCTCGATGTGTATTACTTATTGCCGGCTACTATATAGTTATGTTTAAATGTTTATCCTATCTATTTATTTTTGCTTACTCTACTATTAAATAGCATTCAAATTTTTATACAATTATTAAAAATAATACAAAGAATCTTATAGTTATCAAATATCTACAAAAACAGAAATATATCCTAAAACAACATTTATCTATAGAAGAAGACGTTACTTTACGAAATTCCATAGTACAAAGTTATGATAGAATGATTTTGCTATAATCCGCGTTAGTAAAGAAAATCTACGTAATGCTAAGTGTATGAAGCAAATCCGTTTTCATACCTTATGAATGCAGGATCAGTTACCGCGTTTAGTTAAAGCGAAGCTTTGTGACTTTGCCATTGAGCCTATTTACTATTTATTATAGCATAATAATTTTATTACAATTTTTTCTAACACTTTAAAAAACAAAATTAACTTAGTAACTTAGTTATTTAGGTATAGCATTTAAAATTTTTCAGTGTTTCACTAATTTAAAGAGGATCGTGTAGTAATTAATCTTATTGCGAAAAATCTGAGGAATTACGGTAGTATATTAACTACGAAATATTTATTCAACAACGCACTCTTTTATTATAATAGGTTTATTTTATGAAAAGATTATATACATAACCAACTAACATAGCTAATATTATGAATATGAAATTTGTCTATCTGTCTATGTCTAATGGACAGACTGGAGGAAGGTTAAGGTATATCTGAAAATTGCTCAAAATTTCGGAAAAGCTTTCCGGGAGCTTATACTATCCGTGCAAATTCGGGGCGGGTGAGCACTAAAAAATTAAGTAATCTAATTAGCAATTTCATAAACATTATAATTTATGAAAACAATGGCATTGAATGTTATGAATATAAACGAAATTCGTAGAGATCCTTATGATTAATTCTTGTTATTTAAATTTGCCCAACCAAAGGAAACGGAATTAAAAGTAAATGTTCAAGATACCACCGGCAATTAGGAGCGAAGTCACATCGAACGTAAGACTGTCTTAAGACAAAACTTAAGAAAAGTAATATAAAATAATTTATAGAATTCGTCGTTACTTTGCGGAGATCCATATTACACAAAATACATACAGGAAATAGAAAATACATATAGTGCTAAATGTATAGCGGACTATCCTTTTCTTCATACCCGTTACATGCAGGATTCGTAAAAACACATGCACAAACTTCCACCACAATACACAAGCACTACACACGTTCACTATCACGAACTCAACAATCGTTTCGCCCCGCAACCGAAGCATCATCAAGAGATAGATTCCACGACAAAATCAAAGATTTGCGATTTTGTTATACATTTAGCACTATATATATCGCAGATTATAGCAAAATAATTTTATTATTACTTTTGTATTATGGATTTCCGCAAAGTAACGCCTAATTACAAGCAATATAACAGAACTAACTACTTTGCTATAATCCGCACACAATAGCAGCACACACACGCTTTTGTGTGCGTTGTTGCTGGTGAATTGCGCCTTGGGGTGCATGTGGTGGCTGGTCCTGCATGTATAAGGTGCGTAGATTTTGCCTGCTTCATACACATTGGCTTTGCATGCATTCAACTAACCCGTGCGGATTATAGCAAAGTAGTTAGTTCTGTTATATTGCTTGTAATATGGAATTCCGCAAAGTAACGCCTGCTTCTATAAATCATTTAACGCGTAATTCTATAAATTATACAAAATTAGTACTTGCGTTTGTAGTGAAAAGTTGAATAAAGTGCTTTTAACGAGTCACCAGGTATTTTCATAGAAATCCACGAATCCCTGTACGTAACAATAATATTAGTAAGCATTAAATAAAATTTTAAAAATACTTTTTTTCAATAGTATTAAACGTCATCGATTGTCTTTCGTGTGCTACAGCCCTTCCTTGAGTTATGCGGCTATCTTAATAGCGTTTACTCTAAACACGAACCGTAATTAATTCCAGATAAAATCTCCGCGCTGCTGCAGTCCGTGTTTATTTTCGCGAAATTCGCGAGCTTTTAGGTGTTAAGGAGTAATAAAATTACCATTATCGTCCATGAGTAGTTAACTGGAAGGCAAATACACTTAAACCATGCCTTCCATATGAATTTCATTGACTGGCCCGTTGGCGCAGTGATCCTGCCTGTTCGATTCCCGCCGAGGGCCTACATTTTCTATAAATAATTTATAGGTTCTTCGAACCTTGGTGTATATTTGTAATCAAGTATGTATATATGTAGTACAGTTGTCCGTCACCCATAACGCAAGTATTAAGTTACTTACTGTGGGGACGGACGACCGTGTGTGTAAGTGTCCCATATATTGATTTATTTATTTATTAAGTATCAATAATATAAATCCCAAAATTTGTCTCTAATAGTGAACGTGTGTAGTGCGTGTGTATTGTGGTAGCGGTGACGGACATTTGGTGATGATGGAGTTTTTTACGAATCCTGCATCTATCAGGTATGATAATGGATAGTCCACTCCAAGTTTAGCATTAAATATATTTCTATTTACTCAATCGCGGATTATAGCAAAATAATATCATTATCATTTTTCTATTATGGATCTCCGCATCTCTAATTTTATAAATTATGTAATCAATCAATAAAATTATATTTTTTTTTAATTACCGTCAAATTTCTTGCTGGTTCTTTTCGGTAGGAGCAAACATCTGAATCAGTGGTAGTTTCTTTAATAATATTTGACTATTCAAAAGTACTGGAAACAGTTAGTTAACTTTAACGAATTATAAAACGATAGGTGATGTATATAATAGACAAAGTAGTAACCGACATAACCGGCTCCTGCTTTGCGCCTAGCGAAAATACGTAAATTTCGGGTTTGGGTATAAGATTCTATAATAAAATTCCGCAATCAATTTTAGCCTTGCCTTTATAGTAGATTTAAAACACCGTTAAAAACGCTGATATAGTAAGCCTACTATACAGTTGAGGATTACTTAGACGATAAGAATGTGTGGACATATCTAGACTTCTACCCCATACAAGACAAGAAATGATTAATGTAACTAGTTATATGAATTATATTTTAAAAAGAGCATCCGGCGAGTTTCTTCTCGGAAGTAACAACTTTCCGAACAAGCAGTAGAGTTGACTATTCAAAAGCACTTGTTTACAAATGTACTTTAATAATGAATCATTTATACTTGAATTTATATAATTTATATAGAATTACTAGATTTTGTGTATAATACTTTGCGGCGATCCATAATACAAAAGTAATAATATATTATATTAAATATAGCAAAATAATTTTATTATTACTTTTGTACTTGAATTTATTTAATATGCAAATGTAAGCCAAAATTTAAATCTGCTCGCCCTGATCATAGAATTACAAATACATAAAAGTCCTTTCAATACGTTCCAAATAAGTAATTACATTTGAAAAAATGTAACAAAAAACATTTCAATGTTAGTAATGAGGGAAACAGGCTTGTCATTATTTGAAAGGGTTCTTTTATGTTTTTTCACAACATAATGATTGACTTTTACGATTTTCTCGTCTTATTCTCTCTTACAGATGCCTGTTTCCATTGAGAATGTCACAGTAGTAAAGGTTCTTATTATTTCTTCATAATTAGAAACTATAACAGAATTACTTTGCTATAGCCTGATATTATTTGCTTTAATAAGCGAATGCATGCAATGCTAAGTTTATGAAGCAGGCAACATTCACGTACCTTCAGGACAAGTCACCACACGTATCCCAAGACGGCTCCACACTAAGCAATACACACAACCGCCACCAAAATATCTACGATCGTTTCGCCCCGCAACCGAAGCATCATCAGGAGAACAGGTTCCACGAAAAATCGTAATGCGCATCTTCTTCACCATTTCCTTATCCTATCTCTCTATGGGATCAGCACATTTTTTTTTTTATTTATTTAAATTTCACAATTGCATTATAAATAAAATCAACAGATATCTATTGATGCTCGCACTAGGTCGCCCTGTACCGCGAGCATCACCTTCCCAAAATAGTACAAAAAATTCAATAATTATTAAAATAAAAATAAATTGTTACAATTGCGAATTAGTTTTTATCATGCAATAATCTAAAATTAAGGAAATTTTTGCTATAAGCCAGATATAATACTTAAATCCGAATCGTGATTAAAGTTTGTGTTGCGAGCCCGGACTGTGAGTATGAGATTGTGAGAGGAGAGAGATAGAGTCTGTGTGAATGTAATGTAATTGTGTGTGTACCTTGATACATGAGTGCATTAGAAATTTATTTTACGACCTCGCCTGCCTGACATTAACTTACCTTAGTCGCCTTTTACGAAACCGCGGTAAGAAATGAGGGTGCGTATTCTACTCAACCGGATACCACACGGCGGTTTTCTTGCTTTAGTCGTCATTTACAACACCTCAGTAAGAAATGTCGGTGGTCTGTTCTACACAGCCAGATACCACATGACCGTTTGTTATTATTTCTTAATTGAATTGTTATTATTTTTTCATTTAATAAAATTAGACGTTACTCGTGACTCTTCTCGGTAGGAACAGCTTTCCGCACCAGCGGTAGATGTTGACGATTCAAAAGCACTTATTTACAAGTTTACTTGAATAAAGAATATTATGAATTTGAAGTTGAATAACAGGCAGTTTATTAAATAGTCTTCCGTCTTACATAACGTCACTGTATAGTGGATACAGTTCCGGAGACGAAATCTCACGTCTCGATTCTAATAATACGGCACACTTACTGGAATTTCCACTGGGATTCGTCCATCTGATATGACGATGCACGTTCTGTTTCTTTGCAGCGGTTTATGTGATTTGTCAGAGCGGTGCTGGGTCTCTTGGGGTTTTAGTGAATACAGTTATTCCGATTTTTAAGCTAACAAAACGTAATAATAAAATTATTTTGCTATAATCCGCGATAAAGTAAATAGAAACATGCACAAACCACCACCGCCACCACAATACACAAGCACTACACACGTTCACTGCTTTGCGATTTTGTCGTGGAGTCTATCTCTTGATGATGCTTCGGTTGAGGGGCGAAACGATTGTTGAGTTTGTGATAGTGAACGTTTGTAGTGCTTGTGTATTGTGTTGGCGGTGGTGGAGCTTTGTGCGTGTGTTTTTACGAATACTGCATGTATCGCGTATGAAAAAAAGGATAGTCCACTATACATTAAGCATTACATATATTTTCAATTTATTTTATCGTGGATTATAGAAAAATAATTTTATTATTACTTTTGTACTATGGATCTCCGCAAAGTAAAGCCTAATTGTATAGATTATCTAGCAAACCGTGATTTACATGGGCTATTGGTTATGCTTTGACTTTTTTATTCTATCGGCCTATTGGGAGTGACAATGATGCTCACCTCGGTCACAGGTTCGATTCCCGTTGAATTCTCATTGTTAATTTAATGCGATTTAATACTCATGCCTATTCCATCTTTTTATTTTTTTACTTTTTACTTTTTTTTTACTTTGTTCCGACAAGGATTGCGTCTGTAGACTAAAGAAAATACTAAATCTGTCTTATCTGTAAGCCGATTAGTACTTCTCGTTTAATAAGTGAAACATATCGTATTTTATACCGTAACTTGAAACACGTTCTAAGAGAATATTATGACTGTAAGATAGAACTCTTACTACGAGATTTTTAACAATCTAGTTTTATTATTAATTTTGTTCATTTTTTTATAAGGCCATGAACAAAATAAAAGCCATACAGAGTTCTAGTGACAAGACTTCAAAAAAAATTACAACAAGTGCTACAATAATTATAGATAATTATAATTACACGCGTCAGATCACGACTTCTGAAAGTACTTCAGAATTGAGATAAGCATTAATCTATGTCATTTTTACACCCCTTCAACTTTATAATGTCAAAAATCAAAACAATTCGTTGCTTCATTAAAAGAACGAAAAACACTTTTACATTTGATTATAAATTTGTATTATAAATTTTACGCGTTACGTAAATGATGATTATAATGATTACTTAAAATTAATTTAGATTCAATTTAATAGGTCTGACCTATTCAATTGAATCTAAATACCGATAAAATGTTTTATTTAGACCCATATTTTTAATATTATTTATAAAATAGTAAGTATAATTGTGTTTAAATTATAATTTAATGATATTTTAAAACATTTTTTCATTTCTTTTCCATATTTCCATAAAAATATGACATTCTAATAAAGACAAAGAATAGCCTATATATAAATAAAGACACAGATAAAAAATAATAAAAACGAAAAAAATATTAAATTAAAAAAAGGAAAACTGGATGAAAAAATTTACCATAAGTATGTGGTCAAATTTAGTTTTATTAATTTCCACGACCAATCCCTTCATTTATATAAATAAATTTTATCCCTTTTTAAATATTTCCAATTTCATTTCTTTATAAATTCCTAAATTTCTAATGAACTAGTTTGAATAAACCCCAGTTTCATTCAATTTGGTCGATATAAAACTATTTAACAAATTCATTTTCGAGTTCGATCAGATTCGATACAATAGTAGAGGTCATTTGTGAAAATCTCTCTATGGCTTGGAAAGCCTGCTCATGGCTTAACTTCTTATCTGGCTTCGAAGGTGTGTACGTGAGTAGAATCCTCACTACAGTTACATCTTTGTAACAAATGATATTAAAACTCGCAACAGTTTAAATTATGTTGCCTGCGTACACAGAATTTGCTGTGATTCACATATTTCTCACACGACCACCCACATTCGTACAAATGAAATTCGTTGCACAACTGATTGAATTTTATTAGCAGTGATAATAATTATAAACAGAAATTCAGGCTACTTTTCAATAAATTATGCACTGCTTTCGTTGCAAGAGAAATAATATTTCAAATTCACAATTCGTTCCACGTAAAAACTGCTCGTACAGAATTAAAAAGTCCTATCCTATCCTACTTCCTACTTCCTTCTAATCCTACTAATATTATAAATGCGAAAGTTTGTGAGTATGGATGGATGTTTGTTACTCTTTCACAAAAAAACTATTAAATGGATTTGGATGAAACTTAACAGTTATATAGGTTATACATCAGAATAACATTTAGGCTACAATTTGTAATGATTTTATGTAATATAACAATACATGTCAAGAAAGTTGGAAAAAATCTGGCCTCTGAGAGCTATCTCAGCGTACGCTGCCTAAACTATTGGAGTTACACAAAGATTATATACAGTAGTATATAATCTTTGTATCAATACTATATTTTATGTGGAAGCCACTATGACCAAATCATAAATTTAATTAAATCAGATACTGTGACAGACCAAATTTCTCGCGAGCGAAGCCGCGGGCAAAAACTAGTAGTTTATAAAAACAAAAATGTACAAATTCTGAAAGTATAATAGTTTGATTATAGTCGGCATTTTTTATCTACTTTTATAATGTAAAAAAGTAGCTATATTGGTATAATTATAAAAGTTGGATATATGATATTGCAGACTTTCTTGTAGATATTGATACGTTCTATAATACATTTGTAGCATTTTTTTGTTCTATTGAATATAGTTTCCACAGCGCACCCGATAACAGATTTTTATGACAAATTTCACACCTTATTGCAATTTTAGTGGGGATTCCTATTTTATGTTTTTTATGTTTTATAGTCTACTAGCGGCCCGCCCCTGCTTCGCACGGGTATAAAATATATAAGTATAGGCTGTCACTCAGTGAAAAAAATGATTAAAATAGATCCAGTAGTTTTGATTTATTCATTACTGCCCGCGGCCCGCACGCGTTAAATTTGGAGTAAAACAATTCCCCTTTCCCTATACCATGAAGATTTCCTGCTATCTTTGGAATATTTTAATTCATATAATACATTTTATCTAGTTCCTTTTTACATTTTTCTCTATGTATTTTATTTTTACAATTAATCCAATCGCTGCTAAATTATAAGTGCTATAGGGCGAAGCGCGGCCTCCGATGCGCTATTTATAGGCACGCGCCGCATATTAAATCTGTAATATCTTCGAAAATATTCATTTAAATTACATGCTGTAAACGGCCATATTGATCTATATTAAATCAACAATGTATTTAAGGTACTTAATTGGATAAGAATTGATGCTGTATTGCTTAAAATTGCTTCGAAAAGAGGGCGTTATTTTTCGTCAAAAGTAAATGACAAAAAAATGCTATTGTGAGTTATCCATAAGAGATAGACATATACCCTCGCGGAGTTTTCTGTAGACCTTTTTAAGGTGTGCAAATTTTTAATACATTATTTTGATAAATCTTGTAGTGTTCAGCCTGCGTTTGCAATGTAAGCGGAAAAAAATGTAATTATTTACGACATCACGTTAGAAACCTCAAAAATTACAGTATTTCTCTACTCCATATTGACTGTTATTGTACATATAAACCTTCCTTTTGAATCACTCTATCTATTAAAAAAAACCGCATCAAAATCTGTTGCGTAGTTTTAAAGATTGAAGCATACATAGGGAAATAGGGACATAGGGACAGACACAGAAAGCGACTTTGTTTTATACTATGTAGTGATGTTGCTCAGTAAAGATGGAGCTTTCAATGGTGAAAGAATTTTTGAAATCGGTTCAGTAGTTTTTGTGTGAGAACATTACATATATACATACACACAAATCTTTCCTCTTTTTAATATTAGTATAGATTTTAGATAAGATAGTATTTTTAATAATAGTCTCTTTTAAAACTAACCAATCGCTTCGTAGTTTGTTGTGTAAAAATAAAGATATATTAGATAAGGGTAAAAAATCTGGGGTTTATAAAATAGATTGTCCTGAGTGCAACGGTACATATGTAGGTCAGACTGGCCGAAGTTTTGCGGTTCGATTCCGGGAACATATGGCTGCGTTTAGGAATAATAAACCACAAAATTCTAATTTTGCAAAACATTTGCTAGAAAGCGGTCATAAAGTGCCTAATGACCATTCATTTCATATTCTCCACACTTGGGATAAGGGACTCCGACTCAATACGTTAGAGCAACTTGAGATAATAAAAAATAACAATGGTCACTTAATTAACGAGCAAGTAAATGTATCTAATTCCGTTTTGCTACATGTTTGGAGGGGAGGGTATTGGTGAGAGTTTAACTATTTAAGATTGCTTGTATGGGTAGCGCGGCGCAGTACGATTTTTGTCGTGGAGCCTATCCTCCTGATGATGCTTCGGTTTCGGGGCGAAACGATCGTCGAGATTGTGGTGGTGGGTGTGTGTGCTGCTTTTGTGTTCGTTGTTGCTGGTGAATTGCGCCTTGGGGTGCATGTGGTGGCTGGTCCTGCATGTATAAGGTGCGTAGATTTTGCCTGCTTCATACACATTGGCTTTGCATGCATTCACTTAACCCGTGCGGATTATAGCAAAGTAGTTAGTTCTGTTATATTGCTTGTATTAGTATAGATTTATTTTAATTTTAACAAAAAATGTACCCACGTCAGATATCATTTGCGTGTTGTGTTCTAAATGTCCTAATGAGAAGGGCCCGTAATCTGTATAACGGTTTTCGTTTACGGCTCCAAAATAATTAGCTTATTAATTAACTTGACATTTTTCGTTTAGGATTTGTTTTCATCTCAATTTGTTTAATAGGAAAATCTCTAATTAAATCATATTTAACATTGTATGTAAATGGCCTTAACGAAAGTAATGAAAATATTATTGTACGCGACATCATTCTCCTGCCCTTATCTTACTCTAATTGTGATCGGCACAACATGTTTTAAACATGTTGTGATGTGATTTGGCTAGGTGTTTTAAGATCGGCCGCCTATCTGACGTCAACTTACCTAAGTCGTCTTTTACGAAACCTCGGTAAGAAATGAGGGTGGTCTATTCTATTTAGCCGGATACCACACGGATATAATAGGCGATAAAAGAAAATATATGTAATGCTAAATGTAAAGTGTACTATCCGTTCTCATGCCTCATACATGCAGAATTCTGAAAAACTCATGCACACTTGTGTGTGCATGAGTTTTTCAGAATTCTGCACACATTCACTACCACAATCGTGAATTTCTAAAGACTTATGCACGACCCGCCTCTAATAATACAACAATACCACATGCACTGCACAAATTCACTACCACAATCTAAAAAGCCTTAAAACTCATGCACTACCCGTTACCAATAACACAACAATACACAAGCACTGCACACATTCACTACCACATTCGTGAATTCCTAAAAACTTATCCACTACCCGCCTCTAATAACACAAAATACCACAAGCACTGCACACATGCGCTGCACACATTCACTACCCCAATCTCGAATGCCTACATACTCATGCACTACCCGCTATCAATTACACAACAATACACAAGCACTGAACACATTCGCTGCACACATTCACTACCACAATCTCGAATGCCTACATACTCATGCACTACCCGCTATCAATTACACAACAATACACAAGCACTGAACACATTCGCTGCACACATTCACTACCACAATCTCGAATGCCTACATACTCATGCACTACCCGCTATCAATTACACAACAATACACAAGCACTGAACACATGCACTGCATATATTCACTACCACAATCTTGAATTCCTAAAAACTCATACAACACCCGCCGCCAATAACAACAATACACAAGGACTGCACACATTCACTACCACAATCTTGAATTCCTATAGAACACATGCACTACCCGCCTCTAGTAAAACAACAATACCACAAGCACTACCACAATCTCAAATTCTTAAAAACTTATGCACTACCCGATATCAATAATACAACAATACAAGAGCACTGCACACATTCACTACCACAATATCGAATGCCTAAAAACTCATACACTACCTACCACCAGTATACACTAAACAACAATAATTTCACGCACAACAATGATTATGCTTAATCTCAGCATCTAAGTTACTGTACTTTACCATTCAAGTTTTCGTGCATGCACATGATTGATGCGAGTTCTGCAAACAGCAACTCGGTCAAAATTTCATACGAACTTACTAGTAGTTGTAAAACACGCGAAATTGTTATTCTGGCATGAAACGGGAGCAAGTACGTGTTCGCGAGGATTAATTTAATTTTTGCACATAACAATATATATAATTATAAAAAGATTGACGATGTATATAATAGACAAAGTAGAAACCGACATACGCTTGCGGCTCCTGCTTTGCGCCTTGTAAGAGTACGTAAGTCGTTTGTGGGTTTGGGTATAAGATTCTATAATAAAATTCCGCAATATACTTTAATTTTACCATTACATCAGTTTAAAAATACTATTAAAAAAAGGCTAATACAAAAAGCCTTGAAATTAGGCAGGTTTATTGATGAAAGCTCCCGGACGCCTTAATATTTTTCGATATGCTGATATGCTAAAAGTAGTGATTATGAGTTAACCATAAAAGATACAGAAATGCTCTCCCTGACCTTTATGTAGTATTTTGGTAGATCTACAATTCTCTTAAGCTGTGATAGCCTAGCGGTGAGACCGTGCGACTCTCTAGAGACGACATAGGTTCAAACCCCGGGCAGGTTGTGCAGGCAACCAATGAGTTTTTCTATTAAAACTT
Organism: Morpho deidamia; assembly: GCA_947086505.1. Lineage (NCBI taxonomy): Eukaryota > Metazoa > Arthropoda > Insecta > Lepidoptera > Nymphalidae > Morpho > Morpho deidamia. The sequence continues at coordinate 19,004,480 of CAMTZC010000024.1, forward strand.
ATGTGTCTAATTGATAATTGCAATTTATCACACGCTTTTCGGGGAAGGAAAACATCGGGAGGAAACCTGCATATCTCTAGAGAATTCTAGGGATATGTGTAACCTACCAATCCGCATTGGAGCAGCGTGGTAGGTCTTAGCTCCAATCCTTCTCTCCAAAAACGGAGAGAATAGGCCTTAGCCCAGCAGTGAGCATAGTAACAGGCTGTTACTTTACTTTTATTACTTTACAATTCTCTTGTACATTACTTTAGCGTATATCTGCTGGTTTCCGTGGCGCACGCGACTAAAGCACCCATCAGGCGAGTTTTTTACAATCACTTGAACTCTTCAGCAATAAAGTAATGTTCTAAAGTATTGTAGATTTACAAAAAAGTCCGCGATAGCATGTCTCTATCTCTTAAGGTTAACTTACCATAACTAGTTTTATGTTCAAAATTTTCAATTCGGGAAAAATGTTGTCTGATTTACACGCGGGCGAAACCACTGGTTCAGCAAGTAAATCGTAATAGTCGTATCCGTCACGTTAACTAACTAAAAAGCATGTACACAAATTGCGTATAATAGACGTTTCTTTTAATCTCACGGTTGGCTATTAAAATTCTGCGCGCAATTTCGTTTAAAACCCGTTGCGGTGTTGATTATTATGTGAGATGCAATTTCGGTGACTGTTTTTGTGAGATTATACTCTAGTCGGTAATGCGGTGAATTCCTTTGGGATGTTTACCTCATGTTATTCAAGGATGTTAATCCAGATCTGGTTTTCTTTTTGGAATTTTAACGATATCATAACACCATGAAAGTTAAAATAAATATATTTAATATAATAATAAGGTGATTAAAGTTGATAATCATCAACATCCTCCTGTCGTTATCCCGCACTAAATGAGGTCGGGACAACATGTTTTAAACATGTGGTCACATGATTTGGCTACGTATTTTACGACCGGCCGCCTGCCTGACGTCAACTTACCTTAGTCGTATTTTACAACACCTCGGTAAGAAAGAGGCTGGTCTATTCTACTCAACCGGATACCACACGGCTTATTTATCTATCAAATCAAAATATTGTTTATTCAAGTAAACTCTTTCGAGCACTTTTGTATCGTCAAGAATCAACACGATAAATCAAGCTACAACTTCGGAATGTTGCTCTTACCGAGAAGAACCAGCAAGAAATTCTTCAATTTTACATTATTAGACCGCAGTCTTGTATGAAGCTGAAAGGATTTTCAAATCCAGGCATTTTTATCATCCAAATAGTTTTCAATTTTATAATGTGCTTTACGTATAAGCATATCTCATGCACTTAATTTAAACCTTTCTGTTGACTGGTCTAGTATGGATTGCGGAATTTTATTGTAAATTGTCAAAACAAAATTAAAAAAGCTCTAAGGAAAAAAGTAGTAAAATGAGGTGTTCCAACTAAATTTTTTTTCATCGAAAACAAGAAGTAATAATCCATGGCTTTCAATTTCCTCCCTGAGCGATGCTAATAGTCATATCGAAATCACAACCGCTTGCCAACGAAATGTGACACTTTCACATTACACGTACATACTTTTATTGCTCCAATTCTGTACGAATTCGGATATAACGAATCGTGAATGCTCCTGTCTCTTATTCCCAAATCTATACATTATTATTGACGTCCTCCTGCAATCACTGCGGGTTATATATCGGCAGAAGGACGTGAGATGAAAGCCTAGTAGGGACCACACAAGGTATGCAAAAAGGAGCGTGTGCGTTCTTATATTCTATCATCATGCTCCTGCTATTATCCCACTCTAAGTCGGCACAACATGTATTGACCAGGTTGTAAGATGATTTGCCTAGGTACTTTACAACTGGTCGCCTGCCTGACGTCAAGTTAAATTAGTCGCCTCTTAGGACACTTCTCCCAGAAATGAGGATCTATTCCCCTCAGCCGGATACCACACGGCTAGTCAACTTACCTTAGCCTTCTTTTATGACAATTAGTAAGAAATAAGGGTATTATTATATAAACGGGTCACATCGCGGCAAAATCGAGTTACCTTTTTACGCGGTTTATTTACATTATAATAAGTGCGAATCGCGAAAGTTTAAATAACAGAAATAAGGGTAGTCTATTCTATTCAGCCGGATACCACTGCGCTGTGTTTTGATTCATTTCAAAGCTAAAAAAAAATAAAATATATTAATTTATTTGAATAAATAATTGCAAATTCAAAAATTAGTAAATTAGTAATAGTAAATATTAGGAGCGCTTGTTATTTCACATAGGATCACACAGGATGGTGATGATAGGATACCCAGATTTCAAACTCTTCAGCTTCATACAAGACAGCGGTTTAATTATATATAATTAAAGATATTTAAAAGATGCCTGCCGAGTTTCTTGCTGGTTCTTCTCGGTAAGAGCAACATTTCGAACCAGCTGTAGCTTCATTAATAATATTGATGCTTGACGATTCAATAGCGCTTGAAATGGCTTATTTGAATAAAGTTACGCTTACTATAATGTTGAAGACTATGTCAATGATAAGAAAGCTTGGAACTAAATTGCGACCAGCTATGAACTAGACGATATTATAATCTAAGTTTGTTAACAATAGTTAATACAAAACTGTAATATTTATTTTTTAAAAGAGTGACCGCCGAGTTTCTTGCTGGTTCTTCTCGGTTAGAGCACCTTTCCGAACCAGTTGTAGCTTCAGTTTAATTTTAATTTGACGATTCAAAAGTGCTTGTAATAGGCCAATTTGAATAAAGACTTATTTGAATTTGAATTTGAATTTGAAAGATTATTTTTATTTGATTTGATATTTCTCTCCTCATATTCTTGCGTTGTAAATAATGCGCGTTCATCAGTGTAATGTGCGACCGTATGTTTTCATACACATTCAAGCCTAAATAACAAGCCGTTGAATTTGAATTGACATGACTGTGATTCAGTGGTTACATAATAATTTGTATATTACGAGTTTTGGGATTCGTGTTACGTACGGAAATGATAAAATGGCTTTCGAAACTTTGTTACTACGTTTCTAATAGAAGTGTTCTGTTGTAGCTATATTCTGCAGCCTGTAAGGAGAAGGGGTGATCTCTTAGTCTCGCTTGTCATACAAATATAGGAACATCAAAATCCCATATAAAACAGGCAATGAAATTGAATCTCTAATACAAAAGTTTCCATATGATAATTATATGAAGTTTGATAATAAAAATCGATAAAGTGCAATTATACATATGTGATTCAGACTGGGGGTTATTTAATAAACCCGTTTTAAAGAACATATAACCGATTTCAGGAATAATAAATCACAAAATGTACATTTTGCTGAAATTTATTAGAAAGCAATCATAAAGTACACGATGAACATTGTTTCGAAATTCTGCACACCTATGATAAAAGCCTTTGGTTGAACATTTTAGATCAACTTGAGATTATTAAAAATAACAATGGCACCCTCATTAAAAATCAAACGTTTCTAGTTCAAGCTTGTTACATGTGTTCGGAGGCAAAAAATGGTGGGGGACGAACCAATCAGTATATAATTATGCATGCTTGGGAGATCTACGCTTTGCGATTTTGCCGTGGTGTCTATATCTTGATGATGCTTCGGTTGTAAGGCGAAACGATTGTTGAGTTTGTGATAGTGATCTTGTGTAGTACTTGTGTATTGCGGTGACGGTAGTGGAGGTTTTTGCATGTGTTTTTAAGAATCCTACATGTATCAGGTATAAAAACGGGTAGTGTACTCCATATTTAGCATTATATATATTTTTTATTAACTTTAAAAGTCGTAAAAGGCGACTAAGGTAAGTTGACCCACCATGTGGTATCCGGTTGCGTAGAATAGACCACCCTCTTTCTTATCGAGGTGTCGTAAAATACGACTAAGTTAAGTTGATGTCAGGCAGGCGGCCGGTCGTAAAATACATAGCCGAATCATGTGGCAACATGTTCGTAACATGTTGTGCTGACCCCACTTACAGTGGGATAAGATGATAATATTTTCTATTTACTTAATCGGGTGTTTGTAGTGTAACAATTGAAATTCTCTTATGTTATTAAATTTGTCTTTTATTGTATAATGAACATATCTTATACTAAAGTACATATAGATGGTATGCAATCTCTAGTGTAACCCAACACTCAGAGCAGATCACAGGATGACACTTGCTGCTTGCTTAATACACACGGGCATTAAGATTGACGAACTCCTACTAACATTATAAATTAAAAGTTTATAGATGTTTGGCCCGTTGACGCAGGAATTAGTGTCCCTGTCCTTACGTCTGAGGTCGCGGGTTCGATTCCCGCCAACTTTTGATAATATTTTTAACACAATTTGTTGATTCTTCGAGTCATTTAAGTATTTATTTATGTAGGTATATATTTACCGTTAGTCTGTCATCCATAACACAGGTATTAAGTTACTGAGGGAATAGATGAACGTGTGTGTAATTGTAAAAAGTAAACATATATTCTATCACTCATAAGACACCGGAAAGTTTTCGACAAAAATATTTTAATTGTATCGCAAAATACTATAATTGCAAAATAAATTATATCATCATCATCCTCCTGCCCTTATCCCACTCTAAGTGGGGTCGGCACAACATGTTACAGACATGTTGTCACATGATTTGGCTATATTTGTATTTTACGACCGGCCGCCTGCCTGACGTCAACTTACTCGGTAAGGAAGAGGATGGTCTATTTTAGTCAACCGGATAGATACCACACGGTGTGTAAGCTTACCTTAGTTGCCTTTTACGACAGCTCCGTAAGAAATGAGGGTGGTCTATTCTACTCAACCGGATACCACCGGCATTGCAAAATAAATTATAATGAACTAGCTCTATCAGCAGTTTCGCCCGCGTGGAAATCAGCGCGACAAAAATCCGTTCTGTAGATTTTGAGAAAATCGATTACATACAGACAGACAGCTTTTTGGGACTTTGTTTTATAATGAGTATATCTATGCTTATTATAAAACAAAGTCCCAAAAAGCTGTCTGTCTGTATGTAATCGATTTTCTCAAAATCATCATTTCCTTTAATCATCTGATTAAAATCAATTCGACATTCACAACGGGCGTGTTTTACGCAGTCACAACACCAGTGTTTGCTGAAGCTTTGTGCGGAAAAGCTTTCTGTTTGCTTTCCAACATTTTTCTTTGCCACGTACCGATCGTTGGGTTGCGGGCGCTCTAGTGTAAATAAGTGCATGCATCCAATAAGCCTTTTATAACAGGAAATCAAGCTCGAAGTGTGATTAGTCACTTCTAGACTTGAAAATTATTGCTTCTTCACTTTTGAATTTTTAATTAGCAATCTTTGCGTCAGTACCTTTTACATATTTTTAGCATTTCTTACATTAAAAGTTTTAAGAATTGTGTCCTTCCCATCATTAAACTATTGAACTACGAATTCCGATATTCCCAGTAGTAAAATATTTGTACAAATAGTTGCTGTTAAATCGAAATCGCAAAACCGGCATGCAATCTCTTAAACTTTGACAATATCATTATTTGCAAAATAAAAATCAATGTTATGTTTATTGCATACGATGTCCTACTAAAGGGCGATGCGCACGGATGCGATTCCGTAGCCAACGGAAAAAGGCAAGCCATAAGCGCGTATTTCTCATTTTACAGAAAAATATTATTTTGAACAAATAACAGATATTGTATATAATTATTCCACAGTCATATAGGCCCCGCAAACGCTCCCCTCTGGCGCAAGTCGTCCCAGTGATAGATACAAAAGTTAGGACAGACCGTCTGGAAATACCTAACGAATATCTTGCAGTCATTCACGACGCCTAGAATGCGGGTGCATTTATAGAAGTCACAGACAGAACAATAAAAAAAAACTACAACCCATAAGTTGTAGTTTATTTTTCTGTTTTTTCATAAAACAAAGGGTAGAAAGCCTAAAGAAAAAATGACTAATAAAAAATATAAAACACATTATACGAATTACAGAGTTTGATAATTTTTAAAATTATAAACATTATCCAAGACCGATTCTTGCTTAATATACTTATTATATATAAGTGCGACCTACAAGCACATGCAAAAGATGTACGAGGGAACTAGAAAAATTATGTCACGTCGAGTTACGAGTAGATCGCAAATCTTCCGCTTACCGCGAATGTTACATCTTAAGGAGGACGTCACGCAGGGTTATTAGCTTTAGCTGATCGGAGTAATCAGCTTCTTCTTCTTTATTTTTTACTTTTATATACTGCAAGTAGGTTCAGAAAAGAGCTCTCTAGTAGAAGATGAAGATATGACTAGTTGACAGAAACTAGTGGTTAAGGATTTGGAAAAAATAATTTTTTCCAACACGTTCACGAAACATCTGCCAGTCGCTCCCGCGTGGATCGCCCTTAACATTAAATGTCGAGAGTGTAATATACGAGACATATTGCAGATCTCATATTTTCGGATTGGCCAATATCTGCCGTTTGCGACATGAGAAAAGTTTTATATTGCTTACGGAAACTTTCTCAACAGTTTGTGGGCAATATGTAAGGAATGAGAATTTTAAAACTTTTCAAACATGTTTATAGTTATGGTTTGTTTCGTTTTATGTAAAATTATATTTATACTAGCTGTGCTTGCGGCTCTACCCGGGTGGCAATGAGTGTATTTATTTGAAATTTTCAACATAAAAGTAGTTATTATGAGTTAACCATAAGAGATAGAGAAATGCTGTCGCGGACTTTTTTGTAGTATTTTTATAGATCTATAATTCTCTAGTAAATTAGTTTAGTAAATCTCTGTTGGTTAACGAGATGCACACAACTAAAGCCCCCGCAGGCGAGTTTTTTTTTTACAATAGCGCGACGTCAATAGAATTTACATAAAACCGTAATGTACTATTAAATAAAACTTTCGGAAGAATTGCAAAACCTTTTTGTAAAAACCGTAGACAAAGGGGATCTCGGTGGCAAAATATTTAGAACTTCTTTATTTCCTTACAAGCTCGTATATCTTTTTCAGATTATCAATATTTGATCCCTTTTTCTATTGATCTTTAAGATGCGATAGCCAAACGATCCCACCTGTGACTCTTTCAAACGGGTTACAAGTTCAAAAATAGCTGTGATAGCCTAGCGGTGAGACCGTGCGACTCTCTAGAGACGACATAGGTTCAAACCCCGGGCAGACACCAATGAGTTTTTCTATTAAAAACTTATGTGTCTAATTGATAATTACAATTTATCACACGCTTATCGGTGAAGGAAAACATCGTGAGGAAACCTGCATATCTCTAGAGAATTCTCTAGGGATATGTGTAACCTACCAACACGCATTGGAGCAGCGTGGTAGGTCTTAGCTCCAATCCTTCTCTCCAAAAACGGAGAGAGGAGGCCTTAGCCCAGAAGTGGGCATAGTAACAGGCGAATATTTTTGTGAGTCACTGTATATATATCCAAGATTAGCCAGATTAGTTAAGATTAGATAAGCTCATTTAAAGATATTAGATAGAGTGGGAATTACATATAGTTCATATTCTAATTTTTCTATGAGTACGGGATGATCGCCAGTTATAATAAAAAGTACTACATAATTTTACTTTTAACGCCGTGTGGTATCCGGTAGAATAGAAAAGACCACCCTCCTTTCTTACCGAGGTGTCGTAAAAGGCGACTAAGGTAAGTTGACGTCAGGCAGGCGGCCGGTCTTAAAATACGTTGCCAAATCATATGACAACATGTTTGTAACACGTTGTGCCGACCCCACTTATAGTGGGATAAGGGGAATGATGATGACATAATTTTACTTTTACGAGTGCTGAGTATGAATGTGGATGGATATGTGACTAGAGGGAGGCCTAAAAAGAGATAGTTGGATTGTGTGAAGTATGACATGCATATAAAAGGAGAAGCGCCAGAGTTGACGAATGACAGAAGAGAATGGAAGAAAAAAAGGTGTTGCGTCGCACTATTGCTACTTAACTAAAGGTGGAAACAAAATGTTCAACCTATCATGTCGTACTCATATAAAACAATCTCGTAACAAAAACTCGTTCGCCAAAATAGCCACTGAAATATTAAAATTTAATTCGGACCCACCTACGGTTTTGTCCGTAAATAATTTCGCCTACAACTCAGGGTATAATGGATCACGTATATAACGGGCCCTTATTCCCATAAGAATAATGTCCATAATTCAAAATCGTATGAACATCGAGCCAGTCTGCATAAATTACGTCAGTGGTCTGACCTACCCCCTAATTCGGATAATTAATCCACTCGTAAGCAATTCCTTGTGGTGTAAAAGCACTTAGGACTTATATAATGTACTTCTAAATATTATATTGGGAGAGTTTAGAAACAATTTCGAGTTACTATTTGCTTTACAGACAAGTCCTAACGCCTATTTAGAATTTGGCTTACCTCAAAAGATTTTGTGCAGTGCAGCGATTACAACATTTTTTTTTTTTTTTTTCGAACTGACTGTATGCTGTTAGCCCTAATGGCTTTTACAGCGTCACCGGGCGGGACGGGCGAGCGCAGAAGCATCGCCGAGGTTGCGGAATGCAGGGAGTAGAGCGCAGAAGCTCTACTTAAGTCGGGGAACGTCGTCCTAAGGGTGTCTCCTGTGAGGCCGGACCACGGCTTAGGGCGACGTGTAGTGGAGGACTGATGGTGTGACTTAGATTAGTCATTGCGGCGTCGGAAGGGTGGCGAGAAGCCACGACCGACCGACGTCAGAAAACTGGGACCTCGTCTTCGCCGGCGAAGACGCTGTGTGTGTGTATTACGTGTTTCTGTGTTGGCGATCGTTATTTGATCGTCGGGGTCATACAGGACGCTTTTTGGACGCCTATATTTTCGATGGTCGGACCTAACTGGAATGTAGGTAGAAGCAACTGAAATAAGGGGGTTCGGGTGTACCTCAGATTTCTCGAAGTAAGATTTCGAAAAACGTTTAAAGAGGTGAGTAATGGTAGGGAGATCGAGGTCTCTATGGAGGTCAACGTTTCGCATGAACCACGGACAACCAGTGGCTGTCCGCATAAATCGGTTCTGTAGTCTTTGGAGCCTGAGCAATCTGACTTTTGAAACGTGCGCAAACGCAACGCTCGCATAGGACATTATTGGTCTTATGCAAGTTTTGTAGAGTGTCACTTTGTTGCGAAGCGACATCTTACTTTTCTTACATAACATCGGATAAAGTCGTCCCATAACATACGCAGCCTTATTGCAGACTATGTGTATGTGCTCGTGGAAGGTCATGGAAGGTTGAAAGGTGACACCTAGGTACTTGACTTTCTGTTGCCAGTGAATCGGTGTATTGTAAAGGGAAATTTCCTTAGGTGTGTCTATTTGAGATCTAAAGCGATTACCGATAAAGTGCATGGCTGCACTTTTATCCGGGTTTATTTCGATTCTCCATTGGCGGAACCAGCGTCCGAGGCTGTCTACCGCTTTCTGGAGACGTCTAGTTATTACTTGAGGCCGGCGGGATGTGGTAAATACAGCGGTGTCATCCGCAAAAAGGGCAAGATGTGTACGCTCTTTGATAGGCGCCCGTGGAATGTCACTCGTGTAGAGCGAGTACAATAAGGGTGCCAGCACAGATCCTTGAGGGACACCAGCACGAATTGTGCGGCGAGACGATAAAGTGCCGTCTATGCGATACCGAAAGGTGCGATTAGTCAGGTACTCTCGTAAGATGAGTACAAGTCGGTCTGGTATATTTAGTTGGAGCAGCTTGTAGATTAAGCCTGCGTGCCAGACCTTATCGAAGGCTTTGGCGACGTCGAAGAATATGACACCTGTAAACTGCTTGGTTTGTAAACCTTGCAAAATGTGCTCCGTGAGGCGGTGCACTTGTTGAACACAGGTGTGATTTGGACGAAATCCGAACTGTTCGTTCGGAATAAGATTTTGGCTATCAACTACGGATTTTAATCGGGCGAGGATGATTCGTTCGTGTATTTTCCCTAAGCTGTTTAGTAGACTAATGGGACGATAGCTAGTCGGGATGTTTCGGGGCTTTCCCGGTTTAGGGATACCTATCACTGTAGCTTCTTTCCAATCATCAGGAAAGGAGCATCCGACAAGGAGGGCATTGAAAATCAGTACCAGTAAGTGGATGATTTGGTTAGGAAGGCACTTTAGTGCTCTGTTGGAGATGGAATCAGGTCCTGGGGCTTTTTTGGAGTGTAGGTTTTTAATAATGGTGCGGACTTCTTCTCCGGTAGTGGGAAGCAACGGCTCGCTTTCGGGAGTCGTCACAGATAGATCATCTACTACCTTTACCACTCTGGAGTGGAATTCGGTGAGTTCGGGTCTACTGGGGTTGGGGGAACATTGCTCTTCCAAGCTGTCCGCCAAGCATTCGGCCTTTTCAGCGTCGTCAAACGCAGGGGGAAGATTCGGACGAAGTAGTGGTGGGGTGGCTGCGTACCCATCCGCTTTTAGAGATTTCGCCAGGCGCCAGTAAGCCTGGTGTCCTGGCTTAATCTCCGAGAGCTTTCTATCCCAGGAAGTATTGTGAAATGAGGCTAGTTTTTGTTTAACCTCTTTCTGCAATCTGTTAAGCGTATTACGATTCTCTCGAGTCGGATATCTGTCGCGTGCCCTAGTGGCAGCACGTTTTTTAGTTATTAATTCTCGCAGGTCATCTGGTAGTTCTCGACAGCGGAAGTTGTCGGGAATTTCCCTAGAGCAATCCTTGAGAGTATTACATAAGTGGGCTGTGAGATGAGCGGTCGCTGCTTTGGCAGTTTCCACTGAATCTATATGGTCAGGAATTTGTTTGAGGTGCTCTGAATCAACAAAGTGGAGACGCTCACTAAGTTTTTTCCAATCGATTATAGTTTTACTTTGAACCGACGCGGTTAGAGGGGGTCCTAGCTGTAGTAAGACCGGGCGATGGTCGGAATCTAAGTCATGAACAACTTGTATGCTATGAAGCTGCAGGGTAATGTTTTTTATTAGTGCCATGTCAATTGTACTGGCAGTCTGAATGGGGTGGGTGGGGCGAGAGTACCGTGTGGGCTCGTCTGGAGCTAAAATCTCAAAGTTAAGGAACGGGGAATTGTTTAATCTATGTAATAGATTGCCATTGGCATTTGGAGACGATCGGTTCCATTGACTATGTTTTGAATTGAAATCACCGCCTAGTAAGACGGCATCTCCAAGTCCTAAAAGCGTCCTAATGTCGCTCTCTAGGAGAGATTTAGATGGACTGAGATAGATTGACGCAATTATAATCGGCTGATGGCCGGTCATGCCTAACTGACATACTGAGGCCTCGATGTTGGTAAGTCGAGGGGGATCTAGAGGGGTGCAGTGAAGAGACTTCTTGTAGTAAATTGCTGTGCCTCCAAGAGGGCCCGTAAGTCGGTCGTTTCTAATTAATACAAAGTTTGCTATTTTAGGATCGCGATTGCAAGGCTTCAGGAATGTCTCTTGCACTAAAAGGATGTCAATCGGGTGCGCAGCCAAAAATTCGCGTACTTCGTGAATCTGTTCCCAAAGGCCGTCTGCGTTGAACAGACCTATAGAAAGTTGAGTCGGTTTGAGTCTGCCTTTTAGTGTGCTATCCATATTAAGCGTTAATGTTTTTTACTGCCTCAATTAGGCTAGCGTGCTCCAATAGTGCGGAGAGACGGTTTTGAGGATTATTCCTCAGTTTATTAGCCAATATAGATAGCTCATTAACGTCGATAAGCGCAACAATGGAACTAATTAACTTCATATCTTCTGCGAAGTTATTTGTCGCAATGTTAGCCGACCTGGCGACCACCTGTGTTGGATTAGGTTTACTCGCCACTACCTGAGGGGGGTGGGGTGTAGCGACGGGGGTAGCAACAGCTGTGGTTTGTTTGTTTTTATGCCACGGATTAGTGGCGGGCAAAGGAGCCGGTATGTACTTATCTACAACGGGCTTAGCTACAACTTTATGACCCGCTCGTGTGTTGTTCTTTCGGGCTGCCGATTTACCGACGTGTTTTGTCTTTCGCGGGGCTTTTGGACAACCGCGATAGTTCGCGGGGTGTCCTTTGGTCCTGCAAAGTACGCAACTCGGAGGTTCTTCGGTCGGAACCGTGCGAGAACAATCGGACGTGCCATGGTCCGATTACAACATTAGAAGTAACGATCTGTGCCAACAACGTACTCCAAAAACCCATAAATGCAAAATTGAATTGAATTGAATTATCGATAGGGACATGTATTTTTTCATTTTATTATTATATAGTATTTTTCTATTGTGGTTGTATTAATTTTTTCTTTGATTCTATATTATTATATTTATATTGTTAATTTATTTTATTCCTTGTTATGTTGTTTGTTACTGACGTCCGGACGCATTAGTATTAGTTTTTGGCTGCTACTGAAAATCAGTGTTGGGCTTCCCAACTCAACTATCGCTGCCAAGTAAGCCAAGCTGTATTTTTGAAGTTTTTGTTTTGTTGTATAATAATCCATTCTCATAAATTATATAATACTAGCTTTGCCTGCGACTTCACTCGCGTGGAAATCAGTTCAACTTGTTAGTGTAAGAAAAACATAGTTATTGTGAGCTAACTATAAGAGCTAGAGACATGCTGTCTTAGAATTTTTTGTAGTATTTTAAATCAAATCAAATCAAATCAAATCATATTTATTGTAAATACAGCAAAATCGATGTTACAAGAATTATAGTCCAATGTATTCTACCATTAAATATGGTGTACAATAATCTATAGTAATTATTATTAACAATAATTTAAATTATATGATAAGTAAGATGTCAAAATGAATATAATAATTTTAATAAAATAATACAATAATAATTTATAAAGTCATTGGTCGAGTAATAAGGAGAATAATTAGGAGATCTACAATGTCTAGTACATAAATTTAGTGTATCTCTGCTGGTTTACGCGGCGCACGCGACCAAATCTACGACCTCTTTAACAAAATTTATACAAAACCGTAACGCACTATTAATCTAAACGTTTCGAAAAATTGCACTACCTCTTATTAAAAACCGTAAAAAAATCCGTCTAGTAGATTTTGAGACAATCGATTATATACAGACAGACAGATTCTGAGGTCTTTGTTTAATAATAAGTAAGATAGATGCATAATATTTATTTTAGTTATTATTATTTTATATTTTTAAATAGCACTATGAACTTACAGTTAATAATTTTTAATTTGCGTTATTGAACAGTGCAGTCTATGCCGTCATTTAGCTAACGGAGGCCACTGAAAATCAGCAATGGGTTTGCGTTGCCAACCCTGTTGATCTGAGTGGCTATCCATTTCTTCGTCACACCGCTGCACATTTTTGATTTGCTATGGTTGTATAAGACGTTATTTTATTTTCTATTTTTTATTTTTTTATTTGTACTGTTAATGTACTGAAGTGAAGAATAAAGATTCATTCATTCATTCCTTCAGGAGTAGTATCCCGCACGTGCCAATGCTCGTTTCCGTAACCGAAGCATTACCACGAGATTGCTGATGATTGATTCTCCTGTCACGTCTATTTACTGGCTCAAAGATCTCAAGTTGTGATTTTGTTCAGAGCGAGCCTCTAGGTAAAACAAGAATTTAGGTATTTGACTCCCAGAATCTGAAAAGATTAGAGTTGGTAAACACTATTTTAATATCCCGAGTCTATCTTACTAATTTTATCAACCGCTTTCAAGCCGTTAAAATAAATTGTATTAAAGAATGTACGTGACTTTGAATTAATTTGACATTTATACAATAGAAGCAACAACTGTTCGTCTGTCTAGTAAAGCCATGTTTGAACAAGTTTAAAAGATTTCCATAAAGTAAAGGTAATATGTTATATTATTACAGCTTATATTGACGCATACTTTATTCGTCGTGTGGTATTCGGCTAAGTAGAATAGACCACCCTCATTTTCTTACAGAAGTTACGTAAAAGGCGACTAAGGTAAGTCGACCCGCCGTGTGGTATCCGACTGAGTGGAATAGACCACCATCATTTCTTATCTAGATGTCGTAAAAGGGGACTAAGATAAGTTGTCCCGCCGTGTGGTAACCGGCGGAGTAGAATAGACGACCCTCATTTTCTAACATAGGTTACGTAAAAGGCGACTAAGGTAAGTCGACTCGCCGTGTGGTATCCGGTTGAGTAGAATAGACCACCCTCATTTTCCTGCCGAGGTGTCGTAAAATGAGACTAAGGTAAGTTAACGTCAGGCAGGCAGCCGGTCGTGAAATACGTAGCTAAATCATGTGACTACATGTTTGTAACATGCTGTGCCGAGTCACTTAGAGTGGGATAAGGGCAGGATGATGATTGAAGCATACTTTATCTTGGCGTTAGATGAACGAAAATATGGCTGCACGGCGACGTCACTTACGTTTCATTTTGGCGGTACCGAAGAATTAATAGAGCCGCATGTCTTTGACTGACAATTTCACCGCTCAACTGTCGTGGCTTTGGTGGCTATGGCTTTGGCTTGGCTGACGCAGCAGAGAGGGGCGAGTTACAGTCACTTAAAAATTCAAATTACACTCTTAAAAGTGACTTAACGGGCGATAGAACAGTACTGAAAAATTATAAAATCTTTCCTATACAACCTATATTTTTAATGTGAGACTCGGGTCTGGTCTTCTACTTAAAACTTATTTCTTTGATTTACAGACTTGATTTTGACACATTGAGAACAAAACACCTTGATATATTGATCATAGATGGTGTTCTTCAATGACATCCTAATCCTGTAGAATTAACAGTATTTTTATTGCCTATATGTTACCCAGATGTATAAGGAATAATTGTGCCAAATTTCATCGACATTGGTTCAGCGGATCGGCCATTGAAACGTTACAGACAGACAGTCGCATTTATAATATAAGTAAGGATTTCATAATTTGGAATTTCATTAATGAATTATTGAAATGATTATACTATGTAGTATGAGTTTTATGCTAAATTATTTTTGTTAATTGATAATTACAGTTTATCATATGCTTTTCGATGAAGGAAAACATCATGAGTAAACCTGCATATCTCTAGTCAGTTCAAGGGATATATGTATTATTAATACGCATTGGAGCATGGTAGGTCTTAGCCCCAACCCTTTTCTCCTAAAACGGCAAGGAGGCCTATCCCTTAGCAGCGGGATAGTAACAGTGCATTATTTACTACCTGGAATGGTCCCAAAGAGGTCGTCTGCGTATTGACTGATTCTTGAGAATATTTTCCATTTAACCATAGTGTTAAAAGGATTTTTTTTCTATTCCCAAGCGTCTTACAACAACAGTTCTAAAACAAGTGCAGGTATATAGATCACCAGCAGTTTTATACCGGCATTCTCTTTGACGTAACATGCCTTTGGGAAATCTATCGGAACCCGAAAATTGAATTCTAAATCAACTGTTATCATTGCCTACTTATTTATCTGATGGTTCTTAATCTTGTTTTGCAATAGGTACATATAATATTTGCCTGTGTGCCTTAGCTTGTAAGTTATTTTATTTCTCAAAATTCGACCCTTCAGTTAAAACAAGTACAGGAGACCTTTGAGTAGAACTTTATTTCTGCTATATACAGGGTGACACATACGAGATTAATTAAAATTACCTACTCAGCACCCTATATAATAAAATCAGTTAGTTCAACGAAGTATTTTAGCCACAGGAATTATTTTAGGTTTTTCAAAAAACAAACACGATTTCTAGAGATCAAAGACCTTAACCGATTACGACACACGAAAAGAAAATACCCTTGACCAAAAAACTAAAAGGTGCGAGGAAGAGAAAACAACAATGTTATTGTTTTCTGTTGTTTTTTGAAAAACCCGCCGCGCCACTTCAGTCAACGATTACGGACAAGGCATATCTCAATTAAATTTATATTTATTTTTTTAGATATTTATGAAGATTGAATCAGTGGATTTATTTAATATCGCATCGTAGGAGAGATTATTAGCGAGATTATAGCAAAGCGATAGCCTTCTCTTAAAAAAACATATTAGTATTGTTAGGAAACTTCATCCAGGAATTTTCAGTTTGAAAGACTTTTGGTTGAGTCTTACTGAGTTGGATTGTTAAAATTATTAATTATTCTTTTTGATTTTTTTTAAATTTATTATATTGTCACCGGTTCTTTATAGGTATAAAGTTTAAGGTAAATCTGTCCGCTCAAAGGGGGTCAAAATTTGAGTTGAAATGAGTTAGCATACTTATCGATATACTACATAATTAAATACCTAATAATTACTTAAATTTATATCAGAAATATAATGCCAAATGTAGGGACTCTAATTCATTAGCAAAGGGTTGCAATATTTTACCCACTAATTCATTGTTTTTTTTCTTATTAGTGTTTTGTTTATAATATAAGTTTTTTTTGTTTAGCGAGCTTTTAAACGGGATAAATTTGAATTTATTCAGTTTTTATTTTTAATTTCTTATTTAAGTGAATGTGAGAATAACATTTCTTAGACTGTATACATATATGGGTACAAGTATAAGGTATACATACAAGCATACTTTATATAAAATTATATAAAGCATGTAAAAAGGTAAATAAATGGACGCAGTCACGGCCAGTGCCCTGTATTGTTAACAGGCGTCACAAAAGGCAATTTCCATTCTGTTATAACAACAGATCAGCGCATATCGTAACGAAGCCGAAAGCAAATATTTGCAACTTGTTAAGGTACGGAACTGTGAATGCTAAGCTGATACACACTAGATTTTCTTTTTCTTTCTACCTCCATTTCAAAAACATTATATCGCTTAAGAATTCCTCAATAGTTTTTTTTACTTATCATTTTATTATTTATTTTGCTATAATCCTCATTTGCGAAGAAAATTTATGTAATGCTAAGTGTAGGAGGAAAAACCGTTCTCATACCTTATACATGCAGGATTAGTTTCACACGTATCACAATACACCACTGCCAACAGCACTCTACACAAGCACTAGACACATTCACTACGATAATGTCAACGGTCGTTTGACCGCGTAACCGAAGCATCGTCGGAGATAGATTCGAATACAAAATCGCAAAACAACGCATAACCCAAGGAAGCAGTTTTATATATAAACAGTTCAACCCTCACCATTGATTTTTCTTCCAAACACGTGTTGTAAAGTCGAGCTTGAATCGTTTACTTGTTCGTTAATCAGGAGCCCATTGGTTGATTCAGTTACCTAAATATATTTTAGATGGTCTCGTAATAATGATCAATACGTATGAGAAAATAAAATCCTCCATCGTGTTAGTCTGTTTGTCCGTTTGAGATTAGCTTAAAATATACTCAACGCTAGATATCCTTGTACAATCGGTAAACAGCATATAGTAAGTTTTTAAAAAGGCGTAAAAACAAAAAAAAACACATAAAAGCAAGGAATTGCAGAAGTTGATGGCGTGCCAAGTGTTGCAATTTTGCTCTCAGGAGTGTTAAGTATTTTTGTGAGTCGTAAAAGTTTAATTTTTGCTTTGCAACTTATTGTCTCGCCTCTGCTGTCAAATTTTATTCTTTGCATTACTTCTACAGTAATACAATGTTTTTATTTCATGTTGATATTACATAAAGTATAAATTACTTGATAACATTTGTTAAATTTGGTCTTTAAATTTAAAGTCAAATTGAAATTATTTTTTATTCAAACCTTTCCAGTAAATTTAAATCGTCACTTGTTGTTAAAGAAGTTATTTGGGGGTTTGCTTCCAAACCAGCAAGAACCTCAGCGGATAAACCTTTTTTTAAAAGAAAAATCTTTAATTGTATTTACATTATTAAAAAAATTAGGAAGACATCCGATGCATTAAAGTGTTCCCAATGCGTCGGTTGTGGTGCAGCGGTCTGTGCACTAAATTTAGCAGGAGTATACAGAGAGTATCGCGGATGGGTCCATCACAGCATCTAAGTATATACTGGAAGATGCATCATTTACAGTTTCGCTTAGGCTTAATGTTCCAGCAGAATTCACTTTTAATCAAAGGAATATATAAAGATAGTGTGGGCACTTCTTAAATAACTTCAAAAGCACCACTCTAGCGCGGAGTCAAATACAGATGGCGACATCTGTTATTTCAAATGAGTTGAATGAATTTCAAATACATGGGCGCACCGTTTTACGTTGTGTTACACTATTCAAATTCAAATGCAAAATATTCTTATTCAAGTAAACTTGTAAACAAGCGCTATTAAACCGTCAACTCTACTGCTAATTCTGAAAGCTGTTCCTACTGAGAACAGCCAGCAAGAAACTCGTCGGTTGCTCTTTTCAAATATAATTCTTATGACTAGTTACATTTGGTCATTACTATCTTGTACAGTGTAGAGTAGTAGCTATATCCACGTATTTTAATCATCTATATAACTACACAAATACTAATCTTGTATGAAACCTAATAAGCCAGTATTCGGAAAGTTTAAATTCATTTTTGATGACGGTTCAAAATACCATATAAGTTTACTGTAAATATTTTAGTATTTGTAGCGAAATATAATCAATCTGTTGGTATCCGATATTTGCAAATTTGCATGCGCCATTGATTTTACATCGCATTAGAATCGCATAGAACATTCTTTGAGCAGATGTGGCATACCAGAAACTTTAATGTATTTATTGCCTCTTGGACTACGTTTTTTTAACTTACGCCTGAAGTATTTTATAACAAGTATAATACTGTTATAACTAATTCGATCAGAAAATCGTATGAATGAATGTGTTATTTTACTGATATTAGAGACACGAAGATTTTTGTGTGTCTTAATTTATTTTGGCATGGAAATCGCAAAGGTACTTGCTTCAGAAAATTCATGTCACGGACTACACCCCATGTGTAGAATGTAAGTGACTGTAAAATTTTACAGTTTAACTTAATACAGCCAAATTTTATTTTATAAGAAAGTATAATTTGAACATACTTTATAACAGGATTTCAAATACCTTTCAGCTTACAAAACTGCGACTTAAAAGACTGACTGCCAAGTTTCCTGTTGGTTCTTTTCGGTAAGAGCAACATTCCGGGCCAGTTGTAGCTTCATTAAATCTAATTCATCCTTGACGATCACTAACCATTATGGATAAAGCGGCATGATGCAGAAATTACTTTCGGTATTAAAATTAAATTAAATATATAATTTGTAAGCATAAACTAACATGTCGAATCTTTGATGTGTGAATCAAGTCCCGGACTATATCCGAAAATCAATAGCATCAATTATACGAAAATTCGGGCTTACGGTAAATAACTTCGGTAAATTGTGAATTTACGAATTTCCGATGTTTTAGCGGTACGAATGTATGTACCGTTTAATGATTCGTTCGCAATTTATTAAGCTGCACGCAGTTGTGTGGTTAGAGCCGTATCATGATTTCGCGCTGAATATTCTTACTATGAAGCCTTATATTCTTATATCTTGGAATACCTTCATAATATTAATAGCTTTTCTTTGCAATCTTGCAATCATGTGGAATCTTGCAAGTTCAATTTAACCCACTGCCCGGTGACCGATTGAATTGAAATTTTACATACCGGTCCAGTCTCGACGACAATGCATGTTTATATTAAGCAAGACCTGATATTGCTGGAATAGAACTAACGACCCAGTGAGCTGAAAAGGCAGGGCCACTGACAACTACGCCAATATTGACAGGCCTGTCAATATATTATAGAATGCAATCGAATCAGGTTTCAATTAAATGTGGAATTTAAGAGAGATTTATCTAAATTTACACAATGCGTATTAGAAGCTAATTCCATTTATGCCATGATTTGTTTCCAGCCGGAACAAAAGGGTGGTAATTATCAAATACAAGCAAATTGAGAGCCAGCCGGGGCCGTAAATTGATATTAATGTTCCCGAACTGGAATTGATTGTATGTATTGCTTTTATAATACCGCTTTTAGAGAAACAAGAGATTTGTTGGCCATATTTTTGGTCAATTTTGGCCCTGGGTATACTGCTTGAGTAAATCTTACCATATGTTACAAATAAAGCTGCCTTCTATACTTATCATAAACTCTTAGTCTTAGTCTTAAATAAAAAGCTGTTATCAAAATCTACTTAACGGATTTTTGTATTCTTTTTACTAAAATATGGTGCTAGTTGAAAGTTCTTTCAGAAGGTTTCGGTTAATACGACATTATAGAAAGAAAGAAAGAAATAAAGAAGGAAAGACTGAAAGAAAGAAAGAAAGAAACTTTATTTGTAACCTAGCACTACTCTACCGAAATAATAAATTATTATGCTATATTAACTACATTTTAAATTAACTGAGCAGCAGTTATCGGTTAAGCATTCCTGGATTATGTACCAGTTTATAAAAGTAATCATGTTGCTGAGATAAAACATATAATCCGATGTCGATCGATTATCGATTTTTCTTAATTGTACTAAAGATGTCGTGCGGTTGTTTACTCGCGAGTGCCGCTTAAATCAGCAAAGACACACTAAAGCAATGTATTTAATAATTATAGATCTACAAAAATACTACAAAAAAGTCTGCGATAGCATGTCTCTATCTCTTATGGTTTACTTACAATAACTACTTTTATGTTCAAAATTTCTATTGAAAATATTACTTTATTTTCGGGGGAAAACTTTATGACACACTGATTTCTGCGCGGGTGAAGCTGCATCTAGTCTTCTTAAATATTTAAATGTATGTCCCCTATAGACTCGGAAACGACTGGACCGATTTTAATGAAATTTTAAGAAAATCTTTGCAATGTCTCAGCGGATGATCTTGTAAAGCTTAGTCGCGATCGGAACATTTTTTGTTAAACTATTCATGACAGTATTTTTTATTACAGAATCTTTAAATTAAGCCATAAGAAGCGAGCTATGTATGCGATTTTTCAATAAACTTTCGGAAAACAAAATTGCGGATGGATATATAAGGGCATTTTTAATATCCAAGACTATTAGAAATATTGCAAATCTGTATTATAACAGAAACATATTGTACTTTACAATCTGTCACTAACAACAGCTATGCTGACGAGGGTCAAAATCTGAACTCATGTAAGGAAGGTTACAAATTTGAACGGATTGTTCTTGATACCTATGTTGCCGTGTGGTATCCAGCTGAGTAGAATAGAACCTAATTTCTTACCGAGGTGTCGTAAAAGGCGACTAAGGTAAGTCGACCCGCCGTGTGGTGTCCGGTAGAGTAGAATAGACCACACACAGTCTTTCTTACTGAGGTGCCGTAAAATACGACTAAGGTAAGTTGACGTCAGGCAGGCGGCGGTCGTAAAATACGTAGCCAAATCATATGACATGTTTATAACATGTTTTTGCCGGACAGTAGTGTAAAAAAACCTCGACGCATTTCCAAACCAAACCACATTTCGTGCCGAAGCTCAATAAAGGTAAAGCTTTCCAACGCATACCCCATAAAGAAACGTGTAGCTTTTACCGCTCGAACATTGCACCGTGACCGCGTCACGGCTCGTCGGACTTGAGTTACCGCCGTCGGATGTACTAGCCTATTTACCGGTAAAACATTTTTGATCGTTACTTTTTGTTAACCGTCATCGTTTCAACCGATTCAAGTTAGAGTCAGGACATGCTAGTTTTTGTATTAAAGAACTCCGCAATGTTACTGTAGCGTAAGAAATTTATTAAAAAAAAAACTTTGCCACTAAAAAAGAAAGAAATAGATAGAAAGAAGTTATATAGATATACTTTTATTTATATGAAAAGAATTTAATTAAAATTAAATCATCATCCTTCTGCCCTTAGAGCTGTGATAGCCCAGCGGTGAGACCGTGCGACTCTTTCGAGGCGAACAAGAGTTCAAACCCGGGCAGGCACCAATAAGTTGTGTCTAATTGATAATTGCAATTTATCATACGCTTTTCGGTGAAGGAAACATCGTGAGGAAACCTGCATATCTCTAGAGAATTCTGGAGATATGTGCAACCTATCAATCCGCATTGGAGCAGCGTGGTAGGTCTTAGCTCCAACCCTTCTCTCCAGAAACGGAGAGAGGAGGCCTATTCCCAGTAGTGGGATCGTAACAGGCCGCTACTTTACTTTTTTATCCTTCTGCCCTTATCCCACTCTAAGTGAGATCGGCACAACATGTTTTTAAAATGTCACATGATTTGGCTACGTATTTTACAACGTCAACTTACCTTAGTCGTATTTTACGACCCCTCGGTAAGAAAGAGGGTGGTGTATTCTACTCAGCCGGATACTACACGGCGGGTCTACTTACCTTAGTCGCCTTTTACGACTGGGTGACTAAGGTAAGTTGGACAAAAAAGTACAAAAATAATGATTACATTACTATTATATTCGTACAATGAAAGGCAAAGTTACGAAAAATTCTATAAATTATTTAACCCAGTGTTTTAAATGTTTATTATTCAGAGAAGGTAATATTAAATGGCTGTATCAAGATAAAAATGTTATATTCATTTTCGTACAAATAAAATTATTCAAATGAAGTTGCTGCTTATAGAATTATACTTTCACTGGACGGGATGTAATGAATTCAGCGTCTAGGATTACAGGCTTCTTTCCCATCTTTCTCTTATTGCGAGAAAGTGAGGGCGCGTTCACAAAGTTCGCAAAAAGACAATACTAGTTTTATGAAATACTTTCAGTTTCGCCTATAGTAGTAAAGTAGTAGTAAAGTAGCAGCCTGTTACAATCCCACTGCTGGGCATAGGCCTCTTCTCTCCGTTTTCTGGAGAGAAGGGTTGGAGCTAAGACCTACCACGCTGCTCCAATGCGGATTGGTAGGTTTCACATATCTCCAGAATTCTCTAGAAATATGCAGGTTTCCTCACGATGTTTTCCTTCACCGAAAAGCGTGTGATAAATTGCAATTATCAATTAGACACGTGAGTTTTAATAGAAAAACTCATTGGTGCCTGGCCGGGTTTGAACTCGTGTTCCCCTCGAAAGAGTCGCACGGTCTCACCGCTGGGCTATCACAGCTGTCCTCTATGTATCGCCTATAGTACCGGACAATAATTAATGTACATCAAGGCTTAAAGAGACAAAATCGGCTAGATTCTGCTTCATTGAGCAATTTCTCTGTCGCACAGACTGACGAACCCGTGTGAAACGTCACATACTAACTGAGTGACAGAGACAGCGCTCTACGAAACCGAACTAGCCGGCTGTTTCGTTCTAAACATCGATGTGCATTATTTAGTGTCGGCTACTATACATACCGATCTCGTGGTTGTGGAAAGTCTACTAAGTCAGAGTATAGATTTATTTTTGTATATAGGTCTAGCAATGCCCCGCGTCCATACCGATCTCGCGGTAGTCGAAAGTCTACGAAATCGGACTATAGATTTATTTGTAGATTATTTAATTATAAAAAAGAGTATCATTAGTATTCTTGGAATAAGAGCTAACTCACCAAATGCAGGCCCTGCTATAACGGTCGCTACAATGAATTTGTTATGGCATTATTTTCTTTCAATTTATATTCTTAAATTCGTAATATCTTTTGATTGGGATGTTGGATTTTAATAATTTAAAAAGTTTTTTAAAGGTATTAAAACATTTTTGTAAAAAAAATATTAGGTCCTTACATATGAATTTGGCGCGTTTTCTATGGGAGGAACATAAAGTCGTTTTTTTTTAATGAAATATATTTAATTAATCAAAGTATGTACCATTGCTATGTATGCACTTTTGCCATCTCATAGGTAGTTCATTGATCCCCTTACTAAAAAAAACATTCGGGCGGGAATCAATAAAATCTTTGAAGGCGGTTTGGACTGCCCCATCGGAGTTGAATTTTTTCCTTGCAAGTAGTTATCCAAATTGCGAAAAAAATGGTAATCTGTTGGAGCAAGGTCCAGAGAGTACGGTGGATGTCTAAGACATTCTAATTGAAGCTCCTCTGATTTGGTAGCCGTCTGTTGTGCTGTGTGTGGTCTAGCGTTGTCCTGAAGCAGCAGTGGCCTAGAGCGATTGACCAGCCTCGGTTATTTAGCAGCTAGCTTTTCCATCATGGTTTGCAGTTGCTGACAATAGATATCTGCCGTAATCGTCTGGCCAGATTTAAGAAAGCTGTAGTGAACGACACCGGCACTAGTCCACCAAACACTTACAAGCAACTTTTTTTAGTCAATTTTCGCTTAGGGCAGGATTTGGCTGGTTCGCCAGGGTTCAGCCATTGCGATGAGCGCTTCCGATTATGGTAGAGGATCCACTTTTCATCACAGGTAATGATTCGATTTAAAATTCCTTCATTATTGTGCCGGTTGAGTAATGTAACGCAGCAGTCGACGCGCGTTTGTCGGTTTGCTTCACTCAATTCATGAGGTACCCACCTTTCAAGCTTTTTCACCTTCCCAATTTGCTTCAAGTGGATTAGAATAGTTTTATCACTAACACCGGAGCCTGCAGTTAACTCGGACGTGGTTGGCGATGGATCCGCTTCCACAATAGCCTTCAATTCTTCATTATCAACTTTGGTCTCCGGCCGTCCACGAGGCTTATTCTGCAGGTCGAAATTTCCAGAACGAAAACGTTGGAACCAAAAACGCACTGTGTTTTCTTTTGCGTCACCGTCACCATACACATCATTAATCCTTCGAGCCGTTTCTGCAGCACTGGTGCCACGGTGGAACTCATACTCGTAAATAACGCGATATTTCATGTTTTCCATTTTGTAAACAGAGTGACACAAAGAAAAAAACAAAAGAAAAAACAAATGCATTAGGGGGTTTGAAACACAAATGCATGAGTAAATAGCTGTATGAATTTGAATTTGGAATTCCTAACCATAAAGGTAATATTTGAGATCAAAGTGGCCAGTACGACAAAACGCCAATTTCATATGTAAGGACCTAATATCATCGAATGGCATAAGGATTAATCCGGAGATATAAATATAATACAATGGTTTTATAATTGTCGGTACTCTTAACAACTCTTGCAATGTAAAA
This sequence comes from Morpho deidamia, assembly GCA_947086505.1. Taxonomy (NCBI): domain Eukaryota; kingdom Metazoa; phylum Arthropoda; class Insecta; order Lepidoptera; family Nymphalidae; genus Morpho; species Morpho deidamia. Next base: position 19,029,362 of record CAMTZC010000024.1, read on the forward strand.
AAGTAGTTATATTGACAAAACTAAAATATATAGACATATGGTATCGGATTTTTTTAACTGATACGCTCTATTATAGTGTAGAACATCTTTGTTTCCGCAGCGCACGCTATGAAAATTTTGACGACTACTTTTTCACACATTATTACATTTTCATTATTCCCAATTTTTTTTAATGTTATTTATCTTATGCTGTTCAGTGTAGATAATAGATATAGCTTCCAATGGATGAAGAATTTTTGAAATCAGTCCAGTAGTGTTTGCGTCAAACCATTACAAACGTACATACATACATACATCCAAACATACAAATCATTACTCTTTATAATATTAGCATAGAAGACTTTTAATATAGGCGTATAAAGTAAGTAGTCACTTGAAAACTCAGTAGAGGTACCCATTCATGAAAATTTGATTGTTTAAACTTAGTATCGTCAGGAAATAGACTTCACGACAAAATCGAAAAATATAGGCTTAGCGATTTTGTCCTGTCGTTGAGATTGTGTTAGGGAATGTGTGCAGTCAGCAGTGCTTGTGTATTGTTATGTTATTAGTAGCGGGTAGTGCATTAGTTTTTATGTATACAGCATGTATGAGAACGGTTAGTACACTCCACATTTAGTATTACATATATATTTGTATCGCGGAATGTACCAAAATAATATTCTTATTACTTTTGTATTAGGGACATCCGCAAAGTAATCCCTAATTCTATAAATTACCCGAAATACTTTTTATTTTTTGTGTTTCCGTAGATATTTAGCTACAGAACCATATTTCGTATCTCAAAGAGGTTTAAAAGAGTACAAACGTAACGAACCATTATGAGCGCGGCTCAAAGTCCAAAGGAACTTTTAAGGTAACGCTACATTAATTCAACTCGGAGCCCGGAGATTTGTTGCATTCGAAACGTTCTCTAGGAATTTATCGTGAAAATATAACTCATCTTTATACCAGTTTGTCTTTTGTTACTATGCTATATTAAAGGAAACTTTTGTTCCAAATTATAATAGGGTAAAGTATAGCTTGAAAAAAGCTATATAAATAAATATAAATATATGGAACACATACACACACGGTCGTCCGTCCCCAAAGTAAGTAACTCAATATTTGTGTTATGGGTGACGGACATATATTAAAGCAAATAGAGCCTTTTGGGCCAAATTGTAATAGTTCAGGTATAGCTTGAAAAAAGCGGTATAAATAAATATAAATATATGGAATACATACACACACGGTCGTCCGTCCCCAAAGTAAGTCATACATGAGTTATGAGTGACGGATAACTGGTAAATATACTACACGTATTATTTTAAATACATACTTAAATACAAATATACACCCAGACTCGAAGAACCAACAAATTGTTTTTAAAAAGTGTTGTCCCTCGGCGGGAATCGAACCCGCGACCCGCGAAGCTGAAGGCAGGATCAAACGGACATACCGACGAATAGACATTAGATGAAGCCACTGACCACATAAACGTATAAGATTATTTTGACATAATTCAATATTCTTAAATCATTCATCATCTTCATCATTCTTCTGCCCTTATCCCACTCTAAGTGGGGTCGACACAACATGTTCAAACATGTTGTCACATGATTTGGCTACGTATTTTACGACCGGCCGCCTGCCTGACGTCAACTTACCTTAGTCGCCTTTTACGACACCTCGGTATGGAAATGAGGGTGTTCTATGCAGTACTTCATCCATCTTCTCAGTGAAACTCCAATCAAATTTAGTTCAGCCGTTTCGTAGAATTTAGTATTAACTTAAACCTTCCTCAAAATTCTCTATCTTTTAGTAAAAACCTTATAAGAATCCTTTAAGCTGATTTTGAGAAAATCGATCACATACACACGGATAGCTTTTTGGGGACTTTGTTTTACAATAGATTATAATAGGATACAATAATTCCTCTGCATTTGAAAATGATTGATTATTTTAGAATTCCTCAAACAATACAGAATATGATATCGAAGTACGAAACACATTCTAATGTTCAACAGGGTATATAAATCCACTCTTAGTAGATACATAGTTCGCCGAATTGAATTTTCGAATGCCGTACACATTGCAGTATTGGATATCTCTAGTACATGACCATGTAATATTCATTACCTTCGAACACTTCGACAAAGTGAAATGCACAGTGTTAACTATTCAGCAGTAAAACTATCCAGTTCGAGAGCAATTAGCCTAAAATGTCTCAAGACGGTGGCTCGAATTCACGGATATAGCTACTTTACAGTGCACCCGATAGATAAGGGCGCCCACAAATGTTTTGTTGATGTTAAAAGTGAAAAAGAAGGTAGATGAAGATATATTCTGAGTAATATATTTATAACCAAGCAATATAACAGAACTAACTACTTTGCTATAATCCGCACGGGTTAAGTGAATGCATGCAAAGCCAATGTGTATGAAGCAGGCAAAATCTACGCACCTTATACATGCAGGACCAGCCACCACATGCACCCCAAGGCGCAATTCACCAGCAACAACGAACACAAAAGCAGCACACACACCCACCACCACAATCTCGACGATCGTTTCGCCCCGAAACCGAAGCATCATCAGGAGGATAGGCTTCACGACAAAAATCGTACTGTAATATATAACCTTGAAAATCTAAAAGGGGTAGACATATTTACTGCGTCATTCTCCTGCCCTTATCCTCTAAGTGGGGTCTGCACAACATGTTTAAACGTGTTATTACATAATTTGGCTACGTATTTTACGACCGGCTGCTTGAATGACTTCAACTTATCTTAGCCGCCTTTTATGACACCTCGGTAAGACATGAGGGTGGTCTATTCTACTCAGCCGGATACCACCCGAGTAAAACCGGAACCACCCTATTAAAATACGTAGCCGAAACATATGTATGACAACATGTTTATAACATGTTCTGCCGACCCAATTTAGAGTAGGATAGGGGCAGGAACATGATGACTGCATCTACAATTTAAAGATTAAAACAGCAGTTTAAACAAGTATTAAAAGGAGGCTGATACAGTATGCTTACTTTACTGTTGAGGATTATATAGATGATAAAAATGCGTTGATATACCTAGTCTTCGATACTGGACAAGATAGTGATGACTAAATGTAACTAGTTATAAGAATTATATTTTGAACAAAAACAACCACAGATCTTGCTGGCTCGTCTCGGTACGAACAGCTTTCTAAGCCATGAATAAAGTTGAGGTATCGTAAAAAGCTACTAAGGTAAATGATTTATAGAAGCAGGCGTTAGATTGCGGAATTCCATATTACTGCTTGTATGGGTAGCGCGGCGCATTACGATCGTCGAGATTGTGGTGGTGGGTGTGTGTGCTGCTTGTGTGCGTTGTTGCTGGTGGAAGCGCCTTGGGGTGCATGTGGTGGCTTGTCCTGCATGTATAAGGTGCGTATATTTTGCCTGCTTCATACACATTAGCTTTGCATGCATTCGCTTAACCCGTGCGGATTATAGCAAAGTAGTTAGTTCTATTATATTTCTACTAAGGTAAGTTGACGTCAGGCACGCGACTGATCGGCGATTTAACAAAATATTTAGAACATGTCGAGCCGACCCCACTTAGAGTCTCTCTCTATAGTCGGTCTCTCATTACTGAGGATCGTGATCACCGTCATATTGTCACTTAGCTTGGTAGCGTCAAATATCTTTCTATCATACTTTAAACTATAACTTTCTATCATATAGTTAATCTATCACCTATCGGCTATCATCGGCCATATGGACCTCGTAAAAATCGAGAGCACCGATGGCCTTCAGTCGGTCAGACCATCTGGTTGGGCGTGGGGTCGTGTCCTTTACCACTTACGAGTAGGAAATTAAAATTTCTAACGATGTATTAAGAAATCTAAAAGTTTATAGTCACCCTTATGTACAGTATGTACATAATTAGGTGCAAGCATTCTCGAAGATTCGAAACATGAATACGAGTGTAGTGCGTGCCGTGAATTTTACGTGCTTTTGATTGTCTGCAGCAAACTAACGACGGCTATATCCCGCATTTTTGATTCTTGTTATCGTTCAATTTTAGTATAAACGCCTTTATGGTTATTATCCGTATGTGTATCCCTCAAGTTTTCTTTAAAGGCATTGGTTATTTCAAATTCTGATTCAAACTCAAAATATCTTTATTCAAATTGGCCTTTACAAGCACTTTTGAATCGTCAAATTAGAATGAAACTACCGGAAAGGACTATCGTTCGGAAAGGTGTTCTAACCGGGAAGAACCAGCAAGAAAATCGGCGGTCATTATTTTCAAAAATAAATATTACAATATCGTATTTGTAATTGTTCAAAAATTAAAATTACAATTTAATCTAGTTCGTAGCTGGTCGCAATTCAAATCCAAGCTTCCTTATCATTAACATGATTAATTTTTAGATTTATTTAAACAATTAATATCGCCGTGTGGTATCCGGCTGACTAGAATAGACCACCCTCATTTCTCACCGAGGTGTCGTAAAAGGCGACTTAAGTAAGTTGACGTCAGGCAGGCGGCCGGTCGTAAAATACCTAGCCAAATAATTTTACCCTTTGCTTAAAACATGTTTGAAAATGAATGAATTTAAACAATTAATAATCTATACTTATTACACAGTCCCCAAAAGCTGTCTGTCTGTCATCATCCTCCGGCCGTTATCCCACTCGAAGTGGGGTCGGCACATCATGTTAAACATGTTGTCACATGACTGGCTGCGTATTTTACGACCGGCCGCCTGCCTGACGTCAACTTACCTTAGTCGCCTTTTACGACACCTCGGTAAGAAAGGAGGGTGGTCTATTCTATGCAGCCGGATACCACACGGCATTTACCTTAGTCGCCTCTTACGACACCTCGGTAAGAAAGGAGGGTGGTCTATTCTATTCTGCCGGATACCACACGGCTAATACTAAGCGTGTGATATGTAATAAAATGTTTACATAAACCATTTTAAATAGACTTCCTCTCACTTTACAAAGACAACCGGTTGTCGCACCATAAATCAAGTTTGCCAAGCTCGCTCCTCGTAGAGTAGCACTTTACTCGAAAAACCTCTAAAAGCTCTACTGAATGGAGAGTATTGGCCCTCAACGTCTGCGGGATTATTCTGAGTGTTTTGAGCGTGATGGATATAAAACAGCCTGTTTATACGATGTCATTTATTCTTATTCATATTCAAAATATTCTTTATTACCGTAATTCAAATTCAAATTATTATTCTTTAAAAATGCTAACAATTTTATCTATACTTCTATACTAATATTATAAAGATGAAAGATTTGTATGTTTGTATGTGTGTATGTTTGTAATGTTTTCAAGCAAAAACTACTGGACTGATAACAAAAACATAGGCTATATGTCATTTTCAAAAAAAATAGGGATCCCTTATAAACTCGTAATAAGTTGTGAAAAATTTAGTCATAAACATCTTTCATCGCGTGCGCTGCGATAACTATTGAGAATAGAACTAAAATGTTCTACAGTATAATAGAACATATCAATATCCACAAAAAAGTCCGCGATATTCTATATCTCTATATGTATATCTCTATATTCTATATGTCTATTATAGTTATACCAATATAACTACTTTTTTACATTGTAAAAGTTGATAAAATTGCCGACAATAATCAAATCATTTCATTCATATCTCTGTATTAATCTTTATCCCATTAAATGATATATTGTTAAAAACTGTTTCAATACCTGTAAACTTCTTTTTAAATCATTAAAAACCGACATCCCAATCAAAAGATATTACGAATTTAAGAATATAAATCGAAAGAAAATAATACCATTACAAATTCATTGTAGCGATCGTTATAGCAGGGCTTGCATTTGGTGAGTTAGCTCTTACTCCAAGAATACTAATGATAGACATTTTTAATAGTAAAATAATCTACGAATAAATCTATAGTCTGACTTCGTAGTTTTTGCACTACCACAAGATCGGTATGGACGCGGGTGAAACCGCGGGTCATGGCTAGTTTTAAATAAAATTGTTAGCATTGATTTCTCAACTCTACTGCTGGTTCCGAAAGCTGTTCCTAGGAAGAAGAGCCAGAAGAAAACTCGTTGGTTGCTCTTTCCAAAATAATACTTATAACTAGATACATTAAGTCATTACTGTCTTGGACAGGGTCGAAGAGTAGCTATATCCACTTAACATATATGTGATCGTCAATATTACCAGCTTCCGTTTAAGTATTTTGAAACTGCTGTAATGGCAAAACTTAAATTGATAGCGGAATATTATAATAGAATCTTATACTAAAGAAGAGCCAAAACATTTTTACATCACTATAACTGCCGATTTTATTTTAAGTAAATATAATTAATGTTTAGAGACCGGCTATACTCACGTCTTATTTTATCGGATGAGCCCGACTAGTTTCAACATTAATTAGGAATACCACTCACGATTAATTTAAATTCAAAAATGAAGTTAATATCTTTTATTTTAAGTTTTCTTAATTTTTTTTGTCTTGTATAGGTGAAATTGGCCTTGAATTTGGATTCAGTGGGTCAAAATACGTATGCTTATTATGTCGAATCAACTGCACTTTGCACTTTTTTGCGTAAATTCTAATCACATCTCGTCTCAAACAAGCACCAAACATAGTAGGCCAAACGAACCTATCTGTACTTTAGGAATACATGCTTTTCATGAAACATACGGCCGTGAAGACAATCATAGACATACAAGAGATCAATAAGCTAGTGATTCCTGCGTCGCGACTCAGCAGAGTTAGCAACTCATTCGTTGGTCTCGGTATTTGCTTTTACAACAAAATTCCGCAATCCATACAAGAACAGTCTACATAAAGGTTTAAATTCTGTAGTAGTAAGTGTAAGAAATATACGTTAAACATATTACAAAATTAAAGACAATTTGGATGACAAAAATGCCTGGATTAGAAAATTCTTTCAGCTTCATCCAAGACTGAGGTTCAATAATGTTAAATTGAACAATTTCAAAAGATCGCCGTGTCTCTTGCTGGTTCATCTAGGTAAGAGCAACATTCCGAATTATTGCTTCATTGATCATATTGATTATTGTTCCTTAACGAATCAAAAGTGCTTGAAAGAGCCTATATCAATTAAGATTATTTTGATTTGATTTAATAAAGTTAATAATAAAGGATTTTCTAAGAGTCTTTACAAAGGTTTACCGTATTGAAATTGAAATAAGAGATTTATCTTTTCAGATCGTTTCACGTCAAACGCATAGTACGTTTTTGGACTGACGCGAAGGACCAATTCACTTCAATCAGCTTGTCTCGAGATTTTACCGGATTTCCTAGTGGAGTGGGCTCAGAGGAGCAAACAATAAACTTGAAATTTCCAATAAGAATTCAATGATTTTGAATATAACAACATTCTATTACAAAAATAATAATAAAATTATTTTGCTATTATTCGCGATAAAAGTAAAGTTACGGCCTGTTTATATGCCACTGTTGGGAATAGGCCTCCTCTCTCCCTTTTTTGGAGAGAAGGATTGGAGCTAAGACCTACCAAGCTGCCCCGATGCGGATTGGTAGGTTACACATATTAGAATTCTCCAGAGATATGCAGGTTTCCTCACGATGTTTTCAAGAAAAACTGGAAAAACGTTTGAACTCATGTTCGTCTCAAGAGAGTCGCAAGGTCTCACCATTAGGCTATCACAGCTTAATCCACGATAAAGCAAATGGAAAATATATATAATGCCAAATGTATAGTGCACTATCCGAATTTTAATACCCGATATTTGCAGGATTAGTAAAAAACATGCACTAACATCCACCACCGCCACCAATACACAAGCACTACACACGTTCACTTCCAAAAAGTCAACAACCGTTTCGCCCCATAATTTATCGCGGATTTATTATTACTTTTACTACATACTTACATTATTATGTGGTAACAACTCCTTTCTATGCAAAATAAATGAATTTGAATATGCTTACGTTGCCACATATTGCGATTGTCGACTTGTTTTGAGCACATCCGATAATTTTAAGAGCTTTTGGCACTCGGGCATATGTTCTCCCAAGCGAGATGAGAAAAGCTTTATATATCTACTAAGTAGAGATACTCTACTAGGTATGTGTAACTAAAAATTAAAATAGCCTTTATTAATATGTAAAATAAAACGCAGTCCGTTCCCAAAGTAAGTAACTTAATACTTGTGTTATTGATGAAAAACAACTGGTGAATATATACATAAATAAATAAGTAAAGAAACGGCATGTTACAATCCCACTGCTGGGCAAAGGCCTCCTCTCTACATTTCTGGACAGAATGGTTTGAGCTAAGACCAACCACGCTGCTCCAATGCGGATTGATAGGTTACACATATCCCCATAATTCTCTAGAGATATGCCTAGAAAACCCTAAGATCTTTTCTTTGGCTGCTAAGAAAATAAAGTCAATTGTATTGATTATGCGCAAGATTTCTTATAGAAAACTAATTACAGACATACTAGAAACCGACATAAACAAATGACGCCTAAGTTGCCGCTCCAAAAGGTCCGAAAATCATTTGTCGTTCTCGGTACACGTCTTTATAACAAAATTCCTCAACACTATCTAAACATGCCTTTCTACAAGTTCAGAAATTATCTTAAAACGACGCTGGTACATAAAACTTACTATATAGTATAGGATTATTTGAGTTATAGTAGCATATCTTAACTCAAGTCAGCTACACGGCAAGCTGCAACGATTAATTTGTTACAATCAATCAAATTGTAAAAAAAAAACAAAAAAAAATATCCGCCGATTTTCTTGCTGGTTCTTCTCAATAGGAGCAAACTACCAAATCAGATGTAGCTTCTTGAAAACATTTGACGATTCTAAGTACTGAAAACAGTCTACTTGAATAAAGAATATTTTGAAATTGAATTTGAATTTAATAAGGATTTTTAGATGTGAACCCGGATGTTTACAGCAAGGATTGTTTATTTAAACCTCTACGCTATTACGGCTAAATGGAAGGTTACTCATTAAATCCAGGCAATTTTACGGCGTCATATATTACACCAAAAAGTGAGCTCAGCGTATTCTGTGCTTAAGTAATGCTTGCGTATATTCAATGATACGTAAAATTTATAGCTGGACTGGGAGGACGGAAGCATTTGCATTTTATGTGATACGCTAGCCAGTTTTGTGACGTCAGTCAATAAATTAAAAAAACATGTTCTCTATTTCGCTCTAAGCCGTGGTCCCGTTTCAAAGGTTAGAGGTTTGACGCTCTTGTCTCCATATTTCAATCAGTAGTTAGATGAGAGTTATTGTTTTGAACAATCCTTCGATAACTTCTAATTTCTTAATTTCAAACCAAATTGCATATTACCACGAAACTGATTAACTACTCAACAAATTAATGTGACACTACCTAAGACACGAACTTAAACCCTTAACAACGACCTAACCAAAGCCCTACAAAACTTACAACCGACCTCTGGGCGTATTGTATGCATCCGGGTATAGAAACTGAAAATGACAAACAAAAGATTAGTGCTGCCATCTACCGTCATCGGCTAACAACTCTGACAGTTATTATAAGAGACCAGAAGAATAATATGAAGACATTTTAGTTTAATAATGCTTTAAAGGCTCTATAGATAGGCTTCTGATTTCTTATATAAACATAAGGGTCACATTGCGATAAAATTTAGTTATCTTTGTATAATGTGCGACGTTTCGGCAAAGTGGCATTAACCGCGGTCACGGATTGACTCGAGCGTCGCGGTTTATCCGATGTTATGCAAGAAAAGTAAGATGTCGCTCCGGAACAAAGTGACACTCTACAAAACTTGCATAAGACCAATAATGTCCTATGCGAGCGTTGCGTTCGCGCACGTTTCAAAGGTTAGATTGCTCACGCTCCAAAGACTACAGAACCGATTCATGCGGACAACCACTGGTTGTCCGTGGTTCATGGGAACGTTGACCTCAATAGAGATCTCGATCTCCGTACCATTACTCATCTCTTTAAACGTTTTTCGAAACCTCACTTCGAGAAATCTGAGGTACACCCGAACCCACTTATTTTAGTTGCTTCCACCTACAATCCCAGTTAGGTCTGACCACCGAAAATTTAGGCGTCCAAAAAGCGTTCTATATGACCCAGACGATCAAATAACGATCGCAAACACAGAAACACGTAATACACACACACAGCGTCTTCGCCGGGGAAGACGATGTCACAGTTCTCTGACGTCGATCGGTCGTGACTTTTCGCCACCCTTCCGATGTCGCAATGACTCATCAAAGTCATACCATCAGCCCTCCACTACACGTCGCCCTAAGCCGTGGTCCGGCCTCACAGGAGGCACCCTTAGGACGACGTTCCCCGACGCTAGAACTTCTGCGCTCTACTCTCTGCATTTCGCAACCTCGGCAATGCCTCTGCGTCAACTGCCCTCACTTGAACGGCACAGTCCACGTAAGGTCTCTTGCCACCACACTAATATTATCTGCTTGCGATATAGCTTGCAAAGATTTCTTTCGGAAGTTGTAAGGATCTGAAGTCGTTGACTATTTGAGACCCTCTTCTCTGTTCATCATTCATCATCATCGTCTCGGATTCAGAAAGCTCCAGTCAGTTCGCAACCACGGTGGACAGATAGTAAGAAATCCACACAGATAGTAAGAAATCCAAGCGTAATCTAGTATTTTATATCCGCTACAAAGAAGCTCAAGCATTTGAAAGTTTAAAAGTATACGGCAGTAAAAGCTCGTACTTTGTGTGTACACAGACAGCATTACTTGAAGTTTACGTTCGCACGGAGTCGTAAAATCCCATACAGCCCATTTTCACGATAATTTACAACCATTGTTTCATAGTTTATCAAGTTGCTACTGGTCCGGAGCGAGCAAAATTTATTTTTGGGGGTACTAGTTAAATTATTAACCACTAGTGACTTGACCTGGTTGTACATGGTTAGGGTGAAGAGTATTCAAGCTTCGATAATATTGAAGAGTAGATATCCGGCTGAGTAGAATGCACAAACCCAATTTTTTTATGCAATTGATTTTGAAGCCTATCTCCTATATGATGCTTCGGTTGCGGGGCGAAATAATTGTTGAGTATGTGATTGTGAAAGTGTGTATGGTGGAGATTTTTGCATTTGTTTTTACGAATCCTACATGTATCACTTATGAAAACGTAAAAAAAAAGTAAAGTAACGGCCTGTTAATAGCCCACTGCTGGGAATAGGCCTCCTCTCGCCGTTTTTGGAGAGAAGGGTTGGAGCTAAGACCTACCACGCTGCTCCAATGCGGGTAGGTTACACCTATATAGGTATATCCTATATAGGTATATACAGGTATATACTTAGAATTCTTAAAAGACATGCAGGTTTCCCCACGATGTTTTCCTTCACCGAAAAGAGTGTGATAAATTGCAGATATCAATTAAACTTTCTTGTTTCTTTTTGGTTTCTGAGGTTTTTTTTTGGATACTCTTTGTTTTTGTTTTAAATTAAAATTTAAAAGTTAAAATCAAAATTTAAAATATAAAATTTACTGCTGTTCACTTCCTTTGTTGTTAGCTTTTAGTGGAAACTTTATTCGCATCTGTATAAAAAACTGTAGATTTATGTAAAACATGTAATTAAGCTATATATTTACCAATAATAAATAAATAAATAAATAGACACATAAGTTTTTAATACAAAAACTGATTGGTGCCTGCTCGGGTTTGAACCCATGTTCATCTCTAGAGAGTCGCATGTTCTCACCACTATCTATCGCTATCACAGCCTATGAAAACGTATAGTCCTACATTTAGCAATATATATATATATTCGATTCACTTTATCGTGGATATATTAATAGCAAAATAATTTTATTATTCTTTTTGTATTCTCCGTACACTCTAATTCCGACTATCCGTACAGGATATAATGAATACAAAGAAAACTCAATAACTCGCACAAAAGAAGGTTTATGCAATTCGCATAAACCTAGGGGCGCCGTGTTAGCTAGAAATTTGGTAACGAAATCTGCATTCAGAATGGAATATAGCCACAATTTTATCTTTTGAGTACACTGACATAATTTAGACGAGAATAATTTCGTTTTAACATCGCCGTTTTCCCAGTTACTTCACATTATTGCGGGGTTTACGGTTGTTTTTAAAACTGTATCATTATTTAAATACTAGGCAATGCAAACAGGTTATGCATGAAATACATACTCCTATACAAGCGTTTTTAACTTGACTTGTTATTAACTTAAAGTAACAGCCTGTTACTATGCCCACTGCTGGGATAAGGCCTCCTCTCTCCGTTTTTTGAGAGAAGGATTGGAGCTAAGACCTACCACCCTGCTCCAATGCGGATCGGTAGGTTACACATATCCCTAGAATTCTCTAGAGATATGCAGGTTTCCTCACGATGTTTTCCTTCACCGAAAAGCGTGTGATAAATTCCAATTATCAATTAGACACATAAGTTTTTAATAGAAAAATTCATTGGCGCCTGCCCGGGGTTTGAACCTATGACGTCTCTAGAGAGTCGCACGGTCTCACCGCTAGGCTATCACAGCTCTATAGTTATTAACTTACCTAATTAAATAATAGTATTCAATAGTAACAGTTCGCAGCTGAGAATGAATTATTTGATTATTCGCGCCTAAAAAAACTAGGTGATTCTTTAAGTTCGTTAGTATGTGATTCGTGTGTCCCGGTCGTAAAATACGAAGCCAAATCATATGACAACATGTTCGTACATGACATAAGGGCGCGAGAATGATGATTTTTTTAAATCATTTTTCATGTTTAAATATTTATTATAAAGATCGATTACTTTGTTTAAATAATCGATTATATTTTTAACATCCCTAACGGTAAGTAGCCACGGCAAAAATATAACACATGTGAAAATGCGGACTTGTTCCTAAAAGGGATCTCTTACAGTCAAACTTTTAGTGACATAAGGAACTTAGATTAATATTTGCATATTAATCTAAAAGATTAAAAAAAGATACAATATAGATAAAAGAAATTAGTTAAATTCATAAAAATTTTACTATTTAATTTATAAAAAAAATAAATACACTTCTCTCTCTAAATATATGTAACGGAGATATTTAAATATATTTTATGTTCGCGTTTCTGATCATTTTACTCTTAATATAATTTACAAACTAGGGGTCCAGTATTTCAAACCAAGGAGTAAGTTCCGATGACAAAAGCATCGAGTTGAAAGCAGACAGGTCCCAAACGCGTGGAACCCATTACCGGATATAGTGGTTTTGGGAGTTTAATTCGGAATGAGTAAACCACAAACGTTTACCACTGCGACAGACTTAATCAGTACTGCGAGTTAATATTTGAATTTTAATTATAATTAGTTTATAATGAACACATTACAACAACACGGCTTTCTTAAACGAGATTATATTTAGAAATAGAATCTATAGTCCTTTTATTGTTCTACAGATTAAGAGTCAAAAAAAGTAAACGCTGTGGATCAATATGCACAATCGGCATATTACAAACGTTGACTCGATACGGCTATTAGATGCTCTGTCGTCCAAATCATTGTTTATTAGTCTTGCTTACGTGCTAGTAGATACGTCGGGTTTTTATTGATGTGATCACTTGTCACATTTAAGAGATGACCAATGCTTAATAAGAATTTCAAAGCATAATAAAGATCAAATGGATGTTGGGCCTAAAGGTAGTGTTTATACTGAATATGTCAATTACTTGTATATTTTATATGTAAATAAAAAATACTTCATACAAAATTAACATAAATTCCTCGCATTTCCACGCTTTATAACATTCAATTGCCACTCGACACCATTTAGCGTGCTTGGAATACTCCGCTGCAATTACCGCAAATTTACCGCCTCATTAGGACTATAATCGCTAGTGTATTCACTGGAATGTACTTGAATAGATCTTATAAATCTAACTAGTGCTGCATAACGATTTACGCGTTATTGCTTTTGGTGACTATTAAGTGCATGCGCACTCAATATTACGTGCCGTTAAGCGATCAATATGTTTAATATTCTGAAGTTGTAAATTAAGAGTAAGTTTACCTTAATACAGACATAAAACGAGTCCTTTTTTACTAGTATTGTTATTTATTTGTATTATTTTTGGCTCTCGGTTGAAAAACGTTTAACAATATCGCCTCAGCCATGGAATTTGCCAGATGCATCACATTTTATAAGCCGCGACTTTCATTCCCTGGACGTCCAAGAGAAAATCTATTGTAATATTGATCATATCATTATATTATATATGCATTATTATATGCATATACATATTATAATAATAATATGCGCAGATATCTACGCAATATTATAAATACTTAAGTTTGCCTGTCTGCTCTTACATTGCCACAGTTTATTTCACCGGGCTGGTTTATGGTACATAAAAGTTTCGGTTTTCGTGTGGTATCTGGCAGAATAGAATAGACCACCCTCCTTTTTACCGAGTTGTCGTAACAGGCAACTAAGGTGAGTGACGTGTGGTATCCGGCTGCGTAGAATAGACCACCCTCATTTCTTACCGAGGTGTCGTAAAAGGCAACTAAGGTAATTTGACGTCAGGCAGGTGGTCGGTCGTAAAATACGGAGACAATTCAGGTTATAATATGTTTGTAACATGTCGTGTCGACCCCACTTATAGTGGGCTAAGGGCAGGAGAATGATGATGGAATAAACAATCATATTACATAATTAACAGTATTTAAAGAGTAAAGTCGATGTGAACAAAGTTGCAGATACAGCTTGTAAAAACGATTTCAGAAACAATTTAAGATTGACGAAGACGAAGCAATGATTTAAATTCCTAGCAAATTGCAATATTTAGAGTTGAAAGCCCATGAATACACATAATAGTGAACTGGTATATCAGAAAATAGAAATACGATTATCGTGCATTAAAGGTCTACTGACAGTAAAAGATATAAAAAACATCGGTAAGCGAAATTTTGGTTTTTATTTTGTTCAACAGACACCCACGCCAAGACAATGATGCCCGCTTAACTTTGAATTGTCTCGTATTTTACGTGCCAAAGATCAAAGGATAAAATATGTCCGCATGAATCGTTTGAATGCTCTTAGCCTTTCCAAGGGTTTCACCCTATCTTTCTCACTGGAACATGTGGGCACAATTTTGTCATAGATTATGGATATATGTTTTATTTGACATACAGAACGTCCATTGAGAGATAAAATACATTTTATCACCTCTTTTTTGTATCCCAAGGATACTCTTTTTATTTTTATGAAATTCCGCAATCATTTTTAGCTTTCCCATTACAGCAGATTAAAAACTGTTAAAATGAGGCTGATACAGAAAACCTCCTATACTGTTGATAAATGACAAGAATGCGTGGTTATAGCTACTCTCCGATCCTATAAAAGACAGTAACGACTAAATGTAACAAGTTGTAAGAATTATGTTTTCAAAAGAGCAACCGCCGTCTTTCTTGCTTCTCGGTAGAAACAGCTTTCCAAACCAGCATCAGAGTTGACAATTTAAAAGCGCTTGTTTACAAGTCTATTTGAATAAAGAATATTATGAATTTGAATTTATATTGATCACAAACTTCATTTTGCACCTTTAGCAAAGTGGTGCTTGGAAATTTTTTGAATTTTGATAGTTACGAGGCAAAGCGATCGTTGGAGCATAGTCTCGAAAAATATATGCAACGCTAGTGTTCTTTATTGATACATCTGTGTTTTTTAAAATTGGTCAAGTCTGTACCTATGCTTATTAAATACCTGTAAGCTCGATAGTCCCGAAAAGTAAGCCTACCAAAATCTTAGATTTAGAAGAAAATTGTAAAATAGAATATAAATACATTTGTTAAAAGTACTATAGAAAGATGTAGCGTAAATGTAAGAAAATAAATATAACTAGTTTTAAATAGCAATAATGTAATTATTTTTGCCTAAGAAATGAGAGTTATAATGTATAGAAATTAACTGCATAAAACATTATAATAGATATAAAGAAAACGATAAAACAAGGCTCTCCGATCAGAGGAAGCTGAATATAAAAAAAAACCAGTGGGAATACATTAAATGCAGATTAAAAAGGCCACAAATGTATATTAAATATATGACTGTAGGCATAAATTAATATATTATCGACTCATCTTTGGCCGCCCGTATCGCTGTCGTTTGCCCGATACCACTCGTGTGAATCTTACAAATGCGTGTTGACGTGAAATATTCTTAGAAATGATAGAATTAGACCCTACGTATTCCTTACAAACAAATATCGACAACGTGGAAATACAAATATTATCTTTACACAATAGGATTTTATCCCTCTTACAATTGATATAAAAATTTACTTACAAAAAATGAATATTTGGTAAAAAATGACATCTTAATTTATAGAAATATTAATTTGGGCCTTATTTGACCTTAAAGAGCGACCCCAAAGTAAGTATCTTAATACTTATGTTATGGGTGACAGACAACTGGTAAACATACTACATATATAATTCTAATTACATACTTAAATACAAATATACACCCAGGCTCGAAGAACCAACAAATTGACTTTATATTCAAATTCAAATTATTATTTATTCAAGTAAACTTGTAAACAAGTGCTTTTGAATCGTCAACATCTACTGCTGGTTCGGAAAGCTGTTCCTACCAAGAAGAACCAGCAAGAAACTCGGCGGTTGCTCTTTTCAAACAATAATTCTTATTACTAGTTACATACAGTTATTAATGTCTTGTACTGGGTTGAAGAGAAGCTATATCAACGCATTCTTATCGCCTAGGTAAACTGATGTAATGGTAAAGTTAAAGTAGATTGTGGAATTTTATTATAGAATCTTATACCCAAATCCATAAAAAAAATTACGAACTTTTGCAAGGCGCAAAGCAGGAACCGCAAGCTTATGTCGATTCCTACTTTATTATATAAAAAGTCTTACAACGTATAACTAAGCCAAATATGCTTGGAATGACGAATTTAACACGTAAATTGTTAAATTTAACGAACGATTTAAAAAAAGTCGTGGAAACAACTGGCACAAGATCGTATGGCTTAAAAATCTCTAATTGTGTATAAAGAACGGAAAGAAGACAGAGAAGAAAGAAAAAAGGATCATTCAAGAACAAGTGTAGGTTATGTGTTCGTTTTCTACTTCTTGTCAGCTTATAGACGTCCACTGCTGAGCATTGGTTGATGAATGATCTCCGTAACAGACGACCTTTTACCGCATAGACTTAGCGGCTCCTCGCAACCTTTTTGAGGTCGTCAATCCATCGCGGGATCTAGCAACGCTGCGTTTTTCAGTACGGGGTCGCCATTGCAACACCTTAAGACATCAACGTCTATCAGTTCTCCGCACTATGTGCCCCGTCTATTGCCACTTCAGCTTCACGACATGCTGAGTCTACGTCGATAATTAGGGTTCTTCAACGGATCTCCTCATTTCTGATTTGTCATCTACCTCTTACGATGCTCATAGTCAGCGACCACGTTTCAGATCCGTATGTCATAACTGGCAACATGCACTGTATATCTATCTATAAAATAAAGTTCCCAAAACTGTCTGTCTGTATGTAATCGATTTTCTCAAAATTTTCTGAACGAATCTTTGTACGGTTTTCACCAAAAGATTTTGCAATACTTCCTTGGATGGTTTAGGTAAATAGTACATATCGGTATTATGTAAATTGTGCTGACTAGATCGCGCAGCTGTTAAAAACTTGCTTCCTGGGATCTTGAGTCGCGTGCGCTGCGTAAACCAGCAGAGATACGCTAAAGTAATGTACTAGAAAATTGTAGATCTATAAAACTACTACACAATAACTACTTTTATGTTAAAAATTTGAATACTAGAAAAAATTTGTAACGCTGGCACAGCTAGTACCTGAAATATAAAATTAAGGGTGTTAATTTAAATTTAATGGCCAACCCTGGCTGATCTGAAGAAATTTCTAGTTTTGTATTCAAAAATGCACTCCTAATTCCATTTCATCAGGGTACAACCGAAATAAAAAATCATACGGCGTAATTGAAAAGCCCGGACCAAATCTCGCGGATCAGATTCGCTTAGTCTCCTTTGTGGTATTCAAAAAGGTTTAATCTTCCATTGGTGATGTTATCAGCCGGTACAGGACTTTGTGAATAGGACTTTGAATTCTATCCTACTGCGGCTCCAATTATCTGTTCTGTGACTCCAATTATTTGCGTACTTGTATTTGCGAATTGAATTTACTTTTGAATTTTGTACAAAGGAATCGAAAAGATAAGTTTGTTTAAGCAATTTATCAAAAGTCTTACATCAAGGAATTTCTGTAATCTCTATTGGGCGTGTGCCTGATATTAGACCTGGGGTATTTTAGTATTGAAAATAAATTTAGAGGTTTGAATATAAATTTAAGATACCGATGACTTACGATGGCTATTAATAGACTTGAAAGTATTAAGAATATCGATGACTGTAGTATTTTTATTAAATAAATATTTAAATGTGACCATTTTTACGTATTGACGTTTGTGATAATAAACTCGGTAACTATAACTGTTTCGGTCATATAAAAACTTTCTCGATAATATTAAGGGAGACGATAGTAATAGTCAATAAAAATTTGATTGCTTAAATTAAAGTACACTATAGTTTACATATAAGGTAGACTATCGTGATAGTTAGAACAATTTTATTTGATAAAGTTAAGGTAATAGTGGAAGTCAACAAAAATTTGATAGATAAAATAAGGCAGATTATGTGATAGTCAATACCAATTCAATTGATTAAATCATTTGTTTATCATACATACATATTGTTAGAAAAGAAAAAAAACACATTTCCATAGCTGGACTTATACCTAAAACGGATCTGTTCCAGTCAACCTTTGAGTAAAAGAAGGAACAAGACAAGAAGGGACATACGGGTAATATAGAAAGGAAGAAAAAAAATAACAAAAAACTATCTGACTAAATGAATATTCGAGATAAAACAAAAAACAATAAAAAAATATGCAATATTCGGTAATAGTAAATTTAACTGTCTAATATTAATTTTTGATAAAATTAATAAATAAATAAACGTTTATTAAGAACAATACATAGTACATAACAAAAATGAACGTTGATCCTGCAGAAGTATTAACTGTGTTGCAGAGACCAACGTCCTCTTCCGTTACAAAATTAAACAAATGCTCCTTAAATTTAACTATATAATATGCTAAAGTTAATAAAAATGTGTGTTGAGTTCGTTATGTATTAGTGTATGCGCGCGCGTGTGAATTTGTGTGTCTGTGTGTGCGTGTGTGAGTGTGTGATTTAGCGTGTGTGTGTGATCGTGTGCGTGTGTGTGCATTTAAGTTAATTATATAGCAGATTTTAAAAGTTCATCTGTATCCTCATATGACAAAGTTGATAACCATGCATTTAAAATATTTTTACATTTTGCGGTAAGTTAATGGGTAAATATTAAGAACCTTGTTTACTCTATTGTACAGCAAACAGTCAATGTAAGAAAAATGTCGACATGCGGCAGTGCTCAAAATTAAGGTAGACTATCATGATAGTCAAAACAAATTTGATTCAAACGATTAGGAGGACAATGAGGTAGTAATTTCAATTTAATTGATGGGTTTAATCTCTTTACTGAAATCGAATCGGGACTCGTTAATAATAATCAATGATGCGCAGGTATCAGGTATATAAATGACCTCACACCAGATATCAATTATTGTATGCAACTGGACGGCACAGTAAATTCAATTAGCTAATCTGCCTAAATCCAGGGACATGCTCAAGCAATTGAAATGTATGATTACCTACGTACCACTCTTATTGCAATAGCGATTTTATTGCAATGCAATAAGATTCTAATTAAGCCGGTTGCAGTTCAACCTTCGTGACATCTATATCTTAATATACAGCAAAGCCTTGCTGACACGATACAGCGATTCGAAACAGCGAATGTTCAAGGTGAGATGAACTGTTGTATATCATGCGAGCAAGAGGGCCGTAAATAAACCACTGATTTAAATTTCAGTATCTGGATGACAGACCTTTGGTTGATATATTTTTATGTAGCTATACTTAGACGCTTGGATAAATGACTCCCAATAATCGTTTCTGATACAAAACTTGAAAAAGAAAGGGGAATTACATAACCTTAATAAAATTGAGGTCTTCGAGTTCCTATTGTCACCTTGTAATGGAAAATTTCTTTCGTATACAAATGATATTTGTTGTTGATTGCATGAAAACATTGATATAAGATGAGGGGTTATTTGTCTTACAGCATAACACAATGTGATTCATCTAAAACAGAGTTTTATTTAAGTGCAAATAGCTTTTACAACAAATATCAAATAACAAATAGAACACACCTATAACGGAGAATCAACGATTAAATGTTCATGCTACTATTTTTATTATAAAAACTTGTTAAATTAAAGCAAATTCACAAATCAACTTCAAATTATCAAATAACTCTTGTCTATGTCAACGACAACACAAAGCTTAGATTGGATTTTATTATTTTTCTAAACGTGTGCTTTTAAATCGTCAACTCATTGCTGGTTTGGAAAACTGTGACGAGAAGAGCAATCAAGAAACTCGGTGGTTGCTCTTTTCAAACCTATCCATCCATCCATCAGCCTATCGCAGTCCACTGCTGGACATAAGCCACCCCATATCTGCGCCAGACATCCCGCTTTTCCGCAATGCGCTCTTTTGCTCCAACGGCCATCAGCCCTGCGACAAACGTGACCAGCCCACTGCCACTTCAGCTTGCTTATTATGTTAGCTACATCGGTTACCTTGGTTCTCTCGCGGATAATCTCATTTCTGATTTTATTCTTGAGAGATACTCCGAGTATAGCTCGCTCCATAGCACGCTGAGCGATTTTAAACTTGCGGACTAGTCCCGTCGTCAGTGTTCACG
This sequence comes from Morpho deidamia, assembly GCA_947086505.1. Classification (NCBI taxonomy): domain Eukaryota; kingdom Metazoa; phylum Arthropoda; class Insecta; order Lepidoptera; family Nymphalidae; genus Morpho; species Morpho deidamia. Next base: position 19,050,261 of record CAMTZC010000024.1, read on the forward strand.
TCTCGGCGCCATATCAACACAGGCAGGACGCATTGGTCGAAGACTTTGGTCTTCAGGCATTGACATGTCATCAGGCATTTCAAACCTAAAACTAACTACAAAATTGGTTACTGAAGCACTAAATTTCATGAATCGACCTTGCACAAGATAACGGTGGTGAAATATCACTAGTTATAAGAATTGTATTTTGGTAAAGGAAACTCGAGCAATATTCCGAACCAGAGGTACCTCTATTAATCTTTTTGATCTTTGATGATTTAAAAGTTTAATAAACTTATTTGAATTAAGATTCTTTTTCTTATATTATTTCTTTTTTCTTATATACTTATATTATTAAGAGCGATAAAAAGCTTGAAATTAAATATTTTGGAACAATTAGAAATCATTAAGCTTAACAATGGCACCCTCATTAACGAGCAGATAAATGTCTCTAGTTCAAGCTTGTTGCACGTGTTCCGAGGTAAAATAAAGGGTGAGGATGAACCAAGTACTGTTTAACAATGCTTGTTTGGATAACGCTTCGCTTTGCGATTTTGTCGTGGAGTCTATCTCCTGATGATGCTTCGGTTGCGGGGCGAAACGATTGTTGAGTTTGTGATAGTGAACCTGTGTAGTGCTTGTGTATTGTGGTGGAAGTGGTGGAGGTTTGTGCATGTGTTTTCACTAATCCTGCACGTATCGGGTATGAAAATACTGATAGTCCACAATACATTAAAGACTATATATATTTTCTATTTACTGTATCGCGGATTATAGCAAAATAATTTTATTATTACTTTTGTATTATGGATCTCCGCAAAGTAACGCCTAATTCTATAAATTATTTGAATTAAGATTATTTTGATCTAATTTGAATTTTCTTTAGTCTGATTAATCCTGATAAAAAAAAGAGTCTATGGCTACCTTATTCAAATAATGGATTAAGCTATTTGTTGTACAACTATATTAATATGTTACAGTTTTTTGAGGCCCCTCCCCTAATTTTGGAGGCACTAGGGAAATAATATTTATACATGAATGCACATTTTATAAATCCTTTTTGTTGTATAATACGTTTAAAAATTGGAATCATTTCAATTCTTCAAAATTACACGGGCGCGGCATAAAATGAAGGTGGAACAGCGAAAGCCATAAGTATTCGTGTATTGGGAAATAAAGTTCCGACGGATTCCGTTGCTTTGCGAATTGCGATATCCGCAAAGCATTTATAATGTACGCGTCTACGGGGGAATCTAACTGCGGTTACGGCGCGGTCATAAGCGGAGCGGGAGGTGAATGAAAACTGGTTGAAGATATTTTTATGTTATATATGATTTATATTGACTTATCCATACTAATACTCATAATGCAAAATTGTCTGTCTCTAACGCTTTCACAGCACTGTACTAATAGTGACGAAGTAGTGAAAAAATTCTGCCTAACTTTCACAGAAAGAACAGAAAGAACATCGTTTAATTTGACATGAACGAAGTATATACACTTATTTGATACCTATACAATAGGTCAAAAATTATTGATACGCACATTTATACCAACAAAATAGCAATATATTTTGATCGGAATGCAGAGGTCTCTTTTTATACTAAGAAAAAGGGAAACTACGTCTGCCTATAGCCTGTAAACCTTAGAACCTTCGGTTTTTTACGTCAACCACCTCCCTCCGAAGCAAACAGGAACTAGAAGGCTCGTGTTGATCTAAGGCAGGCGGTAGGAGAGACCAAAGAACCCCATTTTTTATTATTTTTGTAGATCTACAATTCTTTGGTACATTACGTTAATGTATCTTTGTGGGTTTACGGCGCACGCGACTAAAATTCCCAACAGGCGAGTGTTTTAGAACTGACCTGACCATAAATCTAAGCCTTCCTGAAAAATCTTTTAGTAAAAATTCCACAGACAGAGAGCTTTTGAGGATTTTTTTATAATAAGTATAGATACTTTATAAAATTAGGCGGTACTTTGCGGAGATCCATAATACAAAAGTAATAATAAAATTATTTTGCTATGATCCGCGATACAGTAAATAGACAATATATATAGTGTTAAATGTATAGTGAACTATCTGTTTTTTCATACCCGATACATGCACAAACCTCCACCACAGCCACCACAATACACAAGCACTACGTACGTTCACTATCACAAACTCAACAATCGTTTCGGCCCGCAACCGCATCATCATTGATGGTGAAAAAACAGATAGTCCACTATACATTTAACACTATATATATTTTCTATTTACTGTATCGCGGATTATAGCAAAATAATTTTATTATTACGTTTGAAGTATAGATACGCCCAATCGCTAACGATAAATAATGAAATACAATATTATGATATTTAATCCGACGCTTAAAATTGGACCATACGATGTTCTATAAAGGTATTGGCATTGAGCATCCTAAATTGAAAGGTGTCCGAGAGAATCGTGCAAAAGCCAAAAGGTCCGAGGTGACGGTATAATAAAGAGCGCCAAAACGCTCCCACCTATAAATTTGCCCCCCTAATTCTCGTAACACAGAAAACGGTGCGAAAGCAATTTTCTACCGACAAGTTAACTGATGTTATATTTAGACGAATTTATTGAGTCTTTGTTCGATGGAAAATAATTTCCTGGAATATTATCAAACTAACTATGCCGTGTGGTATCCGGCATAGTAGAATAGGCCACGCTCATTTCTTACCGAGATGTCGTAAATGATTTATAGAAGCAGACGTTACTTTGCTGAATTCCATATTACAAGCACTATAACAGAACTACCTTGCTATTATCCGCACGGGGCATGTATAAGGTGCGTAAATTTTGCCTGCTTCATACACATTAGCTTTGCATGCATTCGCTTAACCCGTGCGGATTATGGCAAGGTAGTTCTGTTTTAGTGCATGTAGTAAATGGCTTTTTTTTTAAGCGTCGTGTGGTATCCGGCCGAGTAGAACAGACCACCCTCATTTCTTACCGAGATTTCGTAAAGGGCGACTAAGGTAAGTCGACCCACCGTGTGGTATACGTTTGAGTAGAATCAAACACCCTCTTTAAGAATAAAGTGCGACCCTCAGACATAAAGTGCGACAAAACAAGATAAATCTTAAAATTAATGATTGCACTGTTAGCTCTGACATTGAAGTGGCAAATATTTTTCAAAATTTCTTTAATAACATTCCAATAGCAACTACTCAATCGTTAAATTCATCGCCAACAGAAGCGCACAGTCTGCTAAGAGGAAGTGTGGCTAAGTGCGACGTCTCATTTAACTTTAAACACATTACCCCATATAAAATAATTAAAACTTTTAAAACCTTAAATAATAAGATAACAGGAGACCTTTGGGGAATGTCAGTGAAATTATTAAAAAATATTATAGAAATAATTGCGCCTATCTAGCTAAAGTTTTTAATGATTCAGTAGATTCAGGTGTTTTTCCGAACTTAATGAAACACAGTAAGCTAGTACCTCTTTATAAAGCAGGTGATAAGAGTGATCCAAATAATTATAGACCTATTTCTGTTCTACCAACGCTTAGTAAAATATTTGAAAAGATTATGCTCGACCAACTTGTATGTTACTTTAATCTTAACAACTTCTTACATTCAGAGCAATATGGTTTTACTAAGGGTCGGTCAACTACAGATGCTGGTGCAAGACTCTTAAGACACATATTTGAAGCTTGGCAGAACTCACAAAATGCTATAGGCATTTTTTGTGATTTATCTAAGGCGTTTGATTGCGTTGAACATAAGACCCTTCTTTTAAAATTAAGTTATTACGGTGTAAATGATAACTCGCTTGGTTTTATTTCCTCTTATCTTAGCGATAGATTACAAAAGGTATGCATTAATGATGTTAGGTCATCTGGATCGTTTAATGTTATGGGTGTCCCACAGGGGTCAATCCTTGGTCCTTTTCTGTTTTTAGTATACATAAATGATTTAGCATATTGTGTTCAAAATATTTGTGATATTGTGTTGTTTGCAGATGATACCTCTTTTATTTTTAAAGTAGATCGAGATAAAGACGATGAAAAGTGATGATTTTGACGATGTAAACAGTGCTCTATCTCAGATATCAAATTGGTTTTCAGTAAATAATTTACTTTTAAATGCAAATAAAACCAAATGTCTGCAATTCGTGTTACCAAACGTAATTAGGTCAGACATAAAGTTAGAGATTAATAAACAGATACTAAAGATAGAAAATACAACTAAATTTTTGGGGCTCACTTTGGATGATAAACTCCAATGGGGCAGCCATATATCTGTCCTCGCAGGAAGACTTAGTTCCGCTGCTTACGCTGTTAGAAAAATCAGACATTTAACCGATGTTGAAACAGCGCGACTTGTTTATTTTGCTTATTTCCATAGCATTATGTCATATGGAATAATGCTGTGGGGTAAAGCGGCCGATATAGTAAAGATTTTTGTTGCCCAAAAAAGAGCCATACGGGCTATCTATAATATGAAGCAACGTGAGTCCCTTCGCGAAAAGTTCCAAGAAATAGGCATACTGACTGTAGCATCACAATATATATATAGTAATATTCTATTTGTGCGGAAAAATATAAGCACATATAAAACAAAATTTGATGTATATCATAGACATACGAGAGGTCACAAACAGCTTACGATACCTGCGTCGCGACTCAGCCGAGTAAGCAACTCTTTTGTTGGTCTCGCTATTCGCTTCTATAATAAAATTCCTCAATCCATTCTAGACCAGTGTACAGAAAGATTTCAATCAAGTGTAAAAAATATGCTTATACGTAAAGCATATTACAAAATTGAAGATTATTTGGATGATAAGAAAGCCTGGATTTGAAAATCCTTTCAGCTTCATACAAGACAGCGGTTTAATAATGTATAATTGAAAATATTTAAAAGATTGACCGCCGAGTTTCTTGCTGGTTCTTCTCGGTAAAAGCAACATTCCAAACCAGTTGTAGCTTCATTAATCATATTGATGCTTGACGATTCAAAAGTGCCTGAAATGGTTTATTTGAATAAAGATTATTTTGATTTTGATTTGATTTTGATCTTTCTTACTAAGGGATTGTAAAATACGACTAAGGTAAGTTGACATCAGTCAGGCAGCCGGTCGTCAAATACGTAGCCAAATCATGTGTGATTATTAGATTTCAAACAAACTTAAGAAAATATCGTAATGAAATCTGCATACTTGAAAATTGACAGGATATGTTTAACCTTCCAATTTTCATTAGAACAGGATTCTTCTACAAGTCGGTTAATAACAAACCGTTACTTAGCACCAATTAATACTCTCTTGGCTTATTACCCTAAGATTATTTAGAAGTAATCGCTACTCTAAAACGCATTATTTTAACACCAGGTTGCGCGGAAACTTCTTGCAAAGACCTATACGCAGCAGTGAACATCAATCGTTTAAAAACAAAAATTAGTGTTCAACACGAAACGATTCGCGAATCTGTCGTGCGATGCTTTGCGATTTTGTCATTGAGTTTATCCCCTGAAGATGCTTCGGTTACGGGGCGAAACGATCGTTGAGATTGTCTTAATAAATGTGTGTAGTGCATGTATAGTGCATGTATGCTGTTGGTGGAGGTGTCTTCTGATACATTCGGTAACTAATCCTGCATGTATAAGGTATGAAAACGGGTTAGCTTCCCACACTTAGCATTTCCATTGTAAGCTGTGATAGCCGAGCGGTGAGACCGTGCGACTCTTACGAGGGGAACACGAGTTCAAACCCGGGCAGGCACTAATGAGTTTTTCTATTAAAACTCATGTGTTTAATTAATATTTGCAATATATCACACACTTTTCGGTGAAGGAAAACATCGTGAGGAAACCTGCATATCTCTAGAGAATTCTAGGGATATGTGTAACCTACCAATCCGCATTAGAGCAGCGTGGTAGGTCTTAGCTCCAATTCTTCTCTCCAAAAACGGAGAGAGGAGGCCTATTCCTAGCAGTGGGATATTAACAGGCTGTTACTTTTTTTTTACTTTTTTTACATAGCATTACATAGATTTTCTTAATAAATGCGATTTATAGCAAAATAATTTTATTATAACAATATGCAACATAAAAACAATATAGAGATTGCGCAAAAGTGACTCAACAATACCATATTCTAATACCTTCAAATTCGAAGGTCAGATAATAAACGTAAAATATAATCGGATCCAGAGAATCGGAATTTATTGCATATAATCCGTTTACAGCATGCTACTGTACTGTACTGTAATTTACTGTAATTACAATTTACAAGTATGTACAATAAAGTTTTCAAAAATGCAATAATATTATCCAACAGCACATACAGAAAAGGAGTATATCATTTCGTTATTTGTCCAGAAATATACGTACATAAAACGATAAGCTTATTGCGTTCCTGGCAAGGATTCCGCCCGTAGTGCCAATTCGCCACTTTCTATATATCACGTCGGTTCTCCTTAACAAATTGCACCAGTCTGCCCTGTTACGACTTCAATAAGGTCCCTTTCGTGTACTAAAAGTCAGGAGTTTGTTAACCGTGTTTGCTGTCTGTATTGACACCGTAAATGTTTGCACTGTGCTTGTATTTGGTGTTGGACTTCTACAAGTATTATGCTACGTTTTAGAACAAAATGATATCGATGCAACACCTTAATCTTAGAGTAAAAATATTAAATTGAAATTCAAAATATTCTTTATTCAAGTTAACTTGTAAACTGCTATTGAATCATTAACTCTACTTCTGATTCGGAAAGCTGTTCCTAACGAGAAGAGCCAGCAAGAAGGCATCCAAGGCAGTGTTCCAGGAATTTTATTGTAGGAGAGTACATGAGAGTTGGTGATTCATCATGATGAAATTTCAAGCGCTTACCTTATGATTTATCGTAGGCTCTGCTCATGAGTTCAAGCTTCTGGATGGAAAAGAGTGTCAAAAAAATGTCAAGAAATACTATTTATTTAAATGTAAATAAAACCTACAGGAGTACAACATTTCATGCATCAAAACACATAGAACACAAATTTTTAATTTGGAAAGACAAAATAACTAAAGTCTTATTTCTAAAATAAATTCAAAGTAGAAATCAAAAGTTAAAATGCACTTGTTTTTCAGTACTTACTGGTAACTACTGTAACTAGACTAGGCAAGGAGAAGAGCAATTTGTCAAGTGTTCAACTCACTTTGAGCAGTCGCTTTGTACCGCTTTACTGTTTTCTTTGAAATCAAGATTCCAAGAAAGAGCTCGCAAGATGTTTACCCAAAGTTAAAACTGGCCCATTTAGATTTAAGAAAGGTTGGTTAGTGATACAATATAGTTATCTAATAAAAATACTACTATTATGAATTTCAATGAAAACCTTGTAACGATAACTGATGAAATTACCATGTATAATGCGGTAATTAACAATTTAAACGTATACAATATTAACCCTCATCAACTTTAATTAATAGGTCAGTTACCTTAAGTATTTTATTCTAAACATCATGATCCTTTACACCTTATAAATTAATGGTCTATAGCAAACTGAAAATAGACAGGCACGAATATTTACTTCTCTGTGGTGTACTTATATATATTAGGTCCTTACATATGAAATTGGCGTTTTGTCGTACTGGCCACTTTGATCTCAAATATTACCTTTATGGTTAGGAATTCCAAATTCAAATTCATACAGCTATTTACTCATGCATTTGTGTTTCAAACCCCCTAATTCATTTGTTTTTTCTTCTTTTGTGTTTTCTTTGTGTCACTCTGTTTACAAAATGGAAAACATGAAATATCGCGTTATTTACGAGTATGAGTTCCACCGTGGCACCAGTGCTGCAGAAATGGCTCGAAGGATTAATGATGTGTATGGTGACGGTGTCGTAAAAGAAAACACAGTGCGTTTTTGGTTCCAACGTTTTCGTTCTGGAAATTTCGACCTCCAGAACGAGCCTCGTGGACGGCCGGAGACCAAAGTTGATAATGAAGAATTGAAGGCTATTGTGGAAGCGGATCCATCGCAAACCACGTCCGAGTTAGCTGCAGGCTCCGGTGTTAGTGATAAAACTATTCTAATCCACTTGAAGCAAATTGGGAAGGTGAAAAAGCTTGAAAGGTGGGTACCTCATGAATTGAGTGAAGCAAACCGACAAACGCGCGTCGACTGCTGCGTTACGTTACTCAACCGGCACAATAATGAAGGAACTTTAAATCGAATCATTACCTGTGATGAAAAGTGGATCCTCTACGATAATCGGAAGCGCTCATCGCAATGGCTGAACCCTGGCGAACCAGCCAAATCCTGCCCTAAGCGAAAATTGACTAAAAAAAAGTTGCTTGTAAGTGTTTGGTGGACTAGTGCCGGTGTCGGTCACTACAGCTTTCTTAAATCTGGCCAGACGATTACGGCAGATATCTATTGTCAGCAACTGCAAACCATGATGGAAAAGCTAGCTGCTAAACAACCGAGGCTGGTCAATCGCTCTAGGCCACTGCTGCTTCAGGACAACGCTAGACCACACACTGCACAACAGACGGCTACCAAATCAGAGGAGCTTCAATTAGAATGTCTTAGACATCCACCGTACTCTCCGGACCTTGCTCCAACAGATTACCATTTTTTTCGCAATTTGGATAACTACTTGCAAGGAAAAAAATTCAACACCGATGGGGCAGTCCAAACCGCCTTCAAAGATGTTATTGATTCCCACCCGAATGGTTTTTTCAGTAAGGGGATCAATAAACTACCTATGAGATGGCAAAAGTGCATACATAGCAAAGGTACATACTTTGATTAATTAAATATATTTTATTTAAAAAAAAAACGACTTTATGTTCCTCCCATAGAAAACGCCAATTTCATATGTAAGGACCTCATATATAAATATTTGTTTAAGGCTATATATGTATATATTTGCCACTTATCTGTGACCCACAACACAAGTATTAAGTTACTTTGGGACCGACGACCGCGTATTTGTAAAAATGTGACAGTTTTTAATATAAATATTTTGATTGTTTTGCAAAAGTACTATAATACGTAAATACTGCAGAGGGTACAGTAAAAATACTACAACATCATTTGAAAAGCAAATCACATCCCTTTTTTTTCATATAAATTTCTTAAAAAAAAGCCTTAGAAAGGTCGAAGGGAGCCGCTGGGTCAAGCGGCAAAAGATCGTATGGTGTGAAGTGATGCAACATATGTCGCAGTAGACGTATATTGGTTGAACAAGAATTAACCCATATTAATTGTTTTACCCCTTAGGAAGATACCACACGACACAATAGTATTGAAAATGGAAAAATAAACAAACCTTGATATTTCAATGTTAGCTAATCCTACGCGAAATACTCTTAAGAGAGAGTACCTATGTTATAGAATATCTATGTCCAGCAGTGGACATCTATCGGTTGGTTGAAGAGGAAGAAGAACTGCTTTACCCAATAACAAGACACTGTACGACACAATGATATCAAAATTAGAAAATAAAACACCTCTCGCAGTTTCAACGCTAACTAATTATACTCGAAATGATTTTATGTGAGATGCCTATGTCCATCAGTGGACGTTGATGGGTTGATAAAGAAAAAGAAGAAGAAACTGCTTTACCCCATAGCAAGACATCGTACGACACAATGCTACCAAAATTGGAAAATAAAGCATCTTTCGCAGTTTCAACAATTGCTAATTGTGCCTGAAATACTTTAACGTGAGAAGCCTATATCCAGTAGTAGAAGTCTTTAGGTTGATGAAGAGGAAGAAGAAACTGCTTTACCCCATAGCAAGACACCGTACGACACAATGCTATCAAAATTAGAAAATAAAACAACTCTCGCTGTTTAGATATTAGCTGATTCTGTCTTCGTGTTGAAAATCTACGTAACTGGCTTGGAATTGGCAATTAATAGTTTTAATATATACCCCTGAACTCAAGAACAAGGGGTAGACAGTTTGAAGTGTATTAAGCAATGCTATCGCTACCCGTTCGACTGTTAAACAGGGTTGGACGTTGAGATAGATTGATGACCTGTCTGATTCAGGCTCAAAGATGAATTCACGCCTTAGTTTTGTTTGAGCCGTGCTATTGTGGATTTGAGCCGGAAGATCCAATTTCGGTGTTTGCTTCGAAATATTGTATGTTCAGGTCACTATTTGTTTTATACTAATGGTAGTTACGACTTCGTCCGCGTCAATTTTAGTGTCGCTACCCTCAGTTTATAAAGTTTAGCAGCGATTTTGTATTAATCGTGAACGTCAGACACACAGGCGTGTGTGGTATCCGGCTGAATAAAACCACCCTCATTTCTTAGCGAGGTGTCTCAAAATGCGACTAAGGTGAGTTAACCCACCGTGTGGTATCCGGTGGAGTGGAATAGACCCACTCTCTTTCTGACCGAGGAGGCGTAAAATACGACTGTGGTAAGTTAAAGTCAGGCAGGCGGCCGGTCGTAAAACACGTAGCCAAATCGGGTGACAGCATGTTTGTAACATGTTATGCTCACACCACTTAGAGTGGGATAAGGGCAGGAGGATGATGACCCTCAGTTTATTAAGTACTGTAATAGGGTCACGTGTTCAAACCCCGGGCAAGCAGCAATGAGTTTTTCTACTTAAACTTATGTGTCTGATTTATAATTGCAATTTATCACACGCTTTTTGGTTAAGGAAATAAGGAAGAAATCGTGAAGAAAATTAGGTCCAATTAAGTTGTCTACAATAATTTCATAAATTTTCTTTTATCGCGGATTAAACAAAAATAATACAACTTTATTAATGATTATTTTTCTTTTTTTATATTTAATGTACCATTTTTTATAACATGCCGTGTGATATCCGGCTGAGTAGAATAGACCAACCTCATTTCTTACTGAGGTGTCGTAAAAGGCGACTAAGGTAAGTCGACCCGCTGTGTGGTATCCGGTTGAGTAGAATAGACCACCCTCTTTCTTACCGACGTCTGGCAGGCGGTCGGTTGTAAAACACGAAGCCCAAATCATGTGACAACATGTTTGTAATATGTTGTGCCGACCCCACTTTAGAGTGGGATATGAGCAAGAGGACGATGATGATGATGATGTACCATTTATAATAACCTTTATGGAATACGTTGTAAATAAAATGTCTGTCTTACGAAGTCAGTATTACGATAGCGGTTTTAGCAAAAAAGAATTGTATGAACACTCGTACGTATGAGGAGAATTTCCCGCGGGACACATCTGATTCAATAAACCACTCCTCTAACTTACAACAAACTCACAACTGGTGTTCTGTTGCACTTACGGTACAGCTTGTCGAAAGCATACACAATAATAAAAATTGGAAACATTTTTTGACCTTAGCCTATGGAACGATAGGTGCAGGCATGGAAAATTAATTTCTCTAATTTATATTGTTGTTTATAAAAACGATAACTCTTAGCGAACTCATATTGCCGGGGTTCATTACATCACCGCAGTGACGTCATTCTCTATGCACGTCTTATTTTGTTTATGACGTGTACAACGCCACCAGGGCTAATCCCAGCGTACTCTGCGCTCTAAGTAATTCTGTTAGCCAGGGTAAACACCCCGGAAGTGGCCTCCAACCTCCCCTTATAGCCACCCTTTTCTACTCACAATTCTATCACTCAATGCAGAATATCTCTTTCCAATCAGACACTGATTTAACGCCCCTTTTAGGCCTCAGTGCAGAATACCTCTTACTTCTCTGAGACAGTACTTTAGGTTATACACCGGTACTTTACGATATACACCTAAGATGAGATGCTGTAACTGGTAACTGCTGAAACACTGCTTATGATAATAATAGTTAAAACTACTCACCTAAATTCTCTCGCGATCAAACAAACACTGTTCACTACACTGACGCGATACTCAGTATGCGTTTAATGGCGCCTGCCGCTTTGTATTTTTACAATTCCTACCCTCTTTATTACAAACATTTTATTTTACTCTTTTTCTACCCGCAAGTACTTGTAATATTTTCTTACATAAAGTTAATTTTACCTACAAATCGCGATATTTCGCGACAATAGGATGGACGAAATAAAGTATTTAATAATGGACGTTGTTCGACGAACTATTTTTTTTTATTAACCTCCCCAAAAAGCACAGCAAGCTTTTAAAGCAAGACACAGAGTCTTGCTTTAAAAGCTTAAGGTAAGGTAAAACAATAACCAGATTCAAAACACTTCAGAATCGGCGATTACACACGATTAAAAGCGAGCACGATCGTGTAGAGGGCATATTCGGCTGTAGTCACCGATCATCGGCTGTGATCGCCGACGTTCTGTAAATTATCGGTATACGAACATGCATAAAAGGGAATCGCTGGGTGATATAAATGGTCTTATGTATCGTATGATAATACGGACGATCGTGTGGACACTTACACGATGATTGTGCCGATTCAAAAGAACCGACATAAGCTTGCCGTTCCTGCTTTGCGCCTTGCAAAAGTTCGTATAGGACCCGGCATTAAATAATGCACATCGATGTTTAGAACGAAACAGCCGTCCAGTTCGGTTTCGAAGATCGCCGTCTTTGTCAATCAGTTAGTACGTGACGTTTCACACCTAGTACTATAAATCGTTTGTGGCTTTGTGGGTAGGTTACACATATCTCTAGCGATTTTTCTAGAGATATACAGGTTTCTTAACGATGTTTTCCTTTACTGAAAGGCTTGTGATAAATTGCAATCATCAATTAGACACATATGTTTTAATAGAATAACTAATTTGTAACTGTCAGGGGTTAGAGCCCCTAAATAGAGTAGCATTGTCTCACCTCTTGGTGTCAACAGCTATCACAGCTTTAGAACTTTATAACGGACTCATCGCTTTGATCTTACTGGCTAATAATTTCCGCTCTTTCGGTCCACTCTGCGAAAATCTGAGATTTAATATCGCATAGTGTGATATCGTATTTTAATTTTAAATATCATCGGGCGTAGGTTGCCAGGATGTAGATCTCATACATTTACGTATTAAGCAATCATAACCCCGCGTAGGCCGCGAGGCACCGTGCAGTTTTCATCTCACCAGTTTCAATATTTTATTACTACCCTACTTAGCGCGCAACTTTTATAATGGACTTGGAGTGTTGCCAAATCCTGCAAGACCACACTCTCGCTGCATTTAATTTTAATTCCACCTCCACTAGATTTATAAAAGCTATATGTATTAATAACATGTGTAAGGTTTTATTACATTTAGAACGTACAAAATTTTTACGGTGTATTTGAACGCGTTAATGATGAAATCAAAGAGAATTGAACTTATTTATTTGAGACCAATCAGATTTTTTATAGCAAATAAACAAATACGTGTGTCCCAATATTTTATAGTAACAATGTGTTCGTTCTTAGAGTCTGGATGTATTTATTTATAAATTATATACGTATTGTATATATTTTTACCAGTTAATTGTCTCCCATAAAATAAGTATTTAGTGACTTATTTTGGGGATGGACGACCTTGTATGTAATTGTCCTATCTTTACTTATTATAAACTCAAGACCCCAAAAGCTGTCCGTCTGTGTATGATCGATTTTCTCAAAATTTACTAAACGGATTTTTGTACGGTTTTTACTAAAAGGTAGTGCAATCCTTCAGAATTGTTTAAATTAATACTACATTACGATTTTATATAGATTGTGCTGAAGAGATCGCGCAGTTGTAGAAAACATCTTGGGAGCTTTAGTCGCGTGCGCCACGTAAACCAACAGATTTACAATTAAGGAATGTACTAGAGAATTGAAGATCTACAAAATATTACAAAAAAAGTCTGCGATAGCATGTCTATAGGTATGTTCACTCATAATAACTACTTTTGATGTTCGAAATTTCAATTATAGATATAACGTTATTTACGCGGAAAATACTTTGTGAAACATTGATTTCCACGAGGGCAAAGCCGTACGAAACAGCTAGTATATTTATATATATATTTATTTTCGTCAATATTTAGAAAATTTTTATCTTCAAGCGAGAGTGTCGACAGTGCAGTCAAATCTTATATAATAACGGCCAATAAGAGAATCCGAAATTGTTTCGAATTGAATATACTTCCTCGCCAGCAAGTTAGATTTCTTAAGTTGTCATAAAAAAAATTAAATTATTATCTAGTATTGTTATTTTTGCCTACTTAAGATCCTGTTTGGATTGATATGACCAGATTATTTTGTCGTTGCAAAAGAAATTATGAAATTATTTTGCTATAATCCGCGATTAAGAATGATGGACTGACGATGTCAGAAACGGCGCGCGGAGCCGGTGGATCCAAGTGGCACTAGATCTTGTGTTGTGGAGATCCCATGAAGAGACCTATGTTGACGAAGAAAGAGAGAGGAAGATACTGGAATAGCAAGTTTCTGCTGGACAATCCTGGTTCACCTCATTACTTACCCGGCTCATCAACATTCAACAAAAATTGTACCTTATTCATGGCAACCAGCTGAGTAGAATTGACCAGCCTCATTTGTTACCGATGTGTCGTAAAAGGCTATTGAAGTAGATTTCCCTGCCGCGTGGTATCCGGCTGAGTAGAATAGACCACCGTCGTTTCTTACCGAGGTATCAAAAGGCGACTAAGGTAAGTTGACGCGTCGTGGGTTATCCGGCTGAGTAGAATAGACCACCCTCATTTCTTACCGAGGTGCCGTAAAAGGCGACTAGGTAAGTTGACGTCAGGCAGACGGCCGGTCGTAAAATAACTAGTCAAAAAATGTAACAACATGCTTATTAGTTCATAGCGAAACTTTCACAAAGCGGAATATATACGGAAACAAAGTTAAATATTTAACATTATAATATTGAATGTTTATCGTCATAATTATTCAATAATTTCAAACAGTAATATTTAATCAGCATTCGCTTTTGATGATATTAATAATTCACATTGATAAGCGCATTGTCAAATAGTTGAACAAGCATAAGTGAAACTTGATCGAGTTATTCGGTTTATTGCATCGATTTAGGGATGAATCGGTAATGGCACGTCGTTTATTTTGACGTCATAAGGGTGTTATTTACAAAAGATACATCAAAATTCACCTGCCCTTATCCCACTCTAAGTGGGGTCGGCACAACATGTTATAACATGTTGTCACATGATTTGGCTACGTATTTTACGACCGGCCGCCTGTCTGACGACACCTCGGTAAGAAATGGTGGTCTATTCTATGCAGCCGGATACCACACGGCGTTATTTACAAAAGATAATAAAGTTGTATTTAATTTATTCATTATAGTCAAGCCACACGTTGTTGTGGCTCGGTCTGGTTTCGACTTCCCGTCGAAAAAAAACTCAATGTCAAGTCATTGACAAATAAATGCTCCGGTCCAAACTTTGCAGGATTATCAGCTGGGTCTGAAAATTTCGTTCTAAAATCGGTCCAGCTATTTCGGAGTCTAAGTAACATATAAACTTTGTGTTTTATAAAGGTGTGTGGTGTGTTAACGGTGGCGAGTACTGCACACATTCACTACCACAATGTTAACAATCGCCCCGTAACTGGGTCAGCGTCAAAAGATATACTCCAAGATAAAATTGCAAAGCGACGCATCACACAAACAAGCAGATTTATATAGTAATAAGTTTTACCCCCACCATTAATTTTGCCTTCGAACATGTGTAGTATACTGCAACTCGTAACGTTAATATGTTCGTTAATTAGTGTGCCACTGTTATGTTTTACTATTTCCAGTTGTTCTAAAGTATTAAGTCGTAATCTTTCGTCACAGGTGTGCAAAATTTGTTTGCACGTTTCTGTGTTTATTTTAAATTCCATAACCAAAAGCCAAGTTATAGATTTCAAATGTCCAGAATTTATTGCCACAGATAATACCCGATACACATCGACAAGTACGAATCGAAACCACAAATATCGTAGAGGAAGCGATGGCTATAAATTCACTGCAAGTAGAATAAAACCTTCGACCCGTTCCGCTGGCAACCATTATGATATATGCGATACCGGTTCACATTTAACTCTTATTTTTCGCTCGGAACCGCGCACTTGGTAAATGAGTAACTGAATTTTAAATGGTGTAATACATTTTAAAAATAATGAAAAAATATTTCGCTATAATCTTCGATAAAAGTATGTAAACTAAGTAAAGTAACAGCCTGTTACTATCCCATTGCTGGGCATAGGCCTTTCTCCGTTTTTTGGAGGGTTGAAGCTAAGACCCACCACGCTGCTTCAATGTGGATTGGTAGGTTACAGATATCCCCAGAATTCTCTAGAGATACGCAGGTTTCCTCACGGTGTTATCCTTCACCAAAAAGCGTGTGATAAATTGCAATTATCAATGAGACACATAAGATTTATTAGAAAAACTCATTGGTGCCTGCCGGGCTTTGATCCCATCTCGGGACGATCCCGAGAGAGTCACACGGTCTCACCGCTGAGCTATCACAGTTTTTTTAGTATGAACCTAATGCTAAATAATCTTTAAATATAAATAATAAAATAAGTTCTTACAAGCACTTTTGCATCGTCAAGGATCAATATGATTAATGAAGCTGCAACTCGTTCGGAATGTTGCTCTTACCGAGAAGAACCAGCAAGAAACTCGGCGGTCAATCTTTTAAACATTTTCAATTATACATTATTAAACCACAGTCTTGTACAAAGCTGAAAGGATTTTCAAATCCAGGCATTTTTATCATCGAAATAATCTTCAATTGTGTAATACGCTTTACGTATAAGCATATTTCTTACACTCAATTTCAACCTTTCTGTAGTTTGGTCTGGTATGAATTAATGTCTGCAACCGTACTTTTGTTGCTTTTAATAGCAGATAGGTCCGTCGGCCATATCCGAATACCAAACGGTACTCCAGAGAGTAACTTGCGAATAGTATGTTAATGAAAGTCGACTTATTTTATTAATTGCCTTAGCGATGCATAGCTATCAAGCTATCTATTGTTGATAATTTGAGATGCTAGAACGTCTATTTGCATCACAAGGAAGTATGTAGCTATGTTTGATTATTAAAGGACGATGATATATATAAAGTAAATATGAAAGTGTACCGAAAAATATGTCTTTTTCATAACATGTTTATTTATTTATTTATTTATTCTTTTATTGTACACCACACAAAAATTTACAACAAGATCGTAATACACTTTTTTAAATGTACAAACTGGCGGTCTTATCGCTACATAGCGATCTCTTCCAGACAACCAGGTCGGAGAAAGGACATAGCTTTGGATAATGGGTACGTGGTGTGTGATATGGAAAACTTATAAAAATACATACCTTACAAGTACATACTATATATATATATATTTAAATACTTATGTGTACATACAAAAATATATAAAATAAACATACATATAATACATATACTCATATACATATAATATATATAGTGTCGTCTTACAGATGTGACAGCAAACACAGCGACAAGTTACTGAGATGGTAACATACTCATGGACAAATAGTGATCTTTAACAAGTTTCTTAAAAACCTCTAACGATCGGGATTGTCTTATCGGCAGAGGAAGTAAATTCCAGATTTTTATGGCCTGAACTGTAAAGGATTTGTTTTTTATTATTGTATTTTATTAAGGACATGTTTACTCATTACACCCATAGACGCGCGCACTCACTCTTCTCAGTAAAATCATCAACCATCATCATTCTCCTGCCCTTATCCCACTCTTAAGTGGGTTCAGCACAACATATTTTAAACATGTTGAATTTCGCAAAGCAAATAAGACAATAGCCGGGGCACATAGTACGAAGAACCGATGAAGTACTTTCATTAGGTGTAGAGGAGCTTTAATACACGCTATCGGGTTGCCTCGGGTTTAAGATTTTGTGGATCAGGATTTTATAGAACAGGCGTGAAGAATGAAGTTATTACTAAGTTTCACATTACATATTTAATTTATTACAACAAAAGGCATTCAAAAAATACGCTGATTTCGGCTTATCGCAGCATCCCTCTCTCGGCGGCAGAGAAGTGACAATATGGATGTATAGCTGACGTCATGTCCAATACTTTGGCTTGGTTAACAGTAAGGGCACTTAACTGTCCTAGTTGGCTTTGGCTATGGCTTCGCTGGCAGGGCGAGGCGTTGTATTATATTAAATTAAACCGATGACTCCAGTACTGCAAATTTTCCTCATTCCGAAAATCATTTATTATGCCTGACAGAGAGGAAATTATATTTTGGTAAAATTTATTGCTGTTATTTTCGGCACTACAAAGGTGAACATTTATTATGTTTAACTTCAGAAAGTACATTATGTCTTTCTCAATTGATATTGCAATACCTTCAATATGTGTGGATTTTTTTTTTACATGCCTTTTGTTGTCAATTATTGTTTAATTTTTTACTGAAAACAATTCCGCCGTGTGGTATCCGGTTGAGTAGAATAGACCACCTTCATTTCTTACCGAGGTGTCGTAAAAGGAGACTAAGGTAAGTTGCCCACCGTGTGGTATCCGGTTAAGTATTATAGACCACCCTCATTTCTTATCGAGGGGTCGTAAAATAAAACTAAGGTAAGTTAAAGTCAGGCAGGGGTGCCAAAGTTGGTCGGCCTCCTCGTGGCGTACCCTGGGCAAGCCTTTGGAATATTAAAATATGTATTCCTTAGACTTGGCGAACAGACCACTGTGGGGTGGCCAGTCCAGTTGTCCCTCTGATGAGCAGAGGTCAATCTGGATGGGCCGGGGACTCCGAGGGGGATGGGTGGAGTCTCTAACGGATGACGGGTTCAGTTGGGCTTGCTTTAAGCCTGGTTGGACATAGTTTTGGCCACCGTCGGCAAAGCCCGGAAGCCCAGAAATGGGAACGGGGACCTTCGGGTTGCGAGGAAGAAAACTTCTATAAAAAATTACCCGGTGGGAGCGGGAACGCCCACCACGGTGCAGGGGTCCTGGGCGCGGGCTCTCCTTGTCCACCGTAACATGAAACATCGGTGGGCAGGGAGCGACCGCGGGCATGATGGCATCCTTCTGCCCTGCAGACGGAGGCGGCGGAGCGCTTCCGGAAACTTTTGTTCTGGATCCAATCTGCCGACTGGTAGCGACTTGCCCAAGCCCATCTTTTGCCGCTGTGACAGGGGACCTTCGGGCGTTCCAAACGGGGTATATCGAACGCCTGGCTTACAGGTCCCCGAGGCAGTTGGTGAATCTGGTGCTCCCGATGCACTGGTTAGCGGAGGGGGACTTCTCTTTCGAGGGGTCCCTAACCAGAGGAGGTGTTCTCTGGGATCAGAGCTGTTGTTGGCGGCAATGTGTTCAACTTTATCCTGTCCTGTCCTTGCCACCGGCAGCGTGGTGGAGCACACAGATAGTTTTAGTCGGCGCGAGTCCTACATAATCACCGCTTGTCCCCGTCGGGCGGCGGTACCCATAAGGGTTTTTCTCCTGTAAAAAAAAAGTTGAAATCAGGCAGGCGGCCCGTCGTAAATTACGTAGCCATATCATGTGACAATTTGTAACATGTTGTGCCGACCCCACTCAGAGTGGGATAAAGGCAGGAGGATGATTTCTCTCTCTGCCTCAATTTTTTTAATTTTCATTATTTTTTAAATATTTTAATTAATATAACAAATTATTTTAAGATGAGTTTAGGAGGAGTAAGTTACAAGTTGTTTGTTTAAATCGATCAAATCTATAAATATTAATGATAATCACGTAGCTGCCGTTCCTGCCGCTGTCGGTCAATAGAATGCTAGAAACGAATGTTTTATATAATCATTAATCAAACGCCCACTACGACTTCGTAAATCGACCATTCTTAAAAGCTTAAGCTTTCATAAGCATCAGTAGATTAGTAAAACAATATAATGTCTATACAATTGAAGCTTTATCAATCTACGTCAATCAAACGCTTCACCCAATCGAATACTGGATTTATTTTGAACTTTTAAACCAGATGCCACAAACTTTTATTGACTCTCTATCTTTATTCTTCATCAATTTAAAGTTTAGACGAAATTTTTATATAAAAGGTAAATCTTCTAAAAGATACCGGAGCCCTGAGGATCGAGTAGTCCTACCCACTAAAACCCCCCTTTGACCATGAAGTTTTTGCCAGTAATCGCAGTGCTGACCATGTTACACAGTGCTGCTGCTTACTGTCTGTTTGGTAGAATTTAGGTCAGCTATAATGAATACGGCCGTTTATTGGTCGCCAGAGCCGTGTTGGTTAATCTGCATGTAATCTTGGGCAGTATTGTATAGTAGGCTTGCTGTAGCAGCCTCATTTTCATAGTTTTTTAAACGGCTGTAATGGCTAATGACAAAGGTAAAACTGACTGTGGAATATTATTATAGAATACAAAGCTTTTGCACGCGGCTTCGCTCGCATGGAATTTGGTCTGCTACATTAAGTTTCGTGACAGATAATTTTAGATTTAAATATTTTAGATTTAAATATTTTTTTTGTATTTAATTTATATATCACAATTTTGGTCATAGTGGCTTCCACATAAAAGGTAGATATATGTCGTTGCGGACTTTTCTTTAGCACTATTCAAGACAAACAATACGTAACATTACCTTTGTGTTACTCCAATAGTTTAGGCAGCGTATGCCAAGATAACTCTCGCAGAGGCCAGATTTTTTCCGACTTTATAGACATGTATCGTTATAATACATAAAATCATTACAAATTGTAGCCTATATGTTACTCCAATGTATAACCTATATAACTGTAAAGTTTCATCCAAATCCATCCATTAGTTATATCGTGCAAGAGTAACAAACATCCATCCATACTCACAAACTTTCGCATTTAAAATATTAGTAGGAAGTAGGATAGGATTAGTAGGAAGTAGAATCATACCAGTAAACGACTTATGTAAAGGCGAAAGACTTTTTTTTACGTAGGCCGCAGCAAAAATGGCTTATGCAATTATTCGACATGACAGTTTGTTTCTATTCAGAGCTCCGAGGCCGGGGATAACAGGAAACTCGAATAAATAGACCCATTTCCCATGACTCGGTCGTTTTGTTAGTTTTTCCGCTGTTATCAGACCCGTGTATGGATAATTACGATTCAACGGGTCGTTGTGAACGAAGCGTCCTTTTATATATATTGTTAGGAATGAAAGTTAGCAACGCTACAATCACGTTGCCGATAACAAGGAAGGGACTTGCTTATGGAACGTAAATTAGTTATAAAAGACGGAGTCCGCCATATTAAAGTCAGTCTTGTAGTAATACTAGACTCTTACGGTTATTAGCTTGCGCTCACGCGGCTAGACCGTCCTCTTGGAGTTTCTTTATAAACGAGACTTGTACGATTATTAAACGCTCCCGCGTTTAGATCGTGTTATGACATGTCTTGGTTAAACAAGCAGGTGTAATTATTACTGTGTCGTTTTCATTTGGTTAGGTAGATCCGCGAGTACCTAAATTAAGTGTTATTTGTTATTAGAATCTACCCTCAAATTCGTGCGATTACTATAGAAGCGTTTAATGATGTTCGGGCAGATCCGCACCTACCCACATTACGTTCCGTGTTAATAAAATCTAGCCCCGAATAGTTAATATTCGCAATAAGAGTAATCAGTCAAAGAGTGTTCTGAACTGGTGGTAGAATCGTCCTGGCATAATAATTCCAAATTATATGAAACTTAACCTGTCAATACTTGTTTGGCCTCTTCCATATGTTGTAGTTGAACGTTGTCTTTATTGACTATGTGAGGAAGCTAAAATATTTAAATGAAATTTTCTGCCATTTCTAATAATATAAATATTGAGTAAATCTAAAATTTGCGTTGCGGGAATCTATGACAGATCACTCTAATTTGTTGAGGTTGATACTTAAAACGATTTTAGTTGTAGGGAAGCTTAAATGCATATCGAATGTGCAATTTAGTTTTTGACAATTCATCAAATACAATGGATTGATCAATTGAATTCATCAAATGTAATTTTAATATATTTAAATTTTTATCTCACTGTACTAAAAATGTTATTCTATGTTATAAAAACAAAAACAAAAGGTCTCTTATAAAAAGGTATTTTATGATTTTAGTCAGAGACAGAGGTTTGAATTCGTTTGGCATTCCCGACCTAAATCTGGTGTCGATACTCCGTATATCCTTTCAACTTAGCATTCTGCAGCAGAGCGACGTTTAAGCATGGAGTTTAAAAATCATAGACTCCGAGATTTGACTCTCTAAGACACAATCTTAACATTTTACCAAATTTATGCTTTAAAGCAAGATCCCGTTTTTTGAAGAGAAGGGTTGGAGCTAAGACCTACTGTAACCTACCAAGGTTACTCATATCCCCAGAATTCTCTAGAAATTTGCAAGTTTTCTCGCGATGGTTTCCTTCATCGTAAAGCATAACATGCTTTACAATGAAGGAAGTAGTAAAGTAAAGTAGCGACCTGTTACAAACCCACTGCTGGGAATAGGCCTCCTCTCTCCGTTACTGGAGAGAAGGGTTGGAGCTAAGATCTATCACGCTGCTCCAATGCGGATTGGAAGGTTACACATATCTTCAGAATTCTCTAGAGATGTGCAGGTTTCCTCAATATTTTTTTCTTGAGCGAAAAATTAAATTGTGATAAATTACAATTATCAATTAGACACATAAGTTTTAATAGAATAATAGAGAAACTCATTGGTGTCTGCTCGGATCATGAACACGTGACCTTCTCGAAGTCGCACGGTCTCACCGCTGGGCTATCACAGTTTATTTATATTTATTTCTTACATAATGATTATTAATGATGATAAAAAACTTTTAAAAAATTTGAGCCAAGAAAGTTTTGAAATTTCCGCAACATATAAACATTTCAATTTCCCCCCTAAAGTGAGATATAAGTCAATTTCGTTGTAAACAACTTCGCCGGTTTACTGCGTGAATCAATTTTTGTAAGATATTCTGTTTACGAAGCGATGTTACTCTCGTAACATAGAAATGGAAGTATCAACCTTTGATAGTTTACGAGGTTTTTCGGATACATAACTGAATTGTTTATAGTAACAACTCAATATATGTAGCAATATAAATACTTGCGAGCCATAGCAGTAAAGTATTTAAAATAAACGATTAAGCTAATTACGTCTTATAATCAGGGGATTAAAAAATATATATTTAATTAATGTCTATAACTTTTAATAGGTAATAAGAAAAAAAAGAGCTGTGATAGCCCAGCAGTGAGACCGTTCGACTCTTTCGAGGGGAACACGAGTTCAAACCCGGGCAGGCACCAATGAGTTTTTATATTAAAACCCATGTGTCTAATTGATATTTGCAATTAATCACACGCTTTTCGGTGAAGGAAAACATCGTGAGGAAACCTGCATATCTCTAGAGAATTCTGTTGATATGTGTAACCTACCAATCCGCATTGGAGCAGCGTGGTAGGTCTTAGCTCCAACCCTTCTCTTCAGAAACGGAGAGAGGAGGCCTATTCTGCAGTGGGTAACAGGCCACTACTTTACTACTAATAGGAAAAAAGTGGTTGCATCCATTATTTATATAAAATGACAAATATGTTAGTGATTGTGATTGTATATTAGAATCGATTACAAAATGTGTAATGTACTTTCGTAAGACTCAACGCAGAAGCCGTAAGCTTCCTACTTTGTTGCTATAAATCGAAATCTTTTTAACAATGTATACAGAGTGGTACAGATTACACGAAATTAATTTTAATTACCTACACACCTTAGCACCCTACATTAAAAAGTCAGGTAATTTAGCGAAGTATTTTAGCCACAGGAATTCACTGACCAGTGCGACTCAATTGAAAACGTAAACGAAATTGTTTTGCTTTTTCATACCATGACGTCTTAAAGACGTCATGGTATGAAAAAGTTCGGAATTCTTCCTAAGAACATGTTAGTGAAAGAGACAGAGTTATCTATAGTTCGTATAACTTTATCCTTTTCAAACATTACAACCCCAATGCAATTTACACGTCATGGTACGAAAAGACCGCGGTCGTCGTTTACGTCTTCAATTGAGTCGCAATAAGAGTTCTGGTGCGCGCCGCATCAGGCCAGTGAAACATTACTAACAAAACCAGATCTCAATTAAATTATATTTATTTTCTTCGGAATTTTTCTTTTTTTTTATTAACGATATTTTAGGAGTTTGAAAATTATCCCAAAGTTATCTATTACGTACAAATGTTCAGTTGGTTTATTTTATATCGGTACTACTCTGTATAATGATAATAAAAAAGTATTATCCAGTAATATTATCCAAAGATTATAATACTGTAGACATATTGCGAAGGTTATATAATCACCAATTTCTCTAGACATCCCTCGAAGAAAATCACGCGTTATTAAATTATAAATGAACACTATATTGATAATACGAGAGGGTATGATAACGAAGCATGCGAAAGCGACCTTATTCCTAGAAGCAATCTATCCATTCTATTTTGTCTATTGATTGTTTGATTGCTAGACGAATTTTCTTTGCAATAAAAAAATAAGTGGAACTATTCTCTGTGTCACGCAATACGATAATAAATTTAGGGTTCCTTTAAAAGGTAATATTGAATAGGGAAACCTAAATATATGTGCACTAATTTAAATGGCTTGGGGCTAAAATACAATTTAATAGCTTATTTATGAATATGAATATGAATGAATGAATATATGGGACACTTACACACACGGTCGTCCATCCCCAAAGTAAGTAACTTAATACTTGTGTTATGGGTTACAGACAACTGGTAAATATACTACATATAAAATTTTTAAATACATACTTAAATACAAATACACACCCAAGCTCGATGAACCAACAATTTTTTTATACAAAATGATGACCTTCGGCGGGAATCGAACCCGTGACCCGCGGAGCTGAAGGCAGGGTCACTACCCTCTGTGCCAACGGGCCAGCCATATATTTTTATTATATTTCTTAACTTAGCTTTTGCGTCCTTCTTTGTCGATGTGCGACTGCCAAGGGAACGCCATTTTACAATTGACATCTTATATCGCTTACACATCGCAAACTTTAATCCAAAAATATTAACTGTCTGACATACCACATCCATCATCTTTATAAGCTTGAATTCTTGTTACAGTATTTTATTCTACACAAATAAGTAACTAATCGGTTCAGGGTTTATACATCAAAAAACAAAAGTTAAGTACAAGACTGTTGCCATCCTGCTGGGCAAAAGCTATCCCCTTTTAACAGAAGGTGATGAGATTAGATCAACTGCGCTGCTTTAATGTATATAAGAAGGTTAAATATATCCAAAGGTGCTCCAAAGATATGCAGGTTTCTCATAGTGTTTTGCTTTCCGAAAGAGCGCGTGATTTGGTTATCAATTAAGCACATAAATGTTATAAGACACTCACTTGTGCTTGTGTTATGTCTAATTGCGATTATTTTTTCTATCTCTACGTGAGAGAATCAAAGCTCCAAATTGTATTTATTCTTGATAAGTTATTTTTGTGAGGGTACAATGTTTAAAGATATGAAAATGTAATAGTATGTAAATAAGAAGCGCAAGTTTTGTTATGCCGATATGTTATATCGGTAGATGAGCTTCTGGGTGTTTTAAAAATTTAATTAAATACAATCTATACTCTATACTAATATATAAAGCTGAAGAGTTTGTTTGTTTCTTTGTTTGATTGTTTGAACGCGCTAATCTCAGGAACCAATAGACCGATTTGAAAAATTATTTGAGTGTAAGATATTTCATTTATCATAGGCTGTATATGTTATACAGCCTATGATAAATGAAATATCTTACACTCTTCTATTCATCTTAGTTTTGTTAACTAAGATGAATAGAAGAGGAGCAGCAATAAAAAATATTGCGAAAACGGCAAAAATTAAAGCTTTACTTGTATGCGCTAAGTAAACGGTGAAAGTTATTCAAGAATCATGTGTTACAAAATTGTTCCCTCTAAAAGTTCTAAATAAAAGTCCGCGACATAATATGTCTAGCTTTCTAGGTTAATGTACTTTAACCATAATTAATATACGGTTTACTCAAATATCAATACTGCAGTCCACGCAAACTAAAAATTGCGTTTAAAAGCTAGCCAGTTATCATCAGCTGCAATAAGTTAAAACTAGACACAATCAGGCAAAATAATTACCAATCAGAAAGATCTACAATCAGTCAAAAATAAGTCACAATAAATTACAATTGGTCACGGAACCCTTTATACAGAAACCGTCTCTCACTTTAATACCACATTCTCTTATTCGCATAAACGTTTGCGTAATTTCTGCAGTTCAACCAATATTACTTTTATCAAGATTGCGTTTTACAATTTCACTGAAAACAGTTGATTGTGGTAATAAAATACTCATATTTGTCAGGTTAATTGTGAAGAATGAGTTTAGGAAAATAGTTTAAAAAAATAACTTACTAGTTTTTTCTATTATTTATAGACTAGCGCTTGACTGCAATCATTGCTGCCTGATGGTAAGTGATAATACAGTCTAAGGTGAAACGCGTATGCCTAGAAGATACCTTTTCGATGCTACCTTGCTTTAAAAATACCCATATTGAATTGCACTGCATTGCTTTTCCGAACTAGCTGTGACGGCCCAGCGGTGAGATCGTGTGACTCTTTTGAGGTGGTCACGGGTTCCAACCCCAGGCAGCCACCAATGAGGATTTGTGTTAAAAACTTATGTGTCTGATTGATAAATGCATACATTACATTTTATCACACGCTTTTTGGTGAAGGAAAACATCAACAACAACAACGCCAGGAAACCTGCGTATCTCTGGAGAATTCTTGGGATATGTGTTACCTATGATTATGTCTTGCTTATCATAAACATGTATTGTCATTGGAACTGGACCAATATATAAAATCTCAGTTTAACCGGCCCCTGGAAAGTAGGTCAAATTTAACTTGCCAAGATTTAACCTTCACATACATACCACTGGAAGTTGAATTTACAATTGGCATTTACAATTTAAGTTCGCGTGATTCTGTGCGAGAGAATTTTAAAGAAATAGGTATTGTAACATTGGCTTTACAGCATATTTTTGTGCAGAATATATCTACATTAGGGATGTTACTGAGCTCCGACTTCGGTTCCAAAAGGTCGGAACCTCCGATTAAATTCACTTCTGACTCCGACTCCGGCTCTGATATATTTTAGTCGGAGGTATAACGAAGGTGAAATTGTCATGCGAATTGTAACTTGTTGCCCTGGGATATCTCCCCTCGCACGCGCAACTCTCGTTCATTTGTTTATTTTCAATATTGATATTGAAAATGGTTAGAGGCGCTTAAGTATTCAATTATTTAAATAAATCGTGGTAGTCATATTGTCTAAGTACAGTCTACGGGTCAATTTTTAAATTAACAATAAAGAGGCAATGGTGGAAACCTCCGACTCCGCCTCCGATTCTGACTTCGGCTCCGATAATTCAAATAAGAAATCTTCGGTTCCGGTAAACCCACCTCCGTAACATTCCTAATCTACATATATAATAAAAAGATTGGCGATGTATATAATAGACAAAGTAGAAACCAACAAAAGCTTGCGGTTCCTGGTTTGCGCCTTGCAATGTACGTTACTCGTTTGTGAGTTTGGGTATAAGATTCTATAACAAAATTTTGCAATCGATTTTAGCCTTACCACAGCAGTTTAAAATACTGTCAAAAGAGGGCTGATACAGAAAGCCTAATATACTATTGAGGATTATATGGATGATACGAATTCGTGGATATACATAGCTAGTCCTCTACCCTGTGCAAGACAGTAATGACTGAATGTTACTGGTTATAGTAATTATATTGTAAAGAGCAACCGCTGAGTTTCTCGCTATCTGTTCTCAGTAGGAACAGCTTTCCGAACCAGCAGGAGAGTTGACGATTCAAAAGCACTTGTTTACAAGTTTACTTGAATAAAGAATAATTTAAATTTGAAATAAAAGCCTTTTAAAATCAGGTTGTTATATTAAATTTATCTCGTCAATATGAAATCGAGAAGTGTTTACGCATATAAATCCTCGAAGACCCAGCACTGCTGTGACGTTAATCGACCGCTCCACAACATTTTGGATTGATATTCCTCATTCATAATTCACTCGCATTGTTCTTTGACGAATTTGTTTTTCAGACTACGTTTCGAACTACCTACATTAATCCGCGCAATATCGTTCCCATAAATCAATTTTATTACGCTTTTTACCGATTCAACTGTGGTATTGCAATCGATAAGGTCAGATATTTGCACTTGTCCGCTATATATTTACATAGTTCCTTTATTACTATATCGAATCGAGTGATATACTATATTAAAAGTTTCATTTACGGTGTGAAATCTATACTGCAATATTTATTTAGTTTTTTTTTTATTATTTTAACTGATAATACTGTAGCGGATATAATTTGTACAGCGAGTAATAAAACACGTGTGGATTCTTGAGTTTGGCGGCGTGCGCGCGCTATCGTGCCGGCGAGCGAAGTGACCGTTACGGCTCGGGTGGGGCGCTTTTATACACGCGTAGCGCTTGCACTAGCACTATCTTTATTTAACAATAACTATTTACAAAGGTTCTTAGCTTAGCAACTTACGTATACGCCTTATAACTATTACGTATGTCTTATTAACTAACTTAACCATTTACGAATAAAAGACGATTACTCTAAATGTTTATTCTAAAATACTCTATTCTACAACCTATCTTATTAATTAATCTTTATTATTAAGTACAAAATGGAGACATAGTTAGTATTATATACAAAACGGAGAAATCGTCGTCTACATTCCCCCCTCCGTGCGAGAGTGCTTCGAGCACTAACTTGATGCTGCTGACGGCGATTTGGATATCACTACCAGCTTCGGAGTAGACCTCTTGAGGATTCCGGCAGCGGAGGATTTGCATAGTGGTGTTGTCCGGTGCCGTATCTTGGGGCGATGGTAGAAAGGTACTCTCGTAGCCATCTTTTCCAAAAATGATCGGTCAGGTGCTGTACGGCGCTTCCAGGTGGTAGATCCGATCAATTCATGATCGTTGAATTCGCCAAATCGTTGCGTACCGCTCGATCGTCCGATTAAGAAATGGTTCGGCGTGGGGCTTTCTTCCTCTTCTAGTTCCATTGAAACGTCGGTGAGTGGACGAGAATTAATTGGATGTTCCGCTTCTAACAACAAGGTGAGAAGTATTTCTTCGCGAGGGTGTCTCGTCGCGAGGGTGGCGGAGAGCGCTTTGACAGACCGCACCAACCGTTCCCATGTTCCTCCCATGTGTGGTGCTCCAGGAGGGATGAATTTCCATTTTATGCCTCGTTGCGTTGCTTTCTCGGTCATTTTTTCCAATTCTTTTCTAAGTTCTTTATTGGTGCCTACGAAGTTGGTGCCGTTATCGCTGTATATGGTTTTGGGAGTGCCTCTGCGGGCTATCATGCGTTTTAACGTGAGCAACATGCTATCGGCTGATAGCGACGTGGCCATTTCGAGGTGTACGGCTCTGTTTTTTATGTAAATCGCTGAACATGGAGATGAAGTTGCCCCAAATATTAAGGTCTTCATCCTATATTCCCGCGGTTCTGTGTCGGAGTCATTTTTCCATAAAAAACGAAGACTGTCTCTATCTTCATCACGTATCTGAACGCGTAGGAACATTTCCTTAATATCTGCCGCTATAGCTATGGGACCTTGCCGGAATTTTATCAATACGCCGAAAAGCGATTGCAGCAGATCGGGCCCAGGCAGCAAGGCGTCGTTCAAGCTTTCACCATTCGTGCGCTCGGCTGCGTCGAACACTAATCTCATTTTTTGTTTTTGAGGGTGTACGACGGCAAAATGTGGCAGATACCATGTTCTAGTAGAGGTGGGATGACTGTTCGCCAATTCAGCGTAGCCGCTCTTTAATAAATTTTCTATTTGCTCAGTGTATTTCGCTTTAAATCTTTCGTCCTTGGTTAATTTAGTCATAATACCAGCTAGGCGGCGAACTGCGCTGTTTCTTTTTGATGGTAAAACGCTTCGCCACAATAGGCCGCATTCGAATTTCCCTTCGGGGAGTCGTCTCGTGGTATTTTCCAATAACATCAGCGCTCTTTGTTCGGGGTCATTCATCGGCTTTTGGGGTGCTATTCCCAACGAGTCTAATTCGAAGTGTGATTTGATCAGGTTTTCTATTTCACTTTCATTGCTTTGTCGTATGTGGTTTATAAACAACACGGGTTTCGTCGTGTAAGTCTTGCAACCGTGCAATATCCATCCAAGCCGTGTGAATGAAGCCACTGGTCGGTTCGGTTCACCGGTTTTCAGTTTTCTCGAAACAATCAGATGCCAATTGTCTTGGCCTATTAGGAGAGAAGGTCGTGTTTCTTCGTATAATAACTGATCTTCGATGTCGACTAGATGAGGGCAGTTCTCGATGTCTGCCATCTTGATCGATTGTGATGCCAAATTTAAGTGTTGTATGGTGTACGCTTTCATGTGTGCGTACTCTCTTCCAAACATACCTCTAATTTGCAGCTTCAAACATCTCGATTGTCCCGTCTCTATCTTGTGACCGCTAACGCCCTCTATCGAGAGATCGTGTCGCGATCCCGTGGCGCCTAATTGATCGGCCACTTCTTCTAGTAGTAGCGTGACGGTCGAGCCCTCGTCTAACAAGGCCGAGACGGTTGCTGTGCCGTTCGGTCCGCTTAATTCGACCGGCACGATCTTTAGGTAGGATCTCGACGTGCCCACATGGTTCACGGAAACGATTTTGTTCTGCTCAATATTTTCTTCGGTGGTTGCATGGAGCATAGCATGATGGTTTCTAGAGCAGCCGTCTTTGCCACAACGTTTAGATCTGCATGCTTGGTTGCGGTGATTTGTTTTAAGGCACTTGAAACACACTTTTAACTTTTTCACTATCACCCACCTCTGCTCCACGGATTCCTTGGTGAACTGTGCGCAACCATCCAGTTCATGTTCACTTTTGCACAACAAACACTTTTTCTTTTCTTTTCGTATGACACTTAATACGATATTCTTTTCAGTTTCAAATTCGTCGTTATCACTATCATCTGATCCCGATTCCGCGCTGCTACATTTATCGTGTTTAGCAGCGTGTACTTTTGCGTTTCGAAATGATCTTCTGAACGGTTCTGATTTTACGCGTGGTGAGGGTTGAGTGTCGTATGTCCCAAACTGGTCCGCGATCGTGTTCAAGAACTTTGACAGTGCGACCAACACCGGTTCCTCTTCTCTAGTGGATCGGTATTCATACCATCTAAACTTTACTAGCATGTTCATTTTATCGATGATCTTTTCGGCTATGTCGTTCGAGTACAAGTAATCTACTCTATTCATTTGCCGTATTGCGTTTACGCTGTTGCTTACACTCGTAGCGAATACACCTATGCCCTTTATATCGTGTGACATAGGTGGTATTCTTTCTAGTAAAGCCACCTCGCTTTTAACTAAGTGAGTGGGTCTTCCAAATCTTCTTGCCAATGTTTCTAGTATCTCTACAGTATTTGTATTTGTGTATAATAGAGATCTTACGGCTTCTCTCGCCTGTCCCTGTAGGGATCTTCTCAGGCGAGCTATATTCTCGATTTCACTAAAATACGACTTCGTGTCTTTGTACGTTGCGGTAAACGCAATCCAATCTCTCGGGTTGCCGTCAAAATACGGTAATTCACTAATGTACCTTGGCGGAGCTTTCATTGTGTTTTCTTTGGAGCCATTTATGGCGGCTATTAGGGCGGACGTAAGTTCGCATAGTCCATTGTTCTCACAGGGGGGTGTAAGGGGGAGGCTCGTCCCAGTCAGTCTCCTCAATTGTCAACCTCACCTGCACGCGGTGCACCCTGCAGATCAACCGACGAGGCTCTGGCGACCGATAAATGGCGGTATAACCATTCCATTTTGCTGACCTAAATACCAGACCGACAGTGGGCAGCAGCACTGTCGGTGCAAAACGGTCAGCACTGCGATCACCAACCCGCATGCCAAGCGTGGTGATTATTGGCAATACCCTTCATGCATAAAAATAATAAGCCACAGCCCCTAGTTCCCGGCAGCCCCGCTATTCCCAGCTCTGGCAGCGGTTCGGGTAACGGTGGGGCAGGGGGTGTTAAGAATCTCCGGAAGAGATTCCGCTGCCAACCCCGACGACTGGACCTGGCAACGTACAACGCACGCACTTTGAGGGAAGACGAAAAGATACTCGAGCTGGAAGAAACAGTAAGCAAGTTGCGGTGGGACGTGATAGGATTATCTGAAGTCCGAAGAGAGGGGGAGGATACGATGATCCTAAAATCCGGCAACTTGCTTTACTACCGGGAGGGAGAACAACAGTCCCAGGGTGGTATCGGGTTTCTCGTCCACAAGTCCCTTGTCAACAACATTGTTCAAGTCGAGAGTGTGTCGAGCAGGGTCGCGTTCCTTATACTCAGAATTACCAAACGGTATTCGCTGAAGGTCATACAGGTCTACGCACCGACATCGGCACATCCAGACGAGGAGGTAGAGGCCATGTATGAGGATTTATCTAGAGCCATGCATGCCTCCAAAACCTTCTACACTGTTGTTATGGGGGATTTCAACGCAAAACTGGGCAGGCGAAGCGGCACAGAGGTGAGAGTAGGGCAATTTGGATACGGGCAACGGAACCACAGGGGCCAGATGCTGGCCGATTTCTTGGAGAGAGAGGACCTCTACATGATGAATTCTTTCTTCAAGAAACGGCCGCATCGAAAATGGACCTGGATAAGTCCCGACGGTTCCACGAGAAACGAGATTGACTTCATCATGTCGACCAGGCGTCATATATTCAATGATGTCTCTGTGATCAATACTGTGAAAACCGGGAGCGATCACCGTCTGGTAAGAGGCACATTGAATATATGCGTACAGCTGGAAAGATCCAGACTGGCGAAGTCTACGCTCCGACCAACTCGAGCTCATATCCAAAACCCCGAGAACTTCCAACTCGAGCTGATGAATCGTTTTGACTGCCTAGCTGACTGCGCTACTGTGGACGATGTAAACAACAGGCTGGTGGAAACTGTCCATACGGTGGGGTCCAAATTTTATAAGACACACCGTAAGAGAACCAGTAAATTCTCGACCCAGACTCTCAAACTCATGGATGAGAGGAACGAAATGAGGCTACAGTCTTCTGTAGACGCGACACGCTACCGTCTGATCAATAGACAGATTTCTAAGGCGCAGAAATGCGACCTGCGACACTTCAACACCGAATACATTCGAGGTACTATTGAGCGTAACAGGGGCTCAAAAGTGTTCGCAAGAGATCTGTCTATTGGGCAGAGACAGTTAACGCGATTGAAGACCGATACTAGTAGCATCATTTCATCTCGTCCTGAGATTTTGAGAGAGGTTGAGAGGTTCTATGGGCAGTTATACACCTCAACACGACAGCCTGTTGTCAATTTGGCAAAAGACCCAAGAGCCAAGTTGACCCGACACTATACCGAAGATATCCCGGACGTCAGCCTATACGAGATTAGTATGGCTCTCAAACAACTTAAGAACAACAAGGCTCCAGGTGATGACGGAATCACTACCGAACTCCTGAAGGCGGGTGGTAAACCGATACTTAAAGTCCTTCAGCGATTGTTCAATTCCGTCATTCACGAAGGCACTATGCCGGAAGCATGGTACAGGGGCGTGGTGGTTCTCTTCTTCAAGAAAGGTGATAACACCTTATTGAAGAATTATAGACCCATCGCGCTGCTGAATCATGTTTATAAGTTGTTCTCGAGAGTCATAACGAATCGTCTCGCTCGTAGGTTTGACGACTTCCAGCCTCCCGAACAAGCCGGTTTCCGAAAAGGGTATAGTACCATAGACCACATATTCACGCTGCGGCAGGTTATACAGAAAACCGAGGAGTATAACCTGCCACTTTGCTTGGCGTTTGTGGACTATGAGAAGGCCTTTGATTCGGTGGAAACATGGGCTGTGTTAAGTTCGCTCCAGAGATGCCGAATCGACTATCGGTACGTCCAAGTGTTGAAGTGTTTGTATGAAAACGCCACAATGTCTGTCCGTATCCAAGACAAAACTACGAGACCAATCCAAATGCGGCGAGGTGTGCGACAGGGAGATGTCATCTCCCCGAAGCTGTTTACCGCTGCATTGGAAGATGTCTTTAAGCTTTTGGATTGGAACGGATACGGCATCAACATCAACGGCGAGTACATCACTCACCTTAGATTTGCCGACGACATAGTCGTTATGGCAGGTTGTCTGGAGGACCTTAACGCAATGCTCGACGACCTCAGCAGAGTATCTCAGCAGGTGGGCCTTAAAATGAACATGAATAAGACAAAAATCATGTCAAACTCACATGTTCCGCTCCACCCGGTCATCGTTGAGAACTCTGCACTCGAAATTGTAGACGAGTACATATACCTGGGACATACAGTCCAGCTGGGTAGGTCCAATTTCGAGAAAGAGGTTAGCCGCCGAATCCAACTCGGATGGGCAGCGTTCGGGAAGCTACGCGAGATCTTTACGTCCGAAATACCTCAGTGTCTGAAGACCAGGGTCTTCGAACAGTGCGTGTTGCCAGCGATGACCTACGGATCTGAAACGTGGTCGCTCACTATGGGCCTTATAAGAAAGCTCAGAGTCGCTCAGCGGGCGATGGAGCGAGCTATGCTCGGAGTGTCTCTACGAGATCAAATCAGGAATGAGGAGATCCGTAGAAGAACTAGAGTCACCGACATAGCTCAGCGGGTCGCGAAGCTGAAGTGGCGCTGGGCGGGGCACATAGTGCGGAGAACCGATGGGCGCTGGGGTCTTAAGGTGCTGGAATGGCGACCCCGCACCGGAAAGCGCAGCGTCGGTAGACCCCCTACGAGGTGGACAGACGACCTCAAAAAGGTCGCAGGGAGCCACTGGATCCAGGCAGCGCAAGATCGTGTGGTGTGGCGATCCCATGAAGAGGCCTATGTCCAGCAGTGGACGTTCATCGGCTGAAGAAGAAGAAGAGATTGTTCTCACCCGGCCCGGTGCCTTTTGTACTTTGCTGTGGCGGCGGCGATGTTTCGATCCATTCGGATACCGGTTCGTTATCTTCGTCACTCAGGTCCGAATGATCGGCGTCTAGGCGTAATAATTCCAGTTTTGTTCGCGCTAGAGCTGCTGCGGCCTCGGCTCGTTCTAGCTCCAAACGCGCCTGTAATTCTGCGCGCCGGCTAATTGAACTGCGTGACCCCGTTGTCCTCTTTCCTGTCGCCGCCGGTGCAGTCGGTTCGGTGCACGTGGTGTTTCCTGGACCCGTGATGCTTTCCGGGCATGTTGTGTTTTCTGAGCACGTGGTGTTTTCTGGGAGCGTGGTGTTGTCCGGGCATGTGTTATTTTCGGTGCTTGTACCGACGCTCTCTTCATTCAGCGACTTCTTGCTTCGCGTTCTTATGGTACTCATCTTGAGTTCTTTTCCTTCTTATTTCCCTATCTTTCCCTAGCGGCCCTAACAATCTCGTTCGAGGGCCCCGAGGGACACGCTCTCCCGAGGATGGAGATTTAGGATAAGAAAGGTAGGAGTCGCCCGCCAGAGGGCACCGTGTGAAATTAGAGTGCTCGGGTATCGAGAGGAACGCTCAACACCTTCGGCGTGCCCACCAGGAGGCCACTAAATCACACGAGCCTTATCGGCGCGACCGGACTGGTACAGACTAACAGCCTCGAAAAAGGCTAGCTGGCGGTGTCGTCCGTTACACCACTTCCGCCTCAAGAGGGCGTTCACTCACTGTCCACCGTTTGACACCGTTAGGTGGTGGGCAAGTGAGCCGCGGCGAACCGCTTTGTGTGCCTTCGGGCACGGAATGACTTCGTACTTGCCGACGGGTTCTTGAAGCGATCTTCGGTAGTGCTTTCACGGTCCGATTCGTCGGTGGCCTGCCGCGTGAACGATTCGTCGAACAATGCTTCTCAGGGCTTCCCGTTGCACTTGTGAGATTCCTCTTCTTTATTTCTTCGATAGCTTCCTTAATCTTGAACGCCAAATTCTTGTAATCCGGAATCGAAGGACCAAACACTGTAGCGGATATAATTGGTACAGCGAGTAATAAAACACGTGTGGATTCTTGAGTTTGGCGGCGTGCGCGCGCTATCGTGCCGGCGAGCGAAGTGACCGTTACGGCTCGGGTGGGGCGCTTTTATACACGCGTAGCGCTTGCACTAGCACTATCTTTATTTAACAATAACTATTTACAAAGGTTCTTAGCTTAGCAACTTACGTATACGCCTTATAACTATTACGTATGTCTTATTAACTAACTTAACCATTTACGAATAAAAGACGATTACTCTAAATGTTTATTCTAAAATACTCTATTCTACAACCTATCTTATTAATTAATCTTTATTATTAAGTACAAAATGGAGACATAGTTAGTATTATATACAAAACGGAGAAATCGTCGTCTACAAATACTATGCCTAATGTTTCAAAGTAAAAAAGAATTGAATATTATTTGTATTTTTTAGTGTAGATAGTCGATACTAATATTATGCAAAAGTCTGTCTCACTGTCGGTTTTTTTATGCTTGATTGATGAAATTTAGCACAATTAAACCTTATGCCTTACACAAAAATCAACTATCAACAAAACAAGTCTACAGAAAGGTTTAAATTAAGTGTACGAGATATGCTTTTAAGTACAGAATGTTATACGATTGTAGATTTTTTTGGATGATAAAAATGCGAGGATTTGAAAATCCTTTCAGCTTCATTTAAGACTGCGGTTTATTAATGTTAAATTAAAACTGTTTAAAACATCGACCTCCAAGTCTTCTTGCTGGTTCTTCTCGGTAAGACATTGCGAACCAGTTGTACCTTCATTAATCATATCGATCCTTGACGATTCAAAAGTGCTTGAAAGAGCTTATTTAAATAAAGATTGTAAAGATTTGATTTGAAAAAAAAAAACAAATAGTTCTTTTCGGAACCGGGATGATGAAAATTTAACGTTTAAGTTGACGCGAATGAAGCCGCGGCTAACATATACGGGTATTTCAATAATAAAGAAAATAAAAACAAAATTACATATTTTTCCTGTTCCGTTAATATAAAACGGGAATATTAGGGCAATCTGAATTAAAACTCACAGTCCTAGTGCAATCTGAGTGAAAGCTTCTAATTCTAGTTCAATCTGAGTTAAAGTTTATAATATTAGTGCAATCTGAGTAAAAAGGTCATGATAAAACCACCACACGTTTGTTTAGCTGGAGGATTACTTTTTAGGTTCCATCCCATGCCCGTGTGTGCTGATCAAAATATCAGTTTAATTATATATTTACTTATGTACTTCTTTATATAACAATTGTCAGTAAATATATTACCAAAGCTTAACCTAGACAATAACCTCTCATAGACTTATTCAATATGATATTATCCACTTAACCTATTACAATCTCCAATTCCCTTATGATTGAGGTGAGACCAACAATTAATTAATATCCGGTCAATTAATTTACATACAATATATCTGTTGTATTGGGATTTATACTAACTCAAGCTATATGGTTTAATCAAATGAATTTATGCGATTTCCGTTTGACATATTAGGATATTGTCTTATCCAGGGGGGTGAACCTCTCTAAGAATCACTTTTTAGATCGAAATTTTGTCGTGGAGCCTGTCCTCCTGATGATGCTTCGGTTTCGGGCCGAAACGATCGTCGAGATTGTTGTGGTGGTGGTTGTGTGTGCTGCTTGTGTGCTTTGTTGCTGGTGGAGGAGCCTTGGGGTGCGTGTGGTGGCTTGTCCTGCATGTGTAAGGTTCGTAAATTTTGCCTGCTCATTCATTAGCTTTGCATGCATTCGTGCGTGCGGATTATAGCGAGGTAGTTCTGTTATAGTGCCTGAAAAAACGATATCAGTTTTAACAATATGCTCCATAGATGTCGCAACGTCTAAAATCATCATTCTCCTGCCCTTATCTAGCTCTAAGTGGGTGTGCCACAACATGTTTTACACATGTTGCTACATGTTTTGGCATTTTACAACCAGCCGCCTGCCTGGCGTCAATTTACCTTATTCGTCTTTTAAGACACCTTGGTAAGCAAGCAGGGTGGTCTATTATGTTCAGCCGGATACCACACGGCTGGTCGCAATGTCTACTGTATTATTAGAAAACAAATGTTGTTTACGCTGTCAATTAAGTCACTACTGTACAGTTGAGAACGGGAGGGCTCTAATTCATCATTCCGGGATCGTCAGTCAAGTTAAACTTTTTTTATATTGCATCTCTTGTAAATTTTGTAAAAAATAAAGAGCAAAGCTCGTTCAGCCTAGGTAATTTTTATAAAATGGATCACTATCGTTTCATTTATCGTTTACAATTTCTTTCAATCTTCAATCGGAGCTCATCTCGCTGCTCTTTATCTACGGCGCTCTATAATTTTTCAAACCTATTGAAGCCGTTCTCACTTGATAAAATAAAACCCCGTAAGAGGCGAGGCGTCTCGTTATCTCCCCTCAGCGCGTGGTTTAATTACACCGACTTCCATGGCTGTGGGGGAAAAATTAAAAGCAGAAAATGAAATTTCATTTATTCCTTTCTCCAGTTGCCCACGTCTCATAGAATTATCGATTTCATTATCGCTTGCATCTGCCAAAGAGATATGAGCCTTATTCATTCTAGCTTTGTTTTATTTTTCTTTCGCAACATTTATTCGGACGCAAGGGAATGTATTTTTTTTTAATCCACTAATGTGAAACTTCCGATTTTTAATTTTTTACCACCGCATAAATATTCGTGATGTAAATGTAATTAAAACATATGCTAGATACAGTTTAAGATATTAAATATTTTTGCTGATATCATGGGATTTATAAAAACATTTACACCTAAAATCCCCTCTAACTTAAAATATATAGTAAATTATTTGGTAACTATAAAGATAAAATAATATGACAACTAACTAATTATATGACAACTAACTGTGATGGCTTTGCCAGCGTGGAAATTAGTGTATCACAATTTTCCGACGTAAATCCTTACCACGTATAATTCTAGGATAAAAAGTAGCCTACATTTATGTAAGTAACTCCACATCCTCCTCTGTCTTCCAGTGATAGTCTCATCTAAATCGATTAAGCCGTTCCCAAGAATGTACTATTAACTTGAACCTGCCTCAAGTATTGCACCATTTTTTAGTTAAATTCGTACAAAGATCACATGCAGACAGCTTTAGGGGACTTTTTTGACTTCCTCATTTAATTCAGAATCAAAAACTCTGAAGTCTCTACAAAAAACTATATCCAATAATAACCTTGTCATTTCTAAAGCCGACAAAGACACCGTAGTCATTTTAAAACGTGATATTTATTTGGAAAAAGTTAACGATGTTATCCAACGTGAAGAATTCGTCAAGTTACCCTCAGACCTACCAAAAAGTTTGCACAGTCCCTTAAGCGAATCGTTAATAATACTCAGTATATACTGCCCACCAACTCATCTAAACTGAGGGTCACTGAGATGAATCCTCGCGCTCCGATGTTGTATGGTTTGCCAAAAATCCACAAAAACAATTTCCCCATACGTCCAGTTGTCTCGTACATATGGTGCTCCAGCAGCATATAAATTAGCTAAATATTTAAATTCAATTTTGCCATTGAAAACATCCTTTCGGCCAATAAATGCCCTTAAAAACAATCTCCAGCTGGTTTACAAAATTAAGAACATTAAATTACCAAATAAATGTAAATTGATATCACTCGATGTTGACAGTTTGTTCACGAATGTTCCATACAAAGAAACAATAAACATTTTATTCACATTACTCGAGAAAAAATGTTTACATCCTGGAGAGATTTCAGAAATAATAAAGTTAACAGAATTGTGTATGGAACAAAATTATTTTCGATTCAATGACCATTACTTTCATCAAAAGGATGGTTTAGCCATGGGCTCCCCTTTAAGTCCGCTTATGGTTGAAATTTTCATGGACCACTTTGAAAATCAACATATTGTCCTTAATAAAAACATACTTTACTATTATAGGTATGTGGATGACATAATTATATGCTGGACGTGTACAAATAGACAACTTGATATTTTTATTAATAATATAAACTCCAACCATCCCAAAATTAGTTTCAAATTAGAATCAGAGCAGAATAACTCGCTAAATTTTCTTGACCTAACTATTACACGGTCTAATAACGAACATACGTTTGAGATCTTTCGCAAACCAACCTACACGGATACGATCATACCTGTTTCTTCCTTTCACCCCTGGCAACACAAAATTGCTGCCTTTCATAGTCATATACACAGACTCTTATCAGTCCCTCTTTCGGAAAAGAATTTTAACAATGAGCTGCAAATAATCAACCAGATGGAGCATTCCAATGGCTACGATGAGCAATTAGTACAAAATATATTAAAAAACAAACAGAAGTTGCAATTGGCAAAACACTTCTATGCGGTGCCACATAACAAAGATAATAAATACAAAGCCAGTCTGGTTTTAAAAGTAATAACTGCTTAAAAAAGATATTATGCAATAATAAAGATAAATTAGAAAGCCCGAAAAAGAGTGGTATTTACAAAATAAAATGTCCTGAATGCAATGATACATATGTGGGTCAGACTGGTCGTAATTTTGAAACCCGTTTTAAAGAACATATGGTCGCTTTCAGGAATAATAAGCCACAAAATTCACATTTCGCGAAACATTTGTTAGAAAGCGGTCATACTGCACACCTGCGAAAAAAGCTTGAAATTAAATATTTTGGAACAATTAGAAATCATTAAGCATAACAATGGCACCCTCATTAACGAGCAGATAAATGTCTCTAGTTCAAGCTTGTTGCACGTGTTCCGAGGTAAAATAAAGGGTGGGGATGAACCAAGTACTATTTAACAACGCTTGTTTGGATAACGCTTCGCTTTGAGATTTGTCGTGGAGTCTATCTCCTGATGATGCTTCGGTTGCGGGGCGAAACGATTGTTGAGTTTGTGATAGTAAACCTGTGTAGTGCTTGTGTATTTTGGTGGAAGTGGTGGAGGTTTGTGCATGTGTTTTTACGAATCTTGCACGTATCGGGTATGAAAATACTGATAGTCCACTATACATTAAACACTATATATATTTTCTATTTACTGTATCGCGGATTATAGCAAAATAATTTTATTATTACTTTTGACTTTTTATCGCCACTGTTCTCCTATTTAACTGAGCGTGATGTTATATAATCTATAGCCTTTCTCCATAAATGGTCTATCTTACACTCAAAGAATTTTTCAAATCTGTCCAGTAGTTCTTGAGATAAGCGCGTTCAAACAAACAAACTCTGCTGCTTTATATATTAGTATAGAGTATAGATATAGATTACAAAAAGTATATTAGTGTATAAACTTAGGGCCTGTAGTTAATAAAGCTGCAATACAATGCAATGCAAAATAAAATACAATGAATTTAAATATCGATGTCCATTTATAAAGCATATCGTTCAGAACGTATTCCGGCTTCGTTCGCTAGAGAATAGAAATTTAATCAATATTGCACTCGTTTATTTACAATTCATCCTCTTCGATGTGCAATTCGATTTTACTATAATCCGCGATAAAAGAAAATGGTTCTTAAAAATATCTGTTTTCATCCGTCGTGTGGTATGCAGCTGAGTAGAATGTCTATTTTACTCAGCCTCATTTCTTACCGAGGTGTAGTAAACGGCGATTAAGGTAAATTGACCCGCCGTGTAGTATCCGTTAGAGTAAAATAGACCACCCTCATCTAATACCGAGGTGTCCTAAAAGGTGATTAAGATAAGTCGACACACCGTGTGGTATCTGGTTGACTAGAATAGACCACCCGCTTTCTTACCAAGGGGTCGTAAAATACGACTAATGTAATTTGACGTCAGGCAGGTGGCCGGTTGTAAAAGACGTAGCCAAATCATGTGAGAACATGTTTGTAACATGTTGTGCCGACACCACTTATAGTGTGATTAGGGCAGGATGTTATAGGATAAATCACGTTTATTTCTTCCAAAAAAAAAGAAAACACACTTTTACTTCTATAAATTAAACTCTTTCTTATCTGATACTGTATGTAAAAAATTCGATAAATCTGTTTAAAGTAACAGCCTGTTACTATGCCCACTGCTGGGCTAAGGCCTCTTCTCTTCGTTTTTGGAGAGAAGGATTGGAGCTAAGACCTACCACGCTGCTCCAATGCGTATTGGCAGGTTACACATATCCCTAGAATTCTCTAGAGATATGCAGGTTTCCTCACGATGTTTTCCTTCACCGAAAAGCGTGTGATAAATTGCAATTATCAATTAGACACATAAGTTTTAATAGAAAAACTCATTGGTGCCTGCCCGGGGTTTGAACCTTTGTCGTCTCTAAAGAGTCGCACGGTCTCACCGCTAGGCTATCACAGCTTATAAATGGCAAATCTGTTTATAAATGGCAAAACAACCTTCTAAGAAGCTTTAACATAATTGGATACCTCGTACAGTTTCAGAACGTAAACAAGTCGCTTATCTCGTTTATTGTTACACGGGAATCCTTTTGAGAAGGTCGATGTATATTTTACAAGTTGTAGCCGCCATTTCGTTCACGTGAACTTAAGTTTTCAAATACACTACACTAGTATCTCTATTTTCCTTGAACTTCTCTCGCAGGGAATCATGTGAATTCAAATTGTAAATGCCAGACCTCGTCACTGCGCTATTTTGTACTTTTTTGTCGTTTCTTTTGTATGTACTACGATTCTGCAATCCCAAATACATCATATTGCCTAAAGCATTACTCCACTTGCAGTAAATTATAGATATCGCTTCCTGAAAGATATTTGCGACCTTGTTTCCTATGTGCCGTTATTTATTGGTTTGTATTGCCTCTTATATGTTAGGGACTTGCCATATATAAGTGTTCTAGAGGTACTCCTCTAATTTAAGAGTTTAAGTACCCTCAATAAATAAGAAAGATGGAGTTTTGTAGAACCATCGATTGAATTAAAACTATAATAAATACTTTATTAGGTACTATCTTTTAAGCGCAACTTCATTAGCGTGGACTGCAGTCTTATTATTTGAGTAAACCGTAATACTTATATTAATTATTGTTAAAGTGGCTTAATCTTAAAAGCTAGACATATGCTGTAGCGGACTTTTATTTAGAACTTTTAGAGGGAACCAGTTTTGTGATACACTATTTTTAAATAACTTTTATCGTTTATCGCACGCAAGGAAAGCTTTAAATTTCGTCGTTTCGTCATCTTAGCATGATGTTATATACTCTTTAGCCTTCCACGATAAATGGACTATCTTACACTCAAATAATTTTTCAAATCGGTACAGTAGTTCATGAGATTAGCGCGTTCAAACAAATAAACCAACAAACTCAGCAGCTTCATATATTATTATAGATATAGATCTTTAAAGCATTTATTTAATTTGCCGTGTATGTATTTGAGGGTGGAATCTTGGAAGTTACATTTGACCCACTTCCCGATTGAACTGGAATATTATACACTGGTGATGCTGCTGCCAGGATTGGCTCAAGACGAGAGAACTCCTTTAAGTTTAACAATAGAGACTTTAAATTTTGTTTAAAGCTGTTTTTAAAACTTTTTTTAACTTGACCTTATATGTTCATATGAATGCTTGAAATGCTCAACATTATTTTCATAAAGTAAATTAATTTTGTGAGGGTGAGTTTACGCCTCTGCATACGTAAATGTCCCAAAGGAGCTTGAAAATATATGATTGGCAATTAATTATGAAGGTTGCAGATTAATTAGAACCATGCAATTACTGAGCATCCCGTCATAGTCTCTTGAACGTGCTCGAGCTGCGTTTAAATATTTGCACGTGTTTTATGATAAGCTGCATTCAATCTATCTAGATTAGGTGCGGATTATGTTGTTTTAAGAATAGACCTCATTTCTTACCGAGGTGTCGTAAAATAGTTAATAAAATTTGCATGTCAGATATATGACTAAACATGTTGATACTAAATGTTGCTAATATCTTGTTCCACCTGTTGTTACCATGTTTTTGGCAAATAAACTAATTTGAATTTTAATTTGAATTCGAATTTTAAAAGGCGACTAAGGTAAATTGACCCGCCGTGTGGTATCCGGTTGAGTAGAATAGACCACCCCCATTTCTTACCAAGGTGTCGTAAAAGGCGAGTAAGGTAAGTTGACCCGCCGTGTGGTATGTGGTTAAGTAGAATAGACCACCCTCATTTCTTACCGAGGTGTCGTAAAAGGCGACTAAGGTAAGCTGACCCGCTGGTGGTATCCGGCTGAGTAGAATATACCACCCTCATTTCTTACCAAGGTGTCGTAAAAGGCGAGTAAGGTAAGTTGACCCGCTGTGTGGTATCCGGCTGAGTAGAATAGACCACCCTCATTGCTTACGTCAGTGACGTCAGTCTGTTGGTCGTAAAATAACTAGCCAAAACATGTAACAATGTGTTTAAAACATGATGTTAGGGTGGGATAAGGGCAGGAGAATGATGAAAATATATTCTTATACAGTCAACTCGGTATACAAACTTTAAATGTTAAAATTTCAGCAAAATTACTTTATTTATCACCTTAT
Organism: Morpho deidamia; assembly: GCA_947086505.1. NCBI lineage: Eukaryota > Metazoa > Arthropoda > Insecta > Lepidoptera > Nymphalidae > Morpho > Morpho deidamia. The sequence continues at coordinate 19,094,717 of CAMTZC010000024.1, forward strand.
TATTTAATTCGGCGTGAAAGCATAACAGAAGACAGACTTTTGCATTCTAAGATTAGCAAGTATTTAAAATAGATTAAGCTTCATGACTATCGTGATTATTAAGAAGTTAGACGCAGCTTTGTTTAGTGCGAACTTTAAGTTGAACCTTCGTTTATTTTGATTGTTTGCCTTTAGTTTGCCTTCAAAAGACTGTCACAGACAGGAGCGCCGTGTTCCGTATCCTTTTGTGCTATAAGTGTTTTAGTAATAGAATTTTTTTGTTAAATGCTTTTTTTAACTTCCCGTGTGAAGGTAGAACCTTGCAAGTTAAATTTGACCCACTTCTCGGTGTCCGATTATGATGGAATTTTACATAATTTATAGAATTAGGCGTTACTTTGCGGATATCCATAATACAAAAGTAGTCTCGTAAAAAAAAGTGTGAAACACTGGAAAAACTGTGAAAAAAGCTAGAGATGAAAAATTTTGGAAGAATTAGAAATAATTAAACATAACAATGACACCCTTATTAATGATCAGATAAATGGTTCAAGTTCAATCTTCTTGCATGTGTTCAGAGATAAAATAAATGGTGGGGTTGAACCGATTACTATATAACCATGCTTGTACGGATAAAGCTTCGATTTTGTCATGGAGTATATATAGCGCTAAATGTATAACAAAATCGCAAATCTTTGTGATTTTGTCGTGGAATTTATCACCTGATGATGCTTCTGTTGCGGGGCGAAACGATTGCTGGGTTTGTGATAGTGAACGTGTGTAGTGCTTGTGTATTGTGGTGGGGGTTTGTGCATGTGTTTTTACGAATCTCACATGTATCGGGTATGAAAAAATGGATAGTCCACTATACATTTAGCACTATATATATTTTCTATTTATTGTATCGCGGATTATAACGAAATAATTTTTATTATTACTTTTATGAAATTTTACATACAGCTCCAGTCCCGGATGATAATGCATGTATATGATAAACATGACTTGATGCTGCTGTCACGATTTGCTCCATACGAGGGAACTCCTCAAAGGTTTACAGTAGGGACATTTTGTTGAAAGCTTATTTAATAGCTTTTTTAACTTGTTTAGAATTAACATTAGACAGTCTGTGCCCGATTTTGTACCGTCAAGCCGCATGATCGCGTTTATCACGTTATTAACACTAAAGAAGACCTGAACGGAGTCAGGCTACTATAAATACTATATAATAATAATATACTATATACTATAATTATAGCAAAGTAAAACTAAAGTAACGGCCTACTACTATCCCGCTGTCGGGCATAGGCCTCCTCTCTCCGTTCTTGAAGAGAAGGGTTGGAGCTAAGACCTACCACGCTGCTCCAATGCCGATTGGTAGTTAACACATATCCCTAGAATTCTCTAGAGATATTATGCAGATTTTCTCACAATTTTATCAATAAGACACATAAGTTTTTATAGAATAGAAAATCACAGAAAAATTGATGCCTGCCCGGGGTTTGGACCAGTGACTTCCTTGAAAGAGTAACACGGTGTCACCGCTAGGCTATCTCAGCTTACTAGTATAATAAATTTTAATAAAAATCACCTACATTTTACGTTTGTTGTAAATTTAATCTTGAATATTTGAATAAATCGAGCAGGAGGTAACGGAGTCAAATTAGCGAAACCATAACTTAGAATAGCAAGCCTTGTTTGACTTAACTAGGGTTATTTACTCAAGAGATAGTTCAAAATAAACAATGGCTTACATAAACATAGAGTATTATATTCCTATGACCGCTTAGTCGAAACATTGGGTAGCCATTTTACAATGATTCGGGTATTTCAGGCCTTTGCTTAAAATTTTAGATTATTTATTGCTAGAAAAAGCTGCGATAGGCCAGTGGTAAGACCGTGTGACAATCTAGAGACGATTACGAGTTCAAACCCTGGACAGGCACCAATGAGTTTTTCTATTAGACCTTATATCTAATTGATAATTGCAATTTATCACACGCTTTTCGGTGAAGGAAAACACCTTGAGGAAACCTGCATATCTCTAGAGAATTCTAGGGATATGTGTAACCTCCCAATCCGCATCGGAGCAGCGTGGTAGGTCTTAGGCTCCAACCCTTTTGCTTTCTGTATTAGCATTTTAATAGTATTTTCAAACTACTGTAATGGTAAAGTTAAAGTAAATTGCGGAGTTTTATTATTGTAGAATCTTATACCGAAACCCAGAAATTACTTACGTACTTTTGCAAGACGCAAAGCAAGAACCGCAAGCTTATGTCGGTTCCTATGTCTATTACAATCTATTACATCGCCAATCTTTTTATACTGTGCCAATGTAAGAATACCTATTCCCTTAAACATCTCTCGCAAGGCATCACACGAGTTAAATTGTAAATGCCACGTATGGCTCTTTATTGTATTACTGAAATTTCAATCAATGTCTGCGCATTCACCCCATATCTATATTCTATAAGACATAATGTTCTGGAACTAAGCAAAATAAACAAGTTTTGCTGTTTCGACGACTGTAAACCGTCTAATCTTTCGGACAGCGTTAGCAGCTGAACTGAGTTTCCCAGCGAGTTATGTGCGTGCTCCATTGGAGTTTTGAATCCAAGGTCACTCCTAAAAATACAGTTGTGTCTTCTGTTTTTACAGGTACATTGTTTATGAAGAGCTTATTTGCTAATTTAGCAGCATTAGATAGTGCAAATTCTATACATTTTGTTTTGGTTGAGTTCAGTCCCAAAATATCAAGCCTAAGCCAACAAGCTACTTGCGAAAAACCAAATAAATAGCACATATGGTTCTCTTATGCAATGAAAAACATTGTACAACTATAATTTGTTGATGTCGTGTGGTATCCGGCTGAGTAGATTGGACCACCCTCATTTCTTACCGAGGTGTCGTAAAAAGCGACTAAGGTAAGTTGCCCTACCGTGTGGTACACAGCTGAGTAGAATAGACCATCCTCATTTCTTACTGAGGTGTCGTAAAATACGACTAAGGTAAGTTGACGTCAGGCAGGCGACCGGTCGTAAAATACGTAGCCAAATCAAGTGACAAAATGTTTGTAACATGTCGTGACCCCACTTAGAGTGAAGATAAGGGAGGTTGATGCTGTTGAACTTTAATTTGTTACTCAAACCAGTCTAACTGAAGCAGCGTAAAATAAACCTCATAAAAGCGTATAACGAAGTTGTGAAATTTATTAAAAATTTGCACATCAAATAATAATTGTAAATGTAGCGGGAATATATTCCATTGAAGTGGAAAATTATTCACACCGAGCATGAGAAATCATACAAAAAGTCACGACATAATATCGGAATTCAACTACCGGCTAGAATAAAAATTTGCGGAACGACCGCGGGGAGCGCTTTACAAAATTCAACAGGTAAATTTCTGTTGTAAAAAACCCCTCAGGTGAAAAAGAGAAAATTGCGACACAGCATTTCGCATCCGGCGTGTGATACATCTCGGAAACGATCCATTTTCTCTTTTGCTTCAATGGATTTTCATCTCCTTTCATATATCACCGGACGACTTGTTAAAAAGCAAGAAAAAAAACAAATGAAAATCAAACGACATTTTCTTTAATCACCTGATGGAATGAAGGATTTTCAATTTTTATTAGAACGCATCTAAGGACTACAGCAATCGTGTATCAACGTGTATGTTTTTAGAAGCTTTAATTTAACTTGCCGTGTATCTAAGCTGTGATAGCCCAGAGGTGAAACCGTACTATTTATTCGAGTGGGTCACAAGTTCAAACCCAGGGCAGACATCAATGGGTTTTTTTTTGAAAACTTATGTGTCTAATTGATGATTGCAATTTATTACACGCTTTTCGGTGAAGGAAAACATCGTGAGCAAACCTGCATATCCTTACAGAATTCTGGGGATATGTGTAACCTACCAAATCGCATTGGAGCAGCGTGGTAGGTCTTAGCTCCAACCCTTCTCTCCAGAAACGGAGAGAGGAGCCTATCCATCAGTATGAATGTGAAGAAACTTGCAAGTTAAATTTGAACCAGTTCCCGGTGTCCGATTGAGCTGAAATTTTACATATTCATTCAATTCAATTCATATTATTCAAGTAAACTTCTAAATAAGTGCTTTTTAAATCATCAACTCTTCTGCTGGTTCGGAAAGCTATTCCTGCCGAAAAGAGCCAGCAAGAAACTCGGTGGTTGCTTCTTTCAAAGTATAACTCTCATTACTAGTTCCATTGAGTCATTACTATCTTGTACAGAGTCTGAGAGTGGCTATGTCCAAGCTTTTTTATCTTCTAAGTAATTTTTAAACTATACTTAATGTATAAAGCTGAAGAGTTTGTTTGTTTGATTGTTTGAACGCGCTAATCTCAGGAACTACTGGACCGATTTTAAAAATGCTTTAAGTGTAAGATAGTCTATTTATCAAGGAAGGCCATAGGCTATATAACATCACGCTAAGATGAATAAAAGAGGAGAAGCATGTAACACTGTTAATTCAAATACACGCGCGCTTTGAATTAAACAAATGATTTAGCTAACTGACCAGAGGGCTGCGACGGGAGGACGTTGACCCGCACGGGTGAGTCAGTGGACATCGTCCGCAAGATTGTTTTGAAGGCGACTGACTTGACAGTTACGTCTCAGTCTAATCAGGTGTTAAAGTGAATCTTCTTCTTAAACTTATTGTAATCTTATTTTTGTGAACTGAATACTTGATTTAAAGTCTGTTCTATTCCCGTACTGGGTAAGTTGTGCAAATTATTTTAATTTCTATTGTATATAGATAATGTGAATCATCTGTTTCATTACTCATACTTGTCACTAACTTTTATCGTTAAATTTTGAATCGGAGTGATGCAATTACTCCTATTCAAAATTATGTGTAGTAGTATTAATTTTAAATCTTTGTTTATTGTTGTTTGTTTGTTGTAGAATTGATTCTGTAATTATTTTAAATTATTTTTATATATACATATAAATCGTACTTATAGTGATCATAAACTTATTTGTCATAGTTGTTATAATATATTAATACAATGTAGTTTAACAATGTCTTTTAGTAATTTTGTTGCCACTCAGTAATCGTTTCGGTTTTATAAAGTTGCCACATCATTCTCGTAGTATAGATTTCGTGTACCTCTTCCTGTGCTTATTATATGTAGGCTTGCCGCCTAGCGTATTGTAACGGACTGTCCGAAATATGAGGCATTAATCAACTAGTCAATCAATCTATTACTTCAGGAACTCCCTCGGGGCTGGTGATCCCTGGTTAAGCCACTGAGACCGGAGCTGACTGGAACCTTGCCGAGTACTGGGACTGGGAAGTGAGCCAGAACCGGCATTCTCCCACTACTACCGTGCTGCTGCTTGTACACAGTCGCTGGGACTGATTGAGAGCTGACCGAATACCGTGCTGCGCATGCACAGCTCTGCGTCCAAGTACAGGAGAGTACACTTCTCGAGCGACCACCTCATTCTACCGTAACCTCGTAACCGACCTACGACCCTGAATTTAATCCTTATAATAATATATAAATTGTTAACTTATTTTCTTGTTTTTTTTTGTTCGGTTTAACGATACGTAGCGTTAAACGCGACAAATGGCGCCCAACTACTGAAGGTTACAGTTCGGTCATGACGTGGTTGTTCATTTTTTTTTTAATTTTCTGGTGATGGTACTTTATTGTAAAACGATGTCAGTTATTTTTTAAACTATGTGCTATGTAAATCAAATCGATTTGCTAATTCAACTTGTATTAAAATATATACTTTAGGAAGTTTGATTGTAAAGCGCATAGTTTGAAATTGAATCATTTTCATATTTATTTTCTTTCATTGTAATAATTTTAATTTTGATCATTTTTATTTTTGTCACTACTACATCGTTCTCGAGCAAGTTGATTATTGTGACGGAACGAGTTTGACTGTTTGGCTGTTTGTATAATAATTTGTGCTGTCCTATTTTTTTCTGTGTAGCAATTATTTCACTGTATATTTATTTTGTATTTTGCTATTGCACAGTTTACCCAGCTATCAAACAGAAGAATGTCATATCCAATTAAATTTTTAAATTTGCAAAAGGCTGAATTACAATATGAAGTTACTATCAGGGGTGAAATACCGGCTAGTACTGTCCTTGATTTGAGACGTCAGGTGTGCAAACTGACTCAAACTTATCCTTCCGATGATATTGCTGATACGTGTCTAGAATTTGATGATGATCTTAAGGGTATTTCAGACACACTTAGTAAGGTGAAGCTAAACCTAGATACAATAATGACTTCTTTTGATGATAATTTAATAGATCGTACTCGTTCATTGTTAAATCATCTTCACCATAGAATACGGCGTGTAGAACAACCTGATTCGGCTGAACAGATATCAAATTTACGAATCGTAATGAAATATTTCGAAGATCTTTCCGTACAATTTAATAAATTTAGTAAGCCGGGTAGTAGTACCGTAAGAGATATCGAAGTTGATGCATCAAGCGTACCAAGAACAACTTCAAATCTTGACAATTTAAATATTTCCGTTATCTGTGACCGCGGTCTTTCCTCTGATGTATCAAAACTTAGATTTGACGGCAAAACCTGTGTCCGTTCGTTTATACAAAGGATTGAAGAATTTCGTCTATCTAAGAACATCTCCTTTGAAAAGTTACTGTCTTTTGCTTTTGAAATATTCGTAGGGGATGCGCTGCATTGGTTTCGAGGAGTAAGGGACAGTATAAATCATTGGGATGATCTGATTGCTCGGCTTCGTGAGGATTTCGATATCTTTGATTATGACTATCGCATGATTACTGAAATACGCAACCGCACACAGGGCGAATCGGAAAATATTATTATTTACCTTTCTATAATGCAAGGTATGTTTTCTAGACTTAATACTCCTTTAAAGGAAAGTGACCAGCTGGAAATTCTCCTTCACAATATTCGCCCGTGCTATGCAAATGTTTTAGCTAACTGGCCTAATGTGGAATCTATCAATCAACTTAAAAATCTTTGTCGGAATTACGAACAAGTAAAAGCCCGTTCCGATAACTTTAAGGAGCCTGTGGCAGGTTCTTCGAAAACATTAGCACCGGAATTTGCGTATCAAGGATCTTATAGAAACTACTTAAAATACACGCCTAATCAAAAATCATATTCCAATAGTAATAATAATAAACCGTTTACAAATATAAACAAAACCTTTGCTATAACTAATTCCAAATTTTGCTATCGTTGTCGCGTTGATACACATAGTATGAGGGAGTGCCCCGCTGAACGGGTTATTTTTTGTTTTAAGTGCGGAAAAAAGGATGTGCGCTCTACTGAATGTCCTGAGTGCAACAAAGAAAAATCTGTTCCAGATCAAAAAAACTAGTTATTGAAAATTGCAGCAAATCAACAACCAATTTCTTTGATAGCTCGGATTGGAAAAAGTGGTTGCTTACTATTAAAAACTTCTTTAATTCTTACAACGTTGCTGCAATTTTCAATTCAAAACCGAGCAATGATCCACGTCCTTATGTAAAAGTAAATATCAATAGCATAAACGACTTAAACGTTTATGGCTTATTGGACTCGGGGTCAGTAGTGAGTATTTTGGGAAATGATTCTTATAAAATATTATTAAAGTATGGGTTTGCCTTGACTAAAGATTGCAAAATTACTGTTACCGCAGCTGGTGGCCAACTACTTAAATCATTAGGCTATATGCTTTTACCGATCGTTTTTAATAACCAAAAACATACTATAAAGGCCCATATTATACCAGAAGTAGATTCAACATTAATCCTAGGCATCGATTTTTGGTCAAAATTCAAATTACTTTTTAAACATTCGGAAAATATAAATTATCTTTACAACGATGATCCTGGGTTATTAGAACTCTCGTTAACTCCAAAAGAAGTATTTCTACATTCTTATGAGAGCTTAAGTAGCACTGAGCGGTTAAAAGTAGACACCGTACTCGAAAGATATAAAGAAATTTCTTTCGAAGAAAAAGGCCTTGGTAGAACTAATTTGATTGTTCATGGTATAGATACTGGAGATGCCAAACCAATCCGTCAACGATATTATAGGATGTCTCCGGACAAACGAAGGATAATTACTGAACAGGTAGATGAAATGTTATCCCTTGACGTTATAGAGCATTGCGAAAGTCCATGGTCTTCGCCAGTTCTCGTAGTTGGCAAAAAGAACGGAAAATTGAGATTTTGTCTAGACAGTAGAAAACTTAATTCTATCACTAAAAAAGATGCATATTGTCTTCCTTATGTTTCTGAAATCTTAGATAACTTGAGAGATGCTAAGTATTTGTCAACCATAGATTTATCTAAAGCATTTTGGCAAATCCCAATTAAGGAAGGGGATAAGGAGAAAACCGCATTTTATGTCCCTGGTCGCGGAACCTTTCAGTTCAAAGTTACAGCATTTGGCCTATCAAACGCCCCAGCTACTCAACAACGTTTGGTAGATACTCTTTTTGGTCCTGAATTTGAACTTAAGGTATTCGCATATTTGGATGACATTATTATTGTCAGCAGCTCTTTTGAAGAACATGTCTCCCTTCTTCTTCGTGTGCTTGAAAAATTGCGAACGGCTAACTTAACGGTAAATCTTAGCAAATGCCAATTTTTTTGTAGTCAACTCCGGTATTTGGGCTATATGATTGATGCCCAAGGACTTCGGACTGATCCCGAAAAGGTCGAAGCGATAGTTAATTACCCTGTCCCCAGAAATCGTAAGGATGTAAAACGGTTTTTGGGTACAGCTTCATGGTACCGCCGCTTTATCCCAAACTTCAGCTCCATTGCTGGACCGCTAAACAAGTTAACATCTACTAAAAAGAATGCTCCACCTTTTCAATGGTCTGAAGAAGTCGACAAGGCATTTCAGGAACTTAAGTCTTGCCTTGTTCATGCTCCAGTTTTAGCATGTCCAGATTTCGACTATCCTTTTGAAGTTCACACAGACGCCAGTAACTATGGTATTGGTGCAATGTTGTCCCAGACTATTGATGGCGTCGAACATCCAATAGCTTATATGAGTAGATCCTTGACTGGTCCAGAAAAAAATTATAGCGTTACAGAACGTGAAACTCTTGCTGTGCTTGTATCGCTGGAGCATTGGCGTTGCTATCTAGAAAGTAGTAAGCCTTTCACTGTTTTTACTGACCACTCAGCACTTAAATGGTTTTTGTCTATTACAAATCCAACAGGCAGACTCGCACGCTGGGGTGTTCGGTTGTCTGCCTTTAATTTCGACGTAAAACATCGTCGCGGGAAGGACAATGTAATACCAGACTGTCTTTCTAGAATACCAACACTTGCGGCAATAACCTCTGAGCTTACGACTCAGGACTCTTGGTATCTTAATATCTATCATGGCTGCCAAAAATCACCAGCTAAGTTTCCTAATTATCGTGTGGAAAATGGTTCTTTATACCGATTTATGAAAAGTAAAAATATTCTTACGTCGGAATTCGATTGGAAAATGGTTATTCCTCAGGAAAAACGTAACAATATCATAAAAGAAAATCATTCCGAACCGACATCGGGACATTTTGGCGTCTTTAAAACATTTAAAAGGCTGATCTTGCGCGTTTATTGGCCTAAAATGTACTCCGACGTGGTAAAGTTTGTCAGTGAATGTGACACTTGCCTTGCCTATAAACTGCCAACTCATGGCACTCTCGGAATAATGGGAAGGCCCAAACAATGCAGTAGACCATTTCAAACGTTATCAATAGATCTTATCGGACCCTTACCACCATCTAAAAAGCAACATTGCTATATTTTTGTAGTAACATGTTGCTTTTCCAAATATTGCCTTATGTTTCCCCTGCGTAAAGCTACAGCTGACCTAGTTGCTAAACACCTTGAGGAGAACGTTTTCTTGGTTCACGGTGTGCCACAAACAATAATTTTAGACAATGGTGTTCAATTCACAAGTCGTGAAATGGATAAATTGCTTAAAAGATATGCAGTTCCAAACGTTCATTTTACACCGAAATATACCCCACAGATTAACACCGTAGAACGATACAATAAAACTATAATAACAGCTGTTTCCACATTTGTAAACGATGATCACCGTTCGTGGGACGTAAATCTTCCAAAGATACAGTTTGCCATTAATAACTCGGTAAATGAAAGTACTGGTTACACTCCGGCATTCTTAGTTCACGGTAGAGAACTCGTCACTTCCGGATCTCATTATCTTGAAAATGATATCCCCAACGAGATTTTATTTCTTCCAAGAGATTTATATGCCCAAAATTTAGGGCACCTTTCTGCTGTTTTTGATAAGGTCCAATTGGCTTTATGGAACGCTCATTCGAAGAATACAGAAAGGTACAACCTAAGGCGAAAATGTGCCGAATTTAATACCGGTGATATAGTTTGGAAACGCTGCTACTTCCAAAGCGATAAAGGTGCTCACTTTACTAAAAAGTTAGCGTTTAAATATTTATTAAAGTGCAAAGTGAAGGATAAAATGTCATCTTTAGTATATATCCTTGAAGATATGTCAGGCCATGACCTAGGTGCTTGGCATATCAAAGATTTAAAGCTAGTGACTACTAGAAGGATTTAACTAGAGGTAAAATCCTTTCGAGGGAGGGGGATACTGTAACACTGTTAATTCAAATACACGCGCGCTTTGAATTAAACAAATGATTTAGCTAACTGACCAGAGGGCTGCGACGGGAGGACGTTGACCCGCACGGGTGAGTCAGTGGACATCGTCCGCAAGATTGTTTTGAAGGCGACTGACTTGACAGTTACGTCTCAGTCTAATCAGGTGTTAAAGTGAATCTTCTTCTTAAACTTATTGTAATCTTATTTTTGTGAACTGAATACTTGATTTAAAGTCTGTTCTATTCCCGTACTGGGTAAGTTGTGCAAATTATTTTAATTTCTATTGTATATAGATAATGTGAATCATCTGTTTCATTACTCATACTTGTCACTAACTTTTATCGTTAAATTTTGAATCGGAGTGATGCAATTACTCCTATTCAAAATTATGTGTAGTAGTATTAATTTTAAATCTTTGTTTATTGTTGTTTGTTTGTTGTAGAATTGATTCTGTAATTATTTTAAATTATTTTTATATATACATATAAATCGTACTTATAGTGATCATAAACTTATTTGTCATAGTTGTTATAATATATTAATACAATGTAGTTTAACAATGTCTTTTAGTAATTTTGTTGCCACTCAGTAATCGTTTCGGTTTTATAAAGTTGCCACATCATTCTCGTAGTATAGATTTCGTGTACCTCTTCCTGTGCTTATTATATGTAGGCTTGCCGCCTAGCGTATTGTAACGGACTGTCCGAAATATGAGGCATTAATCAACTAGTCAATCAATCTATTACTTCAGGAACTCCCTCGGGGCTGGTGATCCCTGGTTAAGCCACTGAGACCGGAGCTGACTGGAACCTTGCCGAGTACTGGGACTGGGAAGTGAGCCAGAACCGGCATTCTCCCACTACTACCGTGCTGCTGCTTGTACACAGTCGCTGGGACTGATTGAGAGCTGACCGAATACCGTGCTGCGCATGCACAGCTCTGCGTCCAAGTACAGGAGAGTACACTTCTCGAGCGACCACCTCATTCTACCGTAACCTCGTAACCGACCTACGACCCTGAATTTAATCCTTATAATAATATATAAATTGTTAACTTATTTTCTTGTTTTTTTTTGTTCGGTTTAACGATACGTAGCGTTAAACGCGACAAGCAATAAAAAATATTGCGAAAACGGCAAAATTTAAAGCATTCCTTTCGTGCGCTAAGTAAACAGTGAAAGTTATTACAAAATCATGTATTACGAAATTGTTCCCCTTTAAAAGTTTCATAATAAAAGTCTGAAACAGCATATGTCTAGCTTCTAAGATTAACCCACTTTAAGCATAATTAATACGTGTTATGGTTTACTCAAATATTAAGACTGCAGTCCACGCGAACGAAGCTGCGTTTAAAAGCTAGTATTATATATAGCAGACTTTCTGTGTTAGCCTTTTTTTAACAGTGTTTTTAAACTGCTGTAATGGCAAAGCTCAATTTGATAGCATTGATTAAAATTAAAAATTCGATATTTTTCTACTGTAGAATGTTGCAAAATGAATTTCATAAATCGATTTCTTTTGAAGGGAGGAATAATCGGTTATTTATTAATCGATTGTTTCCATTCCAAGTTACATCACTAACGGTGGTGCGATATCAGAAACAATATGCCCGTATGGCGCCCGAACAAACTGTGCGATAACTGAACCGGCCTAATTTGATTGTTAATTCACACAGTAAAGTATTTCACTCGTGTCTGTTAAATAACCTTAGTATTTTTGTTAAAGCGTATAATACAAAAGTAATGAAAATATTGTTTTGCTATAATCTATACTTATTATAAAACAAAGTCCCAAAAAGCTGTCTGTCGGTATGTAATCGATTTTCTCAAAATCAACAAAGTTCCGTTCAGTAGAACGGATCTTTGTACGGTTTTCTCCAAAAGATTGTGCATTACTTTCGGATGGTTTAGGTAAATAGCACATATCGGTATTATGTAAATTGTATTGAAGAGAACGCGCAGTTGTTAAAAAAACTTGCTTGCTGGGACTTGGTCGCGTGCGCTGCATACAGGCAGAGATACGCTAAAGTAATGTACTAGAAAATTGTAGATCTATAAAAATACTACTAAAAGTCTGGGATAGCATGTCTCTATCTCTTATAGCTAACTCACAATAACTACTTTTATGTTTAAAATTTGAATTCTAGAAAAAAATTGTGACACGCAGATTTCCACGCGGGCGAAGCCGCTGGCACAGCTAGTCTGCGATAAAAGAAAGTATATGTAATGCTAAAAGTTTGAGTTGTTGAGTTTATTATCCGTTCTCATACCCGATACATGCAGGAGACGTAAAAACGTCGTTTAAGTTTTAGAACAAATTGAGATAATTAAACATAACATATCTTTTCTTGTATCGCGGATAGCAAATAATATTCTCATTTTTTTGCATTATGGACCTCCGCAAGGAACGCCTTATTATATAGATTATTAAATGTATAAAATAATATATAGATGTAAAATAATGTGTGAATTAATTTCAATCCAAAATCCATATAATGCTAAATGTAGACTGTACTATCCATTTTAATACCTAAATATATACCGAATATAAATACAATAAAATTGCAAAGCATTTGCGATTATGTTGTAGAATCTCCTAATGATGCTTCGGTTACGGGGTGAAACGATTGTTGAAATTATATTAGTGAATGTGTGCAGTGCTAATGTGGTTTTCAATGCATGCGTTTTATAAAACCTGCTTGTATAAGGTGGCACCAATCCACCAATCCAAGTCACACAAACGGATAGCTCACCCTACATTTTGCATTACATATAGTTTCTTTAATCACTGATTATAGCAAAATAAGCCGTCATTAGTTTTTGTAAAACTAATTTGTTTTAATCTATGATAAAGATTAGGTAAAGAAAGTAAAGTAACGGCCTGTTACTATCCCACTGCTGGGCATAGGTCTCCTCTCTTGGTATTTGGAGAGAAGGGTTGCAGCTAAGAACTGCCACGCTGCTCCAATGCGGATTGGTAGGTTACATATATCATTAGAATTCTCTAGAAAAATGCAGGTTTCCTCACAATGTTTTCCTTCACCGAAAACCGTGTGATAAATTGCAATTATCAATAAGACACAAGTTTTAACAGAAAAACTCATTGGTGCCTGTTCGGGTTTGAAATCGTGACCCTCTCGAGAGAATCAAACGGTCTTATCGCTGGTCTATCACAACTATTATCTACAGCTGCCAATGATAAATCTGATATTAATTATCTCTGTACAATTTGACTCGAATTTTTCAAATTGATTAATACGGGGACACCTTTTGAGATCAATTTTGGAAACTTCAAGCGCAATTGTTGCCTATCATCATTGTGAAAAATAACACAGTTTATCGTATGAAAATGATGAATGCGTAGGGGGCCGCCGTGACGGAATCACGCACCAGTTTTGTGTAGCGATTCATTTTATTCTACACAAATGCCCCGAGCCCTGGAAGGTTAGAGCGCGGTACGCAATCCATGGAGTTTTTCTAAGCTTTTAATGACAAAGATTTTGCTTTATCTAGTACTAGCAAAGCCCCGCGGTTTCACCCGCGTCCATACAGATCTCGTGGTAGTGGAAAGTCTACGAAGTCGGACTATAGATTTATTTTGTAGATTTATTTATTATAAAAAAATGGTTATCATTAGTATTCTTGGAATAAGAGCTAACTCACCAAATGCAGGCCCTGCTATAACGGTCGCTACAATAAATTTGTTATGGCATTATTTGCTTTCGATATACATTCTTAAAATCGTAATATCTTTTGATTGGGATGTCGGATTTTAATAATTTAAATAGTATTTTACTGGTATTGAAACAGTTATTAATAAAATATCATTTAATGGGATAAGGATTAATACAGAGATATGAATAAAATGGTTTGATTATTGTCGGCACTTTTACCAACTTTTACAATGTAATAAAGTAGTTATATTGGCATAACTATAATAGTTAGACATATGGTATCGCGGACTTTTTTATGGATATTGATACGTTCTATAATACTGTAGAACACTTTTTTGTTCTATCATCAACAGTTTCCGCAGCGCACGCGATGAAAGATGTTTACGACTGAATTTTTCCCAACTTATTACAATTTTATTAGGGATCCCTATTATTTTTGAAAATGACATATAGCCTATGTTGCTCAGTGCAGAAGCAGCTTTCCAATGGTGAAAGAATTTTTGAAATCGGTCCAGTAGTTTTTGCGTGAAAACGTAACAAACATACATACAAACATACAAACAAACAAACATACAAATCTTTCCGCTTTATAATATTAGTATAGATAAAACATAAAACAAAGTCCCCAAAGCTATCTGCCTGTATGTGATCAGTTCTCAAAACCTACGGATTTTTATACGGTTTTTACTCAAAGGTAGGGCTTTGGAATGGTTTAAGTCAATAGTACGATACGGTTTTATCTAAATAGTGTTAAAAAGGTCGCGTAGTTGTAAAAAAACTCGCCTTCTGGAAGCTTTAGTCACGTGCGTCGCGTAGACCAACAGAGATACACTACAGTAATGTAGTGGAGAATTGTAGATCTATAAAAATACTACAATAAAGTCCGGCAAAACATGTCTCTGTCTCTTATGGTTAACTCGCAATAATTACTTTTATGTACAAAATTTCAATTTCCAGGGAAAAAAATTGAGTCTTTCACGCGGGCGAAGCCGCTGGCACAGCTAGTCATGTTATAAAACAAAGTTCCCAAAGCCGTCTGTCTGCTAGATAAGATGCTAAACTTTGATTGCCACGTGGGCAAAGCCGCACATATAGCTAGTCGAGTATAAAACACTGCTACATGCACTATTTGAGAAAAATACAGAAAATACTGTTATGTTTAGTAATCATTCTACTGCCCTTCTTATCCCACTTTAAATGGAGTCGGCACAACATGTTATAAACATGTTCTTACATGATGCGGCGAGGTTTCATTTCGTGTTGAACACTAATTTTTGTTTTTTTTTAAACGATTGATGTTCATTGGCAAGAAATTTCCGCGCAACACGATCTTCTATATGTACATAAAAAAAAACAATATGAACCTAGTGTTAAAATAAGGCGTTTTAGAGTAGCGATTACTTCTAAATAATCTTAGGGTAAGCCAAGAGAGTATTAATTGGTGCTAAGTAACGGTCTGTTATTAACCGACTTGTAAGAGAATCCTGTTCCAATGAAAATTGGAAGGTTAAATCCTGAAAATTTTCAAGTACGCAGATTTCATTACTATGTTTTCTTAAGTTTGTTTGAAATCTAATAATCACACATGATTTGGCAACGTATTTTACGACCGGTCACGGCTTAACGTTAATTTACCTTATTCGCCTTTTACGACACCTGGATACGAAAGGGGGGTGGTATATTCTACTCAGCCGGATACCATAAATAAGCCAATTATGATTTTCGTTTATTCGGAACAATTTAAGTGACCACAAACTTTGTACCGCAGAATTTCTCAGAGAATTAACCCTTAATTTGTCTACGTCTCCGTCGTAAGTAGGTATTCTTTACGGTTGACAGATTTTTTCACTCCTTCCACTTCATTGGAAGTAAAGTGTTAGTTTTAAACTCTATTGACTGCGCTTTTGCGTTACAAGGCTGCTTCCATAAATTGTTTTTTAGCATTCACATTAATAATCATAGATAAATATAAAAAATTATTTAAATAAATAAATATATTGTACATTTTCACACACGACTGTCCGTCTCTAAAGTAAGTAACATAATACAAGTATTACACAAGTGTAATGAGTAATAACATTTGGACCGCGGCGGAAATAGGGCCCGTGACCCGATCTGAATGCAAAGTCACCTGCGCCAACGGAACAGAAAAAAATGACATAATTCTGTTTTACTAAATCATTGTTACATAAATACTAGTTACCCGACAGGCGTTGTCTTGGCTTAACTATTTAAGTAAGAGAGGTTCTAAACTTCAGTTAAACTTACAATTAAAAGACCACGATATAGAAACTACTTCTCTAAATTACGAACTTGACTTGACTTGATCTTGAACTTGACTTGACATTACGTGAATAAGAACCTTAAAATTAAAGTCTTTAAGAATGAAAAACTTCAAAATCGCAAAAGAAAGATCATTAATTAAGGTTAAAACCGTCGTATCCGTTAAGTGAGACCACAATTTATAAATTCGTTATTTTTATATTATTGTTATTCCTTGTTATTATTAGCATTGTTTTTGTTATCATTTTATTACAAGGTGTTGAAACTTATAAATTCTGTAATTTTTTTTAAATTTATTTGAAGTATTTTGGTGTACTCAGTCGTCCGTGTTCTCACCTAGGCTGCAGCTGAAAATCGGTCCCAAGTGTCACTGCATATGTCACTCGGTTCATGCCGAGCTGTATGGACTTTTTAAAGATTGCATAAAATTTAGATGCATAAATTGTAATGATGCATTCTATCCAACTAAAGTGTTGTACTGTATTTGTCTATGTTTTATGCAATGTTTAAATAACTATTTTTCTTTCTTTCTTTCAATATAAGTACTTAGAAAATTTCATTGAAATCGGTTCAGTATTTTAGAAGATTAGCGTAAACGCACACGGGATTTCTATATATAAAAATCATTCGAAATTGAACAAAGCTACTAATTTTTCGCCAAATGAAAAAATTAAAAATATCACCCTGTCAGAATCGTGATTAAAGAACATTTTTCATCCACCCCCACAGAGGTAAGGTAGTTCTGAAATAGCACTTGTAAAATAAATTCTTGTCGCACTAAATAGCATTTAATCACGAATGAAATACATTCATATACAAAGGTAAATCAAGATATAAATTTGTAGGGCATATTAAAGTTTCTCTCACTTAATAAACAGTTTTTATTGGAACAAACTGTAATAGCCCAGCGGTATGACCGTGCGTCTGTTTTAAGTTGGCCTCGAGTTCTAACCACGGTCAGGCACTAATGATCTTTCTGTTAAAACTTATGTCTAATTGATATTTGCAATTTATCATACGCTTTTCAATTAAAACCATCTTTGAATTAAGACTATCGAGAGTGATATTCTTGTTAATCTATTTATTTTTATTTATTAATAACCTATATTTCGACTTATCGGGTGAGTCCAACTAGTTGTAAGCTCATAGCGCGACCTTATTCATGAGCTCTTTATTCATGGCGCAACGTTATCGCGGCGAGGCGGGATATCGGTTACCAACAAGATATCATCGCATAAAGAGCTCATGAATAAAGGCCCCGTATGGCCTTGAAAGTAGTTGGGCTTTTTTTTAATCAGGAAAAAACCCATTCCCGTAGGGAACAAGTGGCAAGTATATAGGACTCGCATCGACTCGACAACAACCTGAGTGCTCCACCACGCTGCTGGTGGCAGTGACAGGGTGCCGTTGTACAAATTGCCCCCGTCCCCGCTAGCAGCAGCTCTGAACCCCAGATCACGCCACTTCCAGATCGGGGTCTCTCTAAAAAAGGCCCCTCAATCCGCTAATTGATTGCATCGAACGCCTCGAAGACCTCTCCAGATGGGCGTCCGATAAAACAGTTCCGTAAAATCGTTCGGAACTCCCAGAGGTCCCCGTTAGAGCGGCATACGACGGGCTTCGGCGGATGGAATCCAAGGACTCACGTCCTTCCCAAACCCGCTCAGCCGCTTCTTTCCGCGAGATTACTTCCTATCAGAAGGAGGCCATCTGCCCACGATCGTCCCCCGTCTACCTTGGACAACCCGGTAAATAAGAAGTGAGCGTATCTCTAGAGAATTCACTGGTTATATGTGTAACTTACCAATCCGCATTGGAGCAGCGTGGTGCATCAGAGGTCCACCTTTTCCCTTAAAATGAAAGGAGGAGGCTTATGCCTAGTAGCTGATTGCTGTTGCTTAAATATGATATATAGGTGCTTTTGAATTTACAAATAATCCGAAGGTAACCAAGCATAACTTTATGCTATACAAGCTTGTTTGAGTTTCCGAAGGTTATTTACTCGAGAGATATCCCTACAAACACTCGGTTAATACTAACAAATATATGTTATGTAAATTTTCGGTGTACTTATATCGAACAGCTCGGAGTTACTGGTATTTCTAGGTAAGAACAACATATCGAACCACTGGTACCGTTAAAATGTAGTTGCTTCTTACATTTTTGCATTTGCAAGACAAAAGTAAGAATAAAATTATTATTAAATCATTATTAAATGTATACTTGACATATCCGTTTTCTAATTTATACATGCAAGAATAGTAAAAACGCATGTACTACAAACTTTCATAACCCACCACAATACAGAAGCACTGCACACATTCACTTTCACAAATTTAAAATCGTTCATCCCGCAACCATAGAACCATAAAGAGATAGACTCTATGACGAAATCGCAAAGCGACGCAATACCCGCACATCAACAGTTGCATACTAATCGTTCAACCCCCAATATTCATATTGCCTCCAAACACGTGTACGTGAACTAAAAACATTGATATGATAGTTAATGAAAGTGCCATTGTTCCAACATGTGGTATCAAATAAGAAAAATAAATATAACTGTAATAATTTATTCCCCACTAGAAATAAACACATGGTATAAAGTAGCTCAGATAGGCAGGTGTTCCGCGTAAACGTGCGGACGGATGAAACAACCTCCGGGACCTGGGCCCGTCGTCCCGGCGTTTCAACCTACCTTATGCGGCCGTTAGCTGTATGTGGTCCGGCCTCATGAGTCACTGCGTGTATATGTGTACGTATGTGTGTGTGCTTGTATGTACTTGGCCGATTCCCGAAACCGTTGGCTCGCCTCTGCACTCTTCCACGGACACGTAATGTCTGTTTCTCCCTGAGTATACACTTCACTATATCGGCTGAATAACACCCGGTGTGCACACAACCTTCGTAAGGTCACACGTTATTGAGTCGTCCCTATATCGGGGAATAGTATCCAACGAGCACCAAAACCGTGAACGGTCGCGTCTTATCAAACACTTCACTGGCTAAACGCGTCATTAAATCTGAGAATAACACCCGAAACGCAAAATTACACGTGTGCATTATAAGGGAATGCCGTATACAGGCGCACGCGGCCTGTCCTTATCGTGTTTGAAAAGTTACTAGCGGTCGGCCGCTCTGTCAGCAATCGAATGCATAAAACGTCCTTGATTTCGCCGGTCGCGTCTCCGGCGGGCGAGTCATTTTATTCAAAACAGCAGGAGTCCTATGGATTGGTCCCATTGGATGACAGAGATGAGTGCAAGAAAGAATTAGTATGTTGTATAAATGATTAATAAATGCGAGAACTAGTATGAAAGAGTACATTAGTTAAACACAGGCTCCGATCATGTTGGAGGTTTAATAATAAAAAAAAAACATGTGGTATCGGTTTGAGTATAATAGCCACCCTCATTTCTTACCGAGGTATCGTAAAAGGCGACTAAGGTAAGTTGCCGGCCAGTCATAAAATAGGTAGCCGAATCATGTTACAACATGTTTGTAACATTTTGTGCCCACCCCACTTAGAGTGGGATAAAGAGGATGATGATTTTAATGAAGGTGCCATTGTTATTTTTAATGATCTCTTATGCCAAATTAAGCGTTTCAGTGCCCTCTATAATGCAGTGTTTTTTTTAATGTTCCTGAAAGATAAAGAGGTCTTTTTTACAAAAGTAATAATAAAATGGTTTTGCTATAATCCGCGATACAGTAAATAGAAAATATATATAGTGCTAAATGTATAGTGGACCCGTTTTTTCATACCCGTTACATGCAGCATTCGTAAAAACAAGTGCACAAACCTCCACCACTGTCATCACAATACACAAGCACTACAGACGTTCACTATCACAAGCTCAACAA
This sequence comes from Morpho deidamia, assembly GCA_947086505.1. NCBI lineage: Eukaryota > Metazoa > Arthropoda > Insecta > Lepidoptera > Nymphalidae > Morpho > Morpho deidamia. Next base: position 19,115,141 of record CAMTZC010000024.1, read on the forward strand.
TCGTTTCGCCCCGCAACGCATCATCAGGAGATAGACTCCACGACAAAATCACAAAGCGTGTCGTGCACGTAACGTGTATGAAAAACGGATAGTCCACTATACATTTATTACTATATATATTTTCTATTTACTGTATCGCGGATTATAGCAAAATAATTTTATTATCACTTTTGTATTATGGATCTCCGCAAAGTAACGCCTAATTCTATAATAGTTTTTTTAAATTAAGTTACTCTGGTGTATAAACTTTAATTGTGCCAAATTTCATCGGCTCGAATAGTCGTGATATCGTAAAAGACAGACAGATTAATATTCTAACACTTACGAACGACCCCAAATGTTTCCTTATTGTTACAATAACAAATATCTCTATCATTAATTTAAGAACGAATCATCTCCCACCCGCCGAATAATATTTCCTTTCATAATTCAATCACTCTGAAGGCTCATTATTATAATGGAATTATCGGACTTATTTTCCGTTTGCAGGTTCCCTTTTGACTTCTGCCTGATAGTAATCAAGTTTCATTTAGCTTGACCCTTAGAACAACATTTCCTTCAATTATTCAATTATTCGCGAGCAACGTTATATATTGAGGTTTCTGTGCCTTTTCCTTATCGAATTTGCCTTTTGGGGATCAGTATCTTTAACCAATACTAACTAGACTAGAAATTTAATGAGATTAAAGTTTGGATTAATAATTCAAATTCAATTAATATTCTTTATTCAAGTAAACTTGTGAACAAGTGCTTTTGAATCGTCTCTACTGCTGGTTATGAAAGCTGTTCCTACAGAGAAGAGCGAATCAGAAACTCGGTGTATTTTTTTTCAAAGAATTAACCTTATTACTGTCTTTTACAAGGTCGAAGAGTAGCTATATCTATACATTCTTATCGTCTAAGTAATCCTCAATAGTATAGAGTAGGCGTTCTCGGCTTTTTTAATAATGTTTTTTAACTGCTGTAATGGCAAAGTTAAAATCGATTGCAGAATTTTATTATAGAACCTTATAACCAAACCCACAAACGACTAATGTACTTTTGCAAGGCGCAAAGCAGTTATTGCAAGCTTATGTTGGTTCTTACTTTGTCTATTATACATCGCCAATCTTTTTATTTATTTAACTCAAATTCCAACTCACTATATTCTTTATCAAGTTAAAATGTAAGTACCTTTGAATCGTCAATGCTACTGGTGATTCAGAAAATGCTTCTATTGAGAAAAGCCAGCAAGTAACTATTAAATACACATTAATCAAATCGTGTTTTAGTAATGCCGCCGTGTGGTATCCGGCTGACTAGAATAGACCACCCTCGTTTCTTACCGAGCTGTCGTAAGAGGCGTCTAAAGTAAGTTGACGTCAGGGAGGCGGCCGGTCCTAAAATAACTAGCCAAATCATGTAGAAACATGTTTGTAATATTTTGTGCCAACCCCACTTAGATAAGGGCAGGAGGATGATGATGAGTGCTTTAGTAATGGTTGTGTTTTTTAAAATATACCAATATACAGCCAAATAGACTTTGGTTTTCTTGCCCCAATTGATTTTTTTTATCAATACCAGTTAAAGGTTAAGTAAGATTAACAAAAGAAGAATCAAAATAATAATGAAATTATTTTACTCTAATCCGCTATAAAGTAAATAGAAATTATACACAATGCTAAATTAGAGCTACTATCATACATCATTCCCGATACCAATACCGTTCTCATTCCAAAGTTGCATACAACTTTATATAGAATACATTGGCGTCGAAATTCGCTCACGTACCGCGCTTCGATATGCATTTCGCCTATAGCTGCATCTCAACATGAAAGACGTAGATGAATGCAGCCGTGAACATGAAGAAAGCCTTTTCTTTCCGAGATGCTGCGGTACACGGCGCTGAGAAATGAGCCGCCTCGAGCGATTCTATCCTGCTTATTCATTGATGTCACGGAGTAGGAGTCAAACAGAAGGTGCAAACAAAAGTAATAATACAAGCAATACAACAGAACTAACTACTTTGCTATAATCCGCACGGGTTATGTGAATGCATGCAAAGCCAATGTGTATGAAGCAGGCAAAATCTACGCACCTTATACATGCAGGACCAGTCACCACATGCACCCCAAGGCGCAATTCACCAGCAACAACGCACACAAAAGCAGCACACACACCCACCACCACAATCTCGACGATCGTTTCGCCCCGAAACCGAAGCATCATCAGGAGGATAGGCTCCACGACAAAAATTGTACTACGCCGCGCTACCCATACAAGCAGTCTTAAATAGTTAACCCCCACCAATACCCTCCCCTCCGAACACATGTAGCAAAACGGAATTAGATACATTTACTTGCTCGTTAATTAAGTGACCATTGTTATTTTTTATTATCTCAAGGTGCTCTAACGTATTGAGTCGGAGTCCCTTATCACAAGTGTGGAGAATATGAAATGAATGGTCATTAGGCACTTTATGACCGCTTTCTAGCAAATGTTTTGCAAAATTAGAATTTTGTGGTTTATTATTCCTAAACGCAGCCATATGTTCCCGGAATCGATCCGCAAAACTTTGGCCAGTCTGACCTACATATGTACCGTTGCACTCAGGACAATCTATTTTATAAACCCCAGATTTTTTACCCTTATCTAATATCTTATCCAAAATCCCTTCCTAATCCCTTATCCTTATCCCTTATCTAAAAGTAATAATAAAATTATTTTGCTATAATCCGCGATACAGTAAATAGAAAATATATATAGTGCTAAATGTATAGTGGATTATCTTTTTTTTCATACCCGATACATGCAGGATTCGTAAAAACACATGCACAAACCTCCACCACTGCCACCACAATACACAAGCACTACACAGGTTCACTATCACAAACTCAACAATCGTTTCGCCCCGCAACCGATGCATCATCAGGAGATAGACTCCACGACAAAATCGCAAAGCTTTGTGCATGTGCTTTTACGAATCCTGCATGTTTCGAGTATGAAAAAACTGATAGCTTATTATACATTTAGCACTATATATATTTTCTATTTACTGTATCGCGGATTATAGCAAAATAATTTTATTACTACTTTTGTATTATGGATCTCCGCAAAGTAACGCCTAATTCTATTAATTATTTAGAAGGTGCAAACTTTAATTCTACAAATAATGTAAACGTGAAAGTGTGTGCGTGCGTGTATGCGTGTGACTCCCGGATGTCTTCGTTAGAGAGGCATACAACAAGTTATGTGTTAGTGAGCAGTAAGTATCATGGTTGTTTGACGCGGATCAGACTCAAGAACACAACCCCTTGAATCAATTTTATCGATTTCCTCGCGTGAGATAAAGTCCTAGCAGAAGAAGACCTTCGATGCCCACAAAATCTACCTATCATTGTGTGAAACACGATGGAAGATAGATCTGGAATCTAGCATAACCGTCCTTAAATCCATAACTAGTTCAATTCTGTTCATCTAAACTGATAAACTGAAGTTTTTTTTTCTCCTGCCCTTATCCCACTCTTCGTGGAGTCGATACAACATGTTACAAACATGTTGTCTGTCTGAGGTCAACTTACCTTAATTGCCTTGTACGACACCTCGGTAAGAAATGGGGGTGATCTATTCTATGCAGCCGGATACTACACGGCACATACCTTAGTCGCCTCTTACGACACCTTGATAAGAACGGAGGATGGTCTATTCTATTCTGCCGGATACCACACGGCGGAAGTGATAAACTGAAGTGATCTGATTAAATAATGCTACGGCTGTATCTAATAACCACACTACCGGACGACTTAGTGTTCTGGTAAGATGCTGTAATGACATTATAAAGGCATTTAAGTGTTGCTGGTATGCCATTTCCACGTCGAATCCAAATTTTTTTTTGAAACACGGTCGTCCGTCCCCAATGTAACTAAATACTTGTGTTATGAATGGCAGACAACTGGTAAATATACTTATCTAATTTTAAATAAATATTTCTAGACTTAAATACACCCAGACTCCAAGCAACACATTCTTTTAAAGAAAATTTTGAGCACCCTTGGCGGTGATGGAACTCGCGATTCCTGGAACTGATTGTAGGATTACTGCAACTTGTGCATAGTCGTTTAAACTATGACTAACCATCAAGTAAGATAGACAGTCAATCAATCAAACGGAAATCTATAACCAATTAAATAGTAACTATTTCATGTATCATACATATAACGAAATAAATGACGCGCGGTGGTTCTGCGATGTAAACTCTTTGTAGACAAGATGCGTGGGTAGAAGATTTAATGCTCAAGCAAATATTTTTTTTTCATTCTATTCACTTATAATTAAAATAAAATATAGAAATATGATGTTATTATACTTCCTATATTCTTACTTATTATGTTTTTTAAATTTACTAAAGAGGTGTTTACCCACTCTGGGACAGTATTCCGCCGCGAATTTATTACTTTTATTAAAAATGATTTATAAAAGCAGGCGTTACTTTGCGTAACTCCATATTACAGAAACTATAACAGAAATACTTTGCTATAATCCGCGCAGGTTAAGCGAATGTATGCAAAGTTAATGTGTATGAAGGAGGCAAAATTCACTCACCTTACGAATGCAGGACAAGTCACCACATGCATCCGAGACGCTTTGTTAAGATGGAATCTCGCAAGTTAAATTTGACCCAGTTCCCGGTGTTCGATTGAGCTAAAATTTTACGTACTGTTCCAGTCCTGATGAAAATGTGTGTATATGATAAGCATAACCTGATGATACCAGGATTAGCTCCAGAAGAGGGATTTACTCAACAGTTTTTTGTTGCCCAAAAGAAAACCATACGTGCTATCTATAATATGAGGCAATTTGAGTCTCTTCTCGAAAAGTTCAAGGAAATAGGCATACTTACAGTAGCGTCACAATATATAGATAGTAATATTATTTACGTACGAAAATATTCATATGTATCAAACCAAATTCGATGTGTATCATAGATATACCAGAGGTCACAGAAAGCTTGTATTACCTGCGTGGCGACTCAGCAGAGTTGGCAACTCATACGTTGGTCTCGGTACTCGCTTTTACAATAAAATTCCGCAATCTGTATTAGAATTATCTACAGAAAAGTTTAAATTAAGCGTAAAAACTATGCTTATCTTATTTTTTATTATTTGAATGATAAAAATGCTTGGATTTGAAAATCCTTTCAACTCCAAAAATAATGTAAATTTAAATGTTTAAAAGATTTACCGCCGAGTTTCTTGCTGGTTCTTCTCAGTAAGAGCAACATTCCGATCCAGTGTAGGTTATTAAATCTAATTATTGATCCTTGACGATTCAAAAGTGCTTGTAAAAAGCCCACTTGAAAAAAGATTAATTTGATTTTGATTTTGAGTTAACAGTAGGGTCATTAAATTTTGACAAAAGCTTTTTTTGGAACTTTTTTTAACTTTACTTGTAAATAATATTTCAGCAGCTGATAAATTATTGGGATCTAAAATCATTAATTAAATCTACTTTGTTCTGTTCAGAAACACGGTAAAGGCTTTGATTTATTAATGAATCTGATCGAATCAATTAATTTGATTGTTTATTCAGATGCCTTTATAATTTGTTTAGATTAAAGAGTTACTTGAATTTGAAATCCTGAAATAAACCATTCATTATAATTTATATTATAGTTCGTTGGCGCGAATACATAGACCCTGTCTTCAGGTCAAGGGGTCGCGGGTTTGATTTCCGCCTTTTTTATAATATGTTTTTGGTTTTACGAGTCTGGGTGTATGTCCGTGTCACCCATAACACAAGTATTGCTGACTTTGGGGACGGACAGCCATGTATGTAAATGTAAAATATTTTTTACCAGATTTTTTTAATATTTTCGTATTCATTACATAAAATACATAGTACATAGTGTTTTACGCTTTCACATTTAATTCGCTGGACCAATATTAATGAAATTTGAGGATGAAAACTTATACAACGGAGTTGATATAGGGTTTACAAAAAATATATTTCAGGAAAAGGGAAATAAAATTGTATAACTGTAAAATTATAAAGTTAAAAAACATAGCAACGTTTTACCTATGGATGTCAAAAAATATTTGATTTGGATATTTATTTTATATTAATCGATTGTGACTTTCTAAACATTATAAATCAGAATATAAATCGATTTTTACTAATCATTTTATTGGTATTTATAAGGAAAAAGAGGAAAAAAATATTTTTTTAATAGATTTTTTCTGTTAAATTCACATCCCTAGTTTTAACGTAGAGCGGAGGTTATAAGAAATTAACTGGACTATGGTATGCCCGCTAAGCTGTGGTCAGGATAAACTTGCATAATATATGAGTTCATTCAGTAAGGGCCCTAAGTAGATTTTACAATATAATGAGAGATGGGCGGGACCGCGTCTACAGCAGAAGTTTTTTGGCCGGGGAAAATGGAGCGAGCCTTGGGTACGGCCATTTTATAACCATAATGGTCTTTTTTCGAATGAAAAGTATTAGCAGTGATTTTAATATCCATAATACAAAAAAGAGCCATACGTGGCATTTACAATTTAAATTCGCGTGGTTCCCTGTGAGAGAAGTTCAAGGAAACGGGTATGGTTCATTGGCTTCACAGTATATATTTAGTAATTTATATTTTTGTACATAAGAATATACATAATTAAAAGATCGGCGAAGTATATAATATACAAAGTAGAAAGCGACATAAGCTTGCGGTTACTGCTTTGCGCCTTGCAAAAGTACGTAAGTCGTTATACAATTCTATATTAAATACTCATCAGATTCAAAATTCCACAATCTACTTTAACTTTACCATAACAGCAGTTTAAAACTACTATTAAAAAAAGGCTAATTCAGAAAGCCTCCTACTATACTATTGAGGATTACTTAGACGATAAGAATGCGTGGATAGAGCTACTCTTCGATCATGTACAAGATATCAATAACTATATGTAACTAGTAATAAGAATTATTCTTTGAAAAGAGCAACCGCTGAGTTTTTTGCTGGCTCTTCTCGGTAGGAACAGCTTTCCGAACTAGCAGTAGATGTTCACGATTCAAAAGCACTTGTTTACAAGTTTACTTGAATAAAGAATATTTTGAATTTGAATTCGACATACTTCCATGATGATGCGTAAATCTTTCTATTTTTAACGTTTAGATGCAATATTGACCAAATCTGATACTGAACGCAAATTCGTGTGGTTTTCACCAATAGACAAAAGGATTCAAGGCAAATGTTTATATTTCTAATAATCCAGATTTAGCGTAATTGAGGTGAAATATGACTGTAATTGTCAAAAATTGAGTTGGGAATTTTTCAAAGTTGTCTTAAAAGTGATAACTATCAATCAGAGTGATATAGTTTTTCTATAATCAACAATTACAAGTTACAGAGCGAAAGGATTGTTAACAGTGTGTTAGTGAGTATGGAGTGGAAAATCTTACTAAATAATAGATGAACTCGAATCAAATAAATTGATTAATGATAATCGATTTGTTTAATTTAAATTATTATTAGCTTAACCTGTCAAGCTGTGATACCCCAGCGGTGAGACCGTGCGACTCTTTCGAGTAGAACACGAGTTCAAACCCGGGCAGGCACCAATGAGTTTATCCATTAAAACTCATGTGTCTAATTGATAATTGCAATTTATCATACGCTTTTCGGTGAAGGAAACATCGTGAGGAAACCTGCATATCCCTAGAGAATTCTGGAGATATGTGTAACCAACCAATCTGCATTGGAGCAGCGTGGTAGGTCTTAGCTCCAACCCTTCTCTCCAGAAACGGAGAGAGGAGGCCTATTCCCAGCAGTGGGATTGTAACAGGCCGCTACTTTTAACCTGTCAAGACTTCTGTTCCATATGTTATAACTGTACTGTATGGTTTATGTATAATTTTATAACATTTTCTACGTCTGAATGCTAAAAATATTATCATATTTTTGATACTGCTGCCGTATGGTATCCGGCTAAGTAGAATAGATCACCCTAATTTATTACAGAGGTGTCGTAAAAGGTGACTAAGGGAAGTTGAAGTCAGACAGCCGGCCGGTCGTAAAATACGTAGCCAAATCATGTGACAACATGTTTGTAACATGAACAAGGCAGGAGGATGATAGTTAACCATCATTAAAAATCCGTGAAAGACACCTGTATTCTAATTTTTATTGGCATAGCCAATTTTAAATTTATTGTACGTGTTTTAAAATTCTTCAACTCTCAAGTCGCATATTGTTTCATAATAAAGCGCTCCAGATTATAGACTTAATAAAGTTTGGAAGTTCAGTAAGCTTCGCGTCATTGGCAGACAGAGCTTTTTGTTTGCTTTTCGCCCGCAGTCCGACCGCAAACATTAATTTTACTTATGGATCGACTTAAAATTCATTCGCTGAACCCTAACTACGGAGATTTGAATTATGTCACAGGCGGGACAAGAAATGGATTGGATAATTTATAGAATTAGGCGTTACTTTGCGGAGATCCATAATACAAAAGTAATAATAAAATTATTTTGCTATAATCCGCGATACAGTAAATAGAAAATATATATAGTGCTAAATGTATAGTGGACTATACGTTTTTTTCATACCCGTTACATGCAGGATTCGTAAAAAACATATGCACAAGCCTCCACCACTTCCACCACAATACACAAGCACTACACAAGTTCACTATCACAAACTCAACAATCGTTTCGCCCCGCAACCGAGGCATCATCAGGAGATAGACTCCACGACAAAATCGCAAAGCCAAAAGCAAAATGGATTGGAGGTGAGCAGCGGAATAATAAGTTAGTCATTTTTGGACATAATATTCTAATTAGATATTTTATTGTTAAGCTAATAAATAGAATAATTATTGTTTTATCGACAGTCCAGTTTTTTCCATGACATTTTGTATGTATAATTGTAAATTTTTAAAAGAATGTTCGAAAGAAATTGAAACTTAAATTTGCATTACTGTATAAGAAAACATATTCTATGTTTGTGCCTCATATAATGTCAACATCTCTGTTTATTACTCATATTCTGGCAAGTAAACTATTATTATTATAAGTATATTACATACACAACCATATAATCAGCGAATGGCTAAGTACAAAATGTTATCTCTTCGAAGTAGGCGTACAATATTTGACCTATGTATCTTACATAAAATTGTACAAAATAAGGTGCGATGCAGCAACCTTCACAATCAAATATCTCTATCAGTACCCCGTAAATACCCACTTTATAATATAACCAAAATATTTCATATTACTTCTGCAAAAACAAATCTTGGAAATCAAGCTCCAATTATTCGTATCTGCGCGAGATATAACGAGTTGTCTAAGTAAAATACCAGATATCAACATATTTCATGATCCATTTGTTGCTTATAAAAATAAACTTATTAACTATCATCATCCTCCTGCCCTTATCCCACTCTAAGTGGGGTCGGCACAACATGTTACAGACATGTGGTCACATGATTTGGTTACATATTTTACGACCGGCCGCCTGCCTGACGCCAACTTACCTTAGTCGCCTTTTACGACACCTCGGTAAGAATTGAGGGTGGTCTATTCTAATCTACCGGACACCACACGGCGGATTAGATTAAATTAAATTATAACTGTATTTCTGAAATGCTACTATATATAATTTAGGCTTACATGGTGTTAATTAGTAGATGTTATGTGCACTTATTAGAGATATGCATATCAGTATGTTTAAAGTATGAATATAGTGGTTAATGTAATAATATGTATATTGTTAGTGTACTTATTAAATAAAAAAAGTAGTATGTATAGTAGCCGGCTATACTCACGTCTTATTTTTAGAATGTGCCCCATTCATTAGCTCTTTACAAGGTGTTAACGCGACGTAACAGCGAATAAAGAGCTCATGAATAACGGCCCCGTATGGGCTTAAAACTAGTCGGGCTCATCGAATGAAATAAACAAAGTCGAGTGAACTGAATTCTAATCCGAAATACAATTGACAAAGAACTGAACCCTACGATGTAGTAATTTGACAATTAAGAACTACACAACCTTCCATTTCGCCCATGCCTATGATAATTGCAATCAACAAAAACTAGCGCGATATAATCATCTGGTGCTGCCATCTAGGAAGGTTTACAACAACTCCAACAAAGATCGAATTTGATTAGTTAATGGCAACTACCCGCCATTATCCCTTCTACCCCCTCCTGCCCCTTCACACCGCATAAAACTAGTGAAACGCAATGAAAAAACACGGGTGTTTGTGACCAAAACTAGTTATAAAGTCCATGTCCAGAGTGTTCGGAATTGGTTCATGATCCCGTAGAGGAGAGAGAACTGTGATGTGGTAATCCTTAGAAAAAAATGGATTTTAGGATATTAATATATCAAGTACGTAAGCTACTAAAGAGAGTGTTCGGTAAAGAAGTATCCTTGAATATTATAGTGAATTGATTTTTTTCAAATCTCACCTCACAAATTAAAGATTCAAGAATTAATAGGAAAATTCCAGAACTTCTTAAATTAAGGGCGAGTAACCTTTGCTTCTGTAAAGTAATAAATCTATCGCCTTGATGCCATCCTATATATAGCTGGTAGTAAATTTCATGTGCTCTTCAGTCCCATATAATTCTAGTACACCTAATAAAAGGCCGTATAACTCTGAGCTTATTTATTAGACAAAAGATTTACATGCCAGGAAACATACGAAAATATCTTGGGATACGATTTACTTTAGCTGTAGGTATAATGTTAACAACGAGATAATGTTTGTATATGTTGTTTCTAAATAATTTATAAAATTAAGAGTTACTTTGTGGAGATCCATTCACATTCATATCTAGCGAGTTTGTCGTGGAGTCTATAAGTTGACGTCAGGCAGGTGGCCTTAGCAGGGTCGTGAAATACATAGCCAAATCATGTGGCAATATTATATTATAAATTATAAATTATAGTGGGATAAGGTCAGGATGATGATGATAATATTGCAAAAAAGAACTTCTACCTTGATTTTACATGATATGCTTTCAACAATCACTTATATTAACACATATTTATTTTAACAATATTCTTAGTAGTCTAAATTTTATAACTATTTTACATTTTTTCAATTTATATTTACATATTTTTAATTTACTTACTTTTTTTACTATACATTTACTTCGCTATTGGCATTGGGATCAGTATGTTACCACAAAGAGACCGATGTAATGGTTAAATAAATTCAGGTGGTAAAAATGTTGAAAAACGAGAAAAGTTTTAACACGATAACGTTTGAAACGTCGAGCGGAATTTTCCAAAAACAGAATGGTAAAAATTTGGCTTTGTGGTACGAAGGATCGAATCATTGCATTAAAAGCCGGCGAATATGTGAAAAACAATTCGCGCTTTTTGGTGGAAAGAGGTCCATATATTCTAAAATGTAGGATTCCAAATTAAAAAATAATAATAAAGTACATTAGTTTATCAAAAAAGCGTTAAGTTTCAATACACAATTATTTTCTTCCTCATTTATATTTGTGTAATATGCAACGAAAAGACTCAAATTACAAATAATAATCAATAGTAATTAGTAATCAAATCGTTGGACACAAAGAGAACGAAAAAAATATTGTCATTACTTTGGATGGACTTTTTTTGTGGAAATTGATACGTACCATAATACTGTAGAACATTTGTTTACTCTATCATCAATCGATTTAGCAGTGCACGCAATGAAAAATTTTAGTAACATACAAAAACATACAAATCTTTCCTCTTTATAATATTAGTATAGATAGATGATACGTCTACGAAATTGTTCCATGCTCAAATTCAAATTCAAATTCAAAATATTCTTTATTCAAGTAAACTTGTAAACAAGTGCTTTTGAATCGTCAACATTTACTGCTAGTTCGGAAAGCTGTTTCTACCGAGAAGAACCAGCAACTTTTTTTTTTTTTTTTTCGAATTGACTGTATGCTGTTAGGCCTAATGGCTTTTACAGCGTCACCGGGCGGGACGGGCGAGCGCAGAAGCATCGCCGAGGTTGCGAAATGCAGGGAGTAGAGCACAGAAGCTCTACTTAAGTCGGGGAACGTCGTCCTAAGGGTGCCTCCTGTGAGGCCGGACTACGGCTTAGGGCGTCGCGTAGTGGAGGGTTGATGGTATGACTTAGATTAGTCATTCCGGCGTCGGAAGGGTGGCGAGAAGCCACGACCGACCGACGTCAGAAAACTGGGACCTCGTCTTCGCCGGCGAAGACGCTGTATGTGTGTATTACGTGTATCTATGTTGGCGATCGTTATTTGATCGTCGGGGTCATACAAGACGCTTTTTGGACGCCTATATTTTCGATGGTCGGACCTAACAGGGATGTAGGTAGAAGCAACTGAAATAAGGGGGTTCGGGTGTACCTCAGATTTCTCGAAGTAAGATTTCGAAAAACGTTTAAAGAGGTGAGTAATGGTAGGGAGATCGAGGTCTCTATGGAGGTCAACGTTCCGCATGAACCGCGGACACCCAGTGACTGTCCGCATAAATCGGTTCTGAAGTCTTTGGAGCCTGAGCAATCTGACCTTTGAAACGTGCGCGAGCAAGAAACTCGGCGGTTGCTCTTTTCAAAATATAAATCTTAAAACTATTTACATTTAGTTATTACTGTCTTGTACAGGGTAGAAGTGCACCTATATCCACACATCCTTATCATCTAAGTAATCTTCAACAGTATAGTAGGCTTTCTGTATCAGCCTCTTTTTAACAGTGTTTTTAAACTGCTGTAATGGCATGACCAAAATTGATTTCGGAATTTTATTATAGAATCTTATACCCAAACCCACAAACGATTTACGTACTTTTGCTAGGCGCAAAGCAGGAGTCGCAAGCTTATGTCGGTTCCTACTTTGTCTATTATATATATCACCTATCGTTTTATAATTATTTATATTTTTATGTGCAAAAATTACATTGTTTAAAATATACTGTGAAGCAGATGTAAAAATACCTATTTCCTTAAACTTCTCTCGCAGGGAATCACGCGGACTTAAATTGTAGATGCCACGTATGGCTCTTTTTTGTCAACATCAACAGTCTATGCACGACATGTGAATAATGTTGCCACATTTCATACTGTATTCTCACTTATCTACTTAATTTGCGCTATCATTTCGGAAATGACGGATTACGCGTGAGTAATCGACACGCGCGTCAAGCTGTGACTTGTGACACTGTGACAAATTCGGATTGGAGCCGTAGGTCTTCAGAGCGGAATAGTTCTAGTAGGATTTGTGTAAATCGCGATTAATGATGGCTTAACACTAATCGACGCCAATTAATCTTTAAGTAGAATAATATTGCTTCGAACATGCGAAAAGAGTTCGTAATGCATACGTCATAAAGTTCAAATTGGAAGGGTGCAGTTTAGGAACATGCAAAAAGGACTCGTAAACTTTATGTCATAGAGTTCGAATTCACTTAACGCTAATTCTCTGGAACATGTGGTTATCAAAACATGTTTACAAAAGACTTGTTTACGATCTTTCCAAGATCTCGCGAATATGCTCGAAATCGGTTCGTCCGATATACATATAAGCAGACGTATCGTGCGCTTCGACGTTCAGTTTGCGAATAGCGATCAAGAGCGAATAAACAAGTGAAATTAAACGTGAAATATTAGTGACCTCCACACTCGACATTGTAAGTACTAAGTTTAGCTAGCTCATCGACCACTGGTGGAGTTTGACAAATCTAGATCACTATTGCGAAAATGCAATTATATCGACATGTCAATAATGTAAAAATATCTACACTAATATCTACACTACATCTTTCATCTAGAACTATGTATTTTTTTTAACTTTCTACTAAATGTTTGCAGTACTTATTAGCTCGTTGAAATAAAAAAATGAACTAATTTGTATGTGATTTTATTAACTTCAAAATAAGTAAGTTAGAGTAACTAGTTAGAGAAACTGTGACAGCTCAGCGGTGAGACCCTACAAATCTCTAGAACGATCATGGGTTTACACCCCGGGTAGGCAGCAATGAGTTTTTCTATTAAAACTTATATGTCTAATTGATAATTACAATTTATCACACTGTTTTCGGTTAAGGAAAACATCGTGAGGAAACCTGCATATTTCTAGAGAATTCTGTGGATGTGTGTTACCTACCATTCCGCATTGGAGCAGCGTGGTAGGTCTTAGCTCCAACTTTTCTCTCCAGAAACGGAGAGAGGAGGCCTATGCCCAGCAGTGGGATGGTAACGGGCCGTTACTTTACTACTAGTCTTCATTGCGTCAAAATTATTTTATGTTAGATTTAGAGCATACTATACCCAAGCGTTCATCTAAGTATTATAACCAAATAATAACAAGGATGTTCACAGGATTAATTAAGCTTTGGAAAACATAAGACTTTAATGAGGTGTATAAGACGTATTATCTTGGATAATTAATTGGTAGATGTTTGTATAACCAATGTACGTAAACCGAACAAGTTAAATATTCTACGAAACAACCATTCATAATTAATGTCTTATCTTCAATAACTTATAACAGCTAAACACATCATCATTCTCCTGCCCTTATCCCACTCTAAGTGGGGTCGGCACAACGTGTTACAAACTTGTTGTCACATGATTTGGCTACGTATTTTACGACCGGCCGCTTGCCGGATGGTATTCTGCCGAATACCAACCGGTAATATTACAGCTAAACACATATTAACAACTAAATCACTCTAATAGAGAACCTTCAAGAAAAATAATTTATAGAATTTGGCGTTATTTTACGGAGATCCATAATATAAAAGTTAAAATAATATAATATTTTACTATAATCCGTGATAAAGTAAATAGAAAATATATATAATGCTAAATGTAGAGTGGACTATTCGTTTTCATACCTATCGAGTTTCAAGCGAGTTTGTCATGGAGTCTATCTCCTAATGATGCTTCGGTTCCGGGGCGGAAATTGTTTTTGATTTGATTGTTGAGTTTGTGATAGTGAACATGTGTAGTGCTTGTGTGTTGTGGTGGCGGTGGTGGAGGTTTGTGCATGTGTTTAAAAGAATTCTGCATGTTGCAGGTACGATAACGAACAGTCTACTCTACACTTAGCAATAGACATATATAATTGCTAGTTATTTTAAAGCGGATTATAACAAAATAATTTTACTAATACTCTTGTTAAGTTTCTTTTGATTTTTAATTGTTTCTTTGAATTGAATTTCTTTGAAACATATATTACTACAAGTTTTTGCTCACGACTTCATCTGCGTGGAATACAAAAGTAATGATAAAATTATTTTGCTATAATCCGCGATAAAGTAAATAGAAAATACACATAATGCTAAACGTATAGTGGACTACCCATATTTTCATACCCGATACATGCAGGATTAATAAAAACACATGCACAAACATCCACCACTGCCACAAGCGAAACTTTATCCGTACAAGCATGGTTATATAGTAATCGGTTCAACCCCACCATTTGTTTTATCTCTGAACTCATGCAAGAATCTTGAACTTCAAAAATTTATCTGATCATTAATGAGGGTGTCATTGTTATGCTTAATGATTTCTAATTCTCGCAAAATATTTTATATCAAGCTTTTTTCACAGTTTTTTTTAAAGAGATTACTTTTGAATTATGGAAACCCATTAGGTATGAAAACGAATAGTCCACTCTACATTAGCATTATATATATTTCCCATTTACTTTATCGCGAATTAGTAGCAAAATAGTTTTACCATTACTTTTGAACCTACAAGAATAAAATACGGTAGTTTAATCAGAACAATTTGCCAGTAAATTGTGGAAAGCATAATATTCCTTGCAACATTAGATGCAGCACTGTATTATACTGCCCATTCCTTGCAATGCATTTGTCGCTGACCTTTTCGACGAATGTTGTGAAACGTGAAATGAAAAAAAGTTTTTGATGGTTACACACATGCTACCTTGCCTCTGCGTAAGATTATTATATTTAAATATTTAAAAAGTAGTAAATAATAAAATTTATTAGAAATTATTCAAAAACCTAAGTATTTGCTTCTTAAATAAAATTCGACCATAACCATATCTTATCTTATATTAATTATCCTATTAATATCTATACTTATTATAAAACAAAGTCCCGAAAAGCTGTCTGTCTGTATATAATCGATTTTCTCCAAATCTACTGAACGAACAGATAGTGCAATACTCCCGGATGGTTTAGGTAAATAGTGTATATCGGTATTATGTAAATTGTGTTGAAGGGATCGAGAAGTTGTTAAAAACCTTGCTTGCTGGGAGCTTTAGTGGCATGCGCTGCGTAAACCAGCAGAGATACGCTAAAGTAATGTAGTAGAGAATTGTAGATCTATAAAATTACTACAAAAAAGTCCGCAACAGCATGTCTCTATCTCTTATGGTTAACTCACAATAAGTATTTTTATGTTTAAAAGTTGAATTCTAGAAAAAATTGTATCATGCTGATTTCCACGCGATCGAAGCCGCTGGAACAGCTAGTTATATTATAAATGTAAAAGTTTGTGAACATGGATGGATGTATGTTACTCTTTCACTTTCTTGTATTTCTGTCACTCTTTCTTTTCAAAAGAAGGAGAAGAAAGAAATACATAGTAATAACATACAGGTTACAATTTGTAATGATTTTATGTAACTTAGAGCTATCTTGATGTACGCAGGGCAAACCATTGGATTTACACAAAGATGATGTACCGTTGTATTGTTTGTCTTGAATAGTTCTAAATAAAAGTCCGCAACAGCATATAGCTACCTTTTATGTGGAAGCCACTTTGACCAAAATTGTGAGTCATAAACATCAAACTATTATAAAAATCAATACATTTGTCGCTTTGAGTGTTTCATAAAAATAAACTTTGTTGTTAATAACGATACCGGCTATACTCACGTCTAATTTTATCGGATTAGCCCGACTAGTTTCGAACCCGTCCGGTATCGTTATTAACTATGAATACTACTCACGATAGTTTAAATTTAAAAATAAACTTTGTTTTTCACAAAAGGTAATTTAGCCGAATAGTTTAAAAGTTATCACGATATGATTGACTTGAATGGAGCGTGATAGAGTGCCCAATAAGCGCGGCGCGCGAAGATTGTACGGAATCCGTCAGTTTTGAAGTTAGACATCTGAAATTTCGGATATACGAGTAACTAAATAAATATATTTTCAAATATTAAGTAAAAAAAATATTTAAATCTAAAATGATCTGTCGTGAACGCCACGGGCAAAAACTTGTGGTTATAAAAATGATAAATATTCTCGCATTTGAATATCCTTCCGTAAGACTCTATATTTACGTGTATATTATAATAAAATCGTACCCATTCCATGTTATTCGTTTTAATTTCTCAACAAACTCTCTGTTCCTCTTTTACAATTTACCGTTCTCTTTTTAACTATATCGAATTGACACCATCTGACAATATCTTATGTTTCTTAAATGCCAGCACTAATTCTTAATTTCAATTAATACATTGTATTTTTAAATCCCTAAGCCAAAGACGATGAGACGAATACAACACCACGATAACTTATTGAAGTTATTATGACCACAAATTTCTACGAATGAACTTCTTTAGCGCGGCACAACACGATACAGCTCCATCAAATGCGGCATAGCAAAAACAGCGCCGACATATTTTTATACAATTCAACCTTATTTTACGAGATATTTCATTATACGAACAAAGTGCAAGAAAAGAATATTTAAATTAGAATATTTAACAATTACTTGTGTATTGAGCGGTGGTGGAAGTTTGTTCATGTGTTTACGAATCCTTTAAATATGTGGTGTTGTAACATCTATACTAATATTATAAAGAGGAAAGATTTGTATGTTTGTTTGTATGTATGTTTGTTACGTTTTCACGCAAAAACTACTGGACCGATTTCAAAAATTCTTTCACCATTGGAAAGCTGCTTTTTCACTGAGCAACATAGGCTATATGTCATTTTCAAAAAAAATAGGGATCCCTAATAAAATTGTAATAACTTGGTAAAAATTTAGTCGTAAACATCTATCATCGCGTGCGCTGCGGAAACTATTGATGATAGAACAAAAAAATGTTCTACAGTATTATAGAACGTATCAATATCCACAAAAAAGTCCGCGATACCATATGTCTAACTATTATAGTTATGCCAATATAACTACTTTTTTACATTGTAAAAGTTGGTAAAAGTGCCGACAATAATCAAACCATGTTATTCATATCTCTGTATTAATCCTTATCCCATTAAATTATATTTTATGAATAACTGTTTCAATACCTGTAAAATACTTTTTAAATTATTAAAATCCGACATCCCAATCAAAAGATATTACGAATTTAAGAATGTAAATCGAAATCAAATAATGCCACAACAAACCTAACCTACCGTTATAGCAGGGCCTGCACTTGGTGAGTTAAGTCTTATTCCAAGAATACTAATATACCCATTTTTTATAATTAAATAATCTACAAAATAAATCTATAGTCCGATTTCGTAGACTTTCCACTACCACGAGATCTGTATGGACGCGGGTGAAACCGCGGGGCTTTGCTAATCATTAGATAAATCTTGAACTGTTATGAATCATACTTAAAACAACTGAAAACCTCAGCTCATTTATATCAGCCGTTGCCACACTTTCGGAATCTTCATGTCGAGCCATTTAGTAGTTTTTCCTTGAACATATGTGACAATGATGGATTGCGTTAGACCCGACAACGGTGAGTTTTTATTTAGTAACGTATGTGGTGGAAGACTTTTGTATGGTGCGTTTAAAGCAGACGTATATACCTTAGTTGGTTTCCTGTTTTAAGTTTATTCATATGCGGTAGAATAGACCACCCTCATTTCTTGTCGAGGTGTTGTCAAAGGCGACTAGGGTAAGTTGACCCGCCATTTGTGGTATCCGGCTCAGTAGAATAGACCACCCTCATTTTTTACGACCGGCTGCCTGCCCGACGTCAACTTACCTCAGTCGTATTTTACGAAAACTCGGTATGAAATGAGAGTGGTCTATTCTACTCAGCCGGATACCACACGACGGGTCGACTTACCTTAGTCGCCTTTTACGACATCTCGGTAACAACTTTCTTTAGATAATGATTAAATGTAAAAAAAACTAAACTGGTAATAAGGCTTATATTGAAAAGCAACCGCCCAGTTTCTTGCTGGCTCTTGTCAGTAGGAACAGCTTTCCGAACCAGCAGTAGAGTTGATGATTCAAAAGCACTTGCTTACAAGTTTTCTTGAAAATAGAATATTTTGGTTTGAATATATAACATAGATAAGGAATATGATATATAAGCCATAGTTTTAGGCACATTTATTAATAGGAAATTTAATTTCATTACCTACTCGAGCAGTATATTTCCTTACATAAAATACTTGATAGCTTCCACAAAACGTTTCATGGTTGGACACTATCCGTCATTGTCAGGGAGGTCCAGGAAAAACTACTAAATGACTCGGCGCGGAGTTTTTATAAGTACCCTTTGTCCTGCGGTTCGAATAATGGACCTTACAATTTTTATCTAAGCAAGAAAGACATGTATTTTTGATATAAATGAATTTATAGGGATCAAAGAACTAATATTTCCGATATTAGTTAGCGTATTTCAAAGCTAAAGTGGCAATGTAAAGTAACGACCTTTAATTATTTATTTATTTATTTACTATCCTACTGCTTGGCTTAGGCTGCCTCTCTCCATTTTAGGAGAGAAAAATCAGAGCTAAGACCTACGCTGCTCCAATGCGGATTAGTAGGTTATTCTCCCCAGAATTCTCTACACATATGCAGGTTTCCTCACGAGAAAAATTCATTGGTGCCTGCCTGGGGTTTGAGTCCGTGATTATAAATAATTAAGTATTTATAATTATAGGTAGACGTTTATAATAACGTTTGATTAGTATATATACTGTTAGGAATGTAAACAGTCATATGTCATTTATTTAGCTCTTGTATATTGACAACACTGTAATAACGTGACAGATGTCAAAATAGGGGCTTGTTTTGGATTGAGAACACATCCACCTCGAGGTCAGTCTTGGTGTAAAACTCGACTCATACGGTTATTAGACGCTTATGCGCTAGATCGTTTCATCACTTGAAGTCTTGCTGAAAAGCTTGACTTGTAAGATTATTAAACATTCACGTGTTTAGATCTTGTTACTGCCTGTCTTGGTTAAACAAGCAGATTTTATTTAGAGTTACAGTCTCCTTTTAATATTGTTCGGACCGCATTGTAGACCCGCGTCTACCTACCTACATTGAGTGTTTTTGATTTGTTAGAATCTAACCTCTAATAGTTAATATTCATGATAAGAGCAACCACTGAGTTTCTTGCCAGTTCTTCTCAGCGGATGACAGCGTTCCGAACTGGTAGAATCGTCCTGGCTTAATAATTCCAAATTATTATTAACTTGACCTGTCAATACTTGTTTGTCCTGTTCCATATGATATAGCTGTACTTCTATCTTTTGTTGACGTATTATTTGGTAACATCTATGCGACAACTTTAAAATCATAAGTGAAATTTCTACCATCACTAATACACTTATTTAAATAAAATGTACGCAATATTAAATAGCAATGGACAAATTAATCAATGAATAAAAAAAACTTCTGTAAAAGTGTTAAGTGTCGAAATGCAAATTTTCCGATTTCCGTCTTAATTTTTTAACAAATTGCTAAACGAGCGGCACTCGCCGCTTAAATTGTGCAAATTCAAACACCGATCGGAGCCAGTATAACGAACCGTTTCGAGGGCTATTTCATATTTTTGGGCCGCGAAACCTTTTATTTTGTTCCTTTCGACGGCACTTCAGTATTTCAAAACTTCTGACAGAAATTTTTCAATTCACAATTGCGAGCAAAACTCGAATTTATCTGCTTGGGAAGATAAAATTTTCCCATTCGAAATTAGTTTTGTGTTTTTTAACTTCCAATAATCAATCCTGCAATACAAATGTGCTATATCTAGTTAGATTGTATAAACCGAATTTATTCGTGGTTCTTCTCGGTAGGTGCAAACTTTAAAATCAGTATTCATTCTCCTGTTCTTTTCCCACTCTTAAGTGGGGTAAAACATGTTTTAAACGTGTTATGTATGATTTGCTTAGATAGTTTACGACTACGATAGTTAACGACTTCTTCCTGACATCAACTTACCTTATTCGCGTTAAACAACACCTCAGTAAGAATTGGAATGGTCTATTCTATTCAGCGGGATACCACACCAAACACATGCATGTGTTTTTACGAATCCTGCATGTATCTGAAAAACGGATAGTCCACTCTACATTTAGCAGTATATATATATATATATATATATATATATATATATATATATCTATCTATCTTAATAATATATATCTTTTCTATTTACTTTATCGCGGATTATACCAAAATAATTTTATTATTACTTTTGTTTTAAATTTTAAGTATCAACCAATAAACCAATATTTTTTTGCGATAAAAATTTATTTATAATCAAAGTATTTCTATTTGATCCACTTTTGTCAGAATTACAGTACTTGAGGTGTCGTAAAAAGCGACTAAGGTAAATTGACCCACCGTGTGGTGTACGGTTGAGTAGAACAGACCACCCTTTTTCTTACCGAGGGGTCGTAAAATGCGACTAAGGTAAGTTGACGTAAGGCAGGCGGCCGGTCGTAAAATACGTAGCCAAATCATGCGACAACATGTTTGTAACATGTTGTGCCGACCTCACTTAGAGTGGAATAAGGGCAGTAGGATGATGATGAGTACTTTGTTCTTAAATATTGCAATCTAAGTCACTTTAGTGTGATAAAAAAATCTTATACTTTTGACGGAAATGGGTTTAGAGGTCTCATACTATAAAAATTGTCCCAAGAAATCTAATAGAGAAATACAAAGAATATGGCGAAATCTAATTTATAGCGATTTCGATACCCTTAACAATGTTAGGAATACATAAAACTGGAAGAAATCGAGGTAAGGTTACGTCATTTTGAACAGGATTGTGTAAATTTGTCTCTGTAAAATACATCCCCAGTGCGGCCTATTTTTTTTATCAGGACCTAGTGTAACCTACGAAAAATTTGTGCCGGTATGGCGGAATCTATTTGGCTTGGCAAGAAACATGCTATCACCACACAACACATTAATTCACATTAATAACTATATGTAACTAGTAATGAGAATTATTATTTGAAAAGAGCAACCGCCGAGTTTCTTGCTGGTTCTTCTCGGTAGGAACAGCTTTCCGAACCAGCAGTAGAGATGACGATTCGAAAGCACATGTTTACAACTGTATCTTCTTGGATGTTGTGAAGTATAATTTATTTATAGGCGCTCGTAAATGATAGACAGGTGGTTTAAATCGTCCGTCTCAAAGCGTATATTGTCCGTTACAAATCGTATATGTCAATTTCAAAAAGTGTGCCAAAATGGGGCACACAGATGTAAAAAGGATTGTTGTGGCTGCGTTCACAAAAAATTAAGAATACGTACGATGATTTATAGAAGCAGGCGTTACTTTGCGGAATTCCATATTACAAGCAATATAACAGAACTAACTACTTTGCTATAATCCGCACGGGTTAAGTGAATGCATGCAAAGCCAATGTGTATGAAGCAGGCAAAATCTACGTACCTTATACATGCAGGACAAGCCACCACATGCACCCCAAGGCGCAATTCACCAGCAACAACGCACACAAAAGCAGCACACACACCCACCACCACAATCTCGACGATCGTTTCGCCCCGAAACCGAAGCATCATCAGGAGGATAGGCTCCACGACAAAAATCGTACTGCGCCGCGCTACCCATACAAGCAGTCTTAAATAGTTCAACTCCCACCAATACCCTCCCCTCCGAACACATGTAGCAAAACGGAATTAGATACATTTACTTGCTCGTTAATTAAGTGACCATTGTTATTTTTTATTATCTCAAGTTGCTCTAACGTATTGAGTCGGAGTCCCTTATCACAAGGGTCCCTTAGGGGTTGCTTGTAATACGTACGATGTTTACTAATGACTATGAATTCTTTCGCTTTAATTGTGCCCGGGGATCGACGTAAGGCACGGGGAACCGGTTTTATGCAACTGATAAGTCCGTGCAATTACAAATCGAGTAATACTGATGCTCGCGCACTATAGTAAAACGGTGAT
This sequence comes from Morpho deidamia, assembly GCA_947086505.1. Taxonomy (NCBI): domain Eukaryota; kingdom Metazoa; phylum Arthropoda; class Insecta; order Lepidoptera; family Nymphalidae; genus Morpho; species Morpho deidamia. Next base: position 19,138,284 of record CAMTZC010000024.1, read on the forward strand.
TTATTTTAAATTTAGTTGGCGCGCTTGACAAAAATAGGGAAATTTATATTCAGGAATGAAAAATAAGGATTATAAAGGAACGGACTCACACTAAAGTCGTATGAACTTTCAAAATGATGAAGGCGGCTTGAAGACCGTTGTACGCTAAGGCTGACGATATGCTTACTGGCCATGCTTACTCTGGAAGCCTACTGTTATTATCATACACTTAATCTCTGGAGAAACAGCCCAGGATTAAATCACTCGAAAGCGCTAATGAAAGCCTTTAATAAAGGATCAACTAGCAAAATCTTAGCGCTAAGTAGAACTAACTTATGTAAACTAGCGAGGGCGCTTACAGGGCACTGTGGACTAAATAGACACATGTTAAACCTGAAGCTGTCAGACACTGGATCGTGCAGACTCTGCCTAGAGGCGGAGGAAACACCCATGCATATCCTCTGTGACTGCCCTGCACTGGTTCACCGCCGACATTTTCTCCTAGGGTCGCATATCTTACGCCCCACGGAGGTTAAAAACCTCGCTGCCAAGAAGATCCTGGAATTCCTAGAGGATACCGGGATTGGCAGCGAACTGTAAGCAGTGGCGATCACAATAGATCAGTGATGGTCAAAGTGATACTGGGCCTCGTGGACCTGCACAGCCGCTACTATCAAAAGAAGAAGAAGAAGAAGAAGGCTGACGATTTCTTCTGAAAATCGAAGCTCTCCACCAATCTATCTTCTTATTATTGCTCGAAGGACCAGATGTATCTTCTTGGATGTTGTGAAGAGTAACGGACAATATACGCTTTTGAGACGGACTATTTAAACCACCTGTCTATCATTTACGAGCGCCTATAAATAAATTACTCTTCACAACATCCAAGAAGATACAACAACTTTACTTGAATAAAGAATAATTTGAATTTGAATTTTGAATTCAGCACAATGCCAGTTAGCTTGGCACATGATCTAGACCTCAAAGCATCTAATAATCGCTCGAGTTTTGGCAGGAGATTGACTCTCTGCCGATCTGCACCGCTTTATATAAATATTATAACAATACCTGATGAACATAATAGACAAAGTAGGAACCGGCATAAGCTCGCGGCTCCTGCTTTGCGCCTTGCAAAAGTACGTAAGTCGTTTCTGGGCTTGGGTATAAGATTCTATAATAATATTCCGCAATCAATTTTAGCTTTGCCATTACAGCAGTTCAATGACGCTATTTAAAAAAAAGCTGTTACAGAAATACTAGTGTAGATTACTTAGACAATAAGAACGTGTGGTTATAGCAGCTCTTCGACCCTGTACAAGACAGCAATGACAATATAAATAGTTATAAGAATTTTAGTTTAAAAAAAGAGCAACCGCCGAGTTTCTTGCTGGCTTTGTTTGGTAGGTTGTTTTGGTACAATTCGAAAGCATTTGTTTGCCAGTTAACTTGAATAAATAATATTTTGAATTAATACATTTTCTATGTTATATACATACATTCTTTATTTGATTACTCAGGACTGAGTAGCAAAATAGGACATCTCTGTTTCATGTTAACTCGTAGACGGAGAAGCACAAAATAGACATCCCAAGTGCACTAGTCGCAAGTAGCTAATACGGTTATATTTTTGCGTCGACACGCACAACGCACTCCGCTCATCAGAATATAAATTAACTCAGCATGACACCCACTGCACGCATCTTATACAGAACTAAAATTTGCATAATATTATTCATGTTTTTAATACCGTAACCTATTTTTGCGCCCAAGTTACTCGGGTAAGGCGTTATTTGCATTTTATAACGAGAATAAATCCAACGGGTCTATACTTATTTTTCAACTTTTGCCATTACACTTTGTTTTTCATTTTACGGATCATTTCCCATGGGCGTTATAACAAAGGTCGGAATCACTAGAGCCTTCAGAGCTGAACTATGCTTGAAGTATCTCTACGTTATAAAATCAGATAGATCCGAATTATTAATAGGCAAACTAGGAACAGAAATAAATTTATAATACCCAGGCTATGGCTTCAGAAAGTACGTAGATCGTTTGCGGGCTTCGGTATACATTTTTATACTAAAATTCCTCAATCTATTTTGCCTTTATACAATTTAAAAAAAGCATTTATAGAATTAGGCGTTACTGTGCGGAGATCCATAATACAAAAGTAATAATAAAATTATTTTGCTATAATCTGCGATACAGTAAATTGAAAAAATATATAGTGTTAAATGTACAGTGGACTATCAGTTATTTCATACCCCATACATGCAGGATTCGTAAAAACACATGCACAAACCTCCACCACTGCCACCACAATACACAAGCACTACACACGTTCACTATCACAAATTCAACAATCGTTTCGCCCTGCAACCGAAGTATTTTCGGGAGATAGACTCCACGACAAAATCGCAAAGTTTGTGCATGTGTTTTTTAAGAATTCTGCATGTATCGGGTATGAAAAACGGATAGTCCACTATACATTTAACACTATATATATTTTCTATTGTATCGCGGATTATAGCAAAATAATTTTATTACTACTTTTGTATTATGGATCTCCGCAAAGTAACGCCACTTTGCGGAGATTCTTTAAATTATAATGATATTTTTTGATAGCATGATAGCATGTGCTTACGTCTTTCTGACTCCAAAAATGTACAATATAAAAAATGTACTGCGAAATGCTGCAATACCAAAATAATTAATTAACTTAAATACCAAACCGTTCAATCAATCATTATATTTATTGTCATTAGTTGTAAAATAGGCGTCTTTTTTATTATGGCGGCAGGGGCGTTCACATTAACCTGAAGTCAAGTGTGGCCATTTCTTATAGGCCTTCAATTCAAATTCAAATTCAAAATATTCTTTATTCAAGTAAACTTGTAAACAAGTGCTTTTGAATCGTCAACTTTACTGCTGGTCCGGAAAGCCGTCCTACCGAGAAAAGCAAGCAAGAAACTCGGTGGAGCTCTTTTAAAAAGAAGATTCTTAATACTAATTACATTTTGTCATAGCCTTTCGCCTACTGTTTGTTTCGGCCTATTGGCAAAGGCTGATGGCTTGAGCCTGGATGAGTAGCATTGGCAGAAGGGTAGAATTGTGATGAAGTATAAAACATAGTTTTGTATTCTATTATATAGATGGCGCTAGTGGAAGATTACAACGCGCTATCAACTCTCACTCGCCAAGAATACTAAAGGCCAGTTAAATAGCAACACACCAGAATCTAAAATTAGTGTAAAGTTTCATTAATATTTTTGTAACGCTCTTTCTTTGTCAATTGAGACGAAGTTAGCGTAAATCACTTATATATATACGTTAAAACATGACTAAGAATCTCAAGAAACCTAACTCTGTAGTAAGAATCAATTAACATCTCTGTCAAATTTAACTTATTTGTTTAGTTTTAATCTATATGTTATAATTGATGTTGAGAGACCGGCTATACTCACGTTTTATTTTATCGGATGAGCCCGACTAGTTTCAAGCCCATACGGGGCTCTTAATTATGAGCTCTTTACGCGGCGGGAACTGCGTGTAGCAGCACGACGCAGCACACGTGAGTATAGCCGGTCTCGCAACATTTATTATGAATACCACTCACGATAGTTTAAAGTCATAAATTAATGTGTTGTGTTAACGGATAAATTTAAAAAACAATAATTAATAAATTACTCATCATCCTCCTACTCTGAGTACCCTGAGTATCATCTGAGTGGGGTCGGCACAACATGTAACAAACATGTCGTCACATGATTTGGCTACGTATTTTACGACCGGCCGCCTGCCTGACGTCAACTTACCTTAGTCGTATTTTACGACCCCTCGGTAAGAAGGAAGGTGGTCTATTCTACTCAACTGGATACCACACGGTGGATTAACTTACCTTAGTCGCCTTTTACGACACCTCGGTAAGAAATGAGGGTGGTCTATTCTACTCAGCCGGATACCACACGGCATAACAATTAATAAATAAGTATTTTAATTTATAAATTATTATTTTAATATATAATGTATTAATATTTTTTATATAAAAGTAAAGTAACGGCCTGTTGCAATCCCACTGCTGGACATAGGCGAGATTGCGGAACTTTCAACTTTTTTTTATTTACAACAAAAAACGTACAAGTTATATCTATCTTAAATTACTTACACGCTAGTACTATACAAATCATGCCCACGTGGAATGCTCCCAAGAATGCTGGCAACGTTTCCGCGATGAATCGCTAGGGTGATTCTACCTCTTCAACACAATTTATATAAAGCTGTAATGTATACTACTTAACTAAACCTGCCAGAATAATTGCACTACCTTTTAGTAATAACCGTATAACTGATTTATAGAAGCAGGCGATACTTTGCGGAATTCCATATTACAAGCAATATAACAGAACTAACTACTTTGCTATAATCCGCACGGGTTAAGTAAATGCATGCAAAGCCAATGTGTATGAAGCAGGCAAAATCTACGCACCTTATACATGCAGGACCAGCCACCACATGCACCCCAAGGCGCAATTCACCAGCAACAACGCACACAAAAGCAGCACACACACCCACCACCACAATCTCGACGATCGTTTCGCCCCGAAACCGCCAAAAATCGTACTGTACGCACGCACGCATCGTACGCACGCACGCATCGTACGCAGTACGATTTTTGTCGTGGAGCCTATCCTCCTGATGATGCTTCGGTTTCGGGGCGAAACGATCGTCGAGATTGTGGTGGTGGGTGTGTGTGCTGCTTTTGTGTGCGTTGTTGCTGGTGAATTGCGCCTTGGGGTGCATGTGGTGACTGGTCCTGCATGTATAAGGTGCGTAGATTTTGCCTGCTTCATACACATTGGCTTTGCATGCATTCACTTAACCCGTGCGGATTATAGCAAAGTAGTTAGTTCTGTTATATTGCTTGTAACCGTATAACTATCCTCTTAGTAGATTTTGATAAAATCCATCACATACAGAGAGACAGGTTTTAGGGACTTTATAATAAGTATATACTAAATAAACCTATACTGACTGGCCCGTTGGCGCAGTGGGTAGTGACCCTGCCTTCAGCTCCGCGGGTCGCAGGTTCAATTTGCCGAGGGCCAACATTTCCTATAAACAATTTGTTGGTTCTTCGAGCCTGGGTGTATTTTGTATTTAAATATATGTATTTAAAATTATATATGTAGTATATCTACCAGTCGTCAGTCACCCATAACACTTAATACTTAAGTTACTTATAGTACGCGGCAATAAATAATGCACATCAAGGCTTAGAGAGAGAAATCGACTAGATTCTGCTTCATAGAGCATTGTCTCTGTCGCATAGACTGACGAACCCGTGGGAAACGTCACATACTAAGTGACAAAGACAGCGCTCTACGAAACCGAATTGGCCGGCTGTTTCGTTCTAAACATCGATGTGCATTATTTAATGCCGCGTACTATACTTCGGGGTCGGACGTCCGTGTGTCCCATACATTTATTTTATTTTATTTTTGTTTTATTTTATACGGAACCATACTAAATATAGAAAGAGAGGTGCCGCATTTAATTATAGATGCCAATTTATCGAGCGAGTTCGTGAGGTCAGGAGGGTCACCTATCTTATCTAGTTTAGTACAGTCGTGACGTCAACGTGTATTTACTGTACATAAATATTTAAAGGTCAACTCTAAGAACATCTCTAAACAACCATTCAATAATATATAGAAGGCGTTACATTGAGGAATGCCATAGTGCGAAAGTAATGACAAAATTATATTGTTATGAAAACCCGTGAAATGCTGTGTAGGAAGCAAATCATCATCACCATCTTGCCTTTACCCCACTCTGGGTGGGATAAAGGCAAGATGCAATATGTAAACATGTTGTCACATGATTTGGCTCCGTATTTTACGACCCACCGCCTGCCTGACGTCAACTTACCTTAGCCGTATTTTACGACCCCTCAGTAAGAAATAGGGTGGTCTATTCTACTTAACCGGATACTACACGCTAGGTCAACTTACCTTAGTCGCCGTTTACGACACCTCGGTAAGAAATGATGGTGGCCAACTCTACTCAGCCGAATACCACACGGCGGGCTTTGGAAGAAGCAAATACCGTTCTCATACGTTTATATGCGGGATTATCGTACGTATCACAAAGCACCGCCACCATCAAAATACACATACACAAGCACTACATACATACATTACATCAATCTCAACGATCAGTTTCGCCTAGCAACTGAATCATCATAGGGAGATGCTCCATAACAAAATCGCTATACCTAGTTTGCAATTTGACTTTATTTTACATTTCATAAAAAGTATGAAACAATCCGCTAATATCCCACTACAGGGCATACGCATACTCTCCGTTTTTGAAGAGAAGGGTTGGAGCTAAGACCTACGACGCTCAAATACGGATTGGTAGGCTACACATATCCCCAGAATGATCTGAAGATGTGCAGGTTTCTTCACGATGTTTTCCTTCACTGAAAAGCGTATGGTAAATTGTAATTATCAATTAAACACATAATTTTTGACAGTAAAACTCATTGGTGCCTACCCTGTGTTTTGTACCTGTAACGCTGTTGAGAGAGTCACACAATCTCACCGCTGGACTACAGCAGCTCGGGCTTATATATTATAATCCATTGAAATGCGAGAGAAGAGATTTTTATGATAGTCTATCGATCAAGTTTAAGAGGTCAGCAAGGTCAGCCTTCGCTTATCGGATTTATTTCTGTATCACTTGTAGAGAGTCGCGACGTCGAGATTTTAGTTATTTGATATCAGTGGATTTCGAGTTCACTTTTAAGGTCAACATTTTGAAATAATGGCAATATCTTAAATGGTAATAGATGAAATGTGTGCACTAATTTACTAACATATATATAAGATGGTTCTCCTGCTCTTATCCCACTTCCTTACATCCATTAGTTTTCATTGTTCTTGAAATCTTTGTAAATTGCAATATAATTTATAGCTATTTTACGTCGATAGAAAACTCCTTGGTTTGGCCCGGGGGTTTGAACCCATGATAGTCTCTAGAGAGTCGTACCGTCTATAGTATGGATTAATAGTATGGATGATTATTATGTAATTTTCAATGTCTTATTTACACTCAAGCAAGTAAAGAATTTAGATTTAAGCAACACTTAAATGCCAGAGAGCATAAATCTCCTCAAAACATTATCCTCGATACAAATAAAGAAAACCATACAAAGAGAGCTTACAATCCATCATAATTTCTTAGAATTAAACACCTCTCAGAAACTTCTCTCAACACAAAGGGCGATTAATTGTTCAGGATCTCCCGAGAGTGCTTTGCTAAATACTGGACTAAGAGAGAAATTATTGTAATTCAGATTTGAGAAAAGGAAGCGTGTCGTTTAAAGAATAAAGGACCCAGCTGTTAAAACTTCCACAACATTCCAGGCATTATAAATTATTCAAACAAACTTACACAAGACGTTTTGTCTATGATTCTTCAAGTAGTCAAATAAGCTTTTGCAAGAACTTTTACATCGTCAAGTATCAATTAGATTTAATAAAGCTACAACAGCAGGCCTACCATGAACTCTTATTGCGACTCAATCGAAGACGCAAACTAAATTGTTTTGCTTCTTCATACCATGACGTCTTAAACACGCACACTTTAAGTCGTTGCCGAATGAGCGTTCGGAATGTGTCCTAAAACATGTGAGTAAAAAAGACAGAGTTATCTATACTTCATATAACGTTATCCTTTTCAAACATTATCGACCCCAATGCAATTCATGGTACGAAAAGAAAAAGGTTCGGTTTAGGTAATGACTTTGAATTGAATTGTTATCTAAAAGTTCATGGTAGGCCTACTGGTTTGGAATGTAGCTTTTACCGAGAAGAAACAGGAAGAAACTCGGCGGTCAATCTTTTAAACATTTTCAATTAACATTTTTAGACCACAGTCATGTATGAAAGTGAAAGGTCGCCGTGTGGTATCGGGCTGAGTAGAATGGACCACCCTCATTCCATACCAAGGTGTCGTAAAAGGCGACTAAGGTAAGTCGACACGCCGTGTGGTATCGGGCTGAGTAGAATGGACCACCCTCATTCCATACCAAGGTGTCGTAAAAGGCGACTAAGGTAAGTCGACACGCCGTGTGGTATCCGGCTGAGTAGAATGGACCACCCTAATTTCTTACCAAGGTGTCGTAAAAAGCGACTAAGGTAAGTCGACACGCCGTGTGGTATCCGGCTGAGTAGAATACACCACCTTTTCATATTACGACTAATATACGACTAAGGTAAGTTGACATCAGGCAGGCGGCCGATCGTAAAATACGTAACCAAATCATGTGACAACATGCTTGTAACGTGTTGTGCCGACCCCACTTAGAGTGGGATAAGGGCAGGATGATGATGTATGAAACTTAAAGGATTTTCAAATTGAAGTGTTTTGGTGGTGTTTGGAAGAAAAGAGACGTTTGTTTCGTTAATTTTATGGTCGTTAAATATACTGAACTATACTATAGTTAAGACGTAATCTTGAAGTGGTTAATTCTTATACTTTATTTTCATCATTCTCCTGTCCTTAACCCACTCTAAGTGGGGTTGGCATGTTTTTTCTTTCAATCTCTCTTGTCATTCGTTAACTCTGGAGCTTTTCATTTTAACTTTAGGTGTTTCATATGTGACACAATCCAACCATCTCTCTTTAAGCGTCCCACTAGTCTCATTGTCATCCATACATATCTAGTGAAAGTGTTTTCAAATCTAAGCATTTTTATCATTCAGTAGTTTTTAAAAGCAACTTCGCTCGCGTGGACCGCAATCTTATTATTTGAGTAAACCGTAATACTTATTTAATTATTGTTAAAGTGGGTTAACCTTAAAAGCTAGACTTATGCTTCGAGGACTTTTATATAGAACTTTTAGAGAGGAATATTTTTGGTGAATTTTAAACTTTCGCGATTCATCCTTATTATTATATAAATAAACGGGTCATATCGCAGCAAAATCGAGTTACCTTTTTACAAGGTTCGACGTTTCGGCAGAGTTGCATCCGCCATGGTCACGAACTGACTGGAGCGCCGCGGCGTCTTCGTTCCCGAGTACTACAGTCATTATTTTGCTCATCTACCCTCAATTGAACCGCACAATCCGCGTAAGGTCTCTTTCACTCCACACTGATATAATCTGCACGCGATATAGCTTGCAACGATTTCTTCCGCGAGTTATATTTATTAATCACTGGATCCCAAGTCGTCGACAATCTGAAACCCTCTTCTCTGTTGAACGTATCATGCTTTTTTATTTCAACAGCTTCACGCGCCACTCTTGCAAAATAGTGGGCATCAGTTGACAGGACTTTGGGATCATGAAGCTCAATCCAGTGATTGCTCCCCGAATTAAGCAGGCTCTGCTTAATTTATATATTAGTATGTCGCATCATACTCATGGACATCATCTTTCTTAGAGATTAGTGGGCGTGATTTAGGGTATCGTGCATATGAAAGAACTACAACGCTTTTCTTTGACTTTATATTCTTCTCAACAATTTCACAACTGCCATGGCACGGTTCTGTCTTCATCTCACGCATGCACTGTCCGTAATGTGTCACCGCTGCGCGTTCTATCTTCAATGATAGTTGCCATGACTGCGACAAGTATATATATATCATTATCTTCGATTTTGTAATACGCTTGACGTATAAACATATTTGTTACGAATAATTTAACATCATAGATTTTTGCATTATATTAGGCAAATCGTAAAAGTATTATTTAATTTTACCCTATTTTATACACAAGTCATGACCCAGTTACGTCTAACCATACCAAATTCCCATTTTTATTGTGTACGCCCATTGAAAAAGACTATATATCACGGGAATGGGATTTGGATCCCATCCTATGGGATTGTGAGCATTATGTCGGCTTAAACTTATTTGATCCACGCAGGATTTCTTACGTGCGAATAAAAAATGATGAGAATATGTTTTTTTCTAGTCGACACGGTATCACAAAATGAAATCCAAAATATTTTTGAAATGAAACTCTGGCATTTCCAAACCTATGAGGAATGAAACTCGTACTTAATATTTTTTTATGTATTTTCCTTTGATTTCAAAGTTTCATTTCCTCTTTATTTAAAACAAATAACGTATACGACTTGTTACTATTCCACTGCTCTCTCTGTTTTTGGAGAGAAGGATTGGGCCTAAGATCTACCACGCTGCTCCAATCTTGATTGGTAGGTTACATATAATTCCAGAATTCCTCACGATATTTTCCTTCGCCGCTAAAGCGTGTGATAAATTACAATTATCAATTAAACAAATTTTAATAGAAAACTTATTGGTGTCTGCAAGTAATGGTAATGTCATCCTAGGTTAAATTAACAGGATTTCCATAGCTTTTATGTTACCCCGGTGTATAAGCATTTATTGTGCCAAATTTCATCGATATTGGTTCAGCTGATTTATCCATACATTTTAATAGCTCAGTCAAAATTTATCCAGTGTAATGGAATGGAAATGGAACCTCTTTTAATAAAAGATTTGTCTTGACACATTAATACACACTTATTGTGATTATTATAGATGGCTTTTTTAACATCATCCTATTCCTGTTGAATTAACAGGATTTCTATAGCCTATATTTTATCCCGATGTATAAGGAATAATTGTGCCCAATTTCATCGATATTGGTTTAGCGGATTGGCCGTGAAAATGACACAGACAGACAGTCTTTCGCATTTATAATATTAGTAAGGATCTGACAAAACTCTATGCAAAAATCTCATTCGTCGTCCCAAATTTCAGTTATCCTCCTTATTCGCGATATTGTATCTTTTCCTGCTATTTTTAAACTCATGTTATTACTTGACTTATTATTTTTGTATTTTTTTATCAAACCTTACAATTAGTTATTTCAAACTAGCCGACCCAGATTTATTACACTAGAGCAGAGTTCCCCAAACTTGTCATAGACCCCTTGCCTGTTTTTCCGTGTTGGGTAGATCCACTATCGTGGACCCACATTTTCATTTCTTGGATCCCCCAAATTTTTTTCCCAGACGTAGACCCCTTGCAGGTTGTCATAGACCCCTAGGGGTCGATATAGACCACTTTGGGAATCACTGCACTAGAGTAGTACATATATTTATTTACACTTCGACTTTCGACTTCTTTACACATCGAAACCATTGATTCGAGTGTAGTGAGGTATGCTTATTATTATTTATTGTTAATAATATAATTATAATATTTTAAATATAAATATATCAATCATCATAGATAGAGCAGACGATCGCTGTAATAACAATAAAAAAGTAAAAAAATAGATACAGAAATTTACAGAAAAGTTAGTGAATAAAAAAGAGAAACAAAGAATAAATTACTAACAGAAATTGATCAAATATTTATAATCTAAAGAACAAGTAATTAACTAACTAATTAAGAATGAGTAATTGATAAATTATCTATTGAAGGGTTTTGGAAAGTTTTCTGTTACAAACGACTAATTTATCATGAATAGGCATTAAATTATTAATTGTAATAAACTTTTTAAATTGTCTCACGCTTTGTCAAGAGGGACAAATTTAGCTCAACTTGACTCAGTAGAATAGAGCAACTTCATTTCTTACCGATATGTTGTAAAAGGCGACTAAGGTAAGTTGACCCATCATATGGTATCCGGCTGAGTAGAATAGACAACTGTCATTTCTTACTGAGGTGTCGTAAAAGGCGACTAAGGTGAGTTGACCCGCCGTATGGTATCCAGCTGAGTAAAATAAACCAACCTCATTTCTTACTGAGGTGTCGTAAAAGGCGACTAAGCTGAGTTGACCCGCCGTATGGTATCCAGCTGAGTAAAATAAACCAACCTCATTTCTTACTGAGGTGTCGTAAAAGACGACTAAGGTACGTTGACCCATCGTATGGTATCCGGCTGAGTAGAATAGACAACCCTCATTTCTTACTGAGGTGTCGTAAAAGGCGACTAAGGTAAGTTGACCCATCGTTTGGTATCCGGCTGAGTAGAATAGACAACCGTTATTTCTTACTGAAGTGTAAAAGGCGACAAAGGTAAGTTGACGTAAGGCAGGTGGCTGGTCGTAAAATACGTAGCCAAATCATATGACAATATGTTAATAACATATTGTGCCGACTCCACTTAGACTGGGATAAGGGTAGGAAAATGATGATGATGTATTTCAAAACTAAAAAAGGCCAGTCCAGTATACTAAAACCGCATCTCTTCCAAGTGGTCATTACACAGCATTCAGAGTTTTTGCAATTTTCGCTAGCAATTAGTTTCTGCTCTTGCAACGTACATGCGAAATGTTTGTACGGAGACGTAAGTCGTTAATTCCTCGTGATTCTCGACCTAATTTCTTTGCAACGTTTGAATTTTCATGTGCTTCGACCACATAGTTATCTTTATGGGATCAGTTATTATTTGCGGACTGTACGCCATAGTTTTTCTTTTCTGTATCTATAGCACGAAAGTGTCATTTTCGTCAGTTTAGGATTAAGCCAGTATGAATTTTATATAAAATTTTATACTCAATTTACATTTGCCACTAGCAGACCCTAGTTACACGTTGCAGTGTCACAGTCTGTTTTTGAGTTTTCCTTCTGTAATATTGTGCGAGTTTTAGTTCCGATGCGATGCGAATTTGAATTTGAATTCTAAAATTATTATTTAAATCATTTTGAAAAGAACCAACATTTTTACGTTTGAAGGATCTTACTGTAACTTTCTAACTTGGTTGACTTTTTCCATAATTTTCAAAGATATTATCATAATTCAAATACACAAAACATTAACAAATTATATACGCTAAACTCTTATATAAAATGTTTCTATTGATTAGTGAAAATTGCATTAAAATCAGTTCTACAGTTTTTAAGTTTATTGTAGGTAACTGTGCGACTTTTTTTATTGTTTCTATGATTTAATATGCGTTTATAGGTAAAAAAACATGTAAGTTAACCTACATATCCCAGACATAGCTATATTATATAATATGTCATTTTACTTAATAGAACAGCGTAGTGGATAAACGCTTCAGTTAATAATAATAATGATAATGTTTTTTTTATTTTTAAGCAACATGGGCTCATCATGTTAGTAATAGACTTATAACTATGTTAGTAACAGATATACACAAAATAAACACAAACAAAAACACAATTCAGTTTATCCTACTGTCGCACTAATATCTTCATTAATCGTGCATATATGGGCGAATCCATTTTACACACACGTACTCAAGATACTGCTAGAGCTCGAGCGAAGTCTTGCTAGCAAGGAACCGGTCTTTTTCCTTAAGATAGTGTGAAAATCGTACGTTCGCGCTTCAGCAAACGTACTAGAAGCTGAGCAAAACTTCGGCAAGCCCAACAGTATTCTCAATCCGTTATTGTATTGCACTCTTAGTGTATCTATGGCAGCTTTGGAGTATTTGAACCACAGTTTAGCCGTGTAGAAGGTTTGAAACGTTTTCAACAAGAGGAAACATTTTTCCAACATCCCATTGTTAAGAAAATTTTTTACATCTTAATATTTTATTAAGTCTTCTAATAAAAAAACGCAATAACATCATCATTCTCCTCCCTCCCTATTCCCTCATTTGTCAACTTCCCTCCTTTTATATGCATGTTATACTCATCATAGACATTTTCAGGCTTCATCTCGTATACTCGTTTCGTATTTTATCCGGTCTGTTCTTGTAAGAAAATTCAATAACTTGCAGGTAATAATTTCTCTCTCTAATATTTCCCTTGAAACTTAATTCAATTAATGTGATATATTAATAACTTGGAGACTCGTTAGAATCTAATCTTTGCTGATTTATGATAGTACATAGAGTATAAATTTGCAGAGTAAGCTTATCAGATTAATACATAAATTGATCTGTGAACTTTTCGTGTGTTTAAAACGAGAGTGCGAGAATTTCATACAACTTTGGGCCCAGACGTTACAGTATTAATTTTTGTGTTGTAAGATAGAAAAATATTTGCTATCTTAGGATCAATTATTATTTTATTGAATATCTATGGGGGAACTATAAAATAAGAGTTATAGTCTGAGTTTATGGAGAACTACAAGTACATGCTAAGTACCATAAAAACAATAAAAACGATAGGATTTGTGATAAAAAATATTACTATAGATAAATAACTATCGATAAAAGTTGATCATTCATTTTTTTGTCGTCAGAAAAATAAATAATTCCAGAAAACACGTTCAGAAGCGCAACGTATTTTTTAGTTATTAGTCTATGGCAACATGTACTAAAAGATGACTAATAATTGACATATATTGCAATACAAAAGTAATAATAAAATTATTTTGCTATAATCCGCGATACAGTAAATAGAAAATATATATAGTGTTTAATGTATAGTGGATTATCAGTATTTTCTTACCCGATACGTGCAGGATTCGTAAAAGCACATGCACAAACCTCCACCACTTCCACCAAAATACACAAGCACTACACAGTTTCACTATCACAAACTCAACAATCGTTTCGCCCCGCAACCGAGGCATCATCAGGAGGAGATAGACTCCACGACAAAATCGCAAAGGCTTTGCGATAATCGGATAATCCACTATACATTAAACACTATATATATTTTCTATTTACTGTATCGCGGATTATAGCAAAATAATTTTATTATTTCTTTTGTATTATGGATCTCCGCAAAGTAACGCCTAATTCTATAAATATATTGCAATATTTTTTTATTTTATTCTAAACACCATTTTTAATATCTGAAAAGTAATTATCATAAATATAATGAAGCTAATATATTTTTTTACATAAATATTTTAAATTATTATGTTTATAAAAACGTAATTAAGGCATTTTTATATTTTTTAGGTCTATTTATACTAAAAACGTTGTCGTCCCGAAACCGAAGCATCATCAGGATATCAGACTCCACAACAAAATCGCAATGCGAAGCATTACCCGAGCAAGCATAGTTCCTTAATCGAGGATTATAGCAAAATAATTTCATTATTATTTTGTATTATTGACCTCCACAAAATAACGCCTAATTGTACACACTTGATATGATTTAAAAAATTCGAAAATAATCCATAAAATGGTTTGATTACTATAAATTTGTTTACCAGAAATATGGCGGACAATTTATATTTCTTTGCGAGACATTTTCCCTTTCGAAACACAAACATATTAAACGGAAAATATACACATGTTTATTTCTTTACTCAAAGAAAGATGGCCGGAACAAATGTCGAAAAGGCTCTCACGGGCCGATTCTTTGCAAACACAGAGCTGGAAAATCTCGGGAATTCATTTAAAAGTGGACTCTGTTTAAATAAAAATATAGTTGTATTTCTATTGAAAGGAGTAAGTTTGAGCGTGGAACTGTAGACGAAATACAGGCCGTTGTAGTCATACGATTATTGCGCAACTTGTCCGAACGTTTGCGAAATGTTCGCGTATAATCAACGGCTTGGTATAAAATGCTTATAGTGAAGATCAGAGGCTGAGAATTTATTTATTGGCTTCAAGACCCCTTTTCAACAAAAATACAGCGTTCGCATGTTAACATTCGCGTATGAATAGAGAAAGTTTTTATTCGGTACGATTCAATTCCTCTTGGTTTATTAGTTTCGTTTGTCGATGACTCTGATGGATTTATTGAATAACTTCTATTAAAGGGAATCGAACTTTGGCATTGATGTCGTTTTGTATTGAAAAGTGTTGTTTCTTTGTAAAAGCGCTCGTATCCTAGTATCATCATATGAAATCATGTTATGAGATACAGCAACTGTTACACAGCAAATTTTTGTTTAAAATAAAACATCTAATCATGGTATTTCATGAAATCGATGTAATCTTTTAATAAAACAATAAAAGGCATTATAACTGTAATTTCACAGTATATTTATAGTAATATATTTTCTTACTCCTGCCCTTATCCCACTCTAAGTGGAGTTAGCACAATATGTTTTTAGTGTGTTGTTACATGATTTGCCTAGTTATTTTACGATCAGACGCCTGATGTCAACTTAACTTACGCCATTTACAGCACCTCGGTAAGAAATAAGGGTGGTAAATTCTTCTAAGCCGAATACAACACAGCGGGTCAACTTACCTAAGTCGCCTTTAACGACACTTCGGTAAGAAATGAGGGTGCTCTATTTTCATCCGGATATCACAAGGCGGGTCAACTTACTTTAGTCGTCTTTTACGAC
Organism: Morpho deidamia; assembly: GCA_947086505.1. NCBI lineage: Eukaryota > Metazoa > Arthropoda > Insecta > Lepidoptera > Nymphalidae > Morpho > Morpho deidamia. The sequence goes on from CAMTZC010000024.1 coordinate 19,154,480, forward strand.
ACCTAGGTAAGAAATGTGGTCTATTCTACTCAGCCATATATTATACGGCGGGCCAACTTACCTTAGTCGCCTTTTATGAAACCTCTGACGAGCACCCTCCTTTCTTACCGAGGTGTCTTAAGAGGCGACTAAGGTAAATGCCGTGTGGTATCCGGCTACATAGAATAAACCGCCCTCATTTCTTACCGAGGTGTCGTAAAAGGCGACTAAGGTAAGTTGACATCAGGCAGGCGGCCGATCGTAAAATACGTAGCCAAATCATATGACAACATATTTGTAACAAGTTGTGCCGACCCCACTTAGATTGGGATAAGGACAGGGGAATGATGAATGATGATGACGTTTGTATATTTTTTAAAGAAATAAAATAAAAGAAAACTTTGCCGTTTACTATAAAAAATCTTTTCAGAAATAAGAATGCTCCTAGCATCGTAATTTTTCATTCGTAATCGTGTACAAATTATAATTTCCACGAAGTACATTTTTCTACTAGTATATTATGTGATTTATCAAACGGTTAACAATTAATTATTGGAGTTCTCGCCTGGGGAAACGGTATTATGTTATGGCATAATTTAATTAATAAAATAATCTGTTAATGTGAAAATTGAATACAAATAAACAATAATAACTACGAGAATACCGTAAATGATTATTTCGGTATTCGTGTTTTCAAAATGATAGCTAATCGTCTGACTTTTGATCTATAACGTACTAACTGTGCGTGCGACTTCGTTGAGTCGACTTTAGTGTTTAAATACCATCAATTATATACAACTTTCTAAGGGCTATTTCATGTTACCGAGATATATAATGTATAAAAAAATCCATTCATCCTCCTGTCCTTATCCCACTCTATGTGGGGTCAGCACAACATGTTTTAACCATGCTATAATGTGAGTTGGCTAAGTATTTACATACCTGCCGCCTGCCTGACGTCAACATACTGTAGTCTAACCTCGGTAAGAAAGGAGGGTGGTCTATTCTACTCAGCTGGATATCACACGGTGGGATATATATACCTATAATGTTGTTAAAATAATATATGTTAGTAAAGCAAGCAAGATGTCCATTCAAAAGCTTCTAGATCGCCTGCGACGAACCACGAATATAAAAAAGTAAAGTAACGGCCTGTTACTATGCCCACTGCTGGGCTAAGGCCTCCTCTCTCCGTTTTTGGAGAGAAAGATTGGAGCTAAGACCTACCACGCTGCTTCAATGCGGATTGGTAGGTTACACGAATCCCTAGAATTCTCTAGAGATATGCAGGTTTCCTCACGATGTTTTCCTTCACCGAAAAGCGTGTGATAAATTGCAATTATCAATTAGACACATAAGTTTTAATAGAAAAACTCATTGGCGGCAGCCCGGGGTTTGAACCTATGTCGTCTCTAGAGAGTCGCACGGTCTCACCGCTAAGCTATCACAGATTTCGACGCTTATTAGCGATGTCCATTCAAAAGCTTCTAGATCGCCTGCGACGAACCACGAATATAAAAAAAGTAAAGTAACGGCCTGTTACTATGCCCACTGCTGGGCCAAGGCCTCCTCTCTCCGTTTTTGGTGAGAAAGATTGGAGCTAAGACCTACCACGCTGCTCCAATGCGGATTGATAGGTTACACGAATCGTTTCCTCACGATGTTTTCCTTCACCGAAAAGCGTGTGATAAATTGCAATTATGAATTAGACACATAAGTTTTAATAGAAAAATTCATTGGCGGCAGCCCGGGGTTTGAACCTATGTCATCTCAAGAGAGTCGCAAGGTCTCACCGCTAGGCTTATCACAGCTTTCGACGCTTATTAACGATGTTCATTCAAAAGCTTCTAGATCGCCTGCGACGAACCACGAATATATTATACAAAAGTAATAATAAAATTATTTTGCTATAATCCGCGATACAGTAAATAGAAAATATATATAGTGCTAAATGTATAGTGGACTATACGTTTTTCCATACCCGTTACATGCAGGATTCGTAAAAAACATATGCACAAACCTCCACCACTTCCACCACAATACAAAAGCACTACACAGGTTCACTATCACAAACTCAACAATCGTTTCGCCCCGCAACCGAAGCATCATCAGGAGATAGACTCCACGACAAAATCGCAAAGCGAAGCGTTATGCAAACAAGCATTGTTATATAGTAATCGGTTCATCCCCACCTTTACCTCTGAACACGTGCAACAAGCTTGAACTTAAAACATTTATCTGATCGTTAATGAGGGTGCCATTGTTATGCTTAATGATTTCTAATTGTTCCAAAATATTCAATTTCAAGCTTTTTTCGCAGGTGTGCAGTATTTTGAAACAATGGTCATTAGGAACTTTATGACCGCTTTCTAACAAATGTTTCGCGAAATGTGAATTTAGTGGCTTATTATTCCTGAAAGCGGCCATATGTTGACCACATATGTTGACCACAGTCTGACCCACATATGTATCATTGCATTCAGGACATTTTTTTATAAATTATTTGAATATATTATACACAAATCCGCAAGACGGCTTTAATAACTGTTAACAATAACAGAATTAGCAGCGATTTATTGTCACGCGACGTTCGGTCGAACCGTTAACGAGCCCTGTATTCGTCACTCGTCGGTATTCGTCGTAATTCGGCCATCTCGCCGAGGTTGCGCGGCAAGACATGCGCAGTACGCGCGCTCGGTCAAACGACACCAGTGGGGCGAACCGGCGTGCCGTACGACGACCGCGCCCGTGTATTTCCGACAAATATATTTCGTATTATCGAATTCTCGACGAGTTTTTACCGGTGTGTGACGCTGTGTTGTGTGTGTGTGCAGTGCGATGGAGTATTCTAATTTTTGTGTGTGCAAAACTTTTCGTAGCCGCACCACGGATTTCGTAGCGGTGAGTGTTAACGTATATTATATATGCAATGACCGCAGCGTCGTATGTGTGTTTTTATTTTTATTTAAAATTTTGGAATAAAATAAAATTAATTTATAAATAAAATAAATATAGGACATAATTTATAAATATAGGACATTTACACACACGGTCATCCGTCCCCAAAGTAAGTAACTTAATACTTGTGTTATGGGTGACGGACAACTGGTAGATATAATACATATATAAGTCTAAATACATACTTAAATACAAATACACACCCAGGCTCGAAGAACCAACAATTTGTTTATAGAAAATGTTGGCACTCGGCGGGAATCGAACCCACGACCCGAGGAGCTGAAGGCAGGGTCACTACCCACAGCGCCAACGGGCCAGCCAACGCAATTTAAGAGATATAATTAAATACCTAAATACTTCTATAGTAAAAACAGCACTTAGATATATATTTTTTTTTAAGTCTTCAATTTAAAATTAAAAAAAATGTTTTTAATTTACGAGACAAAATTAAATATTTAACTACTGCTGGAATCCAAACTGCACTTAGGTATATATTAGTTAACTAATATTTTAAGTCTTCGATCTATAAACTTTAAGTTACAGACCACTGGTAAACTGGTATACTACATAAAAAGTAAAAGTAAAGTAACAGCCCGTTGTTATGCCCACTGCTGGGCTAAGGCCTCCTCTCTCCGTTTTTGGAGAGAAGGATTGGAGCTAAGACCTACCACGCTGCTCCAATGCGGATTGGTAGGTTACACATATCCCCAGAATTCTCTAGAGATATGCAGGTTTCCTCACGATGTTTTCCTTCACCGAAAAGCGTGTGATAAATTGCAATTATCAATTAGACACATAAGTTTTAATAGAAAAACTCATTGGTGCCTGCCCGGGTTTGAACTCGTGTTCCCCTCGAAAGAGTCGCACGGTCTCACCGCTGGGCTATCACATATATATACTACATATATAATTTTAAATACATACTTAAATATAAATTTACACCCAGGCTCGAAGAACCAACAAATTATTAGAAAATGATGACCCTAGGCGGGAATCGAACCGGTGACCCGTGAAGCTGAAGGCAGGGTCACCACCCACTGCGCCAACGGATCAGTCAATGTATATCGAAAGTAATAATAAAATTATTTTGCTATAATCCGCGATATTATCGCGGTAATATCGCGGATTATAGCAAAATAATTTTATTATTACTTTTGTATTATGGATCTCCGCAAAGTAACGCCTAATTCTATAAATTATTCAATGTATATCGTCTAAATGTAAATTGTAATAAGTATTATTCTGAAAAGAGCAACCGCCGAGTTTGTTGCTGGTTCTTCTCGGTAGGAACAGCTTTTCCAACCAGCACTAGAGTTAGTGATGAAAAAGCACTTGTTTGCAAGTTTACTTAAATAAATAATATTTTTAATTCGAATTTGATTAGAACAAATATCGTCTTTAAAAATTAAAATAAACTCAAACAAGCGTTTTTCTACTTCGATGTACCTCTTTTAGGAGCAAATTTTCCCAGAGATAAAAAAAAGTCGGCAAAACTAAGCTCTCCTCAGTTAACTAACCTTTCCATAAAAAAGTGTGTTCATAGAGTTTAGCTTTAAGGTTTATATTTTTTCTACTACCAAAAAAATTACGTAAATAGAAAATAAATATATGGGACACTACGGTCGTCCCCAAAGTAGGTAAATAAATAAATAAATAAATTAATTAATATGGGACGTTTACACACACGGCCGTCTGTCCCCAAAGTAACTTAATACTTGTGTTATGGGTGACGGACGACTGGTAGATATACTACATATATAAGTTTAAATACATAGTTAAATACAAATACACATCCAAGGCTCGAAGAATCAACAATTTGTTTATAGAAAATGTTGGCCCTCGGCGGGAATCGAACCCGCGACCCGTGGAGCGAAAAGCAGGGTCACTACCCACTGCGCCAAGTGGCCAGTCAAACTGCATGTTTTTTTATATTTTCTATAATAAATACCGTGCAAAGGTCGAAGAAATCTAGGATCAAAGATTTTTCTACGACCAACGTGTCTGAGGGTACATATACCTATAGAATAATTGGAATAGAAAATTATTTACCATCATCCTCCTGCCCTCATCCCACTCTAAGTAGGGTCGGTACAACATGTTACAAACATGTGGTCACATGATTTGGCTATGTATTTTAAGACCGGCCACCTGCCTGACATCACCTTACCTTGGTCGCCTTTTACGACACCTCGGTAAGAAATGAGGGTGGCCTATTCTACTCAGCCGGATACCACATAACAGGAAATGATGTATCTATATATTATTTATGTCACGATCATTTCTCAAGTACACAATTAAATGAAGACTTTAATAGAATCCTCTTATTAGAAAAGGGGTTTGAACATTTTAGCACAGAGCTTACTTCGCTTTCAAAAGGCTCAGAATTACTTACCTCAAATTTTACTTAATAAAGACACGAACGTCTTCTTGTTAGACCGCCCTAGAGGCTTAAAGGTTTGCACAAAGAAAATTGTCAATAATTTACCTAACAATGCCTAGCAATTGTGAAGCAAAATATATTGTAGAATGAATTGATATTTCCCACGAATATTTGACAAGTTTTAAGCCCGCAATATATTTTGGACTTTTTAAATTAGCTTTTATTTTCAAAATGTCAATAATTCAACTTATCAAAGTCTGTATTTAGTTTAGACTTTTAAAAGTAGATAATTTATTTACGAGCTTTTGTATTCCTTTGTGACAAAATCAACTTTATTTCAATAAGTATTTGAGCCAGCAAACTGAGTTTCTACGATATCGTATTGTTCTTAATATTTGATGTGAATTTTCTGAGTTTTGATCGATTTTGCAAAGTTCTTAATATTTACCTCGATTTGAAGATTAATAAGTATAAAGTGGTTAAGTCGGTCTTGATGAGAAAGCTGTAATTTAGGATGATTGAAAACTGAGATACAAAATAAAATAGATAAAATAAAGTATGTTCAAAATCGAATTGAAAAGAAAACTAGAAATAAATAGACTTTGCAAGCATCATCCAATTTTTGTTGGCTGTAAAAATCCTCTTAACTGGACGTGAATTGACTTCTTCTAGAAGTCTATTTGATTTGCTTATAATTCGTATTTGAAATAACAAAATTATTGTTAAAGGTTTGAGTTAATCGAAATTTCCGATACGCTCTGTCTATTTCACCGGTCAAAGGAACTGAAAGTGATGTCTGAGAGGGCTTTTATCGTTGCCTTATATGTGGTTGTTTGTACGATTCATTTGTGCCGAGCAAATATCTCGTTAAGTGGATGTTTCAAGATTAGGGTGTGGCAAGGTCGAGAGGAATCACTATTGGCTATTGAAAAATGTTTATTTCCCATAATAAATAAATAAAATATAAATAGTAAATAGAAGTTTCTGCTAGTTTATGTATAATTTTGAGGGTTGTTAATGATAACTGATCAAAAACTCAGTCGCTGGCTATGGGTTTTTAAGCTCAGAAAGTGCCAAGTTTTGAGTATCTCTGAAGATTCGTAAAAGACTATTTTTAAACCTTTAAAAAAATCCTCATAGGTCGAAAAATGTTTCACCATGGCGAAACGCGTGATAAACTGTAAATATCAATCTATATTTATACTAATGTATAAAGCTGAAGGGTTTGTTTGTTTGTTTGAACGGGTTAATCTCAGGAACTACTAAACCGATTTGAAAAATTGTTTAACACGAAGATAGTCCATTTATCGTGGAAGGCAATATATATAAAATCACACTTAGATGAATAGGAGAGGAGCAGCAATAAAGAATATTGCGTAAACGGCAAAATTTAAAGCTATCCTTGCGTGCGCTCTGTAAACGGTAAAAGTTATTAAAAAGTTATGTTAAAAATGTTCCCCTCCAAAAGTTCTATATAAAAGTCCGCGACAGCATATGTCTAGCTTTTAAGGTTAACCCACTTTAACTTAATATGTGTTAAGGTTTACTCAAATAATAAGACTGCAGTCCACGCGAACGAAGTTGCGTTTAAAAGCTAGTTATTTATATAAGTGCCTGTCCGGAATTTGAACCTGCGACCTGGTCACACGTTTCTCCAATCCAATATCACAGCTTTCGTGCGCTTTACGCCAGCAAATTGATCAACTTCCTTTTAACTAATGGGGTGAAAAGCGGAAATATTGACAGATTTACTAGATATTGGTTGTATCTGCACCTTCGATCGTGTCAAATTTAGTGTTAAAATACCCTCATTATGCCATTTTTCCTGTTCCTGAAGAAAATGCGTTGTTTTTATCCCCACGTCAGCTTCAAAAGTGATAAAAATATTATTTTGATATAATCCACAATAAAAACAAAATATATAATGCTAAATAGTTGGTAATGCTCATGTTTTATTTTATATCTCAGCTTTGCGATTTCGTAGAACCTAACTCTTGATGATGCTTCGGTGACGAGGCGAAACGATTCAGATTTTCGTAGTGAATGTGTGTAGTGCTTGTGTAGTGTGCTGTTGGTGGCGGTGTTTTTTTGATAAGTCATCATTCTCCTGTCCTTATCCCACTCTAAGTGGGGTCGACACAACATGTTACAAACATGTTGTCACATGATTTGGCTACGTATTTTATGACCGGCCGCCTGCCTGACGTCCACTTACCTTAGTCGCCTTTTACGACACCTCGGTAAGAAATGAGGATGGTCTATTTTATGCAGCCGGATACCACACGGCGCTTACCTTAGTCGCCTCTTACGACACCTCGGTAAGAAAGGAAGGTCGTCTATTCTATTCTGCCGGATACCACACGGCGTGTTTTTTTTTGATAAGTACTCTCAACTAATCCCACATATGTATGGTATGAGAACGGTTTTGGATCCCTTCACCCAGCATTATATAGATTCTCCTAACAAACGCGAATTACTGAAAAAGAACTCTATCATAACTGCTGTACTATAGAATTCCGTAAAGTATTTCTTTAAATTATATACATTATTTTTACTTATTATAAAATAAAGTCCCTAAAGCTGTCTATCTGTATGTAACGGCAAGTTAAATAAAACCTTTTAAAAAGGCATTCGCCAAATAAAAGCCGACATCTTGACCTACCCGACTATCACTATTCCAGATAAAGAACCATTGTCAAAAAACGTGATCCATATAGGCTGTAAGAAAGCATCTCTTATCATAAAGGAAACTGGAACAGTCTACTGTGCTACTTAGATGCCTAAAAATGCAAAATAATACCTGCTTTTCCTTACGTACGCCATATTTCTATACTTTCGGAAATAACATAAATGGTTTTATACTTAAAAGTAACATTATTTTTCTACAATTTATCGCGGATTATAGCAAAATCATTTTATTATTACTTTTGTATTATGGATCTCCGCAAAGTAACTTCGATTTAAAAATTATTTTATCGATCACTAACTGTGTCAGCTGCTTCGTTCGCGTGGAAATCAGTGTATCACAAAATTTTGAACTACAGCCGGTTTCTACGCATAAACTGTGAATACTACTCAGGATAGTTTAAAGTAAAGAAATTACAAACATTAATTTAAAAAACAAAATATTATTTTTATTCAAGTGCTTTGAGACGTCAACTATACTGCTGGTTCGGAAAGCCGTTCCTACCGAGAAGAGCCAGCAAGAAACTCGTCGGTTGCTCTTTTCAAAATGTAGTAATTCTTACTACTAGTTATATTTAGTCATTACTGCCTTGTGCAGGGTGAAGGGTAACTAGGGTAGGGTATTCAAATTCAAATTAAAAATATTCTTCGTTCAAGTAAACTTGTAAACAAGTGCTATTGAATCGTCAACATCTACTGCTGGTTTGGTAAGCTGTTCCCACCGAGAAGAGTCAGTACGAAACTCGGCGGTTGCTCGTTTCAAAATGTAATAATTCTTACTACTAGTTACATTTAGACATTACTGCATTGTGCAGGGTGAAGGGTAACTAGGGTAGGGTATTCAAATTTAAATTCAAAATATTCTTCGTTCAAGTAAACTTGTAAACAAGTGCTTTTGAATCATCAACTCTACTGCTGTTTCGTAAAGCTGTTCCTACCTTGTAAAAACTTGTTAAGAAGGTGTCCTTAAACTGCTGTAATCGCAATTAGACACATAATTTATTGGTGCCTGCCAGAGGTTTAACCCTGTGACCCCTTCGAAAGAGAGGTCACTCACCACTGGGCTATCACAGATCGGAACTGGGTAGTCCACCAACCCTCACGATATTCCCAAGCAATAAATTGTAGTCGCTGTTTGTGCTAAAAGCGATACATCCGCGAACCTCCATTAGCGTCACTAAGTGTCTGTCCCCTTTACCCGGATACGCGCTCACAAACCGGGTTAATAGTATTTTGTCCCGGGGACGTTACGGTGAAAATCTAATGGGAAGCGAACTAGGTGAAGTGGTATGAGTAATGGTTTTACCGACCATATGCTGTGATGTGGTTTTGATGTTGTATATGGCAGTCAAAACATGGCATTTACAAGGAAAAGGTATCAAAATCTACTGTTTATATATTTTGACTGACAGTATGTTAACAGTTAATAACGAAAGAAGCATCATCGAAGTTATGAGATGCCAAAAATAAAGCGCAAATGATGTACTAGCGCCGAACGCTAGCGGGAAACCACGGCTTAGTGCGACGCGTAGTGGAGGGCTGATGGTATGACTTCGATTTAATTTTTGTACATAAGAATATACATAACTAAAAAAAGATTGGCGATGTATCCGCAATCTACTTTAACATTACAGCAGTTTAAAAACACTATTAAAAAAAGGCTAATACATAAAGCCTACCATACTAATGAGGATTACTTAAGACTATAAGAATGCGTGGATATAGCTACTCTTCAACCATTTACAAGACATCAATGACTAAATGTAATTAGTTATAAGAATTATGTTTTATAAAGAGCGACCGCCGAGTTTTTGCTGGCTCTTCTCGGTAGGAACAGCTTTACGAAACAGCAGTAGAGTTGACGATTCAAAAGCACTTGTTTACAAGTTTATTTGAATGAAGGATATTTTTAATCTGGATTTGATTGAATACCTACCCTTCACCCTGCACGAGGCAGTAATGACTAAATGTAACTAGTAATGACAATAACATTTTGAAAAGAGTAACCGCTGAGTTTCTTCTTGGTTCTTCTCGGTAGGAACAGCTTTGCGAACCAGCAGTAGATGATGACGATAAGAAGCATTTGTTTACAAGTTTACTTGAATAAAGAATATTTTGAATTTGAAGTTGAATTCGTTTAGTCATTATCACGTCGTAAGGGAGGCGAGAAGCCACGACCGACCGACGTCAGACCCCGTCTTCGCCAGCGAGCGAAATACTCTAATAGACGAAGTTATTCGTAAGGCTCATGTGTGGGTAATTTAGCATAGAGTTATTATACTAGACTTGGCGAGCCATAGGTCGACCTATATGTGATAGTCTCACAGTTAACAAAGTGGGTAGATGAAACTCGCATACTTCATCTTTGTCTAATCACACATAAAAGACAGTTTTGGCAGTCCGATCGCTGTCGCCCGAACTAAATCCGGTTGTTTTCGATAAGAACAACCTTCCGAACCAGTGTTAACTCCACTACAATTTAATGATAAGAAAGTGCTCCTGAAAAGGTCATTTATTGAATGAAATTGCCTTTTTTCCATGTATTTAAATATATAATTGTTCACTATAACCACGAAAACAAAGGCACCTTCAAGGGATTAATGACAAAAAATGGACATCCATTATTTGAAAAAGCTACAATAGTTCCTTTTTTCTCCTTTATTCACCCAGCAGCTTCATTCAACTCAAATGAACTGAGTCCTTATAACTCAAATCAAATCAAATCAAAACCTTTTATTGTTAAGGTCACAGTAAAGATAGTTCAAGTTTTAGTTCCACGAAAAGAATAAAAGCAACATATGAAACAATTTTTTTTAATACACACGGTCATCCATCCCCAAAGTAAGTAACTTAATACTTGTGTTATGGGTGACGGACAACTGGTAAATATATACATATATATAGTTTTAAATACATACACCCAGACTCGAAGAACCAACAAATTCCAAATAGAAAATGTTGGTTCTCGGCGGGAATCGCGACCCACGGAGCCGAAGACAGGGTCACTGCCAACTGCGCCAACGGGCCAGTCAATATGAAACAATAATTGCAATATCTTTCTTTTGAATTGACTTTCATTGTTTATAAATACATTTACAATTACTTTTATTATAATAGAGAGTACGACAACACTGTACAGAAAGAAAGTGGAAAGTAATATCGCACATCTAACAACCTGTGACTCGACAGAACCTTTTTCCGGTCGCCGCACACATTGATATGAACACATTGTTATCGAGTTTTTCCACGGCAGTCTGTCAATTTATCTTTGTGATATTTCTTTTAATTATTAATTAATGTGATAATAAATATATTTTTGACACTAAAAAGATGTAAATATACAATACATTCTAGAAATGTAAACTTTAAGGTGAATATCTTAAGGCAGTATAGCTTCACAGTATATTTTTAGCAATTTGATTTTTGTGCATAAAAATATACATAATTATAAAAAGATTGGCGATGTATATAATAGACAAAGTAGGAACCGACATAAGCTTGCGGCTCCTGCTTTGCGCCTTGTAAGAGTACGTAAGTCGTTTGTGGGTTTGGGTATAAGATTCTATAACAAAATTCCACAATCAATTTTAACTTTGCCATTACAGCAATTTAAAAATACTGTTAAAAAGAGGCTGATACAGAAAGCCTATTATACCGTGGAGGCTTACATTGATGATAAGAATGCGTGGATATAGCTGCTCTTTGACCTTGTGCAGGATAGCTATGACAAAATGTAATTAGTATTAAGAATCTTCTTTTTTAAAAGAGCTCCACCGAGTGTCTTGCTGGCTCTTCTCGGTAGGACGGCTTTCCGAACCAGCAGTAAAGTTGACGATTCAAAAGCACTTGTTTACAAGTTTATTTGAATAAAGAATATTTTGAATTTGAATTTGAATTTGCACATATTCTAGTTCAACTCGTTGAACTTGTTCTTCTTGATGATAACGAACATTAATAATGACAAAAGTAATAATAAAATTATTACTTTCATGATGACAAAAGCAATAATAAAATTATAATGCTTGTCGTCGTGCGTTTATTAGTGAAGTAACGGAAAGGAAGAATCAGATATCATGCATTTTTAGAAAAGGAAAGAAAGAAAAAAATTTAAGGTGTAGCATATGTATAGCAGTTGTTAAAAAACTTGCTTTCTGGGAGCTTTAGTCGCGTGCGTTGCATAAACCAGCAGAGATACGCTAAACAAATGTACTAGAGAATTGTAGATCTATAAAAATAGTACAAAAAAGTCCACGACAGCATGTCTCTATCTCTTATGGTTAACTCACAATAACTACTTTTATGTTTAAATTTGAATTCTAGAAAAAAATTGTGCGCAGATTTCCACGCGGACGACGCCGCTGGCACAGCTAGTGTATACTACAAATACTTTAAATCCAAACTGTTGTTAAAAGCAAACTAAGTCTTGAGCAAAAATAGCCCCGTTCTAAGAAACCGAACGACCCCGGTTAAAAGAGCAAACTAAAAGAATACAATAAAGAGGGAATGCCGGCATACTTAGTAGAAACTAATAATAAAAGACTCAGGCAGATAAAGCTAAAAGAGAAAGCCAGTCTTAAGCAATGTGTAAGAAGGCTATTTGACTTTAAAACTGTTGAGTCGAAATGTGCTCGAGAGCTTTCCACAGCCTCATTTCCATATAATTGTGCCGGGAATGAGACTCAGGTGGGTAGTAATAAAAATTTCTAGGCTAGGTGGGTGAACTAACAGTTGCTTTGTGGAATTAAAAAGAAAAGCTTTTAAAGACGCTTAGAACTTTGCTTAATTACACGTATCTCTAAAACTTTGGAGGAAAATCTGTGCTTTTAGTTCAACAAAAACTTAATTCAGCTAGTTAGTAAGTTTGAACGTTTTAAGCGCACTGTGTTGAGATAAATCTGAGATTCTAGAGATAGTTTTTTTCAAGATCCTTTTCATAATCAGCTAGCAATTTACCTTGGTATTAAATTTCTAAATATAATTTTGTTCCACGTTAAACCATAGATTATCTCAAAAATTAATATTAATCGTTTACCCAAAGAACGATTAATTATAAATTCATGCTTATATTAAACGTAAAGGCTGTCAGCCTGTTACTATCACACTGCTAAACATAGGCCTCCTCTCTCCGTTACTGGAGAGAAAGGTTGGAGCTAAGACCTACCACGCTGCTCCAATGCGGATTGGCAGGTTACACATATACCCAGAATTCACCAGAGATATGCAGGTTTCCTCACGATGTTTTCGTTCACAGAAAAAGTGTGATAAATTGCAATTATCAATTAGACACGTAAGATATAACAAAAAAAAAACTCTCTGGTTCCTGCTCGGAGTTTAGTTGGTTTTTTTGGGGTTAGCTTCTACTGAGAACTAGCAAAAAAATTGCCGTATAATCTTTTCACAGCAACACTCGCGGTATACAGCTGAGTAGAATAGACCACCCTCATTTCTTACCGAGGGGTCGTGAAATACGACTAAGGTAAGCTGACGCTAGGCAGACGGCCGGTCACAAAATACGTAGTTAAATCATGTGAGAACATGTGTAAGATGTTGTGCTGACCCCACTTAGAGTGGGATAAGGACAGGAGGATCATCATCAATGTAGTAATTGCATATTTCCATCTAATATCTAATTAATTAATTAACAAGAAACAATATTGGTCAACGGCATCTATGTGATAATAACTATTACAGCAAAGTAGTTATTATAGGCGACAGGACTAAACGAGAAGATATAGTTGATAGCATAAGTGAAAGTACTTAAATAATCGAGTTAAGTTATAACATGCTAACATGATCCTATTTAGTTATTATTTACAAATGTTACAATAGTTTTGAGATTTCGTTAAGTTTTCTTACAGTCATATTAATATACGTTATAATTACCATAATCAGGAATCATCAAAATCAGTTACCGTGGTTTGTTTGGAATATGTGATCTATCGATCACATATGCTATTTTTAATGGTAGAAAATCAAAATATTAAATTAAATTACAAAAAATACTGAGTGATATAACTTTCTAAGTACTGATAAATTGTATGGTCTATAAGAGGAATTGTCTTGATATGTCTTGATTAAAAAATTAAAAACATTAACGGTTCAAAAGTACTGAAAACAGTCTATTTGAGTAAAGAATATTTAGAATTTGATACAGATTTCGATTTTGGTTAACTGGTAACGTATAACTAATGCATAAGTCTGTTTGTATTTCATAACTAGTCCACTGAAACAATATTGATGACATTTAGTACAACTAAAGCTTATATACCTAGCTAAGATTATATATAGAAAATCCTATTTTTCATTTAGATATTTAAAAAAAACGGAGTATTTTAATATATAAATCAAACCAAAGACAGGCGTGTATCATATAATATGTGAGACTTTGGTTGGACTGAATTTCGAGAAATTCCGACCAACGATGCGCCACTAATTTCAAAATTAACGTTTGACATTTTATAACGTAATAAAATTTATTCGACCATTCTAATTCGGCATGCATACGTAACTAATTTAGTAAGACATTAACCACGTATTGCTGAACTTTCCACCCAGTTATTACTTCTAACAGCGATGTTATTACGTATAATAACACGAGACAAGATGATATTGTGTATGATAATACTAAACGACCTATTAAGATAGCCGAGCTTGCATGAGAGTCTAATAATTTCACCATAGTTTGACTCTGCCAAATACTTTTGCAGAATATTATAACCTATTTGAGTAAAAGTCAAGTAATTTCTGAAAAAAAAAGCGTGCGACTCTTTCGAGGAGAACACGAGTTCAAATCCGGGCAGGCACCAATGAGTTTTTCTATTAAAACTTATTGATAATTGCAATTAATCACACGCTTTTCGGTGAAGGAAAACATCGTGAGGAAACCTGCATATCTCTAGAGAATTCTAGGGATATGTGTAACCTACCAATCCGCATTGGAGCAGCGTGGGTAGGTCTTAGCTCCTTCTCTCCAGAAACGGAGAGAAGAGGCCTATTCCCTGCAGTGAAATTGTAACAGGCCGCTTCTTTACTTACTTTTTTACAAGTAATTTCACCACATCAGTTTAACTCTGTAAAATACTTTTGCCAATCTTTATAACCTACTTGAGTGAGAGTCAAATAATTTTAACCACATGAATTTAACTCAGTAAAATAATCTTGCCTGCCTTTGTAACCTATTTGAGTAATTTCACCACATGAGTCTAACACTGTGATTTACTCTTGCCTACCTTCATAACCTAATTGGGTGAGAATCAAATAATTTCACTTGATGAGTTAAACTCTGTAAGATACTCCTATCTACCTTTATAACCTACTTGAGTGAGACTCAAATAATTTTACCAGATAAGTTTATATCCGTAAAATTCTCTTGCGTACCTTTATAAATTACTTGAGTGAAAATCAAATGATTTCATCACATGAGTTTAACTCTGTGAAATACTCTAATCTACCTTTATAGCCTATTTGAGTGATAGTCAAATAATTTCACCAGATGAGTTTAACTCTGTGAACTAGTCTTGCCGACTTTTATAACCTACTTGAGTGAGGGTTAAGTAATTTCATCACATGATATTGACTCTGTGAAATACCTACGTACATAATTGAGGGTATAAAAAAATCAACGCGAGCGTTGTCGCAAACATGACTTGTTTCATAATAAAATATCACAGAAAATACCCAGCCAAGAATATTACACTAATACATATGTTATATATATAACGTTCGTCGGGCCGTCTGTACATTCGGGTAATTGATTTATCTAAGGTTGAAGGTGTATCTTTTCCTTCATAGAATAAAAAAGGCATTTGTTCTCGTCCCTTTATCAAACGCCATTGTTGTTTTGTTGTTGACGTTAAATTGGTTTGCTTTCACGTAATTGCTTTCTGTTGTGTTAGTTTACAATAGCAATCGACTTTATTAAAGTGTAACATTGTCCATTTAATATTATGTTTCTAGAAACTATATTTGACCAAACGCCGGACGTGTAGCATCGCTTCGCAATTGTGCACTTAATGTTTTACACATAATGTTTACGGTTACGGGGTGAAATGATTAAAAAAAAAACTAAATAATCTTTATTCAAATAAACCATTTCAGACACTTTTGAATCGTCAAGCATCAATAAGATTATTGAAGCTACAACTGGTTCGGAATGTTGCTCTTACCGAGAAGAACCAGCAAGAAACTCGGCGGTCAATCTTTTAAATATTTTCAATTATACCTTATTAAACCGCTGTCTTGGACGAAGCTGAAAGGATTTTCAAATCCAGGCTTTCTTATCATCCAAATAATCTTGAATTTTGTAATATGCTTTATGTATAAGCACTGCACTTTTTACACTGAATTGGAATCTTTCTGTACACTGGTCTAGAATGGATTGAGGAATTTTATTATAGAAGCGAATAGCGAGACCAACAAATGAGCTGCTAACTCTGCTGAGTCGCGACGCAGGTATCACAAGCTGTTTGTGACCTCTCGTATGTCTATGATATACATCAAATTTTGTTTTATATGTACTTATATTTTTCGGTACAAATAGAATATTACTATATGTATATTGTGATGCTACAGTCAGTAGCAGATTGTTGAAATTGTGGCAGTTAATATGTGCAGTGCTAGTATAGTGTGGTGGTGATTTGTAGTGAAACCATTTTATAAATACTGTTTTTATCCATAGATATTGAAAACAAAGTCTTTCATAATTGAAGATTATTTGAGTGACAAAAAAACATTGTAATTGAGGAACAGTTCTGCGTTGAATTAACATGCAATCATATCAAAGCTATAATACGGTTCAGACCTATGCCTCTCCCGGTAATGGGTTCAATTCCTAGTCAGTAGTAAACTATAAACTAAACTATATAAACTTATGTGCCTAATTTATATTGATTGATTTTGCAATTTAACATATGCTTTTTGGTGAAGATTATTTCAGCGACAATGACATCATCTCCTGCCCTTATCTTACTCTAGTAGTGTCAGTACAACATGTTACAAACATGTCACATGATTTCGCTACGTATTTTACGACCGGCCGCCTGCCTGACGTCAACTTACCTTAGTCGCCTTTTACGACACCTCGATAAGCAATGAGGGTGGTCTATTCAATGCAGCCGGATACCATACGGCATTTACCTTAGTCGCCTCTTACGACACCTCGGTAAGAACAGAGTGTGGTCTATTTTATTCTGCCGGATACCACACGGCGTTTCAACGACAATGACACATTTTAACAAAAGAACAGCACTACAATGAACCATTTTAAATACAAAACATCAACCGTCATCTCAAAAGTTTCTTTGATTTACTGGTGTACCAAATTTCAATGCATAGAAGACAGTGTTTTAGATAGAAGAAATTCCGCTTAGGTCAATGCAAGACCAGTTTAAACTATTAATGGGCATAAAAAGCAATTTCATCTGAAAGTAGGTCGTAACCCGTTTTTTCCATTTTACGTAAGCGCTGGTAATTCAGAGTGTAGGTTTTCTGTGATGGTGATTAACCTCCCTATGACCAGTGACTCTCTCGGTCTTGCTCTCCCGTTTAAAAGGTTGATATAGTGCTATTAAACCCTGACGATCGTGTCTACGCACGGCGAATAACAGAGTACACATTGGGCGGTTTTGAACGCGCGCTTTGCTGGAGCGCGTTTTTCTATACTTATATTATAACAAGAAATACGTGCGGCTTCGCCCGCGTGAAATTCAGTGTTAGCATGTTATAGTCGCTCGAGTCTCGGCATGAGACTGGCTCTCTGATACCCTACACCGCTTTTTATATCTATTCCTCCCTCTAAACTACAATCGACACTGGTTTGTTACTACCCCCACTAAATATTGTTGTAAAACGACCCCTTCAACTCAATTTACATAAAACGGTTATGTGCTATTAACCTAAACCTTTCGGAGGAATTAAGGAATAATCCGTTAAGTCGATTTTGAGAAAATCGATTACATACAGACAGACAGCTTTTGGGGACTTTATTTTATAATAAGTATAGAAGAGGAAAGATTTGAATGATTGTGTGTATGTTTATAATGTTTTCACGCAAAAACTACTGAACTGATTTTTTTAATTTTTTTGTATTTTTCATTTATTTAGTAATCCAAGCGTGTGGTATCCGTCTGAGTAGAAAAGAGTACCCTCATTTCTTATCGAGGTGTCGAAAAAGGCGACTAATGTAAGTTGACCCACCGTGTGGTATCCGATTGAGTAGAATAGACCACCCTGTTTCTTACCGAGGGGTCGTAATAAATCGTAAATACGACTAAGGTAAGTTGACAGCAGGCGGCCGTTTGTAAAATACATGCTGTGCTGATCTTATTTAGAGTGGGATAAGGGCAGGAGAATGATGATTTAGTAATACAACAGCGTTTTACCAATTTAAAATTTAAAACTATGACTATACAATCTATGAATGTCATTTATTTTATAAGGTAGTCATTTCAATCAGCTGTTGTCGATGTCGTAATTCACGAGGCTTCAGCTGAAAATAGTCAAACTCATGTGTCTAATTAATAATTGCAATTTATCACACGCTTCTCGGTGAAGGAAAACATCGTGAGGAAACCTGCAAATCTCTAGAGAACTCTGGAGATATGTGTAACCTACCAATCCGCATTGAAGCAGCGTGGTAGGTCTTAGCTCCAACTCTTCTCTCCAGAAACGGAGAGAGGAGGCCTATGCCCAGAAGTGGGGTTGTAACAGGCCGCTACTTTAGTTGAAAGTTGTTTCACACAGAACTGATTAAAGCCTTTTCTGCATTGTGCTGCATACATTTATGGAAATTTAAATTAGGTTTACTTTAAATATTTGTATATGTTATGTAGCACATTTCCAGAATAATCGATTTCAGTTCATATATTTATATTTATTTATTTTTAGGCGTTAGGCGTAGGGCGTTAAGCGGAATATACCATAAGAAACTTCTTATTGCGGAGTTTTAACGCGCCGTATTTTTTACGCCCGTGCGTACGAGGCGTAATGTTTGACAAAGAAATAACGCATTTGAACAAGACACCTTGCAGTTCTGAAAATCTATTTCACTAACGTAAATTTTGATTTTTAGATTGAGTTTTTCACTTAGTATATAATTTAAAGTAATGGAAACTACATAAAACGCAGTTTCAGGACATAATTAGCGTTAACTCGACCTAATTAAGGTCCTTCAGAACTGTATATTGCTATAGTCAAGTTAATTAATTGGTTATGGCGCGAAATAAATATTTTAATGTTGAAAATTTTTTGCTTACTTGTAATAAAATGTTTTAAACTTTATCAAATGAAATAATGACTCCCATTAGTTGTTCTATATATGTACATACAAATATTTTAGTTTGAAAGTTTGTGTTTAATTCTGCTATATAAGAACTGAATAACGGATTAATGTAATTTTTGATATGGAGATAATTAAAATTTTAATCTCAAGTTTATATATACGAGGTCGAGCGCAAAAACTTTTTAACTTCTTTTTTTTTAAATTTTCTTTTTAACGTCTTAACTAATAATATTAAATATACAACTTTGAGTCTGTCTGTTACGCTTTCAAGGTTGATCCGCTTAACCGATATTGATGAAACGTCTACAGCTGAAGTTATAAACTTATAGGATATACCGTCCTAGCATATAGGATAAAAAATCCTGTTTTTCTATCGGAAACAGGAAAACAAGTTCGTACGAAATCACAGTACCGCAAATAGATTATAAATACAAAAGTCTTGTTTGTTTGTCTGTTACGTTTCCACGGCTAATCCGCCAGAAAAATGAAGTATAAAAAATTACCCGTTATTTGTTTAGAAATAGTGCAAGAACACAAAAATATTGAAGGTATTTTTACACTAACGTTGTCGCGAACGAGGTCGCAACAAGTAAGCATTTTTTTTTAATTAGGCGATTTAATTACGAGGGTTTAATTTGAAATCTTATCGTAATAAATACATTTTCCAAAAAAGGTTTCATCTCTCTGTACACAAATCGTCTAGAAACTTCTTTATTTACAGGAGTTTGGATATAATTTTATCGATGAGCAAATTGTCAGTATAAAGTTCTAACATAACAGAATAACAAAACATAATCGCGTAAGACTTGAATGGAAATTACTAGGATCAAGTCACATAAAATAATATGTTAAATAAAATAAATCCAGATCGCAAATGGCATGGATGTAAAGGGTAATGCGGACGTGATTGGCGTCACAAAATGGCGGGGAGTAATTTTCTTGAGACGTTTTTACGAGGAAATTTGGGAAGAACAAAAAATAATCTATGTAATTTGGTATTATAGTAAGCGATTAAACCAATATAATTAGAAATTAACTATAATTACTTTACATGAACGTTATAATTGAGTTTATGATATCCTACTAATATTATAATCCTACTAATATCATAAATGCGAAAGTTTTTGAGTATGGATGGATGTTTGTTACTCTTTCACGAAAAAACTATTGGATGGATTTGGATGAAACTTTGCAGTTATATCGATTCTACATCGGAATAACATAAAGACTACAATTTGTAATGATTTTATGTAATATAACGATACATATCAATAAAGTCTCAGAGAGCTATCTTGGCGTACGCTGTCTAAACCATTGGAGTTACGCAAAGATGATGTACCGTAGTATTGTTTCTAAATAAAAGTCCGCGACAGCATATATCCACCTTTTATGTGGGTACCACTATGACCTAAATTGTGAAGATACATCGCCGTACCGCGTATCGTTGATTATAGCAAAATATTTTTTATTATTGCTTTTGATATATTATATCTTTAAACGACCAATAATTGTATTGGTATTTATAATATCTACAGTATCCGGCTGAGTATCGTAGATCACCCTCATTTCTTACCGAGATATTGTGAAAGGCAATTAAGGTAAGTTGACCTGCTATGCGGTATCCGGCTAAGTAGTATAGACCACCTGCATTTCTTACCGAGATGAACGGTGATTAAGGTGAGTTGACGTCAGGCAGGCGGCAAGTCGATAAATATCTAGACAAATCATCATTCTACATCATGTTCAAATAATGTTGTGGAATGATGATTATGTAATCTGAATTTTGGAAACGGCTTCAACAATTTTCATGAAATTTAGTAAGTAAATGATTTGGGGGGCAAAAAATAGATATATCTAGGTTAAATTTTTAGAAAACGTTGTTCTATTCTTGAATCAGCCAATAAACATTATTAATTAATAACATTAATATTACAATATTATTAGAATACGAAGATAAATTTCACCGACATCTACATGGTTATTGTAGCTCAGGTCTTTCTCTATTTGAGATCAGATGTCTTTTTTTCTTAATCCATTGTGTGTGAAAATATTTATAAGGAACCCTTTAAAAACGTGTTCAATTCGTATTGAAGTATACTTTCTAAAAAATTAAACCGAACAAAGTTTGTTTATTTAGGTCGTAAATTTAAATTAGGTAATAATTGTGACTCAACTAATGCGCAGTTGAATTTCGCAAACTGTAGATATTAATCAGTCAGATATAAGAAATCTTTTTAGTTTTTAGGTCAAAATTTTTCGTGTGTACGATCGTTGATCTATATAAATTGTGTTGTTTTTTTTGAAAACCGTAAAATAATTCCTGTGGCTAAAATACTTCACTGAATGAACTGATTTTTTTATCTGGGCTGTTGAGTTGTGCAGGTAAACCTAGAACTAAAATTGGCGTGTCACTATGTATAAGATAGTCATAATAAGTTATTGAAACATAACTAAATCTTGGTGCTTGGTAAACATTTCGTTAATTCGAGACAAAACTAAATACTTAAGAGCACGTTGCGAAAAAGTTCGCTTGTACCGTGTCCAACGAAAAAAGTGGATCTCCTTTACGTGACCTAATTTACTTGTCCGGCGCTCTTATTTCCTGTCAGATGTCTAGACATAGAGCACATTTGGGTCATCTATTTCGCCATTAACTAGCTGACAATGTGTAAACATCGCTCTTATCGTTTTTGCTCTTATGATTAGTTTTAGAAGTATAAGTTAAAACATGGCAACTTAATCATTACATATAGCTTAATAATAAAATAAATAAATATATGGGACATTTACACACACGGTCGTCCGTCCTCAAAGTAAGTAATTTAATACTTGTGTTATAGGTGACGGACAACTGGTAGATATACTACATATATATGATACATTACAATGTTTCAGAAAGTGAAACCTTTAAATTTAACTTTATTTTTTAACTTTTAAAGAAAACTCATTTTATTCTAATATTTTCGTTTTTCATTCTTGTATCAAAATTTGCATCAATTATTGTTTGAAGTGTTGTGCATAGCTGTAATTTGGACATATATAGAAAAGATGATACATTGAATGTTTATATTAGTTTATTAATGTATATGATTTCTAGTTGGTAAGCGTTATCAATAAATATAAATAAAAAAAAATAAAGAAAAAATATTTTCTTTCAAATTTTAATTTAAATACATACTTAAATACAGATATAGACCCAGGCTCGAAGAACCAACATATTGTTTATGAAAATGTTGGCGGGAATCGAACCTGCAACCCGCGGAGCCGAAGGCAGAATCACTACGCACTGCGCCAACGGGCCAGTCTAGATAATGCTAACATCTCCATGTTTGCACTTCAGCTTTAAGATTAACTGTATTAAGTGCTTTTGTTTGTTGGAAGAATTTCTCGGCGTACAAAATGAAAAATGTATTCCTTAATGTGGATTTTTTAAATAATAAAACTAGCCGTGCCAACAACGGCTTCGCCCGCGTGGAATTCAATGATTTACGAAACTTTATCCGAATTTTCGAAATTTAGAACATAATAGTAGTTTATGTGAGTTAACCGTGAGAAATAGAGACATGCTATCACGGACTTTTTTTGTATCTCTGCTTGTTTACGCAGCGCACGCCACTAAAGTTCCCAGCAAGCAAGTTACTTAAAAACTGCGCTATCTCTTCAACACAATTTACATAATACCGATATGTACTATTTACCTAAACCATCCAGAGGTATTTCACTATCTTTTGGTGAAAGCCGTACAAAAATCCGTTCAGAAGATTTTGAGAAAATCAATTACATACAGACAGTTTTTTGGGACTTTCTTTTATAATAAGTATAGATAAGACACAAGTATTGGAAGCGCGTATCAAATCGCGAGCTTCCAACGAAATAGATTATAAAACAGATTAAGATCAAAATGTAAATAGCTGACAATTTATTGGAACCCTGGGGTTTGAACTTGTGACCCTTAAAACTTTATACACCGATTTTACTCCTGCACATTTCTTCAAAAACATGGTTCCAGTTAAAGCACGAACTTCACTCAAGTTAAGTCACGGCCGGTATATTTTCTCATGAAATATTTAGTGGCTCAAAGACTTTCGAACTGTATTAAGTGAAGCTTAATATATTTGGGTACGATATAAAAGGAAAATGTTTTTTTTTTATCTAAGTGTTACAAACTATGAAGAGGATAAAGAAAATTGATGTGTTAAAAGCGTAGACTCCTTTCATGTTCACAGTCCATAAGACGGGATAATATCTATAGAGGTCTGAGATGAATGAAATCTTTGAAATCAAATAAATGGTTTTTGGTAAAAAATTTACTTGTTCAGTTGCTTATTTATTTATATAATCGTGCTCTAGTGATAAGTCCTTTGCTTCTTTTGCATTAAAAATTATAGCAGTGTCAAAGAGTCACTGCCCGTGGTGCAGTTAAATGCGCTAGGGACAAAAGCGTGCGGTGCGTCACTTATCGATAACTGCTAAGAATAATATGCTGACGCGCGGTAAGAGTACCTCCACCAGCAACAAAGCACACAAGCAGCACACACACCCACCACCACGACAATCTCGATGATTGTTTCGCTCCGAAACCGAAGCATCATCAGGAGGATAGGCTCCACGACAAAATCGTAATGCGCCGCACCACCAATAACAATGACCAATCTGCTCCTGGCGAGTCGAAGTGGTAGCGACTTGCACAAGCCACCGTTTGCCGCCCTGTCAGGGGATCTTAGGGTGTTCCGAACGAGGTATATCGGACGCTTGGCTTACAAGTCCCTGAGACGCTCGGTGCATCTGGTGCTCTCGATGCACCGGTTAGCGGAGGGGGGCTTCTCTTTCGAGGGGTCCCTACCCAGAGGAGGTGTTCTCTGGGATCAGAGCTGCTGTCGGCGGGGATGGGGGCAATGTGTACAACGATACCCTGTCCTTGCCATTATCAGCGTGGTGGAGCACACCGGTCGTTTTAGTCGGTGCGAGTCCGACATATCCGCCGTCTGTTCCCGTCGGGCGGCGGTACCCATAAGGGGCTTTATCCTGTATAAAAAAAACGGTGTATCATGCTAAAAATTTATTCTCACACTTCTCTTTTCCATGAAAGAATAAGTCCTTGTAAATACTAATTAACCACTTAAGTTTGTTAAGGATTTGAACTTTGCGACTGTGCGGAACTCGGTGCTCAGACCGAGTAATTATAACTTCTTGAGAACCTTTTCACGCTGCATAATAACTGCCGGTTTCGTGGCAACACTGTGGTGAACAAATGAGGTGAAAAATTATATTTCGCTTACCTAATAAAAAACTATGCTCCTCACAATTTTATACAAAAGTTATCGATCCAGAAACTTAATCTATGTTCGATGTATTCGAATTCGCATTAAAATCATTATTTGCTTTAATACTCATTTGAGTCGTCGATTCTTCGGTGCGGCGAAAAACGAAATGGCGCTAGTGATTAGGGATGTGACTTGAAGTTGAGAAAATCCATTGATAAATAATCAATTTTACTCCTTTCAAAATATTTTATAAAAATCGATTATCTCGGTTGATCAGAATAGAACACATTTATTTCTTACCGAGGTGTCGTAAAAGGCGACTAAGGTAAGTTGAGGTCGGGCAGGCGGCACATAACAACGACGTGTTTAAAACATGGGCAAAAGGGCAGGAGAATGATATTGTAATAAGGAACATTTAGGCTGTCTTCTCTACTCAAGTAATGACAGAACAAAGCGATTTCTAGAATAACAAAATGACTGATGTTTTAAAGAAAATAGAAATTTCTTCCCTTACGACTTAAACAACGTAAATCAATTGAACAGAATTTCTTTAATCAAACGTTTTGGTTCTTTTGTATCCAGAGAGTGTAAGAAACGTTAAAGTTTATTTCTTAGTCAGTGCAAATAATGAAAGGTACAGACAATAAGGCTGTATTTATTTTGCTAGCTCAGTTGCTATTTATTCTTGAAGACACCGAGGAGTGTTCGTCTTGAGATAAAATAAAACTCGGACAACGAGTGCAAGCAAATTACGGCTTTATCAAGGAACAGAGAATAAAACCTTTGTTATTTGCACAACAATTTGGTTTGTACAAATATTTGATAAGGTTCTTGAACTTTCGTTGACTTTTTGTGAACTAAGCTAGTTTATGATGGTTTTACTTGATGGAGTTCAATTGCAACTACAAAAAATTCAAGATTATTTATTAAAGTAAACTTGTAAACAAGTGTTTTTGAATCGTTAACTCTACTGCTGTTCCGGAAAGCTGTTCCTACCAGAAAGAACCGGCAAGAAACTCGGCAGTTGCTCTTTTCAAAATATAATTATTATAATTAAATAGCTGTGCCAACAACAGCTTCGCCCGCGTGGAATTCAATGATTAATGAAATTTTTCCCGAATTTTCGAAATTTTGAACATAAAAGTGTTTATTGTGAGTTAAGCGTGAGAGATAGAGACATTATATCGCGGATTTTTTTATAGTATTTTTATAGATCTACAATTCTCTACTACATTACTTCCGTATTTCTGCTGGTTTACGCAGCACTAGTAAAGTAGTAGTAGTAGTAGTAGTAAAATAGTAGACTAAAGCCCCAAACAAGCAAGTTTTTTAACAATTGCGCAATCTTTTCAGCACAATTTACATAATACCGATATTTACTATTTACCTAAATCATCCGGAAGTATTGCACTATCTTTTGGTGAAAACAGTACAAACCCTGTTCAGTAAATTTTGAGAAAATCGATTACATACAGACAGACAGCTTCTTGGGACTATCGTTTATAATAAGTATAGATTATATTTAAGTACCATTTTTATCAGGGTTGAGAATAAGCTCATATAAGAGTAGCTACTCATTGATTATATACAAGATAGTTTATAACTAAATGTACCTGGTTATAAGAATTATATTCAGAAAAGAGCCAACGCCTAGTTTCTTATTGCCTCTATTCGGCAGGAACAGTTTTTCAGCAGTATAGTTGAAGATTAAAAAGCATTTATTTACAAGTTCACTCAAATAAATAATACTTTAAATTTGGTATTTACAAAATGAACTAAACCCATTCACTATGACAATCTCAATCATTTTTCCCCTCCAAATCATCATCAGGAGATATGTTGGAGCAAAGTAAGGAATTTGAACTCTTCTTAGCTCCTTACAAATATCATTTTTAATGTGTTTTAATGATAATCATCGTTATTATAATTTTTGATTACTGTTTTCTTTAATTCAGTATAATTATAAAAAAATATTTTTTTATTCTCTGATCTCAATTCTACAGTGGTAAAATTCTTAAAAGAATCGCACTATTATTCTTCTTTTAGTTTAAAAATGGTGGTTGTATGTTAAATCCCAAACTGCAACTAGAATTTCCTAATCACACATTTCTCTGAAGCGCGGCACTAAACTCCGTTTAATTAAACCGCCCGTTTTGAACTTGCTGAAATAGTTGAAAACATTCTGATGCATCGAATACATTGAATTCAACAGTGTATACGGTGCCACTTTGTGACTAGTGGTTTAACTTTAGTTATATTTACAACGTAATAATGAGAACAACAGTATTTTATTGAAGAAACTATAACAGAACTACTTTGCTATAATCCGCGTGGGTTCAGCGAATGAATGCAATGCTAAGTATATGAAGCAGACAAAATTGAGGTACCTTACACATGCAGGACAAGGCACCACACGTATCCCAAGATGCCTCCAGCAATAATGCACACAACCAATACACCACCACCAAAATCTCTAAGATCGTTTCGCCCCGAAACCGAAACATCACGAGTATAGGCTTGGTGCCTTGGGTAAAAAAGTTAAACTCGCGTTAGGACACGTGATCTGATTAAAAATTTGGAAGACGGCGGGAAAGTAGACCACCGGGACGGCGTAAGAGAGCAAGTATTTCTCTTTCTTTCTACCGTGCGGAGAAAATGTATGCCTGCGTCCGCTGTTTCCTTTAGGCTGCGAAGGGCGCTTGCGTGAATGTGATATCATTATAGGGAAGTGTTAAATTTTTAATGTAATATAAATTGTGTGCGATAGCTCGATAAATTAATATTGTATTTTACTACATAAATTATAGTACTTTTATACTGATAATTAAAGCAATGCGTGCATAATTATTCCCTAACCATTCCAAGGTATCAAAACCGCACAACGTTAATATTCAAGTTTTCACTTCTACAGCCACCGGTGCAACCCGTTGATTTTTTTTTATTTTATAGCTTGGTCTCTTCAATGGCATATCGTAGGTGATGCAAAGGGCTGGACAAAGGCAGGTATCCCACCATTACTCAATACACATTTTGAAATAAAATTGGTAATTCGTAAAGTACTTAAATTGACTCATTACTCAATATATTTAAAAAAATCATTACAACGGCCTATTAATAGGTTTCATTTGTAAAGTCTTCCTCTCTCCCGCTCTATTTATGCTGTTCTCATAAGGATTGGTTTATTACACATGCTTCATGAGTTTTTCAGATTATGGAAGTCTCATCACGATGTTTTCTTTCACCGTAAAGATAATTTGAAAATATCAATCAAGTATATAAAACTTGTTATAGAGACTCAATAGTAAATTGTTACACGGTCTTCATTTAACTATCATCATCATCATCCTCCTATCCGATATCCGGCTGAGTAGAATAGACCACCTTCATTTCTTACCGAGGTCGACACCTCGGTAAGAAATGAGGGTGGTCTTTTACGACTAAAAGGCAACTAAGGTAATTTGACGTCAGACAGGCGGCCGGATAAAATACGTAGCCAAATCATGTGACAAAATGTTTATAACGTGTTGTGCCGACCCCATTTAGAGTGGGATAAGGGCAGGAGGATGATGACTTCTCCAAACTAATACAACTTTTTTTTTCGAACTGACTGTATGCTGTTAGCCCTAATGGCTTTTACAGCGTCACCGGGCGGGACGGGCGAGCGTAGAAGCATCGCCGAGGTTGCGAAGTGCAGAGAGTAGAGCGCAGAAGCTCTACTTTTGTCGGGGAACGTCGTCCTAAGGGTGCCTCCTGTGAGGCCGGACCACGGCTTAGGGCGACGCGTAGTGGAGGGTTGCTGGTTTGACTTAGATTAGTCATTGCGGCGTCGGAAGGGTGGCGAGAAGCCACGACCGACCGACGTCAGAAAACTGGGACCTCGTCTTCGCCGGCGAAGACGCTGTGTGAGTGTATTACGTGTATCTGTGTTGGCGATCGTTATTTGATCGTCGGGGTCATACAGGACGATTTTTGGACGCCTATATTTTCGATGGTCGGACCTAACTGGGATGTAGGTAGAAGAAACTGAAATAAGGGGGTTCGGGTGTACCTCAGATATCTCGAAATAAGATTTCGAAAAACGTTTAAAGAGGTGAGTGATGGTAGGGAGATCGAGGTCTCTATGGAGGTCAATGTTCCGCATGAACCACGGACAACCAGTCGCTGTCCGCATAAATCGGTTCTGCAGTCTTTGGAGCCTGAGCAATCTGACCTTTGAAACGTGCGCGAACGCAACGCTCGCATAGGACATTATTGGTCTTATGCAAGTTTTGTAGAGTGTCACTTTGTTGCGGAGCGACATCTTACTTTTCTTGCATAACATCGGATAAAGTCGTCCCATGACATACGCAGCCTTATTGCAGACTATGTGTATGTGCTCGTGGAAGGTCATGGAAGGTTGAAAGGTGACACCTAGGTACTTGACTTTCTGTTGCCAGTGAATCGGTGTATTGTAAAGGGAAATTTCCGTAGGCGTGTCTATGTGAGATCGAAAGCGATTACCGATAAAGTGCATGGCTGCACTTTTATCCGGGTTTATTTCGATTCTCCATTGGCGTCTGAGGCTGTCTACCGCTTTTTGAAGACGTCTAGTCTAATAAAACTAATACAACGAGCATCATTTACTATTCGATACAAATTAAGCCTATGCAGATTTCATTTATATATTCCTTAAATAACTTCGTTTTGTTTGGGAAATTAGAAAAATAATACTTTCGGGTATTTCAAAATAGTGATGCAAACAAAGTCGTGGTCACAACTAGCGTTAAATAAGGAAATGGGGTTATACGAGAGTTCGAATAGTTCGAAACATCCGCAATAGCGATACGAACAGCGGCGAGTAATGCGTACTGACCCGATTCATGGCGTGGTTTCATTTCAAATATTTTTAATTAACATTTTAAAGTTGGATCCAATTTAAGGTTTGCTGAAATTAAGCTCGTGGCTGAGGTGGGGCACGATCTCTCCCTGCCCACCGTGGTTCGTGCCATGGTGGACAGGGAGGGATCGTGGGCAGCGATGGCCTCCTTCTGCGAGGATGTTATGTCGCGGAAGGAGGCGGTGGGTCGGATCCTGGATGTCGAGTTATTGGATCCGACCCGCCGCAGGCGAGCGGGGCGCAGACGACTCGCCGAAGTCCGTCGCATGCCGCCCTAACGGGGACCTCTGAGCGTTATCAGACGCTCACTGAAGTTAGGTCCCCGAGGTGGTCGATGCATCTGGTGCTCCCGATGCATCGATTAGCGGTGGGGGCCACTGTTTACAGAAACCCCGACCCGGAGGTGGCTCTCTCTGGGGTACAGAGCCGCTGCTGGTGGGAATGGGGGTAATGTGTCCAACGATACCCTGTCCCCGCCACCAGCAGGGTGGTGGAACACTGTTAGGTTTTTAGTTGGTGAGAGTCCGACATACCCACCGCTCGTCCATGTCGGTGACGACCTATAAAAGGTTCGCTGAAATCGCCATCGAACTTTTGTTTCACATCCTCTATAAAATATATACTTGCAAAAAGGAGATCGCTAACGTGGCGTAACAAAACGATTATGAAAAGTCATATTCAAATTGAAATTCATAATATTCTTTATTCAAGTAAACTTGTAAACAAGTGCTTTTGAATCGTCAACTCTCCTGCTGGTACGGAAAGCTGCTCCTCCCGAGAAGAGCCAGCAAGAAACTCAGCGGTTGCTCTTTTCAAATATAATTCCTAGAACCAGTTACATATAGTTATTAATGTCTTGTACAAGGTAGAAGTGTAGGTATATCCACACAATCTTATCATATATATAATCCTCAATAGTAAAGTAGGCTTTTTGTATCAGCCTCCCTTTGTTTGTTTTTGTTTTTAAACTGCTGTAGTGGCAAAGCTAAAATCAATTGCGGAATTTTATTATAGAATCTTACTCAAAAAGTTTGAGCCGGTTCCTACTTTGTCTATTATATACTTAATTGTAAATGTGTGACTCTTTTTTTGCATACCATCAACCGCATTGAAGACATCCATTGAAACAAACGTTTCAACGAAGAAATTTGTCTTTCTCGTTTCCTTTTTGTTTAACAGTCACAGACCAGACCAGGCTTACTTTATCAGCCCCCCTTTAACAGTGTTATAAACTGCTGTAATGGCAAAGATAAAATTGATTTCTTAGGTTTTAATTCGAGATTGCTATTTTGATTTAATATTTATTTATTTATATTTATTTATTCTTGATTCTTTTTATATAGTTATAGTTAGTTATCTATCACCAAGCAATGTGCAAACTTCCACTAAATTATTATAAACTGTGTGTAAGTGTCGGCACTTTTATTAATTTTTAGAATGTAAAAATGTAGTTATATTGGCGTAATTATAATTGTTAAACGTATAGTATCACGGACTTTTTTGTGAATATTGATACGTTCTATAATACTGTAGAACATTTTTTTTCTTACATTAATAGTTTCCGCAGTTTTACGACAAAAATTTTCACACACCCTATGACAGTTAAATTAGGGATCCTTATTTATTGAAAAATTTATTTTAGCTTGTGTTGCTGATGTATATTGCGGCCCACCTCTAGCTTAAGTCAGTAGTAAACGAACTGTCGTTCACAGTACCAGTGTGTTTCATTATCGCCGTCCTCTCATCTATTTGCATACTTATCAGTGGCGTCGAGCGGAAAAAACCCACGCACGTGTAATTATAAAAATAAAATGTCGTTTATAGGGAATATAGGGACCTTTGATCACAAGATTACAGAATGGTCAATTTTCAAAGGTAAATTAATGCAATTTTTAAAAATTAATGACGTAAAAGAAGATAATAAAAGTGCGGTTTTAATAACACACCTCTCAGACGAGACCTACAGATTGTTACGTAACCTAGCGTATCCCAATGATCTGGAAGTGCTGAGTTTTAAAAACTTGATTGCACTACTCGATAACCATTTTAAATTAAAACAGTGCTCTTTTGCGGACAAAGCAAGGTTCCACGGAGCGTCGAGAAGTCCAGGTGAAGCTTTAGGAGACTGGGCAGCACGAATTAGAGGCTTAGCGAGCTATTGCGACTTTGGTGCAGCCCTGGAAACAAACCTTACGGATCGTTTCGTCCTAGGCCTGGAGCCAGGTCCCGAGCGGGACAGATTATTCGAACAGAATGCTTCGAAATTAAGTTTAACGCGAGCCTTAGAAATTGCACAACAGGCAGAATATGCTAGGGAAGCCAAGACCATTTTTGGCAGGGAGTCATCGGCGGTAATTAAGGAGGAAACAATGTATAAGGTGTCGTGTACACAAGGAGGCGCAGGAATGCGCGCACGAACTTCACGTGCGCCTTCGTCGGGTCATGTTCAACAGGGGTATAATGAAGAATACCGGTGTTTTGTTTGTGGAATGAAAAATCATACTAAAGAGAAGTGCCGTTACAAAAATTATACGTGTCAAAAGTGCGGAAAAAAGGGTCATTTAAAAAAAGTTTGTATGGAAAAAAATAAGTGTGGCCGGGTGCGTGTGAACAATATTGGTGGAGACGGTACGGAGTCAGGTGGGGAAGACAGCTGTGATGAGTGTCATAACTTCAATTTAAGGTATGTGACAGATACACCTTTGATGTTAAATGTGGTGTTAGGCGGTAAATCTGTGACTATGGAACTTGATTCGGGTTCTGGGGTAACGGTTATTTCAAACAAATTGTATAAAGATATGTTTTCGAATTATAAATTGACAAATAGTAAATTGAAGATGTGTTTATATAACGGTCATAAAATTTCTCCATTGGGGTATTTTCCGTCTGAAATTAAATTTAACGATCAAGTAAAGTTACTTAAAATTTTTGTTGTTGAATCCTGTGGCCCCCCCTTGCTCGGGCGAGATTTTATGTCTGCCTTTGATTTAGCACTTGCTGTAATTAATAATAAAATAAGTCATATTAGTCATAATGATGACGTTAAAACATTATTGGAGCAATATCCTAATTTATTCCCATTCAGATTCATTCACATTTATTCACATTCCCTCTCCACCGGCATTCCTGTAAAAACCGTGTTATTTGTGTTCAAGCTATTTGAACCTTCTGTCGGAGATATATATTTCTCCAGGGCGGGTGGAGAATGTTGCGGTGGCGATGTTAGTCTCACAGTATCTTCACTTTTTAAAATATCTATCCCTTTATACTTCAGCAACTGGTCTACATGCCTTATACACGTGATATTGTTTTCTAAGCTGACTTTAAACATTCTTTTTCCAATGTGTTCCTTAATTACGCCTAATATCCATGATTCCTTCCTTGCACTGTACCACCGTAGCCATACCCTGTCCCCTACTTGAAAAAATCTACATCGTTTGACAGTTTCAGCTGTTTTCATTTTATTTTCAGAGACATCTCTTTTTTTCAATGGTAAAATTAAATCTAGACGCGATCTTAATGATCTACCGAACATAAGTTTTGCGGGTGAATGGCCGGTAGCACAGTGCACGGTGTTTCTATATTGGAATAAATATCCTAGTAATTTTTCTTGTACAACGTTTTTCGGAAAGCTTTGTTTTAAAATATTTTTTAACATTTTTTTACATGTGCGAACGGAATTTTCCGCTTGACCATTACTAGATGGATGATAAATAGGCGATGTTATATAATCGATACCATTACTGGAGCAAAAGTCTTTAAATTCTTTGGAGTTTATTTTGACATCATTATCAGAAACCAAGGTATTCGGAATTCCGAATATGGAAAAAAAATGTTTTAATTTATTTATTAAAGCCTGAGTGCTAGTACCTGCATTCATATAGCTGCATTCCAACCACTTAGAGAATGCGTCTATAACTACCAGGTATACTTGTTGCCCTATCGATAGGTAGTCTATGTGAAGCCGCTGCCACGGCCCGGCCGGCCGCGGCCAGGCCGCCGGCGGCGCGCTCGGCGGCGCCGACCGCTCACTCGCACATTCTTGACATGAGCCTACACATTTTTCTATCATCTGATCTATGCTAGGCCACCACATTCTGATGCGAGCATTACTTTTCATTTTAACGATGCCCAAATGAGTACTATGTAACTCCTTTAACATCTTTTCTCTTAATGCGGATGGAATAACGACCTTATGGCCCCGCAATAAGATACCATTTTCATACTGTAAATCAGTTTTACAGAGAAAATAAGGACGAATAAGCTTACAATTTATTTTACGTGGCCAACCGATATTCATATATTTAATGACCGTTTGTAATGTTTTGTCGCTTTCCGTCGCATTTTTTATGTCGCTAAACGTTACAGCGGGCGAAACCGTATCTAAAAACTTCAAAGCGCAATACGCGTCATATTCCACATCGCTTTTACATTCATCATTCGAAACCGGCGCGCGAGAAAAATAATCGGCAACTAAATTATTAGCGCTCGAAGTATACTGTACCGTATAGTTATACGCTGCCAATATTATCGCGTACCGTTGTAGGCGCAACGCTGTCGTCACGGGAAGACCCGTTTTATTATTAAATATCGACACTAGGGGTCTATGGTCCGTTTTAAGAACGAACGGCTCGCTGCGTCCGTAAAGGTACTGATGAAAATGCTTAACTCCGAAGATAATCGCGGTAGCTTCTTTTTGAATTTGACTGTAATTGCGTTCGCTCGCTGTGAGCGATCGCGACCCGTATGCGAGCGGTCGTTCGCGGCCGTCGCGGTCGCGCTGAGAGAGCACCGCCCCGAGCCCCGCCGGCCCCGCGTCCACCGCCAGCACTAGCTGCGCGGTCGGCTCGAAATGCGCGAGCACGCGCTCCGAAGCGAGCTCGGCGCGTACGCGGCGCAAGGCGCGCCTCTGTCGCTCGCCCCACTCCCATGGCGTGCCGGTTCGCAGTAATTCATGAAGCGGGTTCATAATACTAGACGCGTTGGGAATAAAGTTTCTATAGTAGTTGACTACTCCGAGAAATCTTTTTACTTCTGTTACGTTCGAGGGCTCGGCGGCATTACAACCATCGCCTGCACGATCCAAACGACTACGTAAAAAAGTTGATTATTCCACCCTTCTAAAATAAAAATGTTATATTTAGTTCAATGTTATATTATAGCTAAGTTTAAAATAGTTATATAGTATTACCATTATGTTAAAAAAAAACTATGTGTGAGGGAATGATGTATATTGCGGCCCACCTCTAGCTTAAGTCAGTAGTAAACGAACTGTCGTTCACAGTACCAGTGTGTTTCATTATCGCCGTCCTCTCATCTATTTGCATACTTATCAGTTGCTCAGTGAAGAAGCAGCTTTCAAATGGTGAAAAAATTTTTGAAATCGGTCTAGTAGTTTTTACGTGAAAACATTACAAATATTCATACATATAAATATTCATATAAATCTTACCACTTTATAATATTAGTACAGACTATAGAATCACAACTTAATATTGCCAGCGAAATCTTTGATATACTTTCGAAAGCAAGAGAAAAAATAGCGAACCGTTGAATTTGCACGAACAAAGTTTTGCATTATATCCGAGGTCCGAATAATGATAGCAGTAACAAATTGGATTTCTTCGCGTAGTTGGATAACAGATAAACTTGTAATGTCTGGACCGTGCAGCTGTGCATTCGCAATATTTCGCAATCATGTCCTCTGGATGGTAGTTTCCAGGGATTCTATCTCCGCAGTAACATTTGAAACAAAACTCATTAAACGAAAATGAGATGTTTGATATTGTAACGAATTTATACATACAAAAGTAATAATAAAATTATTTTGCTATAATCCGCGATACAGTAAATAGAGAATATATATAGTGTTTAATGTATAGTGGACTATCAGTATTTTCATACCCGATACGTGCAGGATTCGTAAAAACACATGCACAAACCTCCACCACATCCAACACAATACACAAGCACTACACAGGTTCACTATTACAAACTCAACAATCGTTTCGCCCCGCAACCGAAGCATCATCAGGAGATAGACTCCACGACAAAATCGCAAAGCGAAGCGTTATCCAAACAAGCGTTGTTAAATAGTACTTGGTTCATCCCCATCCTTTATCTTATCTCGGAACACGTGCAACAAGCTTGGACTAGAGACATTTATCTGCAAGTTAATGAGGGTGCCGTTGTTGTGCTTAATAATTTCTATTTTTATTATACAATGATTTCATCATTATATTATTATATAATGACTTTTAATTTTCTATTTACTGTATCGCGGATTATAGCAAAATAACTTTGTTATTACTTTTGAATTATGGATCTCCGCAAAGTAACGCCTAATTCTATAAAGAATTTATACATATTATAAAACAAAGTCCCCAAAAGCTCTGTACGTGATCTATTTTCTCAAAATCTACTCAACCGATTTTTACACGGTTTTTACTAAAAGGTAGTGCAATTCTTCAATTAAATTGTGTTGATGAAGTCGCGTAGTTGTAACAAATCTCGGTTGTTGGGAGATTTAGTCGCTTGCGCCGCGTAAACTTACATAAATACACTAAAAAAGTGTACTAGAGAATTGTAGATCTACGAAACTTCTACAAAAAAGTCCCCAACAGCATGTGTCTGTCTGTTATGGTTAACTCACAATAACAACTTTTATTTAATTTTTTTTTAAATAAATACTAATTATCATGCGGGCTTAGTCGCAATCATAGCATAGTATTGTACTAATAATTTATAATATCGCAAAAAACTTAAAGCTTCCGGAGGCTTTTATTTATTTAGAGCTTTTGAAATAGAACAAAATTTATGGGGGATTATTCCGCTTTACTAAATCTTTGAAAAATTGGCAATACCATATATGTATCTTTAAGTGAAACCTATATCTGTTTTCAAGGATAGATTAAAATTATTAAAAAATATATATATATGGCAAACTTTATACAACTAAAGAAGATGTTCTGAATCACAAACATAAATATTCTCGAATATATTAAACAAAGATTAATCAAAAACGTGAAACTTTTACTACTTTTGCATCGAAAGCAAAACACTATTAGCAAAATACCAGTTTATTAAACCTTTGAAATGCTAAGTTGCTACTAAAGTTTATTCTATCCATAATCCAGAATCACATTTAACAGATATAGTTACCGATAAATCTCATGATTTAAGACAAGAACTTCCCACTTCATATTTACTTAAAACATTTTCGATAAATCCTGATTTATATTTCGTAGTAAAAGAGAATCTTTCGAAGAAAACAAAGAAGCCCCATCAATAAGTGCTAACATTGTCATTATCGAGCACCCCGTGAATAATTATCACCCATTTCCTGTTCTGATCACCGCTGAGAAATAGATGAGAATCGTTTCTCAGTTATGAGTTGAATACGGTCCAATATTAAAAGGTATTTATTGGTACGGAGCGACGTTATTTATAAAAATTGCTCATGTATAAACTAATGTGATGTGAGGTATTTGAATCGTGATAGCAACGATGAAAGATGTCCTATAATATTATTTATTATCAATATTTTTGATATAATAGTAACTATATATTTCTTATAATTCAACAATTACCAATCGTTTCGCCCAGCAACCGAAGCATCATCAGGAGACAGACTAGCTAGAGATAGGAGATAGAGCTTATCTATCGATATCGATAGATCTCCTAATGGAGATAGATATGAGCTCTATCTCCTAGATCATCCTAGTTCCCCTAACTTTTTTGTGTCGTAGACCCCTTGCCATGTTTTTCCGTGTTGGGTAGACCCCCTACTTGCCTGATATTGATTTCCTGTAAATTTCTAACTGTAGTAAAGTTTAGTGTTAAAAACTTAAAGTAAAAATACGTGTTAATTTATACATTTATTAATTGAATTTAAATTAAAACTACTCAAAATAAAATTTTGTGCAAGGTAGCGAAGCTCTGAGACTGCGACTCTCAGGTTTTTACAAGTTCAAAATGTATTGCGACCACAAAGCGAATACTAACATCCTGCAACTTATACAATTTTATAAACATACATAATATTTTTTTTACTTCATAGGTAAATCAAATCAAATCAAATCAAAATTTGATAAATAATGTATATGTTTTGATATTATAAGATAGCATGATGTAAGTAAATAGGTACTATCAGTGTATGACGTAGACCCCTTGCAGTTTGTCATAGACTCCTGGGGGTCGATATAGACCACTTTGGGAATCACTGTCCTAGATGATAGATTCGATCTATAAAAATTATGAAAAAATAGTCGTATTTATAAAAATATACGGAACAAGTCAAGTTAAAAATCCTTTTAAAAAGCTCTTGACATAATTTCACGTCACTAGTTTTAACCGTTGAAGAGTTCCCTCATCTGGAGCCAATCCAGCATTACCTAATACTTATCATAAACATGCATTGTCATGGAGATAGGACCAGTATACAAAATTTCAGCTGAATCAGACACTAGAAAATAAGTCAATTTTTACTTGCAAAATTCCATTGGAAGCTAAATAAAAGCTATTAAAAATAGGTCGAACAGACTGGAAAATTGCTATTTTTACAATAGTGTCTTCGTCTATTGCAATTTTCACTAACTATGGTAAAAGAAGAAAAAAATCTCTTCGCAGAATCTTGAATGAGTACCGGATTGTTATTAACGAGCACTCGTGAAATATGATCTCTCGTTTTTCCCACCCTGATTACCGCTGGGAGATAGATGAGGGCCATTACCCAGTTATACGCTGACTACGGTCCGATATTAAAAAGGGAATTAACCCTTATAGACGGGAAGTCAGGAGTATCTCACCCGATTCAAGGATAGGTCAAGAAAAAGCTAAGTAATCATTTGGGACTATTAATCAATAATCATATCTGCTATTATATTATGTTCATATTATCTATGCCTAAAGTGCCGTGTGGTATCCGGCTGCATAGAATAGACCACCCTCATTTCTTACCGAGGTGTCGTAAAAGGCGACTAAGGTAAGTTGACGTCAGGCAGGCGGCCGGTCGTAAAATACGTAGCCAAATCATGTGACAACATGTTGTGCCGTAGGAGTGGGATAAGGGCAGGAGAATGATGATGATTATCGATGCCTATACTAATATCTATATCTATATCATTTATTTTTATTTTAATATATAAAACTGAAGAGTTTGTTCGTTCGTTTGTTTGTTTGAACGCGCTAGTCTCAGAAACTACTGTACCGATATGAAAAATTCTTTGAGTGTAAAATACTTCATTTATCGAGGAAGGCTATAAGATATATATCATCACGCTAAGATGAATAAAAGAGGAATAGAAATAAAAAAATATTGCGATAACGGCAAAATTTAAGGCTTTCCTTGCGTGCGCTAAGTAAACGGTGAAAGTTATTCAAAAGTGATGTGCTACAAAATTGTTTCCCTCTAAAAGCTCAAAATAAAAGTCCGCGACAGAATATGTCAAGCTTTTAAGGTTAACTCACTTTAGCCATAATTATTATGTGCTACGGTTTATAGTGAAACAACGTTTGGCGGGTCAGCTAGTATTCTTTTTTCTGTCTTTATGTAAGCAAATATCCACATTCTTCTATAGAACTAGGCCTTGCCTGCGGCATCGCCCGCGTGAGAATTACTGTAATTTATTGAAATTTTGAAAATAAAACTAACTATTGTGAGTTAACCATAAGATATTGAGACATGCTGTCGTGAACTTTTTTGTGGTATCGTTATAGATTGCCAATTCTCTAGTAAATGACTTCAAATACAAATTCAAAATATTTTTTAATCAAGTGGATTCTTACTTTTGAATCGTGAAATGTTTTAGAATAGCTTCTACTGATTCGGAAGATTGAAAAGGACCAGCAGGAAACTCGGGGAATAATCTTTACAAATAAAAATAAATACAATTTGTTTGAGTGATTGCCGTGTGGTATCTGGCAGAATAGAATAGACCACCACCCTTTTTGCCGAGGTGTCGTAAGAGGCAACTAAGGTAAGTGCCGTGTGGTATCCGGCTGCGTAGAATAGACCAATAGACCACCCTCATTCCTTACCGAGGTGTCGTAAAAGGCGATTAAGGTAATATGAGGTCAGGCAGGCGGTCGGTCGTAAAATACGTAGCCAAATCATGTGACATGTTTGTAACATGTTGTGCCGACCCCACTTAGAGTGGGATAAGGGCAGGAGGATAAGGATGACAATATGTTTGATTGGTTACAAGTTACTTGTTGCAGCTTGCTGACTGCAGATATGATATGCTACTATTGCTCAAATAATGTTAAATTGTATAGAAAGTTTTATGTAGCAGCATCGTTTTTAAGACAGTGTATCTCTGTTAGTATACGCGACGCATGCGACTAAAGCTCCCAACTGCTCTCAACAGGCTAGTTTTTTGCATGTGCGCGACATCTTCAAAATAATTTACATAAAATCGTTATCTACTATTAAACTAAACCTTCCGGAAGAATTGCACTACATTTTAGTAAAAATCGTACAAAAATCAGGTTCTGATTCATTAGATCTTGAAAAAATCGATCACATACAAACAGACAGCTTTTGGGGACTTTGTTTTATAATAAGTGTAGATAATAACTATACGTTAGCAAATATATGTAATTGCTCCAAAAGGAACAATCACAAACAACACCACAATGCTTTGCAAACAACAATCAATGCATGGCTTAATTAAAAAACAATTACCATCATTGAAACTGAATCTGTCACTTGTATCTGGGTCAGCGCGACTCATTATGCCACCAACAGCTGACATGTCAATCTCAAAGTTTAATGCATGAATAATTACTGTGAAAAGGTTATAAACATAATTATCGTCACTGGGATATCGGCCATTGGATAAAAAATACCATCTTTACTTTAGATCTTATTAATTAAATAAATTGAAACAGAAAAGGTGAAGATGGAGATGTGGTACTAGCGAAAAATGCTTCGAGTATCTTGGACTGAATACAGGACCAACATAACTCCTAACAACCAATACTCGCCTTTAAGCAGCGTCTATCGACCACAATTTGAATATTTCATTTCAAATACTTTGGCCACGTCTCGCACGGAATCGAAAGAGTCTGGATGCCTTGTAGTTCAAAGCAGGGTTATATCAGACCTCACGGTCGATCGCCTATGCAGTGGACCGACTAAATTAAATCTGCTGTTTGTGGCCGCCTTCATTAATGCACCAGGATGACGGCCGGATGATAAATGCCGAAACTTCGTTAAGCGAGCGATTTGTGTCTCAACTACGTAACGGCCACGACCGCTATGACAAGAACGTGTCGACGGAGAAGAAAATATATTTTTGTTAATTCTGTTGGTTCTAAAATTGTTCTTTGAAATATCGATTAAATATTCTAAATGTGAAGGTTAGGTTAGGAAAAAAATAGGACGTTTTCCGTTGCGAACAGAAAGAAAACACAAAGTATCAAATTCAGGGTATTTTGACACTAAAGTTAATGGAAATGAAGTCGCAGTTATAACTATTATTTGTCATTGTCAGCAAGGTTGTATACGTTGAGGTTTTGGCTGGTAGAGTGCGCCTTAACTACTTTAACCCGAGGATAAATAAAAAAAGTAAAGTAACGGCCCGTTATAATCCCAGAGCGTGTGACAAACTGCAATTATCAATTAGACACATAAATTTTAATAGAAAAACTGAACACCTTGAAAGAGTCGCATGGTCACACCGCTTGGCTATCACAGCTCGAGGATAAATAACACTACCTAATGTAAAAAGGGCCCCAAAGTTCATTTGTTCTTAGAATGATCCTAACCGCCGTTAAAATAGTCCTCATTTCTGATGTAATCTAATCATTATTTATCTTATCATCTACTGATGGTGAGTTCATTTTTTATGCATGAGCAGCATTCAGTAAGTCGCCGTACAAATAAAGGCGAACGAAAAAATATTTTTGTTAATCCGCGGCATGAGAATGCAAAAAGGTGCCATAGAAACTCCGTTCATTGTTAAAAACGGACGAAGTCATTTTCCAATACCTCAAATTCATCGCCCAATATCCATCACATAACGGCAAAAATATGTTTTTCATCACACGCTATTCTATGGCCTTGGTCATTTCAACCTCAAATAATGCTTTACGACCCAGCCTAGGAGAATTTTCTTCAACTTCCTAATGTTCTTTAAAATTATCAATTAAAAATATTTCGTGAAACTGTGGAATCTTTATTATATTACCTTCTTAATTAGCAAAATTTTGATTCCTATAAGTTGCATAATTCCCCAAAATTCAAATCTTCTGATCAGTGCAAGTTGCTTCCTTCCATATAAATCAGTAGTTTCACTTCTTAAGCTATCTAGGCAGCGATTAACTTGGAAGCGCGAAATTCAATAAAAATAACTAATTCAAGTCAAATTCAAATTCAAAATATTCTTTATTAAAGTAAATTTGTAAACAAGTGCTTTTAAATCGTCAAAATCTACCGCTGGTTCGGAAAGCTGTTCCTACCGAGAAGAGCCAGCAAGAAACTCGGTTGGTCTTTTCAAATAAAATTCTTATAACTAGTTACATTTGGTTATTACTATGTTGTACAGGGTAGAGGAGAGCTATATCCACGCATTTTATCATATATATAATCCTAAATAGTAGGCTTTTTGTATCAGTCTCCCTTTAACAGCGCTTTCAAAAGGCTGTAGTGGCAAAAATAAAATTGATTGCTATAATACTGAATATATAATATACCCTTGTCATAAGATAAAAGGTTCCTCATGTTACTTTTGTTCAACTAGCGAACACCCATCATCAGCATCCATTAGCTTTCCCTTAATTGACAAATTGTGGATAAAATACAGAAGGCAGTATTGATTGAAACATAAAGTGAGGAGGTTTCTCAGTCTGGGTTCTTAAGCATCGGGAGATAGGGCTCTATTTCCGTTTTCACGACAATATAATTTTTTTTTAGTTTTTTTTTTACAAATGATTAAATTTTTGAAATATTTAAAAGCATATTGTAAATTGGAAACGAAATAGATATCTTAATATCTCATCAATAAACCCGTAACTTTTCAATACCTTCCCGATGCCCACATTTGATATCACCATACCCTTTTATCTGATTCTCGTTACACAATATGGCCTCGCACCTTTTAACCTCGAAGGATATTTTATACTATTCCGTAAGGTCACCATGTATAGTGAGTTTTATGGATTTAATTTTGGGACTTTAAAATATGATCACGATATGCTCCGATTTTCATGGTTTTTACCTTGATGTCTTTTAATTATGTTCTTCTTTCTGGAAAGTCAACTTTTATCCAGCAGTTCACGTCACCGCACACACGACACACTTGATTTATGAAATGGTCATAAAACCGGTCGTATTGTAGGAATCAGAATTTTGGACAATGAAAAAGACCGATGAAAGAAAATTTAATGCAAATGAGCTGAGAATGTTGATGTGAGCACATGACTGAATAAAATACGAAGTGAATGATAAGGGAAAATTGCGTCCATCATAGAAAAGACAAAAGTGCAATATTTAGAAGTGAGGATGATAATCATGTGACGTGTGTTTTAAATATGAATTTGGATGGATATGTAACTAGAAGGTGGCCGAAAATCGGTGGTTGGATTGTGTGAAGTATGACATGCATACAATAGGAGAAACGCCAGAGCTGACGAATAAAAGGAGGGAATTTAAGAGAAAAACAATTTGTGCCCCACTTGATCTTGCAAATGCTATCTATCACCACTTACTTTTATTTTCAGGATTTATGATTCGAATTTTAAAATATATTCTCCATATTTTTATTTTTCATACCATTGCTGTGCGGTATACGGCATAGTATAGACCACCCTCCTTTCTTACCGAGGTGTCGTAAGAGGCGACCAAGGTATGTGCCGTGTGGTATTCGGCTGCATAGAATAGACCACCCTCATTTCTTACCGAGGTGTCGTAAAAGGCGACTAAGGTAGGTTGACGTCAGGCAGGCAGCCGGTCGTAAAATACGTAGCCAAATCATGTGACAACATGTTTGTAACAAGTTGTGCCGACACCACTTAGAGTGGGATAAGGGCAGGAGAATGATGATTTTTATTTTCATACCTGAATATTGATCGGA
This sequence comes from Morpho deidamia, assembly GCA_947086505.1. NCBI lineage: Eukaryota > Metazoa > Arthropoda > Insecta > Lepidoptera > Nymphalidae > Morpho > Morpho deidamia. Next base: position 19,197,975 of record CAMTZC010000024.1, read on the forward strand.
ATAATGAGAAAGAGTAAAATTAATTCGAAGAGTTAAAATTAATTCAAGAAATGTAAAAAACCCTTTTTTTACATTTCTTGAATTAATTTTAACAGTATAGCATAATTACCATATTTTATAATTGGATTTGGGAATTTGATTTTCCATGGAATACGATATTCTAGTGACATTAGACTAAACATTGCAAGTGTAAGATTGCCAGTTTCAACACAAAATTATAGTTTATTTTATTTGTCAAAGCAAATGCAGAAATCAATCGAAATAATATAAAATTGTGCGGTAAAGGAAACTGCTAAAAGGGCATTATCCAATAGAAGCTCGCTTCCTTTACAAGAGCGTTATTCGTCATATTTCAATACCTTCCCGAGTTCAATATTCAATATCAACTTACCCTAAGATCTGATTCACATCACACAAAACTCCAAGGCCTTGGTCCTTTTTACCCCAAGGAGTTCTTTATGCCTTACGAGTAGAGTAACCACCTTTTTTAATTTTCGAGGTATCTTCGTTTTTTTATATATCCTTTAATTTAAAGCATTTAGGTTTGTATTTTAGGACGACGATTTGGATAAAACTAGTTGGTGACTGGTTAAAAACCTTTTATTTAGCTTTTCAAACTTATTTACAAGCCGATTAAGCCGTTCAGCTTAACTTACAGCTTTACATAATTTTTAGAATAAGGCAATTACTTTGCGGAGTTCCATAATAAAAAAGGAATGTAAATATTATTTTGCCATTATTATGTTATTATTATGGCTGGCCCGTTGGCGCAGTGGGTACTAAACCTACCTCCAGCTCCGCGGGTCGTGGGTTCGATTCCCACCGAAGGCCAACATTTTGTATAAACAAGTTGTTGGTTCTTCGAGCCTGGGTGTATATTTGTATTTAAGTATGTATTTAAAATGATATATGTAGTATACCTACCGGTTGTCCATCACCCATAACACTATTATTAAGTTACTTACTTTGGGGATGGACGACCGTGTGTGCAAGTGTCATATATGTTTGTTTATTTTATTTAATATTAGTATATAAGTATTTTGCTATGATTCACGATAAATTATAGCAAAATAATCTTACTTTTGAATGATAAAACCAATTACGTTGTGTCACATATATTAAATAATTATTTATAGTATGCTATTTGTACATATTTATGGGATTACATAAACTTCCGTTCTCGCCCACGGCTCTTACGCGACTGTCTACTCATGATGAGTACTGCCATACTGTACCATAGACAAATATCTTTTCACACCCGCACTTTTATAAAGGTATGGAACGTCAAAGAAATACAAGTTACTGCACACACACGTTGAATTTTTAATACAATATCAAATTGAAATTGAGAATTGCTACACTTTTCTATATTTATGTAACATTATTAATTCCAAATTCATCCTGAAAGCGGTATTAAATTTTGATCGTCCGAGGGTAGGGCCAGCACGCATCAATTATTAATGAGCTACGAACAGAAATCGTAAAAACGCTTCGATGGTTGCCGAGTTAATAATAAATTTTGTGGAATCCGTTTTTGCTGAATTATGTGAGTGAAATTTCTTATAAACTAAATGAGAATTTTGCCCATCTGAATAAATATCGTTTCGATAAGTGAACTAGCAAAGTGAACTTTATAATACTGACAAGATTGGAAAAGTATCATATCTTAGTTATGAATTTCTCCAACTGATAATAATGGGAAAAGTAGCAGAAAGAAGAAGATGAAATCCTGCACGAGAATCGCTTAGCAGTCTAAGCTATTTGGCCTCGGACAGAATAAAAAGGACCTTTTTCACTCTCATAAAATTACTTTTTATTTCGCTTTTTCCACTCTTTTGACACTATTTTTGATATAGTCGATACGTTAATATAACATGGCAAATACAGGGTTGAAAATCCGGTTTTTACTAAGTTACTTGATATCACATTAGTAGGTAATTGAGGGTATCTAAAGACAAATATACGCGAACAAAGTTTCTACTTGTAAGGTAACGTCCTGTTACTTTCCTGCTGCCGGGCAAAGGCCTCCTCTCTCCGTTTTTGGACAAAAGGGTTGAAGCTAAGACCTACCATGATGCTCCAATGGATTGGTAGGTTACACAAATCTCCAGAATTATCTAAAGATATGCAGATTTCTCTCGATGTGTTCCTTTATCTAAAACGTGTGATAAATAGCAATTATCAATTAGACTTTATAAGCATAAATTCCCGCCGCTATAACGCCACATAAAGAGCTCAGGAATAAGGACCCCGTATGGGCTTGAAACTAGGCGGAAATAAGTCGTCAATATGGGCGGTTTCGATAAATTAAGTACATTAACTAGATATCTAAGTTTTTATAGAAAAAGTCATTGGTGCCTGCCCTGAGTTTGTGTCCCTTGGACACTCTCATCTCTGGGCTGAGCCTGTAAAAGGATAAATTTTTTAATAGTACGAACAATTAAATTGAAGCGATAAAGTAAGCGTTAACTGACAAAGGAAATAATAAAGATGTTTAATTATTCTTATTATCCAGAAGCTTTGCTCGAGACAATTTAGGAGTTAATTAAGATTAATATTAACTTCCGGAGAGCTCCAAGGAACTTCGTCGTAGCGTGTTAAACCTTTTGGAGATATCACAATCCCCTAAGACTCGTTATAAATATTATAATTTAGCGACCCGCCAAAATGTTCGCATTAATATAAACCTTCTAGCACATTCAATCGATGGATATCTACTGCTGAACATAGGTATCTTCACGGGATCTCCACACCACACGATCTTAAGCCGCTTTGGGATCCAGCAGCTCCCCACGACCTTTTTGAGGTCGTCAGTCCTATTAGTAGAGGTCTACTGACGCTGCATTTTCCAGTGCGGAATTGGTATTCTAACACCTTAAGAACCAACGCCAACCGGTTCTCCAAACTACGTTGCCCAACGCCTATGTCACTGACTTTGGTTCTTCTGCGAATCTCTTAATTTACCTATTTTCACGTAGAGAAAATTCAAGTGCAAAATGTCATTTATTTAAGTATAAGTGTATAGGTGCTTTTGAATCAAAAACTCTACCGCTCGTTTGGTAAGCTGTTCCTACCGAAAATAGCCGGCAAAACTCTTCAAAATATAATTCTTATAACTAGTTACAATTAGTCATCACTATATTATTCTTCTCCAACATAGCTCCATCATAGTCAACATAGTCCAAGCATAGCTCGCTTCATCATTCGCTGAATGACTTTGAGCCCATTTCATGAGACCCATAATCAGCTCCAATGTACCTTACCATGTACATTATCCATCAGACCCTTTACTCAAACGCCATAATCAAAGTAGCCACACCCATTTATCTGTATTCGCTTAGTAACGACGGCAACGATACTGACTCGAATAGGGTTTGATTAACGATGTATTCGTTAATCGAGACTACGTTAATGACTCGATTCTGAGTAATGGAGTTGGGATCAAATCGCGTGCGAATGGCCACTGATAACGATTGGGGGATGATTCTGGGGGGAAATAACGGAAATGTAATTTATTCACTTTCTAAATAAAGATTTAATGTAAAGTTTATATCACAAATGACTATGATGTTATTGCTTACTAATATATACGTACCCTATAAACTTAATTGTTTATAAGTAAGTAAATAATATCGTAACATACGTTTACCCTATATGTGGAATATAAGAAGGCATTTGATTCAGATGAAACATGGATAGTTTTATTGTTACATCAGAGATACCGAGTCGACTATCGGTACATTCAAGTGTTTAAGTATTTGTATGGAGACGGCATGCTGTCTGTTCGAGTCAAAGACAAAAGTACGATACCAATCATACTATGGCAAGGAGTGTGTCAGGGAGGTTTCATTTCCCCGTAGCTTTTTAAAATCGACTACCCCTTTAAGTTTTTAAATTGGAACAGGTACAATATTAGCGTCTATTTTTAGTAAATCACAAGTAGATAATATGCCGATATGAATAAAGACTCCACGACGAAATCGCAAATTCAGTTACTAGGCGAAACAGTAATCGAGATTGTAATAGCGAATTCGTGTAGTGTTGACAGATACTCTATATGTACGAGAAGCATGACATAGGTCTTTTCGAATCGCAAATAATAGCAAAATAATTAAAAGTAACAGCCTGTTACTATGCCCACTGCTGGGCTAAGGCCTCCTCTCTCCGTTTTGGAGAGAAGGATTGGAGCTAAGACCTACCACGCTGCTCCAATGCGGATTGGAAGGTTACACATATCCCTAGCATACTCTAGAGATATGCAGGTTTCCTCACGATGTTTTCCTTCACCGAAAATCGTGTGATAAATTGCAATTATCAATTAGACACATGAATTTTAATACAAAAACTCATTGGTGCCTGCCCGGCTTTGAACTCGTGTTCCCCTTGAAAGAGTAGCACGGTCTCACCGCTAGGCTATCACAGCTTTTTTTTTCCAAAATAATTAATTACTTTGTAATATGGAACTACTAAAGTAACACCCAATTCAACAATTGCTAATTATTATCCAAACAAGGCTGCAATTAAATAATTTAAATTTCAAGATTTAAAAGATTGACCGCCGAGTTTCTTGCTGTTTCTTCCCGGTAAGAGCAGCATTCCGAACCAGTCTTGACTATTCAAAAGTGTTTGTAAGAAGCTTATTCGAACAAAGATTATTTTGATTTGATTTGATTTGTAAAAAGTTTGAGATATTCAGTGGACAGTAATTGCAAGATTTCATACAGGATGTGATAATTACATTTTAGATCGATAGATAATATCATGTCTGGAAAAGATTGAAATTCAAGAAGTCTTTAAAAAAAATATAATATCCAAATAATGTTACTGTATCCACAATATGAGCACGACTTTGCAATTCCTTCGTTTCGTTACTACTGACAATAAAAACAAATGTAATTTTGTGTTGCAAAACTTAATGTTATCATTTGGCTTCGTATTAATATTATAAATATGAATGCAAACTTTTGTAGCAAGATTTTGCTAGCGTAAATGGTTCTCTAGAAACATCTTGTATTTCTTATATTATTTTACACAATTTACTTAAAAACAGTTTTTAAGCTATATCATAGAAATTTTTGAATCACATTAAACCTATTTGAATTTAATAGATAGAACGATTCTTGCATTACCTTCAGAAATGCTGTCGTTTATGTGTTTATCTATCGTAGCCCAGCAGTGGATCACGCAACCAAACCGCGGGTCAGCACGTTTTTATATTTAATTTTAAGCGCCTAATTGATTGATATAAGGAATTCGTCACACGCTTTTCGGTGAAGGATAACATCGTTAGGAAACCAGCATATATCTGGAGAACGTTGGGGTTATTCGTAACCTACCTATTGGTATTGTCATTAAAGCAGCATGTTAGGTCTTAGCTCTAACCCTTCTTTCAAAAACCGTGAGAGAACACTTATGCCCAGCAGTGAGATAATAAGACGCCGCTACTTTACTTTTCTTAATTGGATTGTTTTTTATTTAAAAAATTCCAGAAAAAGATCGTGCTCCACCTCTACCACTAGTTTAAGTTAGGCAGTTCAAATTCAAATATTCTTTATTGAAGTAAACTTGTAAACAAGTGCTTTTGAATCGTCAACATCTATTGCTGGTTCGGAAAGCTGTCCCTACCGAGGAGAACCAGCAAGAAACTCAGCGGTTGCTCTTTTCAAAAAATAATTCTTGTTACTAGTTACATATAGTGATTAATGTCTTGTACAGGGTAACGAAGTAGCTACATCAACGCATTTATATCTCTAGGTAATCCTCAATAGTATAGTAGGCTTTCTGTATTAGTCTTTTTTAATAGTTTTTAAACTGCTGTTATGGTAAAGTTAGAGTAGATTGCGGATTTTTATTATAGAATCTTATACCCAAACCCACAAACGACTCACGTTCTTTTGCAAGGCACAAAGCAGGAACTGCAAGCTTGTATCGGTTCCTACTTTGTCTATTATATACATCGCCAATCTTTTTATAATTAGGTATATTCTTATGTACAAAAATTTAATTGATAAAAATAAACTGTGAAGCCAATGTAAGAACACCTGTTTCCATGAACTTCTCTCGCAGTCTGAACCTTTACACTTGCGCTTATAAACAACCAGCACGAAAAATATCATTTAACTCCCTCCGATTCCAACATGATAATAGCACAAGCTTTTATAATTCCTTTTTCAAACAATGAACCTAAAAAAAACCTAAAAAAATCCTCATAAAACAAGTCCAAAGCAGAACATAGTATTTCATTTTGACTCGAATAAAGTGGAAACGGTAAGTGTATATTAAAAGAAAATTGTTGAAAACTCGAGGGGAACGTGAAATAGGTGCGCACTTATGAAGCTCTTAAGAAATTCACGCTTCACGATATTAAATATTATAATGTGTTATTAGATTTTGATATATGAGACGGGTAATATTTCGGCGTACGTTGATTAAATACAAGCACCTATACATAGTAAGGAAACCTGCATGTATCTGGAGAATTCTGGAGATATGTGTAACCTAACAATTCGCATTCAAGCAGCTTGGTAGGTCTTAGCTCCAAGGTATCTCCGAAGAAACGGAGATAGAAGGCTCGTGCTCAGCGTCGAATAGTAACAGGCCAGTTTTGTTTGTACATTCCATCCATCCATCCATCCATCAATCAGCCTATCGCAGTTCATTGCTGGACATAGGCCTACCCATGTCTGCGTCAGACGCCCTGCACTGCGTTTGCTAAGACGCGGTCTCCACTCCAGGACTCTTTTGCTCCAACCGCCATCAGTCTTGCGACAGACATGTCCAGCCCAATGCCATTTCAGCTTGTCTTGCTTCTCTCGCGGATAATCTCATCTATGATTTTATGTTCGAGAGAAACTCCGAGCATAGCTCGCTCCATAGCACGCTGAGTGACTTTAAACTTCTCCACAAGTTAAATCCCGCCGTCAATGTCCACGTCTTGGCGCCATATGTTAACACAGGCAAGAGGTATGTTTAACATTACGTCTTAATAACGTCTGACTAAGCATAAAAAATCTGGACTAGTACTATAGTAACGGCCCGTTACAATCCCACTGCTGGGCATAGAGCATCGTCTTTCCGTTTCTGGAGAGAAGGGTTGGAGCTAAGTAAGACCTACCACGCTGCCCCATTGCGGATCGGTAGGTTACACATATCTCCAGTATTCTCTAGAGATATGCAGGTTTCCTCTCGATGTTTTCCTTCACCGAAAAGCGTGTGATAAATTGGAATTGTCAATTAGACACATAAGTTTTAATAGAAAAACTCATTGGCACCTGCCCGGGGTTTGAACCTATGTCGTCTCTAGAAAGTCGCACGGTCTCATCGCTGGGCTATCACAGCTCTTATGGACCATTACTATAGAAAACAGTAAAATGCCTTATTTCTAATTACAGTTGTTACGTTTTATATCGATATTATATATATTATCATCCTCCTTATGCCCTTATCCCACTCTAAGTGGGGTCGGCATAACATGTTATAAACATGTTGTCATATGATTCGGCTACATATTTTACGACCGGCCACCTGCCTGACATCAACTTACCTTAGTCGTATTTTACGACACCTTGGTAAGAAATGAGGGTGGTCTATTCTACACAGCCGGATGCGACACAGCGGGTCGACTTACCTTAGTCGCCTTTTACGACACCTCGGTAAGAAATGAGGGTGGTCTATTCTATTCAGCCGGATACCACACGGCGGACCGTTATTATATATATATATTATCTTTTAATGCAATTCAGATAAGAATTGATGACATTTTCATCAAAAAGTGGGTAGTATTATTTGAACAATAAAAGAACTCTCAAATACGATATTATTTTACTATTCCTATTCTGTCAAACCCATTACAATGTATCTAAAGCCACGACCCACATTCATAACTCATGCGATGCAGAAATAAAATTTACCTTTTCATTTTGATTTTTTCTTTTTCAAATTACGTCGGGCTCTGCTAACGTTTCTAGCATTATTAAACTGCATGACGTATCTTTTGTGCGATTTTTGTTGGGAAAAAATCATAATTAAGTCCTCATAATGATGTATCGTGTAACACGATGTGAACTGAAAAGGAGGTCCCTTGAAGGTATAATAAGCGTGAGAAGTGAGAGTAATTTTTGTATGTATTTTATAAATGCATCGTTAACGGTGACAGCCCAGCGGTGAGACGGTGTGATTCTTTCTGGGTTCACAGAGAGCTTTAAAAACATTTTGCTATGAAATTCACACCCAATTTCATATTTATTATAAATTTCCATTAATCAAGACTAATAAAATTATACATTAAAATGTCGCATAATAAAAAAATATTTTTTAATTTATTCAAACGCGATTCATTAAATATCTCGAAACAAGAACTGTATGACTTAGAACACTTGTAAGAAAGCTGCAAAAAGTAATGTGCGTGTGATTGTAGTGTGTGTATGTGTGTGTATGTGTGTGTATGTGTGTGTATGTGTGTGTATGTGTGTATGTGTGTGTGTGTGTGTTAGTCTCTGTATACTAAAATATAAATAAAAAATAGTTAAATATTATAAATCAGTCGATCTTTTCAGTAGGTAGGTATTCACGCTTGATTCCGACTCCAGTGTTCAATAAAAAGTAATTAATTGAGTCTCGATTAACGAATTAATCTTTTATCAAACTGTATTCGATTCTGAATTTATACGGGCTGCTCACAAAGCGAATACAAAATACAACTAAATGGATATTGGCTCGTACCTACATAATTTAGGTCTTTGAAAAGATTTGATAATTAGATCAATTCTTTATTGCACACTATTGTAAAAATTTAAGTTGTATAAATTCACTACACTGTTTCACTTGGACGGTAACACATTTAAAGACTTTTTTTCGGACACTAACTAATGCTGTTAGCCCTAATGGCTCTTACAGCGTCACAGAAAGAGTGGGCGAGCGCGGAAGCATCGCCGGGGGTACAAGCTGGGAGAGCGAGCCTCGCAACTTCCCGGGAGCATCGTTTATATTTAATGACTATGCCAGTCAGAATCTATATAAAACCACTAAATAAACTTCGTAGCGCGATACTATTATATTGATTGTAGGTAACACACCATCTATCTGACAATAGCAAAACCTCTTATCAAATAATTGATTTATATAAATAATTCTTACGAGTAACTGATGTAGTCCGATAGATGGCAGTGACTGTGTGGTTGTATGGTGTTTATACATAAGTTATTACAAGTTTAAAAAAGGTTTTAAAAATTGCTTTTAACAAAATGTCATGTCCGTACTGTTTCGTGAATCAAAAGTCAAGGTCAGACTATCCATTATGTCTGCGAAAGGTCATGGAGTACTTTGGACACATCACCAGGAAAGACGGCGATAATCTCGAGCAGATCTTGGTCACCGGCAAAGTGGATGGGAAACGGCTAAGAGGCTGCAGCCCAATTAGAAGGTCTGACCAGATCCTTGCCACCAAATTCCACGACACACTCCACATGGAAAAGTCAGTAACAGATTGAAGGAGGTCTTACGTGAAAGTCTGCTTCCTAATCGTAGGGATCACGACCCCCAGTAATGAGGAATACGACGCGAGGAGGACTGTTAACCGTTGTGAATTTCCCTCGTCTGGAGTCAATCCTGGCACCAGCATCAGGTCATGCTTATCATCGGCATCGCAATGGGCACAATGGGTCCTCTCTTCCACTCTTTTCTCCTATTATTCGTCAACTCTATGGGAACTCCTGTTATATAATTATCATACTTCGCAGAGTCCAACCATTCCTTATTCGGCATCTCTTTAGTCAGATATTCATTCACACTAAATTTCCATAAGAGTCGAGTATTACTACAAGACTACCTTCAATATGGCGGACTCCTTCTTTTATAACTGATTTTCGCTCCAATTTTCGTTCCCTACCTTGCTATCGGCCATGTGATTATAGTGTTGTCAACTTTTATTCCTAACAATACGAAAATGAATTGCTGTTCGTTAGTCCCGCTAAAACTCGAGAACGGTTGGATTGATTTGGCTGATTGATCTTCAATTATTTGTAAAAATTCAGGGAAGGTTTAAAAGACGAGTAAATGTGATAAAAATGTTAGGAATTTAATAAAAACAACAATTTTCTTTTTCCTTATAAACAGGGATGGTCATTTATAATTGATTTTCGATGATCATCGGTGGACAATAAAACATCGATGTTTTAAAATCGATTTTGCATTACTTAAAAAATCATTACATCTATCCATACTAATATTATAAATGCAAAAGTCTGCCTGTTACGTTTTCACGGCCAATTCGCTGAACCATATACACCGGGGTAACATATAGGCTATAAAAATCTAGAGATATTTGCAAGAAGCTGAATTATATATTTATAATTCAGGATTAAGGTACGCGCTGATAAAGTCGCGGGTGAAAACTAGTTATTAATAAGTATATGTAGGCAATGGAAAAAAAATCGCACACATCTCGTTTTTTCTATAAAGGGCGCAACTTTTAGACTTTCTCGCATACTAAAAATGATACTGTCCTTAATACTGTATCTACGAAAATCACCCTCTCTTAAAATCTAAGGCGTCTATATGTGATTGAAACTAAGCTTGTTATTCATCGAACGTCTGAAGCATTGGTTTTATTGCTTTCAGAATTTTACGGCTTTCTGCCTCGCGTCCATCTCGCGTTTTTATTACTGAATATATTTCATACGTAATGGTGATTTGTTTCAGTTTGTTTACTCGCTATTGCTTGCTTGTACGTAATACTTACAGCTAGATGGCGATTGAAAAACTTCGCCATAACAGCAGTCGACGATAACTGTTAATAGAAGCCTGATATATAAAGCTGTCTCCTACTATACTGCTGGGAATGAAAGTAACGCCCTTTTAATATCCCACTGCTGGGAAAAGGCCTCCTCTCTCCGTTTATTGGTGAAAAGGATTTGAGCTAAGACCTACCACGCTGCTCCATTGCGGATTGGGAGGTTACACATATTCCTAGAATTCTCAAGAGATATGCAGGTTTCCTCATGATGTTTTCCAACGAAAAGCGTGTGATAAATCGCAAATATCAATTGGAATGCAAATCTAGTATACTATTGAGGATTAAAATCCATACTTATGATAAAAATAAGTCCCTAAAAGATGTCTGTCTGTATATGATGAATTTTCTCAAAAAAATTACAGAACTATCACTGAAGTGGTGATATTTATGTTATGAAAAAAGAAACAAAATATCTATTACCTATTATAAAACAAACTCCCCAATGCTATGTATCTTTATTTGTTCGATTTTTTCGAAATGTACTCAATGGATTTTATAAGGTTTTTACTAAGAGGTAATGTAATCTTTCGAAAGATTTAGAACGGTTTTATAAAATTGTTCTGAAGAGGTCTCGCAGTTGTACATAACTCGCCTGCTTGGAGATTTAGAGTCACGTGCGCTGCGTGAACCAAGAGAGATACATAATACTATAGTGTAGTATATAGTGTAGTGTATAGATACATAACACTATAGTGATAGTAATGTAGTAAAGAGTTGTAGAACTACAAAAAAATCTGCGATAGCATGTCTCTCTCTATGATTACTCACAAGTAATGTTATTTTCAATTTTGTTAAAGATTGTTCATCATCCTCCTGCCCTGATCCCACTCTAAGTGGGGTCGGCACAACAAGTTACAAACATGTTGTCACATAATTTGGCTACGTATTTTACGACCGGCCGCCTGCCTGACGTCAACTTACCTTAGTCGCATTTTACGACACCTCGTCACCTGAGGATGGTCTGTTCTACTCAGCCGGATATCACACGGCGGGTCAACTTACCTTAGTCGCCTCTTACGACAACTCGGTAAGAAATGAGGGTGGTCTATTCTACTGAGCCGGATACTACACGGCATTTACGAGTAATGAAGTAAATATAAATATTTTACTTAGCTACTCGTACATCAAAACTTAATATGGCAGAGCAAATTCCAAGCGAGCGAAGCCGAGGGCAAAGGCTAGAGCACTATATAAGTCGATTGCACAAGGTGAAAATCCCTGACGTCGCGTTATCATAACAAGGCTGCATTGCGGAGACAACATTATTCATGTGCATAATGGAAGAACGCGTTTCATCATAAGGTTTAACTTGAACTTGATGGTTTACAATTGATTATTTTAGTTATATACATGATATTTAGTTCGCGAGCTGTGATAGCCCAGCGGCGAGACCGTGCTACTCTTTCACGTACACGAGTTCAAGCCCGGGCAGGCACCAATGAGTTTTTCTATTAAAACTCGTGTCTAATTGATAATTGCAAATTATCAGACGCTTTTCGGTGAAGGAAAACATCGTGAGGAAATCTGTATATCTCTAGAGAATTCTGGAGATATGTGTAACCTACCAATTCGCATTGGAGCAGCGTGGTAGGTCTTAGCTCCAACCCTTCTCTCCAGAAACGGAGAGAGGAGGCCTATTCCCAGCAGTGGGATAGTGACAGGCCGCTACTATTTAATTCAGGAGCATAATGTTACATAAATTCCACAATCAATTTTAACTTTGCCATTACAGCAATTTAAAAATACTGTTAAAAAGAGGCTGATACAGAAAGCCTATTATACCGTGGAGGCTTACATTGATGATAAGAATGCATGGATATAGCTGCTCTTCGACCTTGTGCAGGATAGCTATGACAAAATGTAATTAGTATTAAGAATCTTCTTTTTTAAAAGAGCTCCACCGAGTTTCTTGCTGGCTCTTCTCGGTAGGACGGCTTTTCGAACCAGCAGTAAAGTTGACGATTCAAAAGCACTTGTTTACAAGTTTACTTGAATAAAGAATATTTTGAATTTAAATTTAAATTTGAATAAATTACACTCCTAAATTAAATTGCAAGTATTAAGCATTAAGTATCAAGTAACATTACATTAAAAGCATATGCGTTCTTTTGGTATTATCGGAAGGGTGTTGCACCTTGCCGGCCTTGAATGGTGTTATCACAAACAATACACCTTATTTAAGCATAGATTATATTGTAATTTATGATTTGTGAACGATTAAAAATACAATATTGATGCTAATTCTTCTCGGTAAGAGAATGCGTCATTGTAATTTGACGATTTAAAATTGTGAAGGCCATTTTGAATAAACAATTATTTGAGCCGTTCCCGAAATTCAGATTCTATATATATACAAGATTAAATCATTAAAATAAATATTAAAGATATAACTAAAAGTTGTAGTATTAATCTGGGTGCATCTAGGTTCTGAGGTTAATACAAAGCTTTCACCCGAAATTTTTAAATATAGGATATAGTTAAAAAAAAATTTTTTTTTTTAAAGAAACGTTCAAATTCAATCATGGGTTTTCACTTAAAGCATAACATACTCGTGTAAAGTGCCGGTACAGTTAACTATTTAATGATAAGTTCAACAAAAGTAATCATAAAATTATTTTGCTATAATTCGCGATACAGTAAATAGAAAATATATGTAGTGTTAAATGTATAGTGGACTATCCGTATTTTTATACCCGATACGTGCAGGATTCGTAAAAACACATGCACAAACCTCCACCACTTCCACCACAATACACAAGCACTACACACGTTCACTATCACAAACTCAAGGAGTCTATCTCCTGATGATGCTTCGGTTGCGGGGCGGAACGAACACTATATATATTTTCTATTTACTCTATCGCGGATTATAGCAAAATAATTTTATTATTACTTTTGTATTATGGATCTCCGAAAAGTAACACCTAATTCTATTAATTATTGATAAGTTCAACAATCAACGTCATTGCGTATATAGTACAATTGATAACGCAGCACGAATGACTTGTATGAATAGAGCGTGGAGCCTGCAATTTCCCGCCAGACATCGTTCAGTCGTCGCCATTTTACACTCTACTACATTTAAATTTTATAAGAACACTAGCTGTGCCAGCGGCTTCGCCCGCGTCTAAATCAGATTGTCATAAATTGTTTCTGGAATTCAAATTTTAAACATAAAAGAAGATATTGTGAGTTAACCATAAGAGACAGAGACATGCCGACGCGAATTTTTTTGTAGATCTACAATTCTATAGTACATTACTTTAGTGTATCTCTGCTGGTTTACGCAGCGCAAGCGACTAAAGCTCCCAGCAAGCAAGTTTTTTAACAACTGCGCGAACTTTTCAACACAATTTACATAATACTGATATGTACTATTTACCTAAACCATCCGGAAACATATATTTTTACTATATTTAGACGAAAACCGTACAAAAATACGTTCAGTAGATTTTGAGAAAATCGATTACATCGAGACTTTGTTTTATAATAAGTATAGATACGATATATCGTTAAATCTAAAGTAGGCTTCGAAACAGTGAAACATTACTATTTTCAGCTGAACGCTAACAAGTTGTATGTTTATGTAAAACTTTATAGCAAGAAGGGCCTAATTCTTTATCACAGACAAAAAAGTCTTGCGATAAACTTTAAAAAACAGGTACCTTCCTAATCCATAATCGGCTAGTTGTCGCAACACTGTTGATGGTCAATGATAAATAATAAAGTAGATTCAGAGACTTTTTTTGAGTTCAAAAATAAGTATGAATTGGGAATTAGTAAAACGAGACGTGCAATTTTTCGTTTCATATTATTATTTTAGACTTTTCAATTTCTGCTATATTACAATTTCATATTTTTTTTTCTTATAAACCAAAAGTAATACTGAAAATATTTTGCTGTATTCCGCGATAAAGTAAATAGGAAATATATATATTGCTAAATGTAGATTGGACTCTTGGTTTCATACCTGAAATATGCAGCATTCGTTAAAACACATGCACAAACTTTCACCACCGCCACGAAAATACACAAGCACTACACACGTTGTTGTGTTGTGTAGTGTGTTTTTCTTTTACTTTTATATATTGGATCTCTGGAGTAACGCATAATTCTGTGAATTACATTACATAATTCTAAAAACATATGCATCTATGCATCAAACCGCAACCACAATACACGCATTCACTATCACAAACTCATCAATAACAATCATTTCGCCCCGCAACCGATCATCAGATCATCATGAGATAGACTACGCAACAAAATCGCAAAGTTTTGATTTGTGCTAAGGATTTTCACTAAGTTACACCTACCTTTCTAAATAATTCTTATATTAATATAATTTTTACTTTTAAGAAAAGGATAGATGTCGTTAGATGTCAAAGGGATCCGACATCGAATAGTGAATGCATCTGACAAATGACGTCTACGACTGTGATGAATGCTTTATTGCATATGCATTCATGACATTTTAAGTGCAGTTATTTACTGATATAATGGTGATGATGAAGGAATATATTATCAAGAATGACGTGATTTCAATTCAAATTGAATTATGATAGTGAAAGCAATTTAAAAAGTTCTTATCATGGCCCGTCCATTAAATTGTCCTAAAAAGCAAGTTAATACATACAAAATTTTGTATATACAATCTGTTAGATCTTCGAGTCTGGATGCATTTATGTATTTAAATATGTAATTAAAATTTTATATGTATATATTTCCAGTTGTCTTTTACCCATAGCACAAGTAGTAAATTACTCACTTTGTGAACGGACGACCGTGTGTATAGTAGTCCCATATATTTATTTATAAATTAATTATAACTAACTGTGCCAGGAAATTTCCCGAATTGCAATTTTGATCATAAAAGCAGTTATTATGAGTTAACCGCGATGGATAGAGAGATGCTATTGCGGACTTTTTGTAGTATTTTTGTAGATCTACAATTCTCTTATGTATTATTTTACAGTATATCTGCTGTTGTACAGAACGCACGTGGCTAAAGCTCCCAGCAAGGGAGTTTTAGAACTCTCCAACACAATTTAAATAAAACCCTTATTTTCTATAAACCTAAACCGGTTTTAGTAAAAACCGTACAAAAATTTGTTTAGTAGCTTTTGAAAAAATCGTTCACATGCAGACTGACAGCTTTAGGGGACTTTCAAAAGTAATAATAAAATTATTTTGCTATAATCCGCGATACAGTAAATAGAAAATATATATAGTGTTAAATGTATAGTGGACTATCCGTTTTTTCATACCCGATACATGCAGGATTCGTAAAAACACATGCACAAACCTCAACCACTGCCACCACAATACACGAGCACTACACACGTTCACTATCACAAACTCAACAATCGTTTCGCCCCGCAACCGAAGCATCATCAGGAGATAGACTCCACGACAAAATATCAAAGCTTCGGTTTGTGCATGTGTTTTTACGAATCCTGCACGTATCGGGTATGAAAAAAACAGATAGTCCACTATACATTTCACACTATATATATTTTCTATTTACTGTATAGCGGATTATAGCAAAATAATTTTATTATTACTTTTGTATTATGGATCTCCGCAAAGTAACGACTAATTCTATAAATTATTTAGGGGACTTTGTTTTATTATAAGTATAGATTTTGTTTCACGATTGTATTACCATATTTTAAGTGAGATTAGTGTTTGGAATTCGCAATTTCACACTAATCAGTTCATTTTCCGCAGAATAGAGTAATTAGCCACGCATAACTCGTATCGTATTAACCACGGTATACCTAATGTGAAAGGTTCGCGTTACGCGACTAATTTCAAACAGTGGAAATGTAAATCGGGCAGGAACGGCTTTACAGATAGCGTTTCGATAAGCTTACGCGATTTTGGAACTTAACCACGCCCCAAACTCTTTTTTCTTTATTTTCGGACATTAACATTAATAGTATTAGCCCTAACGAATTTTACAGAATCACGGGGAGGATAAAAGCTGTGATAACCTTGCAGTGAGACCGTACGACTGTCTAGAGACGACATAGGTTCAAACCCCGGGCAGGCACCAATGAGTTTTTCTTATTAAACTTATGTGTCTAATTGCTAATTGCAATTTATCATCCTGAGGAAACCTGCATATCTCTAGAGAATTCTAGGGATATGTGTAACCTGCCAATCTGCATTGGCGCAGCGTGGTAGGTCTTAGCTCCAATCCTTCTCTCAAATAACGGAGAGAGGAGGCCTTAGCCCAGCAGTGGGCATAGTAACAGGCTGTTACTTTACTTACTTTACGGGGAGGATTGGTGAGCGCAGAAGCATCGTCGGGAGTAAAAGAGTAGAGCGAACGAGACTTACAGCATCTTGGACCGTCGCTCAGGCATTCTCTCCTCCCTATTCCTTGGCATTGAACCTTGACCTTGGCTTAAAACGACGCGCAGAACAGGACAGAATCAAACGTGAGCCCCGAACTCAGCCGAACTCATGTGCCTTAGTAGTGTGGTAGTACACACCACAAAATAAAGTATAAAACTTTCTACCACCGGCCATAAATGAAAGAGCTGAATTGTGCGATGGCATTGAGTCCTATGAGATAAGTCAAGACTAAGACTGAAGAAAATGTATCAATCTTCTTCTTCGTTCTACTACACTGTTTGAGATAGATCTCTACGAGGTTTCTCTAATCCACACTCTTAGATCTGTATCATCGTTACCTTTTTGCAGTTAAGCGGATCTGCCGACACTGCTTTTCTTTTATAAACTGATCAATCACACCCTGAGTACACCCTCTAAACAATCTTATCCACGCAAGCAACGCAATCGATAAGTCATCACTGGCAGCACGCACAGTTCTAATACTAGTCTTGAGTCGTTATATCATTAATCAACGCTATTTTCGCCTAAGAACAAATTCTTTTATATATAGTGATTTTTTTATTGCTGTCAATGTTTTTGCTTGGCCATTGTCTCAGCGTTATTAATGATACAGTTTGTTATAGTTAACTATGATCCATACAATACCAACACTATATCGAAGTCTGTTAGAGAGATATTGTTTTTTTTAATTTTAATTTGATAAAAGTTGGCCAGAAACCTCAATCGTCAAAATCCTAAAAAAGGGGTTTACTTATACAATATATGCAGACAAAATATGAAATTCCATCCATTTTTTTTTCAATAATTTTTCCGGACTCCTATAACGCGCATAATGAAACCAACGAGTGAACGAGAACTATATCCTCAAGCGTAGTCCATATCAGGCTGCACCTTTACTTATTTTTTTGACATCACAATATGCTGTCAGCCATAAAAGTCTTTCCAGTGTCACATGACAGAAAAAAATTGTGCGGGGATTCAGACTCAGAAATGTGGCGTCGTCCTAAAGGATTCTCCTGTGAGGCCGGACCGCGGCTTGATAAGACGATGTTTGATAAAGGGCTTGGTATACGACTGTGACTATGCAGAACGCCTTCTGTAGTGCGATAATAAGTCAAGACTGATCGACGTCAAAAATCTAAAATAAGAATAGGTTCCTATCGTTATTTTCGATAGGTTCCAGCCTATCGTTACTTGCGATAGGGTCTAACCTATCGTTATTTTTAATAGCTTCTAACCTATCTTTATTTTGGATTGGATTTAATCTATCGTTATTTTGGATCGGGTCCAACCTACCGTTATTTTCGATAGGTTCGAGCCTAACGTTATTTTCAATAGTTTCAAACTTATTTTTATTTTCGATAGTTTCTAACATTATTTTACTTAGATATTATCTAAAGTATTTATTTTATTGGGTAGTAGATCATAGCGTAATATAGACCATTTATCATACAATTTTTTTAAATAATCTATTCGACTTTTGAAGTCTATACAAATTCAGTCAAGGTTAAGAGCTACCTTATTAGTCAACAGATGTAATTTAATGAACCGAAATAGTATTAATCCTATAATAAGGTTTTGCTACAAACAGAATAAACTATAAGCCTGCTGTATTATTACTCCACAAGCTCAACTCGACCGCGATTATATCATTCGCATTATGGTAATACTGTATTCAGTGGCATAATTATGTGACACGGCTTTATTTTTATTATACATTGTCCTTTATTCAAGAGATCTGTAAAAATTGTATGTATAACATAACGTACTAGTAACACAGTTTACGTATTTTCCTCACTGGAATAACAGACGGCGCTACTAGTACTTTGCTTCGCGCTATAGTAGTGCTTTCGTAATTACATAAGAAGTCCCAATTCCTTAGGCTCAAAGTGCGTCCTGCTGGAATACTAAGCCTAAGCGTACACGGTACATCGTAAACGGTGCATCTTTCGGCACATCCATCCTTGGGATGCTGTGAAGGACCCGTCCGCGATACTCTCTGTATCTAGAGAATCTGAATAAACTACTGTCCTATCAGTTGAACGTATTCTATCCCCACCCGTACGTCCGTCCGGGTCGACGCGTTACATAAGTTTATTTATTTACAAATCGGACCTACGAATTTGTTCGCGTCAACTCAAATTTTAAAATGAGGTTTAATTATGTTGTAATCGCCCGAAGGGATTTTTATTATACAATTTTTTTTATATGTTTTTTTTCCAATTTTAAGTAGATCTCTAGTCTGGGTTTTGCTCCACTGGCGAGAAACGCCGAACCTGTGGCCAAACTCGTCACAGGTCAAGGATCATGGCTTCCGCTATAAGATATGTTCACCACCACCCTGTCTGTATTCTAGATATGGGGTTGCCATTCGTCGCAGCTGGGAAAACTATATTATATGTTAGCCCGGTATATAAGCTTCAAGTATACCAAATATCATCAATCCTATTCAGTGAGATCACCTTGAAAACAAAACAGATATGCAGACTAACTTTCGCATTAATAAAATTAATTTGGATTTTTAAACAGCTTCTATAACTAATATCTAGTTTTAGTACTGCTAAACTAAACTACGAGTATAATAAAGAAAAACGGAAACTTTTGTAATTAAATGTAATGTTGAGATATATATAAATTAATTGTCACTGTTGCAGTCCACAGTTACAGTCCAGTTAAAGCTGTGATAGGCAAACGCTTTTTGATGAAGGAAACCAGTATATCTTTGGAGAATTCTTGCGATATGTGTAATTTCCTAATCCGCTTTGGAGCAGCGTGGTGGGTATAAGCTTTAACCTTTGTCTCTAAATAAAGGCAGAGATGAAGTATACGCCCAATAGTGGGATAGTACCAGGCCGTTACTTTTTTCATTGTCATAATCTGTGAAAGCGCGCCCGCGCGCTTGCGTGTGTTTGCGAGAGAGAAATCTATACTTATAATATAAAATAAAGTCTCTAAAAGCTGTCTGTATCTTTTTACTAAAATGTATTGCAATATTTCCGGCCACCGTGTGGTATCCGGCTGAGTAGAATAGATCACCCTTATTTCTTACCGCGGTGTCGTAAAAGGCGACTAAGGTAAGTTGACGTCAGGCAGGCGGCCGGTCGTAAAATACCTAGCCAAATCATCTTACAACATGCTTAAAACATGTTGTGCCGAACCCACTTAGAGTGGGATAAGGGCGGGAGAATGAATGTCGGGAAGGAGTTATGTCAGGAGTTATTAATTATTGACCCTTTTTAATCATCATCATCAGCAACCCGTCTCTGTCCACTGTTGGACATAGGTCTCTCCTATGGCACGCCACTGAGCTCGGTCTTCAGCTCTTCGTTTCCAACCGCTGCCAGCCACTCTGCGGATATCATCACTCCACCTAGTCGGAGGACGTCCTACACTACGTTTGCCGAGGCGCGGTCTCCACTCCAGAACACGTCTACCCCAACGGTTGTCGGTTCTGCGACAAATGTGGCCGGCCCACTGCCACTTCAGCTTGCTAATCCTTTGGGCTACGTCGGTTACTTTGGTTCTCTGTCGGATCACTTCGTTTCGGATACGATCCTTCAGAGAAACTCCGAGCATAGCCCTCTCCATAGCTCGCTGGGCTACCTTAAATTGGTGGACCAGTCGCATTGTCAGTGTCCACGTCTCGGCTCCGTATGTCATTACAGGTAGGACGCACTCATTAAAGACTTTAGTCTTGAGACATTGTGGTATCGGTGATGAAAAGACTCGATGAAGTTTCCTATATGCCGACCAGCCAAGCTGTATTCTCCTGCGGGCTTCCTTCTCAAAGTTGTTTCTACCTAGCTGTAGAACTTGTCCAAGGTAGACATATTCTTGAACAACATCGAGAGGAACTCCATGTACGGCAATCGGTTCCGGAATGACATGTTCATTGAACATTACTTTGGTTTTATCCAAGTTCATCCGGAGACCGATGCGAGCAGAAGACTCAGCCAGACTGGTCAGCATATATTGCAAATCCTGTACGGTTTCAGCCATGATGACGATATCATCTGCAAACCTAAGGTGTGACAGGTACTCGCCATTTACGTTTATGCCCAGTCCTTTCCAGTGCAGCGTTTTGAACATATCCTCCAAAGCATTTGTGAACAATTTGGGGGAAATTACGTCCCCTTGTCTCACTCCTCGATGCAGGTGGATAGGTCCAGACTGCTGATTCTGGACTTGGATTGTCATAGTTGCGGCGTCATACAGACCTCTCAGCACTTCGATGTATCGCCAATCAATTTGGCACCGTTGCAAGGATTCCAGAACAGACCAGGTTTCAATAGAGTCAAAGGCTTTCTCGTAGTCAACGAATGCTAAACACAGGGGCTGATTATACTCGTGAGTCTTCTGTATAATCTGCCGTACTGTGAAAATATGGTCTACGGTGCCGTATCCTCCTCGAAACCCGGCCTGTTCCGGGGGCTGGAAATCATCGAGTCTCCGCGCGAGACGATTCGTGATTACTCTGGAAAACAACTTATAGATATGGCTCAAGAGAGAAATAGGTCGGTAGTTCTTCAAGACAGTTTTGTCTCCTTTTTTGAAGAACAACACGACAACACTCTCGCTCCATGCCTTAGGAGTTCTCCCCGAAAAGAGGGTGGAATTAAATATGCGCCGGAGCCGCTCGAGTATCGGTTTTCCACCTGCTTTTAGCAACTCGGTCGTAATTCCGTCCTCCCCGGGGGCTTTTCCATTCCTAAGCTGTCTCAGAGCTAGCACGATTTCGTCTTGGCTGAGTTCTGGCAACTCCTCTGTGAAGTGGCGGGTTAGAGTGGCTCTATTATCCTTGGGATCGGGTGGAGGACGAGAAGCTTCGGATGTGTATAGCTTCCCGTAGAAGTCCTGAACTTCCGCAAGAATTTCTGCTTTAGAAGTGACGACTCTTCCCTTATCTGTGGTCAACTTTGTCAGATTACTATGGCCAAGTTGTTGGAAAAAGACTTTCGACCCCCGATTTTGCTCAATTGCTTCTTTAATTTTATTTGCGTTGTAGCTTCGGAGGTCGCGTCTTATAAGCCTAGAAATTTTCCTGTTCAAATCTGACGATGACACTGAAAGATTTTCTCGTCGCTTCTGCATTAACTGTAAGGTCTCTTGCGAAAGTTTAGACTCCTTGACGGTACTTCGCCCCTGATAGAACTTCGTCCCCTCGTTCCGTAGGATTTCCACTACTTGGTCGAGTTCTAGGTCAATGTTAGCGTCAGTTGTGGTTTCCAAGGCAGCGAACCGGTTCTCCAGTTTTAACTGAAACGTTTCAGACTCAGCCAGGGTTTGAAGCAGATTTGGCCGGAGTGTAGACTTCATAAGACGGGCGCGTTCGAGTTTGCTGTTGATATTTAGAGTGCCTCGTACGAGTCGGTGATCACTTCCAGTGTTAAACCTAGTGATCACGGAGACGTCTCTAAAGATACGCTTCTTGTCGGTCATTATGAAGTCTATCTCATTTTTTGTCATAGCGTCGGGGCTTTGCCACGTCCACTTCCGTTGAGGTTGTTTCTTAAAGAAAGTGTTCATACAGAACAGCCCCTCTTTCTCCAGGAAGTCGACAAGCATTTGCCCCCTATGATTTCTGCTTCCGAAACCGTGTGGTCCTACTACCGATTCACCGCTAATATGTACTCCCACTTTTGCGTTGAAGTCTCCCATGACAACGTTGAAGTGTGCCTTTTGGGTGGTGTGTAAAGCCTTGGAAATATCTTCATACATTTCCTCTACTTCATCATCCGAGTGTGACGAGGTCGGTGCGTACACTTGGATAACCTTGAGGTTATACCTCTTAGTTAGTCTGATCACAAGGTACGCTACCCTTGTCGACACACTCGAGATTTCCAGGACGTTGTCAGTGAGAGCCTTATGAACCAAGAACCCGACGCCACCTTGGGACTGTTTGTCACCCTCCCTGAAGTACATAAGATGACCTGATTCCAAGATAACGGTATCCTCCCCCTCTCTTCGGATTTCCGATAACCCCAGAATATGCCATCTTATGTTCTGCAGCTCCTCTGTGAGCTGCACCAGATTTTCGTCGAGCCGTAGCGTGCGTCCGTTGTACGTAGCCATAGTCAGTTGGTGTTGGCGGCCTACCATCACCTGGGGATTCTTCGCACCCCCTGCCCCGCCGTTACCATGACCGCCGCCGTGGCCAGGAATAGCGGGGCGACCGGGAACTAGGGGCCATTGTTTTTTTGTGTGTGCCATTTGAGGATTAGCCCATAATCACCACGCTGGGCAGACGTGTTGGTGATCGCAGGGCGTAGTTTATCGCACCGGTAACGCTGCTGCCCGTTACCAGTCTGTGGTATTTAACTACGCCTAAGTAGAATGGTTATACCGCCATTAATCGGTCGCCAGAGCCTCGTTGGTTTATCTGCAGGGTGCACCACGAGCAGGTGAGGTTGGCAATTGGAGAGACTGAATGGGACGAGCCTCCCCCTTACACCCCTTTTTAATACTTACGGTTTTATGTATGCCGTGTGGTATCCGGCTAACTAGAATAGACCATCCTCATTTTCTTATCGAAGTGTCGTAAATGGCGATTAAGGTAAGTGGGTTCAACTTACCTTGTGGTATCCGGTTTTGTAGCATAGACCAGCCCCGTTCTTACCGAAGGCTCGTAAATACGTAGTCAGATCATGTGACAACATATTTGTAACATGTTGTGCGAAGCCCATCTAGATTGGGATAAGGGCAGGAGGATGATGATGACTTATGGTTTTATGTAAACTGATTGAAAAACATGTTTGTGACACCATGCGTATAAAAACGCGGGAACAGCTTTATTAATTATAAATTGTAACAATAATTTTACATCCGCTATGAATTCGACCACACCCTTTTATCTAATAAGGCTAATATAGAAACATCAAATTGTAAACGTTGTGCGCTAATTAACCGTGAAAACAGAATGGCAGTATTGAACAATATTGACATCTACCGAAAACGTAATGTGTGTTTATGTTTGTATCTCTTTGACGCTTTGGTTTAACGAATACGAATTCTATATACAGAGTGGTCATAATTAGGAAGTTGCGTATTGTTTCGGAAAAATGAATGGTCTCGTGAAAAAAAAAGAAAAGTAGTTTCTTGAAAAAATTTTAACGATGAAAGTACTGAAAACAGTCTACTTGAATAAAGAATACTTTGTATTTCGATTTGAATGAGACTCCATTTTAAATTATGGTTAGGTATTTTTAAATCCTTGGATCTAAACCCGCCGCGCGAGGCTTAGGCACCTAGCATCTCGTCGAAGTCGATCGCTTGACGCCCTAACATGGTCCTGGTAGGTTAGGAAAAAGGTTGTGAAATGCGGGTAGTAAGGCTGAGTCATATGGCGTCGTCCTAAGGGTATGAGGTCGGACCACGGCTTAGGGCGATGTTTGGTAAAGTGCTGGTGGTGGTATGACTGTGACTAGCCAAAACGCCTTCTGGAGTGTGGCAATAAGTCACGACTGCTCGGCGTCAAAAAGTTAAAATAAGAATAGGTTCCGACCGTAAATCGTAAACGTAATGTGTGTGTTTGTTTGAATCTCTTTGCCGCTTTTGTTTAACGGATAAGAATTCTATATACATGGTACAAATAAGGAAAATGCGTATTATTCCGGAAAAATGAACAGTCTCGTGAAAAAAAGACAAACTCTATTTTAGATTATGATTTAAATCCTTGGATCGAAACCCGCCGCAGGGGACCTGGGCACAAGGGTCTAAATTTCACAGCACATTCAACGACATTACCCCATAGTTGGCCCAACAACTAAAAGGGATTCATAACAAATAAAGTCTTTGTGCCTGTTAGAGAACAGGCACAAAGACTTTAGCATTTGCAACAATAGATGTGAAATAGATCGAGAGTTCAACGGAAAATTCTTTTAACAGGATCTTAATGCGCATTATGAAATAAAGATCTCACGGGCGAAGAAATCTGAGCATACCTCAGGAGTCAGAATACCTCACCACGGAATCATGTATTCCGCGGCCGCCTGGGTCGATGTGCTTAAGTAAGTACCTTATTAGCTTGCGACCTCCCTCGTGAACCTGCAGCAAGAGAGCCCCATAGCCGACAGAACCGACGGGCAGCTCGTATGTAATATGCAAACGTCTCGATGGAGCACATTTTAAATATGTCAGATTGCTTCGGCTTTTATATTGTTGATATTTAGACACGTGAGCTTTAATAGAAAAGCTGATTGGTGCCTACCCAGAGTTTTAAATCTTTGACCCTCTGGCTAGAGTCACACCTAACCAATTGACTATTTCACACATGAATCACATCTTTGCAAAGATAAGAAAGTACACTAACACTTTGACATGTCTAGCTATCGACGCAATAAGTGTAACTCAGATAAACAAACAGGATGTCGTAAAACGTTCCGACAAAGGAATCTGCCAGAATGTGGACATAAAGTCGTAGATAGAGAGCCCCTTGAATATTTATCGTACGGACAAACAAACGGTTAGTAACGATATGATAAGCCCTGATTTTAGGGGCGCCTTGCAATTTGAATTTGTTTCTTTAGTTGTTTAGTGATGGTGGAAATGGATTTGCGTGTGAGATAATTTCTTTAAATAGATAAGATTGATATCTTATTGACTGGCCCGTTGGCGCTGTGGGTAGTGACCCTGCCTTCAGCTCTGCGGGTCGCGGGTTCGATTCCCGCCGAGGGCCAACATTTTCTATAAACAAATTGTTGGTTCTTCGAGCCTGGGTGTGTATTTGTATTTAAGTATGTATTTAAACTTATATATGTAGTATATCTACCGGTTGTCCGTCACCCATAACACAAGTATTAATTTACTTACTTTGGGGACGGACGACCGAGTGTGTAAATGTCCCATATATTTATTTATATATTTTTTTATCTCGTTTAGAACATTGACTCGAAACCACTATTAGATTCTCTGGCTTCTAGGTTGTTGGTATTTGTCTTATTAAGAAAAGAAGGTACTATTTCCTGAGGACGTTAATGACTGCAAGTAGCGTTTGGTCAGTCACTTACATAAAAATATGTTATTTTATGCATTAACTTTTCTATGTTATTTCGTACAAAGATACGATAAACTGTATCTCCTGGGTAATCTGAAATGAAAGTAAAATTTTTAAAAAAGGTCTTGTCAATATGAAATTCAAATGGAGTAAAAATTTGTGTCCTGAAATAAAAGAAAAACAACTCGCGCCAGCCGAATTATTTGTTCTGAAAATATATATAGTACCAAATATAGCTTGTTTATACAGACAACTGCTCAGTTTTTGAATTTTTTTTTTCGCACCTTTTCGTTTCTGATCAAATCAGGTACAGATACTTGCATCACTGCTAAAACAACCTCACTTTTCTTATAAGGCCCAATGTGAGTGAAAAAGTTTCGTATACATCACTAAAGTAATAGTAATATTATTTTAGGCACAATCCGCGATTAGAGAAAATCTATATAGTGTTAAATGTAGAATGTACATAGCTTATTCAGGCTTCTTGAAATGCATAAACTACAAATCATCAATACTGACACTAGCACTGCACTACCACAATCACAATTGTTTCGCCCCGTAACCCAAGTATTATTCAGAGTCATTCAGAGAATTTTTGGAGTCTCCAAAAAGAAATTTGTGATTTTATTGTGTTCGCGTCGTATACTCAAAAATTAGCATTGCACTGTTATTACTAATCGTGGATTATAGCAACTTATAATATCATTATTTTTTATATTAACGACCGCTAAAAAGTTATTATTAGCTCTATAAGTTATAAAAAATTTCATATGCTTCCAAAATTCGCCTTTTAAATTTCAGGCCAAAAATGCTTAGCCATCTTTCACGGTGTTACGTCCACGATGATAAACAGTGCATATATTTACCGTTACAGGAGACAGCGCCAACCGAGTGTGAATAATACATAGCCCAGCATGACCCGGATAATGCATAATCTCCTTTGCTGGAAAATTGTTTGAGATTTCCAACGAATTTTGTCTATAAAATCAAAAATTTACCTCAAATATATAACTAACAAAAATAGCGATAGAATAATTTTATCACGTGTCAACCACCATTATACACTACTATACTAGTATCAAAGAGTCGCTGCCCGGAGTACCATAAATCATGAATGCTTTAGGAACAGGCACGTGCGGTGCGTCACTTATCGATAACTGCATATCGATTATTAGAAGGATGTAAAATAGTATACGCTAGCAAGCGGTAGCTTGTTTATAAGCGCGGAAAAAAGATTTGCGGAAATCACATTTATGTGATCGCCTTGTCATCAAACTAGATGACGATAGCGATAGCGATTCTGAATCGGACGACGATTACATTATTGCACCTATACCTAACCTATTTTTTACTTGCTATACCTGTTTTTTACTTGCTGTGCCAGCGGCTTTTGAACCTAAAAGTAATTATTGTAAGTTATCTCCGTAGGTTTACGTGGTGTATGTGACCAATACCCCAGCAAGCGACAGCTTTTTTTTATAGCTGCGCAATTTACATAGAAACGTTTTTTTGTTGGTCATCTCGATACCCTTGTGAGGATGCTGGGGTACGGGTCTCGAGGCGAACCTCTTTACCCTGGCTGATCTTCGCAGGCCTGTGGGCCTGGTCAGTGTTCGGGCCGTTTAGCCCAGGTCACATGAGGGATGTCATGTTCGGTGGGGGGGTCTGGAAATGGTAGTTTCCAGACCGCTTCGTAGAATGGAAGACTACAGTAAGGTTCTTGGGGTGTGAACTGGACCGCAGTTTGCGCATGGTCCGTAACCGTACTATTAACCTAAATCTTTCGGAAGAATTGCAATACCTTTTAGTAAAAACTGTACAAAAATCCTTTGAGTAGATTTCGAGAAAATCTATCACACACAGTTAGTTTTTGCGGGCTTTGTTTTATAATAAGTATAGATATTTTGTATAAGTATATATTTTGACCAATAAACATGTTATTATTGAATAATTTTCTTCTTATTTTACATCATTTCTTTTATCATAACAAACATCAAACTTCAAATTCAAATTATTATTTATTCAAGTAAACTTGTAAACGAATGCTTTTGAATCGTTAACTCTACCGCTGGTTCGTAAAGCTGTTTTTACTGAAAAGAGCTAGCAAGAAACTCGGCGGTTGTTCTTTTGAATGTATAAATTCTTACCACTAGTTACATTTAGTCTTACTATCTTGTACAGGGTCAAAGAGTAGCTAAGTCCACGCATTCTTATCGTCTAAGTAAGTCACAACAGTATAGTAGGCTTTCGATACTTCATTGGTGCGACACTATGGTCATTGCCGTAAATGTGACAGAGTGCGCAACAGAGGGCGTCTGTTTCCACTTTTATTATTCCGGCGGCAGCGAGTCTTTGATACTAGTATAGCAATGAAGACACTCAATGCCACAATCGTTTCACCCCGAAGCATCATCAAATATACTCCACTACAAAATCGTAAAGCAACGCATATGTTATATCTGATGCATCGCTTATAGAACTCCGGCGATATGGGAAATAGTCATTCAGCCATTCATTCGTTCATATGCCCAAAAATTCATAAGATTTCAGAGGTTTCCTTAGCATGTTTATAATTTAAAAAAATATATATTGGACACTTACACACGGTAGTCCATTCCCAAAGTAAGTAACTTAATACTTATGTTATGTGTGACGCACGGACAACTAGTAAATATACTGTATATATATATTTTTTAATATATACTTATATACAAATATACACCCAGGCTCGAAGAACCAACACATTTTTTATAGAAAATGTTGGCCCTCGGCGGGATTCGAACCCACGACCCGCAGTGCTGAAGGCAGGGTCACTACTCACTGCGCCAAGGGGTCATTATTGACTAAAAGACAGACTTTCGTATTCATAACAAAGGTCTGTGTTTCACTTTCATTAAAATATTATAACTAGATTGACATCATAACTTATATCTGTTTGTAACCTATAACTGGTCAAAAATTTCTTTTGGCAGTCGTATAATTTAAGAAGAAAATCTAGTTTCTACATCAAATACCGGAAACGAGATCTAGACGGGACGGGTGACGGAAGCAATTCGTCGCGGAATTAGGTCAAAGCGTAATGGTTAGATGTGTTAGATCAAATTTCGAGAGGCAATTGATTTAAGTTATATATTAAGATGGTACGGTTGAGGCATATTTATATTCCACTGCGGAGCAAGGAATCCTGTTGTAAAAGATTATATCCTCACATAAACATTTTTGTGATAAGCCTTGTATTTAAAAAAATGTACGAAAAAGCTTTTGTTTACAAGTTCAATTAAATATAAACTTATATAACAAAATTCCTAAAAACCGTCTGTCTGTATCTGATTGCTTTCCTCAAAATCTAGTGATCGGACATGGATATTTACCTGAAAGATATTGCAATTCTTCCGGAAGGTTTAGGTTTATAGCAAACTAGCAATGCCCCGCGGTTTCACCCGCGTACATACCGACCTCGTGGTAGTGGAAAGTCTACGAAGTCGGACTCTAGATTTACTTGTAGATTATTTAATTATAAAAAATGGCTATCATTAGTATTCTTGGAATATGAGCTAACTCACCAAATGCAGGCCCTGCTATAACGGTCGCTACTAAGAATTTGTTATGGCATTATTTTCTTTCGATTTACATTCTAAAATACGTAATATCTTTTGATTGGGATGTCTGATTTTAATAATTTAAAAAGCATTTTACAGGTATTGTAACAGTTTTTAATAAAATATCATTTAATGAGATAAGGATAAATACAGAGATATGGATAAAATGGTTTGATTATTGTCGGCAATTTTATTTTTTCAACTAAATCTACTTTTACTATGTAAGAAAGTAGTTATATTGGGATAACTATAATAGTTAGACATATGGTATCGTGGACTTTTTTGTGGATATTGATATGTTCTATAATAATGTAGAACATTTTTTTGTTCTATCCTCAATAGTTTCCGCAGCGCACGCGATGAAAGATGTTTACGACTAAATTTTCCACAACTTATTACAATTTTATTAGGGATCCATATTTTTTTTGAAAATTTTATATAGCCTATGTTACTCAGTGAAGAAGCAGCTTTCCAATGGTGAACGAATTTTTGAAATCGGTCCAGTAGTTTTTGCGTGAAAACAGTACAAACACACACACATACAAACAAACATACAAATCTTTCCTCTTTATAATATTAGTATAGAAGTATAGATTACCGTTTAATGTTAATTTTGAAATGAAAAAAAAAACGTCTGCTCGGAGCTCTATTCGTAAACTAACAGAGAAAAACTAAAGTAATGTTGTAAAGAATTTAAATCCACAAAAATACTACGAAAAAGTGTGGGACAGCATGTCTCCATTTCTTATGGTTAACTCACAATAAAAAGTAAACTAAAGTAAAGTAACAGTCCGTTACAATACCACTGTTGGGTATAAGGCCTCCTCTCTCCGTTTCTGGAGAGAAGGATTGGAGCTAAGACCTACCACGCTGCTCCAATGCGAATTGGTAGGTTACACATAGACCCAAAATTCTCTAGAGAAATGCAGGTTTCATGACGATGTTTCCCTTCACCGAAAAGCGTGTGATGAATTGCAAGTATCAATTAGACACATAAGTTTTGGTAGAAAAACTCATTGTTGCCTGCCCTGGGTTTGAACCCGTGACCGAGTCGCACGGTCTCACCGCTGGGCTATCACAGCTTAGTTAATATATAGATACCGGCTATACTCACGTCTAACTCGTCCGGGGCACTTATTCATGAGCTCTTTACACGACGTTATCGCGGCGGGAACTGCTCCCGCCTAATCCGATGTCGGGCTAATCCGATAAAATTAGACGTGAGTATAGCCAGTAAATTTAAAAAATCATCATCATTCATCATTCTGCTGCCCAAATCCCACTCTAAGTGGGGTCGGTACAACATTTTACAAACATGTTGTCACATAATTTGGCTACGTATTTTACGACCGTCCTCCTGCCTGACGTCAACTTACCTTAATCGCCTTTTACAACACCTCGGTGAGAAAGGAGGGTGGTCTATTCTATTCTGCCGGATACCACTCGGCGTAGTTTAAATTTAAAAATATCGCAGCTTCATTTTAATTCAGGAAAAAATTTTTGTAAAGCAATGAACTTCACGCGGGTGAAACGGATGGGCACAGTTAGAAAAGCATATTTTGAATTGATAGGGAAACTGGGGCACTACAGTCGCATCAATATGGGAGGATGATAATTTTACACAGTTATTAAAATTGTGGCCCAAAAAACCCCCGTTAAAGTTATCGGAATAAACATATCGCGTAAGCGATAAAACAGACGAAACATTTTAACTTTCGAGTGAGATACCCCAGTTAGTAAAACATCAAACAAATATGTCTGAAACATTCGTTTTTCTCGCGATTTTCCGTTGACAGTTTTATGTAATTTGAAATTTCATGTTGACGTTACGAGGTCGCTATTTGGACTCAACGTGGGTTAGTCACGAAATTCAAATGGTAAATTTGAAACATTTTAGGAATGCATGCAATAAATTTTCAAGAGCTTTTCTTCGAATTCAAACTTTTTATAGATGAAAATTGTCATAATACTATCGTTTATTCCACAAATGTTTATATTTTAAGAGATTTAAATCTTTTCAGAACACCTTTTAGAAAGTTTTTAAG
The DNA here is from genome assembly GCA_947086505.1 of Morpho deidamia. NCBI lineage: Eukaryota > Metazoa > Arthropoda > Insecta > Lepidoptera > Nymphalidae > Morpho > Morpho deidamia. The sequence goes on from CAMTZC010000024.1 coordinate 19,229,766, forward strand.
ACATTCTTCTTTGTACTTTTTGAACAAAACTTTTAGAACTAATTATAATCATTTAATTGCCGTGCGTAGTTCATTTAGTTTTACTTTTGTACTATTTATTTTACGTTTAAATTCAACATAATAATTTACTATTGCAAAAAAAATTACATAACATATTATCATAAGGGATGAAAAAAAGTCTATTTGAGCCAGAAAAAATGACGTCCTTTTTAAAACAGACACACCAATATCGACAGAATTTTTAATTTTTAACGTCCAAAAGTTTGAATTCTTAGTTCTTATTCAACGGAATTACTATGTTACAAACAATAGATCGGTTATTTTACAGTTTTCAGTTTAATAGTGATACTATTATTTACCCATAACCCCGTAAATTTATAGCCCATTGTTAAGCACAGTTTGATAATTTTAATTTTGGTGAGTAATTCCAAGGAACAAATCGGCTTATCCGAAAAAAGTCACATTGGCTATGCTTATTTATGGGAGATGTGACTTTGTTCTTCAGATAAGGCGAAATATAACATGTTTGGAAAATTAAATAACGTTGGCAGCTGTAATTAATTTAAGGAAATAGAAACTTTGCGGGATTCGATAATAAAATAGTTATTATAAAATTATTTTGCTATAATCCGCGGTTGTAAAGAATATCTGTTTTGCTAAGTTTACGACCCAAAAACCGTTCTCATACCTTGTACGTGCAGAATTACTTACCGCACGTATCACGTAGTACTCATGTGGTGAGTTGTTGGTGGTTGTGTTTTGTGACACGTAAAGTTACTAATCCTGTATAAGGTATGAGAACGGTATTTGCTTCCTACACTTATCATTAAATAGATTTGCTTAACGAACGCAAATTAAAGCAAAATAATGCGATATGCGATAATAACTACGGTGGCAGCTGTGTCATTAATTAATATTTCAAGGTTTGTATACTTAAACGCGGCAAACGTTTCAGCAACGAAACTTATTAAAAAATAATGACTTTGTCGAACTTTCGGCAGTTGAATTTCATTTAAAATGTTTTAATTTTGAGGCCACAACTCTAGAACATGACTGAGGGAAGATGGAATGGATTTCGAAAGCAGTTTGTCACGAAAGCGGGTCAAAACATGACCGTTGAAATGTTGAAACAAGACGAATTTTCCTTTGGGAGCTAAAACATTTTTAAACCCATTTAAGTAAAATGTTCCATTTACATACTTTTTAGGTCAGTCTAACAAGTGAATGTCTATTTTAACATCTAAATAATTTCTGCAAGTAATTTAAATTTTAAAATCTTTAATTTGAATGAATACGCCCTTTTACAATGTTCCAAGATTTTATCAAAATAAAGACGGTTTTGTTGTAAATCTAGCCAACGTAGAATAAATAAATAATAAATAAATATAAATATAGAGGACACTTACACATACGGTCGTCCGTCCCCAAAGTAAGTAACTTAATACTTGTGTTATGGGTGACGGTCAACTGGTAGATATACTACACATATAATTTTAAATACATACTTGAAATACAAATATACACCCAGGCTCGAAGAACCACTAGCCTTGGGCCCATTAGAGTCGGGGCTCAGGGCGACGTACAGTACCTGCCTCGAGCGAGGACTGTTTCCCCGTAGGTGGCAAACGGGGAGACTGGTCCTGCTCAGGAAGGAGGGAAAACCGGCCGATACACCCTCCGCGTATCGGCCGATTGTCTTGCTGGACGAGGCGGGAAAGCTACTTGAGCGTATTGTGGCTTCCCGCATCGTCCAGCACCTCCAGAAGGTGGGGCCTGATCTCAGTCGCCTCCAGTGCGGATTCCGCCGGGGCAAATCCACTCTCGACTATATTGAGGGTGTGAGAGTCCTGGTGGAGGAAGCGACGGCCAAGCGCGAGGTGGTGTTGGCGGTGTCATTAGACATCGCCAATGCGTTCAACACCTTGCCTTGGAATGTAATCAAGGAGGCCCTACGCTTCCACCGTATCCCCTTGAATCTGCAGCGTGTTGTCAGCGATTATTTGGCTGACCGCGCTGTCGGGTTACCCCACGCTGGGTGTAGGTGGAAAGAGCGGAGGATGTCGTGCGGTGTTCCGCAGGGATCGGTCTTAGGCCCCCTCCTGTGGAACATCGGCTACGACTGGGTGCTGCGTGGTGAAATGCTCCCGGGAGTGCGTTTGTTTTGTTATGCAGACGACACTCTCGTGACGGCCCGCGCGAGCACCCATCGGGAGGCCCGTATACTGGCGACTGCGGCGACAGCTCATGTCGTGGCCCGGATTCGCCGGTTGGGTCTAAGGATGGCCTTGGAGAAATCCGAGGCCATTTGTTTCCACAGGCCTCGGATGGCGCCCCCAGCGGGCTCCCGGTTGTTGGTGGGCGGGACGTCCGTTGGAAGCGCGAAGCGTCTGGTGTGTGTCACGAGTGCGGCGCCGAGTTCGATACGGCGCTGCACACGCTCGCAGACTGCCCTGCTTGGGCGGTTCAGCGAGCGAAGCTCGTGGCAGAGATGGGGCATGATCTCTCCGTGATCGTGGGCAGCGATGGCCTCCTTCTGCCGGACGTTATCTCTCGGAAGGAGGCGGAGGGGCAGATCCGGGAAGTCGAGTCCTTGGATCCGATCCGCTGCAGGCGAGCGGGGCGCAGGCGATTCGCCGAAGTCCGTCGCATGCCGCCCTAACGGGGACCTCCGAGCGTTCCGAACGGGGTTTATCGGACGTTCGCTGGAGTTAGGTCCCCGAGGCGGTCGATGCATCTGGTGCTCCCGATGCATCGATTAGCGGAGGGAGGGGCCACTGCTTAGAGAAGCCCCGACCTGGAGGTGGCGCTCTCCGGGGTACAGAGCTGCTGCTGGCGGGGGTGGGGGGCAATGTGCACAACGGTACCCTGTCCCCGCCACCAGCAGCGTGGAGGAACACTGTCAGGTTTTTAGTCGGTGAGAGTCCGACATACCCACCGCTCGTCCCCGTCGGGCGGTGATGACCCATAACGGGTTAACCTGACATAAAAAAAAAGGCTCGAAGAACCAACAATTTTTTTGTAGAATATGTTGGCCCTCGGCGGGAATCGAACCCGCGACCCGCGGAGCTGAAGGCAGGGTCACTACCCACTGCGCCAACGGGCCAGTCATCAGAAGATAACAAAGTGATTGTTATTTTCAATGTAATACTTTTAAATAGATAAAGAGAAATTGAATTTGTTACACTCTATGGAACCCTAACGGAAGTAACATTTGCTTTTAGTGCAGAAATGAACGTAATAAATTGAGAAGATAACGTCACGCATCGTTAGTACGATCAATAGCACAATAATACTGTGCGTTACTTTTTTTTTTTACTTAATGGAATTATCAAGAATATTTATAATAAAATGACCCTAGACTAACTGTGCCAACAGCTTCGCCGGCGTGAAAATCAGTGTTGCGAAATTTTTCGCGACTTGAAATTTCAAACCTAAAAATAGTTGTTTTGAGTTAACCATAAGGGTTAGAGAAATGTCGCGGATTATTTATGATTTTTTTTATAGATCTAAAATCCTCTCGTTTATTACTTTTTTATACTCATATGTATTTACTTATTTACTTTATTATATCTCTACTGGATTACGCCACTCACGCGACTTGTTAACAAGTTTACTTGAATAAATAATATTTTGAATTTGAATTTGAATAAGCTCCCAGCAGGCGAGCTTTGTTACAACCGCGCGAACCGTTCAACACAATTTCCTTAAAACGGTAACGGTATTTACCTAAGCCTTCCGGACGAATTGCACTGTCTTTTAAAACCATACAAAAATCCTTTTGGCAGATTTTGAGAAAATCGATCTCATACAGATAAAAAGCTTTTGGGGACTTTGTTTTATAAAAAGTATAGATGAAATCATCGTCCTCATCATCCTCCTGGCCTTATCCCATTCTAAGTGGGGTCGGCATAACACATTACAAACATGTTGTCGCAAGATTTGACTACGTATTTTACGACCGGCTGCCTGCCTGACGTCAACTTACCTTAGTCGCCTTTTACGACACCTCGGTAAGAATTGAGGGTGGTCTATACTACGCAGCCGTATACCACACGGCGAAGAAGTATAGGTAATATATAAAAATAATCATATTAATAAAGTAACTTTTACATCCAAAAATGACTTTTTACTTTTGTAAAAACCAAACATTTCCTCGTAATCATTATTCAGTATATTTAATCAGACAATGTATAAAAAGAAAATAAGTTGAACTGCCCCATAGCCATTTAATTTATTCAATGACATTCAATTACCATTTTTGTTACAGATAGTCCTGTAAATGATTCGACGTAGTGGGCTCGCATTACAAAATGGCCGACTTATAGCAGCGAATCAAATCTACCTCAGTTGGTCGCGGTGGAAGCGAAAAGATGTTAATGCTGACCATTCTCTACTTTATAACGCTTCCCGCACTGACTTCTAGAATCGTCAGAGGAGATACCACGATGGAGGACAAGCCGTTAATCAGCTCGAGAGTTGTTCGAACTAAGTATGGAGATATCCGAGGGTTTATCGTCACACCTGAAGCGAGATTCCTTGAACCTGTCGAAGTGTTTCGCGGCATACCTTATGCTTCACCGCCGGTCGGGACTTTGAGGTTTATGCCACCGGTATCGGGTGCACAGTGGTCGGGTATCAAGATAGCTGAAGAATTCAGCCCAGTATGTCCACAAGTTCTACCCGATATAAGGAATGAGACAGCAGTTTTGAAGAGAATATCGAAAGGGAGATTGGAGTATCTCAAAAGAATCCTGCCTTTTCTAACGAACCAATCAGAAGATTGCCTCTATTTGAATATCTACGCGCCCGCTCAAGGTAACTAAGTTAATTTATTTTTGTTATTTAAAGTATAAGTAGGTTCACGAACATGTCGCAACCGAATTTCGACCGCCATTTGCTTTCGAGGTATTTTCTATTGTGAACGCTGTAAGCTGTACATCATTATTATGCTTATTTCTGTCATTTACGATAAAATTCCTTCCGTTTTAAATGCTTTTATTTAAATTGAATTGTATGTATTGTTACCTACAGGGATTCGTGGATTTGGATAAAAATACCTGATGACTCGTTAAAAATGTTTTAACTACAAACTAAGTACTTACAGTCTCTATACAGTGCGTTGTCCAATAAGAATGCCGAGGTCACTAGTATTTCTCTTTTATTTTCGCTTGTTTATTCACTCTTGATCGCTATTCACAAACTGAATCTCGAGGCGCACGATACGTCGGCGTCATCGAACGAACCAAAGTTCGAGAACATTCGCGAGGCCTCGGGGAGATCGTAAACAATGTTTTTGGAAACACTTTTGGTAAACAAGCCGAATGTTCCAGAGAATTAGCGTTAAGCGAATTTGAACTCTATAACATATGGATTACGAACTCTTAAATGCATGTTCGTAAACTGTTATCTTCTATTGTCTTTAGCCACTTATAACTTACACTTTGACAACGTTATTAGCGTTGCCTCAACAATAGCTCATCATCCTACTGCCCTTATCCCATTCTAAGTGGCGTGGGCACAACATGTTACAAACATGCTAGGCTACGTTTTTCACAACCGGCCGCCTGCCTGACGTCAACTTACCTTAGTCTTATATTACGACCCCTCGGCAAGAAAGAGGGTGGTCTATTCTACTCAACCGGATTCCACACGGTGGGTCAACTTACCTTAGTCGCCTTTTACGACACCTCGGTAAGAAAAGAGGGTGGTCTATTCTAATCAACAGGATACCACACGGCGGATCGACTTACCTTAGTCGTCTTTTACGATACACGGCATATAGTTATAACAATTAATTTTATTGTAGTCTGTCTCAATAAAACAGAAGGCATACTGTAAATTGTGTTCACAAATTGCTAGCAAGGAAACGATTGGACGGTTTATGCTTTGGTTCGATAGCGCACAATGAATCGGTTGAGCCAAACCGTATTCGATCGTCTGTTTATATTTTAAGAACCGTTTTTTCTGTTGCATTGCGCGTTATGATTTAAGAATTACTTCATCTAGAAATACTTAAATACATTCAAAATTTAAATATATTGATTTTCGATACACGCTCTATTATGACGCTCTATCATTTCAATTGTATATCAGTAAAGTTTGATATAATTTATTCATATCGCTTAACAGACCTGATATAACTGAAAAGCAATTTAACATGAAAACTTATTATTGGAGAAGTGATTCACAAGAATTTCCCATTTAGTATATTGTTCAAAGGAGTTTTGTCCTTGACACAAATTATTGGTACAAAGTTTGGATAAATGATTTCGAGATAAGTACAAATATTGTTTCCGAACCCGTTTACACCTAATTACATATACCGACATAGGATATTAAGGTTTTTTTTTAAGTATCTAATTTAAATACATTTTTTTTATTCAAGTCAACTAGAAAACGAATGTTTTTGAATCTTCAACTTTACTGCTGGTTCGGAAAGCTGTTGCTACCGAGAAGCACCAACACTTTTTAAAATAATTCTTACAACAAGTTATATTTAGTCATTACTATATTGTAGAGGGTAAAACAGTAGCTTTATCCACGCATTCTTATCATCTTAGTAGTCCTCAACAGTAAAGTAGGCTTTCTGTATCACCCCCTTTTAACAGTTTTTTTTATACTACTGTAAAGGTAAAGGTAATCTGTTAACATATCATTCATGATAAGAGTATTCTAGACCATACTATTTTTATCTAAGACGATATCATGACCCCTGACCGGAAATGAGTAGCCTCAAGCGCGTGATCTATATTTAAAAAAAATCTTACAGTAGAAAGGCACAGTATAAAGTATAGTTTTTTCATATCAATCGCTACTTTTTTTATCCAATCGATATGTCGGGTAGCGTGCACATAGCTAGAACTTGTGAAATGCAAAAACATTCCTGCCATTTCGTAATATCGACGAAATTTTTGGGTCTCTTTGTTAACTTTACGACTGTTTCATCATAAAAACTTCGGAACGAAAGATTTGTGGTTTCGATATACGTTATTGGGATTGCAGATGCATCGTTACCGTGTGCCGAGATGAAACATTGATGAAACTGCAAAGTTTGGTATCTATGGCAAAGCGCAAGCCGACAGAGTTTTCTCATTTATAATATTCATAAGGATGCCGTGTATGCGGCTAAGTAGAATAGACCACCCTCATTTCTTACCGACTTGTCGTAAAAGACGACTAAGGTGAGTTGACCCGCCGTGTGGTATTCGGCTGAGTAGAATAGATCACACTCATTTCTTACCGAGTTGTCTTAAAAGGCGACTAAGGTAAGTTGACGTCAGGCAGTCAGCCGGCCGTATAATATCTAGCCTAAGCATGTAGCAACTCGTTTAAACATGTCGTGCAGATCACATTTAGAGTGGGATAAGGGCAGGAATATGAATGAATATGAGTATTAGAAAAAACAGTAAAATTAGACAAATGTCATTTCATACCTTGCTTCAGATATTAAGTTTTAAGCCGAGTCTTAGAACATTTACTGTTACTTTAAATTAAAATATTAAAACTTGGTTAAAATATCAAGGATTCTTAAGGAAAAAAGTCTCAAACAAAAAAACTTCTCAAATAGTCAAGGCAAAAGATTAATAAAAAAGTAATAATAAAATTATTTTGCTATAATCCGCAATAAAGTTTATAGAAAATATATATAATGCTAAATGTATAGTGGACTATCATCCATACCCGATACATGCAGGATTCGTATAAATACATGCACAGACCTTTACCACCGCCAGGATCATCTGAAGATAGACTCTATCTCCTGACGATACTTCGGTTGCGGGGCGAATAGATTGTTGAAATTGTGATAGTGAACGTGTGTAGTGCTTGTGTATTGTGGTGGCGGTGGTGGAGGTTTGTGCATGTGTTTTTACGAATCCTGCATGTATCGGGTATAAATGATAGTGATACATTTAGCATTATATATATTTTTAACTTTATCGCGGATTATAGCAAAATAATTTTATTATTACTTTTGTATTATGGATCTCCGCAAAGTAACGCCTAATCCTATAAATTATTCGGAAGGATAATGTTGTCAAAATAAAAGAGGAGCACTCACTTGGTCAATATAATTTACAATAACTGGGTGATCGTAAATTATTGGAACACTAGCTTAATAAAAAATTTTGTCACTATCTAACCTATCTATTTGTAATTTACATCCCCATCAATCAACAAAACAAATAGGTTGACCTAAAAGCCAGAGTCAATACAAATTTACAACGTTTACCGAAAAAATGAAATTTATTGTAACGGAATATAGCCTATAAATAACTGAAGACCAGTGAAAACAATATCAGGGAATAGAATACGTTAACATGGCAATATAACCACTATCCAACATGAGATTAATTCTTTCGTACCGAGATAAGCGGTAAATTTCAATTACCCGACTGAGTTGAGTTGGTAAAATTAAATGGAGTTAAGTCAAGTTTTAATTTAACGCTTTATATTTAAGTGAATGCAATGAATCCGACAAGAGCTGCAAATATGGTCCACTAATTCTACGTAATTTTTCTATTCAAAGGTAAGGTTTTTTGGCAAATTGCAATAAAGCACGGCGTAGTGCCTATAAAACTCGTAAGAGACCTATATCTTGGAAGAGCAAAAAACCACTAGCTTTATAATACTTCCTAGGGTGATGTCATAGAAGGCTTTGAAATAAGACTAGACTAAAACTAAGACACACATTCTCACTACACATATCCACATACACACGGCTGTCTTTTTTTACTTTAACTCAATCCTAAAAATTTTGTTCTTTTTAATGACGTTGATAACATTTGATTTATGCTTAAAATTGATTTGAGAATCATAGATAAATGTTAACGTCAATAGAAAAATCCATACGAAAAGTTGTTTGCCTGAAATTGCATCCCTCGAGAGCCGTTTTTATTTCGAATGCATCTGCTATCATCAATCAAAGCTTTTTAATCGAACCGATGAATTTAGAAGCGGAATATTGAAACGGTTTGCGCCTGATATTATTGTGTTTAACATTGTTTAGATTTCTGAACGTATTAACTAATAAGAATGAACAATACGAAGATTTAAGTAGGGTTCACACGATAACGACTTTGAACGCCAGCGACTCGCTGGCGACTGGAAAATTCTATTGAAAGTCAGTACCTAAACTCAACCGCTTTCTTTTCGTGCCATGAAGTGTGGATTGCATTAGGGTCGTAATGTTTGAAAAGGATAACGTTATATGAACTATAGATAACTCTGTCTCTTTTACTCAAATGTTTTTAGGACGCATTCCGAACGGTCATTCGGCAACGACTTAAAGTGTGCGTCTTTAAGACGTCATTGTATGAAAAGCAAAACAATTTAGTTTACGTCTTCAATTGAGTTGTAATAAGATTTTATGGTAGGCCTGCTGATCGCTGCAATTCTATAAAGTCGCCGGCGATATCGCTGCTGTGCGGACTAATACGAGTAATGAGTTAATGTCGATTACCAAATTTGAAATTCAAATAAGTTTATAGTAAGTAGAATTCAACTTTACAAATGTCGCAACGAAAAGTCGCAGTGGTTTACATTTACTATCAAATGGACAATGAACGATCGCTATAATATGTACACAAAACAAAAGCAATAATAAAAATATTTTGCTATTATCCGCGATAAAATAAGTAGGATATATAATGCTAACTGCTAACTATCCGTTTTCATACCATACATGCAGATGCTATATAATGATAGATACATGCAGGATGGAAAATATATGAAATAAAAATGGAAGCAAGCAAAATAAAAATTTCATGCATCACTCAAATTCAAAATTCGGAAAGCTGTTCCTACCGAGAAGAACCAGCAAGAAACTCGGCGGCTGCCCTTTACAAAGAATAATTCTTATCACTAGTTACTTACATATAGTTATAAATGTCTAGGTAATCTTCAATAGTATAATAGGCTTTCTGAATGAACCTTTTTTTAATAGCATTTTTAAACTGCTGTAAAGGTAAAGTTAATGTAGATTGTGGAATTTTATTATAGAATCTTATATCCAAACCCACAAACGAATTACGAACATTTGCAAGGCGCAAAGCAGGAACCACAAGCTTATGTCGGTTCCTACTTTGACTATTGTATAGATCGCCAATCCTTTTATAATTACTTATATTCATATGTACAAAAATTAAATTACTAAAACTATACTGTGAATCGCTGCCTACTATAGCCTCAGCCTTAGCTCTGAAGATATTAATCCCTTAAAGATTTGGAACAAACTCGAGTATAAATTACGGCTATCTTTTAACGTGTCTCGTTTGCGAAAATCATTTATTTGGATTTATGGTGTGACTTGACTAATGTTTGTTGGTGTTTACTTCCGCTAACGAAGCTTTACATTAAGGGGAGCTTAATTTTTTACTGCTTTTATTACATCTCGAACTTTTTCAAAGACTTCCTTTGTCCTTGACTGAAACATTGTTGTCTTATACTTTAGTTGTTTGTTAGAAAAAATAAAACTTAATTTAATAGCCTGTTAAACTTATTTTGCCTTTATATCTGATACTAGCTTTTAAACGCAACACCGTTCGCGTGGACTGCAGTCTTATAATTTGAGTAAACCGTAACACTTACATTAATAATGATTAAAGTGGGTTTCCCTTAAAAGCTAGACAGCTAGGTGTTGCGGACTTCTATTTAGAACTTTCAGAGGAAAACAATTGTCTAATGCATGATTTTTGAATAACTTTCACTGTTTATTTAGCGCGCGCGAGGAAATGTTTAAATTTTGCCTTTATATATATTTTTTATTGTTGCTCCTCTTCTATTCATCTTAGCGTGATGTTATATAGTCTATATCCTTCCGCGATAAATGGACTATCTTACACACAATTTTTCAAATCGGTACAGTAGTTCCTGAGATTAGCGCGTTCAATCAAACAAACAAACAAACTCTTCAGCTTTATATATTAGTATAGCGTCCTTGTTCGCTTTATCTATACTTATTATAAAACAACGTCCCCAAAGCTGTCTATCTGTATATGATCGATTTTCTCATAATCTAATGAACCCATTTTTGTACAGTTTTAAAAGGTAGTGTAATTCTTCCGGAAGGCTTTGATTAATCATTACGCTCAATATTACGGTTTTATGTAAATTGTTTTGAAGCAGTCGTAAACAGACACGCCTTTTCGGAGCTTTAGTCGTGTGCGCCGCGTATACCAACAGAGAAAACACTAAAGTAATGAAATCGAGAATTGTAGATCGACAAAAATACTACAACAAAGTAGCTTGTCTCTATCTCTGAAGATTAACTCAGAATAAATACTTTTATGTTCAAAATTTCAATTAAATTCCAAGCACAGCTAGTTTATTATAAGAAGAGTTAAGTATCGGCCTGTTACTATCTCAAACCTGGTTATATGCTACTTCCTTTTAAGCAAGAAATGTTAGAGAGCCTAGGACTACCACGCTGCTGCAAAATTTTCCATTCTGTTACAATGTTTTCCTTTACCGAAAACCGTGTGATAAATTGCAAATATCAGGTAGGTGTATGACTCTTTCATGGGGGTCACAGGTTCAGTTCCTAATGAAAAACTTATATCCGGAATCGATATATAATATAACTAATTCATTTCTATTATCAATATTGCAACCTTTTATTTTTACTTCCTTATTTCCTCGACTGCAAATATTCATAGGTGTAAAGTTTTTTTGTTATTTTTCCTTTTTTTTTCTATATTACCCGTATTTCACTATTTGTCTTTTCCCTTCTGTCACTCAAAGGTTGACCGTCAGAATTCCCTGTTTTTTTAATATTTTCTAACAATATGTATGAAAAATAAAATAAATAAATAAACTAACTATATATTGCGTTTAGTTTGATCATTAGTATCATCAGAGTAAATGACGTCCATTTGTCTGTATCACTATTTCAACATTCAGCCGTTAAGCCTTATATAATGGAACCTTCTAAATCAAAAACTTTGTCAAATAACCTATAAAGCATTAAATAATGACCGTCAGATATATTTCTAAAAGTCGAAATTAAATGTAACGGAGGTAACATTCTACCATTCATCATAAGAAGGGCAAACCGCAGAATCGTCATAAATTTTTGCAAAATTAATATTCCCTTATCCATTGTTTTCAAGGATTTTTGGCGTCAACTCATTCGCCCCTTTCTTTAGAAACGTCACGACGATAACATTTCCGGGTTCGGCAAAGCCTATTCAAATACAAGGACTTTATTTGTCGTTATAATTCATTGAGTTAAGACGAAATCCAAATAATCTTCCGGACTTTTTAACTCGAAACAAAGCGTAAGCGATAAAGGCTATTCAAGATTTGAAACGTTCGAATAATCTATTTAGTTAAAATAATATTCTTTATTCATCATTCCCTTGCCCTTTTCCCACTCTAAGTGGGGTCGACACAACATATATTAACCATGTTGTTACTTGATTTGGCTAGATATTAAACGACCGGCTCCCTGCCTGATATCAACTTACCGTAGTTGCCTTTTACGACACATCGGTAAGAAATGAGGTTGGTCTATTCTACTCAGCCGGATACCACATGGCGGGTCGACTTACCTTAGTGGCCTTTTACAACAGCTCGGTAAGAAATGAGGCTGGTCTATTCTATTTAGTCGGGTAGCACACAGCGTGTCAGCTTACCTTAGTCACCTTTTATGACACCTCGGTAAGAAATGAGGGAGGTCTGTTTTTATTCAGCCGGATACCGCACAGCGTGTCAGTTTACCTTAGTCGCCTTTTACGACACCTCGGTAAGAAATGAAGGCGGCCTATTCTACTCAGCCGGATACCACACATCTTGTCAGCTTACCTTAGTCGCGTTTTATGACACCTCGGTAAGAAATGAGGGTGGCCTTTTTTATTCAGCCGGATACCGCACAGCGTGTCAACTTACCTAAGTCGCATTTTACGACACCTCGGTAAGAAATGAAGGCGGCCTAATCTACTCAGCCGGATACCACACGGCGGATTTTGTATCGTTTGGATTTTGTATTGTTTGATCAATAAATTAGAGTAAAAATAGTATTTTAAGATTTAAATTGACGCGCACGACGTTTTGAATACAACTTGTATTAAATAAATAAAAAAACGCCAGCAAGCTTCTAATAGACGGAATTCCCGTCTATTTCCTGTAGAAATGTTGAAGTAAAAAAATGGGATTTATCCGTTTCTCTCGATCCATCATGGCGATAAGAATTCCGAAGCTCTTCCGAATATAACGAAAAAGATACATGCCTTTTCTTTTTGTTACATTCGCATTTGAATAGGAGATACGTGATACGGATAACTGAAGTATTGGGTATTTTTCACTGGAAACAAAGAAAGTTTTGGTGAACGAGCTTAAAAGAAAGAATATAAAAGTAATGAGACTATTTTTCTTTTTTTTATAAAGAGGGTTGTCTCCTTTTTCAAAGAAATAATCGGGCTAACGATTCAACGCGAAAACATACCAACGTTGCCACCCGCATTTCTTACCGAGGTGTCGTAAAAGGTGCCTAAGGTAAGTTATCATTCTGTGTTGTATCCGGCTGAGTAGAGTAGACCACCCTCATTTCTTACCTAGGCGTCGTAAAAGGCGACTAAGGTACGTTGAAACGCTGTGTGGTATCCGGCTGAGTATAATAGGCCAACTTCATTTCTTACCGATGTGTCGTAAAAGGCCACTAAGGTAAGTCGACCCGCCATGTGGTATCCGGCTGAGTAGAATAGACCAACCTCATTTCTTACCGAGGTGTCGTAAATGGCCACTAAGGTAAGTCGACTCGCCATGGGGTATCCGGCTGAGTAGAATAGACAAACCTCATTTCTTACCGAGGTGTCGTAAAAGGCCACTAAGGTAAGTCGACCCGCCATGTGGTATCCGGCTGAGTAGAATAGACCAACCTCATTTCTTACCGATGTGTCGTAAAAGGCCACTAAGGTAAGTCGACCCGCCATGTGGTATCCGACTGAGTAGAATAGACGAACCTCATTTCTTACCGAGGTGTCGTAAAAGGCCACTAAGGTAAGTCGACCCGCCATGTGGTATCCCGGCTGAGTAGAATAGACCAACCTCATTTCTTACCGATGTGTCGTAAAAGGCCACTAAGGTAAGTCGACCCGCCATGTGGTATCCGGCTGAGTAGAATAGACCAACCTCATTTCTTACCGAGGTATCGTAAAAGGCGACTATAATTTATAATATATACTTTATCTAGAATCTGCAAATGAGATGAGAATGTTAAAGTGCAATCTCGATTGCGATTTTGTCGCGGAGTCTATTTCCTGATGATGCTTCAGTTGCGGGGAGAAACGATTGTTGAGTTTGTGATAGTGAATGTATGTAGTGCTTGTATTGTGGTGACGGTTGTGGAGGTTTGTGCATGTGTTTTTACAAATTTCCATGTATCGGGTATGAAAACGAATAGTCCACTCTACATTTAGCACAATTTTAGACAATATTTTTTATTTTCTTTATTGCGTATTATACCAAAATAATTTTATTATTACTTTTGTATTATGGGTCTCTGCAAAGTAACGCCTAATTCTATAATTTAACTTAACTATATATCACATTACATACATTTTCTGTCACCGCGGATTATACAAAAATAAAATTATCATTTTTTAATTTTAGAATTACTTAAAATCAATTATTTAGACAGATTTATTTTCGTCGTACTCTATTTCTACATTCATTCTTTAGTATAAAACTATTTTACACTCAAATGTTTTCTTAAAAGCTCTTAGCTCCACTTTTAGGTCAAGGCAAAATCACTTCAGTTTTAGCCGTTATTTTGCGCATTTTAGCGAAAAAGTTTTGTCAGCATTAACTTTTGTAAATATCGTTTACTGTATTTATTCATAAGATATTCTGTACAAAAGTTTAACAGTTTTATCGGTAGAGGATAGTTTACATAAATTGTAAGGTAGGATTCTTATAGAAGAAAATAGCTTTTGTTTTTATTTAGAACAATGGATTGAGTTGGAAATATATATATATCTGTTATTACAATGTAAAATGTATCTGTATGTAAATATTCGTACAATCTGTTGGTGCGATAAAGTGGTTAAAAACGTACATACTCAATAAATCTTTAAAAAAATCAAAGGGTTGCACTCTGGAAGTGCCAGTGGGAGAGAAAACTTGAATATTGACGTTGTGAATTTTTGATATTTTTTAATAGTTAGGGAATAATTTATTCGTTCATTCATTCAATCTCCTCCCCTTATCCCATTCTAAGTGGGGTCGGCACAACACGTTATAAAGATGTTGTCACTTGATTTGGCTATGTATTTTATGACCGGCCGCCTGTCTGACGTCAACCTACCTTAGTCGCCTTTTACAACACCTCGGTAAGAACTGAGGGTGGTCTAGTCTATGCAGCCGGATATCACATGGGTACATACCTTAGTCACCTCTTACGACACCTCGGTAAGAAAGGAGGGTGGTCTATTCTATTCTGCCGGATACCACACGGCGTGGTTAGGGAATAATTTATTATTATATAAATAATAAATGCTTTAATTCAGTATAAAAGAACTATCATTTATGTGGTAAAATACAATGTTCATTTATTGCTCTATAGTACACAAACATGACAATTTATTTCGCCGCCTAAACATACATTTTCGCCATGCGGTAGAAAGACAGGGGATACTTCCTCTCCTACGCCGCACCATCGGTCTACTCTCCCTTCGTCTTACGAATTTTCGGTCACGTGTCGTGGTGCGAATTGAACATTTTTTACCTATCATACACAGCACAACGCGGTAAGAAGAATTCGCTTCAAAAATAAGGGTTTTGGTTAAAAGTGAATAGAATTATTCAGAGTTTCAGATTGTTAGAACAATTCTACCGCCATTTTATCATTGTTTTATACACTGAAAAGAACTTAAGTCTCAAAAACTCCAAGTCCAATTGGTGTGTTAACATTACTGCTACTGAACATTAAAGTAGCAATTGATTATTTTTTCTAAGTTCCACATACACTTATATATAGGATATTATAGGAGATTAAAATTGTTTGGCCCATCTAATGATACCAGTGACCTTGTACTTATAATTTCATCGATCTAAAGCCCTTAAAGATACATCAAGTGACCGTTCGCTAACATTATTGGTCGCGAAGGGTTCGTAAAAATATTATATCGATATATCTTGGCAGAGTTAAGAGTAATGTACTCGTAAAAAGCGGTTATATTGGTCTTACATTATACTAGCTATGCTAGCGGCTTCACCCGCATTGAAATCAGTGTGTCAAAAAAATTTATCCCATATTGAAATTTTAAACATAACGCCGTGTGTCCGGCAGAATAGAATAGACCACCCTCCTTTCTTACCGAGGTGTCGTAAGAGGCGACTAAGGTATGTGCCATGTGGTATCCGGCTGCATAGAATAGACCACCCTCATTTCTTACCGAGGTGTCGTATAAGGCGACTAAGGTAAGTTGACGTCAGGCAGGCGGCCGGTCATAAAATACGTAGCCAAATCATGTGACAGCATGTTTGTAACATTTTACAACAACATGTTTATGGATAAGGGCAGGAGAATGATGATTAAAATTTTAAACATAAAAGTAGCTATTATGATAGAGCCGTAAGGGATAGAGACATGCTATTACGAACTATGTAGTATTTTTGTAGATTTACAATTCTCTAGTACAATACTTTAGCGTATCTCTGCTTGTTTACGTGGCGCACGCCAGTAAAGCTCCCAGCAGACACGTTTCTATCACAACCGCGCTACCCCTTCAACTCTTTACCTAAAACCGTAATGCATTGCGGAAGAATTGCAATACCATTTAGCAAAAACCGTACAAAAATCGATTTAGTACATCAGATACAGACAGACAGCTTTTGGGAACTTTGTTTTATAATAAGTATAAAGTAACGGCCTGTTACTATGCCCACTGCTGGGCTAAGGCCTCCTCTCTCCGTTATTGGAGAGAAGGATTGGAGCTTGGACCTACCATACTGCTCCAATGTGGATTGGTAGGTTTCACATATCCCTAGAATTCTCTAGAGATATGCAGGTTTCCTCACGATGTTTTCCTTCACCGAAAAGCGTGTGATAAATTGCAATTATCAATTAGACACATTAGTATATAGATACTTATCTATAAATACAAATGAAATGACGTTCGTTAGGCTCGAGAAACTGAAGAACGGCGGTGCTGATTTGAATATTTTGATTTTGGAAAATGTTTGTAGGTATAAAAGACTTTTTACTATTTTGCTTACAATTGGCGAAATTGTAAGCAAAATAGTAAAAGTTACAATTTTTTTTCCATCTGTTCGTACTCCTCAAATAGGGTGCTTTGAGAAATCAAATAGTAAGCAAGGAAACTAATTTAATCTATGGAATATTAAAAGACATGTAGCATTTTCAAATCTTGGGCAGGTACCATGTGTCTACTTGATATTTACAATTTATGATACGCATTTATCTGAAGCATATGCGTGAAGAAACTTGCATATCTCTGGCTTTTTCTGGGGATATGTGTAATCTAACAATCTGCATTTACGCAGCGTGCTAGATCTAAGCTCTATCCTTCTCTGCAAAGAACAGGTAGGATTAGGAAGATCAGAGGAGATCTATGCCGAACAGGCAGGATTGTAACAGATAGTATTTAAAGTTAAAAGATCTGCACTTCTTTCGCGAAAGTATGTTGTCATTTCGTTCGCATATGGTCATGTTTTTCAATCAGGCATCATTCAAATGAACCACAAGAATCGATATCATTTTTTAGATGGAGATGTCCGGAAGGTTGACAGGGGTATTTTTATTCCAGGACTAAGTTCCACGCGCACGTAGTCGCGTACAAAAGTTAATAGCGTATAAAATAATCAATTTTCAAAATTATAGGTTTTTGAAAATTTTTAAATTACTTGCACTACTATACTACAATTACTTGAGTTGCTAGTATAAATATTTAGTATAAACATACATATTTAGTAAGACTGTATATGCGAACAGATTTCGTCTGCTGGGAATTAAAGATACAGAATAATAATAATTTAAAAAAAATTGTGCAAATATTGTAACACAATTTTTTTTGTCGAGAACTCCGAATTAAGTTTATATCTGTATCTCGAAGTCCCCGCCCTCTCCCAGATTTTACTATAAATTAGAGGCAGGTTAACAGACAAATTTCGGAAAAAATAAAATAAGGAAAACAAAAATAAATGGTAATTTGGTGTTTGTGTGATTTATAGTAGCACATAATATTTTATAGTGTGTGAGTTTTCTTGCGTATGTGAGTTAGTGCGTGTGTGAGTGAGTATGCGTGTGAGTGAGTGTGTATGTGAGTGAGTGTGCGTTTTTTCGTATGTGTATATATGACGAATGAACTAATAATGAACCGCGTTTTCCCAGAAAATGACTATAATCACTTTAAGATTATAACAGTCTAGAAAAGGAAAAAATGTACAGATATTACGTTGATATAACTCGACGGGTAACTAGAGCTATGGTTATAGTATAATAAAAGCAAAATAACATTTTCCCTAGGATGTTTTTGTAACTGTATTATAAAAGTTAATACCATTGCCCGCAAACAGCCGGTCGTTTGGTCAGATTAAGTATTAAAGCGTCAAAAGACATAAACGTAGATAAAATAAAAAAAGAGTGACCAAGCTCGCGAGTGATGGCCACGACCCCGTTTTATTAAAGCCCCCATTTAACGGAATGGCGTCATACGCTCGCCATTTTCTTTTTATATCACTGGACTTCGACTGGGTCGACTTAAAATGATTACTAGCTACGCCAGCAACGGCTTCGCCCGCGTGCAATTCAGTGATTTACGAAACTTTTCCCGAATTTTCCAAATTTTGAACATAAAAGTAATTATTGTTAGTTAACCGTGAGAGATGAGACATGGTATCGCGGACTTTTTTGTAGTATATTTTTAGATCTACAATTCTCTACTACATTACCTTAGCGTACCTCTGCTGGTTTACGCTGCGCACGCGACGAAAGCTCCCCGCAAGCAAGTATTTTAAGAACTTCGCGATCTCTTTCTTCTACACAATGTACATAATATCGATATGTACTATTTACTTAAACTATCCGGACGTATTGCACTATCCTTTGGTGAAAACCGTACAAAAATCCGTTCAGCACATTTTGAGAAAATCAATTACATACAGACAGCTTTTTGGGACTTTGTTTCATAATAAGTATAGATTATCTTAAACCAATGAGTTTTGGTTTAAAATCTTATCTGGCACCAATGAGTTTTCTTATTCATAATGGACCTAATTCATCGTTGCAATTCATCACACGCTTTTAGGTGAAGGAAATCATGCAAACCTGTCAAACCTGCATATATAGCATATGCATATGCTCTAGAGAATTCTAGGAATATATATAACCTACTAACCCGCATTGAAGCAACATGATTGGTTCGACTTCTAACCGTTCTGTCGGAATTATATACCTACTTGAAAGGTCATTACTTTACTTTTTTAACATTTTTAAGATAGAAGCCGTCTGTGAAGATTGGCAACATGCCGTGTGACTCCATTGCCACTGATTGCCACTTTATGGCGGTGTATTTATACAAATACCAATGACAAAATTTTATTAATGTCTAGCTGTGCTTGCGTGTGTCACAAAAGACTCAAAAGTAGTTATTGTGATTTAACCGCAAAAGATAGAGACATGCTGTCGCGGAATTTTTCGTGGTATTTTTGTAGGTCTACAATTTTCTAGTACATTACTTCAGTGTATCTCTGCTGGTTTCAACCACCCGACCTCCACAACACAATTTATGTAAAACCGTAATGTACTCGTACTATTATCCTAAACCTTCAGGAAAATTGCACTATCTTTTAATAAAAACCGTACAAAAATCCGTTCGATCAACAAAAATCGAAATCGATTACATACAGACAGACAGCTTTTTGGGGCTTTGTTTTTTAATAAACTAGCTGTGCCAACAACGGCTTCGCCTGTGTGGTATTTAGTGATTTACGAAACTTTTCTCGAATTTTTGAAATTTTGAACATAAAAGTAGTTATTATGAGTTAACCGTGAGAGATAGAGACATGCTATCGCTGACTTTTTTGTAGTATTTTTATAGATCTACAATTCTCTAGTACTTTACTTAACTACTAACGTATCTCTGCTGGTTTACGCAGCGAACGCGACTAAAGCCCCCAGTAAGCTTGGTTTTTAACAAATGTGCGATTCTTCAACTCAATTTACATCATAGCGATATGTACTATTTACTTAAACTATCCAGAAGTATTGCACTATTATATAATAGATATTTAAGATTAAATAAAGAACATTCTGGTTTCCTAATTATTAAAAACCAATAAGAAAACATTAACTTAGTCTCTTTTTTCCAGCAGGTGTCAGAGATGCCGCGGCTCGGTTCCCAGTCTTGGTTTTTGTTCACGGGGAAAGCTACGAGTGGAGTTCTGGCAACCCATATGACGGGACCGTCCTGGCTTCGCACGCGGGATTGGTTGTGGTGACAATCAACTACCGATTGGGGATATTAGGTATGTATCATTTCGTAAACTATTACAAATCCTCAATAATATTGGTTGTCTGTGATCACTGAAGCGATAACACCGCCTTTATACGATCATCATGCTTGTATATCATATGTAGCATTATTTTGTTAGTTCAATTATGAATAAATAAATAAATAACATGCGAAAATCCGCCTGTTTGCTACGTCTTTCACGGCTAGTCCGTTGAACCAACATTGATGAATTTGGCACAATCAAAGGTTATACACTAACGTTACATATAAAATTTTAAAAATACCATTTTTCTATCGGGAACAGTGAAAAATTATATATCACCTTATTAAGATAGCTGAAGCGTTTAAATTGTAACGATGGTGAAGTTACCACTAGTTTATAATAAATAAAGATTATTTCAAGGCGAAATCTCTTAACAGGCGATGTAAAGAGCTATGTTTTAAACACTATTGCATCCTCCTCCTCCTCGTGTCGATATCCTCATTACTGAGGGTCGTGATTCCCCATCTGAGAAAGTACTTTCTCTTTGACGATGGTTCACCATTTGGATCTGTCTTTGGCGTCGTGGAGAGCATTGTGTAAGTTAGTATTCAAGGCAGAGCGGATCTGGTCTGACCATCTGATGAGATTACGGCCTCTAGAGCGTTTGCCATCAACCTTCCTGTGACAAGAAGTTGCTGTAGGTCGCTACCTTCCTTCCGGGCGATAAGGCCGAAAATCTCTAGCACTTTTCAAGCATACGGTGGAGAGTCTGCTCTTGATATTTAATTCCTTCAGATTAGACGCGTTGGTGCGGAAAGCAGTCCACGAAATGCGCAACATTTCCCACCAGCAACACATTTCAAACGCGTCTATTCGGTCACGATCTGCCTTCTTCAGGGTCCATGTTTGCGATCCATAGCTGAAAATCGAGAAAACCAAGGATTCTACAAGTCTCACCTTAGTTTTCCGTGAAATGTTACTATCCCTACATATGCGATGTAGCTGTGCCATTGCGCTCATGGCTATGCCTATGCGCCTTCTGATTTCCTTATCACAAGACCCTGTGTTATTGATGTTAATACCCAGATATATAAAGTCCTCTACACTATCCAACGCTAGTTATTATTGCATATAAATAAGGAAATACGTAGATATCCTATGAGTCCGGTACCAGCATTAGTACAAAGAAGTAATAGACCTTGGGTAGTTGAGGTGCTGAAGACTTCACACCGTAATATGTTGTTAAAACTCTAGCGACAGAAGAGCCCGAAACATCTGATATAGATGCCTCATGGGAATCTGTTTAAATAACCCATGCTCAGTAGTAAACATCCATTTACGAGTATCAATAAATTAGATGAGTAGCTTACTTTGAAATCTCTAGGCTTAATATCTTAATGGGTAAATAGATTCAAAGACACAATAAACAGCCGTATTAGAGTCTAAGAATCATAAATAGCTGTATTAGAACCTGAAACATCATAAACAGTTTAACTAAGAGATTATAAACAGTCTAATAGGAGCATTAATTAATCAGCAAGCAAAATGATTTGTTGTAATATCGGATAATTTGCATCAGGCGATGATTATTCTGCTATGTCGTCGCAACCGTGTAACGCACAACTGAACGCGACGACTCGTTGCGAGTGGCGACGAATTTTTGCGAATTCGTGAAAATAAAAAAAGTGATACCCGCAACATCGTACACGTCAACTTGAGTATTGAAGTACCTGCGTTGATAAATAAATATATAGGACATTACACATAAGATCGTCCATCACCAAAGTAAGTAACTTAATACTTGTGTTATGGGTGACGGACAACTGGTATACTACATATATAATTTTAAATACATACTTAAATTCTAATATACACGCAGGCTCGAAGAACCAACAAATTGTTTATAGACAATGTTGACCCTAGGCGGGAATCTAACCCGTGACCTGCGGAGCTGAAGGAAGGTTCACTGCAAACTACGCCACCGGGTCAGTCAAATGCAATATGCATAATGCATTGTTTTTTCCCCTGTTTCTGAAAAAACTCTGAATATATTCAATATGCTATACCCATTTTCGAGGAATAGTGTTCCCGAATTCCATCAATATTGGTCTATCGGATCAGCCCTGGAAGCGTAACAGACAGTCAGACCTTCGCATTTATTACTATAAATTATTTAAGGGAGTGATGTAGACGAGAATGTTGTTCCACGCGATGATATTGCATGGCGATTCGCTTACGTTTCGCACGCGAATGTCACTCGTTGTTTCGTTGCGATGTTATATTCGTGTATTTACACCATGGGTTATGTAATTACACAGTTTATAGAATTATACGGTACTTTGCGGAAATCCATAATTCATAAGTAAAAATGAAATTATTCTGCTATAATCCGCGATTAACTAAATTGAAATTATAATATAGAAACTAGAATATATAATGCTACATATGTAGAGTGGACTATCCGTTTTTATACCTGATACATCCTGGATCAGTAAAAGCACATGCAATACAAACTTCCATCACCGCCACCAAAATACACAAGCACTTTCACTACTACAAGCTCAACGATCGTTTTGTCCCACAACCGAAGTATCATCGGGAGATAGACTCCGCGGCGATTTTTTCGTGAACTCATGTGTTTTTAACGGAACGGATAGTCCATACATCTAACATTTTATTTATTTTTTACTTAATCACAGATTATAAATTCAAATTAAATTTGTTTCTTTTTTCAAGTAAAATTGTAAACAAGTGCTTTTGAATCATCAAATATTGCTGGTTCGAAAGATCTCCTCTACCGAGACGAGTCAGCAAGTAAGTCGTCAATTGCTCTTTTCAAAATATAATCCTATAACTAGTGACATATCATCATTCCTATATTGTACAAGGTCGAAGAGTAGCTAAATCTACGCATATCTATCTATTATGTAATTCTCATTAGACTTTCTGTATCAGCCTCCATTTAATTTTTGTTTAAAACTGCTGTAATGTTCCGCGCAAATGTGCGGACGGATGAAACAACCCCCGGGACCTGAGCCCGACGCCCCGGCGTTTCAACCTACCTTATGCGGCCGTTAGCTGTATGTGGTCCAGCCTCATTAGTCGCTGCATGTATATGTGTACGTGTGTGTGTGTGTGCTTGTATGTACTTGGCCGATTCCCAAAACCATTGGCTTGCCTCTGCACTCTTCCACGGACACGTAATGTCTGTTTCTCCCTGAGTATACACTTCACTATATCGGCTGAATAACACCCGGTGTGCACACAACCTTCGTAAAGTCACACGTTATTGAATCGTCCCTATATCGGGGAATAGTACCCAACGCGCACCAAAACCGTGGACGGTCGCGTCTTATCACTTGTCACTTCACTATCTTGTCACTTCACTGGCTAAACGCGTCACTAAATCTGAGAATAACACCCGAAACGCAAAATTACACGTGTGCGTTATAAAGGAATGCCGTGTACAGGCGCACGCGGCTTCTTCCTGTCGTGTTTGAAAGGTAACTAGCGGGGGGCCGCTCTGGTAGCAATCGGATGCCTAAACGGCCTTGATTTCGCCGCTCGCGTCGCTCGCCCCTCCGGCGGGCGAGTCATTTTATTCAAAACGGCAATGCTGAAGCAGTTTGTGAAACCCCACAAATCCTCAATCGAATTACGTTCTTTTGTTTGGCGCCAAGCAATTGTAAGCTTATGTTGGTTGGAAGATAAAGATGTTTCAATGCATTTGTTAGAAGAGGTGTTATCTAAGACATCGTGAACGATCTTATTAAAGTCTAAGGAATAATAAACGGTCTAACAACGGCCTGAGATTTCAACGACCTTCAGCTTTTTGTAAGGCGATTTGTTTGAACTAAGTAAATAAATCCATCTAGCATGAACCATAGGTAAGGCCTGATTATACGGAGCAAATAGGTTTATTGATGTGAAACATGCAATCCTGTGATTAACAGTTGAGTGGCACATTTTGATTTGGGTTACAGTGAGGGAGTTCCCATAACTCCCCGCATTACGGAATTTCAATTTGAACTTACGAGTTTGAGAAATTTCATTGTGCCACTTTCAATACGTGTTGTTGGATGCCGAATCGAGTTTCAATTTCAGAACGTGATAGTTTTTACAAAGGCATCATTTTATTGTACGCAATTATATAACGGAGTTATTTCTTTTATGAATAACGGAGCTTATATAAGGAAAATAAGTAAATAAATATACAATGTATCATACTCCTCTTCGCGTCGCATTCCTCATTACTGAAGGCCCCTGAGGTTCCTCATTACTGATCCCTACGATTAGGAAGAAGACTTTCACGTCCATAACTATCTTATCTTACTCAGTGAAGTGAATTTTGAGTTCGATCGAGTGTGCAATATAAAATACAAAAATGTATGTAAAGATGTACTCTACATTACTTAGATTTTCTATGGTCGTTGATAATGGCAAAATAATACAATAATCGGTAATGTGTTATAGATTTAGTTGAACCAACGTACGATTTAATAAATTATTCAAAGACAGTCGTCAAAGCTAAATCATGAATTATTATCTAGTGATAGCGTTATATTCCCTGACCTTGGGGCTTGGCTGTGACAGAGTTTATTATAGTAATCAGGACGATATGGATCTTACATGGAATGTTTAGGGCGACATGTCATATAATTTATTGTTCTTATAACGAGCGCAATCTCCGTACAATGGTTGGTAATGTTTAGCTCGGAATATTGCCATAAGCGTATTCAAAATATGCCTTTAGTTATGTAGTTATGGTATGTCGTATAAATTTTTGTGTCTAAGTATATGGATCATCATCCTCCTGCCCTTATCCCATTCTAAGTGGGGTCGGTACAACATGTTACAAATTTGTTGTCACATGATTTGGCTACGTATTCTACGACCGGCCGCCTGCTTGACGTCAACTTGCCATAGTCGTATTTTACGACCCCTCGGTAAGAAATGAGGGTGGTCTAATTTACACAGCCGAATACCACACGGCATTGTCAAGGAATATATATTATTATAAAAAAATTGGCGATGTATATAATAGGCAAAGTAGCAAAATTAAGTCGTTTCTGGGTTTGGGTATAAGATTCTATAGTAAAATTTCGCAATAAATTCTAGCTTTGCCATTACAGCACTTGAAAAACACTGTCAAAAAGGGACTGATAAGGAAAGAGAATTAGGCATTTTGCGGAGATCTATAGTACAAAAGTTCAATAAAAGTAATTATAAAAATTATTGTAAAATATTTTTTATTATTACTTTTGCCTACTATACTGTTTTTTTTTTTATTAAACTTTATTGAGCAACTACAATATATGCATATACAAATAATTGCACAAAAGGTGGGCTTAATGCCTTAAGCATTATCTCCCAGCCAACCTTCAGGAGTGAATAAAAAACGTATGTAGGCGTGCTATAATATGACAATGAAGTAGTAATAATAAAACTTAGGACATATATATATATCATAAACTAAAACAATATGTATATATAAGTCATGAGTGCATATGAGTGTGAGAATCATTAATGGCATTAAAAACGTAAAATAAGAATAAATAGGTTATATATAATAAAACTAATTAAATAATAAGAATATACTACACCGCATTTTTTAAAAGCCAGTCTTTCACCTGTCGTTTAAAAGAATCTTTAGTAGGTGCTCTCCTAATTTGTTCAGGCAGAGCATTCCAGTACTGTATAGCTTCCATTTGAAAAGAATGACCAATAAAACCAGTCTTGTGGGTAGGAATAATATAAATCAAGAAACTGTTGGGGATGATAAAAATGCGTGGACATAGTTACTCTTCGATTCTGTACAAGATAGTAATTACTAAACGTAACTAGTTATGAGAATTATATATTGAAAAGAGCAACCGCCTAGTTTTTTTGGTGGCTCTTATCGTTAGGAATAGGTTTCCGAACCAGCAGTAGAGTTGACGATTTAAAAGCTTTTGTTTAGAAGTTTACTTGAATAAAGAGTATTCTAGATTGGAAGATGAATGAATGTAGAAGATGATAAGAATGCGAGGAAGAGAGAAGAGAAGAGGAAGAGGAAGTGTTCGATACTGTACAAGACAGTAATGATTAAAATTTAACTGGTAATCTGTCCCCGCCAACAGCACGCTACTGTTGAAGCACTCAGGTTGTTTCAGTCGGTGAGAGTCCGACATACCCGCGGCAAGTCCCGTCGCGCAGCGAGACCCATAAGGATTATTCCTGATTAAAAAAAATGTATGACATGAACCTTAACTAAATTCTTGACGTCAACGTCGAGTGAAGTAGAAACAAGACCGAAATACAATTGACAAAGTACTTGAACCCTACGATGTACTAAATTATCAAATCAGTACTGCACAAACTTCTAATCCAAATCCTCTACTGTTGAGGTAAGCCCATCCTTATCATAAATGAAAACGACAAACATTAGCGTGATATAATCGATATAATCGAGAGTTTAAAACAACTCTAACCAAAAAACAACGTGTGGATCACACACATCAGTGTACGTAAGTCGCGTTTATGTGAGTTTTGAATAACTAAGTGAAATATTTAGCGTTGATAAAATCCACGCGAGGCCATAACGTCGAGCGCAGTCGCGAGATATTTTGATATAAATTCTCACTTTATATCATCAAAAGGATGCCGCAAGTACGAAACATCTTGGGTATTTCATAATATTTTTAAACTAAAATGTAGAATGTCTATCTTAAATTACTTACACGGTAGACTAAATCGCAAAGCTTTGCGATTTAGTCTACCGTGTAACAGCTTTCGAACCAGCAGTAGATGTTGACGATTGAAAAGCACTCGTTTACAAGTTTAAGTCTGCATAACTAGATTTTCTCTTCCATTCTCTCCTATCATTGGTCAACTCTGTTGCTACTCCCTTTATATGCATGTCATATTTCACATAATCCAACCACCTCTGTTTAGGCCTCTCTCTAGTCACATGTCCTAGAAACTAATATAATAAAATACCCTTATCATTATCGTCATGCCCTTATCCCACTCTAAGCGAGGTCGGCACAACATTTTACAGACATGTTGTCAAATGATTTGGCTACGTATTTTACGACCGGCCGCCTCGGTGTAGTATCCGGTTGATTAGAATAGACTACCCTCTTTCTTATCAAGGGTGGTGAAATACGACTACGGTAAGTTGACGTCAGGCAGGCGGCCGGTCGTGAAATACGTAGCTTAATCATGTGACAACATGTTTGTAACATGTTGTGCCAACCCCACTTAGAATGGGATGATGATATGTTTTTGTGCAATAAAGAGTTCTCTTGTTTATCTTTTCTTAATTCATATCATTTAAAGCTTACCAACAGTTTAAAACGAACGCGTCGATGTCTAATTTACTTTCCATTTCCAGCGGACGAAAATGGCTTTTTCGAAATACTGATTATTTACTCGACTTTCAATTACGAAGTTACCAAAACAATTTCCAGACTAATTTTGTATTCATTACTACCGATTAATTGAATATTTCCACTTTGTATTTGTTGATAGCTTATTTTGTTTGGTATCGGTTTACCGGTCTTTGTTAAATAAATAAATTTCGTTTTAAATTCAATTTTTCCTTATACCATATAGTGAAGTAGAGTGGGATAAGGTAAGAGGATGATGATGACCATATTGTAAAGTAAAAAGTAAAGTAAATGCCTGTTACTATCCTACTGCTGGGCATAGGTCTCTCTCCATTTTTTGGAGAGAAGGATTTCAGCTAAGACCTACAACCCTGCAACCGCTGAGCTATCACAGCTTGTACTAATTTTAAATTAAATATAAATATACATAAATATATGAGATACTTACACACACGGTCGCCCGTCCCCTAAGTTAGTAACTTAATACTTATGTTATGGGTGACGGACAACTGGTAAATATACTACTAATTTTTAACACATACTTAAATACAAATATACACCCAGGCTCGAAAAACCAACAAATTGTTTATAGAAAATGTTGGCCTCGGCGGGAACGAACCCGCACCCGCGGCGCTGAAGGCAGGGTCACTACCCACTGCGCCAACGGGCCAGTCAATACAATTGTGTGTGTATTATTTATCTGTCATCCATGACACAAGTATTAAGTGACCTACTCTAGGAAACCGTGTGCGTAATTGTCCTATATAATTTTTAACGCACGAAAAATTTTGTGGTCATGGCGCAATCTATTTTGGCTCGGCAAGATACACGCCATCACCACCCATTAGCCCAGCACACGACACGTTAGCTTAGGTCACGACCTAGATATCAGCATCTAATCTACTGTCTAATCTACTTATCCCACTCTAAGTAGGATTTCATTCTCCTTTATCATTCGTTAAATCCGGCGCCACTCTTATCATATCTTTGTTCACAAAATCCATCCATCTTTATTTCAGCCTCTCTTTAGTAATATATCTATCCACATCCATATTTAAAACTCTTTTTATCACATGATTTTCATCCCTCCTCATTACATGATCATACCAAATTAATCTCGCACATCTCATCTTTTCTCTAACGAAAGTTTCTACAACGAAAACAACCGAGATGTATTATTTGATTTATATAAGCAATTACTGTTCTGATAAAAAGAAAACAGAGATCTTATTTCAAAAGTAGACAAAAGCATAATTAAATGAAAACAGTTTTGACGGGAACGAAAATATATAAGCGGTTCATTACTTTAGCAAACAAATGAGAAATCCGAGATAATTCTACGTTTAAGTAAATTAGTGTATACAAAAGATATTTGAAATTCTACACAGGGGTCAAAAGAAAGGTTTTTTTAAACATGTTGTTAAATGATTTAGCTATGTATTTTACGACCTGCTGCCTGCCTGATGTCAACTTTCCTTAGTCGACTTTTACGACACTGCGGTAAGAAATGATTTGTTTCATAATAAGTATCGATTAAAATAGCAAAATAATATAAAAATTACTTTTGTATTATGAACACCCACAAAGTAGCGCCTAATTCAACAAATTAATTTTTATAATGGACAGTTTTCATAGTATTGTGTCTTATGAGGTCTTTCTATAAGGTAAAATTGGCTAATACAATCGCGAGCAGCCGAATCGACTCACCAATAAAAAATAGACAAAAAGTATATTAAATGTATTATTTTATTAAAGCCCATTCTTTTAACTTTAAATTAACACGTTTATAATTTTGATCCAATCACTATTTTTAAAAAATATCGTGGTTTGAACGTGTGTAAAATTTGCTTCTTGCAGTACTAACGAGTTGCGCTATGCAACCCCCTATATAAACCACCCTAAGCAACGCACCCTTATTAGTCGCTAATCAGAAGTTGACCTGAACACATTTATTAAATTTATTTATTCAATAACGTCCTATTAAATAATTACAAGCTATATTGGTTTCCTGCAAAGCCAAGTCAAGAGATACTAATTCGATAATTGCGTAGGAAGTATAAAATGAATTAGGGACGTAATGAATTCAATTTAATTATTCTACTTATACGTACCTTAACTTTAATGTTAGGGTGGAAGGCCGTTTCGTTAATGAGAGGGTTTTGAACCTCTAATTCGCCCCGTAACTCTGCGGGTAGGAGGTCAGAGGTACGTTTGGGTCTTAACTCGTTTCTAATTTGTAAATGGTTTCGCCTAATGCAAGATTAATTTAAATTCGGTTAAGTGACCAACATATGGCAGATCTACTAATTGGACATCACCTTAATGTGGTCGTAGAAGTGCCTCTGATTTAGAACAATGTCTTTGTCCATCATGTCTAAAGTCATGCGTCCAAAAATGAACATTCAAAAGAAAACGAACGACTCTGAAAACAACGCCATTAACGCCATATAAAGGTCCTGTATTGTAAAGTACAATATGGGACCTTAATAGGGCAGCCTGTTAAAACTCCACTGCTGACCATAGGCCTCCTCTCTCCGTTTCTGGAGAGAAGGGTTGGAGCGAAGACCTAGCACGCTACTCCAATGCGGATTGGTAGGTTACACATATCTCCGGAATTCTCTAGAGATATGCAGGTTTCCTCATGATGTTTTCCTTTAACGAAAAGCGTGTGATAAACTGCAATTATCTATTAGACGCATAAGTTTTAATAGAAACACTCATTGATGCCTACCCGGGGTTTGAACTCGTGATCCCTTCGAAAGAGTCGCCCAGTATCACCTATCTCTGTATCTATACCACTATCTCCTGTATTGATCATATCTTTAATAAGAGGAGCAGAGCAGCTTATTCCGGTGTAAATTGCGATGAAAGGAAAACCGTTTGCGTAAAATTTTGCAAAGGTTGTTTTCTCCTTATTACAGATTAGCATTGCGTGCATTCACTAAGACAATAGCATCACTCGTAATGATCATCCCAAAATAAAATCCATGATGAATTCTGAAACTTGATCTAAATCGTTTGTCTCTGAATATAGGGTTGTAAGACTTGCATGTTCGTGTCAGAGTTGTAAGCTGA
Source organism: Morpho deidamia (assembly GCA_947086505.1). Classification (NCBI taxonomy): domain Eukaryota; kingdom Metazoa; phylum Arthropoda; class Insecta; order Lepidoptera; family Nymphalidae; genus Morpho; species Morpho deidamia. The sequence goes on from CAMTZC010000024.1 coordinate 19,260,665, forward strand.
TGACGATAGATGGCAGCACTAATCTTTTATTTCCCGCAATGTTTGTCATTTTCAGCTCCTATAACACGATGTATACAATGCGCCGAGGAGTAATGGTTTAGTAATTGGTAGTAGAGATAAGTTTTGGTTAATTTTTTTAAGGTTTTGATTAGGTTGTTCTTAAGGATTTAAGGTCTTGTTCTAGGTAGTGTCATAATAAATTATTGTTGAGTGTTTAATCGGTTTAGTAGTTATATGCAATTTGGTTTCAAAACTGAAAATTTAGAAGTTATCGAAGGATTGTTCAAAACAGTACGAACATAAGATAATATGCACTACAATTATCAAAATTACCATAACTTTTCTATTCTGGATTTCGTGAAAAGTAGCACCTATCTATACTTTTTATAAAACAAAGTCCCAAAAAGCTGTCTATCTGTATGTAATCGATTTTCTCAAAATCTACTGAACGGAATATGTACGATTTTCACCAAAAGATAGTGCAATACTTCCGGATGGTTTAGGTCAATAGTACATATCGGTATTTGTAAATTGTGTTGAAGAGATTGAGCAGTTGTTAAAAAACATGCTCGCTCGGAGGTTTAGTCGCGAGCGCTGCGTCAACAAGTAGAGTTACACATAAGTAATGTACTAAAGAATTGTAGATCTATAAAAATACTACAAAAAAGTCCGCGATAGCGTTTCTATCACTAACTGTTAACTCACAAGTACTATTTTTATGTTCCAAATTTCAATTTGGTTTTTTTTTGTGACAACTGATTTTACGCGGGCAAAGCCGCTGGTACAGCTAAAATTATAAATAAAGTAGATAAATTGGCTTTAATTTGTTCACAGGCTTCCTAAACCCTCGATCAGACGACTTCCCCAGATCTCCAGCCAATTATGGACTTATGGATCAAATAGCGGCGCTACATTGGATCAAAGAAAACGTCGCAGTGTTCGGTGGTGACCCAACCAATGTCACGTTAATGGGCCACGGGACCGGAGCAGCCTGTGTCCATTTCCTTCTAACTTCGCTCGCAGTGCCAGAAGGTGATTTCAAAATTGCTTATTTAATTACTGACTAAGGGCCGATTTTTCAATAAACGTCAGATAACTACTTGACTAATAAATTTATCCGATCCGATATCGATATAGATATCGATATATTCCGAGGAATAAACATACAATAATATAAACAAACAATAAGTAAGCGAGGAATAAACAAACAAACAATGTATAAATGGTTCCATGATCAAATAAGGAACGAATAGTTATACGTCAACTCTATTGGCAGTTGCGGTGTTTTAAGTAACTAACTTCGCACTCGGTGAGTGTGAAAAAGATAAACCTATCATAATTGTAACAGAGTAGAGTGCGATAGAAAATTGTTTTGTTATATGCGTCATACGGTTATATTTTTATGTTTGGCCTACGAGATATTGTTTTTTTAATTTGTTTAATAATTAATAACGAAACCAAAAGAGTCCGTGCTTTAAATTTCTGCAAAGAAGAAGTCCAAATATTAATTGAGAAATTTGTAAATACGAAAATTGATAATTTCTTCAAATAATTATAAATCTCTTCTTCATACTCATTTTCACGATATAATAACAAATTAGGTTTATATGTATGCAAACAAATGTTTCATAACATAATCTAAAACCAACACACTAAAGTCGTCGTCATAATCATAGACTATTCACAATCCAGATGCTGTGAAAAGTCTATGATGTTTATCAGTCAGATAAAGCGTTAGTCGCTACTAAAAGAGGCAGGTAACTTTAACCCTCAGATAGGACCTTTATCTAACGAATAAAGGCTACCTGACCATTGAAAAATACAATTTTGCGTTATCTGTCGGTTACATACTATCTCGCTACTTATCTGACTATTAAAAAATCAGCCCTAAGCCTTATAAGTGGTTGAAGATGGTCGCCTGAACTATTGGGAAAAGTTACTGTAAAAACCAAACTTAAACCTTCAATAAGATTTAAAAATTATCAATTACTGAAAATACTGCCCAAAATTCAGTGTTTAGCATATCATGTCGCTCGAATCGCGGCATCAGACTAGCTCTCTGATACTCTACACCGCTTTTTATACCTATTCCCCCCTCTAAACTACAATCAACACCGGTCTGTTACTACCCCCACTAAAAATTGTTGTAAAACGACCTCTTCAACTCAATTTACATGAAACGGTTGTGTGCTATTAACTTAGATTAAGTTAACCTTTCGGAGGAATTGCATTACCTTTTAGTAAAAACCGTACTAAAATCCATTCAGCAGATTTTGAGAAAATCAATTACGTACAGACAGACAGCTTTGGGGACTTTTTTTATAATAAGTATAGATAGATATAGATTTAAAGCACATTTTTGTAGAACGAACCTAGGAATCTCGGCATCAATCAAAAGAACGGTGAAAACCTATAATAACCTAAGTAAAAAAGTCAGTATCGATATTTTTAGTGACTCACTCATCACATTTAAAACTAAGTTGTAGAAATATTATTTACTGTAGATATTTGAAATTAATGTACGAATATTTATTTTACTGATTTGATATTTTTAATATTCAGTTTTTTTTTTGGAGGTTTATTTTACTTCAAATTTTTATTTTTTTTTCTTTCTATATTGTTAACTCTCAATTTTTTATCTTTGAAATATTTGTTTACCAATTATATTTATTTACTTCGAAATGACCACAGCATGCGTAAGAGATTAATGCATGCTGTGGTTATTTCTAAGTGAGATGAATATGTAAATCCTGTTGATGATCCTAAATAATAAAATTAAAACAAAAAGATAGCAAATACCAATGAAAGAGGTGACGGATTTAGATTCAAACATCAACGACCATTTTTATTGTAGTTTTACAAGGACTCTCAAAACCCGCCGTGTGGTATCCGGTTGAGTAGAATAGACCACCCTCTTTCTTACCGAGGGATCGTAAAATACGTAGCCAAATCATGTGACAGCATGTTTGTAGCATATTCAATCGACCCCACTTAGAGTGGGATAAGGGCAAGAGGATGATGATCTTTATTGTCATATACGTGGATTATTCTGTCGTCTAATTATTGATTAGTAATAATAATATTTATAAGAGTAAACAGTTAAAAAAAAACAAATTTAGTGACGTTCCACTACACGTTATATTTGTTTCTATTACAATCTTGTGTGAAGCGTGTAATGCATAGAACGAATGAAGAGCAAGCGGAATAGTTTAATTTAGATCAGTAAAATCGCATTGTCATAATCATTGTGCAAGACGAGCAAAGCTAGATTTATTTTAAACGCAAATAATATCTTTGCCTGGATTTACTTAAATATGGCTTAAACTAACTTTAGTGCATGCCGCCCTAAGTCAAGACAAAATAACTCGTCAGTTGTAAACAAAATGGAATGGCTTCAGTATTTAGGATGGAAATTGTGTTATATACAAACATCTTCTCGAGCAAGCTAATATCGTGAAGTCAGTTTATATCGGTCCCTTAGTTTATTTACACATAGACGATAAAAATGTTCGTGACGCTTTACCCAGTGTTGCCCTTAAAACTGGCAAAGTAGGCAAATGTACAGCGGATTTAACGGAGAGGTAAAAGCGGATTTGCATTAATGCGAATCTAAAATCAGGGTATTCTGCATAACATGATTACTTTGCTGAAATGGATTCAGATAATTTTGTTGAGAAATACTTGTTTTTTCTTGCACATAAAAAATAACGATTGCTAAAGATTATTAATAGACAAAGTAAAAAGCATTGACAATATTGAAATTCAAATTCAAATTCAAAATATTCCTTATTCAAGTAAACTTGTAAACAAGTGCTTTGGAATCGTCAACATCTACTGGTGGTTCGGAAAGCTGTTCCTACCAAGAAGAGCCAGCGAGAAACTCGGCGGTTGCTCTCTTCAAGGAATAATTCTTATCACTAGTTACATATAGTTATTGATGTCTTGTACATGGTCAAAGAGTAGCTATATCCACGCATTCTTATCGTCTAAGTAATCCTAAATAGTATAGTAGGCTTTCTGTATTATCCTTTTTTTAACAGTGTTTTTAAATTGCTGTAAAAGTTAAAGTTATTATTAAGATTATTAACGATAATATCATTAAATTATTGCCAATAGAAAAAATTAAATTAATTAAAAAAAGTTAAACTAGCCAATAGGTTGATAAATAGAAAACATTCTTCTACAATTGGACCCTCATTACTGAAGATCGTAATCACCTGAACCCTTCTTTCGTAAGACCTGTCTCGATCTATTCTGGTCTTAAGTAATCCTGAACATCTCATAAAATTTGAATGAGCTTGATGGCTTTTTTCATTAGGTCAGACCATCATGTTGGTGACTGACTTCGTGGTCTCTTGCCTTCTGTATTGCCAACATTGACCAGCATTTTAAGGTTACCATTTCCTCTTCGCACTATGTGGCCGACAAAATTATAATACACGCCAATATAATACAAAAAGTCTATTGAGTTATATGACAGATATATTATTCCTTGATAATGGTTAAAGACAAGAACAGAAATAATAAGCGAAATCTCGCGTCATATAAACTTGAACAGATTTCTAAAACACTTATCTCAGACATGTCTTTACATTAGAACCTACAGAATTCTTATACAACATTATTTTACCAAGGTTCTATTTCAAATAAACATTTTTATGAATTCTGAAAATACTTTTATTTCTACCCACTATTTGTTTTTAAATCTCGCTCCACTATCTCTAAGATGGGACCGCTCTTTAGAGATTATCCGTTATGAATACTCAAGACTCAAGATTCTGAAATATAAAAGAAACATTGTACTCGAGAACGCAATTTCAGTTATATTTAGCATTTTGTATTCTTTATCTCGCATTCTGAATGTACTTCATGTTTACGAAAAGGTTATTTCGAAGTAAGTGATTACGTTTCCATCAAATCATATATGAAATGATTTATTCTTGCTTTTCACGGCATTTATTTATATAATGTGGGTAGAAAACTATAATTTTTTTGTATGATAAAAAATATTTCGTCTCAAATTACAACTCCTGTTTCTATTATAGAAACTCATCATCTACTTCATTCCACTCTGAGGTCAGCATAACATGATTTAAAAATGTTCTTGCATGTTTTGGTTACTTTTTTACGTTCGACCGCCGGCCCGACGTCAACTTACCTTAATTGCCTTTCAATACCTCGGTAAGAAATTATTTGTTTATAATAAGTAAAATAGCAAAATAATGATTTAATTACTTTTGTATTATGAACCTCCCCAAACGCCTAGTTCAACAAATTAATTTCTATACTGGGCAGTTTTCATATTATTGTCTTACGAGAAAGACTTCTACAAGGTAAAATTGGCTAATATTGAATAAATTCAAAATTTACGGCGGTAAATTACATAGAGATTCTTTTTTAGATTATTTTTTCACTCAAGTAAAGAAATCTGTCTTTCCCATTGTTTTATTTGTATTGGCTTATAAATGTTTTTAACTGGTTTTTTATTTTTTACATTATGAACCGATATGTACATCTTATCTACGTATGATGCTTTAATCGTTTCTATAATAATTCAAGTAAATGAGTTATGACGCATATTTGTGTGTAAGGTACCATATATTTATTTATTATTACTTTAAAAGCAATATTAATTTTAATCATTTTCCCGATCCCGAAGTTGAAGTTTAAAATTAACCTTTGCTTTATGAAAATAAATCGCTACTAAAATGGAAACTAGTAAATAACCATGAAGTAAACAAAAGGACCCCAGTATTATCCCAGCAAAGCTACAGGCTAAGCTGGCTTTTAATTAAAATGTTTCATGCTTATTTGAACTTACAAAGACTATGACGTCCGCTTTATGTTATGTAAAAGCTGAATACCAACTAATTTTAACATCGCGGGCGATTGTGCGCCCTGTGACGTTTAATTTGGGTCCAAATTCCAAGTAAAAATTAGGGCGACAACCTTAGTAGAGATCTTGCATTCTAAAAGTGCACGCCCCTCTAATGTCTTTACTCACACACAGAAAACTTATGTACAGACGAAACACACGCAAACTTGTTATTCTGATTGATTACTCAGTTGCCGGACAGACACGAATTGCCAAAAGTACAGTTAGCATGTCAAAAAAAAAGAGGATAAATATTTTTTATTTTTTATTTTTCTTTAATAGAAAAATATGGAGAATTTTATAAAACTATGTGGCGAAAAAAAACGGGCAAAACTTAACATCTATCATTATTTCATCATTAAAGCCATTGCTTTAATTAAGGAACGAATTGACATGATTGATAGATATATGTGGGAAAATACGTGTCGAAATGTGAATGATATTGAGATAGAATATATGAAAAATTTTGAATTTATAATTAATGTTGAGTCTGAATCAGTGAATAGCGTTAAAATAGTAAATATTTATTGCGGTTTAATTTTTTTCTTTTTTTACTAATAAAATAAATGAACAGAGTTCTGTAAATTACGTTTTATTTGTCATTCTAATAGTTGCATAATGAATATATGATATGATCTTTATTAAATTACTTAATGCAAGCTAGCTCTTGATTGCGAATTCACCTGATGAATATCGATGTAGTTTAAGTTTCTTGAAAGGGTTTGGAGATTAAACGTGTAACGTGTCGTGTTTACACGACATCGTACCTGAATGCTAAATCGCTTGGTGGTACGTCTTTGTTAGAAGGGTACGTCGGAAGTATCTATCTAGTCAAGACCAGGGATACATTTTAGAAATATACTAATATGTTTTTTCTAGAATTCGAATGTGGAACTTCCCGTTTACAATCCACAGCGCTTACTATTACTCCAGAGAAACGTTAAAAACTTACTTTTTATTCTAAAGAATTTTCAACATAAATTTGATTATAAATATTATATAATATTAATTTTATTTTTATGCAAACGTTACTTGTAACCCGTGTAACCGGATTGGTTGAAATTGCTGCGCGCACACATATAAAATAGTACAGTCAATATTTTCTCTCACATATTAAAATAATGTAATTTGGTGGAGGGGCGTGCACTTTTAGAATGAAAGACCTGAGTACGACCTCACTTGATGTTAAATAATAACAATGAGAAACTGGAACAGTATCAGTTTCATATTTTCTGTTACAAATATAACAACATAAACTAAATTTCTACATATCCGCCGTGAGTAGAATAGACTAACTTCATATCTTACCGAGGTTTCGTAAAGGGCGACTAAGGTAAGGCTTAGTGGTATCTGGCCTAGTAGAATAAATCACCCTCATTTCTTACTTAGGTATCGTAAAAGGCAACTAAGTTAAGTTGACTCATCGTGTTGTGTCCGGCTGAGTAGAATAGATCTCTGTCATTTCTTACCGAGGTGTCGTAAAAGGCAATTAAGGTAAATTGATACACCGTGTGATATATGCCTGAGTAAAATAGACCAATCTCATTTCTTACCAAAGTGCTGCAGAAGTCATTTAAGGTAAGTTTACCCACCGTGTGGTATGCGTCCTAGTAGAATAAATCGCCATCATTTCTTACCGATATACCGTAAAAGGCGACAAAGGTAAATTGACCCTCTGTGTGGTATCCGGCCTAACAGAATTGATCACCCTCATTTCTTACCAATGTTTCGTAAAAGGCTGCTAAGGTAAATTGACCCGCCGTGTGGTATTTGGTTGAGTAGAATAGACCACCCTCATTTTTTACCAAGGTGTCGCAATAGGCGACTTAGGTACGTTGGCGTCAGGCAGGTTGCCCGTTGTAAAATACCTAGCCAAATAATGTAACAACATGTTGTGCTGTTCCCATTTTAAGGTCAGGAGAATAATGATGAATCTAAATTTTCTAATTACAAATATATTTTTTAAATCGTTGCTGGATTTTTCTACTTCCTGAAGCAACGGCTTTGCAGGGCGGGTTACAAACAACAATGAGTAATCATTTCTTTGTTCAGTTATCAGTTTTTCATTTTCCTGAATTACAGACAGGTTTAATTTCTCACGCCTTTTTTATTTACCTTAATACAATTGCACTTGAAGTTGATTTTGATTAGAAATTAAAGGCTGCTCTGGGTGTTAATTGCTGGGCGTAATTTCACTTTAATTTATTTTTTTATTTACAACAAAAATGAACAAGTAATGTTTATGTTAAATTACTTACACGCTAGTACTATACAAATCATGCCCACGTGGAATGGTCCCAAGAATGCTGGCACCGTTTCCGCGTTGAATCGTTAAGCTGATTCTTTTTGGGAAAACGGAGACAACCCTCTTGTCACCCGAAGAGGCGATCAACTGAGGTATTAAAACGGATAAAAAAATTTGCACTTTGACTCCATGGCCCTAAGGTCTCATCTGCAAAACGGCACAAACATATAACTCTCAATGAGAGATGCATACTTTCGCCGCCAATCATTTAGTTTAATGTTGTTTAAAGAAAGAAATAACAAGTTAACATACCTCGGGAAGACTGATATTTGTATTCCGGATACCTGAAACATATAGTAGAAAAACAAGATGTATCTAAACAGTTAGTAAACATAAAAATCAAAAATGGAAACATGGCACACTATCTGTGCCAGTAAAAACATTGGTTGAATCCCTATAAAATATTTTTCACGTGTAATTTTAAAACCGCATTCCGCATATTTTAGCCAGATGCAGTGGTTTTATAACGCCATAAATCAAGTAAATGAATGTTTTCTGTTTTAATTAATTAAATTTTACCGAGCGTTTACATATTATTATGATAGTAAAAATGTTCTAAAAATACTTGACTGCGTAAATTCATTTTGTAATAAAATTTTACGTTGAATTATACAAAATTTGAATAAAATGTAATAGACAAAATAGAAAACGATGTAACTGATACTCTATGCTTTATAATAAATTAAATATTGGCAAACGAAATATAAAATTCAAAGGAGTGCAAGTATATAATAAATTACCTAAAGAGGTGAAGCAAGCAAAATCATTTATGTTATTTAAAAACAAATTAAAAAAACATATTTTGAATGATATTACATTACTAAATTAAAATTACTTGTCATGCTAACAATAGACATACTGTGGCAACGATTTTGCATTCTTCTACCGATGTTAAGTGAAAGTGGGTAGATTTTTGTTTACATGTTCTTTTATTAGATTGCCGAACAAAACTATGTATGTTTATATATTATTATTTTTTCTCTGTAAGTGAATGTCAAAATTCTTTGAGAAAATAAATTCTTTAACCATAAATCGTTTTTGGTATGGGTATGGTGTATTAAAATAACTATTACAAAAAGGTTCATACAGAAGCGTTTTATACTATTGACGATGTGATAACGATATAGACAGATTGTTTTCCGAGTATCCACAGGGTAGTGCTTCTTTTACAGTTCATGCTTAAGAAGCAAGAATTATTTTTTGAAAAGAACTATCATCGAGATTCTGAAAGACTTATCTTTAGATATATTTATTATCATCATCATATTTTCACCCTTGTGTATCAGTCTAATGTGAATCTGAAGTCTAGTGAATCTTGCAACAAAATTCATTGTCACTTAAAATCCGTAATCTATTGAGCTGTACGAGACCTCAATATCTGCTGAAACTTGGAGCCTAATTACATCATTGTCACAAAAACTTCGTCACTTTTTGAGCTGTCCACTAATTTTCTTCCACATTTTTTTGATTCAAAATATAATTTAATACTCCATAGCTGTCAAAAATTAACGAGCTGTGAAAAGTAATTTTTTCACAAATTCAAAATTACAATCTAATTTATGTATAATGTACATAGCTGTCATAAATTAATATTAATATCACTATAACATCGATAAGCATTTTAGTATCACAAAGCTGAGATCTACTCTGATCTGAAACAAATACGAGCTTTCCATATTAATATTTAAAAAAAACAAATTACTAACTAATCTAGCATGCCCATGCTTCAAGTGGAAAAAGCTTACAAGCCAAGTATAGCTTGTCCATGTTGAGTCAAAATAACGATGTATGGATTTACAAATAGCTTTAGATACACTAAACCACTGTAGTGCACAGATTTAGAATTTTGCCGAGTAAATAATGATAATGCACCCCGACAGTGGCAGAATACATATTAGGTGGGAATGTAACTTGGCATTTGACAAAGTGGGCGGCTAATTTCACTGTTTAGTAGTGGTTTATCCAATAACTTGTAATATTTGCTTGATACAAATACAGATTTGATTATTTCCTAGGAAAGACTTTTAATAGTTTATAAAATTAGGTGTTACTTTGCGGAGGTTCATAATAAGAAAGTAATGATAGTAAAAATTTGCTATAATCCGCGATGTAAATCTATGTACTGCTAAAAGTAGTAAGGTACTATCTGTGTTTATACGTATTTCTTACAGGATTCGCAAACTGCTACCGCCAACACAATACTACGCTTATTAGCATTCGTGCATACTATTGCATTACAAACATTCAATACCACAACCTCAACAATCGTTTCCATGACAAAATTGCAAAGTTTTGGCATAAGTTGATATAAATAGTCTGTTTAAAAAATTATATACCCTTGTGGATGTTCATATCTAGTAATCTAAGGAGTGGAGGTATTTAGAAATAACTGCAAGATAAAATACTATATTATTATCCTCCTGCCCTTATCCCATTCTGAGTAGGGTCGGCACAACATGTTACAAACATGTATTAAACATATAAACATTAAATATGTATTTTAATTTGAAAATAAAGTATTAATTTTTCTTAACCTTCAAAACGGAGGAGGTAAAATGATTCAATATTTAGTGGCTCTATATATGGAGCGAGTTTTAAAAAACCGTGTGTAGATACAAACTTAAAATATATTTTGAGTTCTCATATGCCAAAAAAACGGATAAGAATAACAAATTATATTTGTTTAATTGAAATCTAAACAATAATTTCATCATCAGATTTGATGGTACAGCTCTTAATTTAACGTTATAGGCGAATAACTTTTGTTCACAAAAAATACAGAATACGAAAAATATGCCAGTTTTGTTTTTCATCAGACACTAATTATTTACGAATCTTGAATATTTTTTACATTTAAGTGATATTTTCGAAGAAGACGATTGTTTCTTTAAGGGACGACTAAACATTGTAATTGTCAAAAGGTTTATTTGGGATATTCGTTTCAATCTGTAGGAGTTTCTTAACAATAAAAATATTAAATAGAAACCGAGTTGAATTACCAAGATACCGAGTAGTCAATTAATAATCAATTTGGAATGTGATTACTTCGAAAGATTTCACTACCGGATTGGGATAAAATCCAGTTGTTCTTTAGGGGGCTTTATAATATAGTTAATAATTATAGTTAATCGACGATAGCCTAAAATCAAAGTACTTTATTTATATAGTTGTTTTTCTAACCATCAACTCATTGGCAGTCTTAAAAGTGTCTGCCTCTAAGATGTGGCTAATGAGATTGCATAGTAGTCTGAAGTCATAACAATTTAAAGCAACCTAATCAGACACCGTTATTATTTGATTATTATTAGTTCGGAGGTATTTATTGAACAATTTTGTTTCAGGTCTTCTGTTCCACAGAGCAATCCTAATGTCAGGATCAGGTCTGAGCCCCTGGTCCTTAGTGGCAGATCCAAATAAATATGCCGAAATAGTAGCTACTCATGCTAACTGTTCTCCTGGTAAGTTCGTAATAGTTTCTAAGATATATTTGTAATTATTTTTGTTTCATAGAACACTGTAAATTAAAAACCTCAAAATATTTTCTTCGATTACACTTTGTTCGACACGTAGTTTGCATATTCTTGATATCATCATTAATATATCAATAACAATTAAATAGCCCTCACTACGAACGTATTTTGCATACAAAAAGTTGACAGTCAAAAACATCATTTTTATCTATTTTGGGTAGTCTCCCGTACATTTGGAGATTTCCTGAGAAATCCTGAGTATTTGTATCCTGCTGATCCGTATTGCTCTGCGTAAGTCTTTGGGCTCCAATTATTATCTCCAAAATCAAAAAATAATTGTTGCTCGAGAAAGTAATAGTAATAGGCCAGTGCTTTTTTTAAATGAATGTATATAAATTCAATTTTCTTTCTCTTAAGAACTAACTCCACCTGCGTTGCTTCGGTGTTTACGGGAGAGACCATTGGAATCACTGCTATCAGCTGTTGTACCAGCACCAGACTTTTCTTACGCGTTTGGTCCGAGTGTAGACGGAGTTGTCATTGGTAAGTACAATTATTGACACGGTAATATTAATTTCGCTTTCATAGATGTCTTCAACGCCTTCGTTATTTATTTATTTATGTAAGTAAGAAAACATTATTAATAAAAAAGTGTACAAAGGTCAACTTATCCCTTCAGCACAGATCTCTTCAAGCTAACCTACGAAGTGAAACAATTTATAGTAAAGCAGTTTTGGTACGTGGATATCAAAACTTAAAAATTTATATTAAATTTACTAATAGTATCCTAACTTATCAATAAATATATATAAATGAGTTTATCAAAATATTTCTTCGTATTTTCTATAGCAATACCGTCACAGAACAAGAAAATTGTGACTTTATAAAGAGAAAAATCATATCACTATGCTTTATGTAGTTTCCGGTGAAATATTCTTAATGCTAAAAGTGGTTAGTAGGTTAAGGCAATATTCGTTAGTGAAGCGACATTTACCTCGACGACTTAACATCTGCGTATATTTCATGATACATGAAGTAACTTGCCTTCTACCTTCCTTCCACTTGCCTTCAGCAGGGTTGAGTACTCTAAATGCTCCTCACCAAACCCAGAGAAAACGTTTTGTCCTAGTAGTGGAACGATTAAAAGCTGTCATTCTACTTTTTTTAAAAGTTACTAATTCAGTCTTCATAGTTCTTGAGTCAGAAATATACAGCGATTTATGAATAATAAATTTGATTTATATAATAAGTAAAAATCCGTGACATTAAATCTTACACCGGATATAACTATAATACATCTAACTAGGATATAAATAAATTCAAAACCAGCAAATTCCGAACTTTATCTTGGAAATACAACAGTGTGAGTGTGAATGTCCAGTTAGCAAACTGCGGCTGAAGGACAAACAGTGAAACAAGTTGGTGCAAATTCACAAGTTTCCCGGAATGGACGGAGCGTGACGGGAATACAAGATAATTCAATTCTGCCGAGTTGCCTTCATACAACTTTGTTGTTCTGAAGGATTATCCTACATTGATAGTCAGGCTTCACCTATTTGTGAGTGTTATTTAAATACAGTGCACAACGTGAAAAGAATCGATAAAACTATCGAATGTTGAAATAAACAATGCCGATTCAACTCATTATAATAATGAATAACATTTTTGTTTTGTAAAACAATCTAGCGTTACTGATTATGATTAGTATATACTTACGTAATACAATGTCTAATTCAGTGCAGAAAATATGACTAACATTGTCGAATACTTTGAATGAAAATTACTTTAAACGAAAATTAATAAATGTATTACTGGATGATGTTATTGCTTATCAAAATATTATTAAAAATCAAACAATTCGATAGACAAAAAGAAAACAACAACTTACTAAACGAGGACCAACTTTGTTCTTTTGATATCTTAATATGGATTATTTAATCTGATGAGAATTTCATTATTCTTAAAGGTAATGTTATTATCGTCGTACGTAAAAAAAGAATTTGATTGATAATTTAATAATACATTAATTCTATTTGATTTTTTTTAAATCAAACATCACTTTCTCTACTCTTAGTGATTTGGCACAATGCTTTCATCTTAAATTCTTATATATTTTTTTTTAATCAAACGTATGTCAGAAAAATATAAAACATGGTCTATTTTCAAGGATCAATCAATTTTAAAGCAATTGCAAAAGACCCAACAGATAAAGCTTAATGAATTTGTCACGGCTGCTACTGAAAAATTAAAATACCTGAATTTGAATTTTTGCCTGTTCCAACAAAACTCGTATCATACGGCGCTAAATACACATGTCTTTTGAAACGTTTTTTATTAGCTTCGTAAAAGTAAATACGTCATCCCTTTTTAAACAATCCCGATATTTTTCTCTTTGAAGTTTCTGACATCCGTCGACGTCTAAATTGAGATCAGTTTTCTGTTTGACATATCTCCCAACCGGGCTTCATTATTAAATTATTCTACAAAGTTTTCTCATCTCATTCTTTTGTGCCCTCAATGTTCCACAACTACCTTCGCAAGGAATCCCTTTGATTTGAACAACGCGTTTTTCTATGTTAAACACAATCATGGTTTTGGAAAGTTTTGTCCTACTTATATCAATCTGGAGAAATTGTTGATCTTGGAAATAATTTCCGTAATTAGATATTGATTTTATCCAAGTGTGTATATTTTATGAAATGTAACTAATGGTATTATGGCGTTTGTTTTTTGCATTACACTTTGAATTAGTTATGAATAAAAATGCATACATTTTTGTTACTAATTGCAACGACTTTCTTTATATAAAAATATCTTTCTTTTATATTTTTACTACAGGTATAATCCTGTAGTAAAACTACAGATGCAAATCCTTCCGTGTGAAATGAAAAAACTATATTTTCAATACCTTTGTGTTAGTTGGAACAGGAATTATACATCAACAAAGATCTTGGAAGTGTTAAATAAATCCGCTGCCTTACCGTTGAAATCTGTAACACTGGGAAACTGACAACTCGCAATGTAGTGACACTTTATAAGGCTTGCATAAGACCTAATATATTTTTATGCACAAAAATTCAATTGCTGAAAATACACTGTGAAGTATTTACTTCACAGTGTATTTTGTGTTTAAGAATACATATTTCGTTAAACTTCCTGATTAACACAATATATTATACAAAAACTACTAAAATAATATAATCTTAGATATTCTGAGGTATAGAATTCTGACTACGCTCTTGTATGAAGCTCTTAATTATGTTCATTTACCAGCTTCATTCTAATCTGTTATAATCATCACGAATTCATCTACGAATCCCGAAAACTAATTATGAGATAAGACTGGTTCTACTTTCAGTTAGTAAGTGCAATTATGCTCAATCGTCCCAAATAATATAAGATATAGACTTAATTGTATTTATTTACAACAGAAATGTACAAGTTATATCTATCTTAAATTACTTACACGCTAGTACTATACAAATCATGCCCACGTGGAATGATCCCAAGAATGCTGGCAGCGTTTTCTCGTTGAATCTCTAAGATGATTAAGCTGATTGATATAGATGCTTTAAATAATTTAATTTTTTATATATTAAATATTACTTGTCTATTATCACTTAGACTTCATTTTTGTTCATTCTATAATCTAAGGACCTGGCCTATTCCTAAGTACTCGCTCAACATGAAACGCTTTGTTTATGTAGTTATGGAGTTGATTTTTCTTAATTTAAAAGATTTTTATTTCGTTCTTGTTGTAATTGTGTATTATACTATCGAGGCCTCTTTTTATAATTACTTTTTACTCCTGAATATACTGATGGTGTTTTAAATATATTAAACAGAAATATTCAATCAGTAAATAAACTGTTGTTATCAGATGACATCTTCACAGACAAGGGCAAATTTATTAAATCGCTTTAAGAACTTTTTCATCGCGCTCCCTTATGTCGTCGTTGTTTTCCGTTATTTCAACAAGAGATTCTGTTTATTTTGTAGTCACATCTTTTTTATCGTCAAAGACAAGTGTGCTCTTGAAAGTTTTGTATGAGTTCTGAGATATTTTTATATGAGAAATACTTTGTACGTGCTTCATAAAATTTTATCCAAGTGTGTATATTTGGAATTTAGAGTTACATACTCGTTACTCAAACATGCCTTTACAAGTACTTTTAATGATCAAATATTGGTAATTTGTTTCATTTCACTATTGAAGTCACACCAAACGCTAACAGCAGACTGACCAGGATAGACTCAACTGGCTTATTTATAACCTCTGTTGTTTGCATTTCCGTTTCCCTTTTATGAAACAACTAATGAATGACATTGACTAATTCCGTCTCCAACAAATTATTAAATTAATCCTATTTCATATTATACATTAATATAAACGTTAAATAAATTTATGAGTATTTATAAGCATATTTAACACAATATCTTACAAATTATAATAATATTTCGCAAACATATTTATAATAAGAATTTTTTTTATCTATCTATCTATCTCAGATACTTTTAGAACCGCTCATATGCTATTTTTTTTTCTAGATACTGGGGACATGCTTATTAACCCAGAACCGGGTTTTGACTGGCAAGTGGCCCGTGCGACCCTCGGGAAAGGAGCTACGGCGGTGAACATTATCAATGCTGTTTTCATGAGAAAGAGTGCAGTTGCACAACTCACAAAGTAAGTTGATACGGTTAATGAGGGTATTTTTCAACGAAAAACGTATCTGTTTGTTTTAAAAAATCAAGTCAGGTATTATATATCTGCTTTAAAAATTAGTTCTTTTATTTGCTTATTATTTCTTGTTTATATTATATTTTCTTATTTATGCAATATTTTGTATATATTTTCGTGTCTTTTATTTATTAGTAGACTCACTCACTATTTTTTTTGCCCTTCCCCTTTTTCACTTTAATTTCCTTTGCCCTGGTAAAAGATCTCTTCTTAGCGATATAACCTCTTATTGCGCTTTTTATCCTATGAAGTTTTTATTGTAATTTATATTTGGTGTACAATAAATAAACAAATTTGGCAGAAATATAACTTATCCATAATACTACACAATAGATATGACCTAATGCTGGGCGTAACAAAAGCAGAAGCATACTTCGCGTTCAGCGGAGACGACGTCCAATATGGCATTGAAGCTGACAGAAGATCGAAGATACTCAAGTCGTTTGTACGGAACACCTACAGCTATCACCTATCAGAGATTTTGGCCACGATTATAAACGAATATACTGACTGGGAAAGGCCGGTCCAACATCCTATTAATATCAGGTAAGTAACAAACCAATTTGTGACTAGCGTTAGGTAAACATTACAATGAATCTTCTTCTTCTTCTACTAAGCGTTATCCCGGCTAAACCCGGGGTCCGCTTTCCTACTACGTTGCGTCCACTTTGCTCGATCTTCAACGTCCGACCTGTGTAGTTTGTTGGCTCTCATGTCGGCATCCACAATTTGAAGCCAACGCTTTTTTGGACGGCCACGGGGTCTGGATCCGGGGACTACTGAATTGAGACACCTCTGTCCGACGTAACTTTGCGGTTTACGTGCTACATGACCATACCAACGGAGGCGGGCTTCCTGCATCTTTTCTCCGATGTCACGGACACTGAGCCTACTGCGGATGTAGTCATTGCGTAGTCGGTCACTTTTTGTGACACTGCAAATTAATTACAATGAATATTTTATAATATTCAAATAAAATTTAAAATATTTAAATTACTAAACATCTTATTGTTTTATAAGAATACTAGCAATGCACCGCGGTTTCACCCGCGTTCATGCCGATCACGTGGTAGTGGACAGTCTACGAAGTCGGACTATAGATTTATTTAATTATAAAAAATAGGTATCATTTGTATCCTTGAAATAAGATCTAAATCTTATGCAGGCCCTGCTATAACGGTCGCTACAATGAATTTGTTATGGCATTATTTTCTTTCGATTTATATTCCTAAATTCGTGATATCTTTTGATTGGGATATCGGATTTTAACAATTTAAAAAGTATATTACAGGTATTGAAACAGATTTTATATCATTTATTGGGATAAGGATTATTACAGAGATATGAATAAAATTGTTTGAATATTGTGGGCAATTTTATCAACTTTTACAATGTAAAAAAAGGAGTTATATTGGTATGACTATAATAGTTAGACATATAGTATTGCGGACTTTTTTGTGGATATTGGTATGTTCTATAACACTGTAGAACATTTTTTTGTATCTATCTATCATCAATAGTTATCGCAACGTAAAAATTTAGTCGTAAAAATGAAATATTTTTACAACTTTTACAATTTTATTAGGGATCCCAATTTTTTTATCCTCATCCAGCAATCCGCATTGGAGCAGCGCGGTGGGTTTTAGCTCTAACCCTTCTCTCTTAAAACGGTGAGAAAAAAGGGCTATGCCCAGAAGTCGGATAGTAACAGTTCATTACTTTACTTTTTTAGGTCAGGTAATATTTAAAAATCATTCGTGACAAGTTTAAGGTGAATCTTAATATTAACAAATACAAAATATTGAATTTAATGAAAGCGCCACATACATTAATTGATAATTACAATATTTTATACAGGGACGAAACTCTTGAAGCACTAAGCGACGCGCAAGTTGTGGCACCTACTGTTTTGACAGCGGACACGCATTCTGCATTGAGAAGAAACTCATATCTCTACGTTTTCGACTACCAGACCAAATACGGAGACTACCCCCAGGTTAGTAACAGATGGAAAATGAAAAAGCTGTAAAATTAAATCTGACAAAAGTACTTGTAGGAAAGATTAGAGCCATTTCATAAGTTTAACTTTTTTTCTTGTCTTTAACTTGATGAAGATAATTAATTTCTCAGAAATGTTCTATATTTTGTTTTAAGTAACGATATTGAATTGAAAAATACTACCATAAATACCATAAGTAGGATGTTTTATCAGATTTGTGACAAAACTTGGCCCACTAGTATCTTTTGTAGAGTCTGCCAAAAGCATGATGTACAAAATTTCTTACTCATCTATTCATTAAAACGATTGACGTAAAAAAGTCGTCCTAACGTTAGTAGAACTTTAAAAAGATAATAAAAAAGCTTCTTGATATAATGTAATGCGATTACATTGTAATGCGATGTGATTCTTGGAATAACAGATATGGGATCAAATTCATAATTCTGCTAGAAGGTAACACGATTACGCTATGAACTTATTTTTTACCTTTACAATTCCAACAGCAGTTGGTCTGCAATATATTCAATTCAATTCAATTCAATTCAATTCAATGTATTCTTTATTCAAGTAAACTTGTAAACAAGTCCTTTTGAATCATCAACTCTACTGCTAGTTCGGAAAGCTGTTCCTACCGAGAGAGCCACAAAGAAACTCAGCGGTTGCTCTTTTCAAAGAATAAGTCTTATTACTAGTTACGATTACTCATTACTGTCTTGTACAGGGTCGAAGAGTAGCTCTTTCCACGCGTTCTTTTTATCTAAGTAATTTTGAACAGTATAGTATCGGTATAGTACAGTATAGGCTTTCTGTATTAGCCTTTTTTGATAATGTTTTTAAACGGCTGTAATGCAATAGCATAGTCTTCTAGATGGATCTTTTTACGCAGAAATTTATCTCTCCAGCAACAAAATTTCAGGGACAATCATATGGATAGATTTCTATCTAATCTATCCATGTGTTTATCTTGAATTTCGCAAATTTATCACATGTAAGTTAGAATTACAATGGTATACAAATGTTCTGATCTGTGATCATTTTCTACAAATTCTGGAATTCATCTCAAAATTGTAAACTGTTAAAGTGCGCGATTAATTTCACCTTGCAGTTCTCGTTAAAATCTATTACCATCAGGATACTTAACACCGTGTTTCCATCAAATAACCGCTAAAAGCACATTAAAACTTCCTAACTTGCCACTGAAAGTTACCCGATCAACCGCTACGTTTAAAGCTAATAACTCCGATAGTTCGAAAGGTTATTTCACATTGGTGGTTGTTATAGACAAGACAGTCTCAAATCAAGTGTTGATATATAAATAAATAATTATTATTTACCCATATTGAAATGCTATAAGACAAATCAGATTTGTACTTACAGAAATCAAATTATAATATGGAAATACCGTACTTTCTCAATATGTCTTCTTCTTCTTCTTCTTTCTTAACCGATAGGCGTCCACTGCTGGACATAGGTCTCTTCATGGGCTTTCCAAAACACACGATCTTGTGCCGCTTGTATCCAGCGGCTCCCCGCGACCTTTTTGAGGTCGTCCGTCCATCGCGTAGGGGGTCTGCCAACACTGCGTTTACCGGTGACTCTGGTTCTTCTACGGATCTCCTCATTTCTGATTTGATCACGTAGAGACACTCCGAGCATAGCCCGCTCCATCGCTCGCTGAGTGACTCTGAGCCTTCTTATGAGGCCCATAGTCAGCGACCACGTCTCAGATCCGTAGGTCATCACTGGCAACACGCACTGTTCGAAGACTTTGGTCTTCAGGCACTGAGGTACCTTGGACGAAAAAATCTCGCGTAGCTTCCCGAACGCTGCCCATCCGAGTTGGATTCGGCGACTAACCTCTTTCTCGACATTGGACCTACCCAGCTGGACCGTATGTCCCAGGTATATGTACTCGTCTACAATTTCGAGTGCAGAGTTCTCAACGATGACCGGGTGGAGCGGAACATGTGAGTTTGACATGATTTTCGTCTTACTCATGTTCATTTTAAGGCCCACCTGTTGAGATGCTCTGCTGAGGTCATCGAGCATTGTGTTAAGGTCCTCCAGAGACTCTGCCATAACGACTATGTCGTCGGCAAATCTGAGGTGAGTGATGTACTCGCCGTTAATGTTGATGCCGTATCCGTTTCAATCCAAAAGCTTAAAGACGTCCTCCAATGCAGCGGTGAACAGCTTCGGGGAGATGACATCTCCCTGTCGCACACCTCGCCGCATTCGGATTGGTCCCGTAGTTCCGTCTTGGATACGGACAGACATTGTGGCGTTTTCATACAAACACTTCAACACTTGGACGTACCGATAGTCGATTCGGCATCGCTGGAGCGATCTTAACACAGCCCATGTTTCCACCGTATCAAAGGCCTTCTCATAGTCCACAAACGCCAAGCAAAGTGGCTGGTTATACTCCTCAATATGTCTGCATAGTATATATTTCATTTTCCCATGCAACACCTATTATTTTAATTTAACATCTAGACATAATCATGAATAGATCTTACGTACACAATCTTTGAGACTTTTTCAGCTTTCTTGGTTGGTTTCCTAATTTATTTATTTATTTTTTATATTTTGTTCTTTCATTATTATTGTTTGTTGTAAACTTTTTAAAATATAGTATATAACAAGTTGTGTTATGAAAGAGCGAGATCTTCCAAGACAAGTATCATCATACTTATAAGAAGATCTCAAAACCTTGTTAAATAGTTATAAGATTTAAAGGAAATAAACAATTTTTATTTATTTTATTTTTTTCATATTACACAAGCACTGCATACATTCACTACGGCACTATCAACGCTTATTTCACCCATCATCAGGAGATAGGCACCACGACAAAATCGTAAGGTTTTATGTTTCCTATACTTAATATCAGACAGATTTAAAAAAGACGTGGAAAAAAGTTTTTTTCATTACTAATTTTCACACTTGCAAAAGCTAAATATATTATTCTATAATATCATGCGTAAGTATTTTATCTATCGTTTGAATTAAATGAAACGCATAAAATCATAAGCATTCTACATGAAGCTTTACAATTGTGACAGTTAAAATAAGCTATTAACAATACCGAAACGAGTTTACTGGACGCAAATAACTCGCTATTAGGGAACGGATTGGTTATATCGTGTTAATGTTTATATCTACGAGGTTTGCGGTTAATCTCTGCATTATCTGATGCAGTATAAGATGAAATTGGCTTATTTGAAATTAATTCCTTACGCTGTGACTTTAGACTAGGTGATAAACGAATAAAAATTGCTATGCCATTCTAATGTTTGGGCCTAAATATTTTTTATATGAAAGTGGCTTATTTGAAATTAATCCCTTACGCTGTAGTTTGTTTGACCAAAATATCTGTTATAAACAAATAAAAAAGGCAATACCATTCTAATGTTTTGGCCTAAATATTTTTATATTTTATATTTGAAATTAATTCCTTACGCTGTGGTTTGACCAAGTGATCTGTTATAAACAAATAAAAATGGTAATGCCATTCTAATGTTTTAGCCTGAATATTTTTATCTTTTATAATTAGCATTTTATTATTAGTAACGCTTAAAACGTATAATATAAAACTAAAAAATATATAGAAGTAGATATAACTTTGCGAAATTACAAAGAATATTTGAGTTTGATATATACTTTATACGAATATCACTTACGAGAATTTTAATAAATTAATTATTTCATATAATTATCATATGAATTTAAACTAAGTTTAAATCAATATTACTCATACGAAAGTCTATCTGTCTGTCTGTAACAATTTTTCCACTAATCCGCTGGACCAATAGTGATGAAATTAGTCACAATTAAAGCCTATACACCGAGGCAACATTTAACATATAAAGACATTTCCCGTTTTTCTCTCGGAAAAAAGCACATACTTGACGTTCAAGTTCGTTTACGAAGTCGTGGTTATTCAATAGTTAAACTATTTAATACTGCGACTTTGCGGTAAACTCTGAGTTTTAAGTATTTGTAAATACTTTAAGTAGGAATCTAGCCTATTGTGAATCAAAACCTTATGAAGTAAATAAATAGTTACATTATCAAAAGTAAAATAAATAGAAAATATATATAATGATAAATATATAGTGGACTATCCTATTTTTTATACCCGAGAGATGCAGGATTATCCAAACTAGCTTGTATTGATAATGTTTCGGTTTGCGATTCTGTCGTGGAGTCTATTTCCTGATAATACTACGGTTGCGGGGCGAAACGATTATTGAGTTTGTGATAGTGAACGTGTGTAGTGCTTGTGCATTGTGGTGGCGTTGGTGGAGGTGCGTGTGTGTTTTTACGAATCGTGCATACATCGAGTATGAATAAAACGGATAGTCCACTGTACATTTAGCATTATATATATTTTTCTTTGCGATTTTGTCGTGGAGTCTATTTCCTGATGATGCTTCGGTTGCGGGGCGAAACGATTGTTGAGTTTGTGATAGTGAACGTGTGTAGTGCTTGTGTATAGTGGTGGCGTTGGGAGGTGTGTGTGTTTTTACGAATTGTGCATATATCGGTGAAAAAACGGATAGTCCACTATACATTTAGCATTATATATACTTTCTATTTACTTTACCGCGAATTATAGCAAAATAATTTTACTGTTACTTTTAAATAAAATATAAATAAATAAATATGGTAGACTTCAAAACAATTTTGTGAATACAGAAATTCTAGATTTATGTTTTGCACAGCATCGGAATCGATTCAGAAGCTACGGTAGCTAAACGTCTTAGTGCCAAAACATTGCCGGGGCAATTTTTCAAATGGTGACTCTATGTTTGTAGAGAAGTACCGCGATTTTAAACAGCGAGCCCGTTGAGAGACGTTTGTTGAATTTAAATTACTCCTTCTGACATTTCGTGAAAGTAATTTCGGTCTTTAACTAGATTTTAATATAATTTTGATTTGATAATTATAGCTTAGGAAGTGATAATGAAAATAGCGATAAAGGATTATTTATATTATTGTTTATGTCATTAAATAGCTGTGCCGATAAACCCGCGTGCCAAACAGTGTCTTTAATTAACATTTTGAACATAAAAGTAGTTATTGTGAGTTAAACATAAAACATAGAGACATGTTGTTGCAGTTTTTTTATAGTATTTTTGTAGATCTATAATTCTCTGGTATATTACTTTAGATTATCACTGTTGGTTTACGCGGCGTTAGTTCTTTACAACTGCCCGACCTCTTCAACACAATTTACATTAAACGGTTATTTACAATATTGTTAAGTACAAAAATCTGTTCAGTAGATTTTGAGAAAATCGATCACAAACAGACAGCTTGTGAGGACTTTGTTTTATAATAAGTATAGATTGTGTATGCCAGAGGTACACTGTTGATTACTTCTTCGGATTAAATTTTCAATCTGTGCACAGAGTATAAGAAGGAGTATGATTTATTAGAAAGCATGTTAGATCTTGCAAAATTCAAATTCAAAATATTCTTTATACAAGTAAACTTGTAAACAAGTGCTTTTGAATCGTCTACTTTACTGCTGGTTCGGAAAGCTGTTCCTACTGCTGGCATCATACAAAGGTAGTTCTCATTATGAAATTATTTAAAGTCTATTGCTACCTTTCTTTACCTTTCTTTAGTTTTTTTAACCGATGGACGTCAGATGCCAGAGAGGTCTCGTCACGGGACCTCAATATAACATAATCATGTGCTGCTTGGATCAAACGGCTTACCCAGACCTTTTGAGGTCGTCAGTCGACCTTGTAGGTGGTCTGACAACGTAGCGTTTTCCGTTGTGAGGTTATCATTCCAACACCTTGTGTGCCTGAGCCAAAACTGTGCCCCGGAAATCGCCAGTTCAGCTGAGCTATATCGGTGACTTTGGTTCTTCTTCAGATCTCCTCGTTTCTGATTTGATCACGTAGATATACTCCAAAAATTGTAGTGGTCCTTAAAATAATTGGTATCCAACTTTAATTTATATAATTACACGCCCGAGCTATCTTTATATTACGTTCAAAGTTACGCAGTTACGCTTGCCAATGCTCCGAACTAACCAGATGTAAGGTCATAGAAACAAGAAAGAACAATACATTTTATATTAGAAGAGGGCTAGAAGGTTAACACCAGGAATCCAGTGATAAATAAATAAAGCTCGCGAAAAAAGTTGTTATTTCGTTTTAAATAACACGCTAGCCTTATAATTATTTTAATCCTACTAGTTATAAGTAAAATAATATATAAATCCTACATAATTTATCACTTTATCGATCTGATTTAGAAACAATAAGGCTCTCGTACGATATTTCAGGATTAGTTTAATTTAAAAAATCTGTGATATAAGAATAATTTACCTTGGATTCCAGTTGTGTCTTACATTTGCTGTAAAAACGCGGTGAGATCATGCAACCCTCTGGAGACAATTCTGGATTCAAACACGGGTAGGCACCAATGAGTTTCTATTAAAACTTATGTTTCTAATTAATAATTGCAATTTATCACACGCTTTTCGGTAAGAAAAACATCGTGAGGAAACCTGCATATCTCTAGAGATAATTCTGGGGATATGTGTAACCTACCAATCCGCATTGGAGCAGCGTGGTAGGTCTTAGCTGCAACCCTTCTCTTTACCATCGGAGAGAGGAGGCTTATGCCCAGCAGTGGGATAGCAACAGGCCGTTACTGCTTATATTTGCTTAGTAGCATTAAGCAAATACAAGAAACATGATTTTTTGTAACTGAAACAGAGTACTAAGCGGTATATGAACTGCTTAAAGAAACTTAATGCTTAATCTCGGAAGATTAAAAAGCGACGTTCAAAATCGGCAAATCTTGAGAATTTGAAAAGAAATCATTTCCATAAATCGGGCCGACTTTTATTTGAACAGTGTATTAAATGAAAATAACATTTTCACTTCCTCACATTTTAATATCACCTTTGAAAACGTGAACGTCTCTCAAAACTTCAATATTGAGCCCCTGTATAACTCAGCTCTGTCCTATATTTATTATTCGCTTGTAATTTGAAATTCTTCCTTGTGTAATAATATATTTCATATAACACTTTCGTTTTGAAGTATCAAATTGAAATTTATTAGGCATTATATTCAAATGTTCATTCGCGTAAACCAAATTATTGTTTTTTTTTTAATCTGTTCTAGAATACGCTTAACAGTTTTGTAGTGTTTGAATCTTACAGTCATTTTTAATTATTTCAAAGTTATCGTTTATTTCTAATTTTGGGTCTATCAAAACTACATTCTCTAGTGTCTAGTGTTTTTTCTCCTTTCTTGTTATAAATTTCTGAATGTATAAACTTTAAAAATATTTTAAAAACCGAGCGATTTAAAGTCATTAAGTCATTTATAGAAGCTGGCGTTACTTTGCAAAATTCCTGAGTATGAAAGTAACGACAAAATTCATCTTTCTATAATCCGCATACCTCCATCGCCCGCCCCATAGTTACTGACTCAGTTTCAGAGTACTGTGTTTGTCTATGGAGGTATCAGATGGGAAAAATTTGACCACCAATCAACAGTTTCACGACATGTGGTATTCGCTACTTTCTTTATGTAACTTTATACCAAAACTTTTTAATTTATCCTCCAACTTAATACAATCTACGGGCCTCATAAGAAAGCTAAGAGTAATTTAGTCGACGATAAAGTGAGTGTATGCGCGGAGTATCGATACGTGATTAAATCAGAAATGAGGAGATCCGTAGAAGAGCCAGATTCACCGACAGTTCAGCGTGTAGCGAAGTTAAAGTCACTATGGACATAGCGCACCGGAAAACGCAGCGTCGGTAGACTCCCTACCAGGTGGACCTTGGGGAGCCGTTGAATCCAAGAGGCAGATGAAGAGATTATTTATTTGAAAAGAGCAACCACCGAGTTTGTTGCTGGCTCTTCTCGGTAGGAACAGCTTTCCGAACCAGCGGTAGATTTTGACGATTCAAAAGCACTTGTTTACAAGTTTACTTGAATAAAGATTATTTTGAATTTGAATTTGAAATTTGATCGCGTGGTGTAGAGATCGCGTTAAGAGACCTATGTCCAGTGGACGTCTATCGGTTGACGAAGAAAAAAAAAGAAGAAAATATAATGCAAACTCACAAACAACAATCAAAGAACGTCTAACATTCGGAAATGCTAGAAACATTTTGTAGAAGAATTTTATTTCCCCATCGTTGCTTTGCAAAAGTTATTTGAAACGTTACACACAAAACATAAATCTTGAATGTTCTGTTTAACCTTCAAAGTTAGTACGACTGCCAATGCATCACTGAATTTCAAAAGATATGAAAGCAACATTTGTGATCGGAAAACGTTGGGAAGTTAGAAAGAAATCATGTCTGAAATTCGAAAAACTTATATTAGAGCAAAGTTCAAATTGAAAATGTTGATGTGAAAGATCAAATGTGTCTCGTAGTAACCGTAACAAACTCGTTATTAAAAGTAATTATAAAATTGTTTTAGTTTTAATCCTTGTTATTAGATACAATACAAATTTTTGAACACGTTTGCGGTATCGTATATTGATTTATGTATATCCTAAACAGTATTTAGGTAAAAAAAGATATCTTTACTGTAACTGATATGACAGATAAGACAAATCTATTGTATAAATTGATTTGAGTTCATTTTAGAATTTATCTTTTGCAACTTCGTCCTTTCTCTCAAGCCCTCCAAAACACTTCTACGATAAAAATGACATCCAATCTATAGATTTGCTTAAATGCGAAAAAGGAACAAAAAAAACATACTTTTACATTTATTCTACAACTAGCTGTGTCAGCGACTTCGCCCTCGTGGAAATCAGCGTGTCACAATTTTTTTCTAGTATTCAAATTTTAAACATAATAGTAGTTATTGTGAGTTAATCATAAGAGATAGAGACATGCTATCGCAAACTTTTTGTAGTATTTTTATAGTATATTCTCTAGTACATTACTTTAGCGTATCTCTACTGGTATACGCAGCGCTCGCGCCTAAAGCTCCCAGCAAGCAGGTTTTTTAATAACTGCGCGATCTCTTCAACACAATTTACATAATACCGATATGATTGACTTAAACCATCCGGAAGTATTGCACTATCTTTTGGTGAAAACCGTACAAAGATCGTGTTCAGTAGATTTTGAGAAAATCGATTACATACCGACAGACAGCTTTTTGGGACTTTGTTTTATAATAAGTATAGATATAGATATAGAGGGATTTCGGGATAAAAAATTATTTTATTTGTGTTTTATTAAAACAGGCACGGATATACATTGTTGTGTATAAATTTCGAAACGAACGATTAAGAATTTAGTTGATTTACGACATCAAAAAGTACATCAAAGAAACATTTATTTTTTGTTTTCTAACAGAGGCAAGGTTGCATCCATGGTGAGGAATTGCCGTATATATTCGGAGCCCCCCTGGTCGGTGGGTTGGCACATTTCCCTCGCAACTACACAAAATCCGAAGTAGCGCTGTCGGAATCTGTTATGCTGTACTGGGGGAACTTTGCCAAGACCGGGTAAGCATTTTACATTCAGTTTATTATTCTTTATGTCAATACCGTTTAAACATTAGCAATTCCGAAAAAGATTAACGCTTTCTACCATGCCTTCGTCGATATTGGCATAATTATCAAATTACTTCCTATCTTTCATCTCTTCTTTCACGATATTTCTACTGTACTAAATGCTATAACGATGCGAATAGAATAATAATAACATTGCTCGTATCTTGTTGATTACGTCAATTGAAAAAGATTGCGCTAGTAAAATAAACACATTCTAATTTGTATAATTTTCCTGATCAGCGTTCAAGTTTTGTGTATACCTTCGTCTCTTGCGGCTAACATCCAGTAATTTCATCGTTTAATTGTATTACCAAAAATCTTACTCAAAAAAAAAAAAAATTGTAGTGTTAAGGTTTAATGAAAGCATATAGTCTCTAAAATATTGTGTATATTTCTTAATAACAGAAACCCAAACGAAGCCCAGGAAAGCGATCCAATCAGAGCAGGACGGCAAGAAAGAGTTAGAATGAAGAATATTGACTGGACGGCGTATGAAGCTGTACATAAGAAATATTTGAATATTGATATAAAGTCCAAATTGAAGAATCATTACCGCGCTCATAGGTAAGTTAAAATAAATTTAAACACTAAACCAAAGCCAATTTCAATCTTACATTATAAACTTTCTTGCCCACAGACTATCGTTTTGGTTAAACTTAGTGCCTGATCTTCACCGACCAGGTGGCGAAGATGTCCCCCAGTCGCACCATCAGCTCGAACATGAAGATACTTCATTACAACCATCCCTAAAAAGTTTTACACCACCTCTCAAGAAGCCTACCGAAATGGTACTAACAGATACCGGTGTAGCCACCAAAGTCCCTCTTTTGACTGTACTAAATGTGACATCACCGTTAAATTTCAATATGGGTCTTAATTCAATTACTTCTAGTACAGTCGGAGTGTCCGAGGTTCATAAATCTGAAACTACAACTACCGCTCCACCAGAAGATGGTTTTGCGGCTTACTCGACTGCTCTTAGTGTAACAATAGCTATAGGTTGTTCTTTGCTCATTTTAAATGTACTTATATTTGCTGGTGTATACTATCAAAGGGATAAAACGAGAATGAATGGTCAAGACGGACATGCGAACGGTTCGCATTTAAAAAAACGCGTAGAAAACGGTCAGATGCCAAACAATATTTGTGGTGATCTAGAAGGAACACTTTCATTTCAAACTAGTTTAAAAAATGACCCAGCTACAATCCTGGGTCATCACCATACACATTCACACCATCAACTACCTCCTCCCGAATTCGCAGACTTGCCTAGTAACAACGTTGCGAGTATGGCAACGTTGCCAAGGGCACCTCCGCCTCCTAAAATAGGTAAGAGTAACATAAATACGTTAGCTAGCAGTCAATTGCAGGAGAATCAGCCATTGCTTTCAGCTCATCAAATGCAGATGATAAATACTAGTACGTTGACGAAGAAAAATACACAGTTGAACGCGAAGTCTAACGTGACTATGGAGGAGCTGAGAGTGTGACGCCAGCGTGCCTGACTGCAACGGGCCGGCAGTTGCAGTGACGTGGTACACCACGATGAGATCGTGTGACTCCCGCCGGACCTTCTCGAGTGCGTTACAGATTATATTTGACTTTAAACGCGCTTATAAGAAGGCGTTAACAGTGAAAGAATACAAAGACATGAATTTATCAGTGAATGTGATTTCAAAGAATTAGTTTAAACTTATATTAATACCATATCCGTAAATGAAACTTGAAAGTACGAATTCCAAATACATTGGAGTTTGTACATGTATGGGACATTATTGGTATGTAATCGATGTAAATCTTTGTACATAGATATTGTATAGTTTATAAGATAAATGTATATACATTCTATACGATAATGAGGCACAGCCGCATATCCATCCTAGTTATATAATACTAAAAATTAACACTTTACTAAAATCTGGTGACTGTCTCTGTAACTTTCAATAGAAATTTATCCCAAGGGGAATAAGCTTAAAGTGTAGTTTTAACTGATGTACTTGGTTTGGTACGATCACAAAACTGAGTAAATAATATTGGACTGTAAAGTTTGAATTTGAATAAAACGTTTTTAATAGTATATTAAAAATATAACTAACAAGTGTGAAATTAATACAGTTTCCAAATCAGTTCAGAAATGTAATAAAATATTCTAAGTTGTAGACATAAACAATTTTTGATTAATCAATTAAAAACTAAAACCGTTTAAATAAAACTTGTAATCTATATTTGTTTTAAGTTGAACTTTTAGTTTTTAACATAGAAGGACCAATAGTTTCTGTAAATATGTAAATAATTTTAGCTAACGGTGTAACAGGTTGTAACTATATATATAATTCTTATTCACCAATGATTAAATTTTTGAAAGTTAATAGAGAAATTCCATTATCTGTATTACTTTGTTAAGCAGTAGACTTGTCCAAAATGACGAAAATTACGTCGAATAGTTCATGAACTTATTTTCTATGCTTCATTCTTATGACAAAATGATCATTCACTCAGCTACTCAATAAATTCTATCTACCTTAGGTATTTATTATATGTTTATGGTTTATAAGGTAAATCATAACAACTCATTAATTAATTTTCCTAAATAACCGACGTATTATCTTAATATTAACAGTATGAAAATATTCCTTGAGTTGAGTTAATATTTACAGCGGTATATTTGCCTTTCTCATACACTTCTTGGTTATACCGTGGATATAATTTCATCTTGAATCTGTTTTATTTTTCTTTCCCTGCGGTATATCTGATTTTCTAAGAATGAAATTAAGTTAGTTTTTGTTAGTTGTTAATTAATTGTGTTGCTACACTTGAAATGATCAAAAATAATTGTTATGTCAAAAGATCAGGGTTTTTAGGTCCTCATTTAAGCCATTTTTTAAAATCCATCGACAACATTGTTATTTAGCATTTAGTGTAATTTGATTTAACTTAAAATGGATTCGAATTCTATTCGTTCTATTATTAAACCCGAAAAACCTTTGCTCGTTCTACCATACTGTAAAGGTAAGCAATTTTTGAATTTAGATTAACAGTTTGGTATTCATAGTTAAATTCAGTAAACGCCGCGATAACGCCGTATAAAGAGCTCATGAATAAGGGCTCTGTATATGCTTTGGACTAAACAGACTCACCCGGTCGAAAAATGTGATTATAGCCTATTTCTATACACTAACTATGAATACAACTTACAATAGTCTAAATAAAAAAAACAGGGTTTACACTCTGACAGAAGAGAAAGCTTGAATACTATCGTTGTGCATTTTTTGATATTTTACAATAGGGTTAGGGAATAAATTTGCACGAATCAAGTATCAGAGTAAAAGTACTATCATTTATGGGATATAATAAAATATTCATTTATTGCGCTATCGTATGACAATTTATTACATGCCTGGGCCGGATGAAAGTTTAAGCATTCGCCACCGATAGAAAGAGAGATATATCCTCTTCTACGCCACGCCGGTGGACTACTCACCCTCCGTCTTACGAAGGTCACGTGTCCTGGCGGGAGTTTAACATTTTTAAAAATGCATCCATTAATAAAAGTGCACAACGGTGCTAAACAAGTATTCACTTCAAAAATGTATTTTTTATTATTTTTGACTAAAAGAAATAAATCGTCTTGAGATAGATAGGTAGTAGATTACGATTTAGCATTTTACGTTTATTATATCTATGTTAAATTGAAGCAGTTTAATAAATTAAACAAATTTATATCAATTTTATATTATGGTTATATATTTAGAATTGATTATGTTAAAACAAATCGATGTTTTACTGTCTGAACAAACCAAGTTTTGTTTCATAGATATCCCAATACCAGTGAATTATTAGAGTCTGTACAGAGACTTAATGAAATAAGTGAATGCAGACTTGAAAATTTTAATAAAATTATTTAAAAAGTGCATATTGTTTTATTTATAAAAGCCAGAATTTGATATATAAAACAATAAATACAGAATTTTGTATACAAAATTTTCAAGGAGTTCTGCAATTTCTCAAAATTAATTAAAACTCAGTACTGAATGAATGCGCTCCCTTCATTTTATTCATCTCGCAGTTATTAAAGACCAAAACGTATTTAAGTGTTTGAAGGTTAACAATATCCGATCTCGTTCAAACGTCGTGTATACTCTTCTCGTGTTTGTATCAAGAAATAAGCGTTAACGATTTAGATTAAAAATTTTGTGGCAATAAACATGTTTTTACAAGATTTGGCAAGATATTTTATGACCGGTCGCCTGCCTACGTCAACTTTACTTAGTTACCTTTAACGACAACTCGGTAAGAAATGAGAGTGGTCTATTCTATTCAGCCAGATACCACACAGCGGGTAAACTTACCTTAGATGTCTTTTACGACACTTTCGTAAGAAATGAGAGTGATCTAATCTACTCAGCCGGATATCACACGGCGGATCAACTTAACTTAGTTGCCTTTTACGACACCTCGGTAAGAAATGAGAGTGCTCTATTCTACCTAGCCGGATACCACACGGCGGATCAACTTACCTTAGATGCCTTTTACGACATCTCGGTAAGAAATGAGAGCGATCTATTCTACCCAGCCGGATACCACACGGCGGATCAACTTACCTTAGATGCCTTTTACGACATCTCGGTAAGAAATGAGAGTGATCAATCCTACTCAGCCGGATACAGCACGTCACTGGATATTTATAAATGAAGCTTATATTTAATCATAGAAGAATGAGAAGTTATAAAAAAATAAAAGAAGTTGACTAAATTAAAATTAAATACAAAAACTAATTAAAAATAAAAAATAAAATATAATAAAAAAAAAAAATCTAAATATAAGATAACAAGTTAAATATTTTTACCTATCCCATTTACCTTTGCGGTGAATCGTAGAATTCGCGAAGGTGAACAACATAGTATAAAAAAAGTAATAATAATATAATTTTGCTCCAATCCACGATAGACCCGATATTATCGTTCACGTTATTTTATTGATCGTTTTGTTATAGTTATTTTTCTATTATGGATCTCAACAAAATACCGCCTAATTATTTATGGCAAAATACGTTGTAAGAGACATCTTTGGTATTATGTGTCATATACATCTCTTCATCAAATTGCATTGAGATTTTAATATAGAGCGTAAAAATATTTATTTGGCTCAGTTTAAAGTTGTGATTAGTATTTATTTATAATACGGGCATACCTCACAGATGATTTGAATTTAGAGCAGAAAATCGAAGACGAAAACATCGCTTGTGACTTAGACCACAACAAAGTGGGTCGCTAACAGAAAATTACGTAGTTACAGCTAATAGCCCAACATTTATTTGCAGAATTCGTAAACTACCATCAATTTTGATGACAATTCTAGATATAGTGTTATGTCGGGAAGTAGTTATGTGTGCCGTATCGTATCCGGCTGTATAGAATAGATCACCCTCATTTCTTACCGAGGTGTCGTAAGAGGCGACTAAGGTAAGGTTGACGTCAGGCAGGCGGCCGGTCGTAAATTATGTAGCCAAATCATGTGACAACATGTTTGTAACATGTTGTGCCGACCCCATTTAGAGTGGGATAAGGGCAAGAGGACGATAAAGGTATAGTAGTACGTAATGCACATCACTCAGGCTCAGAGAGAGAAATCGTTTTAAGTTCTCGATGTGCATAATTTATTGCCGGGTACTATACCTTAGTCGTATTTTACGACCTCTCGGTAAGAAAGAGGGTGGTCTATTCTACTCAGCCGGATACCACACAGTGGGTCAATAAAATATAAATTAAGTCTATAAAATTTAAATTAAGTTCATTCCTTTTAAGTTCAATTCTCTGCTCATCATTCTCTTGTCTTAATACCACTCTAAGGGAGGTCGGCACAATATGTTTTTCTTTTCCATTCTCTCCTATCATTCGTCAACTTTGGTGCTACTCCTTTGATATGCATGTCATACTTCACACAATCCAACCATCTCGTTTTAGGCCTCCCTCTAGTCACATATCCATCCACATTCATATTTAATACTCTTTTCGTGACATGTTTCGGTTTTCCACTATATTCTTTTCTCATTGAAATAACAGAACTATGGACTTTCACCATCGAAATAACTCAATTCAAATTATTCAAATTATATTAAACTTAACCTGTCAATACTTGTTTGGCCTGTTCCATATTTTGTACAGCACCTGGCAATAAATAATGCACATCGATGTTTAGAACGAAACAGCCGGCCAGTTCGGTTTCGTAGAGCGCTGTCGATGTCACTCATTTAGTATGTGACGTTTCGAACGGGTTTGTCAGTCTGCGACAGAGACAAAGCAGAATCTAGCCGGTTTCTCTCTCTAAACCTCTATGTGCATTATTTATTGGCTCGTACTATAGTTGTACATTTGTCTTTGTTGACTATGTGAGAAAGCTGAGATATTTAAGTAAAATTCCTGCCACTTCTAAGAGTATTATTAAATATTTCATCCGCTAATGTGATTAAAGCTTTGTTTACGGCTCATTTTTATTCACAAATCAGTTGAATCCAATCCAATAATGGCGGGCCGTTAAACTTTCTGGGGCAAGTAATTCAATTATCTCTCACGTTTTTCCTCACCGATCACTGAGCACGTACTGGATTGTAAACAAAACTCGCTTTAAGTAAAAGATAACATTGCCAAGCTTGGATCATTATGTTTGCACAGATTGTACTTCTTATAATCGATAAAGAAAGTATCAATTTAATTATCACTATATATGCTGAAGTTAATCTATATTTATTATAAAACAAAGTCCAAAAAATCTGTCTCTATGTAATCGATTTTTTCATTGTGCCCGCGATCGCTCCCTGCCCACCGATATCCTCAACAGTATAGTGCGTTTTCTGTATTCGCCTCTTTTTAACAGTGTTTAAGTATGTAAGAGTTAAGAGGTCACAGTTCGGCTATCAAAGCTTTATGTCCGTAATTAATTATTAATATTGTTTTATTTGACTTGCATAGTTAGATTTGAACTCGTTAGGTGGCAGAAAAAAAACGGTTCTTCACGTGCAACGATGTAATAGAACCCATGCGTCCCGACATATGAATTTGTATGAGCCCGGTTTTGTTTCAAAAAGCGGCGCGATATTGTTCCCGCCCGTATATTAATACGGACTGGGCTTTGCGGGGCCGAAAAATTTAATTTCGAAAGTGACGTCATTGTGTGAATATTGAACGTACCTTTTTAGCAGATTGCGCGGCTTCAATGGAGTGCTATGGACCTGGTGGCCCAGATTTTGAACGCTTTCGCGACAGTGATGTGAAAGCATTGTAATTTTGTAAGAATTTTAACACCAATGTAACACTTTTAAACATGTGGTACACAAAAGGTAAGGGTTGAAACGGGGTGAACGGAGCATAGGTGTAATAATAAAACAATTATTAATGAATCTTAAAGAGTTAACGAATTGGACAATATCTTCCATCCATATAGTTAACGTTTAAATTGTCGTGTGGTATCCGGCTGAGTAAACTAGACCACTCTCATTTTTTGCCGAGGTGTCGTAAGAGGCGACTAAGGTAAGTTGACCCACCGTGTGGTATCCGATTCAGAAGAATAGACCACCCTCTTACTTGCCGAAGGGTCGTACGACTAAGGTTAGTTAGTAAGTTGACGTCAGGCAGAGGGCTGGTCGTAAAATACGTAGCCAAATCATGTGACAAAATGTGTGTAACGACCCCCACTTAGAGTGGTACAAGGGCTGTGGAATGAAAACTATTATAATAAAATCAGAACTAAACCGGATATCGAGGTGATTGAAATTCTACCAACACAACGAGGCAAATCGAAATTTTCAAGGATGACTAAAGCATCGCAATACTAGGTCGATTCATTCCCTTCACACATGTTTGAATGAAAATATTTGTCTCGAGTAATTCTAATAGCGGCTATTATACCCACGGGAACATTGTGTTAATCCCCACGAAATTCTACTGAGCAGACATTTGTATGAAGTAATTAATCATTTTCATTATACGAATTCCGTAAGTTAGAAACTGTGTGTATATATACGCCTCAAGCAATCCACTATAAGCTGAAAATGGAATTTGATGGCTTTTAAACATGATATGAGATATGTTGCTTTGAATTTTAGACAATTCAAAGCAGTTAATTGATTGTGTACCATAAACTAACGTTGTGTGTGTAGGCAGGTGAAATCATTAAAATTATGTTTAGAGCGAAACCGCCATGTGGTATCCGGCTGAGTAGAATAGACCACCCTCATTTCTTACCATGGTGTAGTAAAAGGCGACTAAGGTAAGTAGACGTCAGGCAGGCGGCCGGTTGTAAAATAACAAGCCAAAACATGCAATAATATGTTTTAAACATGTTATGCCGAGCCCAACTAGAGTGGGACAGGGGCAGGAGAATGATGATATATCTATAAAAAGTAATAATAAAAACTATTTTGCTATAATCCGCGATACAGTAAATAGAAAATATATATAGTGCTAAATGTATAGTGGACTATCCGTTTTTTCATACCCGTTACATGCAGGATTTGTAAAAACACATGCACAAGCCTCCACTACTACCACCACAATATACAAGCACTACACTTTCACTAGCACAAACTCAACAACCGTTTCGCCCCGCAACCAAAGCATCATCAGGAGATAGACTCCACGACAAAATTGCAAAGCAAAGATATATCTATATTTGGGCTTTATTTAAAATCAACGACAGTGACAGCTGAATTCTCTATTTGCTTAGCCAAAGGGAGTTGAGAATGCTTTCAAATTCGGCTTCCTTCGCGCTTTGTTATTTGCATGTTTTCATAGGACCCTATTGAAGGTAAAGTCGGGAAGGGATACAAATATACATACAGTGAATGTTTTTTTAGGTGCGTACTTTATTGATGTATGTTTTTTACTAAGCTGCGGGAGAACGTTGAGAGTCACCTGATGGGAAGATCACTGATATTTGTAAACATCACAGCAACCGAACCGGGTTGGGACTTTGTGACTTTGTGAAGTTTTAACGTAAAAGTAGTTATTGTGAGTTAAACATAAGAGATAGAGACATGCTGTTGCTAACTTTAGTCGTTGCAAACTTGTATCTCCGGTTCCACTCGTCAGTGACACTAAGTGTCCCTTCTCGAATGAAACCGGGCATAGGTCATAATCGGGTTTCTTTTTTAATTTTAAGGCTGCCTTTTTTGCTTGCTCATTAAGTCGCGCGTGAACTTTTATCCAAAATAGAGATATTTTTTTACCTTATTCTTTACAATTACCTAAATTTTCTCGAATCATGAGCACAAGAGGATGGAGGGAATGGCCACCTTTGATTGATTCAAGTGCCGCCTTTGAATCACTAAAGATCCCGAATGTCGTTTTCTTTCTTGTCACAGCTAGTGAGGTAAGCCTGACATAGCGCATAAAGATCTGCTTGATAGACCGTGGGAATGTAGTCTGAATTTCCGAGAAAGAAACTCGTCAGCCCCGACCCATAGGGGCAAGGCTCCTCCGACATAATCATCGATCCCACTTCCAACAGTTTAGAAAGCTCTCTGATTAGGCATAAAAGGTATTTAGACAAAGTTTATTTACCCATTTTGTTATACACCCAGCTGTAACAGACACTAAAGTGTTGGAATAGGAAATAGTCAGATGTAGGTCTGTGTTGTTGTTAATACCGGAAGCGAGGTTCTTGAGTGATCAATAGCGTGGGTCCCTACCCACGGGACTTTTTATGAGAGTGGGGATTGCCTTAAATAGTGAAACTTGACGTATTGAGAGAGATTCTGTACAGATTCTCTAGAGATTCCGTCGAGATTCTGTCGATTATCGTCGTGAACGTAATTTCTAGTAAAAGTGTATTTTTGAGTTGATAAGTGAAGTCGAGGTGAACGCGAATAGTGAATTAATACAAGTTTAATGGTGCGAAAGTGAAGATGATACGATCCAAGACCTTCTGGGCTCGTTTTACAAATTCAAAATCAAAATATTCTTTATTCAAGTAAAATTGTAAATTTGTCTTAAATTTGTCTGTAAGGTTGTCTAAAGGAGTTCTATATTTTCTGGCAATAATTACGAAGGCACAAAATAATGGCCTACAATAAGAAGATAATAATTAGCAGTAGTAAAAACTTCCCCGTAGTATTAAAATTCCCAATTCGCTCCTCTTTTATATTTCAGAGTTCAATGTGTTAGACATTGAATGTCACATTGATAATTCAGCGATTCTATATTTTATGGAAAAGTCTGGAAAAAATTTGTGCCAAGTAAATGACGTCAAATACGACTCGCGAGAGAAAAATGTTACATTAAAACTTTTTCTTAACATCTTTGTCGATAAATTGCCTACCGGATGTCTTTGAGGGAAGTTTTAAAGAAATCGTC
This sequence comes from Morpho deidamia, assembly GCA_947086505.1. Taxonomy (NCBI): domain Eukaryota; kingdom Metazoa; phylum Arthropoda; class Insecta; order Lepidoptera; family Nymphalidae; genus Morpho; species Morpho deidamia. The sequence continues at coordinate 19,298,971 of CAMTZC010000024.1, forward strand.
TTGGATATAATAGATACTAGCTGTACTAGCGGCTTCGTCCACGTCGAAATCATTGCCAAAAAGCTTTTCTTAATTGAAATTTTGAACATAAAAGTAGTTATTGTGACTTAGCCGTAAGATATTAGACATAAGAGTCAGAGACATGCTATTGAGGACTTTTCTGTAGTATATTTATAGATCTACAATTCTCTAGTACATCACTTTAGTGTATCTCTGCTGGTTTACGCGGCGCACGCGAGTAATGCTTCTAGCAGGTGATTTTTTTTGAAATCGCGCGACCAACACATGTTACATAAAACCAAAATGTACTAAAAACCTAAAGCTTCCGGAAGAATTGCACTATCTTTAAACAAAAACCGCACAAATATTCCTACAGTAGTTTAAAAAAAAATCGATCGCATACAGCCAGATAGCCTGTAGGGAATTTGTTATATTTTTAGATGGCGGATGTTCTTCTGAGATGGATCTTATTCGCAGTCTAAAACACTGTGCGAACAAAGAACTTACTAAATTAATAAGCAAAACAAATCTCCTCAGTGTTTTTCTTTTTTGTCTAAAATGATCCTAACTATTATTAAATAAATTTTCTATAGTTAATTTCGTCAAACTCTAGTTTTCTAAATTTAACTTATTCATGCTCTACCATACTTTTTCATCTTACTTTTCTTTTTTCTTTCTTTTTATTTTCCCGTGCCTAAATTGTTTTTATTTTCCCATTACTAATTGTAATATACTCCTAGACCTTTCTGCTTTTACAGAATCTACGGATATTTTGCACAAACACAGGACCTGTTGCTAAGGATGTCTTTTGTATTGATGATACAAGAATATGGAGCACTTGAAGACCAAATTGAAATCGCACACTTAACAAAGTATGGCAAATTATTTCCAGATCTGACAAGAGAGAGCGCCTTTTTTATAACCAAAACAAATACCAAAATTACTCCGGAGCATCTTATATTCATATCAAGTCTACGTTCAGAGCTTTCAAATCGAAACCTCTTAATTAAAACAACCTCACTCACTATTCACACTTACAATCATTTTATACTCTCATTGACTTAAAACAAATACCTAAATATATTAATGATGCATGTATACATCAATATTTGAATTCAACGTTAAATTTATCTCGAACAATGTCGTAAAAGATATATCGTGTGTTCTTAAGTTGATGGGAAAACACTCGTCAGGAAATTGAGTCGTGATATTGCGTTTGAATTTTTATTACTTGTTCGAATGAAGACGTTTCATTTTACGACCTTTGCCTTTTTATAATTGAATAAGCAAGAGAAAAATAAAGTTAAAGGTTAGGCTTTCCTTTTTTTCAACTTAAACCAATTTTTGAATTTATTACAAGTCAACACAGGAAAACATAGCAGAAATCTGTTAAAAATCTCCTTGTAGTAAAGATTTTGAGTTTCGACACACCATAACGCTAGAAGGTTTTTTTTTCATATAAACCAGTAACTTTCTAGGGATTTGAAGTTTTCCTAGCCACGTTTCTTCCCCAGAAAGTTACATGTATTATAAATGTATAAAGTATAAAAGTTCGAGTAAAAACTGGCGTAATGCGTGTGAAATAGAATATTCAATGCATGTAACTGACAATCAATTTTAATATAACAATCTTTTAGTGTAAAATATAATAGACATTTAACTACTACTTAACTTTAATGTAAATAATCATCCAGTCTAGAATATTTTCGTAATCGAGTTTGAAGCGAGAACAATTGTGCCAATTTGCTTAAAACAACAAAAGTGAGAAAAATTTTACGGTCAATTTAAAGAAAAAGCAATATTATTACTTGGTTTCTATTGTTTTATTATTTAGAAAAAAGTACAAAAGTAATAATAAAATTATTTTGCTATAATCCGCGATACAGTAAATAAAAAATATACATATATAGTGCTAAATGTATAGTGGACTATCCGTTTTTTCGTACCCGTTACATGCAGGATTCGTAAAAACACATGTACAAACCTCCACCACTGCCACCACAATACACAAGCACTACACACGTTCCCTATCACAAACTCAACTCATCGTTTCGGCCCGCAACCGAAGCATCATCAGGATAGTCTCCACGACAAAATCGCAAAGCGATTTTTGCGGTTTTATCTCCTGTTTACTTTATATTTTCTATTTAGTGTATCGCGGATTATAGCAAAATAATTTTATTATTACTTTTGTATTATGGATCTCCGCAAAGTAACGCCTAATTCCATAAATTATTTAGAAAAAGGTGTTGAAACGGTGACAGAGAACCAGAAAATGCGACGTTGGTAAGGTCCTTTACGAGGTAGACAGAAGACCTCAAAAAAGTCATCAAAACTGGGTCTAAATTATCTTAAGACCCAGCTTGACGTGAAGACCGTGACGTGAAAAATTTCGAAGGCATCTTAAGTAAGATGATTTCTACTCAAACTATTCGAGAAAAAAGTTATACCCTGAGGCCATTTAACCTTAAAATTATTGACGTAAAATATTCTGCACTCATCGCATATGCACAAAAAGATCCTCGGCTCAAAGGAAAAGTTTAAACAGACTACGGGAGTTTTAATGGGGACTCGCGCAGAAAGAGGCTTTCGTTTCGAATGAGATCAAGACGCTCGATTTAATTTTGCGAGTTAGGCTAACTTTGTATTGTTCAATGAACGGATTCGTAATTTGCATGTAGATACGAATGGCATTTTCTCCTAATTTTGCCTATTTCTTCTTTGTTTAAATTTAAATTCCTAAACATATTTTTTGTACATGTTAGACATATAACACTCAATGGCTTCGACTGTTTTCTTTCTAATCTTTTTTTTTTAGGGACTTAAGTATCTGCAGATATATGAGAGCCCTATAATAATCTAATAACATTTAATTTTAATTTTATTACTAAATCTTATGGATTTTGAGAGAAGCACTAATAAACTAAAAGCTGTGATAGCCTAGCGGTGAGACCGTGCGTCTCTCTAGAGACGACTTAGGTTCAAACCCCGGACAGGCACCAATGAGTTTTTCTATTAAAACTTATGTGTCTAATTGATAATTGCAATTTATCACACGCTTTTCGGTGAAGGAAAACATCGTGAGGAAACCTGCATATCTCTAGAAAATTCTAGGGGTATGTGTAAAATACCAATCCGTATTGGAGCAGCGTGGTAGGTCTTAGCTGCAACCCTTCTCTTTACCATCGGAGAGAGGAGGCTTATGCCCAGCAGTGGGATAGTAACAGGCCGTTACTTTACTTTTTTACTTTAACTAATAAACTCTCAAACTTTAATGGCCAAATGCATAAAGAACATTCTAAGATCGAATTTAAAAAAGCAACATTATTTACATTTAAATTTAAATTAGAAATTATTGATTCTGTCACATGGCAAAAGGAAGTACAAAAACCGTAATGCATTACGATTTTGTCATGGAGCCTATCCTCCTGATGATGCTTCGGTTTCGGGGCGAAACGATCGTAGAGACTGGTAGTGGTTGTGTGTTACTTGTGTGCATTGTTGCTGGTGGAGGCGTCTTAGGATGCATATGGTGGCGTGTCCTGCATGTGTAAGGTACGTGAATTTTGCGGATTATAGCAAAGTATAATACGCGGCAATAAACAATGCACATCGAGGCTTAGAGAGAGAAATCGGCTAGATTCTGCTTCATAGAGCATTGTCTCTGTCGCACAGACTGACGAACCCGTGCGAAACGTCACATACTAACTGAGTGACAGAGACAGCGCTCTACGAAACCGAACTGGCCGTCTGTTTCGATCTAAACATCGATGTGCATTATTTAATGCCGGGTACTATAGTTCTATAATATTTTCTGTAATATGGAATTCCGCAAAGTAATGCCTGCTTCTATAAATCATGGAAAAAAGAAGACAAAAATGGTATTGTTCCATAGTTGACATTCAATACTTTGGTATTCAATATTCCTAAGCTCACTCATTAACAAAAACCGACAGCGAGTCAGATTGATGGTGTGACGCTGCATTTACATACTAATGTATTAGCTCGCTTCACAGCCTCCACTTATTAGGGTTCCCTTTGATTTGTGATTTTTTTTCATTTATTTACAACAAAAATGTTGCAAACAAAAAGCTATGTCTATCTTAAATTACTACACGCTACACGCTAGCACTATACAAATCATGCCGACGTGGAATGGTCCCAAGTATGCTTGCTGCGTTTCCGCGTTGAATTGCTAAGCTGATTCTTTGTGCGAGAAGGAGCCAGCCTCTTTTCACCTGAAGAGCCAATAAACCGAGGTTAAATAGGCTAAAAATTGTACCTTGGCTCTAGGTTCTCAACTGCAAACGGCACAAATATATAACTCTTGATGAGAGATGCATACTTTCGCCGCTTGCCTGATTTATTTCTTCTTCACGTGCCTTTTACATATTTTCAAATATAGAAACTGACAAATTTTAACAGCCGCTAGAGCGTCAACATATTGTTGTGATTAATAAAAATATCTATTACTGTTAATTCTACAGTCTTGCAATAAAGTATTCAGAAGAATAGTATTTTTCTTCTCTCTAAAAATATATATTTGAAATATCAAACTTCTTATATTAATAAGAACGCGTATTTCTTTAAATATATCTTAAAGGGATTCCTTCGGTTTGAAATTCTAAATAACACGTCTTCCTGTTTTAATTTTTTAAATCTTCGAAAATTGCTACGGAACCACCATAACCTTCTCAAGCCTGGTCGTATTTTTAATAAGGCTTCCATTGTGATTTATGGGATAGGCGCGTTCTCTCCATTTTTCTTTCACAGATATTTTTTTTATGATCTCGTGTGAAATTATTGGGCTCTTTTATATTATAATGGCATCACTTTATAATGGTCTTTAATTTATTTTTACATGGTCCATAGAAAAAGAACATATGATCTTGATATGCTTGGATTCAACGGCTCCCTACATCCTTTTTGAGGTTTTCATTCCAAATTTGGGACAAATTTGTTCTACAATCTATATATACCCTTTGGTAATTTATAGAAGCAGGCGTTACTTTGTGACATTCCATAGTACAGAAGTTGAATTATTTTGCTGGTTTGTTAAGAGAATCTATACAATGCTAAGTGTATGAAGCAGGCAACATTCACATTCCTTATACATGCACGACCAGTCACCACGCGTATCACAAGATGTCGCCACAAGAAACACTCCATACAAGCACTACACAAATCCTCACGATGATCTCAACGAACGTTTCGGCCCGCAATCGTAGTGCAATCTAGAGATAGACTCCACGACAAAATCGCAAAGCGATGCATCACCAAAACTTTTATTTTTAGAGTATGCAAAAAATACAACACAGATTTCCGTAACGTTGAATTGTTTTTGGAATCCTGTATAAAATTTAAGAAATTAATTTTAGACGTTAATTTGTAAATTTTGTTTTTGTTCTACTCTTATTGTATTTGTATTATTTTATAAGTGGAAACTTTACTGGTTTACGTATTAGTTTTAGTTTTATCAGTGTTATTAGCATAAGTATACTGTTTGTTTTCCAAATAATAAAATAAAAAATGCAGTATTATATACAAATAGTTCATCCCCACCATTGATTTTGCTTTCAAACACGTGCAGCCAACCGGAGTTCAAAAACATAGGTTGCTATGGCTGCGCTCTGAACACTTTCTTATTATTGAATAGCCAGTCGGGCTTTAATCAGTTTACAGCTCGGTTGACGGTTACCAAAACACATTACCAACATATCGCTTTGACGCTAACTAAATCATTGTATCACTTTGATTTACGACGTTCTACTCTAACATATGACTCAAATTAATACAATGACAATTCGAAATATAAGAATTATGGTTGTAGTGTATGTGAATAAGAATAGAAGTTTTGATGGAAGGTAGATTTATAATAAAAGAGGTTCTGTCGTCTCATTCCTGCACACCGCGCGTTATAGTAGTGGGGCCAGGGGAGAGAATTACTCACTTTCACTACGGTAGGTAGTCATACCTAGGTAGGCTCTTAGTCCGAGGTTCTGGTAGGAACAGTTTTCCGAACCAGCGGTAGATTTTGACGATTCAAAAGAACTTGTTTACAATTTTACTTGAAAAAAGTCTATTTTGAATTTGTCCCATATATTTATTTATTTATATATGCATGTCATACTTCACACAATGGTGTGTATGATTAAAATAATATATGACTATGATTAATAAATCTTGCAATTAATTTCAATATGTATCGTGATAGCAATTAGCTTTCCTTTGTTTACTCTTTGATGTGAAAATTAAACTTTCATTGTTATTAATTATGATTTAATCACTTGGAAATTGGATCTCATGGAATATTTAATGCAATTTTAGAATACTGTTAACCCTATGACCGAAGAGAAGCGGGGTAGTGTACGAATTTTTGACCTTCATTTTCAGATCATGTTATTTACTACATAATAATTATATCATATTTGTATACCATTTTCTTTGTTATAAAAATTAAAAATTCGCCATTCATCATCCTCCTGTCCTTATCCCACTCTTAAGTGGGGTCCGCACAGCATGTTACAAACATGTTGTCACATGATTTGGCTACATATTTCACGACCGGCCGCCTGCCAGACGTCGACTTATCTTAATCGCCTTTTACGACACCTCGGTAAGAAATGAGGGTGGCCAATAGACCACCCTCATTTCCGGCTCAGTAGTATTCTACTCAGCCGGATACCACAAGGCGGGTCGGCTTACCTTAGTCGCTTCTTACGACACCTCGATAAGAAATGAGGGTGGCTTATTCTACTTAGCCGGGTACCACACGGTGGATCGACTTACCTTAGTCGCCTTTTACGACACCTCGGTAAGAAATGAGGGTGGCCAATTATACTTAGCCGGATACCACACGGCAAAATTAAATAATTTTTGCGAGTATATATTACCTAAATTCCCGCCATCTTGCTACAATGCTTACTATATTAATATACGGTTCAACTATAACGTACGAGAGTCGACTCAATGTATATGTAACTAAAATTAATTAATCACACTTTGAACTTAAATATTAACGGTTCAATTAAGCGTTGAATCTCCGTTCGTTGGTATGGAAATTTAACATTAATAGATGTTAAATGTGATCTAATTGAGGGGGACTTTGTAAAAACAAAGTTCACGGAGCAAATAAATGAATTCTTTAAAAGTATTCCAAATTCACATTACTCTTTATTCGTATCGACTAGAACTATAGGTTCGAAATAGGAAATAGGTTCGTAGGTCTGTATGTAACCGATTTTCTCAAAATTTACTAAACGGATGTTTGCACTCTTTCGAGGGGAATACGAGTTCAACCCCGGGCAGGCACCAATGAGTTTTTCTATTAAAACTCATGTGTCTAATAGGTAATTGAAATTTATTACACGCTTTTCGGTGAAGGAAAACATCGTGAGGAAACCTGCATATCTCTAGAGAATTCGGAGATACGTGTAACCTACCAAACCGCATTGGAGCGGCGTGGTAAGTCTTAGCTCCAACCCTTCTCTCCAGAAACGGACAGAGGAGGCCTATTCCCAGCAGTGGGATTGTAACAGGCCGCTATTTTACCTTTTTTATTTTTTTACGGTTTTCACCAAAAGATACTGCAATACTTCCGGATGATTTAGGTAAATAGTACATACATATCGTTATTATGTAAATTGTGGTGAAGAGATCGCGCAGCAAAATTTAAGTCTAAAGTAGCGGAATTTTATTAATAAAACTCATTGGCAAGACACAGAGTAAAAAAAAAGATAGGCGTTAAGGTCTTAAGGTGCTTGCGATCCCGCTCTGAATAACGCAGCATCGGTAGACCCCTCGAAAGGCTAGGCATCTTGCGACGTGTAAAACCTTGAAGGGACCTATTTTCATCAGTGGAAATCCAGTAGTCGAAAAAAAGTTATTTGCAGCACAGTTTTATACTATCGCAATGCCATCGTTGCAAAATATCTTAGATTTCTGCCAGAATATTAACCACCGAACACTTGGAAAATTGGACACTTTCTCATTCTATACACATAATAACTATAATGCTGTGTGTGCTACGTGTTAATATAACCACAATTATATAGGTACTGTATTTTTTCTTAATAATTTTTTCATGAACTTTGATCATAAATGATAATTTTTATACTATATTAACCCAGAGTTTGAGCAAAAGAAATGAAAATATTATTTTTAATAATAATAATAAATTAATAAAAACGATACAGAAGGCAGTGTTGCTTGAGACGGCACGTATTTAGAGGATATTCCTCACTCTATAGTCCTAACTAGGGATGTTACGGAGTCCCGACTTCGGTTCCGAAAGGTCGGAACCTCCGATTGAATTCACACCTCCGACTCAGACTCCGGTTCCGATAAATTTAAGTCGGAGGTATAAGGTGATATTGTCATGCGAATTCGGACAGAAAGCGCAGCTACAGGCTGTTACTCGCTGCCCGGGGTATCTCCCCTCAGACGCGCAACTCTCCTTCATTTGTTTATTTTCAGTATCAATGGTTAGACGCGCTTAATATTCAATTATTTAAATAGTGATGGTCATATTGTCTAAGTACAGTTTACAGTTCAATTTTTATATTGATAATGAAGGAGGCGGAAGTACAAACCTCCACCTCCGACTCCGATTCCGACTTCGGCTCCGATAATTCAAATAAAGGATCCGACTCCGGTTCCGATAAACCCACCTCCGTAACATCCCTAGTCCTAACCACCGGGAGCTTGGGTGCTGACTCCGGTCTCCGAGGTCGTAATTTTACTTGTATTTTTTTTTATTTATATAATTATATCTAAAAATTTAATTTAATTAGAAAATAAATGAAATAAAAAATAACAATAAAATATCTGTTCCGCACAAACGTGCGGGCGGATGAAACAACCTCCGAGACCTGGGCCCGTCGTCTCGGCGTCTCAACCTACCTTATGCGGCCGTCAGGCTTATGCGGTCCGGCCTCATGAATAACTGCGTGTATATGTGCACGTGTGTGTGTGTGCTTGTATGTACTTGGCCGATTCCCGAACCCGTTGGCTAGCCTCAGCAGTCTTCCACGGACACGTAATGTCTATTTCTCCCGAAGTATACACTTCACTATATCGGTTAAATAACACAAATAACACGCGGTGTGCACACAACCTTCGTAAGGTCACGTTATTGAATCGTCCCATATCGGGGAACATTAACCCCAGCGCGAACTAAAACCGCGGACGGTCGCGTCTTCTCACACGTTTTACTGGTTAAAACGCGTCACTAAATACTTATATCAATATCAAAAGTCAATACAGTCGTGGCACTACCAAAACGCATAATTACGCGTGTGCGTTATACAATAAGATCGTATGCAGGCGTACGCGTCCTGTCTTTATAGTATCCGAAACATCACTAACTGGCGGACGTGACCGGCGGCGAACGAATGTATGAAGGTCGTTGATCCGGCCGGTCGCGCGCGTGATTTTATACAAAACAATATCTGTAATGCTAAATATAGAGTGTAGTATATTCATAAGCACTGCACATTCACTAGCACAATCTTAGCACTCAAGACAGATTCGCAAAGCATTATATTTAAAGTGCAATTTTATATGAGTATCAAATTTGAGCAATTTCACTCCAGTTGATTACATAAAGACAGTCAACAGATATTTGCATTATAAATTACTATGGATCACTAAGCCATATATTGCCAACATCTTTGCACGACGTAAACTAAATTAGACAACAGTGTCACTATCATATGAGACACTCTCCTCTAATTATTTAACAAATTAAGTAACTATACATGGAACCTAATGTGTGTAATACGTCTTCACTCAAAATAACTTTGTTCGCTAATTGACAGGAAATCAAACATTTATCGAATTTCCACAGTAATTAACGTGAAAATTTGATATGTAAAAGATCTGATTTGAATCTGATCAAGTGATTTTAGACAATGATACGTTACGTTAAACATTTCGTATTTACGAGGCCGCGGAACATAAAATTAAAAGCTTTTAACTGATTAAGGATTAAATTACGGTTTACTTTTGACTCAAATTCGAAATCAAAATATTCTTTATTCAAATAAACACATTTAAACAAGTACCTTGATCTCCCACCAGATCTGCGCCAGCCTTCATCCATTGCCATTTTTAAACGCCGTGTCAAGGAATTTTACCTGATGCAGTGAGATGTCACGGTAGTATGTTCGCACTCATTTTCACTGTGCATTATGCTTTAATTTCTTTGTATTCATTATTTTTATTTTTATTTTGTTTTTTGTGTGTAATTTTTTTTTCTCTTCTCGTTTTTTATATCTCATTCTTGATACCCACTATACTGTGTTATATATGTGACTCCTTCGCTTAAAAGGGTTGTCTGGAAGAGATCACTGCTGTGATAAGACCGCCCTTTGCATGCTTTACATTATAATTAGATTTAAGTTTTCTCTAAATTGTTTTTTTTTTCTTATATATTGTGTAATTTTGTGCAATAAAGATGTTTATCTATCTACCTTTGATTCAACTCTAATGCTGGTTCAGATAATTGCTGAGCCAGTAATAAAGTGGTTGTTCTTTTGAAAAAAAAAATGTTCATCTTTGCTATCTTGTGTGACCTAAGAGAATCTACACACTTTCAATTGAATCACTATTAATATAATTCTGAATAGTATAAGAGATATTGTGTTAGAGTATACTTTAAATTGCTGTTATGGCAAAGCTACATAATTGATAGTGGCATTTTATTATAGAACCGTATACCAAAACCATTGATAATTTACGAACTTTTGTTACGCGCAAAGCAGGCGCCAAAGTCAGCTATATTGGTCGGTTCTCGCACGCATTGTTAAATCATAATTTGCAATTTCTTTTATGCAAAATATTTTTTTTCATCTATTAACCTCTTCGTTATTCACTCAAAAATACCAACATTTTCATGTGGAAGTCGCTGTTCAAAAGTTAAATTTTAACATACTTATTAACGTAACTTCCTCGCATAGATTACTAAACCGCGCGTCGTCAGATTCTTGCTTTGACGTTAACTAAATAACTTAACAGTGGCATTTTAGCTTTCGACAAGAGGCACTCTAACTTAAGTTAATTAATTACAATATTAATGTAGGTAAATATAAATATCAATTACAGCTACAGTTAGTATTAATTTATTAAGTAATTAACAACATATTAAATATACATATATGTTAATTAAAGTTGAAATTGAAACTGATGAAAATTTTAGATCAAATAGAAAATTACAAAATATAATTTAGCATTTATGATGGCATTTTACTAGTTACACTTACTAGTTACTTGATACTGCACATAATTGAGGGTATTATAATGATTAATTTAACGCGTATGACGTTGCTGGTACGAATATTGACATTCCGATATACGTAAATATTAGTATGTATTTGATACTTTTACTAAATAAATTTAACATCGAATTAATCTTGCAATACATACTTGTTATCGGAACGGAAGTATAGTACCTGGCAATAAATAATGTACATCGAGGCTTAGACAGAGAAAATCGGCTAGATTCTGCTTTATAGAGCATTGTCTCCCGTTGACAAACCCGTGCGAAACGTCACACACTGAGTGACAGTGACAGCGCTCTACGAAACCAAACTGGCCGGCTGTTTAGTTGTAAACATCGATGTGCATTATTTAATGCCGCGTACTATACTTCTCATGGGATCGAATCTGGCTGATCGAATATTCGTTACTTTATAAGTTCATCGCGTTATATTACAAACAGAGTGAAAGCCCTCGCTCGGTGCTAAAATTGAGAGTTTTTCAAAGTTAAAGCAATAACGTCGTAAACTTGAATCAGACTGTCCTAAAAATACATGGAAAACTAGTTTATAGAATTAGGCGTTATTTTGCGGAAATCCATATTACAGGCACTATAACAAAACTACTTCGCTATAATCCGCACGGGTTAAGCGAATGCATGCAAAGCTAATGTGTATGAAGCAGGAAAAATCTACGAACCTTACACATGCAGGACAAGCCACCACACCCATCTCAAGGCTCCTCCACCAGCAACAAAGCACACAAGCAGCACACACACCCACCACCACAACAATCTCGACGATCGTTTCGCTCCGAAACCGAAGCATCATCAGGAGGATAGGCTCCATGACAAAAACGCAATGCAATTGCTTGAGTTTGAAGATTCTAGATACGAATTGTTTACAATAGTGTTATACTTTCAGCAACAAAAATGGATTTCTTAATAAGATTGTTCCGCGAACAATATCTGTATTTCAATGCTGTGACATCTGCGCTATTTCTTGGGCGGTATCAATTTAGTTTCTCTATAAATTGTATTATTTATTCCATTTATAATAAAATCTATTCATCAAGTAGCGTGAATCTAATTAAATAATATGTTTTTTTTATTAATGAATGGACATTCTCTGTTGGACATTGGACTTTTTAAGGTAATTTTCTTCGATGTATAATTTTCCAAAGTAGGTCTCTGCGATCTTTTTCTGTTTTTCTAATAGCGGGTCTTCAACACTGTGTTCGCGTTCTGGGTTAAAAAAAAATATAACTATTTATATATAACAAATCAAGTGTTACATCCATATTTGCAAATGCGAAATTTCGTCTAGTAGGTCTTGCATATATTTGGTTTCTACGGAATTTGTGTTCAATGATCTAGCCGAAACAACAAACCGCGTCATTACGCATTTGTACTAAAATAACTTGCGTATAATATAATTCATAGTTTGCATAATAAAATGACTAATCTGCACACAATCAATCAAGACATATTAGTAACATAGGTTTCGCACAAAATGGTTCCATTAGAACGTTTCAAGGAAAACTCAGAAAAACTACATCTACAACATTCAATTGAATAAAAGTTTTACAAGATCTAAATGAAATGAAAGTTCATGATGAAGTTTAGATTGAATTTCAATCCAATTCTAACGGAGAACCAATGGAATAGTTGTGGAGCGTAAATAAACAGTAATGAGAAAGGATATTCAATTACCTCACAATCTTGTAGCGGTAGATTGGTAAATAGTTTACCTATGTTAACAAATTATATGAAGATACTCGAAGTTGTTAAGCAGAGTAAACCTCGATGAAGTAAAACTTAATTGTTTACTCGATTTAATTAGCAACAAACACAACTCTTTAGCTATTTTATTTTATAACGACAAATTGATAATGACGCATTATTTAATAAATATCACCATAATATTCAAAATACTAAAGATTTAACAAGTTTACGTTAAATTTTTGAGATAAGAAAACCGTAATAAAAAAATTTAATGATGTGATAATACAAAATACAGAGGTGTCACCAGCAAAGTGCATCGCTAAAAATACATTTTCCAAACATTGATAAAAAATAAGAATTAAGAAATAAGATACTGGTAATATTGATGGAGATGAAATAAAAAAGTGTTAGTAATAAACAAATACATTTTAATAATGGCACTATAACAAAACTACTTCGGTATAATCCGCACGGGTTAAGCGAATGCATGCAAAGCCAATTTGTATGAAGCAGGCAAAATCTACGAACCTTACACATGCAGAACAAGCCACCACACGCACCCCAAGGCTCCTCCACCAGCAACAAAGCACACAAGCAGCACACACACCCACCACCACGACAATCTCGACGATCGTTTCGCTCCGAAACCGAAGCATCATCAGGAGGATAGGCTCCACGACAAAATCGTAATCGCATTACGATTACGTTTTTTAATCAGAAGCCTGCCATGAAATCCAGCCATGGAAATACATTTAAAACCAATTAATATTAAAGACGAGACTTTGTGCTTTAGACACGTGCATGAGAATGTTACACCACGATTTCATTGCCTTAACTAAATTTTGACACGGATCAAAAAATGGTAGCCAGTATCAATTATTAATTCAACTTTATGATGAAAATATTTATTTAAAGAAATGTTTGAAATTGTAAAGTTTAACCTATTGTAACGTTCATAATATATTGTCACAGCATATAAATTGCATCTACAGGTAATAAAGCCGTTTCTGTTTGTTTTGGGAAACATGTGCTAGATTGGTTCGGTTGACTTTTTCGTTCGATCGACCATTTCGATTATTGTCTAATTGGTTTATTTAGATAGTGTTAGCTTTAGTGGTTTCCTCTAAATTTTGTCTAAAACAATTTAAAGTTTCACTTTGCAATTTTGTATCGCAATATTTTTGTTGGTGTACTTTATCGGTTGCCATTTAAACATATTTTTCTTTTGCGGTTGGATATTTAATTCTGATTTTAGGTTTCATCAAGATCATTTCACGCTACACGATCTTATACCATTTTGATCCAGAATTTAACTGAACCCTTTTTTTAGGTAGTGTTTTTAGTGTAGATCTGGTAATAATAAGTTTTCCTGTATCACCCTAAAACTGTAAGTCCCCAAAGTTTCGAAATGGCTCCAAGTATCAAATTCAAATATTCTTTATTCAAGTAAACTTGTAAACAAGTGCTTTTAAATCTATAAAATCTACTGCTGGTTGGGACAGCTGTTCCTACAGAGAAAGAGCCAGCAAGAAACTCAGTGGTTTCACTTTTCAAATAAAATTCTTATAACTAGTTACATTTGGTTATAACTATCTTATACAGGGTAGAGGAGCAGCTAAATCGACGCAGTTTTATCATCTATATAATCCTCAATAGTATAGTAGCAGGTTTTTTGTATCAGCCTTCCTTTAAAAGCGTTTTTTAACTGCTTTATTGGTAAAGATAGATAGATATCTAAGTCATTTTTCCTTTTTTTTTCAGTCCAAGTCCAATTCCTAATTTTCAAAAGCTTACATAGACAAATCAAAAAGACTTAATTAGTTATTTTATAGCTGTACCGTTAATTTGCTTTATAATAAAAAAAAATAGATGGAAAACTAATAACAGAATTGCATCGAGTTTTTCCCGCTTAATAAGTTAACTTCTTGAAAACTGATTATCAAGTTATGCGGACTATAATGGAGTAACTTCGTAAAAGTTTTAATAAAAATGTGGAATTGCTTGTAGCTCTTCAAAAGTTGCTTATGATAGAATTGAATTGTTACATTCGTTGAAGTGAAAAAAAAAATATTAAAAACCATTCTAAATCCAAAAGATTTTTTTTTACGACCGGTCGCCTATCTGAAGTCAACTTACCTTAGTCGCTTTTTACGACACCTCGGTAAGAAACGAGGATGGTCTATTCTACTCAGCTGAATACCTTACGGCAGGTGAATTTACCTTAGTCCAGTCATAGAAACTTACATATAGCATACGAAAATACCTTCCAAAGAGCTTAATAATATTTCACCGCCATAAAGGGTTCAAGTCGATAAGACATTTGCATATCCAACATCAGATTGCAACGGTACCTGTGCTGAATGCTAAGTGCAAATTTGAATTTGAGTAAAATAATGGTGTCAAATTTACGACATTCCTTCACACATATATTGTGTTTCTCCAATTTCATTGTTACTCATGTGTACTTATATTTATTGTCGAGTAGAGTTTCAAATACTTGTGTTGTGTCCTTATCGTTTGGTGGTACTGGATTGGTGGGCTCGACTCGTAGACCAGCTGTAATAACAGAACTGAAGTGCCTACCACCATAGTAGTGCCATTGAGGAAAAATTAATTTCGGTATCATGTATTCTTTCATC
The DNA here is from genome assembly GCA_947086505.1 of Morpho deidamia. Lineage (NCBI taxonomy): Eukaryota > Metazoa > Arthropoda > Insecta > Lepidoptera > Nymphalidae > Morpho > Morpho deidamia. The sequence continues at coordinate 19,314,589 of CAMTZC010000024.1, forward strand.
TAACCAAATCCTATCCGTGAATAAAAAGATGGACATTCCAGAGGAACAGTGAGAGTTTTTTTATTTGTCAGTTGCGTATTGAGTGTAATCTAGGGTTCACATGAACCAGCAACTTTAGTCCTACACTCTCTGTGGGTATTCTTACCTTAAAGATTTAATCTCAACTTAAAGATATCACATATATCAGTGAATATTTACATATACATATTTAAATTTAATAATATTCTATATTATTTGAATGCATTTACTAATAAATTACGTCAATATATTATGTTTCCAAGAATGGTGGCAGCGTTTCCGTGTTCAATTGCTATATTTATTATTTGTAAGAACAAAAGCCAAAGTCTAGATACCTGAAGACGCTATCAATCATGGTGTTCAAATGGAAACTATTTATGGCCCTAGTTTTTCAACGGCAAACGGCACAAATACACAATTAAGTGATGGGAGACGCATACTCTGGCTGCAGCTCGGTAAAGCAGTAACTAAATCCGATCCGAAAGCCAATTCAAAACTACAAGGATTCTGTTAAAAGTGTCTTAAAAGATACAAGTTTCATACATAAAAATAGTATTATGATTAGAATTTTATCGAACATTCTCGAATCCTCTAACACAAATTCAAATAAAACTAGTTTAGCATTCCATACAGAAAGGCAATCGCTTTAAATCGATCGATTAAACACCCTTTGCCATCTGGGTTATCAGCTATCGAATGTTTAACCAGACATTGGTATCAGAAACTAGCGTTTTTGCCAAGGAACAGTTGGACTTACAAGATGGGACTAAATTATATAATTTATTCCGGGTTCCGGTAAATGGGAATTTGTGGACGCAAATTATAATGATTTCGGGGATTTATTAGATTGTTAGGCGTGATGAACGGAATTTAGGGTACAAACTAGGATTATAAATGTCACTGTCTTAGATTTCGTGTAAGATTTTGTAAATGGAGACAATATTTGCATATACAAATTTGTATCTGTTTCGGCTTATGAATGTCTCAGTGCCTGTAGATATCTTCAAACAGAGCTCGATACTAGTATGACCAATTTCGATTGACTTTTAATAAAACCTGAATTATGTTATTCAAATTTGACTCCAAACTTCAGACAGATAATTCGCTACAAAAAATGTCATTTTTCGCATTGATACCGATGTAACAGTGTGTTATTTCCTTCACTACATTTGTTTAATAAATATTTTTTATTATAAATAAAATGTGCGGATAACGATGGTCATTTCATTTCTTAAAACGGACCCCGAAGGAAATTATTTGGTGACCCCTGGTATATATGATGAGCTAGGATGAAGATTCATATCAGCTGATCCATTATCCTTTACAATAAGGCTCCTAAGTCGGTAATTATTGGTAATATATAAAGATTTGATTATAATTGATACTATATCTATACTTATTATAAAACAAAGTCCCAAAAGGCTGTCTGTCTGTATGTAATCGATTTTATCAAAATCTAATGAACGGATTTTTGTACAGTTTTCACCAAAACATAGTGCAATACTTCCGGATGGTTTAAGATGATAGTGCATATGGTATAATGTAAAAAGTGTTGAAGAGCTCGCGCATTTGTTTAAAAACTTGCTTGCTGGCAGCTTTAGTCGCTTGCGCTGCGTTAACCAGTAGATATACGCTGTACGAATTGTAGATCTATAAAAATACTACAAAAAAGTCCGCGATATCATGTCTCTATCTCTCACTGTTAAATCACAATAACTACTTTTATTACTTTATTACTTAATGTAGCAGACCATATTCCACGCAAGCGAAGCCGCGGCAAAAGCTTGTATGACATAAATTAAACAGACAGACATTTTTAGCACTTATATTAAGACTTTTAATAGTGATTCCCTGCGAGAGAAGTTTAAGGAAACAGGTATTCTAACATTTGCTTCACAGTATATTTTAAATAACGTAATTCTTGTATATAAAAATATAAAGAATTATAAAACGATAGGTGATGTATACATTCCCAGCAGGTGATGTATATAATAGACAAAGTAGGAACCGACATAAGCTTGCGACTCCTGCTTTGCGCCTAGCAAAAGTACGTAAATCGTTTGTGGGTTTGGGTATAAGATTCTATAATAAAATTCCGAAATCAATTTTGGTCATGCCATTACAGCAGTTTAAAAACACTGTTAAAAAGAGGCTGATACAGAAAGCCTACTATACTGTTGAAGATTACTTAGATGATAAGGATGTGTGTATATAGGTGCACTTCTACCCTGTACAAGACAGTAATAAATAAATGTAAGTAGTTCTAAGATTTATATTTTAAAAAGAGCAACCGCCGAGTTTCTTGCTGGCTCTTCTCGGCAGGAACAGCTTTCCGAACCAGCAGTAAAGTTGACGATTCAAAAGCACTTGTTTACAAGTTTACTTGAATAAAGAATATTTTGAATTTGAATTTGAATTCGGGTGTCGAGTGAAGTCTGGGAAAGCGGTATCGCTGAGTAGACGAAAATCGTCTGCAGGTATTTTATCTATACTTATAATAAATCTGTAGAGAGATAAATTCTGTACATGAAATATATCCCCAAAATAACTATCAGGGGGTAATTAGGTATAGATACTGATGCCAAAAATGCAATCAGTAAAAATTTTGTCTGTCTGTCTGTATAACCGTTATAGAAACAAAAACTACTCGAATAATTTTAACGAAACTCGGTACAATTATTTTTCATACTCCTGAGCTGGTTGAAGTATACTTTTCATCACGCTACAATCAATAGGCGCAAAGCAGTGAAGGGAAATGTTGGGAAAACAGGAGAAGTTACTCCATTTTTTCGTCAAGCTTTCGTCGCGTGTGCAACGTTAATGGTTAAAGCTACACAGAAATCATGCATCACGAATATGTTCTCCTTAAAATTATAAAATATATCCCACGACACCATATTATGTCTATCTTTTATGGTTGCCTCGCAATAACACATAACTCCCGATAGCTCAGCAGTTCGAAGCTTTCTGATTATATTTGTCTACTCCTACGTTTATACCACTCTCAGTCATCCCTGATTAAAAAAGTTAACAGTATTAACTATTCCATAAAAAAGAATCATAGAAATCGGTATAGAAACACCAAAGTTATACATGAGATACGCTAATAATAAGCTTTTGCGCGTGAATACTGGATCATGCTTTATATATTATTATCTATACTTATTATAAAACAAAGTCCCAAAAGTCTGTCTGTATGTAATAGATTTTCTCTAAATCTACTGAACGGATCTTTGTACGGTTTTCACCAAAAGATTGTGCAATACTTCCGAATAGTTTAAGTAAATAGTACATATCGGTATTAAGTAAATTGTGTTGAAGAGATCGCGCAGTTGTTAAAAAACTTGCTAAAAAGCTCCCAGAGCTTTCGTCGCTAAACCAGCAGAGATACGCTAAATTAATGTAGTAGAGAAATAGTAGAACTATAAAAATACTACAAAAAAGTCCACAATAACATTTTTTTATTTATTTATGCATTGAACAATTTGAAATTGAAACAAAATACAATAAACCCACCACCATAAATATATATGAATATAGTGTGTGTTGTGTGTGTGTGTGTGTGCGTGTTTGTAAATTTTGCACGTGTTTTAATTTTTTTTTGGACCGGATAATGCGCATGTCTCTATCTCTTATGGTTAACTCACAATAACTACTTTTATGTTTAAAATTTGAATTCTAGAAAATTGTGACACGCTGATTTCCACGCGGGCGAAGCCGCTGGCCCAGTTAGTCTAAGAATATATTAGTATTGAAAATTCAAATTCAATACAAGATCCTCGCCTATACTGATGTAGAATGACGTGTTACAGCGAGATTAGACCCAAACTGCCAACTCATTTACATATTGTCACGGTGAGTTTTTAGCACCTTCCAATATTTCATTTTCAAATTTCGTCGATTGATATTTATCATTTTGCCTATAGTTTGACCGTTTTCTTATTAATTTTGACAGTTTTTTTCAATCTTCGAAGCAATACATTTTGGGAATTTAACTACTCTTCGACTTCACACTATAGAAATGACGAAATGTAACTACATGTATATAGTAAGAATTATATTTTGAAAAGAGCAACCGCAGATTTTCTTGTTGTTTCTTCTAGGTATAGACAATTTTCCAAACAAGCAATATAGTTGGCAATTCAAAAACACACATATAGGCTTATTTGAATAAAGTATATTTTTCAATTTAAGAGATTTAACATTTGTACATAATAATATAAAGAATTATAAAACGATAGGTGATGAATATAATAGAAAAAGTAGAAACCGACATAAGCTTGCGGTACCTGCTTTGCGCCTAGCAAAAGTACGTAAATCGTTTGTGGGTTTGAGTATAACATTCTCTAATAAAATTCCGAAATCAATTTTGGCCTTGCCATTAAAGCAGTTTTAAAACACTGCTAAAAAGAGGCTGATACAGAAAGCCTACTTAGGATTATATAGATGGTAAAAATGCGTGGATATATCTGCACTTCTACCTTGTACAAGACAGTAATGACTAAATGTAACTAGTTATAAGATTTGTATTTAAAAAAGAGCAACCGCCGAGTTTCTCGCTGGCTCTTCTCAGTAGGAAAAACTTTCCGAACCAGCAGTAGAGTTGACGATTCAAAAGCAGTTTACGTAAATAAGGAATAATTTAAATTTGAATTGTAATATGAACCTACACAAGTTGTAGCGACTAAGGTAGTCCCGGGGTAAAAACCCGTGATCAACTAACGTTTACATATCTTCCCAATTGGATAACATGGATAAATAAAAATATTTTAGTCTTAATACACCTTTAGAAACAAGTATACGCCTGTCAATTCTGTAAGTGGGGATACTGTCACCGGCTAAACTAGGTCGCGTAGTATCTAACCAACTAACAAGATGTCCTATTATAGACAAAATATCGTAGGACACTGCATTTTGTTGTATTCCAGACAATCATTTCTGCGAATAGGGATAAATAGAGAAATTATATCGTTTCGTAGAGTTCGAGAAATTATTTCGTAACTGGTCATTTCATATTTTTAAGTAATTTAATTTTAGTACATAAAAATATAAAGAATTATAAAACGATTTATTTATTTATTTCTTTATTGTACAAACAAAAATGTAAAAAGAAAGAAACAAAAAATAGTCGATGTATATAATAGACAAAGTAGGAACCGACATTAGCTTGCGGTTCCTGCTTTGCGCCTAGCAAAAGTGCGTAAATCGTTTATGGATTTGGGTACAAGATTCTATAATAAAATTCCGCAATCAATTTTGAATTAGCTGATACAGAAAGCCTACTATACTGTTGAGGATTACTTAGATGATTGTTAAAGACATAAAAATGTTTCTAAACGAATATACTGTAATTGGCAACACTGCAATAAAGCTACTTCCTTCGTTTCTACGCCACGCACCGAGCGCACGTCTTTTATTTTCAACCCGATTATTTCTACATTTCAACACCCTTTCGCGCTGTTTTATTCAATGATAAGAATGTGTGGATATAGCTGCGCTTCTACCATGCACAAAACAGTAATGACTAAATGTAAGTAGTTATAACATTTATATTTTAAAAAGAGCAACCGCCGAGTTTCTTGCTGGCTCTTCTCAGTAGGAACAGCTTTCCGAACCAGCAGTAGAGTTGACGATTCAAAAGTACTTGTTTACAAGTTTACTTGAATAAATAATATTTTGAATTTGAATTTGAATTGAGAATTCTTAAAGATTCAATTTCAAATTCATATTTCAATTTCAATTTCAATATTCTCTGTTCAAGTAGACTGTTTTCAATATCTATCTCTCGTCGCAGAAATGGTTGTCTGGAAAACAGGAAAAACAGTTACCTACGATATTTTATCGATAATAGGACATCTTGTACGTTGACTATAAGAGATAGAGACATTCACTCGCAGACTTTCTTGTAGCATTTTTGTAGATCTACAATTCTCTAGTACGTTATTTTAGTTAATCTCTGATGGTTTACGCAGCGCACGCAGTAAAGCGACTTTTTTACAACTCCACCTCTTTAACACAATTTATATAAAACGGTAATGTACTAACCTGAACCTTACGGAAAAATAACACTATCATTTAGTAAAAACCGTACAAGAATCAGTTTAATAGATTTTCAGAAAATCCATCGCAGACAGGCAGAATGTTTTTGTGAGTAAATAATTTATTGAATTAGGCGTTACTTTGCGGGGATCCATAATAAAAAGTAATAATAAAATTAATTTGGTATAATCCGCGATACAGTAAATAGAAAATATATATAGTGCTACATGTATAGTGGACTATCCGTTTTTTTTCCATAGCCGTTACATGCAGGATTCGTAAAAACATATGCACAAACCTCCACCACTGCCACCACAATACACAAGCACTACACACGTTCACTATCACAAACTCAACAATCGTTTCGCCTCGCAACAGAAGCATCATCAGGAGATAGACTCCACGACAAAATCGCTTTGCGATTTGCGGTTGCGGGGCCAAATGATTGTTGAGTTTGTGATAGTGAACGTGTGTAGTGCTTGTGTATTGTGGTGGCAGTGGTGGAGGTTTGTGCATGTGTTTTTACGAATCCTGCATGTAACGGGTATGGGAAAAAAAACGGATAGTCCACGATACATTTAGCACTATATATATTTTCTATTTACTGTACCGCGGATTATAGCAAAATAATTTTATTATTACTTTTGTTTTGTGAGTAAGTTTAATAACAAGTATAGATTAAGAATTATTTTGCTATCGCTTAACTTTGTGATTTTCTCGTGGACTCATCTGATGATGCTTCGGTTACGGGGCGAAACGACTGTTGAGATTGTGGTAGTGATTATGTGCGATGTTAGAATAGTGTTATAAAAATAGTAGTTTTATATAAAGTATGACATTGAATAGTATACTTTATTTTAAGCATTACATAAGTATTCTCGAACCACGGAATATAGCAAAGAATTCATTATTATATTGCACTATGCAAATCCTAAAAAAATCGCTAAATTGTATATAATATCATATTTCGTTCATTTGTTTAAATTTGATACAAACAATTAATATTTTTCTTTTATTTAAAACAATTTATATATAGATCAATCACTAAAACTGACGTCTGTAATATTTGCAATTTATAGTGCCTTTAGAACTGCTAGTATATCAGGTCAGAATTATTAATTGAAGATTCTTCTTCTTCTTTCTCCTACCCTTATCCCACTCTAAGTGGGGTCGGTACAACATGTTTTTCTCTTCCATTCTCTTCTATCATTCGTCAACTCTGGCGCTACTCCTTTTATATGCATGTCATACTTCACACAGTCCAACCATCTCTTTTTAGGCCTTCCTCTAGTCACATATCCATCCACATTCATACTCAACACTCGTTTGATCACATGATTTTCATCTCTCCTCATTACATGTCCATACCATCCCAATCTTGCACCTCTCATCTTTTCTATAATTGGCGCAACTTTCAGACTTCCCCTTATATACTCATTTCTTATTTTATCAAGTCTTCTCACACCACACATCCACCTCATCATCCTCATCTCATTTGCATGTACTCTTCTTTCATCCATCTTTTTCATTGCCCAACATTCTGATCCATACATTACGACAGGTCTTATGACCGATGTATAAATTTTTCCCTTTAGTTTAGGGGGCATTCGGGGGTCACATATTGTGCCTGAGATTTGAAGATTCTCTCTCTAGTAAATTAGAGCGTACAAATTGAACCGGAAAGGTGCTCGGTAGTTACAGCTAACCGTTTAACTGCAGTGGACATCACTTGAATTAAGACAGCGTTTCTATAAATGCTTATGTACTTTTATAGTTAACCGCAATTTTGTCTATCGTCAGTACTACAGTCATTAAGGAAACTAGTCATTTAAGATTTTGCAAAATACAGCTTTTCTTAAATATAATTTGTATTTTCTATATATTAATTAATAATAATTTAAACAAATATGGAATGGTTTTATTAAAATAAAATAAAAACTAGGAAAAAATGGCCGCCGTCACAAAATGACGGACTCTTTTACGATAAAACTGTTTAAGTTAAAAACATTTTCTGCTGATTTCATTTTAAAGTTCGAGTATTTAGTCATTTAGTATTTCTTTCGATGTGATATTATATTAATAGTTAAGATCTTTCATTTACTAACCACATTTAGGGTTGTAGAAAAATATGTTATCCGCCATTTTGTGAGTTTTGAATATGATGAAATTCTGCAACCCGAAAATTAGGTTATATGTGTACAATTAGTAGTTCCTATTTCCAGAATATTCAATTTAAATAAGTAATTAATTAAATAATCAGTTCTTGATTCTAATTATTTAAATTATTCCCAGTTTACGCGTTGAACAATTCTGCTGAAATTGCGTTCGGCTTAACAGCTGCGTAAATCTTTTATGTTCGCTCTCTAAGACTTATTTTCATATTCTTACACTCTCAGTGCTTTTTATACAGCTTTTATGAATTACCTACTAGTTGTACACGCGACTTCGTTCGCGTCGACTCAAGTTTTACAATTACGTACTCTGTTTTTGATTGTGTCTAATGTAAAATTGGAAACGGTCTAAAAGCTTCAATTACGCCAAATATCATCAATTTGGTAGCCACTGAAAATCAGTGTTAGGGTCCGAGCCCTAGCTTAAAGCTGAGTGGTTTACCATTTTGTGACCTATTGATTTTTTAATTGTATTAAGTATATTGTTTCTTACTTTTAATATCCTATGTTTTTGTTTTTTTTTAATTTGTTATATTTCTTTGTATTGTTCTTTCTTTTTTCTGTATGTATAAGGTCACCAATAAAGTTTTTTGAATTTGAATTTTGCTTCAGCGAATTTTTCTTAATAAATATATGGGACACATACACACAGTCGTTCATCCCCAAAGTAAGTAACTTAATACTTGTGTTATGGGTGTCAGAGAACTGGTAAATATACTACACATATAATTTTAAATACATACTTAAATACAAATATACACCCAGGCTCGAAGAACCAACAAATTGTTTATAGAAAGTGTTTGCCCTCGGCGGGAATCAAAGCCGCGACCCGCGGGGCTGAAGGCAGAGTTATTACTCACTGCGCCAACAGGCCAGTCAAACCGTGATGGCATTATAAACACATAAATAACACATGTATATTACGAGTCTGTACCTTGCCTTAAATCTCGTTTTGACCTGCGCCAGAAATATTTTGATTGCTAGTTTTTAAGATACATTTTTGGAAAACAAGCCTTTGTGAGTTATGATTTTCATCGTAAAATTAAGCGTTAATCTTGGTTCTTAACTGTCTTCTGATTTTATAAAGATTTTTTTGTTGACTTTAAAAATAAATGAAAATAAGTCATGTTCAAAGGCTTATCTCTAAAGGACTGTCAAATATTTATTATTTTAAAGTTAAATAATAAATTATTTATTGTTAAAGCACTTGAAAAGCCACCGATCTATCACACAGACGACGTTAATAATATTTAGTAATAGATATCTACAAAATAATTTTGTAAAACTTACTACTTGCAAAAGTAATGATAAAATTATTTTGCTATAATCCGCGATACAGTAAATAGAAGATATATAAAGTGCTAAATGTATAGTGAACTATCCGTTTTTTCATACCCATTACGTGCAGGATTCGTAAAAACACATGCACAAACCTCCACCACTGCCACCACATACACACGTTCACTATCACAAACTCAACAATCGATTCGCCCCGCAACCGAAGCATCATCAGGCGATAGACTCCACGACAATGCAATTATGTTACCACTATACTATATATTTTCTATTTACTCTATCGCGGATTATAGCAAAATAATTTTATTATTACTTTTGTATTATGGATCTCCGCAAAGTAACGCCTAATTCTATAAATTACTTACTACTTGCCTTAATATTGAAAGATTAGAAATCGACCTGACAATTGTCAACCTTCTGTAAGATACAGAATTTAAATAGAAACATCTTAAATCGTAATATAGTGTTTCCTTACCTTTTGGCAGCTTTTAGTACAAAGCCAAAAAATATTTCAATTGAATCTTTGAATTTCGTTACCGTTAATTACAAGGAATTCCGTTCGTTAAAATGGAATTACGATATTGTTGGATTTAGGACAGAAAGTTGAGTATTTAATGTAAATTTTTTGTGAATGGATTTTATCAAACATTTATCTGGTACAAAAGTTATGTACTGGAGTTTAAAGAGTTGGGGGTTTAACCAATTCGTACATATATAACTTCATTATCTCCTATATTTTCTGTATTGTTTGATAGTGCTTGTGTTAGTAAATAGATTAATTGTAATGAATATATAATGCTTAGTGTAGGAAGTAGACAACGTTCACATACCTTATACATGCAGGACCAGTCACCAAATTTATCACTAAGTACCGTAACCAACCACACACCACACAAGCACAGCACACACTACACTAAGACAATCTCTACGATATCTCTCCGATTTTGCCCTGTAATTGAAGCATCATCAAGAGGATAAGCTTCACAAACAAACGTTTATTATGCAAAAATTATTACGTAAAACGTATTATTACGCAAAATTGTAATCTCGTGGAGATAGTAGAGATCGTCAAAGTGAGTGTGTGTTGTGCTTGTGTGGTGAGTTGTTGCTTGCGGTGCTTTTTTATACGCGTGGTGACTGGTCCTGCATGTCAGGAATGTGAACGTTGCCTGCTTTATACAGTTAGCATAACATATTCTCTTAACAAACGCGGATTATAGCAAAAAAAATCTATTATAACTTCTGAAAAAAGTATACCTTTTTTTCTTAAACTTTATCCCGTCAGCTTATCTATCTATGTATTTTTTTACGTCTAATTTGTTAGAGTAATATTGATAACATTTGATGCATTTAAAGCTTATAAATATAGGGTTAAAATATGAAAAAAAAATCATTTCAGGAACAAGAAACTTTACAGATAACTGAGGGTATTTAAACGCGTGAGGTGCTTCGAACGAAGTCGCGGGATCAGCTTGTCAGATTCAATATGCAGTAAGCACCAACAAATTCGATAGACCGAGGACAATTCTGATCCATTAAGCGGAAACTTCCGAGCCCTTTCAAGTTAAATCCCAATGGCTGACTAGATTTCTCAAGTCCAAGAGATTTAGATTTAAGCCTGGATAGGCTTATGGTATAGTTAGTTTAACACGGCCTATATGTTTCGAACTGAAAACTTAGGTTTAATCGGGTGGAAAATCGTGATATTCTATCTTTACTTATTATAAAACAAAGTCCCAAAAAGCTGTCTGTATGTAATCGATTTTCTCAAAATCTACTGAACGGATCTTTGTACAGTTTTCACCATAAAACTGTGCAATACTTCCGGATGGTTTAGGTACATAGTACATAATGGTATTATGTAAATTGTATTGAAGAGATCGAGCAGTTGTTAAAAAACTTGCTTGCTGGGAGGTTTAGTCGCGTGCGCTGCGTAAAAAAGCAGAGTCACGCTAAAGTTATGTACTAGAGAATTGTAGCTCAAAATTTTGTGTAAAAATATTACACAAAAGTCCCCGATACCATGTTTCTATCTCTTACGGTTAACTCACAATAACTACTTTTATGTTCAAAATTTCAATTTGGATTTTTTTGTGACAACTGAATTCAACGCGGGCGAAGCCGCTGGCACAGCTAGTTTTAAATAAATTTGAATCAGATCATAGTTTATGTTATAGAATCTACAACGCCATCATTAGTTTTTTGTATGGCTCCTCTTCAAAATTGGCGATTACAAATGATTTAGAATTAGCACGATCGTTGGATGGCATACTCATCTAGACTCGCCAATCATCATCTACGATCAGATCGAGATTAGACGGTTTCTCGAACACGCATCAAAGGAAATCGCTGGGTGATACGTGTGAGGGTAGTGTATAGAATTAGGCGTTACTTTGCGGAGATCAATAATACAAAAGTAATAATAAAATTATTTTGCTATAATCCGCGATACAGTAAATATAAAATGTATATAGTGCTTAATGTATAGTGGACTATCCGTTTTTTCATACCCGTTACACTTGCGATTTTGTCGTGGAGTCTTATCTTCTGATGATGCTTCGATCGCAGGGCGAAACGAATGTTGAGTTTGTAATAGTGAACGTGTGTAGCGCTTGTGTATTGTGGTGGCAGTGGTGAAGGTTTGTGCATGTGTTTTTACGAATCCTGCATGTTCCACTATACATTTAGCACTATATATATTTTCTATTTACTGTATCGAGGATTATAGCAAAATAATGTTATTATTACTTTTGTATTACGTATAATAGTATCTTATGTAACGTAACAGTCTTCTACTATTCCACTACTGGGCATATGCATCCTCTCCTTTATTGAAGAGATGGTTTGGAGCTAAGACCTATCACGCAGCTCCAATGGTGATTGGCAAGTTACACATATCCCTAGAATTCTCTAGAGATATGCAGGTCACTTACGATATTTTCCTTCACCGAAAAGCGTGTGATAAATTGCAATTATCAATTAGACACATGAGTTTAACAGAAATACTTATTGGTGCCTGCCTGGGGTTTGAACCCGTAACCAAAGAGCTGCAAGTTCTCACCGCTAGGCTAACACGCTTTTTATTATATAAATTGAATTTATTTCTACTTGAGATTTAAAATAATGTGTGGTTAATGCGATGATATAAGTAAGTAAATCGTTTATGGGTTTGGGTATAAGATTCTATAATAAAATTCCGAAATCAATTTTGGTTATGCCGTTACAGCAGTTTAAAAAAAGGCTGATACAGAAAGCCTACTATACTGTTAAAGATTACTTAGATGATAAGAATGTGTTGATATAGCTGTACTTCTACTCTATACAAGACAGTAATAACTAAATGTAACTAGTTTTAAGATTTATATTTTAAAAAGATTAACCGCCGAGCTTCTTGCTTGTTTCTCGGTAGGAACGGTTTTCCGAACCAGCAGTAAAGTTGACGATTCAAAAGCACTTGTTTATACGAGTAAGTTTACTTGAATAAAGAATATTTTGAATATAGACGATCATTATATGGTAGTCCTAATGAAATGCCGCCTGAGGTTGTGCATGAGCATTAGATAAAATAATTTACTAGTCGAAACATAGATGGCGCTTTGCAATATCAGCCCACGCTACTGCTCTTACAAAACTGTTATCCTTATTAGTACTATTTTGATCGCACACTCAATAGAGTGTGCGATCAAAATAGTACTAATAAGGATAACAGTTTTGTAAGAGTAGTGCATCTACTCCTACAAAATTGTTATTTGTAAGAGTAGGTGTAATCTGACACAGCCCTTCACAACGCGTCGCTTTATGCCGAGGTCCAGCCTCTAAGTCTAAGGCGACGCTCCCAGGATGCTGCGAGCCTCGCTCGAGACTCGCTCTCCCAGTCTTTACCCCGATGATGCTTCTGCGCGCGTCCACTCTCTCGGTAACGGTGTAAAAGTTATGGCTAACAGCATTAGTTAGTGATCGAAAAAAATTTAGGAGTAAGGGACCAATAAATACCATCGTAGTTGAAGTGTCATAAGGGCTAATATTTAGGGCCTAGTGATATCGCCCGGTCTTACACATCGGAAGGGGTCGGTATTTTACAAGTGTAGACTTTTGGGCTAGACAACACTCTCAACAGGACTCAAAGCGAAGCTCGCACCTAATTAACTGGTTAAATAAGAACAAAAGTCAAAATTAATTGCGGTTTGGTCTCATTAAACAAAATCAGATACCGTGGTTCGTTCACGAAATTAATTCATCGGCCGTAAAAAACATTATCACATTCTGAGAGGTGTTTTGTTCGTTTAATAGCGACGGAACAGGGAAATAAATGGTATATAATGAGTGAGCTTAATGTCTCAATAAGGGACAATGGACTTATTTGGTATTAATGAGAGTTTGGGAAATCTCCATTGTTACTCCTCTTTTGGCAATTCTTTGACGTATATATTAGACATTGTACAGGCTAATACGACCCTATACAATCAATCATTAATTTACTATTAATCTAGTGTATCCATAAATTGCTACAATTAATTATTAGCCTGGACTTTCCCGAAAATTGTGTGACTTCAGGACTATCAATTCCTGATCGAAAATTTAAACGGAATCAATCATTTACAATTACAAATAATATTAACACACAACCACCACCACAGGAGGATAAGCTTCACGATAAAAATCGCATTGCGATGCGTTGCTGCTGGTGGGGGCGCCTTGGGGTGCATGTGATAACCTTTCCTGCATGTGTAAGGTGCGTAAATTTTTGCCTGCTTCAAACATGCATGCTTTGCATGCATTTGCTTAACCCGTGCGGATTATAGCAAGGTAATTCTGTTATAGTGCATGTAATATGGAATTCTGCAAAGTGACGCCTGCTTCTATAAATCATATATTAATATGATACATCTCACGTATGTTAAAGCTGTGATAGCCTAGTGGTGATACCGTGCGACTCTTTAGAGACGAACATGAGTTCGAACCCGGGCAGGCACCAATGAGTTTTTCTATTAAAAATTATGTGTCTAATAGATATTTGCAATCTATCACACGCTTTTCGGTGAAGGAAAACATCGTGAAACCTGAATATCTCTAGAAAATTCTAGGGATATGTGTAACCTACCAATCCGCAATGGAGCAGCGTGGTAGGTCTTAGCTCCAATCCTTCTCTCCAAAAAACGGAGAAAGGACGCTATTCCCAGCAGTGGGATATAAACAGGCCGTTACTTTACTTTTTCTCACTCACTAATATATAACTTTGCTTGTTTCGGTGATGCGTCACTTTGCAATTTTGTCTCTTGATAATGCTTTCGTGGCGGGGCGAAACGATTGTTGAGTTTAGAGGTAGCGAATGTGTGCCTTTCCTTGGGTATTGTGGCATTATTGGTGGTGCATAAGTTTTTACGAGTTCTGCATGCATCAGGTATGAGAATGGATTAGATACATATATTTTCGTTTATCGCCGATTGTAGCAAAATAATATTTCCATTACTTTTTAAAACTGAGGTTAAGATTAAGTTAAGAAATTAAACGTGTTTTGTCAAAGGAGTAGTTTTTGTACTTAGATACTGTGACCACAGACAAAAAAACTAAAATAAAAGCGATGACGAATAAAGCATATGTTTTTATTTTACCCACAAAATATGTGGTAACATGTCGGCTGTTTGTATTGTATTTGTTTTAATTAAAAGGACAGGTTATCAGATCCCAATGTTTGTTTATTGTTAAAACTCTCAGTGAAAACGGAAACCAATTTTGCCTCGATATATATGGACACGAGTTTAGCTAATGAAAACCCCGTATTGTTTTACGGGATATCCGATTTTAGGTAATAAAAAAAACAACACCAGAACAAACAAGTTTTTAACAAAAGCTTCTGAATTTTTAACTAACGTACATGTGTGGAAACATGTATATGAATAAATATAATACAACAATGTCCTGTAGCTCGTCGCTTTTTGTTTTTCGGGATAACCTCAAAACTGTATTCGTATATTCAAATTCAAAATATTCAAGTAAACTTGTATACAAGTACAAAAGTAATGATAAAATTATTTTGCTATATTCTGATACAGATTCCGATTTGCGATACAGTAAATAGAAAATATATATAGTGCTAAATCGTTTTGCGATTTTGTCGTGGAGTCTATCTCCTGATGATGCTTCGGTTGGGGGGCGAAACGATTGTTGAGTTTGTGATAGTGAACGTGTGTAGTGCTTGTATATTGTGGTGGCAGTGGTTGAGGTTTGTGCATGTGTTTTTACGAATCCTGTAAGTAATGAGTATGAAAAAACGGATAGTCCACTATACATTTAGCACTATATATATTTTTTATTTACTGGATCGCGGATTATATCAAAATAATTTTATTATTAATTTTGTATTATGGCTCTCCGCAAAGTAACGCCTAATTCTATAAATTATGTATACAAGTACTTTTGAATCATCATCTACTGCTGGTTAAAGCTATTCGGTGAAAGCTGTTCCTACCGACAAGAGCCAGCAAGAAACTCGGCGGTTGCTCATTTCAAAATATAAGTACCAGGTTCGGAGAGTAGCTATATCCACGCATTCTTATCAAATTCAAAATATTCTTTGTTCAAGTAAACCTGTAAACAAGTGTTTTTGAATCGTCAACATCTACTCCTGTTTCGAAACGCTGCTCCTACCGAGAAGAACCAGCAAGAAACTCGGCGGTTGTCTTTTCAAACAATAATTCTTATTACTAGTTACATATAGTTATTAATGTCTTGTACAGGGTCGAAGAGTAACTATATCCACGCATTCTTATCGTCTAAGTAATTCTCAATAGTATAGTAAAAGGCTTTCTGTATTAGCCTTTTTTAAATAGTTTTTTTAACTGCTGTAATGGTAAAGGTAAAGTAGATTGCGGAATTTTATTATAGAATCTTATATCCAAATCCACAAACGACTAACGTATTTTTTCAAGGCAAAAAGCAGGAGCCGTAAGCTTATGTCGGTTCCTACTTTGTTTATTATATAAATCACCATTTTTTATAATTATGTATTTTCTTATGTTTATTTTTATTAAGGTAGGAAGGTTTTTAGTGCAAGCGTTGTTACGAATCCTGCATGTATCAAGTATGCAAACGGATAGTTTTCTTCACATTATCCTTCTACCCTTATTCAACTCTAAATAGGGTCGGCATGACGTGTTTTAAATTTTTTTTGACTATTTGTTTCATGACCGGCCGCCTGCCTTTATCCCCTTTTACGACAACTAGATAAAAAATGAGGGTGGTCTATTTTACTCAGAGGGATACCACACGGCGCATCAACTTAGCTAAGTCGCCTTTTACAACATCTCGGTAAGAAATGAGGGTGTTCTATTCTACTCAACCACACGGCAGGGATAGACCACTCTACATTACATATATTCAGTTTTATCGCAGATATAACAAAATAATATAATTATTACTTATGTGTAACAAAATAACATTACGAGAATTTCACAAATTTCAGCTAATTCTGTGAATTATTCTATAAATTCACAAGCGACAAATTAGACCTATTTGCAAGTCCATTCACCAAACACATCATGTGCGCACTATAAATATTCTTACGCTCCATAAAACTATGTATATTATACCCTGTCCTTGCTCGCTTAATGATCTATTGATTGCACATAAATAAAGAAGTCCTTCGAAGGTCGACTGTAGACGACCTTATTACGTGTCACAATTTCTTTGCCAACTTTGACAATAAAATATACTGAATTCCTATATTACTATAGACAGGCGTCTTTAATTTACGCAGACTCTGGACGTTACACAATTGACACAATGTAAAAACTATTAAAAAAGAACTATTTAAAAGTCATCATCATTTGTTACACTCATCGCACTCTGAATGTGACGTCGCGTAGCATCCGGCTGAATAGAATTGACCACCATCATTTCTTACCGAGGTGTCGTAAAAAGCGGCTAAGGTAAGTGGACCCGCTGTGTGGTATCTTGCTGAATAGAATAGACCACCCTCATTTATTTACGACGTGTCGTAAGGCTAAGGTAAATTGATCCGCCGTCTGGTTGAGTAGAATCGACCACCCTAATTTATTACCAAAGTGTCGTCAAAGGCGACTGATGAAGTATGTGGATCCACTGAAGTATGTGGATGTCAGGCTGACATCCGATAGCTAGCAAAAACATGTAAAAACATGTTAAAAACATACTGCCCCAACTTCACTTAGAGTGGGAGAGTAGCAGAATGATGATCCCACTCTGAGTATGGTCAGTGCAATATCATCATATTCCATTCTGTTCTATAATTCTTCAACTCTGGTGCTTTCCCCTTTATATGCATATCACACAATTATTTTTTTCTTTCTTTTGTCCATCTTTTTCAGCCTCTTTCTAGTCATATCCCCATACATATTTAAAGCTCTTTTGGTGACATGATTTTCATCCCTCCTCATTGCATGACCGTACCAATTTATTACTTTATCTTTTCTATAATTGGCTCAACTTTCAGACTTCCCCTTATATACTCATTTCGTATTTTATCCAGTCTTGTTATACCCCACATCCACCTTAACATTCTCATCACATTTGCATGCACCTTTCTTTTATCCCTTTTTTTCAGCGCTCAACATTCTGATCAATATATTACGACAGGTCTTACAATTATTTAACCAATTTTCAATTTTTGCTTTTAATTAAATACGACATTCAGTGACCTAAAACATGAAGTTGATATATCACGAATACAAGAGTTTTCTGTATTCACTTGTTTCAAACCATCGTGAAGATTAGCCCTTTCGATTTGACTCAATCAAAATATTTCTCACGCAAACTGACTGATATTCCAACTTCTTTACATGAATCGCACGTGCCGGGTGTTTGTTGGGAATCGGGTACGCGGCACCTCGACAAATTATATGTTTTTCGTCACTGACTCGTGTGACGGTTCCAACTTTACATACATTTTGGTAGAGTTATGTACTGAAGCGATAGTATGTTAAGGAATGTATATATATATAAAATATTTGTTTGTCATGTTATATGGGTTTTCAGAATGGGTTTTCGATACCCGTTACATATCTATAAATTTTTCATGAAAATATTTTTTTCAAAATTTTCCCCATACATTTCCAATTTTCCATACTAAAATTTTCCATTGCGACCGAACGTCACGACAGTCGCGGGAAATAGATGTGGGTGGATGTCTGGCAGACGTTGCCGGGAGCGCTGCGGCCGAGCGGCTGAAAGGCGAAGGCTAACGTTTTCCCGTACAGGGTAGCGCCATGATCCCTAGCATATATTTAAAGCTTTGGCTTGCCTAAACGGTGTTGTGAGAGACTTCGGTCTTTTCGGACTTTGGTCAGACCAGCTAGAGTTACTTTGGTGAGTTTTGGGTGATACGGATTGAATTTTAGGCCGGTATTGATGTCCGATCTCTACTGGGAAGCCTTGTTTGATCTTTGGACGCCTAGGACTCCAAAAGTAGTGCTGGTACAATGTGCTTTCTTAAATGTTATTGATTGATGATTTGGCGTTGGAAACGATGTCTGTTGTCTTTCAGTAGTGCCTAAATCACGACCGAATGTTGCTAGATGTTGTGGAGTCTAGTTTACTAGCTAAGCGATGTCATAGCAGTAATGGAACCGAACTGTGGACTTTGTTCATAGTTTTGCATGGAGCGTGCGGGGTAAAACCTACATGTGACGTGTGATGATAGTCCTTCTGAGGGCTTCCCCATAGCTTAGTGTCAGTGATACCACGAATGTTTACGACATAATAGCATGTCATAGGGCCGCTGGTCGGGTCTTTACTATCAAGATTGCAGACTAGCTTTAGAAAGTGTTGCCTGTGCTATATCTTACGTAGCTTGCTACGCGTAACAAATAAATAACTAATTCTTGTATGCCGATGGTGCTATAAGCCAAAAGGAAAAAGCGTGCGTCGACATTTTTTTATAAATATAACTATTTAGCACAATAGTGCTAGCACTATAAATGCAAATAATTGAAATATAAAAATATAACGCTAACGCTCTACGGAGTAATGAATTACAAAATATATTATTTGCCACCACGTGTGGTACAAAACATAGTACCTGCTGTTATGTGATCTCTGAGGAGTCATGTGCAAACTTACAATTTATGCCACTACGTGTGGTATCAACGAATAAAAAACCTGCTATTATGTGATCTCTACGGAGTCATATGCAAACCTACAATATATGTACCACTACGCGTGGTGCCAACGATTACAACAATTTACTGTTATGTGATATCCGAGGAGTCATGTACAGTTTTAGCTTCGTGCTATTGTATTTTCCACAACGAACGCGGAACGTACCGCTTGAAATGCTTGCTATTAGCAAGATGCACTGTCTTATTATAAGAATTGGTTGATTTATATCAACAACAACAGGCTTTGAGCCTCATCAAAACAATTATGGCTAACGCCAACTCAACAGCTACGACTGAAATGAAATTCGGACTTAGGTCCTAGTATTAAACCCAGGCACACGTGCCTTATCTTGGACTACGGTCCTCATTTATTACTTGCCCCATTCTCTTTAAGAGCAATGACGGGTGTTTATAAAACATATTATAAATAACCTGTGCTCAAGGGCACAGGCGCACTATAAATTGCTATACCCTGCTATACTGACTATCTCTTCTCACTTTATATTTTTCCATATCGGAAGAATATAAAACACGAGAGAAGGATACCACATTGCTTAAACTCCTCTACGGAGTCGTTTAAGAATTAGGTGTTAGATCGAGTGAATGATCTTTCTGATAGCTTCAAAAATTATCTTCATCTTCCCAATATCTTGAACTTCCCATCGGGACGGTTTAAGGAGAGTGATCCTTCTGTGGCTTTAAAATACATTATTTCAGTTATTATTGACATAACTTTATGACCCATACTGATGGCAAACAAATATATAATTAAATATAAAATATCAAAACTTATATATCTTCTCTGATGGCTATTTAAGAAATATTATAATAAAGAACATTCAACCTTCTGAATGTTCAGCATTTTTTATTATATGTGATGGGTTCGATTCGTGTAATAAACATTTATATATCGAACATAGAGAATCTATATATGTATTAACAAATATATGGGATCTGCTCGTGTATTAAATATATGGGATGCGTTCATGTAATAAATATGTGGGATCTGTTCATGTATTGAACATATATAGCTTGTTTATGAGTCATGCGATTATTGTGCAATAACTAATAATAATTTATGTTTATTTTACTCTTCAAATCTGATGAATCTGTGGTCTCTGACGCTCTGAAAGGATTTGAGTTATTACAATCACAACGTTAAATGGGTCCTAACTAACTAGACGAATCACGTGCCAAATATATAAATTTAAAAGCGCTTATGCGCTTGTTTTATGTATTACAGTGGTAAAGCGCGAGCGCTCTAACCTCATTTAAATAATATTAATTTATGAATATTGTGAAGTATATAAATATGTACAAAGGGTATGGGGGGGGGGAAAACGTTACATTCGGAAATGGGCGATTGAAGCAAACTCAGCTATACTAATCCACTAATATTCATTGATATTCAGCTAAAAAAGCAATATATTAAGATTATATGTCTTCTCACTCATCACAGTCTCTTTAAGTTTCAGCGTCACTGAATCACTTTCTGCTCGTTATCTCACTTTATCATTTATATTCGGCATTTACTGTGGAACAGAGTTTCTTTAGGTTTCTGCATCAGCACAAAGAAATGCGACAGCGGCTCCGTGCTGACTGAAAGTCAAAGAGGAGGTTATTTTAGTCCGTACGAGTCGGACACTCCCTACCAGTACGGGCTGGTAGGCGTCTGTCACGGATTTTTTCCTCCTCGCGGAAAAACAAAGGCTTCTTGTTTACAAGTTTTCTTGAATAAAGTATATTTTGAAGTAATAATAAAATTATTTTGCTATAATCCGCGATACAGTAAATAGAAAATATATATAGTGTTTAATGTATAGTGGATTATCAGTATTTTCATACCCGATACGTGCAGGATTCGTAAAAGCACATGCACAAACCTCCACCACTTCCACCAAAATACACAAGCACTACACAGTTTATTAGGAGTTTATTAGGAGATAGACTCCACGACAAAATCGCAAAGCTTTGCGATTTTGTCGTGGAGTCTATCTCCTGATGATGCCTCGGTTGCGGGGCGAAACGATTGTTGAGTTTGTGATAGTGAAACTGTGTAGTGCTTGTGTATTTTGGTGGAAGTGGTGGAGGTTTGTGCATGTGCTTTTACGAATCCTGCACGTATCGGGTATGAAAATACTGATAATCCACTATACATTAAACACTATATATATTTTCTATTTACTGTATCGCGGATTATAGCAAAATAATTTTATTATTACTTTTGTATTATGGATCTCCGCAAAGTAACGCCTAATTCTATAAATTATATTTTGAATTTGAATTTGGATTAGATATAACAGTCAGTATTACAATAACCAACAACCTGCCTACCTTATCAATAATTGGAAACAACCAGCAAATTAACTAACTAAACTAAAATAACTGTCCAACAAATAGTTGAAACCCATGGGATTCTAATGACTCCAGTAATGAAAGAGCATTTTGGTAATTAAAATTAAGCATCGACTCATTAACAAATCCCTAAAACTTTTTACAGCCTTAACATTACACGTATCCGCACAAAGGAGCGCCAACGCCGCAGAACGCAAATTGCGTCGCGAAAATATTAATTTTGGCACAACAAAAGGGACAAATTACTTACATAAACGCGAATCGTTGTTCATTTAAGTATGATACACATGTACTCGTGAAAAATTACACGATATTTGTCCGGGTTATTGTCATGGGAGACGAGTTTAGGCTGTTCTCGTGAATTTTGCAACTCTTTTAAGCAAAAAAGCGCTTTTAGATGGATTCATCGCACACAGCTGTTGAATTTATAATAGCTTATAGGCGTTACTTTTTCTTTGATGTTTTTAGGTTAGGTGTTTTAATATTATTTTTATAGGTTCATTATTTTGGAATTTCGCTTGCTGATTAACTGATTGATTGCATGCTAATTCATTGCTCATTTTATTAAAATACATATAACTTAGATACTTTCTATCTTTTAAATTCCAATACTATACCTTAAAAAAGTTAACCTTAATTAAACACTTACGTAACAGAGATAAAATTCTCTGTAAAGTGGACGGTAATAAGGATCGTCTCATAATAACTATTATTATATTAAGCGAAAGTCTTTATGACAGTTTGTTGCGCTTATATGCTTAATCCACTAGAGCGATATTTATGAAGTTTTGTACAATATATTCTACTACCAATATAAAAGATAAAAATTACCGTTTTCCTTCGGGAAAATATAAATTAATTTAAAAATCTTAGTACATAATTCTGTTAATACACTAAAATTGATGTAACGAAGTTGCGGCTGTAACTAATGATTGATAAATACCATTTGAGCTAGATTACTGTTAATATATCAACGCCGTTAAAGATTTAAAATTCCTTTTTTTTTCAATCAATTTTAATCAAAACTTCTATTTGGTAGAACAATATAAATAATTAAAAGTATAGGACCAACAAAACCACCTTGGTGCATCTAATAACTTATTTGCTAACGTTATTAGTACTCTCCCGATACAAGAGGTAAGAATAATTGACAAAATCCATATACGCTGTGAATAATAAAATATGTTTCCAAGCTCTTCCTCCTAATAAAACCATTCCGTTTACGTAACAAAGAGATATTGCCAAATATGATAATAATATAACTTTGATACTGATTGTGTTCGTATTATAATAGGCTCGGGTTACATTTGGGATGTTTCTGAATACGAGGTAAAAGTTTCGGCAATATTATATTGTTAAAGTAAAACTGGAAATGTAGTTAATTTGTTTATGACTTTAAATACTTTATATTAATTTATGAAGGTGATAATCTATTTCTATTTATTATAAAATAAAGTCTCGTGCGTGACCGATTCTCTCGAAATATACTGCATGAATTATTGTACGGTTTTTGTAATAAGATACAACAATTTTTTAAGAATGCCTCCTTTAAAAGTTAATATAACGAGTACGTCACATAAGAATTCTCGTGGGGTGAGATTTACGACAAAAAAACTATAAAAATTTTGTAACTCACTGAATTTCTACAAGGGCGAAGCTATGACCATAGCTACCTAGTATTAGATAAAGATTTTCTATTTTCTCAATAATCTAAGATAATTAAAAAGAAATTGTAATTATTCTTTACAGAGATTAACTTTAAAAAGAAATTGCAATCAATTCCATTACCAAAACAATGAAAAGTAAATTCTATAACTTTCAACGGGTCAGTACTTGATTAAAGTGGTAAGGAATGTATGACGGTGGATTGTATTTCTTAGAAATTAATCATCAGTTAAAGAAAAATAAGCAGACGCTTTTTATTGAGGACATAAATTATCACATGGAGTTTGAGTGCTCAGAAAAATGATCAATATGAATTGACATCAGAAGGACTACTATTTCCTCTTCCAATTGCTAATTCCTATGTTGTGTAGTGATTAACTTGGGGGTTCTTATCTGTGTATGAGAAGCTTAAAATTACTCAGTTGTAATTATTGAAATCACTAACAGTTTAAACGTGGACTCAATACCTTTCAAATGCCTTGTCGTCTTATATGTCGCACCCTACGTGGCGCATTCTGTCCTTCGTAATAAATTCGTATTTTTTATTTAATATTGGGTCACTAAGCTTCTTGCCTGCTTTATATTGTTGTATAAACCAATGAAATAGACATTCAATCCTTACTTTAACTTTATTTACTTATTTTTGGCATTTATATTAATGGTTCGACGTTTCTTGATGCAATCTGAATCTCTTTCCCTCTCTCTCTTTCCTTCAACCGATGGATGTTCACTAGTTAACATAGGTCTATTCACGGGATCTCCACACCATATGATCTCGTGCCGCTTGGATCTAGTGGCTTCCCACGACCTTTTTGAGGTCTTCAGTCCATCTCGTCGGGGGTCTACCGAAGCTGCGATTTTCATTGCAATCGCAATCACCAAGCATCAGAATGAGATATTTCAGAACAAAATATTACATAATCATAATACGAAACTATATTTCCGATAGAAGTTTAGGCAGTTCCAGCTTTAGATATTACACTTATTCGTCCCTTACATATTTCCAATACCAATTTTCTCTATATGGCGAGCTCCCCGTACAATTAGACTATTCGAGAGTAGTTAGGGTAATAAAATGGATATTCCCCTCGCATAAACTCAGCTAATTGGCAGCGGGCGTAGATAACATCTCGATGTGCTGCGGGATCGTGTTCCCGGATATGAATATGTCGAGACAAAAATATATGTTGCTTGATATTATTCTGTTTATTCGAATCCCCGAGATGTTTTCTTAGTAGCTAAGATAAGGGAATAATATAAATAACAACATGAGAAGAAACAAAACAAATTATAAAATGGGTCGTACAACAGAGATTATTAAATACTAGCTGATATGGCAAACGTTGTTTTGCCATATAAATTACTACAGAATTGATTCGTGAATAAAAAAACTTTGATAGGTTGATAATAGATGGCGCTTATCTGTGACATCCTATTCCTGTAGAATAAACAGATTTATGTCTTTATCGTGGACCCAATAGTAATCAATGAGGAAGTTCTAGAAAAACACATACTTTTCCTAATCATTCATCATCATCCTCCTGCCTTTATCCCACTCTAAGTGGGGTCGGCACAACATGTTACAAACATGTCACATGATTTGGCTACGTATTTTACGACTGGCCGCCTGCCTGAAGTTGACTTACCTTATTCGTATTTTACAAAACTAAGGTAAGATAGAGGGTGGTCTATTATATTCTGGGTACAACACGACGGGTCGACTTACATTAGTCGCCTTTTACGACATCTCAGTAAGAAATAAGGATGGGCTATTCTATTCGGCCGGATACCACACGGCAGGTCGACTTACCTTAGTCGCCTTTTACGACAGCTCGGTATTAATAGTATTCGCCGGATACCACACAGCTTACTTTTCCCAATCATTAAACAACGTAAAGTTGCATATCTGGGCCACGCACAGCCAATACAGGCTATTGCAACTGATACTGATTAACGATAAGGAAAACTTGATGGGAAAAGGAGGCCTGTTTGTAGAAATAAATCTTCGTCACGGAACATCCTAGAATGGACGGGCAGTAAGAGCGCTCCAACACTCATCCTTCATCAATCTGGCCAAGGGATAGATAGACCAACGTTCAATAGTTAGAGAGGCGCATACAGAAAGAAAGTCATCATTCTCCTGCCCTTATCCAACTCTACGTGGGGTCGGGGGTAGTGTCATATAATTTGGCTACGTATTTTACGACCGGCCGCCTGCCTGACGTCAACTTTCCTTAGTCGCCTTTTACGACACCTTGGTAAGAAATGAGGGCGGTCTATTCTATGCCGCCGGATACCACACGGCACATACCTTGGTCGCCTCTTACGACACCTCGGTAAGAAAGGAGGGTGGTTTATTCTATTCTGCCGGATAACACACGGTGCCATACAGAAAGAAAGTAAACGTGTAAAAGTGTTACAAGCAGATTTAGAATAACATAAAACTTAGACACAACACGCAAATTTCGTTTCTCGTAAAATTTGTCTGCTTAATGCTTAGTAGGCTAATAAATTGTAACGTTGGGCGGTACGTGAATTCACTTAAGACCGAACAAACACGTCGTAATGCGCCTAAAACCTACGCAAGCAACGATAAACATTGATAAAACTTAATGACGCCCCAGAATCGTTAGTCCTGTGTTCATTTAGACAACAAAAGCGATAAGCGATGCGTTGTTTTTTCATACAAGTGTACTAGTTTTTTGGCATTATATTTGAATGATATAATATAATGATAGAATTATTTTTCTATGATCTCATCATATATTAAAAAGTCGTCGGGACGACATGTTTGTCTCCTTTTTCAGCTAACATAAGCCCACTTCTGGACGTGAATTTTGTCGAGGTACTTCTTCGTCAACTAGATCATGTGTAATAGACCATATTGAGGTATGTATCAAAAGTACTTGTTTACAAGCTTATTTTAATAAAGAATGAATTGAGTTTGACTTGATCTATCTTACATTTATAGCCACGCTAATGCAAATTCTGCTATAATGTTTGTAGTCTGTCTAATATAAAAACAAAATTTGTCGTAACTCATCCATAATAAATCGAAAATATTTACTTTTCGTTGACAGTATAATAGATAATGCAAAACAACATTCGTAGCTGTAATAGAGATTATAAAAACATCCAGACAAAATACACAACAAAGCACCCTTAGAACAATGTCAACAAGTCCCAGATTTGTTTATCAAGAAACTACTAATATGAATGATTCGCGAATGTCTTTATATTGTAGACAATAGAGTTGAGAATTGCAAGTCAGAATATATTACGGACGTGCGTAATGGAGTGTACGTAAACTTTGAATGAGCAAATGCTTGGGCTTCTGTTTTTAGAGGTGTAGAGTTAATATTTGTTCGTTATATGGAGAGTGTGATTCCTCTGAACACTAACAGCAGCTAAAAGCATTTTGTAGATACTTATAAATATTGTAATAATTATAATTCTAAAAGAGATTTGTTACGGAAACAAAAGGTTAAAACAGTAATCAATAAACAGTATCTACCAAGAAATAAACACTGAAGTCTTCGAAATATCAATAGAAGTTATGCTTGTCTTCACGTGATGCATTCAGAAATTGGGAGACCTGTTAAACTATTGGAGTTACTGACACTGAAGATGATTCGATGTAGGCAAACTCCAAATATTAAACGGGATGAACTCGTAAGTTTGGACGTATAGTACCCGGCTTTAAATAATGCACATCTATGTTTAGAACGAAACAGCCGGCCTGTTCGGTTTCGTAGAGCGCTGTCTCTATCACTCAGTTAGTAAGTGACGTTTCGCACGAGTTTGTCAGTCTGTGCGACAGAGACAATGATCTATGAAGCAGAATCTAGCCGATTTTCTCTCTTTAAGCCTCGATGTGCATTATATATTGCTGCATACTATAAGTGATTTGATTCAAGTAACTTATTAGTTCTCTATATAGAAATCATTTAAGGAAATTTATATTCAAGATATTCATTATTCCAATGAAGATAATTCAATAGTACAATAAAGCTGTGATAGCCCAGCGGTGAGACCATGATTCTTTACAGACGATCATGAGTTCCAACCCCGGGAAGGCAACGAAGAGTTTTTCTATTAAAACTTATATGTCTAATTGTTAATTGTTATTTATCACACACTTTTTGGTGAAGGGAAACATCGTGCGGAAACCTGCATATCTCTAGAGAATTCTGGACATATGTATAACCTACCAATCCACATTGAAGCAGCGTGGTAGGTCTAAGCTCCAACCCTTCTCTCCAAATACGGAGAGAGGAGGTCTGTACTCAGAAATGGGATAGTAAAAGGCCGTTATTTTTACTAATACTATAATGAGACAATAACAACGACGCGTATTAAAACTTTTCTAATTTACAAGACTAAGCTATTGAGCGTTAAACAACGATGATTCAATGTTCAAAATTTTTGATAAAAATAACCAATAGTATTTAATAAATTGCTAATATCATTTGAACTATTGTTTTCGAATAATGGAAATTTGAAGAAAAGATCTAGTAACTTGAAAATATTTTGATTCTTATAATGCCTGGAAGTTAATAATAATGATTATCACTCAATAATTGGATCGACCGTCGGATGCAGAAGGCATTATTACTTGAAATTGCACGTATTGTGAGGAAGTTCCTCAATCTGGAGCCCTAACCACCTGTAGCGACGCGTCCGGCGACGATTTTTTATATTTTGAAATGTTTTAAAATTCATAAGAGAAAGCTAATATATGTATATCTATACTATATAATATATAAAGCTGAAGAGTTTGTTTGATTGATTGTTTGAATGCGCTAATCTCAGGAACTACTGGACCAATTTAAAAAAATCTTTAAGCATAAGATAGTCCATTTATCGAGGAAGGCTATAGACTATATAACATCACGCGAAGATGAATAGGTGAGGAGCAACAATAAAAAATATTGCGAAAACGAAAAAATTTAAAGCCTACCTTGCGTGCACTGAGTAAACGGTGAAAGTAATTTAAAAAATCATGTTTTACAAAATTGGTCCCTCTAAAAGGTCTTAGTAAAAGTCCGCGACAGTATATTTTTTTTATTGTTAAATAGGCGAGCGCTTGACTGTAATCATGCCTGATGGTAGGCAATGATACAGTCTATGATGGAGCGCGCTTACCCAGAAGATGCCTATTCACTCTTGCCTTGAAGGTACCCATATTGTAAGTGTTGGGAAAGATAGAAGCCGGGAGAGAATTCCATTCCCTTGCTGTGTGCAACAAAAAAGACGAAGCGAAGCGCTGTGTGCGTCTTCGTGGAATGTCGATAACATAAGGGTGGAACTTCTCCCGGTGCCTAGCGGTACGGTGATAGAAAGGCGAAGGTGGAACAAGTTCATGAAGTACCTGGGCACACTCTCCGAAATATATCTTGTAGAAAACCGATAGACAGGCAACCCTGCGCCGGTGTTGCAGACTCTGCAATTTGGCGTTTGTCAGGGTCTCATCACCTATGAGTCTCCTGGCACGTCGATCCACCGAGTCCAAAGCATCCAATTGGTATTTGGCTGATCCTTCCCACAAATGGCAGCAGTACTCCATACACGATCGTACCTGAGCCTGGTACAATGCAACAAGCTGTTTCGGTGTGAAGTACTGCTTGACTTTGTTAAGGATGCCAAGTTTCTTGGCAGCCGTTTTTGCTTTGGACTCGATGCATTTTCCAAAGTTGAGCTTGGAATTTATTTGGATACCCAGAAGCTCAGTGCTATCGGCAATCGGTACAGATATATTTCGGAAAGTAGGAGTTAAGGTGAAGGAACTCCGTTTGGCGCTGAACAGGCACGCTTGTGTTTTGGAAGCATTAAACTTGACTAGGTTAGCTTCACCCCAGTCGGAAACCTTTTTTAGAGTCAAGTTAATGCGCTCAACCATGGCCTCTCTTTGTTGGAGAATCTCAGCACTACTAGCTCTGGGACTGGACATATATCTCTCCGTGACAGTGCTATCATCTGCGTACCCAAAGATACCGGGACTTAGCAGATCATTAATGTGAAGCAAAAAAAGCGTCGCGGAAAGAACTGATCCCTGAGGAACACCAGCATTGGTGGTCATTAGATCAGATGAGCAGCCATTAATGACTACTCTAAACGATCGTTCACTCAGGAAATCAGATATCCAGTTACAGAGCACAGTAGGCAGCCCATAAGCAGGAAGCTTGCTAAGAAGACCATCGTGCCAGACACGGTCAAAAGCCTTTGAGATGTCAAGGGATACGGCAAGCGCCTCACCGTGCCTCTCAATGGCTTCGCCCCAGATATGAGTGGCATACGTTAAAAGATCTCCTGTCGAACGATTTCGGCGAAAACCGAATTGGAAATCCGACAGCAGATCGTTTTCTTCCAAGTACGCCAGGAGCTTTTTGTTCAATACACGTTCCATAATTTTACCTATTATGGAAGTGATTGCTATAGGTCTATAATTGACCGGATCGGCACGATTACCCCTCTTTGGGACTGGTTGTATATTCGCAATCTTCCACGCTTTAGGGACATGAGCAGTTTCTAAAGAGAGGCGATATAAGCGAGTTAGAACAGGAGACAACTCAGGTGCGCAATTACGCATAACAATTGCAGGTATGCCATCGGGACCACTTGCCTTGTTCACATTTAATTTGCGAAGTTCTCTCAAGACCTCTTTTTGGCGGATTCGAGCTTCTGCCATGACAGAATCGCAAGGTTGCATGTGGGGTAGAGAGGCACCTCCTGCATCAAGGCATGAGTTTTCCGCAAATAACTTGGCTAATAAATTTGCTTTGTCATTTGCAGAAAAAACTAGTGACCCATCTGGCTTAAGCAATGGTGGCAGTGTTGGACGGCAGAAGTTCGACTCAACCGACCGCGCAAGCGACCAAAAAGCTTTGCTACCTCGAGGATAGGATGCTAATTTGATCCCAATGCGATTAGTGCGGTTAAATCGAGCCTTCTTAAGAACCCTCTTGTAGGATTTGGCAGCAATATTAAATGCTCTCTTCTTAGCTGTAATGTCCGGAGCTTTTTGAGATCGAGCTTCAACCCAGGCTACAAACGCTGAATTCTTAATGGCCTCTGCAGCTGCACATTCACCGTTGTACCATCGGGGAGTCTTTCTGTTCAGAAGTACATCCGCGTAAGTTATGAAGTATTCCATAGCTTGCCGAATGACCCCCGATATAGCATTTTCGCAGCTCGACGGATCATTAGAAGAGAAGCACATTCTCCGCCAGGGATACGATGCAAAAAAGTGCCGCATCTCATCCCAGTCTGCCGACTTATATCGCCATATGCGCCTGGTCCCAGTGAAGTTTAGATCAGGCGGATAGTGTTGCGAAACCGACTTTACCAGACAGTGATCAGAAGTGCCTAAGGGGGCTGCAACTGAGACTGAGAATCGGTCAGGGTCGGTAGTCAGCAGAAGGTCCAGACAACTGGGCGTATGACCATCAACATCCGGTATTCTGGTAGCTTCTTCGACCAGCTGGGTAAGGTTCAGGGAGATGGCGAAATTAAGAGCTTCTCTTCCAGCGTGGTCAGTTTTTTGGTAAGGGAAAAGCCAATCCTTGTGATGAGCATTAAAATCCCCAAGAAGCACCAATTGAGCAGACGGATACCGATGTTGAACGATGTCGGCCGTTTCGCTGAGATGTTTGAATAGTTGAGTTGTCTCCTGGTCACCGCTGTGCGAACGATAAACACAAGCATAAACTGTTTGGTCTAAGCCTGTATCAACGAGACACCACAAGATGGAAAAATTGGGTACCTCCAGATTACGGAGTCGCCGGTAACAGACGTCATCACGAACATACATACAAACCCCTGCGTGGGGCTTAAAGTTGTGCTCCAACGCATAACCCGGGTATAATAAGTATGATGAATCGACGGGTCTGTTAATTTGCGTCTCCGTAAGGAAAAGCAGGTGCGGCTTGTCAGTCTCTAGATGGTGGTGGACTACATAAAGATTAGAGTGCATGCCACGGATGTTAGCTTGATGCACTTTGAACGAGAGGAGGTGCAGCCGCTGTTTAACTAAACTTTTCCTTTTGTTACTCATTATGTTTGGGTGGGCGAACAGGAATGGGAAAAGAAAGTTGTAGGAGACGCTCCGTTTGTAAACAACGCGACTGTATCTGTTAGATCGCTGATGGTAGGCTCAATTGGAGACCGCGGGGACGCCCGAACCCCCCTGGGAATCGCCATCGGGTCCTCTCTCCGGTCGCCAACCGGCACGATGGAGCAATTCCAGGATTTTTCGCAAGGCAGCGGGGCAGCCTTTCGTAGGTGGCTTTCCTACTAATTGGGCCCCCTATAACCTGCGGTCGGCCAGCGGTGCACCGTGCTTCGGATCCCGCTGCTCTCCAAATTGAGCCGCCCGGCGATATGACAGCATAAGTCGGAGCCTGTCTTCAAATGCAGCGCAGCTATACAGACCCTTTTCCCATTTTACGGCTACTACAGGCATCGCACCGGAATACGACGAGTCGCTTGGCGGCACGGCTTTGCCTGTAGGGTGGTCACTCTAGCCTCGGCCGAAGCCTACCACCTTGAAGGTTACTCGTTTAGCACTACCCGGGGATCACGTGTAGGGTAACGAGGACTGTAGTAGAACCTGAATTTAGTTAAACCTACGGACGCGAGTAACTCCAACCCCCAAAATATATATATATAGCTTTTAAGATTAACAAACTTTAACCATAATTAATATGTGTTATGGTTTACTCAAATAGTAACACTGCAGTCCACGCGAACGAAGTTGCGGTTAAAAGCTAGTTTAAAATAAAATATAGTAAATAATAATTAATATCGAAATTACTAACTCATTAGTATAGTAATGTATACTTACCTCATTAGTCGTTAATTTAAAAAACACTTCCGACTTATTCCACTGTCGACCTAGTTAAAAACTGAAGTAATATCGATATCACGTCTCGATTATATACTATATCGAGATGAGGTACTTGAAAACTAAGCTTTAATGAACTAGATTGTATAACATCGATTTTCTCGTGAAGGTGAAATCACCGAA
Organism: Morpho deidamia; assembly: GCA_947086505.1. NCBI lineage: Eukaryota > Metazoa > Arthropoda > Insecta > Lepidoptera > Nymphalidae > Morpho > Morpho deidamia. The sequence continues at coordinate 19,347,291 of CAMTZC010000024.1, forward strand.
ATGGAAAATGATATTTTTCCAAAAAGGTGTTATTTCAAGCGGAGCTGTGATAACTGGCTCACGTTCGATAATATTATTATGGTACTGTATATTATTTACATTATTTCATATTACGAGCTGTGATAGCCCAGCGGTGAGACCGTGCGACCCTTTCGAGCGAAAACGAGTTCAAACCCGGGCAGGCACCAATGAGTTTTTCTATTAAAACTTATGTGTCTAATTGGTAATTGCAATTTATCGCACGCTTTTCGGTGAAGGAAAACATCGTGAGGAAGGCATATCTCTAGAGAATTCTGGATATATGTGTAACCTACCAATCCGCATTAGCGCGGTGTGGTAGGTATTAGCTCCAACCCTTCTCTCCAAAAACGGAGAGAGGAGGCCTAATCCCAGCAGTGCGGTTATAACAGGCCGCTACTTTACTTTTTTTACGATAGCATACCAACAATAGAGAATTTTGACCCAGTTTGGGTTCCCATATTTTGCCAACTAATTAAGACATTAATAAATATTGTATACGGTATAAAACCATTATTTATCATAAGGGAAAACAAAATCATCTGTTGAATGTTGGCGCAATTATATTATATATTAAAATATTCCGCACCAATAATTGTATAAAAACAAAAATGCCGTGTGGTATCCGGCTGCATAGAATAGACCACCCTCATTTCTTACCGAGGTGCCGTAAGAGGCGACTAAGGTATGTGCCGTGTGGTATCCAGCTGCATAGAATAGACCACCCTCATTTCTTACCGAGGTGTCGTAAAAGGCGACTAAGGTAAGTTGAAGTCAGGCAGGCGGCCGGTCGTAAAATACGTAGCCAAATCATGTGACAACATGTTTGTAGCATATTGTGCCGACCCCACTTAGTGGGATGAGGGCAGGAGAATGATGATTTGTATAAAAACAAAACGCTTTTTTGCTGGGCGTCCACAGGAGTTAATTATTTATCAGTGTTCAAACTCTGTATTACAGAATTGAACATTCTTAATTCAATTTTTAAGTTTAAAAACTAACTCAAAAGCCTTTGTTAAACGCAAAATACATTTAATGTATCTTTTTACTTCATACGTTAAACCCTTAAGAGTAAAGCACATAATTTATATTATCAACATTTTAACGTAAAAACATGCGTTAAGAAATCCATGCTACTAAGAATCTAAGCTACAAAAGTTTACTTTAGTGCTCTATTTGTAACAATTAGTTTTAAGTTGCACTCTTAAGAACAACTTAATTAAACAGAGTAGACCAGCGTAGCTAGCAAACTTACCAAGATTTTATTTGAAATACGGTAAAATGTTGCGCCGTCGGTCGCCTAAGATTCGTTGTTTGCCAACTGCAAATTAATTATTTTACTCGATGTTACATTTTGACTAATGTTTCTTATTTCAAAAAGCTTCACCGGTAAAAGCTATAGACAGAATGATGGGTTACGTTTTTTGCAACCATTGATATCTATATCTGGACATATGTCTGTTTGAAGAACTTATGCCATCGTTATCTTCTTATATCTCGGTTTTCCACATACTTTTTGGATATATGTCCTTCTCATAAACGCCTTTGCAAGATTAAATTTTTGAGCTCCATTCATTCATATAATTATAGAATTAGGCGTTACTTTGCGGAGATCCATAATACAAAATACATAATAATTAAATTGTTTTGCTATAATCCGCTATACAGTAAATAGAAAATATATATTGTGCTAAATGTATAGTGGACTATCCGTTTTTTCATACCCGTTACATGCAGGATCCGTAAAAACACATGCACAAACCACCACTGCCACCACAATACACAAGCACTACACACGTTCACTATCACAGACTCAACAATCGTTTCGCCCCGCAACCGCAATCGCAAAGCGATTTTGTCTTGGAGTCTATCTCCCGATGATGCTTCGGTTGCGGGGCGAAACGATTGTTGAGTTTGTGATAGTGAACGTGTGTAGTGCTTGTGTATTGTGGTGGCAGTGGTGGAGGTTTGTGCATGTGTTTTTACGAATCCTGCATGTAACGGGTATCAAAGAACGGATACTCCACTATACATTTAGCACTTTATATATTTTCTATTTACTGTATAGCAGATTATAGCAAAATAATTTTGTTATTACTTTTCTATATCTATTAGTGTACCTGTACCTACTAAGTACCTATTTCAAAATGCAAAAGTTGTCAACATTCGTGTCGGTTGCTTTCACAAAGTTGCATAAAGTTTGCCGAATGGAATAATTATGTTTGCAAACTACAAGTTCGGAGTTTCTGTATTCTTAGATCTACTATGGATGGTCTAGATCTTGTTATATTGGATTAGTCCCTTCGCTTTGATGTTTATTCTATAAGCTTTCAGATATGGACGCTTTACTTGATGAACTTCCACAGCTCGATAGAAGAGGGTCTTCACAATACACGATCTTGGATCTAGCGGTTAAAGAAAGCTAATAAATAGTCTTATTCATAAAGCTAAAAATGTACAAGTTATGCCTTAAATTACTTACACACTAGTACTATACAAATCATGCCCACGTGGAATGGTCCCAAGAATTCTGGCAGGGTTTCCGCGTTCAATCATCAAGCTGATTCTTTGCGCGAAAAAGGGGCTAGTTCTTTTGACGCCTGATGAGGCAATTAACCGAGGTGTTAAAACGGATATAAAAAATCCGTTTCATATTCATTCCATTGACGGAATATTTGTTCAATGTATTGTTGTATTTCTACTGTACATTGCATACGATTTTCTAGTTCATAACTTTACATTACGGTAAAGTAATGTACTCTAGTACATTAGTGTATATCTGTTGGTTTGTACGGCGCATGCGACGAAAGCTCTCAGCTGGTGAGTTTTCTTACACCATTGCGACCTCTTAAAAACAATTTACAAAAGACCGTTAATTCCTTAAAACTTCCGAAAGAATTGCAATACTTTTATTAAAAACCGTACAAAAATGCGTTTTATATATTTTGAGAAAATCGATCAAATACGGATGGACAGCTTTTGGAGACTTTATTTTATAATATCAATAATTCAATATGTATAGATTGGATATGTTATTGTGTGATTTCTACTTGGCCCCTATAATCCGATACAATTTACCGTTTCGTATTCATTCCATTGACGGAATATTCGTTCAATGTATTGTTGAATTTCGACTGTACATTGTATACGGAATTGAATAAACTTGACGGTGTTCGCTGGAAGCGAATTTTGGGCTAACGTTTGCCAAGTTTTAGAGTAAAATTAATAAACATCAGCATGCAAAATGGTTGGTACTTGGCACGTTTATGAATTCAGAACTGGTGTTGTATGTTTTTTGCATTGCCTCTAATTATAACTATGTAGTAATACTTGCGACCTCGTTCGCGACCACTTGAGCATTTAAGTACCCTCAATAACGCAATATATTGTTTTTCCGTTTTGTTTTACATTTACATGTTACCCCCGGCGTTTATATCTTTAATTTATTACTCTTCAGTATTTTCGTACTCTGTATGAGATTTTCTTAAACTCCACCGTGTGGTATCCGGCTAAGCAGATTAGACCAGCCTTTTTTCTTACCGAGGCGTCGTAAAAGGCGACTAAGGTAAATTGACCCGCCGTGTGATATCCGGCTGAGTAGAATACAGCAGCCTCTCTTCTTACTTAGGCGTCTTAAAAGGCGACTAAGTTAAGTTGACTCGCCGTGTGATATTCGGCTAAGCAAAATAGACCACCCTCATTTCTTACCACGGTCTCGTAAAATGCAAATAAGGTAAGTTGAACCGCCGTGTGGTATCCGGCTGAGTAGATTAGATCACCCTTAATTTTTAAATATGTTAAAAATGGCTAAAATAGGTTAAAAATGGCGACTATGGTAATTTGACGTCAGGCAGGCGGCAGGCCGTTTTATAACTAGCCAAATCAAGTAACAATATGTTTCAACATATTGCGCCAACCCCACTGATCTGGCAGAAGAATGATGATGATATAAGCTTTATTTGCACCAAAGTTCAGCAGTATCGACGCAACGAAACCTTGACATACATTTCAGCACGAATATGTTCAAATTCAAAATATATTCTTTATTCAAGTAAACTTGTAAACAAGTGCTTTTGAATCGTCAACATCTACTGCTAGTTCGGAAAGCTGTTCCTACCGAGAAGAACCAGCAGGAAACTCGGCAGTTGCTCTTTTCAAAAAATAATTCTTATTACTAGTTACATATAGTTATTAATGTCTTGTACAGGGTCGAAGAGTAGCTATATCCTCAAATTCTTATTGTCTAAGTAATCCTCAATCGTATAGTAGGCTTTCAATCATATGGATTAATATATATCGCAAAAGTTTGAAATTTAGTATATTTACTCTACAAAAAAGCTCTACCAAGCGGCAGACGGGGTAAATTTAATGTGTGCATACAGCGATTTGTTTAGGTTAAACTTTTTGCGCGCTAAAAACGGGTTGGCGAGGTTTTACCCCTCGTAGCTTTGTTTTGCTGCCGTTTAAAAAAACGGACCAGATTTGGATTACGGGACTTACTTTAATTTTAGTACTTCGTACCTGCAACCCACGATTTGTAGTATATAATATAAGTTAAAAGCAAGAAAATTTAGTTGTTACTAGTCTAACGGTTTAGCGGATTACTAATATAATGTCAAAAACACTATTTCTGATCACGAAGATAACTACTGAGAAGAACCGGCATAAAACTAGGCGGATCTCTTTGAAACAATATTTGATATGACTTTATTAGTCGCAATCTGGTGCGTAGACTGCATGCAGTAAAAACTGTTATATAAATACTTAAATCAGAAAAAAGCCGGGTTTCCTTTGGGAATAACAAAGAAACAATACAAGTATAGTACCCGGCAATAAATAATGCACATCGAGGCTTAGCGACAGAAATCGGCTAGATTTTGCTTCATAGAGCATCGTCTCTGTCGCACAGACTTACGAACCCGTGTGTGACAGTGCCGGCGATATACGAAACCAAACTGGACGGCTGTTTCGTTGTAAACATCGAAGTGCATTAATTAATGCCGGGTACTGAATGAAAATAAAATAAAATAGTTATAATAACGACCCCTTATTATCTCACTATTGGCCCTCAAGCCTCCGTTTTTGAACATAAGGGTTCGAGCTAAGGCCCATCATGCTGCTCCAATACCGATTGGTGGGCTACACACATCCCCATAATTCTCTAGAGCAGAAGCAGGAGCATATGCAGGTTTCCTCACGATGTTTTCCTTCAGCGAAAAGCGCGTGATAAATTCCAATTATCAATTAGACACATTGACGTGGCAAGATATCTGTAGAGTAAGAAGTTATAATTTAGGTAAGCGTATATATAATAAGAATAAGTATAAATATAATAAGTTTAAGTAGCCCTACCAGGGCAACATAGTCACATAAGTGACTCAGCTCGCTAGATGAGAATATAAAAAGAAAAAAATTAGACCTAAGTTTGAATGCGCTAAGCCGTCAAAACAGCCACGCAAAGCTCTCACAAATCTAAATAAAATGAAGCTGAAGCGAACAAAGTCACGGGTGTTTCTAGTAAAGAAAAATATGAAGGGTCTTTACTAACTTTCTAAGATAAAACAACGTCCAACGCAAATGTGTCATCGATAAAGCGAAGCCTACTAAATTCGACTAAGAGCAAGTAATATGAAAAGGCCACTTAATAGCCGAGGCCCATTACAGATACGGCGTTCCGATCGTACTTTATTTTCTTTCCAAATGAGAGGCGATTTCGTTTGAGGGCTTTTTTCCACCCTCAGGGTAGCCAGGCTTAATTAAAACCTAACGGTACCGCTTCCCAAATTGACTCTTTAAAACTTGTAATTCTTTTTCTCGAGCCAGCAATGATTTGAAAGCGGGATCGCTCTGTGAAACTGTTTTTTATTCTTCCCCTATTCGAGTATTCATTGTTTTCGCCGCAGGATTATTTTTTGTCCGAAAGTCAATTATATTATTACAACGATATTATTCACCTACTTTTATTTAACAAATACGAAACAATTTTATCAAAAATCATTCTCTTTTTAACAACTAACAATCAACACCGCGCACAAATCACAAATGAATCAAATGACGCCTCTACTGTCCTCTTTTTACTTCTCTCGTCTCTTCACTGTTCTCCTCTCTTCTCTCTTCTTCTCACTTGTAGGGGACAAGACTCCACATTCCACGACTGTCCTCACGTCTCGATGGTACATCTACATCCTACTTCCTCGCCCGTGCTTTTCCTTTTGACAATATTATCAGTTATTGTATTTAAAATTGGCCGTGTTATATGTAGAGAAAAAAATCATGAAAAGTGTAGGCGTGGTTCTATCCAAACGACATAATAAATACAATAAACCAGGTAGGTACCTTGATTTGAATTTGAATTGAAACTCAACTTTCACCCAGTTTTATATTGTGTCTAAACAATATTAATATAAGTCTCTACTCTCATCTCCATAACTGCCCTCGCGTCTCAACATACTAGATTGATTAAAGATGACAGTTATGTCATCTTTAATCAATCAATTATGTTAGACATATTAGTGTCTAAGCACGGATCTATCTAAACAACATCTATCAACCCAGATATCTAACACGTAACTGTTGACACTCAGTATAATATCGTGTCTGAACAATATATATCAACCATGACTTAAATAATAAGTCATCTAATAGCCGCACGAGTCTACGTCAAGAACCTGACTCAATATCCTACCCTCTCTTATTTAAAGCAACTATCTTACCCAGATACAAACGTTTCCGGCTTTACACAACTGCATAAAATATAATTTACCTATCCAACTACGATAAATATTAAGGGCTTTAAATAATAACCAGATTTCTAGAATCCATCAATTGGAAAAAAATCGATTCCGAAAACTGTTGGTTTATTGAATTATTCATAATACTTCATCAGAAATGTAAAATGTTCACACGAAATTCTTGTTTGTTACATACGAAATCTTTATGTACATTCCGTTATAATCAAGCCTCGAATTTCACAATGTATTTATAAATTACATTTTCAACAACAAAAAGATACAAAACTGCCAAAATTCTTTGACTGATTGGCAAAAAAATCTTTCAATTTTTTGCCTTCACGATGTTACTTTAAAGACACTGTGCTTTTAATGAGACTTCGATACAGGCACATTCCATTAAACAAATTCAGACATATGATAGGGTTAGATTCTTTTTCCAACTGTTCAACATCTAATAGGGACGTGTACCATATTTTACTGATATGTGTTCGGAATGAATACCTATGACGCAAGCTCTGGGATCAATTCCCATTACTGGAGGGAGACTGGTGGCTGTAACGGCGCATTGGCAATGCCTTTGTCGGGCAAGACCAAGGCTTTGTGTGCGATACCCTAATATCTGGTAATCTCAATTCTCAACAATTGCTAACTTAATGTAAGCACGTCGCAGTCGAATTCAAAACACTCAAACCCTATTATTTTGCTTATTAGATCTGAAACCAATACCTAACTAACAGACTCAATGAACCACCTATAATATTCATACACAATATGGACACAATATGGACCTACAAAACTTACAACCCATTTTCGATCTCTCAGTAGTTTTCGCGGACACTATATGATTTAGGAAAGAACTTCTCTAGCGCGCTTTAATGTACTGCTGTCGCCACCAAGGCTTAGTATCAAACAACTTGAACGCTCTGTTACAGTTAACCAATTCTGTATTCGTCGTACGAATCGGTATAATCTATAAAGATTAAACTCCATAGTTAACATTTAAAGATTTCTTTTTGGTAGTCAAATACCTTTAATTTGAAAAGAGTTGGTTGTCATTCATTACTGTTTTTAAGTTCACTTAAAATAAGTCACGAAGTAAATCAGAAACAGTACAACGCGAAACAAAAGCGATTTTAATCAAAGGATCTCTCTGATGCTTCTTTGTTCTTGTATATTTTGAAAATTCAATTTATAAATACGGCGTCGACACCCGACGCTAAATTATCACAGAGCGTACAGAAAGAAATTATCCCGAGGCAAAAATCAATGGATACTGGATAGAAATTGAGGTTTGAGATACTGTGAAGATTTCTCTCTCCTTCAACGATCTTGATGGCCGTCCACTGTTGGATATATGTCTGTACATCACACGATCCTGCGTTGCTTGGATTCTGTGACTTCCTGCAACTTTTTTGAGGTCATCAGTCTCTCTTTTGGGGGTTTACCTATACTGCGTTTTCCAGTGCGGGGTTGCCATTCTAACACCTTAAGATCCGAACGCCCATCGGTTCTCCGCGCTATATCGACTGTGAACCGGCAATATGCCGTATCTCAATTTTAAGCCAAATCATTTTTTATCTACATTGCGTACTGCTGCCCATGATTTACCGTATCAACATTATTATCTAACAGAAAATTTGTAAATAAATAAACATATTTAAAGTCAACTGGTTTTTTATTACATAAAAATTATTGCGAATGTATTAATAATCAAGTTTTTTCTTCTTCCTGAAAAGTTGTCAAAAATAGATAAGACAATTTGCCAGTTTACAATCGATATGCTTCGTCCATCGCCACTTTAGTGTCGTCACAAATTTTTTCATCACCACCAACTTATGGCGGGGATTCAACGGGATTTAAATAACACTATTTAAAAAATGTTGATGCAGTTGTGAGAAAATTTAATTTACAAAGTGCTCCCATTTTGTTTTAAAAGAATTTTACTTAGCTTGCAGGATTTTTTGACCTATTTTTAGAGTACTTTTGGGATTCTAATTAAGTTCTAGTGGTTACGAAATTATGCGGGCAACGTAATAGTATGGTATAAGCTGATAATTAACTGAGATATTGGACTCAACAATGCCCCAGCTAATATTGCCTTTAGGGTTGTTGGCTTTATATTGTTTAGGTTTAACGAATTTTCTGAACAAAACTATATCCTTAGATAATTTTTGTACATAAAAATATAAAGAATTATAAAACGATAGGTGATGTATATATATAATAGATAAAGAAGGAACTAACAAGCTTGCGGCTCCTGCTTTTCACCTAGCAAAAGCACGTAAATCGTATATGGGTTTGGGTATAAGATTCTATAATAAAATTCCGATACCAATTTTGACCTTGCCTTTACAGCAGTTGAAAAACACTGTTAAAAAGAGGCTGATACAGAAAGACTACTATACTGTTGAGGATTACTAAGATGATAAGGATGTGTGGATATAGCTGCACTTCTACACTGTACAAGACATCATCATCCTCCTACACTTATCCCACTCTAAGTGGAATCGGCACAACATGTTACAAACATGTTGTCACATGATTTGGCTACGTATTTAACGACCGGCTGCCTGCCTGACGTAAACTTAACTTAGTCGTATTTTACGATCCCTCGGTAAGAAAGAGGGTGGTCTATTTTGCTTAATCGGATACCACTCGGTGGGTCAACTTACCGTAGTCGCCATTTACGACACCTCGGTGAGAAATGAGGGTGGTCTATTCTACTGAGCCGGATACTACACGGCGGTAGACTTACCTTAGTCGCCTTTCACAACACCTCATTAAGAAATGAGGGTGGTCTATTCTAATCAACCAAATACCACACGGCATTTCTACCCCGTACAGTAATAACTAAATGTAACTAAGTATAAGATTGAATACTTTAAAAACAGCAACCACTGAGTTTCTTGCTGGCTCTTCTCAGTAGGAACAGTTTTCCGAACCAGCAGTAAAGTTGACGATTCAAAACCACTTGTTTACAAGTTTACTTGAACAAAGAATATTTTGAGATTGAATACTTTAAGTAAAAATTCAGCATTCAACAAAATGGTAAGCCGTACTGATTCTTAATGAAGCGTTATAATTTGAAGCTGTTCTATATAATCAAATTGCAAAGGGTTTTGTTTCTCGCTTCCCAAGGGATTTTCATGATTAAGGTAAAAATTACATCAGCTTTAATAGGGCTCTAACAAAGATGCTCACGCTAATGAGTCCCTAATTGAAAAGATTTTATATTTTTTATATACAAGGTAATTTAGAAAAACGGTTTGATTATTTAATGATCAAATTGTAAATGAAATTCGGAAATCTGAGTTCGTAATGTATGACATAGAGTTCAAAGTCGCTTGGCGCTAATCGACTTGAACATTTACGTTGTTTGCGAATCTTGTTTTATAACCCCGCTGACGCTACTGGCGAGTGTTCGAAAAACAGAACATTCTCGAATGGTTCGTTCACTATATAAGCGGTCGTATCGCGCTACTTAGGATTCAGATTGCAAATAGCGATCGAAAACGAATTTAGGAGCGTAAGTAAAAATGAGATAATAGTGAACTCAGCTTTGTTAATGGACAACGGACTACGTAGTAATTGTAAGTACTGAATTTGTAGTCAAAAGTTGAATAATTTTTTTTTAAGTCACGAGGTATTATCACGAGGTTTATCCAATCCAGGAGCCCTTGTACGTAACAATATATAAAGAGAATCGTTTTATTCACAATTTCAGTCATAATACGATATATGTTTTCTAGTACATTTCAACTTCAATTGAAGAGAAAAATTGTAAATTTTAAGCACTTATATTAGAAAAAATCTTTCTTAATACTAAAACTTTTAGCAGTAAAAAATAAAGATAACTCGTATTGATTCTTGATGAAGCGCTATAACCAAATAGCAAAGCAAGCATCGCAAGCTTTTGAGATTGTGATAGTGAATGTGTGCAGTTCTTTATTGGTGGCGGGTAGTGCATGAGTATTTAGGAATTTTGCATGTATCATCTATGAGAACGCATAGTACACTCTAAATTTCGATTTACATATACTTTTTTTATCCTGTATTACAATATTTCTATTACTTTTATATTATGAACTACCGCAAAGTAACAACAAATTCTATAAATCACTATCATCATGGTCAGGATTTCGGTATATGTTTTAAGCCGTATATTGTTATGATAATTTATATAAGCGTCTTACAATCTTTTGTAAAGTTAAATAATAATAATAAAAAAATCAACTATTATCTATGTACAATGTTTAATAACAGCTGCATTAATATTATTTAATAATTCATAAATTTTCAACCTAATATAATTCCAAAAAGTTTTCCTCTCATCGCATTCGTGATTCAGTAGCAGGGCACTTATAAATTCATAATGTGGAATATTGTAACCCTTTAGCAGGTTAAATTTTAATTCCTCTTACAGACTTCGTTTTACTTATTAATATTTCGCTTGGATTTAAAATTCTTCTTGGAGACGTCTAAGAAATATCTCTTTACTCTCTCTATTCCCTTTCTCTCTCTCTATGATATATATATGATAGCCTTAACCTTTCCCCCGTTGCTTTTAAACTTAGATTAAAGAAACATTATATTTCTTTACTCCCATAATCTATGTGTTGACATTTATGTATATATTATTGTTATTTTATTTATCATATATATAATATATTTATGGTTTATATTTACAATGTATTATTTATATAAATATATATATTTATTAATGTATAAGTTAGCATATCAGTACCATAACTGTTTTAGTATAAATTGTCTCACTTCGTAGATTAGCTGATAGAAATCTCTGTCAAAGGGATAAGTTGACCGTTGTACTCTGTGTTTTTATTGATAAAGTTTTTCTTACGTTTTTTTACGGTATATACAAATAAATAAATAAATAGACACATAAATTTTAAAAGAAAACTTTTTGGTGCCTGCTTAGGACTTGAACTCGAAAGATTCACACGATCTAACCGCTAGGCTATCACAGCTTTTTTAGCAGATTAGTAATAAAGGACAATGTTACTTCCTCTTTAATAAGCACAATAGGCTACAAGTTCACAATAAGCTTGCGATTCCTGTGTCACGACTCAACAGAGTTAGCAACTCATTCGTTATTCTCGGTATTCGCTTCTACAATGAAGTTTCTCAATTCATACAAGATCTGTTTACAGAAAGGTTTAATTTGAGTGTTAATTGTATGTGAAACATATAACACAATTGAACATTATTTGGATGATAAAAAGGCCTGGATTTTAATCCTTTCAGCTCTATGCAAGACTGTTTAATAATGTTGATTTAAAAAATGTTTTAAAGATTGAAGAGTAAGTAAACATTCAAGACCAGTTGTAGCTTTATTTGAAATATTAATCCATGACCTTTTAAAGGTGTTTTAAAAGTCTACTTGAATAAAGATTATTTTGATTTGATTCTATGAAATTCTAGACATATGGTTGCAATGCTCAAACATATGCCGGGCAAGTGAAAACATTAGAACTGTATTAGATGAATTGGAAAACATTGTAAAATATCTGCGGCGTTCGCCTGCCACAGATAAATTGATCGTGGAAGATTTATTAGCATAAGATTTTTAACCATTATCCGGATTGTTACAAATTATAATGTCACATATGTCTTCTTACAAAAAAAGCTTGCATATTCTTTATTCAAGTAAACTTGTAAACAAGTGCTTTTGAATCGTCAACATCTACTGCTGGTTTGGAAAGCTGTTGCTACCGAGAAGAGCCAGCAAGAAACTCGGCGGTAAATCTTTAAAACATTTTTTAAATCAACATTATTAAACAGTCTTGGATAGAGCTGAAAGTGAGTGAAATTAAAATCCAATCCTTTTTACCATCTAAATAATCTTCAATTGTGTAATATGCTTTATATACAAGCATATTTCTTACACTTCATTTAAACTTTTCTATAAACAGATCTTGTATGGATTGCGGAATATAATAAAATATAATATGTCATAAGGTGATAACATATCTGATAATAACAACCTAGGCTATATAGTTTCTTTCGTTTTTATTAAATACAAAATTAGGTTTATTACGCTAACTGGAACAATGAAGTGTAATTTTTCTGGTACTTTGGAATTATACTATGTTTTTCGTTGGGATTACCACGTTGGGGACACCAGATTGCACTTCCAAATATTATGACATCAATAATGGCCACTAACAGAACCGGGGGAAACAACTTATCCAGTCTAGGATGAAAAAAAACGATTTTAGCAAATAAATAACTTGATATCAGAACATCAGAAACATTATTATATCTATATATTATTATATATATTAAAAATTTAGACAGAATGTATCATGCGGATTATAATTTCTATTAGGATAATGACAATATTAGAGTCGATATAGCTATCGTATTGCTTAACTATTAGTGTTCATTGAATTGAACCGTGATTCAAATGAAATGGGCTTGAAGCAAATCACTTTATTCGAGCAAAACCCTGCGGGCGTTAATGCACAAATTTGTTTTAGTTCAGTTGAGTAACCTAAAGTCTAGTCTTATAAATTTTTTGATTATTGTGTTCTGAAAATCTACAATTACAGAATTGTAGATTTACAGAATTTTCAAAACTCCAGATTCCAAAACGAAAAAATTGCAAAGCTAGCAATTGCGATTTCGTCGTTGAGTCTATCTCCTGATGATACTTCGGTTGCAGGGCGAGACGATACTTAAATTAGTAGTGAACGTGTGTAGTGCTTGTGTATTGTGGTGGCGGTGGTGGTGGTTTGTGCATGTGTTTTTACGAATCCTGCATGTATCAAGTATGAATTTTTGTTTACATATATATATTTTCTATTAAATTAATCGCGGATTTTAACAAGATAATTTCATCATTACTGTGCGGGAGATTTGTAAGGTGGGATTTTTTGTATTGCCACACATGCCTTTTTTTACCGCGGGATTTTCAATACTGTTAATAAATAATAACAATAGTTAAATACTAAGAACTGTTTACTACATTAATGTTAACAAGATCTTACAAGAGCATGAGGGTTATATTTAAGCTAGCAACAATTCACAAAGCTCGTTAATAATGTACTAGGTCAGTCAATCTATCAAATACATCAAGACTGGCTTACCACTCCCATTAAGTTAAGCTCGAGACTAGCGACTATTACCTAATATTTAATTCAATTTATGTGAACTACCCACACACTATCTAAGGTTAAGATCGTTGCAAGCGCGACTTTGACTAATACCTCGGCTATTATTTCAGCCTGATCTACAAATTTAACAAAACCTGCACCTCCCCTCTAGCGAGAAACCAATTGCACCTTAGAAAAGGCTGTTGCAATATTATGGAAGGTCAGTTTAAAATGGTCTGGGGAACATCGGTTGTGGGTATTATCGGTCGAGCAAATGTGCTAAGTCAGAGGGTACTTGTCTGAGCTATTACGCTTTGATAAATGAATGAGATTTACATATTGGTGAAGTCCATTATCTTGATAATTCTTTCAGGTATCATTACTGATCTTTTAGATTAACTTTTATGGTACCTGATAATTCAAGCCACGGTTTTGATGGTTTATATTGGAATTTCTGCTTTATGGGCGGCGGCGGTTTTAATGTTCTATCTCATCTTTCTCCTGCCTTTATCCCACTCTAAGTGGGGTAGGCACAAAATGTTTTAATTACATATTTTTAGACGATTGGACTTGTTATTTTACGACAGCCAGCCTGCCTGACACCTCGATAAAAATAAGAGTGGTTTATTCTACTTAGCCAGATATCACACGGCGTGTGAACTTACTTAAGTCGCCTTTTACGACATGGTATCCATGGTGCTTTATCTCATTAGGAGCAATTGTAAGCAGTAGAATTAACGATTCTCAAATACTTGTAGTAACGTCATTTAAATAAATATTATTTGTTTTCAAAAAAAAATCGAAATTCAAAAGATTCTTTTTTAATCTAGTAAACTTGTAAACAAGTGCTTTTGAATCATCAACATCTACCGCTGGTTCGGAAAGCTGTTCTTACCAAAAATAACCAGCAAAAAACTCGGCGGTTGATCTTTTCAAAGAATAATTCTTATTACTAGTTACATATAGTTATTAATGTCTTGTACAGGGTCTAAGAGTAGCTACATCCATTCTTATCGTCTAAGTAATCCTCAATAGTATAGTAGGCTTTCTGAATTAGCCTTTTTTTAATAGTATTTTTAAACTGCTGTAATGGTAAAGTTAAAGTAGATTGTGGAATTTTATTATAGAATCTTATACCCAAACCCACAAACGAATTACGTACTTTTGCAAGGCGCAAAGCAGGAGCCACAAGCTTATGTCGGTTCCTACTTTTTCATTATATACATCACCGATCTTTTTATAATTATGTATATTCATATGTACAAAAATTCAATTACTAAAAATAAACTGCGAAGCCAATGTAAAAATACCTGTTTCCTTTAACTTCTCTCGTAGGGAATCGCTCGAATTTTAATCGCAAATGCCACGTATAGCTCTTTTATGTTATAAAAAATGTTTTCAATGTCCGCGCATTTACCCAATAACAATATTCCGTAAGACATAATGTTATGGAAGTAAGGTAAATAAACAAGTTCTGATGTTTCGACATCTGTTATGCGACTACTCTGTCGCTGTCCTGTTTTAAAAATTAATTTTAAAATCAAATCCAAGAATCCAAAGAACTCCTACAAAACTTTTAAGCTTTCTTATACAACATTACGAGAATATTAAACAGAATATGACTTCTTTTGTTTGAACTTAAAGGTTTGAATGAAAGTAAAAAATATATACGGCATTATAGTGTATGTGGGTTGAGAGGTGTGAATCTTACCTTGTATATTTATATACAAGACATACATGAATATCCTCACACTAACTCACACTAAAACTGATGTACAAAGAAACATTACACTGTCTCAAGCGCACACACGTTTAGTACACGAGAGCGTTTGGTGAGAGTGGACTTGTAGTGACATGTTATTTGTAGTGCTTGTTTGAGCCTGTGCTATAATCATACAACATTAGTCTATATTAATACATCAAAGTGAACAATACAGGCATTTGTATTATTTCAATAAATTGTAACAAGTAAGATGGTTTTCGATATAAAACGGTTTATGTGCCATACTTTAAGGTAGGAAAATGAGACACAGTAATATTAATATGAAGGTTTAAATTGTCAATGGTGGTTTTTAAAGTTTTTAAAATGTAGTCAAATTGTGAGACGAAGAGAAAAAGAGAGAGAGAGATAGAGATAAAGTGAGGGAAGGAGAGAAAAACAGCGAGAGAGGGAGAGAAATGGTGAGAGAGGGGGATATTGTAAGCCTTGAAAGGAATATTCCGCCAGAAACTTCATATCTGGTGGCTGAATAAAGCAAAACACAAGGTCAGAAAAGACATAAAAGCACAGTTTCCACGTTCCCAACATTAGCGTTCTCCAAAAATGTGCTTTTATATTTCAAAAGTTGGATCGTTCATCATCTAAATACATAAAGAATGGATTGCGGCATCCATTAAGTTAACCCCAAGACCGAGGCTTTTTACATTTTACTTGTTCGTATTTTTGTAAAATATAAGTACCGAGACTTAAATGTGATGGATAAACGTTAAGAAGTATGTGACCTTTGCCAAAAGTCTCGAGGGTTCCGCACCTTTGAATCCATTCTAATATTATAAATGCAAAAGTCCGTCTCATCATTTGTCCTTTCGTCCATTTGTGTGTGTGTCTTAATTAAATCTGTAATCTACCACCGCAATTACAATACACAAGCACTGCACACATTCACTTTCACAGGTATCAGAAACAAATGTCATCTTTCTTTAACAAACCCTCTGCTGGTTAAAGACCTACACTAAGGTTTACAAGTTTCCTTACGACGTTTTCTTACACCAAAATGTAATTATCAATCAGGATAAATTGTAATTATCAATCAGGATAAATTGTAATTATCAATCAGGATAAATTGTAATTATCAATCAGGATAAATTGTAATTATCAATCAGGATAAATTGTAATTATCAATCTGATTAAATTGTAATTATCAATCTGAATAAATTGTAATTATCGATCAGATGTTAGATATTGTGTTAAATATGCATATAAATACTCATATATACATATAACGTTATTACGTGGTTGTATAATAAATAGGATTAATTTAATAATTATTCGGAGACGGAAGTAGTCAAATGTCATTATTTGTTTCAAAAAATAGTAAGAACGAAAACGGAAATACACAAAACAAAGCAACAGAAGTTATAAATAAGTCCGTTGGGCTTATTCTAGTCAGTCTGGTGTGTCTGTGAAGTGTAATACAGGATATAATTTTATATAGAAAACCCTTGATGACTAATGGATTTGAACCCGTATCGAATGTTCAGGGGCCCACGTTGCCGAAATTGTGTATCGCTAATAATATATATTTAACTCCTAGTGGACACAAATTAGTTAATTTAGAAACGACGTAGCGGCACGATTGAGTACTTTAAATGAGCACGTGAGGCGTCGCCATTAAAACTAATGACTAGTGTTGTACGCATGTGTTATATAGTATCGAATGTATGTAAATAAATAATTAATTAAGTATGCCAACATACGACGTAAAGCGGACGGTTGATGTCGCCGAGCGACATGACTGTCCGCTTGACGTCGTATGTAGGCATATCTCCGGGTCAGAATATCAAGAGCGGCAACATAACTCGTGTCAGCCATCTCAAGGTGGGTAACGAGATTGCAGGTCTCTCCCTCGAGAGAGGAGAATAGGTAAGCTAGCTTCTGAACCGGAGACAGATCTTGGCGGGCATCAACCAGGGAGACCCGGCCATTCCGGCAGCAAACATACAAGCGACACACGGCCACGCACACACACACACATACAATAATACATCGAGGACGCCTCGGCTCCCGATCAAGGTGAAACAAAATGGCGACACTGATGACGTCACATTCAAGGTAAGCTAACGACGGGTCTTGGGCTGGCTTAGATTGGAGGTTAGCAGGCCGCACGCGTGTGCGGCACGTAACATTTGGTATTATGTAAATAAATAATTATTTACACTTGTAACGCGTCGAACCGGACGAACGTACGGATGGGGAAAATAAGTACAAATGACAGGAATTAGTTTATAATGCCACTTATACAGAGAGTATCGTGGAAGGATCCTTCACAGCATTCCAGAAATTGATGTACCGGAAGATGAACTGTTTACATTTCGCTTAGGATTATTCCAGCAGGATGCACTTTTAACAAAAGGAATTAGTAGGAAAATTGACTGACTGATTATTAGAAGCAGGCGTTACTTTGCGGAATTCCATATTACAGAAACTATAACAGAACTAATTTAGAATAATCCGTGTGGGTTAAGCGAATGCATGCAAAACTAAGTGTATGAAGCAGGCAAAATTCACGTACCTTACACTTGCAGGACAAGACACCAAAATAATCCCAAGACGCCTCCACCAGAAACAATGCACACAAGCAATACACGCAAACACCACCAAAATGTCTTCGGTTTCGAAACCGAAGCATCTTCAGGAGGATAGGCTCCACGATAAAATCGTAATGCGCCGCGCCGTCCATGCAAGCATGACTGACTGATTACTTAAGCTCAGTCTAGTTTTTGTGTATGTACATCACACGATACTAAAAACGCGTATATATTTTGATGTTGTCCTTAGTAGCCTAGTTATCTCAACTGTGTAACTGAGATCTTTCAGACTAAATTTATATTTTATATTTATAATGAAATCAATCAAAATTAGCTTACTCCTGACTTGACTTTAGAAAGGAAGATAAAATATATACTAGATAAAATACTACGCCAAGTTTGCCGATAATCGTTACATCCCTAGTAAAGAGAAAGAATTTAAAGCACTTCATTAGACCGATTAATGAGCCTCAGGGTGGAGAGGTTTGAAGCCTCCTTTATACCTAAGTTTAACATTGTGAAGTTAAGATTTGTAATAAAAACTACCCTCGAATGTGGATACTTTTTACATTTAGCGCATCACAAAATATATATCAGGGTAAGATCAAGTTCAATTCAAGGACTTTGTCCGAGAACTACTTTGAGGATTAGCACAAAAGGATTTTTGGAGCTACATAATGTATTGTTCCTAACCCACTGCTGGGAAAAGACCTCTACAGTAGAAAAAGGATTAGAACTTAAACTGAACGTGTTGCTCTAATTTAAAATATCCCTGGTGATTCAAAAGTGATAAAAATATTATTCTACTATAATCCGCTATATAAGATATAATTATACAAACACAAAAATACACTAGTAGCACTACCACAACCTCAACAATCGTTTGCCCCTTAACCGAAGCATCACCAGAAGACGCCCAGAAATAATTACGGCGTGAACCAAATGTTGAGATTGTGTTATTGAAGCGTGCAGTGAAGTGTATTGTCTATTTGTAGTCTTGCACTACGTTTTTCTTGTATCGCTGATTTTAGTAAAATAATATTATCATTTCTTTTGTATTATAGCCAGAGTAATGCCTAATTCTATACATTCTCCTTGATAAAATGTATCTTAAAAAATCGCGATATTTCATCTCATGTCACGTGTGGTAGTCCAGCGCTGAGACCGGATGACACTTTCGAGGAGGGTCACTAGTTCAAGCCCCCGGCAGGAATTTATGAATTTTTTTTTTGTTAATACATATGTTTACTAATTAACAATTAAAATGAGGAAACCTGCTTATCTCTAGAGAATACCGGGGATATGAGTAACCTCTTCTTCTTGATCGTACCTTCACTGATGAAGGTCGTGCCTAATATTGCAGTCTAAATTAAGATATCATCACGTTTTGTATCATATTCTGCCACTTTGATCTAGTTGTGGCCGTTCTAATGGCAACGGATAGAGATAATTGGGTAAGAGATTTTACTGCAGTTTAAAAACACTGTTAAAAACAGGCTGATTCAGAAAGCCTACTATACTGTTGAGGATTACTTAGATGATAAGAATGTGTGGATATAGCTACTCTACCTTGTACAAGACAGTAATGACTACATGTAACTATCCATCCATCCATCAGCCTAATGCAGTCCACTGCTGGACATAGGCCTCCCCATGTCTGCGCCAGACATCCCGCTTCTCCGCAATGCGCATCCAGCTGGCCCCAGCAACCTTTTTGATGTCGTCGGTCCAGCGGGACGGAGGACGCCCTACGCTGCGTTTGCCAAGACGCGGTCTCCACTTCAGGACTCTTTTGCTCCAACGGCCATCAGTCCTGCGACAGACGTGACCAGCCCACTGCCACTTCAGCTTGCTTATTCTGCTAGCTACGTCGATTACTTTGTTTCTCTCGCGGATAATCTCATTTCTGATCTTATCTTTGAGAGATACTCCGAGCATAGCACGCTCCATAGCACGCTGAGCGACTTTAAACTTGCGGACTAGTCCCGCCGTCAGTGTCCACGTCTCGGCGCCATATGTTAACACAGGCAGGACGCATTGGTCGAAGACTTTGGTCCTCAGGCATTGCGGAATCTCGGACATGAAGACTTGACGAAGTTTGCCAAATGCTGCCCAGCCCAAGTGAATTCTCCTTTCAGCCTCCCTCTCGAAGTTGTGCCGGCCAAGTTGGATTGTCTGGCCTAGGTAGACGTAATCCTGCACGACCTCGAGAAGGATTCCATTCACAGATACTGGTGTTGGCACGACACGATCATTGAACATGACCTTGGTCTTGTCCAAGTTCATGCCAAGACCAACCAGCTGGGAGGCATCACTTAAGCCATTCAGCATTTCGCGCAAGTCCTCTAGCGTCTCTGCAAATATCACGATATCATCCGCGAAACGAAGGTGTGAGATGTATTCTCCATTTATATTGACGCCTCGTTCAGTCCAGTCCAGGGTTTTGAAGACGTCCTCCAACGCGTTAGTGAACAGTTTCGGGGATATTACATCCTCCTGTCTCACCCCGCGCTGAAGGTGAATAGGTCTTGATCGCTGGTCCTGGATTTGAACGGTCATTGTTGCCGTGTTGTAGATGCATCTCAACACCTCGATATATCGCCAATCGATGTGACATCGCTGCAGAGATTCCAGAACAGCCCAGGTCTCAATGGTGTCGAAGGCTTTCTCGTAGTCCACAAATGCCATACACAGCGGCTGATTATACTCTTCGGTCTTCTGTATAATCTGCCGAACAGTATGGATGTGGTCTACGGTGTTATAGCCTTTTCGAAACCCAGCCTGCTCCGGTGGCTGGAATTCGTCAAGTCTGGCGGCAAGACGATTCGTTATGACTCTCGAGAACAATTTGTAGACATGGCTCAGGAGCGATATTGGTCTGTAGTTTTTCAAAAGAGTTTTATCACCTCTTTTGAAAAATAAGATAACCACACTCCTAGACCATGCTTCCGGTGTAGTGCCTGTATGAATAACGGTATTAAAGAGCTCTGCTAAGGCTTTACGGATAGGATGCCCAGAAGCCTTTAGCAACTCCGCCGTAATCCCGTCATCACCTGGGGCTTTACCGTTTTTAAGTTGCTCGAGTGCCACACTAATCTCGCCACTCTCAACGTCCGGGATGTCTTCTGTATAATGGCGCGACAGTGGTGCTCGTGGATCATCGGTATCCCGGGTACTAGGCTTATGTGCACTCGACGAGTCAAGCAATCCGTAATATTTCTCGACCTCCTTCTGGATCTCAGAGCGACAGACAACTGTTCTGCCGTCCGCTGTTTTAAGCTTCGCGAGATGGCTTCTTCCTAAGGGTTTCTGAAAAACTTTCGACCCCCTATTCTGCTCAATAAGGGCTTCGATAGCTCTTGTATTTGAGCAGCGGAGGTCTCTGCGTACAAGTTTTCGTATCCTCTTAGAAAGGGCCCTCTGTTCTGGCGAAGCTACTTGAACGGACGGCATTTCGCGTCTTTGTCTCATCAGATCCAGAGTTTCGGGAGAAAGTTTAGACTGCTTGCTTCGACTCGTCGGCGGAAAGTACTTTCGACCCAGTGTACATACCGTCTTCACCACGTTGTCGGTTATCTCGTTCACATTACTAGTGGTTTCTAGACAGTCGAATCGATTTTGGAGTTCCAATCGAAACTGCTCGGACGTACAGTGTATTTGGGGCAGCGTAGGTCGGAGAGTAGGCTTCATCATACGGGATCTTTCGGCCTTAAAACACATATTCAAAGTGCCTCGTACAAGTCGGTGATCGCTACCAGTATTAAACCTGTTGATCACTGAGACATCTCTAAATATGTGCTTCTTATCCGCCATGATAAAGTCTATCTCGTTCCTTGTCAAAGTATCGGGGCTTTGCCAAGTCCAACGTCTCTGGGGCTTTTTCTTGAAGAAAGAGTTCATCAAGAAGAGCCCTTGCATTTCGAGGAAATTGACTAGCATTTGCCCCCTTTGATTCCTGTGCCCCAATCCATGCGATCCGATTTTCGATTCGCCACATCTTTGTATTCCCACTTTAGCATTAAAGTCTCCCATAACAACGTTGTAGAAGGCCGAAGTAGTGCCATGCAGAGCTTGAGATATATCCTCATACATGGCTTCAACCTCTTCGTCAGAATGTGCCGAGGTCGGCGCATATACCTGTATCACTTTCAGGGAGTACCTGTCGGTGAGTTTAAGTACAAGGTACGCTACCCGGGTCGACACACTACTGAGTTCTACAACGTTGTTAATGAGAGTCTTGTGAACCAGAAAACCGACACCACCTTGGGAGACCTCATCGCCTTCACGGAAGTAGAGTAAGTGACCGGAATCTAGGGTAACTGTATCCTCACCCTCTCTTCGGACTTCAGATAACCCTAGAATATTCCAGTTTATACGACTTAACTCTACCTCTAGTTCGGTGAGGTGATGGTCCAGCCGTAACGTTCGTCCATTATACGTTGCCAAGTTGATCGTAGGTTGGCAGCCTACCGTAACCCGGTGATTCTTCGCACCCTCCGCCCCATCGTTACCGCGACCGCTGCCGTAGTCGGGAATAGTGGGGCTGCCGGGAACTGAGGGCCGGAACTTTCTGGACACTTCCATATGGGGGTTGCTGCCCATAGTCACCACGCTGGGCAAACGGGTTGGTGACCGCAGAGCTGACTGATTCGACACTAGAGGCGCTGCTGCCCGCCTCTGGCCTGGGATTTTAAGTCGTCAGCTTAATTGGATGGTTATACCGCCATCAGTCGGTCGTCATAGCCTCGTCTGTTATCGGCAGGGGGCACCGCGTGCAGGTGAGGTTGACATTTGGGAGCACTGGTTGATATGCGTACTCCCCTTACCCCCCATGTAACTAGTTATAAGAATTATATTTTAAAAAGAGCAACCGCTGAGTTTCTTGCTGGCTCTTCTCGGTAGGAACAACTCTCCGAACCATCAGTAGATTTTGACCATTCAAAAGCACTTGTTTACAAGTTTACTTGAATAAAGAATATTTTGAATTTGAATTTGAATCTGGTCTTATCCATCATCATAGAGGATCGGATCACCAAAAATCGATCACGATCAATAAAGACAGTAAGATTGTTACGAGGAGATTAATGAGATGATATCGATATCGTCTTAGTATTTAACTTAATTTAAATTGATTTTTTCTTCTTTCTGTGTTTCGCATGTACCGGAAATATTCTTGTTTTTTTACCTATTAACTTCTTATGTTTAAATTTTTTATGTAATTTTTTTTATGTTTATATTGTTTAATAATTTTTGGAGCATGCTGTGTCACCTTCATAAGTTGTACATTTAAAACTATTTTTTATTATTTTTTTATATGTAAGTTTTATATGTTACAACTACTGGATGTCCAAATAAATAAATCACTTTTTCTTATGCCTTTGACTTTATCATTATCATTTTTATCAGGACGTTTGGATATCTACGAGCGATATGGCCGAAGTGTCTCAGAATCCGTTGAAATCAGATGGTAGAGAGTCTTGTCATATGTATAACTTGTCATATCATGTGTCATGTGCAACTTATCAATCCGCTTAGGAGCAGCGTGGCGGTCAAACCAACCTCTCGGCTCCAACCCCTCCTTTAAAAAAAGAAATAGATAAGAAAGAAATATTATGTTTACTTTGTCACAACAAATTTAAAATTATAGACAAATTGTTTTATAAATTTCGTATTCAAGTTTTATAAATAAGCGAAGTCAAAAGTTTTTTGGGTTTAACCATCACGCCATCTGCAGTGGTTATTACGAAACTTACACTATCAATATCATATTTGCGCTAGCAAACGCTTGTCGTGTCGAATGCAATATGGCGTGAACCGTGAAGTTATTGGGGCGCAAAATTATCTATTATTGCCATAAATTGTGTGACATTGCAGTATAAAGGTTTTCGTGGCAAACTATTTTTGTCGCATGTCTTATTTGATATCTATACAAACCAACATAGTTTATTCAAGAAAAATAATACGTTACAACATCACAAAACCAACACGATAGTCACTAGTTCTAACGAATTTTGGAAACGATTGCTTTAAAAAAAGAACAAAACTACAACAGAACTACTTTGCTATAATCCGTGCGGGTTAAGTGAATGCATGCAAAGCTAATGTGTATGAAGCAGGCAAAAATCACGTACCTTACACATGCAGGACATGTCACCACATGCATCCCAAGACGCCTCCATCAGCAACAATGCACACAAGCGATACACACAATCAAAACCAAAATCGTTATCTATCGACTATCGTTTCGCCCTGAAACCGAAGCATCATCAGGAGGATAGGCTCCACAACAAAATCGTAATGCATTTCATGGATTTGATTTCGTGCATGGTGGCGACGTCTTAGGATGCATGTGGTGACTTGTCCTGCATATGTAAGGTACGTCAATTTTGCCTACTTCATACACATTAGCTTTGCATGCAATCACTTAGCCCGCGCGGATTATAGCAAAGTGTTCTGTTGTAGTTTCTGTAATATGGAATTCCGCAATATGACGCCTGCTTTTGTAAATCATTTAAAAAGTATCAACAGTATTATTTTGCTAAAATCTGCGATAAAAGAAATACAAATAAATGAAAAACTAAATGTAGAGTGTACTATCCGTTTCCATACATGATACATGCAGGATTCGTAGAAAGGCATGGACTATCAATCATCCCGGGCCAACATATATTTAAATAATGCAGAAGGCAATATACGGCACGTATTATGAGGAAGTTCCTCATACTGGAGTTCTCACCATCGTTAACTTGGGATATCGCCCCGCTTCCGAAGGACGCTATTTAAATTGCAGTTATCAATTAAACAAATAAGTTTTAATAGAACAACTCGGTGCCTTCCAGGGGTTGAAACCCATGTTCGTCTCTAGAGAATCGCAAAATCTCACCGCTGGGCTATCACAGCTTTGTGTTAGTTTAATAAACTTCAATTGTATCAAAATTTAACTAAATGAATTTAAAGCGTAAAAATTTTTGTACATAAAAATATAGAGAATCACAAAAAAATTGGGGATGTGTATAATAGACAAAGTAGGAACCGACATAAGCTTGCGGCTCCTGCTTTGCGCCTAGCAAAAGTACGTAAATCGTTTGTGGGTTTGGGTATAAGATTCTATAATAAAATTCCGCAATCAATTTTATCTCTGCCATTACAGTAGTTTAAAAACTCTGATAATGTCGGGCTGATGCAGATAGTTTACTATACTATTGAGGATTATATATATGTTAAGAATGCATGGATATATCATCTCCTGTACCCTATGCAAGCAGTAATGTAAAAATGACTAAATGTAGAGTACCCGGCAATAAATAATGCACATCGAAGTTTAGAACGAAACAGCTGGTTCGGTTTCGTAGAGCGCTGTCTCTGTCATTCAGTTAGTATGTGATGTTTCACACAGGTTCATCAGTCTGTGTGACAGAGACAATGCTCTATGAAGCAGAACTAGCCGACTTGCTCACTCTAAGCCTCGATGTGCATTATTTATTGCTGTTTACTATAACTAGCTATAAGAATTATATTTGAAAAGAGCAACCGCCGAATTCGTTGCTGGCTCTTTTCGGTAGGAACAGCCGTAACCAGCAGTAGAGTTGACGATTCTAAGGCACTTGTTTACAAGTTTACTTGAATAAAGACTATTTTGAATTTGCATATTAACCAGTCTTTCGTATTTTTATAGAAGCTTAGATATTTAAGTTAATTTTCTTTTTTATATTATTTTCTGTTTTATTTTCTACATGTATTTTTGTATTGTTTTTGGTAATTATTTCATTAGCTCCATTTTTTTTCAAAGCAAATTTTAAAAGACTGGCCCGTTTGCGCAGTGGGAAGTGACCCTGCCTTTAGCTTTGCGAGTCGCGGGTTCGATTCCCGCCGAGGACCAACAGTTTCTATAAACAATTTGTTGGTTCTTCGAGCCTGGGTGTATATTTGTATGTAGTATACCAGTTGTCCGTCACCCAAAACACAAGTATTAAGTTACTTACTTTGAGGACGGGCAACCGTGTATGTAAATGTCCCATATATTTATTAATTATTATATTTAATAATTATTATAATTATTATTATTTATTAATTAGCTAACAAGTGTATGCATTCATGGCGCGTAATTTGCAGTACAGACCATAAAGGAAGATAATGATATAACAAGGTAGGCAATTCTAATTCAATTCAAAAAACTTTGTACTGCGTCTGATAGCAACACCACAAAACTACCTTAATAGAGCCTTATTAAAGCTTTTAGATGTTCCGCATAACTCACTCGGCACGCGATGTTCCAACTAAGCTGTGTCGTTATCAGTGACAGTTTTAAAACGGGGGTGCTTTGTGATACAGTGTGACACCGTGACGTGTGTTATTTAAATGCTAATTATGTACATTTTACATAGTAAGGTTGAGAAATTGTCTTCTACTACTCACTGTTGGGTGAAGAGTTTCCTCCCTTTGGATAGAAAGATTCAAGCTTTCGACTTCGGATGTAAAGCGGGTTCGTAGCTGACACATAGAAATTCTTCAGGTCATACAAAAGTTATGGATAGAAATTTATTGAAGATTGGACGAAATAAGAATGTCTTTATTTATATTACTGCACAACTATTCTAACAAATTTAATTTATAATAAATTTATTCAAATTTATGATAGAATAATTAATTTAATAATTTACTTTCTAATTCTCCTATTCTATTCACCCAAAACTCTTTTTTCCAAAATTTTTGTTCTTTGTTTTTTCACGCTTCCTATTTTTTAAATACACATACAATGCTTAGGATATTATTTATCTTCTTTTTAAATCAAACTTTACACTTTGATGTAAATACCAGCACTGAATTTCTAATTAATGCAACTTAAGCCTTTCATGCTTAACTCAAAAAGACTGAAATTGCTTCCTATTCCAACTTTGTTTTGAAACCTCAGTTGTTGTCTCGGTTCTAATTATGCTAGGGGCTTTACTCCTTTCATTTTTAATGATAACGTACGGGTTGCGGGAGAAATTAAAGGGACAATGGGTGAAAATTTAGAAAAATTACATACTTTTTTGGAGCTGGTGCCTTTTATAAGAAACTTATTTGACCCGTTCTCGTCAAATTTAATGTAAAAATATCCTTGGTAATGCATTTTTTGGTTGGTTTTAACTTCATAAAAATATTTTTCAAAACTTAAATTCTAATATTAACAAATCATCATCATTCATCATTCACCTGCCCTTATCCCACTCTAAGTGGAGTCGACACAACATGTTACCAACATGTTGTCACATGATTTGGCTACGTATTTTACGACCGGCCGCCTGCCTGACGTCAACTTACCTTAATCGCCTTTTACGACACCTCGGTAAGAAATCAGGGTGGTCTATTCTATGCAGCCGGTTACCACACGGCACCTATCTTAGTCGCCTCTTACGACACCTCGGTAAGAAAGGAGGATGGCCTATTCTATTCTGTCGGATACCTTTAATATTAACAAATCAATCAAAAAAAAGCTTTAAACAAAATTTCATGTCTCTTCTTTTAATTGTTGAGGAGAGGAGAGAGCCCTCTGGAGCCAATCCTGGTAGCATCAGGTCATGCTTATCATAAACATGCATTGTCATCGAGACTGGGCCATTATGTAAAATTTCAGCTTGAATCGGACACCGGGAAGTGGGTTAAATTTAACAAGCAAGATTCGAACTTCACACACAAACACGGCAAGTGAAATAAAAGCTTTTAAAAAGGTAGGTATAGTACGCGGCAATAAATAATGCACATCGAGGCTCAGAGATTCCGAACCAGCAATAGAGTTGACGATTCAAAAGCACTTGTTTACAAGTTTACTTGAATAAATAATATTTTGAATTTGAATATTATTTATTTGTTCGCTATATTAGATTTATATTGATTTATTGACATTTTATTATAAAAAGTTGTTCGATATTTCGAACATAAATTCGATGAGAGAAGAAAAGACTATTCTTCTCAAAAGGTTTATTTAAAGATTGCAGGTTTAATACAAAATTAATTAAATTAGCAGCAGTAAGATGTTGACTGTCTAGCGGTTGTCAAAATAGTAGTCGTTTATTTTCCGCGATTCAAAATTTGCATAACTGCCATAGACTTCTGTCATATGGTCAGTACATTAGGCGCCGTACACACTAGGCGCAAACATATTCCCCCCTCTTGAACGCATTGCGTTTAAGACTGATTGCTCTAATCTTGCTCTGGTGAAAATAAGGAGCATATTCGGGTGAAAGCTCTTCGTACAACTCCTCGCGCAGTTTGTACGTCTGCTACTCTGGAGATGCCGTCTGTTCCTGGATGAAACTTCAAGACTCTGCCCATACGCCAGTGAAGGGGAGGGATATTGTCTTCTTGTAGGAAGACCAGATCCCCGATCTGTAGCTTCTGGTAATTTTTGCGCCATTTGGTCCTCTGTTGAAGCTCGCTGACGTAGTCTCGTTGCCAACGACGCCAAAAGTGTTGCCTGATTTGCTCGATCTTCCAGTACCGGTTGAGACTGTTGGAGTTGCAATCAACGACGCTCGGCGATGGAAGCGCAGTCAGGGGCCGGCCAACCAGAAAGTGTCCTGGGGATAGAGGGAGATAGTCGTGAGGAGAAGAGGACATAGGATAAAGAGGGCGACTATTCAAAATAGCCTCCACTTGTGCAAAAAGAGTGCATAATTCCTCGAAAGTTAAATTAGTGTTCCCCATGAATCTTTTAATGTGATATTTCGCAGACTTTATTCCCGCTTCCCACAAGCCTCCGAAGCTTGGACTATAGGCTGGAATAAAATGAAATTTTATTTGTTCTTCGACGGCGAATTCCGATATGACAGGGTTGTCCTTTAAGAACTGACTAATTTCTTTGGCGGCAGCGACAAAATTACGCCCATTGTCGGAATAAATTTCCGTTGGCTTGCCTCTACGAGATATAAACCTACGGAGTGCTAATATAAAGGCCTCCTTGGATAGCTCGCTTACCGCTTCTAAGTGTACGCATTTGTAACGGAAACAAATAAATAAACATAGGTAACACTTAGAAACCTTTGCACCTCGACCCTTTCTATTCAGTATCGAAAACGGCCCGGCAAAATCCACACCAACTGTCTGAAAGGGAAAAGCAGGCATTACGCGTCGGGTTGGTAAGTTACCCATTAGCGGAGTGATGGTACGACCTTGGTGGCGTCTACATGTAATGCAATCGCGAACAGTACGACGTGCTAAATTTCTACCCCCTAGAACCCATACAGATTCTCTAACGGAGAATAATAACAGTTGTGGCCCCGCGTGTCCCAATCGCATGTGTTCCTGTCGAAACAACAATTTTGTAAAATGGTGCTTACCCTCTAGTAAGATAGGATGTTTCTTATCGTAATTGTAATCCGACGACTCAAGCCTTCCCCCCACTCTGATGACTTTGTTGTCATCGAGAAATGGACTAAGTGAGGATAGATTGCTTTTAATACTTATAGGCTTTCCTTTCAAAAGACAATCGTATTTCTTTGGGAATGAGCCCTTTTGGCTTATCCTGGTAAGATGCAAAAACGATTCATTTAGCTCGGATAAGGATAAACTACTGGTATTTTTACTTTTAGGATTTTTAACGTTGTGTATGAACCTTAATACATATGCAAAACTTCGTTTTAATTTAGACAAGCTCGAAAAGTTTTCAAAATTGAATCAATCCGGTTCAACAGTTATAGTGCAAGCCTTTAACTCTGGTAATGGTTCTGTAATTTTGGAATTTATAGTAGGCCATTCACTCTCGTCCAATAATAGAAAATTCGGACCATTCCACCACAGATCAGAATTCTTAAGGTGAATAGCATCCACGCCTCTTGATATCAAGTCGGCCGGATTAAGTTTTGTGGGCACGTGACGCCAGGAGGAACTAAGTGTATGTTCGCATATGTCTACGACCCTGTTAGCGACGAACGTTTTTAACTTACTAGGATTACTATTAATCCACCCTAAGACTACGCTCGAGTCGCACCATAGGACGCAACGTGCAATATTTGTTCTTAATGAACTTAAACACGACTGAGAAAGTCTAGCGGCTAGCTGCGCTGCGCACAGCTCTAGACGCGGAATAGTACTAGGCTTCACAGGCGCTACCTTTGACTTTGAGCACAATAACCGAACGCTTACTTTATTGTAAATGTCGATGGTTCGCAAATAAACACATGCGCCGTAAGCACTTATAGATGCATCGCAAAACGAATGCATTTCGATTTTAATAAAGTTATCGCATAGAACGTACCTAGGAATGGTAATCGAAAATAAAATGTGCCTATTTGATTGAATGTGTTGCCATTCTTTGAGCAACTCTTTAGGAACAGGTTGATCCCATTCTAATTTTAGGATCCACAACTTTTGGATCAAAATTTTTGACTGTATTGTAGACGGGGTAAGTAAACCTAACGGATCAAAAATTTGGAATGTATTAGAAATAATTTGACACTTAGTGGCAGTTTCAGTCGGTTTGGTACGCACTTGACAGTAGAACTGTAATTTATCAGTTTTCGGATCCCAACCTAGTCCTAATGTACTCGTGGAATTGCTAAGACTTAAATTATCCTGTAAATTTTTATTACAGTTTTTGAAAATACTGGGTAAGTTTGACCGAAATTTGCGTAAGTTAAAACATCCCGCGCTTAATGCGTTCTGCACAGAATTTAAAATATGAATGAGCTGAGCCTCTGAGTCCGCCCCTGTAATGAGGTCGTCGTAATAAAAGTCGCGTTGAATAATTGTCTTGATAGTTTCATCCGCGCACTCTTCGCCTATTTGAAAAAGACATCTAGTCGCTAAAAAACTAGCACTCGCAAATCCGTAAGTAACGGTATTTAATTGTAATGCCTCCAGAGGTTCTGACTCGCATTCCCGCCACAAGATCAATTGAAGGTTTCGATCCCTTTCATTCATTTCTATTTGCCTATACATCTTTTCGATGTCCCCAGTTAATACATATTTATGCATGCGAAATCGTAATATTATAGATAAGAGCGGATCTTGTATCGTAGGCCCTATTAGCTGTAATTCGTTGACGGATACCCCCGACGAGGTGTATGCAGAAGCATCGAATACGACCCGTAATTTAGTAGACTCGCTGCATTCTCGAAACACTGCGTGGTGGCATAGAAAACATCCTGAACGCGAATTAAAATTAGATAGTTCAGAACAGTGTCCTAAATCTATATACTCCCTTATAAAGGAAGTGTATGTTTGTTTTAGTTCAGGTTGTTTTCTAAATCGCCGTTCTAAGTTTAAAAACCTTTTCTTAGCAAGATGAAATGAGTCTCCTAAAGTATCAGGTGACTCCTTGAGAGGTAACCTAACGCAAAAACGACCTGATTCTTGGCGAATAGTATGAGTTTTAAAATGTTGTTCGCATATTTTCTCACTTTCGCTTAACAAATATTTTTGTGGTAACTCTTCTATATCCCAAAATCTAGATATTTGTTTGTCTAAATTTGAATCGAAACAATTTTTGGATAAATAGTTGCAATGTGTTTGCTTAGCTTCACAATTCATTAATATAGGACCAGAAATAATCCAGCCGAAATGTGAATTAAATAAAAATGGTTTATTTTTGCCTAATGATTTTTGTTCCCTACCTATAACCTCCCAAAATAAATCGGCACCAATCAAAGCATCGACTGGCGCGGGGTTACAAAAATTAGGGTCTGCTAGCTTAATATTAGACGGTAAATTAAATTGTCTAATATCAATATATGCCTTCGGAATGTTTCCCGTTAGTTCCGGCATAATAAAACAAGACAGACTTGCAATATAATCGCTATGTAGTGATTTAAAATTAACCAAACATCTCTCATTAATGTTATTCGTTATATTGCCTATCCCCACAACGTTAATGCTTGTAGGGCTAGATTTTAAACCTAGTCGCCTTTGTAAAGACTTCGTAATAAAACTAGACTGGCTGCCGCTGTCTAAAAGCGCGCGAATAGTTTCAGTCTTCAAAGTGCACGGGTTGACTACTTTAATCATAACCGTAGATAATAAAACGTGAGTACGAGACTGATTAGAAAAATTCACACTTAGCTCGTCCTGGTTAGATTGTACAGCGATAGCACTATTCTGTTGTTCCGAAGAAGTTGTCTCAACCGTCGGCTTGTGTAATAACGTATTATGACGCTTCTTACACTCGCGGCATGGCCCTGCAGTACAGTGTCGCGTGATGTGTCCCGGCTTAAGACAATTTAAACATAGTCTCCGTTTCTGAGATTCTAGAATTCGCGATTCGGGAGATTTAGCTAAAAATGAAGGACAAACATAAATTAAATGATTCCCCTTGCAATACAAGCACCGATAATTATTATTATCGACATTCGACCCCGAGTGAGTAGTCGTACACGAAAATACTTTATTTTGTTTCATCCCTTTAGAACAACTATTACTAGTAGTGGCACTCGATGAACTGTTAGGTGACACACGTTTATTTTGAATTTTATTTTGATTAAACGCCTCCAAAACGTCAGCCCGATCCTTCAAAAATTTATGAAATTGCTCCAAGGTCGGCATATCACTAAAAGTATTGCGATGCTCTTCCCACTTCATACTAGTTTGGCTATCTAATTTAGAGCTAACCAAATGCACAATCAAAGTATCCCAATGATCGGTGGGTTGACCTAAACTCGCTAAAGCACGTAAATTTTTGCTAACATGATCGATTAACGACCGCAAAGATTGTTCAGATTCGCGAAACAACGGTTCGATATTGAATAAAGAGTTGAGGTGATTAGTTATTAACTTCAGATTCGCGAAACAACGGTTCGATATTGAATAAAGAGTTGAGGTGATTAGTTATTAACTGTCTCTTATTGTCGTAACGGTCACACAATAAACTCCAAGCTTTATTGTAATTTAATTCACAAACTTCTAGATTACAAATAACCCGAGCGGCATCCCCCTCTAGGTATGAATTCAAATAACGAAATTTATAAATAGGTCGTATGTGATCGTTATCGTGAATAAGCGATTTGAATGTATCCCGAAATTCAAGCCAACGGAAAACCGTTCCGTCAAACTTCCCTATTTGAATTAGTGGTAACTTAAATCCCACGCCCTGTGACGCACAAGGATTTTGAGAATGTACACTTTGCGCATCATCAAAAGACACAGATCTCGAATTCCTCGCAACGATATCCTGCGCGAAAGACTATCTATATCATTCTCAATTTCTTCGCGTATATCTAGCTCGTCGCTTAAAACGTCACCGCTTAACGATTCGATCTGACTTTGTAAATCGTTAAATTCACTCGATAAACACTCAAATTTGCTTAATTTAATTTTTAATTCGCCTAATAGCACTGAATCTAACACTGATAGCTTATTATATTTATATACGTAATTTTTAAACTTAGTTACACGCCCTTTAATACTACTTCTTTTTATAATTAATTCTTTAAGATTAGACATCCTTTAAAAACACGGTGACTAGCACGAACAATGAATATAACTGAGCGGCACAATGCACTCGGTTACACAGCTGATCTGTTCTAAAAATAGAATATTTACTCGCGCTGCGTTTGAGTAGGAACTATGCACAATTTTTATTATAAAAACCTGTTTGCAGTAATACGCGCCGCTTTGATAAGCGAACATGCATTTAACTCGATGACTAATTGTTTGGTTTACGTTATAATGAAGTGAAAGATTTGAATTTGTAACGATCTTAAAATTTTGTATACGACTATATTGGTGAAATAAGTGGTGTTTGGATGATTGATGGATAGATGGATGAAGTGATAGTGATATGGATGAACGATGGAAGCTGATATATGGTTAGTAAATGGGATAGGACACTTATCTGATTTGGCCTGGCTTCGGCGATGTTTCCCCGGCTGGCTTGCAAATCTCGCTGTTGCGAATGTAGGATGAGCGCTCCCTGGCTGAGCCTGATGCTGCGATACGCTGTTGCGTACCGGCGATGGCTACAGCTGCGACCCGCTGGACGGCCAAGACTTCTTGCTGCTTCTTGATGTCGGTGTCGTGGTCGCCAGATTTTATGTTCGATATTTCGAACATAAATTCGATGAGAGAAGAAAAGACTATTCTTCTCAAAAGGTTTATTTAAAGATTGCAGGTTTAATACAAAATTAATTAAATTAGCAGCAGTAAGATGTTGACTGTCTAGCGGTTGTCAAAATAGTAGTCGTTTATTTTCCGCGATTCAAAATTTGCATAACTGCCATAGACTTCTGTCATATGGTCAGTACATTAGGCGCCGTTCACACTAGGCGCAAACAAAAGTAACCTGAATATTTCAATTTTTTAAAATTTGTTCGTCATTAATTGATATTTATCATATTCAGAGTGTCAGCTACGGCCGGGATTCTACTTATAATCCTAACGTTCTCTCATTGAAAATGTTACCAAATAATACGTCACCAACAGATAACCGTACAACTATAACATATTGGACACGCTAAACAAGTATTAACAGGTTAATTAAATAATAATTTGGAATCATTAAGCCAGGTCGATTCTACCACCAGTTCGGAACGCTGTCCTCCACTGAGAAGAACTGGCAAGAAACTCAATGGTTGCTCTTATCGCGAATATTAACTATTTGACGTTAGATTCTAACAACACGAAATACTCAATATCGGTAACCAAATCAACACACAACGTCACAGCACTTTAAAACGTATGGACACCTTGAGAGGTGGTATTGGACTGTCTAAACTGTTGAATGTCGCTCGCCAATAAGACTCGGGTCACAATATTTTACCCTCATTCATTCGGTTTTATTCCTCTACCCACCAAATGACAGATAACATAATATTGTAGACAAAATACTTCCTCATTATTATTCTATGCATATTAATGTATTTATTTATAATATATAATTTATATCTGATTATTATAATTATGTCTAACAATTATACACGTTATACCGAGTCACCGTATGATATCTCACAATATCTAACAAGAGGGAGAGGTCTTAGTTTTAACGTAATATTTTTAGGGGGGGGGAACAGACAGTGTGACACAGCGTGACATTGGGCAGGGGTAGAAAAAAACTTATTTAAGTGTGACTTATTTTAAGAAACGGCTCCTTATAGAATCCTATATCCAAACCCATAAACGACTTACTTTACTGTTGCAAGGCGTAGCGCAGGAACCGCAAGCTTTTTACGATCCTAATTTGTAATTTTTTTTTATAATTATGAATATTTTTATGTACAAAAATTAAATTTACTTAACTAAACGATTTCGCTTATCGCATCATTGTCCATTTCTATTAACCCATGTTCCATTAATTTTAAAATAATGCCATAGTCAATCACATAGGAAACTAGAATGACTCGTATGATCATAATCCATATTCATAGAATTTAAAATAGAATTATCGTCAATTATGTGAAAAATGTTATACTTCTCATTTTTATAGTACATTCAACGGCGGTGACGTTTTTATGTACAGTAAAAGATTTTAGTCATAGAAATAGCTTAACTACGTCAGTGGGTAATCAAATAAAACTCCCACAGCTGCATCTCGACATAGAAATTTTTCAATTTATTCAATTCCGCGCTGAATCCCCGATATAAAATTGTTACTCCCGTGTCGGCTTCTAATAAATCCGCTTATCTGATCCTTGGCGGATTTACCATCGGAACGGCGCGTATTCTTTTATTTTTGTTTTGTGTTAAAACTTTTGCACTGACAAATGACACTTTGCAACCTATGTTTATATCTTGAACACTACCTGTTCTATATAAATATATATGTATGTATGTATATATTCCAACCATTTTTGCAGCTATAGTGATATGCCCAAATTCTTCATGTCTGATTCGATTTCTAAAAGCAATCTTTTTTTTTTTAATAGAAGTTGTAACCGATTTATCATAAGTCAAAAGTTAGAGGCGACTAAGGTGAGTTGACATCAGGCAGGCGGCCGCGATTGGCCGCCTGCCTGATTTCATTTTACGATTTTACGATTAAAATGCGTAGCCAAATCATGTAACAACATGTTTGTAACATGTTGTGCCGATCCCACTTAGAGTGGGATAAGGGCAGAAGGATGATGCAAAGTTAAATAAGCACATAGTTGGAAATACTATAGGTACTGAACTGAGGTACTTACCGAACACATCTGTGTGAAAGGAATTTTTAGATATATATGCTTTACTTGCCTTTTTTTCCGAGACAAATTAAGATCGGTATTATTTAGTTCTTATCTTTGTTTTATGAATTCTTAACGTTCCGGGAGGCACCAGAAGATTCAGGCAGAAGATTTCTTTAAGGATTACCTTGAAGAAATCTTCTTCTAACCTGCGACGATTTGAGAATAAATTTGTTTTTGAAATGAAAACTTTTTATCGGTGTTGTGCACTTTTTTTGATGGGTAAAAACCCCCATCGGTACACGTGACCTGATTAATAATTCGTAAGACGGAAGGAGAGTAGACCGCCAGCGCGGCATAGGAGAGTAATATCTCCCTCACTTTCTACCGCGAAAATGTATGGCTGCGCCTTATGTACAAGTTGATAAACTTTTTAATGTAAAATAATTATATTATATTAATATTTTTGTGTTAAATTTTTCATTTCATATAAATTGTCATATTTGTGTACGATAGAGCTATGAATGAATGTAATTTATCACATAAATGATACCACTTTTGAAGTGTATATTAAAGCAATTAGTACAAAATTAATCCTAAACATTCCAAAATATCGAAAATACACGTTAATATTCAAGTTATACATTCCGCCAGCGGAGGACTGCGTTTTTTTTACGTAACTGCTGTCAGTGAAATTATTTTTGAAATTCGAAACAACATTTCAGAAATCCAATATTCAAGCTGGAAAAATAATTTATATCTTGAAATACATTTTAATTCCGTATTCATAGCCGAATAAAATGTGTCCGAAATAAAATCTAGACATCAAAAAACCAATCGATCCCGACCGGCGGCGCGTAAAACTCTCGGCCCATTTTAATCTGCGGCGCAACGTCTACGCGGAATACATTATTTTGTCTACCAGGCATGACGCCTATGGAGGCATGAAGCATACAAATTAGAAAGAACAACCTGAGAGATCGCACCAAGCTAACAAACACCATAATACCAGATCAGGAGAGTTCAATATTGAGTGGGCCAATTGTTGCCATATTTGAGGGAAGTCATCATCGTTAAAACCTAATCGTGTACGGGACCTCATTATGCGAAGTAGTCGGCGTCTCCATTAGACGCTTGCATTGAAATTGCGTGGAGATCTCCTGGGACCTGTACATTAGCGGAGATTACCGAAGCGATCGGTAAATAATACGATGTCTGTTTATTGATTCGCTATTTAAGATGGTAATCAGAAAGTGATTTATAGTTACATAAATTTAAACATGGTTTGGTAGACTATTTAGTGATATAATGTATCTGGGCGACCGAGCCTTTTCCACTGAGCTATTGCAACTTTGCAAATGACGGTAAAATTACCCTTTGTATCCAATGCATATTTTTTAAACATG
This sequence comes from Morpho deidamia, assembly GCA_947086505.1. Lineage (NCBI taxonomy): Eukaryota > Metazoa > Arthropoda > Insecta > Lepidoptera > Nymphalidae > Morpho > Morpho deidamia. The sequence goes on from CAMTZC010000024.1 coordinate 19,384,934, forward strand.
AAAGCAGTTATTGTGAGTTAACCATAAGATATAGAGACATGCTATCGCGGACTTTTTTGTAGTAGTTTTATAGATCTACAATTCTCTAGTACATTACATTAAAGCTCCCAGCATGCAAGTTTTTTAACAACTGCGCGATCTCTTCAACACAATTTACGTAATACCGATATGTACTATTTACTTAAACCATCCGGATGTACTGCACTATCTTTTGGTGAAAACTGTTCAAAAATCCGTTCTGTATATTTTGAGAAAATCGATTACATACAGACAGACAGACAGCTTTTTGAGACTTTTTTTTATAATAAGTATAGATTTTTACTTTATCGCAGATTACAGCAAAATAATTTTACTATTACTTTTGTATTATGGATCTCCGCAAAGCAACGCCTTATTCTATAAGCTATTTAAATAAAGAAGCATTAAACTAACTAATAAGTCTCCCAGCACCTTTGTCGGCTTGTGATAAACTAAAAAACTATAGACTGTATTTTCACAGTATTTGTATGAAAATCTATTGAAGTAATAAACAAATTTGCCCAATGAAGCTACAGTAGAGACCTAAACTTAACTACAAAGTCACGAATAGAATGAGTAGATAACTTATAATGACTTGCTAAGAGAAGTTCTGCTTTGAGAAAAATCTAAATAGATAAAAGTTAAGACCTAAACTTTTGTAAAGAGAAACTTTAAATGATATAATATTCATTTCTGAATAACTTTTTCTTTTAAAATATACACTGCTTTTCGTTTTGGAAACTTGGAAATTAATTATACCTACAAAAAGGCTACAATTATGAAAAAATTAGATTACTTTTTATACAAGTTTTAACAACTTGATTTTCTCATGTATTTTTTTAAATAAATTTAATGGCGACTCTAATACACTCTCACCTGCGAGCACTCACTATGTCTCCCACGAGGCGCCTCGTCCGAGAAATGTAAAAACGTATCGAAGACGTACATTCTCGAGAGTAAATAGTGACGCGCTCGCCGAATGTGCAAGGCGGCGTGAGACTTGGCTCGGGCATTAAGGCGCTGAACAGAGCTGGCGCAAATTCAGATTTCGGCATATAAGCCACGCCCACAATTTCTGCGACGGCGTAGCGACAAAATTAATATTTTAACACCCATTGTAGGTGTACACTATTTTATCCAAACTTTTTTTGTACAATTTATTTAAAAAACTTATGCCTAATTAATCTTATAAAACTAAGTATGCTGAAACTATAACTAAACACCTAAAAAAGGACATATTATCAACAAGGAATAGTCACAAAAGGCGGCAGCTAGCGACACACGTCCGTATAGCAGCGCGCCTCAGCGATCACTGTCTATATTCGTAGATGTAAAAGAGAAGCGAGACGATGACTCGTTTCAGTTTTGCTATTTTCTAAAAAACATTTAATTTGAATGAAATATCTTAATTAATTCAAAATTTAAATCTTACATTCTCTTTATATTATAATGATTTATTAGTCTTATTAATTTTACCAATTTTTGTTGATAAATATTAGAGATATTTACGATAAAAGTAAAAATCAGAGGTCTATTTACCAATTTTTTTATCGAAAAAAGTATCGTAATCATGTTTTGAAATCTTACATTCTCTCTGAGATATGATGTATATTAACATATATTTTTCTTTTAATCGTCATCCCTATAGCTTTTGTTAAAAACGTGTTTAAAGTCAGCCTATTTGGCTCTGTTCAGCGCCTTAAAATTGACGCGGGAGTTAGAGCGGGCGTGACACTTCAAGACATACCGAGGGATGGCGAGAACTACCTTGTACACTCTCGCACGGCATGTCTCGGGATGTCTTACAGAGACTGTACAGCCGCCATATACTAGAGAAAATTTATAAATCGATACTAATACTAGTCTATACTTATTATAAAAAAAAGTCCCCACAAGTTGTCTATACTTGATCAATTTTCTCAAAATTTATTATCACACGGAATTTTGTCGATTTTTATTAAACAAGTCAAATCAAAACCACTTTTATTTAAAATCATGTCCCCATTGATAACCGTTGAGGAGTTCCCTTATCTGGAGCATATCCTGGCAGCAGTATCATAAACATGCATTGTTATCTGTACTAGACCATTATATAAATTTTCAACTTAATCGGAAACCGGCAAGTGGCATCGTGCGATTCTTGAGGGATGTTTAAATTAACAATTCATTCTCTGGAAAGACTAAACCGATTTTGATGGGACTACTTACTGGAAGCTAGAGATGTTCATGGCCGCGGGGTTGTGTTTTACGTGCATTTTTGTCATATACTGATTTCCACACCGGCTAAGCCGCGGATATAGCTAGTGATACCATAAACGCGAAAATCTGTCTATTTGTTACGTCTTATCCGCTGAAAAGTAATATTGTTGAAATTTAGAAAAAAATCAAATCAAATCAAATCAAAATAATCTTTATTCAAATAAACCATTACAGGCACTTTTGAATCGTCAAGCATGAAGCATTGATTAATGAAGCTATAACTGGTTCGAAATGTTGCTCTTACCGAGAAGAACCAGCGAGAAACTCGGCGGTCAATCTTTTAAATATTTTCAATTATACATTATTAGACCGCTGTCTTGTAAAAATTTGAGGCTCATACATCCGTATTTGTATTATACATCTCGCATAAGACAAGAAGTTGAAGAAATTTAATTGCATTAATTGAATTAAATTTAATTAATTACTTAATTCCATCTGTGGAGAAGAGGATATTTTTGATGACACCTTGTAAATTTTTTTAAAAATCCACTTAGATTGTTAAAAGGTGATTAATGAGATGCGATCGATATATCATCTTGGAATTTAATTTAATTTTTTTCTCTATCTTTTTCTTTTACCGTAAATATTTTTGTTTTTTTAACCTATCTACTTTTATTCGCTTAAATTTTTTATATGCATTGTTCATAAATTGTATATGCTAAATTATTTTTTTTGGTTCCATTTTAATTATAAATAAATTTTATATGTAGCAACAGCTGTCGAGTACATAAATGAATAAATATAAGTAAATGGAAGGAATAAGGGAATTCTAGATTCCGACGCAGTTTTCCAGGTAAATACTTTTAAAAGGCCGAAAGTTAAAAAAGCTTTTCACATGAATGTAGCAACAAAAGGGCGTTTTCTATCTTGACTGTTTCAGTTTCAGGAAGGCTCTGAAATCGGATCTCGCCGGCAGTTACAAAGGCTTTCAGTTGATACTGAACCAAAATCCAAAGACAATGCACAGAATAGACACGACAATAATAAGCGAACAAAAAATATTTATATTATTTATATTATTACGCACGGGCGTAAAAACTACGTCGCGTTAAAATTCTGCACTAGGCGTAATAAGAAGTTTCGTATGGTATATGGGCTTAACGTCCTGCGCCCTAACGCCTTAAATGGACAACTGCGCGATAAAAATACGTCGCGTTTTAAATGCCCTGTCGTGTGAACAGATACCTGGATACCCATTTGTCTCATTTCGCCGTATTTTTAACGCACGGTAAAAATCCTCTCGTGCTTATGAAAGGTTACAGTAATACATCCAATTCCCGCCGAAGATAACATTTTCTATAAACAAACATGTTACAAACATGTTGTATACTTATACTGCCCGAAGTCAACTCACCTTAGTCGCCTTTTACGACACCTCGGTAAGAAATGAGGGTGGTCTATTCTTCTCAGCCGGATACCACACGTCGGATATATTTATAAAAAATATACATATCAATAAAGGTCATAAGACTTTAACGAACAATTACGATGTTATTTATACAGAACTAAATAAATGTCAATTTTGATATCGTCATGAGTCTATTTTTATATCATACAATGAATAAATTATTTATTCAAAGGTAGAATGGTAAAATATCTTAAGTAATTGGCAACAAATTTTGTATTCGGCTATAATTCCAAGCTTTGAATTTTTCATACGAAAATCTGAAAGAAAATACAGCATTTTATATAAATCAAAAGGAGGAAAACGTAAGATATTTCTAATATAACAAATTATTTGTACCGTAAAAATCACTATTGTGTGAACGTTAAATAATTATTTTCGTATGAATAGCTTATTTTAATAAGTATTAATTTTATTATTTCCAACTTTAAGGTAAATTGTAGCAGTAGATGATTTGCAGAAGGGGGCGTTACTTTGCGAAAAAAATAAAGTACAAAGTAATGACTTACTAAAATCCGCGTTTGTAGTGTATGTGGTTTGAAATATATGATTATTACTTTTTATATTTAGATATACATTTACATACCACAACATATCCGTCAATATCCTTGCACTGTTTCAAGCGCAACACGTCAGTAACACCATAGTCGCGGGCGAGAGTGGACGTATAGTGACACACTATTTGTGCGTGTTTGAGTCTGTGCCAAAAGTAAACACATGTACCACAGCGTTTATAATCAATATCAATACTTATAATAACACCTACTCCCCAAATGCTGTCTGTATGTGATCGATTTTCTCAAAATTTACTGAACAGATTTTTGTACAGTTTTTACTTAAATATTAAAACTGGATGATTTAGGTTACACATTACAGTTTTATGTAAGTTAAGTTGAAGAAGTCGCACGGTTATCGCGTGCGCCGCGTATTCAAAATATTCTTTATTCAAGTAAACTTGTAAACAAGTGCTTTTGGATCGTCAACATCTACTGCTGGTTTGGAAAGCTGTTCCTACCGAGAAGAACCAGCAAGAAACTCGGCGGTTGCTCTTTTTAAAATATAAATCTTAGAACTAGTCACATTTATTTATTACTGTCTTGTGCAGGGTTGAAGTGCACCTACATCCACACATCCTTATCATCTAAGTAATCTTCAACAGTATAGTAGGCTTTCTGTATCAGCCTCTTTTTAACAATGTTTTTAAACTGCTGTAATGGCATGGCCAAAATTGATTTCGGAGTCTTATTATAAAATCTTAACCCAAACCCACAAACGATATACGTACTTTTGCTAGGCGCAAAGCAGGGGTCGCAAGCTTATGTCGGTTCCTACTTTGTCTATTATATACATCACCTATGGTTTTATAATTCTTGATTTTTTTTATGTATAAAAATTACATTGTTTAAAATATACTGTGAAGCAAATATAAGAATACCTATTTCCTTAAACGTAACCCGACAGACATACACTAAAGTAATGTACTAGAAAATTGTAGATCTATAAAAATACTACAAAAAAGTCCACGACAACATGTCTCTATCTCTTATCGTTAACTCACAATAACTACTTTGTTTAAAATTTCAATTCAATACACTGATTTCTACGCGGGCGAAGCCGCAAGCACAGATACTCGTACTAATTATTATAATATGATTGTTTTAGGTTGAATCAAAACCTCAAAAAATCATACCAGTTCACAACCAGATCCGTAGCGAAACCAATAAAAAAAACAAAGGTGGTTAACGCCTCGATAACGTCGTGTAAAGAGATAACCCTAACCCGATAAAATTAGACATGAGTATAGCCGGTGTCTAAATATTAACAAAAATAAAGGTGGTATCTAGCTAGATGCAGTCTACCCTATCTTAGGCTAGATAAATCATTTTAATCAAATTGCACCCAAGCTGACGTTTCAATCGAAAAAACAAAAGTCTTGCTCATTAAATGCGCATCATTTCCGCGCCTTTGTAATCGTTTGTCGCGATTTAAACAAGTTTCGTTCCATAAAGCGTTGTTAAAACGGTATTTAACGATCTGACATAAGCGGATCACCTCCAGCTGAATGTTAATAGTAGTTTATGATACTGTTGCATAATAAGGGTTCTTATAACCACCTTATAACCACACGAGTGTTATAAAACCAAGTTATGTACAGTATCATACACTACTTTATCTACTCTCATACTATAATACGTAAAACGTACGTTTCCATTCCATGAACTCGTGGTAACATTTAATATAGTTGCTCCTAGATTTCGTCGGCAACAGGTTCACGGTCATGTTACGCAGCTTTCAGAATATCTGGTGGTGTACAATTACCACTATCCCCGCTCTCAGACATGTTTTTACACAAAAACTTATATTTTACAAACAAAACTAAACTTCGTTTTAATATTGAAAAGATTTTTTTAATGTCATATATTGGCGCCAAGGCGCAAACATCGATTGCGCATGCGTGTTGCGTCGCCGCGGACCCATTAATTGAAACCTTTTTTTTAAGGTAGAAGTTCAACCTCCTTGGTCTGGCTGGAAATTGTATAGGTGTATCGTTATGATTAAAAAGTTACATTATGATACAGGTGTCCATACAAGACCTGTATCGTAATGAAACTTTTTAATTTTTTATTTTTGTTCTGTACGTAATGTTTGTCATAAGAATTTTGATTTCAGTTTTATAATCTTTGTATTATAGTATCAGAGTAGATAAATAGATTTATAACACGTAATAACAATACATCATTTTTATGATAATGTCATCGCCGCCGTAGAAGTGTCGGGTGAATTTCACGCTACGGGAAAGAATGGGTTGTCACATTTTCTAGGTACATTGATATAATTTAGGCGGGATTATGGAGGTGTGGATTTGTTTTCTGGAATAAATTACCCAAAAAAAGTCTTCGCATTTGGGGGAACCGAGGGAAATACGCTTCGACATATATATATAGTGTCCTTAAATTTACTCAGGTACTAAAAAAGTATATAAATTTAATTGTTTATAACTACCTACTACTATCTACTTCTGTAGGCACATCACAGAATATCTAATGACTAAAATTAATTGCTGATAAAGGTACATCGTAGTACAAAAGTAATAATAAAATTATTTTGCTATAATCCGCTTATGATAACAAAAAAGAGCCATACGTGGCATTTACAAATTAAATTCGCGCGATTCCCTGCGAGAGAAGTTCAAGGAAACAGGTATTCTTACATTGGCTTCACAGTATATTTTTAGCAATTTAATTTTTGTACATATACATAAATATAAAGAAGAAGAAAGACATAAGCTTGCTGTCCCTGCTTTGCGACTTGCAGAAGTACGTAAGTCTATAGGTTTGGATATAGGATTCTATACTAAAATTCCGCAATCTACTTTAACTTTACCATTACCGCAGTTTAAAAACACTGTTAAAAAGAGGCTGATACAGAAAGCCCACTAAAATATTAAGGATTAATTAGACGATAAAAATGCTTGGAAGAATAAGAATAGAGTTACTCTTCGATCCTGTACAAGGCATCAATATCTATATGTAACTAGCAACAAGAATTATTTTTTGAAAAGAGCAACCGCCGAGTTTCTTTTCAAGGTACTTCTCGGTAGGAACAGTAAAGCTGTTCGTAGTAAAGCTGTTAGAACCGGCAGTAGATGTTGAAGACTCGAAAGCACTTGTTTGCAAGTTTACTTAAATAAAGAATATTTTGAATTTGAATTTGATAAAGTAAATAGAAACGTCGTAGTTAAATTTGTAAACTTATTTATTAAAAAAAACATATATGACTTTAATTATTATTTTTAACAAAGATCGTTCAGTTTCTTTTCGGTAGAAGCAACCTTTTTAATGAAAGGTAATAATATATTTAAACGAATTTGACAATAACTTTTTTCATCATCCTTTTTCCTGCGCTTATCCTACTCTAAGTGGAGTCGGCACAACATTTTATGATATGATTTGACTAGGTATTTTACGACAGTCGCCTGTCTGACGTCAACTTACCTCAGTCGCCTTTTACGACACCTCGGTAAGAAATGAGTGTGGTCTATTCTACTCAGCAAGCTACCACACGGAACACAATCACTTTTTTTATTGCGAATATTATGAAGTTGAAACCATTTGTGTGTAATTTTCAGTGTTTTTGAACTTAGGCCTCCCAGATAAATAAACTTTCTCAATACGCAATATTCGATAAAAGCAATCACGATAGCAGTCGGGGTCTTGCCGGTCCGCACTTTATGGCGCAACAACTTTAAGAGGGTTAGATTTATTGTGGGGTCTGACCCCACCTGAAGCGAACGGATTTTCGGGCAAAAAAAGCGGTTAACAATATTTTTACCGCATATCGAAAGCAATAACGGTTCTGTTAGTTTATTTTGCAACCGTATTATAAACAGTCGAAAGATGGCGCTCTAGCGTTTTGCAGAATTTCAAAAATAGGGAAAAATATGACGTAGTTCCGCTACAAAACGCAACAGCAAAAAATTATACAATATAATATTTATATCACTGTTTTTACTACATAATATCCATGTTAGATTAGATTATGGAGTCGATGAGAAACGAAGAGAAGATCTTATAATATATAAGATTATGCTCAGCGGCGAGACGGTACAACTCTCTAAATACGATCATGGGTTCCAACCCCCCGACCAATGACTTTTTCTATCAAAAATGTTTAATTGATAATTGCAATTTATCAAATGCTTTCCGGTGAAGGCAAACATCGTGAGGATACCATCATATCTCTAGAGAATTTTGGGAATATTTGTAACCTACCAATTGGAGCAGCGTAGTAGGTCTTAGCTCCAATCCTTCTCTCCAAAAACGGAGAACCTATGCCCAGCGGTGGGATTTTAACAGGCTGTTACTATTATAGTCACTTACGCAGTTACTGACTGTAGCATCACAAAATATATATAGTAATATTCTATTTGTACGGAAAAATATAAGTACGTATAAAACAAAATTTGATATCATAGACATACGAGAGGTCACAGACAGCTTGTGATACCTGCGTCGCGACTCAGCAGAGTTAGCAACTCATTTGTTGGTCTCGCTATTCTCTCCGCGGGTCGCTAGTTCGATGCCCACCAACTAACATCTATACTTATTATAAAATTAAGTCCCCAAAGCTGTCTGTCTGTATGTAAACGATTTTCTCCAAATCTACTGAACGGTTTTTACTAAAAGTGCAATTCCTTCGAAAGGTTTAAGTTAATAGCACATAACGGTTTCATGTAAATTGAGTTGAAGAGGTCGTTTTACAACAATTTTTAGTGGGGGTAGTAACAAACCGGTGTCGATTGTAGTATAGAAGGGGGAATAGGTATAAAAAGTGGTGTAAGCTATCACAGAGTCAGTCTCATGCCGAGGCTCGAGCGACTTTAAATGCTTAACACTGAATTTCACGCGGGTAAAGCCGCACGTATTTCTAGTATTTTATAAACAATTTCTTACAACTGTTTTTGGTTGTTTTTTTGTCTGACCTTTTGGATATAACAAATTGTTATGAAGCAGATGTGATTTATATTTAAGGCTTAATTTAGTTAAAAATATTTATTAAGGTACGTTTTCTTGTTTTAAAAACTTCGGTACATGCAATCGTTGTTATTGTTCTATCATAGATTTTTGCTTATAAGGAACAGAATAGGAGAATTCCATGACCTTGTGGTATCCAGCTGTAGAATAGACCACCCTAATTTCTTACCCAGGTTTCGTAAAAGGCTACTAAGGTAAGTCGAGCCACCGTGTGGTATCCGGCTGAATAGAATAGACCACCCTCATTTCTTACCGAGGAGTCGTAAAATACGACTAAGGTAAGTTGACGTCAGGCAGGCGGCCGGTCGCAAAATACGTAGCCAAATCATGCGACAATATGTTGTGCCGACCCCACTTAGAGTGGGATAAGGGCAGGAGAATGATGATGAAGGAATAGAATAAGGAATATAAGCACACCGTTCACGAGCACCATATTGATCTCATGAAGAGACAGATCGACAGATAGACTTTCGTATAATATAAAGTCTAATTTCAAAGGTCTGCAGCTCGACGGGAATCAACAGCTGCGGGTGTTGCAGACGGGAAATATTGAATTTATACAGTTCTGAATTCAATCTCTGTTCAATATAAAATTGTCACACCCGCTTCGGGCTCAAATAGATCTGCTTAACCTTTACACTTCAGTTCAATTGTAGCAGCCGCGTGAATATTATTATTGAAAAAGTCTATCAGTCTCTCTGTTACGCTTTAAATGCTAAACCGTGTTACACTTCACTCTTTGTTACACTTCACTATAGAAGACACATTGAACGCTGACACTAGACTGACTAGAATAGGCCCAACTGGCTTATTTATAACTTATGTTCTTTGCATTCCCGTTTCCGTTTTATTAAACAAATGACATTTGACTACTTCCGTCTCCCACAAATTATAAAATTATTCCTTTTAAATATGATTCTTATTACACAATCACATAATGATAAATGTATTTAAGAGTATTTATAAGCATATTTAACACAATATATAACAGTGGGTAAATTTTAATATATAATATGTAGACAGCAGGCTATACGCGCGTCTAATTTTATCGGGTTAGACCGACTAGTGCCATGCCCGTCCGGGGCACTTATTTATGAGCTCTTTACACGACGTTATCGCGGAGGAATTAACGCGCGACTACCACTTCGAAAACGCGTGACCACCATTAGTCGGGCTAACCCGATAAAATTAGACATAAGTATAGCCGATTGTCAACATATTGAGTATGCATACTAATCAAATATCATATTAAATTGAAAAATTTAGTTGATTTAAAGTTTGATATGACATATGGTATATAAAAAAATCCACTCCCATAACCTGGAAATAGCACATCTATACTTATTATCAAACAATTCCCAAAAGCTCTCCGTCTGTATGTGATCCATTTTCTTAAAATCTACAGAACGGAATTTCGTACTGCTGGGAGATTTGGTCGCCTGCGCCTAGTAAATCACCAGACCACCACACTAAAATAATGTACTAGAGAATTGTAGATCTACAAAAATACTAGAAAAAAGTCCGCGATAGCATGTCATTATCTCATATGGTTAAATCACAATAACTACTTAATACTTTAATATTTCAACGAAGGTGAAACCGCAATCACAGCTAATAGAATAGTAGTAGTTGCGTATTAAATAAGGGTATTTGATGCTAAAATGGACAATTATATGGAATTAGGCGTTACTTTGCGAAGATTCATAATACAAAAGTAATAATTAAATTAAAAATAATTAAATTAAAAAGTAAATAGAAAATAATTTACAGATGCAGGCATGCATTACTTTGCGGAATTCCATATTACGACAAAATCGTAACGTCGTGGAGCTTATCCTCCTGATGATGCGTAGGTTTCGGAGCGAAACGATCGCCGAGATTGTGGTGGTGGTTGTGTGTATTGCTTATGCATTGTTGCTGGTGGAGGCGTCTTGAGATACGTGTGGTGACGTGTCCTGTAAGGGAAGTGAATTTTGCCTGCTTCATCAGCTTTGCATGATTATAGCAAAGTAGTTCTGTTATATTTTCTGTAAATAGAAAATACATATATTGCAAATGTAGACTAACCGTTATCATACCCGATACATGCAGGATTCGTAAAAACACATGCACAAACCTCCACCACCACCACCACCACAATACACAAGCACTACACACGTTGACTGCCACAAACTCAACAATCGTTTCGCCCCGTAACCGAAGCATCATCAGGAGATAGACTCCACGACAAAATCGAAAAGCTTTGCGGATTATACAAAAATTATTTTATTATCACTGTTGTACTAAAATGGACGTTACGAAAATGGATAAGAGGAGCTATCGAATATTAAGTAAAGTGAAAAAGCAGGAATATTTTATTTAATATGTTTAAAACTTTATATTAATACGCGAAGCAAAACCTGTGTACCATTTTGTTAATTGTAACAAAAGCTATAAACGATTTTATAATATACTTCCTGTAGTTATATATCGTCAAATCTCCGTTACCACTTTTGAATTCAGAACTGAACTTTCATAGAATTGAATTCTTTGACTATTTTGATTTTCCCTTTTCTCAATTATAAAAAAAAAGCTATACACTATTTTATAAGATATTTCTTGTAGTTTTATATCGTCATATCGTCGTTACCCATTTAAAATTCAGAACTGAATCGCGTTCATAGAATTGAATTGTTTGAATATTTTCTATTCCGTTGTCACAATTTCCGTGAGTTAACACGTTCGAAAAGCTCACGTGTTTCAATGTTAAAATCTGGAAACGCCGTTACAGGTGGATATATAGTAGGACGTGATACTTACAAAGTAGAGTAAAGCTACAATAGAAATGGGACAAAGTACTGTGGATTTTTTTTTTCGAATGAAAATACTTTATAATATTAGGCGTTCTTATGGTACTTCACTTATGTCATTGAACATCACTAGTCAATAACCATTACTTGGCAAAATGGCGTCGCACTACAATAAGTCTTATGTGATCTATATTTACGTGTATTAAATTGTTCATAAAAGTCGTATAAACACCTTGTATAGTACCCGGCAAAAAATAATGCTCATCAAGGCTTAGAGAGACATGTCGGCTAGATTCTGCTTCATAGAGCAATGACTTTGTCGCACAGACTGACGAACCCGCGTGAAACGTCACATACTAACTGAGTGGCAGTGACAGCGCTCTACGAAACCGAACTGGCCGGCTGTTTCGTTCTGAACATCGATGTGCATTATTTAATGCCGGGTACTATACAAAAGTCTATATTTAATACCCTTGCCTGATGTACGAACCACAACAGGCGTTACTTTCCGGAGATCCATAATACAAAAGTGATAATAAAATTATTTTGCTATAATACGCGATATACAAATCATACATCAAAAATAAAAAAGGAGATAGACTCCTGTGTGTTTTTACGAATCCTGCATGTTACGGGTATGAAAAAACGAATAGTCCACTATAAATTTACCGTTATATATTTTTTCTATTTACTTTATCGCGGATTACAGCAAAATATTTTTATTATTACTTTTGTATTATGAACCTCCGCAAAGTAACGCCTAATTTCATATATGTCCATTTTAGTGTCAAATACCGTTATTTACTACGCTACTACTACTATTCTATTAGCTGTGATTGCGGTTTCGCCTTTGTTAAAATATTAAACTATTATGGTTAAGTCACAATAACTACTTAGTTATTGTGACTTAACCATATGAGATAGAGACATGCTATCGCGGACTTTTTTCTAACTGGAAATAAAATAAAGCGCTTTCTTTTTAGTTAAAAAAAGCTCAAAATTTTTTTGTAATAAAATTGAAATGTAATGTGAGCCAATTTCTGAGCAACATACTCTAGGAGATAAACAGAAGGATTTGACATAACAGTAATACAGACATTTATCAATTCTTCTTCTTCCTTCTCCTCTCCCTTATTCCACTCTAAGTGGGGTCGTCACAACATGTTTTTCTCTTCCATCCCCACCTATCATTCGTCAACTCTGGCACTACTCCTTGTATATGCATGTCATACTTCACACAATCCTACCGTTTCTTTATAGGCCTCCCTCTAGTCACATATCCATCCACATTCATACTCAACACTCGTTTGGTCACATGATTAACATGACTCAAATCAAATCAAAATAGTACGGCGGTCAATATTAAAAATTTTTTCATTTATACATTACTAGCTGTGTCAGTGGGCTTCGCCCGCGTCGAAATCAGTTGTCATAAAAAAAAATCCAAATTGAAATTTTGAACATAAAAGGAGAAATGGTGAGTTAACCGTAAAAGATAGAAACATGCTTTCGCAGACTTTTTTGTAGTATTTTTATCGATCTACAATTATCTCCCATATTATTGTAGCATAACTCTGCTGGTTTACGCAGCGCACGCAACTAAACCTCCCAGCAAGCAAGTTTTTTAAAAACTGCTCGATCTCTTCAACACAATTTACATAATACCGATATATACTATTTACCTAAACCATCCGGAAGTATTGCTGCACTATCTTTCAGTGAAAACTGTACAAAAAATCGTTCAGTAGATTTTGAGAAAATCGATTACATACAGACAGACTGCTTTATGGGGCTTTGTTTTATAATAAGTATAGATTAAACCGCTGTCTTGTATAAAACTGAAAGGATTTTCAAATCGAGGCATTCTTATCATCCAAATAATCTTTAATTTTGTAATATGCTTAACGTATAAGCATATTCTTTACCCTTAGTTTAAATCTTTCTGTAGACTGGTCTACAATGGATTGAGGAATTTTATTATAGAAGCGAATAGCGAGACCAACAAATGAGTTGCTTACTCTACTGAGTCGCAACGCAGGTATCACAAGCTTTTTGTGACCTCTAGTATGTCTATGATAAACATCAAATTTAGTTTTATACATATCGATATTTTTCCGTACACATAGAATATTACTATATATATATTGTGATAAGTATGCCTATTTTTTTGAACTTTTCGTGAAAGGACTCACGTTGTTCAATATAACAGATAGCGCGTATAGCCCTCCTCATAACATGTCCATACCATCTTAATCTTGCACCTCTCGTCTTATCTATAATGGCGCAACTTTCAGACTTCCCCTTATATACTCATTTCTTATATTATGCACCACCAATTTATCAATTAATATAATAATTTATCAGTACATAAATTGGCTAATAAATATTGATCTATTTATGTAATGAAATTGCAATTAATGCAATTTTAAATATCATTAGCATTTAGACTTTTTACGAGCATTGTAAATAAGTTTAACAACGTCGTGTGGTATCCGGCAGAATAGAATAGACCACCCTCCTTTCTTACCGAGGTGTCGTAATAGGCGACTAAGGTATGTGCCGTGTGGTATCCAGGAGAATAGAATAGACCACCCTCCTTTCTTACCGAGGTGTCGTAATAGGCGACTAAGGTATGTGCCGTGTGGTATCCAGGAGAATAGAATAGACCATCCTCCTTTCTTACCGAGGTGTCGTAATAGGCGACTAAGGTATGTGCCGTGTGGTATCCAGGAGAATAGAATAGACCATCCTCCTTTCTTACCGAGGTGTCGTAATAGGCGACTAAGGTATGTGCCGTGTGGTATCCAGGAGAATAGAATAGACCATCCTCCTTTCTTACCGAGGTGTCGTAATAGGCGACTAAGGTATGTGCCGTGTGGTATCCAGGAGAATAGAATAGACCATCCTCCTTTCTTACCGAGGTGTCGTAATAGGCGACTAAGGTATGTGCCGTGTGGTATCCAGGAGAATAGAATAGACCACCCTCCTTTCTTACCGAGGTGTCGTAATAGGCGACTAAGGTATGTGCCGTGTGGTATCCAGGAGAATAGAATAGACCATCCTCCTTTCTTACCGAGGTGTCGTAATAGGCGACTAAGGTATGTGCCGTGTGGTATCCAGGAGAATAGAATAGACCACCCTCCTTTCTTACCGAGGTGTCGTAAGAGGCGACTAAGGTAAATGCAGTTTGGTATCCGGCTGCATAAAATAATACCACCCTCATTTCTTACCGAGGTGTCGTAAAAGACTAAGGTAAGTTGACGTCAGGCAGGCGGCCAGTCATAAAATACGTAGCCAAATCATATGACAGCATGTTTGCAACATGTTGTGCCGACCCCACTTAGAGTGGGATAAGGGCAGGAGAATGATGTAAATAAGTTTGACAAAAGAATACAGCTTCTTTATACTTACACCGTTGGTAATGATATTTTGTACTAACCAAAAATTATGATTAAAAGTAGTAAAGTAAAGTAGTGGCCTATAACAATCCCACTGCTGGGAATAGGTCTCCTCTCTCCGTTTCTGGAGAAAAGGTTTGGATAAGACCTACCACGATGCTCCAATGCGGATTGGTAGGTTACACATATCTCCAGGATTCTCTAGAGATATGCAGGATTCCTCACGATGCTTTCCTTCACCGAAAAGCGTGTGATAAATTGCAATTATCAATTAGACACATGAGTTTAATAGAAAAACTCATTGGTGCCTACCCGGGTTTGAACTCGTGTTGCCCTCGAAAGAGTCCCATGGTTCCACCGCTGGGCTATCACAGCTCTCAAATTATGATTAATTAATTAAAATTATGATGTTCAGAGAATCTTTGTAATGCTGATTCTAATAGTTTGTCGTGGAGTCTATCCTTCTTATTATGCTTCGGTTACGAAGTGAAACGCTCGTAGAGATTGTCGTTATGAGATTGTGCAGTGCCTATGTGGTGTGCTGTTGATGGCACCGTTTTGTGACACGTGTGGTTACTGGAATGTAACCGTTATGGGCTTCCTACATTTGGCATAACGTAGATTATCTTAACAAACGCGGATTATAGAAAAATAATTTTATTATAACTTCTGTACTATGGAATTGCGCAAAGTAATGCCTGCTTATATAAGTTATTGTAGTTACAAAATTCATAGCCTTAGCCCTATAAAGTTTTTATGAATAAGCTTACTACAAATGGATTTCCAACTCTAAGAGTTAGTTTTTTATCTTAATATTTCTCCCTTTGAAGTAAGCATGAATAACCCCATTGCGAAATGATTGCAGGAAATATCCAATTTTTTTTATTTTAGCGTTTCTCCTTCTAAAATTAGTAAAAAAAAGATGATCTGACCATTATTACAGATCCAGAGATTAAACCGTTATTTTGTATTATATTATTTCTGTGTATTCGCCTCCGTCGAGTAGTACTCAGCTAGGTAGAAACGACCACCCTCATTTCTTACCGAGGTGTCGTAACAAGCGACTGAGGTAAATTAACCTGCCGTGTGGTATCCGGTTGAGTAGAATAGACCACCCTAATTTCTTACCGAGGTATTGTAAAAGCCAATAAGATAAATTGACCTGCCGTGTAGTATCCGGCTAAGTAGAATAGACTGTCCTCATTTCTTACCGAAGTGTCGAAAAAGGCGATTAAAATAAATCGATCCACCGTGTGGTATTCGGCTGAGTATAATAGACCACCCTCATTTCTTACCGAGGTGTCATAAAAGACGACTAAGGTAAGTTGACGTCACGCAGGCGGCTAGTTGTAAAATACCTAGACAAAACATATAAAAAAATGTTTAAAACATGTTATGGCCGATCCCACGAGTGGGATAAGGGCAGGGAATGATGATTATCTCTGTGTACTTATTTCACAGTACATCTGTCGCAGACTCCTATACTAATATGTGTAACGCTAGAATTGGTGGTCAACGCGGCTGAACGCGGGCCAACTTGGCTGAAACGTGAATCAAAAGTTTTATGTTTTTTTTACCTTGTTTGGGGCGCACTTTCAGTTGGCATAGAGTTTATCCGTTCACGTTACACTTTAATATATATTTTCCCAACATTTTATTAAGCTAGAATGCATTAAAACATTTAAGCTAAATGCAGTTGCTTCGATATAAGAGGTATGAAGTTATTCCGAAAATAAATGATCTCAACGAAGTTATTTTTTTTTTTTTGGGGTGTGGTGTCTGTGACTACGCTCAGGTATTGCAAGCTGAGCTATTGGGTCCTGGCACAAGTCAGTATTACACGTCCGCGTCGTACACTCTGGGCAATGTTGTAGTCTATAACGAGCTTGCTAACATAATTTATATACCTCGGACTGCAATAGCTAAGTATTACTGGCGGTGTGTGTAGTACAGTCCATTACTACATGCATTTTCCCCTCCCTTACCACTAATCCAGTACAAATCCCTTCAAATTATCCCCACACCCACTCCTCTTCATATCCAGGTCCGCCTCCCTTCAAATTCATATCCAGATCCCCTTCTGGTCCCATCCACTCCTGGAGGAGTAAACCTCGACTCTAAAAATCCCCCAATCCAAGGTGTAATTCGTACCGTGCCGATGGATGCATGGCTGGGGGGAAGCTCAGTCTCGAACGGTGTCTCCTCGACACCAGGGCGAATCGAGGCAGTACCTTAGCCCTTCGGGCGACAAGCGGGGCTCTGTCGTTTCGCGACCTTTATTTCCCTAGCTTCTCGTGGGACTTTTATGGACATTGACACCAATAAAACCCTTTCATCTTCCGCCCTGGATATCCAGGGCAACACTCATCCGGTGGAAGCGAGGCCTGTTGAAGCCTCTAACCCGCCCGACGCAACCTCGAACCCGAAAGGGAGTGACCTTGTGGTCGACGGAGGCGGAAACGACTCCGGCACGCCCAAGGAGGCTCCCCTGGATGGTGGCGTTATTACAGGCAGGTCTATCCGAAGACTGTCTGGTGCAGCGCGTAAGCGCTTTCGGCTTCTGGTGAGCGGGGCAGGACTTGATCCTGCAGTTGCCCTCACCATG
Organism: Morpho deidamia; assembly: GCA_947086505.1. Classification (NCBI taxonomy): domain Eukaryota; kingdom Metazoa; phylum Arthropoda; class Insecta; order Lepidoptera; family Nymphalidae; genus Morpho; species Morpho deidamia. Next base: position 19,402,942 of record CAMTZC010000024.1, read on the forward strand.
TGCAAAAAGCCTTGGAGGGACATCCCGGTGGAGAAGCCACCCTCTGCTAAACCCCTTAAAAGGGGCAGATCGGAGGACGAATCTCCGAAGGACAATCCCAAGAAGGCTCCTAGGATTTCTCTTGAAGCTAGGGGACAAGTCAACACGGCCCTGACCTTCAAGGAAATCGCAGGGTCCTCTAAGGTAGGGATTCGTAATAAGGACCCTATGACAGAGGAGCAGATGAAGTCGGTACATCGGCACCTGCTGGGCCTTCTCCGGCAGAAAGGTGCCAATGTATTCGATCTTGGTTTTCTGGCTTTCTCTCACAGGCCGGGCTGGGTTCTGGTAACTTGCGAGAATCAACAAAGCCAGGACTGGCTTGTGAGAGTAATACCCAACTGCAAGCCATGGCCGGAGGCGCAGCTGTCCATTATACTGGAGAGTGAGCTCCCCAAACCGGTGACGGTGTGGGCCTTTTTTCCTGGGTCCGAGGCGGAGTCGATGTCCGAGGTCATCGATCTCCTCGGAAACATGAACAGAGGCTTACATACAGAACACTGGAGGGTTTTGAACGAGAAGACAGAGGACAATGGCCGGGTCGCTGCCCTGTCAATGGACGAGTCCTCGGTCGAGGCCCTCCGTGCTCTGAACTTTCGTGTGAGCCTTGGCTTCAGGAAACTGACGTTTAAGGTCAGGGACGCTCAGAGACCTTCCACGCAACCCTCCGGTAGACCAGCTGCTGAACCCTCCGCGTCCTCTGGGGAGGATCTAGCGATCCCTGGCCCTAGTGGTCTGGGCGGCGGATCCTCTTCCGGTAGAGGTGGAGGACGAGGTGGCCGGGTCTCTCAGGGCGGGAGGGGAAAGGTGCCGGAACCAGCTTCCACTGCACGAGGCCATCCGTTGCCTCAAGCAGTGGCAGCTGGAAAACAGCATCAGCCTGTCATCAAACGAGCGAAGTAACGGCATCCGAGGGTACTGCAGCGAGGATTCTACAGGCTAACCTCCATCACGCGGCTGCAGCAGCTGCCGTGATGGAGCGCTGCCTTGTGAAGGGTAATGCACACCTCGCTCTAATTCAAGAACCCTGGATTGCCCGATCCAAGATTCTCGGGCTGAACGCTGCGGGTAAGATTCTTTCAAATCCCGGCGCTACCACACCCAGAGCGTGTATTGTTTTTAACAAATCAATTAACTTTTTGCCTGTTCCAGAGCTGTGTACTGACGATCTGGTTGCAGCTTACGTAAATTTCAAAGGGTGGAATGGGCCCAGAGCAATTATTTGTTCGGCCTATTTACCCGGTGAAACCGAAGACCCCGCTGCCGAGCTACTGCCCGTGATAAGATATGCGCGGGCGAATCAAGCCGAGCTGCTGGTTGGATGTGACGCCAATGCCCATCACACCACCTGGGGGAGCACCAACACCAATAAAAGAGGTGAGTTACTCTACGATTTCCTTTCATCTAACTGTCTCGAAGTGTTGAATATAGGGAATACTCCAACTTTTGTTACTAAAACAAGGAAGGAAGTACTAGATATCACCTTTGCTACAGCAAACTTGGTCAGGCACGTTAGGAACTGGGAGGTCAGTAGTGAAATTTCATTGTCAGATCACAGGCACATCTGTTTTCAACTGACAGCTGAACTAACAACGAAATCAGTTACCTTTAGGGATCCCAGATGCACCAACTGGGAAAACTTTAGGCTATTCCTGGGCAGAAACCTGAAACCAGTACCCAAAAGGATTCAATCGCCAGAAAGCTTAGATCTTGCAGTGGACATTGTCACCGAAGGAACTATTAAAGCCTTTGAAGACAGCTGTCCCCTAAAGACTCGGAAATCAAAGCGGAAAGTACCGTGGTGGAACTCCAAACTCAATAACCTTAGAGCAAAAACACGGAAACTGTTCAATAGGGCTAAAAGAACCCATGAGTGGGGACTGTTTCGCGAAGCCCAAACTGAATACAGCAAAGAAATTAGGAAGGCCAAGAGGGCTTCTTGGAGGAAGTTCTGTGAGGACATCTCTAGTACACCTCAAAGTGCACGACTCCACAGAATGCTATCAAAGGTCAACACTAACCAACTCGGACTCATTAAAGGACCTAGTGGTTCCTTCACCACAAATGAACGAGAAACGCTGGAGTTACTTGCGGCAACTCACTTTCCGGGAGCACTTGATATTAGTGCTGCTAATAACTTGGTGCGTGCTCCGAAAACACCTCGCCACGAGAACTGGAAAAAAGCCACCAGGATTATAAGACCCGAATTAGTGAGGTGGGCGATCAACTCCTTTAATCGCAACAAAACAGGCGGGCTTGATGGCATTACACCAATCCTTCTCAAGGAAGGTGTGGACCTCTTAATACCGCATCTGGTTAAAATCTTCCGGACCAGCTATGCCTGGGGATATATACCGGGACAATGGACCAAAATTAAGGTAGTCTTTATACCAAAGGCGGGAAGGAAGGACTACTCCTCTCCGAAATCCTTTAGGCCTATAAGTCTGTCCTCATTCTTACTCAAAACTATGGAGAAGATAATTGACAGATACATCAGGGATGAAGTCATTATATCAAGACCCATACACAGCAGCCAGCATGCCTACTGCAGGGGCCGCTCCACTGAAACGGCTCTGCTAAGCCTTACAGACAAGGTAGAGAAGGCACTGGAGAATAAGGAAGTAGCCCTAACGGCATTCCTTGACATTGAGGGAGCTTTCGACAACACTCCTATCCGAACTCTTGTGAGGGGTCTAACTAGGAAACTGGTCGACGGAACCACAATAGCTTGGATAGAAGCGATGCTCACTAACAGATTAGCCAGATTAGAGCTAAACAACACAACCGCTGAGGTTTATACTACAAGGGGCTGCCCTCAGGGCGGCGTTCTATCACCCTTGCTATGGACCTTAGCCGTGGACGAACTTTTGTATAAGATGAGCGATCTTCACATAGACACCCAAGGTTACGCGGATGACCTAGCGGTGATGATAAGAGGTAGCTGCCATAGCAGCCTATCGCATCTTTTACAAAATGCACTAAAAATTATTGACAGATGGTGTAGTGAGAATGACCTCTCTATTAATGCCGCTAAAACTGTCATCGTACCTTTCACTAGACGCACCAAACTGGACTCACTTGAGCCTCCAGAGTTGAAAGGTAAAATTATACCATTCTCAAATGAGGTCAAGTACCTAGGTATTATCCTAGACCAAAAGTTAACTTGGAACTCACATGTTGATAGTATACTGAAAAAGGCCAAAATAGCCTTAAACACGTGCGGTCGTCTCGCAAGCAACAGATGGGGTCTTAAACCCAAGGTTGCACTGTGGCTCTACACCGCCATTGTGAGACCAATAGTCTCTTACGCCTCAGTGGCCTGGTGTAGGAAAACGACGCAAACAACCATACAAACTAGACTAGCTGGCCTGCAGAGAACAGCCTGTCTCTTAGTTACCGGTGCCATGTCCACTTCCCCTGGCGCTGCACTGAATGCTTTGCTGAATCTGCCTCCTCTTCATTTGTATATTGAAAAGGAGGCAAGGGCCAGCATGCACAGAATTACGCACCAGGCTAAAATGAAATGGCAATCTAAAGTACTGAGATCATTTCAAGACTCCATACTTAATATACCAATTTTGGGCATGCCATCGGATGCGATGGTTCCCAGATTTATCTTCCACAAGCATTACTCTGTGGACATTCCATCCCGAGATGCCTGGATAAATAACCAGTTAACTTGGAAATTTGGCAGCCTCAAGTTGTTTACCGATGGCTCCAAGTCAGGAAATGAGGTAGGTTGTGGTATATATGTAGAAAAGCCCAATTGGACGATACATCGCAATTTGGGCAAATTTACCTCTATATTCCAAGCAGAGGTGTACGCCATAATTGAATGCGCTATAACCCTACTTCGTGACAACTACCTTAATCGCACGATATACATACACTCAGACAGCCAAGCGGCTCTGACAGCTCTATCCACTGAGAACACAAAGTCGAAGCTGGTTGAAAACTGCAAAAATCTCCTTAACACCCTGGGTTCTAATAACAGGGTGATCCTTCGTTGGGTTCCAGGGCACGCAGGCATACACGGCAACGAAGTTGCCGATAATCTTGCTAAAGCAGGTGCCAAAACCTCACAGATGGGTCCAGAGCCAATCTGTGGAATCCCTAGAAGCCTGGCCATGCTTACTCTGGAAGCCTACTGTTACTATCATACACTTAATCTCTGGAGAAACAGCCCAGGATTAAATCACTCGAAAGCGCTAATGAAAGCCTTTAATAAAGGATCAACTAGCAAAATCTTAGCGCTAAGTAGAACTAACTTATGTAAACTAGCGAGGGCGCTTACAGGGCACTGTGGACTAAATAGACACATGTTAAACCTGAAGCTGTCAGACACTGGATCGTGCAGACTCTGCCTAGAGGCGGAGGAAACACCCATGCATGTCCTCTGTGACTGCCCTGCACTGGTTCACCGCCGACATTTACTCCTAGGGTCGCATATCTTATGCCCTACGGAGGTTGAAAACCTCGCTGCCAAGAAGATCCTGGAATTCCTAGAGGATACCGGGATTGGCAGCGAACTGTAAGCAGTGGCGATCACAATAGATCAGTGATGGTCAAAGTGATACTGGGCCTCGTGGACCTGCACAGCCGCTACTACCAAAAGAAGAAGAAGAAGAAGAAGAAGTTATTTGAGTTCTCATTTTGATTTCTTTTATGTTTTTCATTAAACTTTACGACTTCGAATCCTAAAACAACTTAAAAAACCTTACGTTTATTAGATTTTTGTGCTTTGGTCAAATTAGATAATAAAATAAAATACAAAATAAACCTTATTCAAATAAGTTTTCAAGCGCTTTTGAATCGTCAAGCATCAATATGATTGATGAAGCTGCATCTGGTTCGAAATGTTGCTCTTACGAAGAAGAACCAGCAAGAAACTCGGCGATCAACATTTCAATTTCACTTCAACTCACACGCTTTCCGTTGAAGGAAAACATCTTCAGGAAACCTGCGTATATCTTTAGAAAATTCGGGGATATGTGTAACCTACGAATCCGCATTAGAGCAGCGTGGTAGCGTGTTAGCTCCTTAAAAAAGGTGAGAGGAGGCTTATGTCCGGCAGTGGATAGTAACGGACCGTTACTATATCCATAGAGTTTTTAGGTAACATATCAGTATACAAACCCACTGCCTGAATCAAGAATATGAAATATTAGGTGTAAAATAAAACATCCTTAACTTGACATCTCATTTATCACATACACAAATACCGCATTTAGGAGGCATATTGTAAGTGATGAATTCTGGTTTTAAACTGTATTTTAACAGACAGAAACGTTCTGGATCGATTATCATCATTCTTCTGCCCTTATCCCACTCCAAGTGAGGTCGGCAAAACCTGGGTTCCTGTTATTACATGATTTGGGTAATTAATTTACTACCGGCATCCTGCCTTATGTCAACCTACCTTAGTCAACTTTTAGGACACATCAGTAAGAAATGAAGGTAGTCTATTCTACTCAGCCAGATACCACAAGTCCGATTCTGAATCGACTAATGGGAGAGTTATATTTCAACTTAATATCTTCAACTAAATTTATGATTTTACTATACTATTTTTCATAAAATATATAAGATTCCTATGTGAAGTATAAATTTACAAATGCTTATAAAAACAAAGTTACAGTATGAGAAATATTTTCACAGACGTATTCCATATTTTCTCTGCAAAGTTTCCGTGCTTCCTATGAAAATTGTTGACGATTACTTTTTTGTGTATGTATTTTGAGTATAGAGGCGTGAAATAAAATATGATAATGTTAGGAATGGCAAAAGTAAAAAGACATTTCTTTAGTTTTCGTATATTTGCAATCACGTGACCGATTGCATAGTCCACCGAGGTGTCATAAAAGACGACTAAGGTAAATTGACGTCAGGTAGGCGGCCGGTCGTAAAATACGTGTTGTGCCGACCCTCAATCCCACTTAGAGTGTGATAAGGGCACTAAGATGATAACAAGACTCCGATCTTCAAAATTCAAAGTAGCTTTATGTCGAGCAATGGACTTCATCGGTGAATTCTGGTTTTAAACTGTATTTTAACAGACAGAAACGTTCTGGATCGATTATCATCATTCTTCTGCCCTTATCCCACTCCAAGTGAGGTCGGCAAAACCTGGGTTCCTGTTATTACATGATTTGGGTAGTTAATTTACTACCGGCATCCTGCCTTATGTCAACCTACCTTAGTCAACTTTTAGGACACATCAGTAAGAAATGAAGGTAGTCTATTCTACTCAGCCAGATACCACAAGTCCGATTCTGAATCAACTAATGGGAGAGTTATATTTCAACTTAATATCTTTAACTAAATTTATGATTTTACTATACTATTTTTCATAAAATATATAAAATTCCTATGTGAAGTATAAATTTACAAATGCTTATAAAAACAAAGTTTTCGTTTGTTACACATTTAAACGTGCAGTTTTAAAAACATAGAAAAATGTCACGAACGCTTACAGTATGAGAAATATTTTCACAGACGTATTCCATATTTTCTCTGCAAAGTTTCCGTGTTTCCTATGAAAATTGTTGACGATTACTTTTTTGTGTATGTATTTTGAGTATAGAGGCGTGAAATAAAATATGATAATGTTAGGAATGGCAAAAGTAAAATGACATTTCTTTAGTTTTCGTATATTTGCAATCACGTGACCGATTGCATAGTCCACCGAGGTGTCATAAAAGACGACTAAGGTAAATTGACGTCAGGTAGGCGGCCGGTCGTAAAATACGTGTTGTGCCGACCCCCAATCCCACTTAGAGTGTGATAAGGGCACTAAGATGATAACAAGACTCCGATCTTCAAATTTCAAAGTAGCTTTATGTCGAGCAATGGACTTCATCGGTTCAGAGAGGAGAAAAGGAAGAAAGGCACTTTGAGGGAAGGGAGTGCATTCACTTCCATTCGATATTTTAATGACCACAAGGCTATCTCACCAGTTTGAATAAAATCATCATTCTCCTGCCCTTATCCCACTCTAAGTGGGGTCGGCACAACATGATACAAACATGTTGTCACATGATTTGGCTATGCATTTTACGACTAGCCGCCTGCCTGACGTCAACTTACCTTAGTCGCCTTTTACGACACCTCGGTGAGAAATGAGGGTGGTCTATTCTATGCAGCCGGATACCACACGGCACATAACTTAGTCGCCTCTTACGACACTTCGGTAAGAAAGGAGGGTGGTCTATTCTATTCTGCCGGATTCCACACGGCGTACCAGTTTGAATAAAATATTACTCTAAAAGTTGTCCCGTTTAGCATTTACTGTCGGTATTTCACTAGCAACGTACACTGGCGAGCAAACGTAACACAATAATAACTTTCAACTGCGAAATTAACTATGAGTTGGCTTTTGAGAACGTCCTGCTAAATAAATAAACTAACAAAATTTTCCCATTTGTAAACACGTTACAGTTTAGTAATGCGAAGGAAATTTGTTTGACGCCTGATTATAAGATAATGTGACATAGGACATACGGTTTGGTTAGGAAGATCTAATTTCTGGTCGTGGAGTCTATCTCCTGATGATGCCTCGGTTGCGGGGCGAAACGATTGTTGAGTTTGTGATAGTGAAACTGTGTAGTGCTTGTGTATTTTGGTGGAAGTGGTGGAGGTTTGTGCATGTGCTTTTACGAATCCTGCACGTATCGGGTATGAAAATACTGATAATCCACTATACATTAAACACTATATATATTTTCTATTTACTGTATCGCGGATTATAGCAAAATAATTTTATTATTACTTTTGTATTATGGATCTCCGCAAAGTAACGCCTAATTCTATAAATTATTTAAAGACGGTGAGTTTGACCGTACAGGCTAGACTCTACATAAAATTGACCAAATTACATCGCGTCGCTGTCCAAAATATTTGGTTCAACCAACAGTGTAAACATTTGAACGTAACACCCAGCACGTGTTCAGAGGTAAAGGTGGGGATGAACCGATTACTATATAACAATGCTTGTTTGCATAACGCTTCGCTTTGCGATTTTGTCGTGGAGTCTATCTCCTGATGATGCCTCGGTTGCGGGGCGAAACGATTGTTGAGTTTGTGATAGTGAAACTGTGTAGTGCTTGTGTATTTTGGTGGAAGTGGTGGAGGTTTGTGCATGTGCTTTTACGAATCCTGCACGTATCGGGTATGAAAATACTGATAATCCACTATACATTAAACACTATATATATTTTCTATTTACTGTATCGCGGATTATAGTAAAATAATTTTATTATTACTTTTGTATTATGGATCTCCGCAAAGTAACGCCTAATTCTATAAATGATCTAATTTCTAATAAATAAAGTTAAATACAGTTACGTGAGTTTTAGTAGATCATATGTAGCTCGGTATATAATATTCTTTAAGTTTTACTAAATTTCATCGATATAGCTCCAGGAAATAATAAAATATTAAATCAATCGCAATCAATTTTAACTTTACCATTACAGCAGTTTAAAAACACTGTCAAAAATAGGCTTATACTATTCTGTTGAGGATTACTTAGATGATAAGAATGTGTGGATATAGCTACTCTCCAGCCCTGTACAAGACAGCCATGACTAAATGTTACTAGAAATAAGAATTATGATTTGGAAAGAGCAACCGCCGAGTTTCTTGCTGGCTCTTCTCGGTAGGAACAGCTTTCCGAACCAGCAGTAGAGTTGACGATTCAAAAGCACTTGTTTACATGTTTACTTGAATAAAGAATATTTTGAATTTGAATATAATAGCCGTATGAGAATATAAAGCTTAAGCTCTTTCAATGTTAAAACATAATACATCATCAAAAGACAAACTTTAGTTTTTAGGCCGAGTAAGTATTGACAGGATAAGTTAATAATAATTTAGAATTATTATGCCAGTACGATTCTATCACCAGTCCAGAACGCCATCATCCACTGAGAAGAACTGGCAAGAAACTGACCCTTCTTCAGGACTTGACAAACGAAGGTCAATCCATTAAATAATAATATTAATATATATATAGGACACTTACACACACGGTCGTCCGTCCCCAAATTAAGTAACTTAATACTTGTGTTATGGGTGACAGACAACTGGTAGATATACTACATATATAATTTTAAATACAAATATAAACTCAGACTCAAATTGTTAATAGGAAATGTTGGCCATTAGCAGGAATCGAACCCGTGACCCGTAAAGCTGAAGGTACAGATAATTCGTCATTCCTTCTTAGTGAGAGCTCTTGCGTGAATTATATTATAAAATCCAACACGGAAAATCTCTGGAAGGTATTTGTTCTGATTGAAATCTGAAATCGGATTAAATTCAGGTCGACGCTTATTGGAAAATCGAAGGTAGTTTGATATTTGCGAAATCAAATCATGTTTATTGTGAGTATAGTAATTCATTGGTGTTACAAGAGTTATTGATTTAATTGTAACTAGTGATAAGAATTATTCTTTGAAAAGAGCAATCGCCGAGTTTCTTGCTGGTTGTTCTCGGTAGGAAGAGCTTTCCGAACCAGCAGTAGATTTTGATGATTCAAAATCACTTGTTTACAAGTTTACTTGAATAAAGAATATTTTGAATTTAAATTAGAAATTTATTAAATTGCCTATTAATTATTTGACTAATTAGAAGCTATTATTACCTTGAACTTTTTAAAAAATTACTTCAAACAGAATTAATTTAAAAGGTCCCTGTCCATAATTTATAAGAAAGAAGGGACACTCGAAACCTTTTCAAGTCTTCAAAAGTTTTTTGCTTGAATCGCGAACTTCGGGAGATAAGTTTTTGTGTAGTTAAAAGGTAATTTAAAATGGGATCAAAAATGAGCTTTTATAAAATTACGAGCGCGATAAATGGGTTTTAAAGTCATAACTGTTTTTGGTTTTTCTTTTGTAAACTTCATCTCTTGATCTGAGAGGCGACTATGTATTACGAAATTCAAAGACCATTGGGTCTTTTCTGTTTTTAAAAGCTTAATTCAACTTGAAATGTATGTGGTATTGAAATGAAGGTGCTATTTTGCAGTTATATTTGACCCACTTACCGGGGTCCGATTGAGTTGAAATTTTATATGCTAGTCCAGTCCCGATAGCAATGTATGTTTATGATAAGCATAACCTGATGCTGCTGCCAGGATTGGCTCCAGATGAGGGCAGTTTCAAAGGTTAACAGTAGGGTCATAAAATGTTGTTAAAGGCTTTTTTAAAATCATTTTTTACTTGACTTGTAATCATAATATTATAAAGAGGAAATATTTGTATGTTTGTTTGTATGTGTGTATGTATGTATGTTTGTAATGTTTTCACGCAATAAGTACTGGACCGATTTCAAAAATTCTTTCGTCATTAGAAAGCTGCTTCTTCACTGAACAACATAGGCTATATTACATTTTAAAAAATAAGGATCCCTAACAAACTTGTAATAAAAGTAACAGCTTGTTACTATGCCCACAGCTGGGCTAAGGCCTCCTCTATCCGTTTTTGGAGAGAAGGATTGGAGCTAAGACCTACCACGCTGCTCCAATGCGGATTGGTAGGTTACACATATCAACAGAATTCGATAGAGATACGGAGGTTTCCTCACGATGTTTTCCTTCACCGAAAGCGTGTGATAAATTGCAATTATCAGTTAAACACAAGTTTTAAAAGAAAAACTCTTTGGCGCCTTGGCGGGGTTTGAACATATGTCGTCCCTAGAGAGTCGCACTGTCTCACCGCTAGGCTATCACAGCTTTGTAATAAGGTGTGAAAAATTTTGTCATAAAAATCTTTCATCGCGTGCGCTGCGGAAACTATTGATGATAGAATAAAAAAATGGTCTACATTATTATAAAACGTATATCCACAAAGAAGTACAATCCACATACAATACATACCTATCATCTAACTATTATATTTTTAAATATTTAAAATTATTGTAAAAGTTGATAAAAGTGGCGACAATAATCAAACCATAATATTTACATATCCGTATTAACCTTTTCCCACTAAATGATATTTTATTAAATACTGTTTCGATACCTGTAAAAAGCTTTTTAAGTTATTAAAATCGTACATTCCAATCAAACGATGTAACGAATTTAAAAATGTCAATATAAGGAAAATAATGCGATAACAATTGTAGCGTATTGTATTTGTGTACCTATGAATACCTTCTGTTAAAAATTACCTTTGCCTTAAGTAATGATAAGTCCCATGACGAAATTTCAATTTACAAAAAATAAGTACATAATTTGACTTAGCAAACTTTCCACTAACGCGAGATCGGTATGTACGCGGGTGAAACCGCGGGGGTTGCTAGTATTAATATAAATACGATGCAGTGTAAGCAAAGTCAAACAATAATTACTTGCGCAGTTGGGATAACGTTATATAATACTCCAGACTACAGTTAATTAACGGCCTCATAATGCAAAGAACAAAGGCAATATAACAGAAGAAATGGGGCATAATTTTCGACTAATGCAATATGTATTATACATATTTCAAACTGGGATATGCGCATTGTATTTGCTTTAATATGATAACTAGTCATATCCTTACTAATATTATAAATGCGAAAGTCTATCTGTACGTCTGTCTGTTACGTTTTCACGGCCTATCCGCTGGACCAATATCGATGAAATTTGGCACAATTAATGCTTCTACGACGGAGTAATATATAAGCTATAGAAATCCTGTATATGTATATAAAGTGAACAGTTTCATATGCAATAAGATATATGCTTCCTGCGTAAATTGCTTTCAGCTAGCGATAGTTAACACGTTCGAACTGAACTTATTTTTCAACAGACTGTTCACGTGAATTTGCTTGCGACTAAATAAATATAAATTAACCTCATTTATGTATTTCATTTTTTCTCCCGAAGAAAAGGTGCTATTTTATATTCTAGTCGGTATATTAGCTTCAATTATATCAATACTACATTACTACAGCGAAATAGATACGAAAGACAGACTTTCGCATGTATGATATAAATATGAATGAATTATCGTTGATATTACATGAGACTTATACAACTGTTACAACTTATAATACTGACTGTAGCACAATTTTTACATGCAGGCGGTATTTTACGGAATTTCATAGAACAAAAGTTATAATTTGGTTATGAATTATTTGTCTATATAGTAGCGTTTATAAGAAATCTATGTAACGATATGGGCTATCTCATTAAGATGCTTCGGTTACGGGGCGTAATGGGATAGTGATTGTGTAATGTTGTTGGTGGTGGTGTTTTGTGATACGTGCCGTAACCAATCCTGCATGTATAAGGTATGAGAACGGTTTTGCTTCTACATTAAGCATTACATAGATTTACTTAACAAACCCGGATTATAGCAAATTATCATCACTTATATATAGCTGTAGCATGCAGGTATGAGAACGGTTTTGCTTTCTACACTCAGCATAGATTTACTTAAGAAACGCGGATTATAGAAAAATAATTCATAATCATAACTTTTCTAAAGCAAATGCCGCTAAAGGTTCAAAGATTTTGTTTTAAATATATATTTTTAAAAATATATAGTAAAGGTTGAGATGTCAAACGCGTGTTCGCTGAATTTTTTACACAAAGAGCAAAGACAACTTGATGATTAAAAGATGTCGCTTTTTTTTTCAAATATATTATATTTCTTTAGTATTCAGTAACAGTGTAATAAAAATCAAAGAAACTGCGATATCATTTGAGACTTTTTCTCAACATTGTTTATGATTCCACTAAACAATAGAGATGATACATAAGCGCTTGTTACGTCTACTCAGCGATTGCCGCTTTCCCAGACTTCACTCGACACCGGAGGTGTAATGTTCCACGCCTGGGAAAGACACTTCGCTCAACCTTGCCTTTCCCTACCTAACTTCGGTGGGATCGGACGCATTTAGTATTTAAGATTTTAGCATAGTAATAGTATAAGAATAATTATAATTAACTGTAAATAAATAGATTTATTTGGATACTGAGTTTGTGTACCCAACAGTCGCCACCCATAATATAATTGGCGCAGTCTGGGTGCGGTACTTAACATCGAAACAGTATTTGTGGAAAAAATACGTCGCTTCGTGTTTGGTGCCGAAATAAGAACCTACTTACGGAGGCTGACTGTTGGAGAAACCCACGTACGGATCTCGTTCGTCCAAAAATCGATGAATACGCCGATCGTGATGTTTTTGTAAGTACACTACTCTTATAGTTTAGTCACTATTCCTATGAATCCTATCCTAATTAAATATATAAAAAAATAATATTAAAAAAAATAAAAAAAAAACAAAATTTCTCATTTAAGTAGAATAAGGAATAGGAATATAAGCGATCGCAAACTTGCATTGGGCAAATTGATGCGAATCGAAATTCTAGTTTAGATATAGATAATAGTATAGAATTAAATATGACCGCTCCTTTTCAGCCCACTTTAAACATGGAACAAATATTAAGATTTATAAAATTATTCGAATCATGATTCATTAGTATCTCATAAAAATTCTCATATCTCGAGCCGCAACGTAAACAGAGAGTCCGAGATGCAATATGAGCCGAATAAAGACGTGTACATACGCATTCCGCTTGCAAAGACAAAAACTTGCACCTCAGTTCACTCAGGTTAAAGTAATTAATTAGTAACCAACTAATTCATATTTACAAATTTAAACATCGAGGATCTGTTGCAAAATCTCGTTTGAAACGGTCAAAAAATAATAATAAAATTGCTTCAAATACTTGAATTTCCTTTTAGTTATATATGTTTTTTATTTTCATAAATTAACAAAAATTAAATAGAGCTCTTACTTTGGTCGTAAATACGACTTCATAAGATAAAGAGCGATTAAAATACTTCGCTCTGCTTGGGCAAATTTTCGTAATATTGACCTAAAAATGCACAAGACCTTCAGAGTTAAATTATTTAATAAATAAAAAAATATTGAATTGTTATATAAGCCTATTTTAGTACTTATTTTTAGTATTTACTTATTTTTAAATTTACCCCAAAATTTTCATAATTATTAAATTTCATTTAGATACCTTTTACCTTTTCCGACTTTGTCCTGTTCCCAATAAAGATCATAGTATAATATTACCTCCTTCCTATATAGTTACTAATTTGAAAGAGTATGTGTACATGGAAGCTGAATGCTCGAAGTTTAGTTCGACATATTATATTTTCGAAAACAAGCTGACGCATTATACTCGAACAAAATTTGACTGTATCAACAAATTAAAATATATACAGAAGATCAATCATTATTGCACATTCTCGTCTAGCCAAAGCTATATTATTGCATTTCCAACCCGAACTCTAACTCCAACTAAAGTGCCACCATCTTAATATCAAATGCTGCAGGGCAGCTATCTCGTGACAACACCACAATGCGACAGAAGCTGCCATCAGTGAAGAAGAACACCATACCGCAACATTTGGTGTTAACATTACTGCCACCAAATAGTTGCTTTTCTGGAAGGGGAGGTGTTACGTCTACTCAGCGATTGCCGCTTTCCCAGACTTCACTCGACACCGGAGGTGTAATGTTCCACGCCTGGGAAAGACACTTCGCTCAACCTTGCCTTTCCCTACCTAACTTCGGTGGGATCGGACGCATTTAGTATTTAAGATTTTAGCATAGTAATAGTATAAGAATAATTATAATTAACTGTAAATAAATAGATTTATTTGGATACTGAGTTTGTGTACCCAACAGTCGCCACCCATAATATAATTCGCTTAAACAGAGAGCTGATTACTTTTAGTCGTTTTGTATGCTATCTATCCCACTGCTGGGCACAAGCCTCCTCTATCCGATGTTTGCTTCACCGAAAAGCGTGTGATAATTTATCACAGATTAGTTTATCGGATAAGTTTCAATAGAAAAACTTGCGAAAAAAAGTCGCACGGTCTCACCGCTGGGCTATTACTATACTTACTTGTTAAAAGTTTTCTTGAATAAATAATATTTTGAATTCGAATTTCATGGGTTGCCTGTTAGAGATCACTTACAGTGAGAAGGCATGGGTTACCTGTTAGAGATCACTTACAGTGATAAGACATGGGTTGCCCGTTAGAGATCACTTACAGTGATAAGGCATGAGTTGCCTGTTAGAGATCACTTACAGTGATAAGGCATGGGTTGCCTGTTAGAGATCACTTATAGTGATAAAGCATGGGTTGCCTGTTAGAGATCACTTACAGTGATAAAGCATGGGTTGCCTGTTAGAGATCACTTACAGTGATAAGGCATGGGTTGCCTGTTAGAGATCACTTACAGTGATAAAGCATGGGTTGCCTGTTAGAGATCACTTACAGTGATAAAGCATGGGTTGCCTGTTAGAGATCACTTATAGTGATAAAGCATGGGTTGCCTGTTAGAGATCACTTACAGTGATAAAGCATGGGTTGCCTGTTAGAGATCACTTACAGTGATAAGGCATGGGTTGCCTGTTAGAGATCACTTATAGTGATAAAGCATGGGTTGCCTGTTAGAGATCACTTACAGTGATAAAGCATGGGTTGCCTGTTAGAGATCACTTACAGTGATAAGGCATGGGTTGCCTGTTAGAGATCACTTATAGTGATAAAGCATGGGTTGCCTGTTAGAGATCACTTACAGTGATAAAGCATGGGTTGCCTGTTAGAGATCACTTACAGTGATAAGGCATGGGTTGCCTGTTAGAGATCACTTATAGTGATAAAGCATGGGTTGCCTGTTAGAGGTCACTTACATACGCCCATTCACATTTTATTTTTAACTTTTGTATGTAATGTTGTGTGTAATAAAGAGTTTCTTATCTTATCTTCATTTCGTTAAATCGCGATGACTTTATTGTTAAGTCGATGTTAAGTTATGAATTTTTGCCTAATATATAAGCCAATTCTTACACTCTTTCTTATTCTAAGTAAACCTAGTAAAATAGTATAGTAGTAGGCTTTCTGCGTTAGTCTTTGTTTAATAATTAAAAAAAATTAAAATAATTTATAGAACTAGGCGTTACTTTGCGGAGATCCATAATACAAAAGTAATCATAAAATTATTTTGCTATAATCCGAGATTAAATTAATAGAAAATATGTATAGTGCTAAATGTATAGTGGACTATCCGTTTTTTCATACCCGTTACATGCAGGATTCGTAAAAACACACGCACAAACCTCCACCACCGCCACCACAATACACAAGCACTACACACGTTCACTAACACAAACTAAACAATCGTTTCGCCCCGCAACCGAAGCATCATCAGGAGATATACGGATTATAGCAAATTAATTTTATTATTACTTTTGTAAAAAAAACTTAAATATTGCTTTAATACGGCCAATATTGAAAATTTTGTAATAATCTGTTCAGCAGTTTTATTTTGTTAAGAATTGATAGATGAAGATTTTCTTATGATTGCCTTATATTAATAAAGACAGACGCGACGGTGGAAACATTTTCGTTTGCTAATAACTTTATGAAAAGTTCTTCAGTCGAAACCACAGTAAGGCAGAAGTTGTTTCAAAACTGTTTGTACAACGAAATAAAGTTTGCGCAAACAAGATGTCGCGTTGACCTCGTCTCTAGGAAATATTTTAACAAGAAAGACATAAATTGATTCCTTTTTGAACTGAACTTATTTTGTAAGAATCGATTTAAGTCATTTCTATAGTTTTTTGAACTTCTCCCTGGACTTACTGTGGGTACATATTGGGCGTTTTCATACATGCGCTTTGCTGACGCGCGTTAATTTTTTATTTTATTTTATTTATTTATTTGTTGATACATGACAATTTTTTGAGTTACAGTATAAAGGTGTAAACATAAACTTGTTAATGAATAAAGAGGTCTGTCGAAGCTGTACATATGCAAGCGCGCGCTTTTAGTCTAGCGCTTGAGAGACGCGCGCTTTAAGTTTTTCGTTCGAACGCGCGTTGCACGTTGGCTTGAGGCTTTTCGATACATGCGCCGCCATTTTGTCGTACATTTGATCGCTCGCTTTCGTGTAGGTTAGACATATGTAAATCAAAATGGAGATCGACCACTTACAGATTTATGTATCGATTAGATCCAAAAGCGTCCAGCTATATGGCACTTGGAAAGTCCTGATTATAAAAATAAAATATTAAAAAAACGCAATTAGGAAGATCAGCTGAATTGCAGGCCTACCATGAACTCTTTTTGCGATTCAATTGAAGACGTAAATGAAATTGTTTTGCATTTTCATACCATGACGTCTTAAAGACGCACACTTTAAGTCGTTGCCGAATGAACGTTCGGTATTCGTCGTAAGAACATGTGAGTAAAAGAGACAGAGTTATCTATAGTTCATATAACGTTATCCTTTTCAAATGATTTATAGAAGCAGGCGTTACTTTCCGGGGTTCCGGGGTTTATAAAATAGATTGTCCTGAGTGCAACGGTACATATGTAAGTCAGACTGGCCGAAGTTTTGCGGTTCGATTCCGGGAACATATGGCTGCGTTTAGGAATAATAAACCACAAAATTCTAATTTTGCAAAACATTTGCTGGAAAGCGGTCATAAAGTGCCTAATGACCATTCATTTCATATTCTCCACACTTGTGATAAGGGACTGCGACTCAATACGTTAGAGCAACTTGAGATAATAAAAAATAACAATGGTCACTTAATTAACGAGCAAGTAAATGTATCTAATTCCGTTTTGCTACATGTGTTCGGAGGGGAGGGTATTGGTGGGAGTTGAACTATTTAAGACTGCTTGTATGGGTAGCGCGGCGCATTACGATTTTTGTCGTGGAGCCTATCCTCCTGATGATGCTTCGGTTTCGGGGCGAAGCGATCGTCGAGATTGTGGTGGTGGGTGTGTGTGCTGCTTTTGTGTGCGTTGTTGCTGGTGAATTGCGCCTTGGGGTGCATGTGGTGGCTTGTCCTGCATGTATAAGGTACGTAGATTTTGCCTGCTTCATACACGTGCGGATTATAGCAAAGTAGTTAGTTCTGTTATATTGCTTGTTATCCTTTTCAAACATTACGACCCGAATGCAATTCACACTTCATGGTACGAAAAGAAAGCGGTTCACGGTCGTCGTTTACGTCTTCAATTGAGTCGCAATAAGAGTTCATGGTAAGCCTGCTGAGCTAACAATGGACACTCGGGTAACATTCGCTAAGCGCTCTGCCAAACGCGCTGTATGTCCGCTGCTAACGCGCGTCAAACGCGAAGCGCTAAGTACTTCCTCTTAATCGATAGTGTGTTAAAATATTTTAGTGCTAAGAGTTACTTTTTAGAGCTCAATAACGCTAATATAATGACAGAATTATTTCGCCATCGTTAATATCGTATTAATGAATGTGCGCAGTGCTTGTGTAGGGATGGTGGTGGTTCGTAGTGCGTGAGATAACTAATTTATGAATTGAATTCGTGGTTTTTCATGGATCTGCTCAAGTCAAAGTCATCGTAATAAATATCCTATCATTTACCGAATGAACTCTCTGATGCCCTTATCTTATCGCTCTCCAAGGAATAAAACGAGGTAAACACGGGCTTATTAAGTTGATAATGTTGGCAACAATGGTTCTATCCTATACTACTTTACTACGAAGAAAGGAAATACTTTGGCCTTTTGCCAGTTATAACGGAATTGAAACAACAGGATATTTTACTGATTATGAACGAAATTTATTATTTGCCTCTAAAAGTTCTATATAAAAGTCCACGACAGCATTTCTACCTTTTAAGGTTAACACACTTTAACTATGATTAATATGTGTTAAGGTTTACTCAAATAATAAGACTGCAGTCCACGCAAACGAAGTTGCGTTTAAAAGCTAGTAATAAATAAATATATGGGAAATCTATACACACGGTCGTCCGTATCCAAAGTAAGTAACTTAATACTTGTGTTACGAGTGACGGACTACTAGTAGATATACTGCATATATAATTTTAAATACATAAGTAAAAAAAAAGTTTTAAAATTTTATATATTTAAAATTTTAAATACATACCAAAAATACAAATATACACCCAGACTCGAAGAACCAACAAATTGTTTATAGAAGATGTTGGCACTCGGCGGGCATCGAACCCGCGACCCGCGGAGCTGAAGACAGGGTCACTACCCACTATGCCAAATACTCGGCAACGTTCATTTTAAGTTAAAAGAACACAAGATATTAAAGGAACGTCTAAAGTTTTTGCTACTCCGTTTTAGAAGAAAATAAACCGTCCGCAGCTTAGAGAGAACAGACATGTAATTAAACGATTCACTGCACAATTTTTTACTGCCCTGGTTGCAAGTGACAGGACGTAAGACAGAGTAAAAGCTGAAAGTAGAGTCTCGGTGTAAAAGTCAGTTTTACTGCTATAAAATATGTTGTACCTGCGACGTCATATTGAGTGTACCTATCTAGTAGTTTTTCTAGCAGTTTAAAGACGCAATTTAAAAAAGGCTAATACAGAAAGCCTACTATAATATTGAGGATTACTTAGACGATAATATATATAGCGTGGATATAGCTACTCTTCGACCCTGTACAAGACATTAATAACTATATATAACGAGTGATAAGAATTATTCTTTGAATAGAGCAACAGCCGAGTTTCTTGCTGGTTCTTCTCGGTAGGAACAACTTTCCGAACCAGCAGTAGAGTTGATTATTCAAAAGCACTTGTTTACAAGTTTACTTAAATAAAAAATATTTTGAATTTTAAATAATAAATAAATGGGAGATTAACACACACGGTCGTCCGTCCCCAAAGTAAGTAACTTAATACTTGTGTTATGGGTGACGGACAACTGGTAAATATACTACATATAGTTTAAATACATACTTAAATACAAATAAACACCCAGGCTCGAAGAACCAACAATTTACAACAAAACCAGTGTACCACCAAAATGTTGGTACTCGGCGGGAATCGAAACCGAGACCTTAAATAAATTTATATTAAACCTTTTTATTTCCATATCTGATTCGATTCCGAGAGATTTTCACAATATGAAACTATCCAACAAACAATTCTCATTTCCTATAAAGAGTTCTTAAACGAGAACAGTAGAGAAAATACACATTCAAGCCAGGGTTAGTAATATTTGTACTGTAACCTCGATCTCGCACATACAACTATTGTTGAATCTAGTTTCATAGTTTCCTTTATGCTAACGTTTCTTCGTTTTATATTTTGCGAGGCGAAATGGTTGTTCTAATTTAAAATATACTACCTTGATGGCCGAGCATTGAGAATTACATTTAAATATGAATAATAATAGATTTTCTCACAAAAGACATGACCATTTTGAAAAGAAATGGTCACGGGTTCAACCCTTGACAGGCACCAATGAGTTTTTCTATTAAAATTCATACCATTCTTTGTCTTCAATTTATTCTCCTGCCCTTATCCCACTCTAAGTGCGAACCCACTTGTATACAACATGTATTAAACATGTTGTACACGAGTGCACGGTGCCGCACGGTTTGCCACCTCAGCTATAACTTTGTAGACGGTGGCGAAATTTACCTTAGTATTCTAATGATATTATACTATTTTCGTAATACCTGAAACCGCCGATGAATATCGTTGAGTCATCTCGAATTATCCGATTATTATTAATAATAAAGTAAGCTTGTAAACAACTCGGCGGTTACTCTTTTCAAAATATCATTATTTATTATTACTAATTACATTTTGTCATTGCTACATATATTGTAAAAGGTTGGATGAAGCTAAATCAACGTATTTTTAGCATTAATATTATAATAAATAGCATCTGAAATATATGGGTTTATTTTACTATAAAAAACATTTAAATTGAAAAAAATAATTCTATCATTACATTTGTACTAACGAATTGCGTGATGTAACGCTCGCTCTTGAAATTATTAAATGAGTATGTAATGAAATTAAGTTAGCCGTGTGGTATCCGGCAGAATAGAATAGACCACCCTCATTTCTTACCGAGGTGTCTTAAGGGCGACTAAAGTAAGTTGACATGAGGCAGGCGGCCCGTCGTAAAATACGTAGCCAAATCATATGACACGACTCCACTTAGAGTGGAATAAGGGCAGGGGAATGATGAAATGAAATTAAGTTACTCGCAACACGAGCGTGTAGGTAATGTTGAAGTTTCATCTCATAGCAATTTACTTTGCAAATCGGATCAGTCTGCGTGAAGCCACTGCCCTCGCCATCGTCGTGAAGGCTAGACTTTTAACTAACCGAATTACCTAAGCAATCAGGGGGCATATTGTGCGCGATCCTCGTACCTTAAATGTAGATATAACTAAAATATACGTTATTTTCCCACATTTATTGAATTTTACTCAACAAAATTATTGTCCACCAATAAAAAATTAAATAACAGATAAATAGTTAAATATTAATTCAATAAATAGTTATTATTAACTAAATAAATAATAAATTAGATGCATCTTCATTCATCTACTTATGTTACAAAAATTAATTTATAATTCAAATAAATTTTAATAATTAGTAATATCTCTATTACATCTTTTTTTATCTTTTGTGTATAATGTGTAAATATTAATCTATGTATATAGTTTTTCGTTATTTTTCTTTTCTTCTTTACTGTTTTCTTTATCCGTATTTCACTTCTTGTCTGTTTCTTCTGATACTGAAAGGTTGACTAGAAGAGATCCCTTGAGGGGATAAGTCCGCCTTTGTATATTTTTTATTTCTTTTTTCTAACGATATGTATGTACTACACTAAAAATGAATAAAAAAAGTAAAATAACGGTCTTTTATTATCGCTCTGCTCCGTATAAGACTCTTCCCTCATTTTGTGGAGAATACAGTTGTGGCCAAAACCTACCATGCTGCTGAAATGCGATTTGGTAGGTTCAGCCAAAGTCAGGTGATCACATAGTTGCTTCTTTGCTTTCATCATTCCCCTGCACTTATCCCAATAAAGTGGAGTCGGTACAATACGTTTAACATGTTTTGGCTATTTAACGACCTGCTTGACATCAACTTACCTTTGACGTTTTTTACAACCCCTCGGTAAGAAAGTGGTCTATTCTACTCAGCCAGATATCACACGGCGGGTCAACTTAGCTTAGTCGTGTTTTACGACACCTCGGTAAGAAATGAGGGTGCTCTATTCTACCCAGCCGGATACCACACGGTGGGTCAACTTTCCCTAGTCGCCTTTTACGACACCTCGGTAAGAAATGAGGGTGGTTTATTCTACTCAGCCGGATATCACACGGCGGGTCAACTTAGCTTAGTCGTCTTTTACGACACCTCGGTAAGAAATGAGGGTGCTCTATTCGACTCAGCCGGATACCACACGGTGGGTCAACCTTCCCTTGTCGCCTTTTACGACACCTCGGTAAGAAATGAGGGTGGTCTATCCTACTCTACTGGATACCACACGGCGTCGCTTTCTTGCTTGTTTTACATCAAACAAATTATTATTTTGCAATACAATTGCCTTGCGAATTAAGTGTCCGTAGAGATTGCTAAAACAGTTCCAATTTCCTTTGTTCAAAAGTTTTGTAGATAACAGACATTAAGCCCCTCCAATCAAACTTTAGAGGTGAGATTGGATACGGATAAAATTTATAGGCCCAGCGAATTGGCTATAAAAATCATACTTTCCACAAAATGACCGCATAAAATGTCTCCGCTCCGTTTATTCAATAAGATTTACATGTTATTGTGTTAAATAAAGTGGCTTGTTTACTTTTATTCTCTTCCAAATGATGAAAATGTTTTTAATCATTTACAACAGCAATGTACAAGTTATGTCTATCTTAAATTATCTATAGTAATCGGCAACAAATAATGCACATCGATGTTTAGGACGAAACAGCCAGCCAGTTCGGTTTCGTAGAGCGCTGTCACTGTCACACGCGGGTTCGTCAGTCTGTGCGACAGAGACAATGCTCTATGAAGCAAAATTAGCCGATTTTCTCTCTCTAAGCCCCGATGTGCATTATTTATTGCCGGGTACTATACACGCTAGTACTATAAAAATAATGCGCAACTGGAACGGTCTCTTGCCATCATCCTGACTTATCCCCTAAGGCTCGAGAAGAGCCAGAATGTCGATGGTGGCAAGAGCTATTTCGATGGTATCATTAAAAGAACAATGGCAAAAAAGCCTACCAGAGCTCCTATGGCATGAAAACCCGTGTATGCCAAAACTGTAGACAGTTTAACTATGCTTGAGGTAGACCTCAAGCATAGTTATTCGATGATCCTTTCACCTCGTGCTATCTCAGGCGCGCGTCTAATATTTTAATATTATATGTGTTTTAATAGTAGTAGTGAACTTATTAAAATGATGTAAATATATCGCATGCTTTTTATTAACCAGCGAAGCGCGTTCTGAACTAAAGTCGACGATCGGCCGTGCGCATTCATATTACAGCCGTCGACTAAAGTCGACGCTCGGTTGTGGGCAAGGTTTTGTGGTCGACGAGCGTCGTACCGAAGTGGTTAATGTGACCAAATCAAAAAAAAATTGTTGCAAATCGCAATTAAGCGTAACGCAGTCTTCAAATTCGAAAGATTTTTAAGCGGCCAATGGAAGAGCAAGAAAACACCAGTTTTGTCTAGATGCCATTGAAATAATGTATCTAATCTAATGTAATAATAATGCACAATGTATCTAATCCAATTCAAATTCAAATTAAAATTCAAAATATTATTTATTCAAGTAAACTTGTAAACAAGTGCTTTTGAATCGTCAAAATCTACGGCTGGTTCGGAAAAGTGTTCCTACCGAGAAGAGCCAGCAAGAAACTCGGTGGTTGCTCTTTTGAAATATAATTCTTATAACTAGTTACATTTGGTTATTACTATCTTGTTCAGGGTAATGGAGCAGCTACATATATCTAGGTATTTTTATCATCTATGTAATCCTCAATAGTATAGTAGGCTTTCTGTAAAAAACTAACTCGGTTCAAAGTAATGCCTGCTACTATAAATTTACCAATTTAGTCTAATTTTTAATTAGGCCACTTTAATACCAAGCGTGCAATATATTCTATTATTTTTTTTCAAATGCAGTACAAGCTACGCCCTATCAACGGAAGGAAAAAGGACATGAAGCCAATTGTCTCGATATTAAAGTTGAAATAAGCTGCTGATTTATTCCCGTAAGAGATGCAGGAAGCTGGCGTGTAGCCAAACGATTGCTTCTGAACATAGATAGTGCTATTCAAGAATTTGACCGGCATCGGCGTAAGTGGACTAAAGCATAGAAGATCGGAGTGTTAGAATAGTGGAAGAAAATTTTGTTATTTACAAAAAATATTCTGGAACGGATAAGAAGATCCCTCAGTGCCTAAAAACCTTTGAACAGTGCGTATTACTAGAGATGTACATCATCATCATCCTCCTGCCCTTATCGCACTATAAGTGGGGTCGGCACAACATATTACAAACATGTTGTCACATGATTTGGCTACGTATTTTACGACCGGCCGCATGCCTGTTGTCAACTTATCTTAGTCGTATTTTACGACCCCTCACTAAGAAATGAGGGTGGTTCTTCTACCCAGCCAGATACCACACGGCAAGGATTTTCAAATAATATTATCACAAATGAATACAGATATACTCGTAGACAAAGTTAACTAATAGTAACTAACAAGGACTACACGGCCGGCTGCGAGAATGCGAAAGTATTCATCTCGTGCGAAACTCAGAACTTTCGAAACTGGTTGAGAGCTCACTCAAAACGAAAGAACTATCCCGGAAGGTTGCCATTATTGGCGAAACTTTAAATAAAAGTTGAATTCCCAAGAGTGCTTTGTCGGCACTTCCAATTAATTACTGACCCTTAACACTAAAAGGTCTGGTTTTCAATTGTTTTAGTAGAACTAGTTAATTCTCTTAATTTTTTATTTATTAAAAGATCATCATCCTCTTGCCCTTATCCCACTCTAAGTGGGATCAGCACAATATGTTACAAACTTGTTGTCACATGATTTGGCTACGTATTTTACGATCGGCCGACTGCCTGACGTCAACTTACCTTAGTCGTACTATACGACCCCTCGGGAAGATATGAGGGTGGTTTATTCCCTTCAGCCGGATACCACACGGCGGATTGCCAGTGATATACGTATGGATCCGAAACATGGTCGCTGAATACGTAGCCAGCTATAATTGGAGTATCTCTACGCGTTCAAATAAGGAATCAAGAGATCCGTAGAAGAACCAGAGCGTCGCGGTACTGAAATCCGGAGAACTGATGGGCGTTTGGGGACTTAAAGTGTTAGAATGGCGACCCAAAAAGGTCTCGGGGAGGCGCTGGATTCAAGATTGGCATAAGATCATGTGTTGTGGAGATCCCAAGAGATCGATGTCAAGCGGTGGACTTCCATCGATTTACAAAGAAGAAGAAGAAAGTAAAGGCCTGTTACTCCCCCAGCTTGGCATATGCTTCCTCCTACTTTTTTGGAGAGAAGTTGGTTGGGGCTAGAATCATCACGTTGCTTCATTGCGGATTGATAGGTTACACATTTCCCCAGGATTCTCATGAGACCTACAGATTGTTTTGCTTCACCGAAAAGCGTGTAACAAATTCGAAATGTCCATGGGACATATAACAGAAAAACTCATTGCTCGGATTTTAAACCCCTCGCTGGTCTCACCGCTGCGCTATCACAGCTGATATTTAGCTATTTCTTATAATATAATCCTTTTCAAAATACCCTCTATCATATACTATGTGTTATTCTATAGTTGCCAAAGGTAAAAAACAGGATTATTTACTATATATTTAAGCTAAATATATAAATAAGATTTTATTACTCTGAATGCAGACTTTCGCATTAAAAATATTAGTATAGTATGCATCTTTTACAGTACACCTTTATGCAAATGTAGGATACAAAAGCACAATATATTAGCAGAAGACTTTCCCGCCTCCCGCCTTTTCTACATTTTTGACAACTAAACTTAGAAACGAAATGTCACTGAACACGTTTTTTTCACAAGACGACTGCACAGGAAAACAACAGCAGCACAGTGGCGCCTCCATTTTGTTTTAAAAAGGCACGATAACCTTTGATTCATGTCGGTGTTGCTATAAACTACAAATTGAAGTCATTGTTGACAACACATCAATAAATAATGCACATCGAGGCTTAGAGAGAGAAATCGGCTAGATTCTGCTTCGTAGGGCATTGTCTGACTGACGACGTGTGGAACGTCACATACTAACTGAGTGACATTGACAGCGCTCTACGAAACCGAACTGGCCGGCTGTTTCGTTCTAAACATCGATGTGCATTATTTAATGCCAGGTACTATATGTATTAGTTGATTAACCGCCCACGTTGTAAGATATATAACGCCCTAAGTGAGACCCGTCAACGATCAATAACACCGCGCGTTAGTTTTCATTATACGATAACTTCTAAGATATTCAATTTAATTATACTGTGCAAACGATCAAAATATTAAGCATGAAACGCTTAAAATTATCGTTTCTTCGTTTTATATTTTGCAAGGCGAAATTATTTTAGGTCTCTTACAGTATTTAAAGTGTAATTGTTTCGTAGTTAAATATTACATCACAACTGTTTTGAACAAATAATTTCTAAATATTTGCAGTTATTTTATTTAAATCTAGACAACCCTGGGTTTACACGAATGAACCATTTCTGGTAGACACCAGAACGCCTACCATGAACTTTTAGATAACAATTCAATTAAAGTCAGTACCTAAACCAAGCCGCTTTTTTTTCGTACCATGAAGTATGGATCGCATTGGGGTCGTAATGTTTGAAAAGGATAACGTTATATGAACTATATATAACTATCTCTCTTTTACTCAAATGTTTAAGGACGCATTCCGAACGCTCATTCGGCAACGACTTAAAGGAACGTTATTAATGGAATATATAAAATCAAGCAACTCACGCAACACAGGGTCGTAACTATCAGGTTGGGTGTGTTTCCATCCGATTGGAAAAAGGCAAGGTTGGTTCTTTTGAAAAAGAATGGTAGAGCCGCAGATTCACCTTCATCATACCGCCCCATATGTTTACTGAATGAGGTGAGTAAGCTTTTTGAGCGAGTGATATTCACGCGTCTTAGCTTCCATCTGTCACATGTTGGCCCCGACTTGTCAGACAATCAGTTTGGCTTCCGACAGAACCGATCAACGGTGGACGCAATTTTACGCGTTCGTTCCTTATCGGAGCGGACCATCAGCAGAGGGGGAGTGGCGCTGGCAGTAAGCTTAGATATATCCAATGCCTTCAACGCTCTACCATGGACGACTATTAGGGAGGCACTTATATATCATCAGGTGCCACCTTACCTACAGGACATAATTGGAGCCTACTTATGTGACAGATCCGTTCACTATGTAGATCGGGATGGTATAGACTGTATAAAGCAGGTAGTCTGTGGAGTTCCACAAGGTTCTGTGTTGGGGCCGATCTTATGGAATATGGCTTACGATGTGGTTCTGCGCACCAGCATGCCCTCAGGGATTAACATCTTGTGCTATGCAGATGACACCTTAGTCTTAGCTGAAGGGGACACCTTTGGGGAGACAGCACGGCTCGCTGAGCTAGGAGTAGCCTGTGTTATTAGTAAAATTCGCGAGATAGGTCTCACGGTAACACCATATAAAACTGAAGCTGTGTGGTTCCATAAACTCTCTAGAAAAAGGGAACCACCCGCCACCTTAATTCGTGTGGACAATGTGGATGTAGTGGTAGGCGAGAATCTAAATTACCTCGGTCTAGTTTTAGATAGTCGTTGGGGCTTCGAAGAGCACTTCGAGAGGCTGCTCCCTAGAATACAGAAATTTACAGGGGCATTGCACCGTTTGCTAAATCTTGCAAATCTTGGAGGACCTCAGGAAGGCGTCAGATACCTCTACGCGGGTGTTGTACGATCAATGGCCCTTTATGGTGCGCCAGTATGGTCAAGTAGGCTTTCTAGGGTCAAGCGCCTTAGAACTAAGCTCAATAGCTTACAAAGACGTATTGCAATCAGGATCGCACGAGGATATCGCACCATATCCTTTGAGGCGGCAACTATTCTGGCTCGGTTTCCACCCCTTGATATTCTAGCGGATAGAGACGCGAGGCTCTTTGCCGAAATTCGAAATATTCGTAGAGATGAAAATGTGGCCGATCTTCAAGTACTCAGACGGCTTGCACACCAACAAGTACTCGAAGATTGGTATGTGCGACTTCATGAGGAGAAAAATGCACGCCAACGTGCTGTTGGTGCGATTTTACCAAACTTCGAGACCTGGATAGCGAGGAGTTCGGGCAGCATTACCTTCAGGCTAGCGCAGATACTTACTGGGCATGGCTGTTTCAGTGAGTATCTGTGTCGGATTGGACGCGAGGCTGCTCCCCATTGCTACCACTGTGGAGGGGATCAAGACAACGCGCAGCACACGCTCGAAGAGTGTCCTGCGTGGGATGCGGAGCGGCGTGTCTTGATAAGTTCCATCGGACGAGACCTTTCTTTACAGGCGGTAGTCTCTGCCATGCTGAATAGTGATAGGGCATGGAAAGCTGTGGTCTCCTTTTGTGAAGCCGTTATGGTCAGAAAGGAGACTGCTGAGCGCGAACGCGAAAAGGCTGATCCTTCTCGCAGGCGGAGACGAAGGGGCCGCGTAAGCCGCCCTAATAATAATTAACATGTCCCGACTGATGGGACCTCTGGGGTCGGGAACGGTCGCAGTGGGGGCTGTGGCTGTACCTTTTGACCCCGAGCGATAATGGAGCATGTTACAGACACAAGCTCCGTACTATATTTTGAGGAGCACGACGTGCACGGCACTTGAGAGGCATCGGTGTAGTTCGCCAGAGATCCCGGGGCCTCTCTGATAGTGCGGAGGCTGTCCATCGAGGGGGTTTTAGTGGGTAGAAATCCCACATAACCGGAGCTTACCCCCAAGAGTTCCGGTATCTTTCAGAAGATTTCCCCCCCGTTAAAAAAAAAAAAAAAAAGGGTCGTAACTATGCAAAAATTGCATTTCATAGTAATTTCACGAATCGGATCAGACTGCGTAAAACCAATTTTACTACGAGAGGTTAAAATCTATCAACTCAAATACGTTTGTCATTTAATCATTGATGCTTAGTATTATGTTCCCCTATAGACAGTTCAGTTTCAATAAGCTGTTCAAGTTGTGAGGAAACCTGCATACCGCTAGAGAATTCTAGGATAGGTGTAAGCTACCAATCCGCATTGGAGCAGCGTGGTATGTCTTAGCTTCAATCGTCCTGCACAGCAGTGTGATAGACACAAGGCTAATACTGTACATGATTCTTTATTTACAATCGCTACATCTAATCTCATGTACCATACGCTAGTACATCATGACAAACTCACCATCCTATACTTGCACCATAATGTGCGCATAACAATATATGGACTTCTGCATAATAACTATATTTATTTGGTTCCGATATAAATGCTTATATTTATTTGAATAGAATTTATTGTTGCTATAAATTCTAAACGCACGCTTCACTGAATATGTTATTTCGCTTAGAATTTCACTTTAAAAGTATATGATATTTACTTCTCTGCCAGAAATTCTCAAATACACTACAGGCTAGCTTATCACCTTACAATAAACAAATCTAAATAATCTTTATTTCTTGTTGAAAAAACAATTGTTGAGATTGTGATAGTGTGTGATATAATTATTCATCATCCTCATCATCCTCGTGTCCTTATCCCACTCTAAGTGGGGTCGGCACAACATGTTACAAAAATGTTGTCACATGATTTGGCTACGTATTTTACGATCGTCCGCCTGCCTGACGTCAATTTACCTTAGTCGTATTTTACGACACCTCGGTAAGAAAGAGAGTGGTCTATTCTACTCAACCGGATAGCACACGACGGGTTGACTTACTTTAGTCGTCTTTTACGACACCTCGGTAAGAAAGAGAGTGGTCTATTCTACTCAACCGGATACCACACGGCGGGTCGACTTACCTTAGTCGCCTTTTACGACACCTCGGTAAGGATGGTGGTCTATTCGACTAAACCGGATACCACACGAGTTGTGTGATACAATTAAAAAATAATAATCACAATAAGAAATCGCAGCCTTTACATTTTGGAGGTACGGTAGGGTAGAATCAATGGCTGACAGTCAATAGCGCTTGACTTTGGCATGGCTGGTGTGGCAGACAAAGCATGTTGCAATATTGCCTTCCTATTATACTCACACTGTTCGCAACTTAAATAATATCAAGCAACTGCTTACCTAAGTATCCGAACAAACAAGATACAAGTGTAGTGGAATTTATCTCGGGCACGGCCGAGAATCTTTGGCTTACTGCTTGTTGACTTTGTCCGTATATTTGCCAAGACTTGTTTAAGTCGTAGCCGCAAATGCGCGAAATTTCAACAAGTTATACCCCGTGGTATTATTCGGAGTGAATAAACTTTGGACCAAAGTTAAACGCCGTATCTCTTTGTTTTAAATTTTTTATGATATTCATCTAAGTAATTCTTAACTTTGCTTGTGAAATTTTTTTGTACCAGAATTAATGATGAAGTATATTAAGTACTTTATATTTTATACCACTAAACTAATGTTATAGAAGCCGTTTTGGGGAGAACGTCATCCATACCAACAGGTTCAAACCCTGGGCAGGTGAGTTTTGATTAATGAGTTTTTCTATTAAAGCTTATGTAAAAGTAAAGTAAAGTAGCGGCCTGTTACAATCTGCTGGGAATAGGCCTCCTCTCTCTGTTTCTGGAGAGAAGGGTTGGAGCTAAGACCTCCTACGCTGCTCCAATACAGATTGGTAGGTTACACATATCTCCAGAATTCTTTAGAGATATGCAGGTTTCCTCACGATGTTTTCCTTCATCGAAAAGCGTGTGATAAATTGCAATTATCAATTAGACTCATGAGTTTTAATAGAAAAACTCATTGGTGCCCGCCCGGGTTGGAACTCGTGTTCCCCTCGAAAGAGTCGCACGGTCTCACCACTGGGATAGCAGAGCTATTTGACAAAGAACCCTCTAAATTCTGGAATACAGCCGAATAGTTTTCAATTTGCCGTCACGGACAACCAACGTTAGCAGAACCGCACTGCGTTAGCTTCGCGCTCTTTCACACAATGCTTTAATTATAAGTCCGAGTAAAGCTAGCGTCCGATTGCAGCGAAAATTTTGTAGATTTGTTATAAGATTTTTGTACCCGAGGATCATAATGTAGTTAGAAATTATCACCTTTAGGTAGACGCGGAACTAACTAAGCAATATAAATAAAACCATACAGTAATGATACTAGTTGCGTAGTAACAACGCATTAACATGCCGGTTGAGACCAACCAAGACAAGTTGAAACACGATCTAAACGCGGGAGCATTTTAGAATCGTACAAACCAAGCTTTACAGCAAGACTCAAAGGGATGAACGGTCTAGCCGCGTAAGCATAAGCTAATAACCGAATGATTCGAGTATTAAAACAAGACTGACTTCCATATGGCAAGCTCCACCTTTTATAAACAATTCTCGCTCCAAAACCAAGCCCCCGCTCTGGTATCGATCACGTGATCACAGTGATGCCATTATAGACAACTAAAGAAATAAGACTTGACTATTGCCATGGATGCGACTTTAATGGCGGTTAGTCGAAACCTCTAACTATAAATATATACGGTCCGATAATAATTAAACTTGCCTTCAGTACTTGGGTATATATTCCTGCAGGAGGTGGAATTTTTTTTTATTTGGTTCATTAAACTGGCTATAAACAATAAGCATGAGAAAAGACAAAGTATCTAGAATTACACAAGATTATAACCTACTAGAAATTAACTCAACATTCAAGTATTATTATTATACATAGGTTAGGTTCAGCTAAGTTAATTACTCATAATTGAGCGGTGAGACCGTGTGACTCTTTCGAGGGGAACACGAGTTGAAACCCGGGCAGGAACCAATGAGTTTTTCTATTAAAACTTATGTGTCTAATTGATGATTGCAATTAATCACACGCTTTTCGGTGAAAGAAAGCATCGTGAGGAAACCTGCATATCTCTAGAGAATTCTGGAGATATGTGTAATCTACCAATCCGCATTGGAGCAGCGTGGTAGGTCTTAGCTACAACCCTTCTCTCCAGAAATGGAGAGAGGAGGCCTATTCCCAGCAGTGGGATTGCAACAGGCCGCTACTAAGTTAATTACTCTCATTCTGAGCTACTTAGGCATTTACACAAATTGCTTTTAAGTGAGGCCAAAGAACCACAGAAAACATTTATGTCGTTTTTGTATGAGTTTAATTGCTGGCAAATAGGACACAGGAGCATGCTGTCTAAGATTCGTTTGACATTTGGGTAAATTAAATGGTTTGCGATTCTCTAATCGACTACCGCAACGTGGAACACGCAGATTTACACGGGTCAAATGTCAGGCAAATCTATTGCACCATTCAGTTGACTGTTGTCTGTTGACGATCGGCCTCGAGCCAATTTTCCCTGTGACTTCGCACTATCTAATTGAAATACATTGAAAGGCGATGAAGGCAGAATCTCAATACATGTTATTATTAACTCTTGCTTCAAGAACCACATTTCAAATATATCAATCTTAAGTGTGGTTAGAAAAATACAACTGGAAAACAAACATGCTTAGGTCATTATTTTATATGCAACATAAAAAAATCGTATTAACTGTAACACGCATTAAATTCAAATATTTATTACTTATTCAATAACACCTAAATTGATGTGAGTGGGATTGGGTATAAGATTCTATAATAAAATTCCACAATCTCCTTTAACTTTACCATTACAGCAGTTTAAAAATACTATTTAAAAAGGATAATTCAGTGTTCAGTACTTTGTACTGTTCGCCAAGTCCGGCGGCCCGCGGGGGCACCGCGGGCGGAGGCGGAGCGGGCGGGGGGTCGGCGCTCGCGCAGGCGGCGCCCCGGCATTCACTTCATAGACTCGAAGACTGGACCACATATATAAAATTGCCAATAAAAACCTAAGAACCAGTGCAGCATTTCATTTTGCTAGAAAGTTATACAACATAATGGTCCTTCAACCGTGAACAAGAAAAACAAATTATAAGCAGAGAAGGAATTATAAGCGAAAAATGCACCGCGGGATCAGAGGACACGGGAATTGACTTGAGTGAGTTCGTTCCATATCTTTCTTAATTTCCGTCTTCCTTGCATTCTTTGTGAATCAGACATAGTGATTTCTTTCTCCTTCGCTTTAATTCATTTTCATAACGCATTGCCATAAGTCATTCAATTTGCTACACCGACCTTGCGGCCGGACGACTTCTATTGTTCAAAACAGGTTCCTTATCGCTAGCCGGCCGCTCGGCGCATCGAGCTATACATTAAATGCGCTTGCATTTTAAAACTTTACGTAATTAGTAATTTAAAACTTTATAACGTTAACTTAATAAAACTTTATTATATATATTTTTTAATTTTCTTTTCATTATTACTTCATTTCAATTCAAATTCATTACTTTTGCTTAGTTTTCTTTGCCTTTCTTTATAAAAAATGAGTGATGTAAGGAGCAAAGAATTAATAAAACATCGTGGTAGTCTTAAGGGGAAGCTAACAATATTTCAAAATTTTTTAAATAGTTTAGATGCCTTGGACTATATTAGCGAATCTCAATGCAACGAATTGGAATGTCGTTTGAGTAAAATGGATAGTTTACATTGTGATTTCGATAAATTCCAGACGGAGCTTGAGATCATGGCGGACGATGCCAGTCAACTGCTTCTCGAGCGTGAGGAATTTGACACCAAATACTATTCAATAGTAGCCGAAGCGCGAACTATCCTAAACAAAAACAAAGGTCATCTCCAACGTAGAATGTCAATATCCGAGACGAGTGAAAGGAGCGGTGGCGGAGAAGGGGGATTTCATGACTTCATACGTCTACCAAAAATAACTCTTCCATCCTTTTCCGGAGAAAACACTCAATGGCTTCAGTTCAGAGATACGTATATATCACTTATACACTCCAATAATAATTTAGCAAACATAAATAAATTTCACTACCTAAAAGCTGCCTTAAAAGGCAGCGCCTTAACAACAGTACAAAATCTAGAATTTACTTCAAACAATTATGAAGTAGCATGGCAATTACTATCAAATAGATACGACAACGAACGTCTTCTGGTCAATATTCATGTTAATGTTTTAATAAATTTTGAATTAATTACAAAAGAATCTGGCAAAGCCTTGAGATATTTAATTGATACTATTAACCGTAATTTATGGGCATTAAATACCTTAGGTCAACCCACTGATCACTGGGATACACTCGTTATACATTTAATGAGCCGTAAATTAGATAGTGTTACCTTTCGTCAGTGGGAGGAACATCGTAACACTATAACAATTTCTCCTTCATTAAAACAATTTTTGGAATTTTTAACAAATAGAGCTAATTTATTAGACACTATACAACTAGATGAAACACAAAGACAGTCAACATCACAAATAAATCAAAATACAAAATATACACAAAATAAACAAAATTTTAATTCAAAAAACCCTGATTATAATAAAATGAAAAATAACGAAAAAAGCATAACTTGTCAATTATGTAAACAAAATCATTTCTTATTTAGCTGTTCTGAATTTAGAAATTTGGATGTTGACGCACGTTTAGAAAAAGTTAAAAATTACAATATTTGTAAAAATTGCTTGCGACCAGGACACAAAGACAAAGACTGTCGTCTTACACACTGTAAATATTGCACCTTGAAACACAGCACACTTTTGCATAAAGATGCTGAACAGCACACCACAATTGCTTTATCTGCCAGTATTCAGACGAGTGACAAACCTCTTACATTGCTTTCCACAGCATTGGTGAACGTGGTTGGCGCTGACGGGAAACTACATCCGGCCCGCGCTCTTCTTGATAATGCCGCCACTGGGCATTACATCACACGGCACCTGTGTGAGAAGCTGGGTTTGCCGCGTCGAAACGTAAGCTCCACTGTGACAGGTATCAACAATCAGTCATCATACAGTGCAGAGTCTTGCATCTTACCCCTCGAGTCTCATTCAGGGGATTACAAGGTTACTCTTGAGTGTCACATATTACCTCAAATAACCAACACAATACCTTCATGCAATATTGATATAAAATCAATAAAGCTGCCGCCTTATATTCAATTAGCTGATCCATCATTCAATATTTCATCAACTATAGACATATTAGTTGGAGCCGATGCTTACTGGGACATCATATGTTCAGATTTCATCGATCTCGGTAAGCATTGTCCAAAATTACAGAAAACGAAACTTGGTTGGCTTGTTTCCGGCACAATCAAATCTTTCATACAAACACACACAACCAAAGCACATCACTCATCTTGTTTTTTAACACTTAATGATGATGCCTTGCTAACACGTTTTTGGGAATTAGAATCAGTTTCTCCTAAATATAACTTGTCACTAGAAGAGCGGGCATGTGAGAAGAGTTTCGCAGAGAACACTCGACGTGATAATGATGGTCGATTCGTGGTTACTTTACCCTTAAAAGAGTCACCCGATGTTCTCGGCGATAACTATCACTCAGCCAAAAATCGCTTACTAGCACTTGAGCGCAGATGTCAACGTGACCCCGTCTTAAAAAAGAGATATTATGATTTTATGACTGAATATAGGGACTTAGGTCACATGGCCGAAGCTTCAAAATCTACTGAATCGAATTTTCAAAATCGCTACTACATGCCTCATTTTCCTATAATTCGGGAAAATTCGTCTACGACAAAATGTCGAGTCGTCTTTAATGCTTCTGCTTCTAATAAAGGTAAATCATTTAACAGTATTCAAATGGTCGGTCCAGTCGTCCAAGACGACTTATTATCTATTTTATTGCGCTTTCGACAGCATCAATATGTTGTTTCGGGAGACATTGAGAAAATGTATCGCGCCATTTTAGTTGACCCTACGCAGCGTTCACTTCAGCAAATTTTATTTAGATTTACCCCAAGTGAACAAATAAGACCATTTACATTAAACACGGTTACTTACGGTACAGCATCTGCACCGTACCTAGCCACTAAATGCTTAGTTTCGTTGGCGGAGCAATGTTCGGATCATAATACAAAAGTAGCCATTTCGAGAGATTTTTATATAGACGATTTTCTAAGCGGTGGAGAATCGGTACAGTCAGTCATAGAATTATGCAAAAACGTTGAACAAACTTTACAATCAGCCCAATTTAAATTACGTAAATGGCAATCAAATAACTTTGAAATCTTAAAATCATTGACAAATAATAATTCAATTGAACTCATCAATACAAATAAAACATTAAATTTAGATGACACATTACCTTGCAAAACTCTAGGACTTCAATGGGACTGTAATTCAGATAATTTATTATTTAACATTGATCTGGATCTTAAAACAAAGAAAATTACTAAACGTAAAATTCTGTCTCTTATAAGTCAAATATTTGATCCCCTTGGCCTATTAGGGCCTTGTACCGTTCAAGCAAAATTTCTAATGCAAAAACTTTGGATTGATAAACTTAGTTGGGATGATGAAGTGTCGAAAGATGTAGAAAAATCGTTTTTAAATTTTATAGATTCCCTCGTTACTCTCAAATCGCTACGTATACCGCGTTGGGTAGGTTATGCTAACGTCACTCGTATAGAATTACATACGTTCGCAGACGCTTCAGAACGTGCGTATGGCGCATGTGTCTTCGTGAGAGAGGTCAATGAAAATGGCACGGTTCAACTTAGACTTCTTACTTCTAGAAATAGAGTGGCGCCTTTGAAGCCCACGACAATCCCCAGGTTGGAGCTTTGTGGTGCGCTTCTTGCCACTAGGCTACACGCCAAAGTGACGTCATCATTAACTGTAAAAATACACGACTCCTTTTTCTGGACTGATTCCACTATCGTGTTGGCATGGCTAAAAACGCAGTCAAATCAATTAAAAACATTTATTCGAACTCGAGTGGGTGAGATTCAAGACAGCACAGATATTCGCAGATGGAGCTACGTTCCTTCGAAAGAAAACCCTGCTGACTTAGTTTCTCGCGGAGTTGTAGCAAACAGTATTAGCTCTCACACACTGTGGTGGTCTGGTCCAGACTTTTTAAAATCAAAACACATACAATTTCCAATCATACCAAACACACAATCAGATACAGCAAACATGCAAACACAGAAATCATCAGAAATAGTTTTACATACAACAACGACACAAAGTAATGACATAAATAATTTACATGAATTTATCAATAAAACATCAAATTATACACATTTAATAAGAACATTTGCTTATTTACAGAGATTTATATACAATTGTAGAAATCCTAAAAATAAATTAACTAAAACTCTATCAACTACAGAATTAAATAATTCAGAGAATCGCGTATTAAAACTTGTGCAACGCCAAATGTTCAATGATGATATTATCAGTTTGATAAATTCAGGTAAACCTCTTCCATTCAAAAACAGATTGAGCGCTTTAGCCCCTTTTATTCATTCTGACGGACTCATAAGAGTTGGAGGTCGTCTTAAAAACTCACACTATACTTTTGATGTTAAACATCCAATACTGTTATGTAGCAAACATCATCTCACGAAAATTCTTTTTCAAAAACAACACATATCATTGATGCATGCGGGCCCTCAGCTTCTTTTGTCTTCTATAAGACAAAAATATTGGCCACTGGGGGGGAGGAACCTCGCCAGACGAGTCGTGCATGGTTGCGTTCGTTGCTGCAGATTTAAACCCAAGCCAATACAACCTATTATGGGTGACTTACCTACTCAAAGAACTCATTTAGAATTCCCCTTTCTTCATACTGGAATTGATTACGCTGGTCCAATAATGATCGCCAACCGGAAGGGAAAGGGTGCTAAATTGGAAAAAGCTTATATTTGCATTTTTGTCTGTTTCGCAGTTAAAGCTGTGCACCTAGAGCTCGTCACGGATTAGACAAAGGAGGCCTTTATATCAGCCTTTTTAAGATTTATTTCGCGTCACGGGAAGCCGGTGTCTGTCACGTCCGATAATTCTACTACTTTTATTGGAGCTAGTAATGAAATTTCATCCTTTTTCTCCAAATACTCAGATGACATAAAGTCGGATCTTAGCAATAGAAATATCGAATTTAATCAAATCCCACCATACGCTCCATACATGGGTGGGTTATGGGAGGCAGCGGTAAAATCCGTTAAGTATCATTTAAAACGCATTTTAAATTTAACTCATTTAACTTTTGAAGAAATGACTACTTGTCTGATTCAGATTGAAGCAATCCTTAACTCCCGGCCTCTCACACATCTTTCATCCGACCCTTCCGACCTAACTTGTCTCACTCCAGCTCACTTCCTCATTGGACGCTCTTTCTTGTCGATTCCTCGTCCGATTGTCAGCGGTGGCAATATAAGGACTCTTGATCGATACGAGCGAATAGAACATCTCAGACGGCATTTTTGGAACAGATATTCCACTGAATATATTTCTCTCCTTCAGCAGAGGACAAAATGGCGGACCGGAAATGAATCTCTTCAAATGGGGCAGCTAGTGCTGCTGAAGGAGAAACAGCAGCCCCCACTCTTGTGGCCTCTCGGCAGGGTGGTCAAACTTTATCCAGGCAACGATGGCGTAGCCAGAGTCGCGGACGTCAAATCCAGGAAAGGGGTTGTGACAAGGGCTTATAACAATATTTGCCCCCTTCCCACAGATTAAGCCAGTTAACTCGCGCGGGCAGGATGTTCAGTACTTTGTACTGTTCGCCAAGTCCGGCGGCCCGCGGGGGCACCGCGGGCGGAGGCGGAGCGGGCGGGGGGTCGGCGCTCGCGCAGGCGGCGCCCCGGCATTCACTTCATAGACTCGAAGACTGGACCACATATATAAAATTGCCAATAAAAACCTAAGAACCAGTGCAGCATTTCATTTTGCTAGAAAGTTATACAACATTCAGAAAGCCTATTATACTATTGAAGATTACTTAGACGATAAGAATGCGTGGATATAGCTTCTCTTCAACCTTGTACAAGACATTAATAACTATATGTAACTAGTGATAATAATTATTGTTTGAAAAGAGCAATCGCCGATTTTCATGCTGGTTCTTCTCGGTACGAACAGCTTCCGAAACAGCAGTAGATGTTTACGATTCAAATGCACTTGTTTACAAGTTTACTTGAATAAAGAATATTTTGAATTTTGAATTTGAATTTGATGTATTAAATGTAGTTAATTCGTGTTTTACGATAGTTAATAAGGTAGTTAGGTAATTGATTTAATTAGTTTAATAAGTAATTGACTCTCGAGTTAACTACACGTTACATAATAATAAAAACACTTTTGTTCTTTATATTCCTC
Source organism: Morpho deidamia (assembly GCA_947086505.1). Classification (NCBI taxonomy): domain Eukaryota; kingdom Metazoa; phylum Arthropoda; class Insecta; order Lepidoptera; family Nymphalidae; genus Morpho; species Morpho deidamia. The sequence continues at coordinate 19,442,267 of CAMTZC010000024.1, forward strand.
TCCTGGTCCAATCTTCCTTTGAAAGGAAAATGGACAACTTTGCTTGGAAAAAAATATAGCTTGCTTCATGTGCTAACAATTTCATACTGAAATATATATGGTATAGCTTTCAGTGTATTCAGGACACTAATGTATTTCTGTGATTTTAATTAACGGTCGTAGTAGCATTCTACAAAGAAGGGTTATGGCTTTGCTGAGTGCAGTTATAACTACTTTGCAGCGGATATTCGCAGGATTAATTGCGATTATTTTACATCTTCGTTATTGAAAGATCTCATTTCAAATGAGATATCTCTAAAGAGGTATTCGTTTGATGAGGTCATAAAAATTATTGCTTTCAAAACCTTTTCAAGCTATTATGATGTCGTATTTATTCCTTTTGGCTTTAATTATTATACACGAATAGAAAATTAATAGGCGTTTTTACTGTGCGCACGTAATTTTAATTTCAATAATCAATACAAGTAAAAATGAAATCCTTTGAAAACTTTAATAAAAATAAAAATTAGTTTAAATTTGTCAGTTTTACGATTTGAATACTATTGAATTATTGAATTTACTTTCAAGGCGATGATTTGAGAAATTTTTAGTGCTTCTAAGATAAAGACAATTCCATATTGTTTAAAGAAGGCAAATTATGTATTTATTTATTTATTTTTAAGAGAAACAGTACATGAAAAAAATTAATACATAGGAAAAAAAATATTAACCACTTAACCAATGAAGTTTCCACTTGTTTATATATACATATAAAAGCTAACAGTAAAAGAAGAATAATAAATATGAAAGAAGAAATAAAAAGAAGAATATAAAATACAACAAAAAACATTACAGAAAGAGAAAAAAAATAATATTGAAAACACAAATATATATATATTTGAAACAAAATAAATAACAATGTATATGATTGTTTTTGATATCTATTATGATACATTACAATGTTTCAAAAAGTTTATTCTGGAAAACCTCTAAATTTAACTTCAATTTTTAAACTTAAAAAAAACTCATTTTATTGTAATAGTTTATGTTTTAGTTTTATATTTCTTCAAGTGTATATTTTTGTTTTTCATTTTTATATCAAAATGTGCATCAATTATTGTTTAAGTGTTTTGTAAATGTTTTTTGGAAACATATAGGAAAGATGATACATTGAATGTTTATATTAGTTTATTAATGTATATGACTTCTAGTTGGTACGTCGTGTGGTATCCGGCAGAATAGAATAGACCACCCTCTTTTTCTACCGAGGTGTCGTAAGAGGCGGCTAAGGTACCTATGTGCCGTGTGGTATCCAGCTGTATAGTATAGACCACCCTCATTTCTTACCGAGGTGTCGTAAAAGGCGGCTAAGGTGATTTGACGTCAAGCAGGCGGCCGGTCGTAAAATACGTAGCCAAATCAAATGACAACATGTTTGTTATATGTTGTGCCGACCCCGCTTAGAGTGAGATAAGGGCAGGAGAATGATGATGATGATTTCTAGTTGGTAAGCCTTAATGATAAAAAAATAAATAAATAAAATAAATGATCGATTTTGTCAAAATCTACTGAACCAACTTTTGTACGGTTTTTACTAAAACGTAGTGGAATTTTATAGGAAGGTTTAAATTAATAGTAAATGCTGAAAGCTTTAGTCGTGTGCGCTGTGTAATCCAACACATATACACTATAGTAATATACAAGAGAATTGTAGATCTCCTAAAATACAACAAAAAAGTTCAAAACAGCATGTCTCAATCACTTATGGTTAACTCACAATAACTGCTTACAAATATTGGACAATAATGTCCAATATTTCAATTATAATACGCTGATTTTTACGTGTCCAAAGTCTCAAATAAAATAAAAACCGCAATAACTGTCGCTTGACATTTTACAGTGACCTATTTCAGTATTTGCTAACACTTCAACGCGAGAACCGAAGCCGTAAAGGTATTAGAAAATGTTGTGTAAGCACATATTATAGTGGGCCCATTCAACCATAACGGGATCTCAACCGTGAAGTGCTAAAGGCCGGGAAGGTTTCACACTCGTATATTTTTTGCTTTTCACGCCACCTCTTAACACCTTCTTCCTGTAAATTGATATTTATTTCTAAACAGTATATTGTGTTTCATTTGGTATTGGGAGTGTTTTGAGTTTACACAATTTTAACATTTGGACATGGGAAGCTGTTATGTCGTGTGGTATCCGGCTGAGTAGAATAGACCACCCTCATTCAAGTTGACATGAAGTTCAAAGAAACAGGTATTCTTACGTTGGCTTCACAGTAGGTATATTTTTAGCAATTTAATTTTTATACATAAGAATATACATAATTATAAAACGATTGGCGATGTATATAATAGACAAAGTAGGAACCGACATAAGCTTGCGGTTCCTGCTTTGCGCCTTGCAAAAGTACGTAAGTCTTTGTGGGTTTGGGTAAAAGATTCTATAGTAAAATTCCACAATCTACTTTAACTTTACCATTACAGCAGTTTAGAAACACTATTTAAAAAAAGACTAATACAGAAAGCCTTCTATACTATTGAGGATTACTTAGACGATAAGAATGCGTAAATATAGCTACTCTTCTACCCTGAACAAGATACTAATAACTATATGTAACTAGTGATAAGAATTATTCTTTGAAAAGAGCAAACGCCGAGTTTCTTGCTGGATCTTCTAGGTAGGAACGGCTTTCCGAACCAGCGGTAGATGTTGACGATTCAAAAGCACTTTTATACAACTTTACTTGAATAAAGAATATTTTGAATTTGAATTTCTTACCGAGGTGTCGTAAAAGGCGACTAAGATAAGTTGACCTACAGTGTGGTATCCGGTTGAGTACAATAGACCAGCCTCTTTCTTACCGAGGAGTCCTAAAATACGACTAAGGTGAGTTGACGTCAGGCAGGCGGCCGTTCGTAAAACACGTAGCCGAATCATGTGACAACATGATGGCAGGCGAATGAATGATGGCTATTATAATAAAATTCCGCAAACAATTGTATCTTTATCATTACAGCAATTTATAAACACTGTTCAAAAAGGCAAATACAGGAAGCCTACTATACTATTGAGGATTACTTAAATCATAATGATGCGTGGACTGAACTGTGAATGTGGCTTTGGTGGGTTTGGTTTGATGGTTTTTTGTGGGTTCGAACCCCGGGCAGGCATCTATGAGTTTTTCTATTAAAACTTATGTTAATTAATAATTGCAATTTGTCACACGCTTTTCGGTGAAGGAAAATATCGTGAGGAAACTTGAATATCTCTAGAGAATTCTAGGGGTATGTGTAACCTACCAATCCGCATTGCAGCGTGGTAGTTCTTAGCTCCAACCAGCCCAGCTGTGGGAAAGTAACAGACCGTTACCTTTTTTTAATAGATTGGCAAGTAAATTATATTTTAGGAATATTCGTAAAAATAGTTAAACTAATAAAATAATTTCTAAACTAGAAAAAGCAAAAGTTTGTTGATATTTTTGAAGTGAGAACTTGATTTAAGGCGTTGTGTACTTTTGTGATGGGTAAAGAAATGTTAAACTCGCGTCAGGACACGTGACCTAAAGGCGTACCATGAACTCTTATTGCGGCTCAATTGAAGACGTAAACTAAATTGTTTTGCTTTTTCATACCATGACGTCTTAAAGACGCACACTTTAATTCGTTGCTGAATTGAGCGTTCGGAATGCGTCCTAAAAATATTTGAGTAAAAGAGACAGAGTTATCTATAGTTCATATAACGTTGTCGTGTGTTTTTTAAGAATCCTGCATATATCGGGTATGAAAAAACGGATAGTCCACTATACATTTAGCACTATATATATTTTCTATTTACAGTATCGCGGATTATAGCAAAACAATTTTATTATTACTTTTGTATTATGGATCTCCGCAAAGTAACGCCTAACTCTATAAATTATTCAAATTCAAAATATTCTTTATACAAGTAATCTTGTACAAAAGTGCTTTTGAATCGTCAACATCTACTGTTGGTTCGGAAAGCTGTTCCTACCGAGAAGAGCCAGCAAGATACTGGGTAGTTGCTCTTTTCGACTAAATCGATGGACTGACGACCTCAAAAAGGTCGCGGGGGTGTTTTGGATATCCCATGAAGAGACTTACTAGTATGTCCAGCAGGGGACTTTTATCGTTTCAGAAAGAAGAACAGGAAGGGTGGATTTATTGTGGTTGTCATATAAATACGAATACAGCCGATATGTTTCATTACAACTTTTACGCGAGTTTTGATTCGCTTTATGAAATATTGACCGAGATCTGGTGTTCGTGAAGTTAATTTAGTTTTGGGTTCGCTTGCATATTGTTGTGTGCCCAAAGTTTGTTATGGATTTACATCCATTACATAATACAAAGCCTTAATGGTTACATTAACTATAAAAACATATACATACATATGAAACATAACATATGAAAAGCGTTTATTGTTGAAATAGACACTATTTACTGGATTTCGTAATGGGAAAATGTATACAAAGCTGATGGTTGTATATAACTTTTGAAACTCCATTATTAAGCTTCTATCAAATTCAATTCAAATTCAAAATATTATCTTTATCAAATTCAATTCAAATTCAAAATATTATCCATTGCCGTAACGTAACGGAAACATGGAGATAGACTCCATTACAAAAAAACAAATAAACAAAAACAAGAAAGTCAAACAATATACTATTTACTGAACAAAATATTTCACTAATAAATTATTAATAAACAATTACATTTGCAATAGCATCTATCAATTTAATTTTTCAATAGTATTTTTTATCATAACAAAAACCATTTGCATATAATCCGTAGCACTTCAGTAGACCGCAACATTGGGCATCATCAGTGCACTGTAAATAAAATGAACAACAATGTATTTCATAAATAGAAGAATAGACTGAGAAGAATAGACCACCCTTATTTCTTACCGAGGTGGGGTAAAAGGCGAAAAAGGTAAGTTGTCCCAATTTGTGGGATACGGTTGTGTAGAATGGATAAACCTCTTTCTTACTGAAGGGTCGTAAAATACGACTAAGATAACTGAACGTTAGGCGGGCGGCCGACCGTAAAATACGTAGCCAAATCATGTGACAACATGTTTGTAACATATTGTGTCGACCCCACTTAGAGTGGGATAAGGGCAGGAGGATGATGTATTTGATAAATAATAACAAATACATATATAGTAGTAAAATAATAGTCAACTATTTACAAAGGAGATAAATAAGAAGAAATAAAAAGAAAGGAGAAATTCCAAAAATTAAAAGCAATAATGAAATTATTTTGCTACAATCCGCGATTAAGTTATTAGAAACTATATTTAATTCTAAATGTAGCGGTAGACTCCACGACAAAATTGCAAATATGAGGGATATATTTTATGTAATTCCGAGATATTTGCTATATAGCAAGCAAAATAATGGAAGAAGTAATAATTTAAAGAATAAGGCGTTACTTTGCGCAGATCCATAATACAAAAGTAATAATAAAATTATTTTGTTATAATCCGCGATACAGTAAATAGAAAATATATATAGTGCTAAATGTATAGTGGACTATCTGTTCTTTCATACCAGTTACATGCAGGATTCGTTAAAACACATGCACAAACCTCCACCACTGCCACCACAATACACAAGCACTACAGTCGTTCACTATCACAAACTCAACAATCGTTTCGCCCCGCAACCGAAGCATCATCAGGAGATAGACTCCACGACGAGATCACAAAGCGAAGCATTATCCGAACAAGCATTGTTATATAGTAGTCGGATCAACCCCCACCTTTACCTCTGAACACGTGCAACAAGCTTGAACTTGTTTATTATCATTTTTGGAAGAAGTAATTACAAATAGACAGTAAAGTATGTATATTTAACAAAACATCTTACCGGTTCGGATTTATTTAGGCATTCGGCATACACAGTAGCCATCATAAAAACAAATGCTAAGAAAAAGAAAGACAATTTCTTCAACATCTCTATCTAGTCTCGATTTGCTTTACGTACAATAACTGAAAATAGAATAGAAATTTATACTCTGGAAATATTCAGTTTTACAACTTTAATTTTCACAAAATAACCAATATAAATTGGTGTTTAAAAGTTGACATTTTGAACAGACACTCGTGTAAGTTCCTCTGCTGTTCCTTAACAAAGTCACGGTCTTAATGGTTTAAAATATTGCTGTCTCGTTACTTTAAGTAGCAAAGTTTCTGAATCTTGTTTTTATACCCTTCATGGGTTCTGAATGGGAGTAGCGGCAAGTATGTCGGGCTTGCATCGACTAGAACAACCTGAATGCTCCACCACACTGCTGGTAGTGGGAATAAGGTATCGTTGGACACATTGACCTGTCACCACCAGCAGGGCCCACCAGCAGCATCACCTCTGGGATAGCGCCTCTTTAAAAGTGGCCTTTCTACGCTACAAGTTGTCTCAAGTGTACCAGCTGCATCGACGACTCAGGGAACTTTTTAGATAGGTGTCAGATAAACCTCGTTCCGAACCCCCAAAGTTCCCCGTTCGGGTATACGATGGACTTCGGCGAGTCATTTGTGCGACTCGACTGCGGCGATTCGAATCCAACGACGACTCCTTAAACCCACAACCTCCTTTCAAGAGACAACGACTTCCCAGAAAGAGACCACAGTGACACGAACCACGGTGAGCAAGGTATCAGAAGCATCTGTTGACGTTTTTTTAACATTGAAGTTAACAAAAACGTGGGTATAGTTGGATAAAATATAATCGAGTCCGTACAAAAATAATAATTATTATAATTTAAGGAAATAATTTCATGTATGGTTAAGACAATCGATAAATACTTACATTTAAAAGGGTTTTTAAGTGTTTTATTTCGTCGTCGTTGTTTTAAGTTAAATTCGTGAGTATTGCGTAATGTTTGATGTATTTATACCGAATTATTATCTTTAAAAACTGGAACATATGTTGATAGCGAATATCAACAACACATTCGGTTTAACTTTAATCAATTAATTTCTTTTTACAACTGTTTTGACACACGTATTGAAATAATTATGAGGATCATTATCCTCCTGCCTTTATCACACTATAAGTGAGGTCGGCACAACATGGTATAAACTTTTTATTAGATGTTTTGGCTGGGTATTTTACTACCGACCTCCCTGACGTCAACTTACCTTAGTCGCCCTTTACGACACCTTGGTAAGAAATGATAGTGGTCTATTCTACTTAGCCAGATACCACACGGCGATGTTACTTTATTTCTCTTAAAACGAAAAATATTACTTACTATCCCACTACTGGGCAAAGGCCTCCTCTCTCGCTCTGGAGATAAGGCTTGGAGATAAGGTCAACCACATTGCTCTGTAGCGGATCGATAGGTTACACATAATTCAGAAATCTCCTGAGACATACAGATTTCTGGACAATGCTTTTTACTTTATTGGAAAGCGTGTGATAAATTGTCATATCAAATAGAGACGTATAGTAGCCGGCATTAAATAATGCACATCGATGTTTAGAACGAAACAGCCGGCCAGTTCGGTTTCCTAGAGCGCTGTCACTGTCACTCAGTTAGTATGTGACGTTTCACACGGGTTCGTCAGTCTGTGCGACAGACAATGCTGCTTCATAGACAATGCTCTATGAAGCAGAATCTAGCCGATTTCTCTCTCTAAGCCTCGATGTGCATTATTTATTGCCGGGTACTATAAATTGTTATGTAAAACTATTAGTATTGTAGTGTATGTGGGTTGCGATGTGTGTAAAGTTGACGATTCAAAAGCACTTGTTTACAAGTTTACTTGAATAAAGAATATTTTGTATTTGAATTTGTAACTATAACTTGATAATTATACTTCTATACTAATATTATAAAGAGAAAAGATTTGTATGTTTGTTTGTATGCGTGTATGTTTGTAATGTTTTCACGCAAAAACTACTGGACCGATTACAAAAATCTGCTGCTTTTTCACTGAGCAACATAGGCTATATTATATTTACAAAAAAAATAGGAATCCCTAATAACATCCATAAGGTGTGAAAATTTGGTTGTAAAAATTTTTCATCGCGTACGCTGCGGAAACTATTCATGATAGAACAAAAAAATGTTCTACAGTATTATAGAACGCATCAATATCCATAAAAAAGTCCACTATACCATATGTATAACTATTATAGTTATGCCAATATAACTACTTTTTTATATTGTAAAAGTTGATAAAATTGCCGACAATAATCAAACCATTTTTTTTTACCATTTTTTATTTTTAACTATTAATATCTCTGTATTAATCTTTATCCCATGGATCCCTTAAATGTTATTTTATCAAAAATTGTTTGAATACCTGTAAAACATTTTTTAAATTATTAAAATCAGACATCCCAATCAAGATATTACGAATGTAAATCGAAAGAAAATAATGTCATAACAAATTCATGGTAGCGCCCGCTATAGCAGGGCCTGGATTTGGTGAGCTAGCTTTTAATCCAAGAAGTATTCTTGATATGATACCCATATTTTATAATTAAATAATCTACTAATAAATATATAGTCCGACTTCGTTGACTTTCCAGTACCACGAGGTCGGTATGGACGCGGGTGAAACGGCGGGGCATTGCTAGTATTTTTATAAAGACATATCATATATACATACATACATGCTTAGGTACTCCATAACCTTGTTCCTGGCACCGGGAGAAGTCCAATCCTTACGTCATTGACATCCCACGAAAACGCACGAATCCCTTCGCGTCTTCGATAAGAAGCAATAGATAATATTGCTCACAGCAAGGGAAAGGAATTCTCTCCCGGCATTAATTTTTCCCGGTACATTTAATATAAGTGTCTTCAAAGCCAAAGTTCAAATTCAAATTAATAAATATTCTTTATTCAAGTAAACTTGTAAACAAATTTTGAATCGTCAACTCTACCGCTGGTTCGGAAAGCTGTTCTTACCGAGAAGGGCAGGAAGAAACTCGGCGGTAGCTCTTTTCAAAATAATTAGTATAACTAACATAGCTACACATAGGTGTTAATGTCTTGTACAGGGTCGAAAAGTAGCTATATCCACGCATTCTTATCGTCTAAGTAATCCTCAATAGTAGTGTCGGCTTCCTGTATTAGCCTTTTTGTAACAGTGTTTTTAAAGTAAAGTAACGGCCTGTTACTATATACATCACAATCACAAATAAACACCACTTACATTGAGGACGTTAAACAACATCCTAGTGGTGTTTATTTTGACAACTACTTAAGCAGCGGTTTAAACTGTGTTAAAAGTTAATTATCGTTTATAAGTAAAAAAGTTTCTTAACTAACCAGAAACTGATTACTTAAATTTAATTAACGTTTATAAGTAAGGCTGTAAATGACGAATGATCGAAGATAAATGATAAGAACCCTAGACACTATGCTAAACCTATTGTAACAGAGGCTATTACTATAGACTCAGCAATAAGCATAAAGCTTTATTAACCCAATGAACACAGAACTGTAAACCGTATTGCTTTTACAGTAAGCATCAAATTTACATAAAGGAGATAGCGTGTAAATGCCACTTGAGTGCATCGATCATCACGGTTTAATACTCGATGAAGATGATGAAATTAATCCTTGTTTGATGTTGGCTTAATTTGTATCAGCATGTTTGCGTAAGGCATCAACTCTACTAAGTTATTGCAACGATATTATCGTCCTGCCGTATTAACATACATCTATACCAGTATTATGAGTAAAATATGTAATTTATAGAATTAGGAGTAACTTTGCGGAGATCCGTAATATAAAATTATTCTGCTATAATACGCGATAAAGTAAATGGAAAATATATATATTGTGCTAAATGTATAGTGGACTATATCTGCGATTTTGTCGTGGAGTCTATCTTCGGTTGCGGGGCGAAACGATTGTTGAGTTTGTGACAGTGAACGAGTGTAGTGCTTGTGTTGTGGTGGCGGTGGTGGATGTTTGTGCATGTGTTTTTACGAATCTTGCATGTAACGGGTATGAAAAAACGGATAGTCCACTATACATTTAGCACTTTATATATTTTCCATTTACTTTATCGCGGATTTGAGCAAAATAATTTTATTACTACTTTTGTATTTTCATCTCTCCCAATTATATGTCCATACAACTTAATCGTCTACTTCTCGTCTTTTCTATAATAAACGACACTTTTGAACTATCTCGTATATACTAATTTCGTATTTTATCTGATCTTCTCATAGAAAGCCAACATATGGGATAAAAAGTCCGTTTTGTTTTCGGACTTACTAAGGATAATTTAACATGGGAATTGATGCGAAAGAAGGGCTCACATTTAGGACGAAACAATTTTGGGTTTTTTCTTCGGGAATAGAAAAAAAATCAACTAAACAATTCACTGGTAATTTAACACTCTATACGAAGCACATTGTTCAAATTCAAAATATTCTTTATTCAAGTAAACTTGTAACAGGTGCTTTTGTCAACATCTACTGCTGGTTCGGAAAGCTGTTCCTACCGAGAAGAACCAGCAAGAAGCTCGACGGTTGCTCGTGTGAAAGAATAATTCTTATTACTAGTTATATATAGTTATTAATGTCTTGTACAGGGTCGAAGAGTAGCTATATCCACCAATTCTTATCGTCTAAGTAATCTTCAATAGTATAGTAGGCTTTCTGAATTAGCCTTTTTTAAATAGTATTTTTAAACTGCTGTAATGGTAAAGTTAAAGTAGATTGCGGTAAAGTAATTTTATTATAGAATCTTACACCCAAACCCACAAACGACTTATGTACTTTTGCAAGGCTCAAAGCAGGAACTAAGTTACTGCTAGCTTCAGTCGGTTCCTACATTGTCTATTGTATACATCGCCAATCTTTTTGAAATTATGTATATTTTTATGTACAAAAATTAAATTGCTAAAAATATTGTTCAATTATTGTTATTGTTAATAATCAATATGTGGTTATAGGATTAATAAATAAACGCAAACAGTATATGATACGTTACTCATGGAACCATTTTCATTTCACTTTCGAGATAAAACGCCGAGTCCCGAATACGTAATGACCTGGATTTTCGGGACGCTCAACGGCATCGAGAACTGCCCTATTTCACCCGCATTAACTCCGTTGGTCATAAAATATTTACGGGATAAAAATTGTGTTTAATTTTTTAAGGAAAACCAAATTTTGTTATGTCCCCAATCACTGTAGAGCTTTGCTAGAAAACAACTGCCTAATCATTTATCAATAATTAAAAATTAATTCCTTAGGTCAATTTTTCTTTGTTATATTCCAATAATATTTTTATCCCTCTCCACAATTTTCCTTTATATTTTTTGCAATATTGAGAAATGTTGCAATTTCCTTAATTTCTCTTAGTATTGTAGTAGTCGTGACAATTAAAAGCAATTTCCTAAATTTTCTACTTGCGTTTGAGTCGTTTTAACAGCTTTATCTATAAACATACATACATTTTAGATATTTTTCCGTGGGGCCAACAATTTAAAAATTCCATTATCTTCCAGTTTTATACTTCATCATCATTCTCCTGCCCTTATCCCACCCTAGTGGGGTTGGCACAACATGTTACAAACATGTTGTTACATGATTTGGTTACGTATTTTACGACCGGCCGCCTGCCTGACGTCAACTTAATTTAGTCGCTTTTTAAGACACCTCGGTAAGAAATGAGGGTCGTCTATTCTATGCAGTCGGATACCACACGGCACATACCTTAGTCGCGTCTTACTACACTCAATAAGAACTGAGGGTGGTCTATTCTATTCTGCCGGATGCCACACGGCGTTTCCAGTTTTATACTTATCTATACTTATTATAAAACAAAGTCCCGAAAAGCTGTCTGTCTGTATGTAATCGATTTTCGCAAAATCTGCTGAACGAATTTTTGTATGGTTTTCATCAAAAGATAGTACAATAATTCCGGATGGTTTAGGTAAATGATACATATCGGTATTATGTAAATTGTGTTGTAGAGATCGCGCAGTTGTTAAAAAAATTGCTCGTTAAGCATAAATTTTTGTTTTAGCATTTACTACTTTAATGCCATTAGCGTGCTACAGCTCTGACGATTACACTCACTGCCCATTCTCATCATTTATCTCTGTAAACACGTTTTTTACCACCTACCCTATTTCTACCGCTTTGTTTTTCTTACCTCTTTGAATTCTATGATCTCGATGTAAAAGGTAGACTAAATAACCGCAGCTTAGCAAGTTTATTATAAATTACAATTATATTCTATAAATTTATTATATTGTCTCAATTCTTAGAATTCAAGTATAGTTAACCCATTTTCAATGGTATTGCCTAACACAATACCGTTGAAAATAGGAAAAATTCACTCTGGCAACCCCGAAAAATCTTCAAATCAAGCGTAAGCCCGTATCTTGACATTTAAGTGAAAGCGGATATATAAGGAATGTGAAGATTAAAATACTATTTCATATTGTTGAATTTAAGATTGTTTTGTTATTACTAAAAGTATTATTGGCAACACAATAATAAAATGGCATTGCGTTAAATTATTCTCTTTAGGATTCAATCACTCAAAAATATAATCCAGATACAGTCAGGCACTCAGTTAAACTGTTGTATTTAAGATATATAATTTAGCCAACCATACTGTTGTATATGTCTTACTTTACGTTATTCGTCTTCTTCGTTATCTAATCGATCCATAATCCACTGGACGTAGGTCTAACCATAAGATTTCTTGGCCACGATTCTGTACCAGACAAATTCAATGGCAACTCCTTCTATCTCTCTATCATAATGGGGGAACGGTCAAAACTGTGTACTGCTCCGACGTCCTAAAAGTCCAAGGCCCATCAGTTATTCGAGGTTTGCCTTCTTCTTCTTAATGTCCCGGGCTTTAAACCGCATTGATTGCAGTTTGACAACCGTTAAATATGAAGGTATAAGGGTCTGGTTACTCTGACTAGAAATTACATAAAAAAACTGAAAATCCTACTCGGGTTCCTCAAGACTTTAATTATTACAACTTCAGCTCCGGGATAGGATCCTAAATAGAGCTCAATATATCTACTGAGAGAATGAGCATTGTTGAGAGAACATGTGGCAGCCAATTTTGGGATCAAGATCTAATTATTGGCAAACGTTATGTTCTAAGACTTTCGACCTTTGACTCACCTAACTGACTGAACGCTTCCGTCCGGATGAGTGACGCATTTATTACTATATATTTTAGATACATAGGTATAGTTCAAATTCAAATTAATTACATGGAACATCTATCAATCTGTCATTGGAGGGAAACGCTTTGATGTCCGTCCATAATTGATCGGACGGATGCATCACTAACGTGCCAGAATTAGCATATCGTAGCCATAGGTATTCGTCGATTGAAGATTCTGCCGATAAACACAGCATGTGGCTTTCAAACCAATACTAGGATGGTTACACAAATGGCACTGCTAGCCTCTGTAGATCTGTTATACTTAGGCCAGTTAAAAATAGTAGTAAAAATGTATTATTCAGCAGAGTCTTGTCAGTATCATGGCGACTCAGACAAAGACATCAGTGTTCGTAGATCCAGGACAAAATGAGGACAAAAGTTGATTTAAGTGCGTGGATACAAAGAATGTTTAAAGTAAAGGTTTATATTATTTCGTACAACTAGAAGATCACTACGGTAAGTTAGCTGTATTCAACAAAATAAAATCCCACTTCTGATTTTGAATATTAAAACAAAAGTAGCAGCCTGCTCATATTTCACAGCTGTTTTTTCTTTTTATCTGGCGAAAAGGATTAGTCAACGCACGTCAAACTACGATGATGATAAATTAGTTGTGACTGAACGATCTTATTACCTAATAAAAAAACAACAAAAGACAATTAGGTAGATAAGTTCTGATACAACACTCGGAAATTCATGGTATTTGAACTACTAAGGGTCACCTTACAACTATCAGAATATGTGCGAGTACTTTACTAATGTAGTTTTTTAATTTAAAAATCCAATGCAGACGAATCTCGTTCAATAAAGCCTTTGCTGAAATACCATCCATTCGCTTAATGACTTACAAAAGTTAACAAGTAAACGTCTGGAGTCAAGAACTTTCCCAACAAAAAGAATTCAAATATTTTTCTTCAAGTTGGCAGTTCGTTTGAATGCCATTGTCAAAGAAATGCTCCCTCAGAATGTTGGAGTGCATATAAAGATTTCTATGTTTGATTTAGCTCGGCTTATCTTTTATTCCACTCAAGAACTTCACCTTTTATACGTAGCCATACAAATAACATAGATGCGAAAGTCATTCAATTCAAATTTAAAATTTAAAATATACTTTATTAAGTAAACTGGTAAACAAGTGCTTTCGAATCCTCAACTCTACAGCTGTTTCAGAAAGCTGTTCCTACCGAGAACCTACCAGCAAGAAACTCGGCGGTTGCTCTTTTTAAAATATAAATCTTTTAATTAGTTATATTCAGCCATTACGTCTTATAAAGGGTAGAAATGTAGCTAAATCCATACAAACACATACTTCATCATCTAAGTAATCCTCAACAGTATAGTAGGCTTTCTGTATCAGCCTCTTTTTAACAGTGTTTTTAAACTGCGGCATGGCAAAAATTTATTGCGGAGTTTACTTACTTACGTACTTTTGCAAGGCGCAAAGCAGGAGCCTCAAGCTTATGTCGGTTCCTACTTTGTCTATTATATACCTCACCTATCGTTTTATAATTCTTTATATTTGTATGTACAAAAATTAAATTGGTCAAATATTTCGTCATTAATCATTAGTTTATCCGTCTGTTTTCTTGTACGTCTGATACGCTATGGTAGATTATAAATATAATATGTTTAAGAGTTTTAGAAGACAGACTTTACCTCATTCCATTCGACATTATTTTAGCTACTTAGAACTCAGCACCCTACATAAAAAAAAAGTTAATTCAGCGAAATATTTTAGCCCCAGGAAATATTTTAAATTTTTTTAAATAAAGACGATTTATTGAGATCAACGACCTTACCCTATTATGACACACGAAACTAAAAATAACCTTGACCAAAAAAACCAAAAGTGGTGCGAGGGAGAGAAAACAACAATGTTATTGTTTTCTCCTGTTCTTTTAAAAGCGCGACTACAGATCAGTCTGCTACTATTACTGACAAAGCCAGATCTCGATTAAATTGTAGATACTATATTTTAGACGATTGAATTATGCTTAAGTTATTTATTACGTACAAATGACCAGTGGATTCATTTAAAGTTGTATTTTTGGTACCAACCTGTATACTACTTTTACTGTTCCGAGAATAGTCCTACATGCATTTAAAAACATTTTTTTTTATATATATTATCCCACAATTTTCATATCCTCTTTTTCAATTGACTCTTGGATGAGTACGTCATGAGATTTGTAATTATATATTTCCTATATAACACCATTCTCTCTACCATAAAGGTATAAGTAATGGCAACACCTAAATCTAATTTCAGCCGGTACCTCTACAGCGAAAGGGCGGGTTGACAAGAAATCAATTTGAGTTTATTTGCGCTGACTTATTACACATTCTAATAAACGATTCATTCGTAAAACTACTGGCTATTGTTTGTTATTTAAATCCATACTTTATATTACAAATGCGAAACTCTCTCTATCTGTATGTGTGCTCGCGATAAACTTACAAACTACTAAACCTATTTGTACGCAGTTTTCTCTAAAAGTTTTTGTAATTTATAATAAAGAAGACTAAGGCATCAAACAAAATACCTCATTACAAAATTGTAAGAAGTATGAATGAATGAAATCGCATTACAAATAACTTTATCGAATAATCGTTAGCACAACCGTAAGCGGAAGTTTAATTGACATCAATGAACGTCAAAGACGTTAGACAGAATCCAATTATAAATTCACTTAACCTAGATGCCGGTCCAATTTACATTCTTAATATTACTTGAAATTCAGCACTCATTAATTCAGTAAATCTCGTCTTTAGTTTCGATAATTGGGACGACCGCTGTATTCAATTTACTTTAGCTGACAACAACTACTGAACAATTCGCCGTGATTGTAAACACTGCTAAAACACGAGGACAACAACTGATTTCAATTGTTGAAATTAAAATTAAAATTATTCAAATTTACTTCAAAGTACTCAAATTCACTCAAAAGTAGTAATAGAATTATTTTGTTATAATCAACGACAAAATCGCAAAACTTTTGCGCGATTTTATCATGGAGTCTATCTCCAGATGATGCTTCGGTTGTGGGGTGAAATGATTGTTGAGTTTGTGATACTGAACGTGTGTAGAGCCTTGTGTATTGTGGTCGCGATGGTGGAGGTTTGTGCATGTTTTTTACATATATATTTCCTATTTACTTGATCGCGGATTATAGCTAAATAATTTTATTATTACTTTTGTCTTTTTCGAATTGTCAAATTGTATTGAAAATATCATTGAATCGGAAACGAAGTAACCAAGAACAACCCCCAGGAAACTCGGTGGTTACTAATTTATATAATTTATAGAAGCAGGCATTACTGTTTGGAATTCCATAGTACGGAAGTTTTAGAATTATTTTGCTATAATGTGCGTTTGTTCAAGCAACGCTTGAACGGTGCGGTGCATTACGATTATGTCGTTGAGCCTATCCTCCTGACGATGCTTCGGTTATGGGTTGAAAAGATCGTAGAGATTGTCGTAGTGAATGTGTGTAGTGCTTGTATATGTTTTATAAGCTATGTGAACGTTGTCTGCTTACACTTAGCATTACATAGATTCTGTATAGACAAACGCGGATTATAGTAAAATAATTATATCACAACTTCGGCGGTTACTTTTTTATATTATTAATTTAAAAAGTCAAATAAGCATATAATTGATTATATGCTTATTTATTCTATGCATAGCTGATTAAATTCAACTTATTATAAAACAAAGTCCCAAAAAGCTGTCTGTCTGTATGTAATCGATTTTCTCAAAATCTACTGAACGGTCTTTTGTACGGTTTTCATCAAAAGATAGTACAATACCTCCGGATGGTTTAGGTAAATAGTACATATCGGTATTATGTAAATTGTGTCGAAGAGATCGAGCAGTTGTTAAAAAACTTGCTTGCTGGGAGTTTAGCCGCGTGCGCTGCGTTAAAGTTACGCTAAAGTAAAGTACTGGAGAATTGTACGTCTATAAAAACACTATAAAAAAGTTCGCGATAGCATGTTTCTATCTCTTACGGTTAACTTACAATAATTACTTTTATGTTCAAAATTTCAATTTGGATTTTTTTTGTGACAACTGATATCGACGCGAGCGAAGCCGCTGGCACAGCTAGTCCACAATATTTATCATTACTCTTCAATAAATAAATAAATAAATAAATAAATAAATAAATAAATAAATAAATAAATAAATAAATAAATAAATAAATAAATAAATAAATAAATAAATATATGGGACACTTACACACACGTTCGCCCGTCCCCGAAGTAAGTAACTTAATACTTGTGTTATGGGTAACAGACAACTGGTAAATATATACATTTATAATTTTACATACATACTTATATACAAATATACACCCAGACTCAAAGAACCAATAAATTGTTTAAAGAAAGCGTTAGCCCTCGGCGGGAATGGAACCCTCGACCCGCGGAACTGAAGGCAGAGTCACTACCCACTGAGCCTGTTCAATAGTTTAAGGTTAGGCAAATAAATCCAAAAGAGATTGCGGAATTTTATTACAAAAGCAAACTTTCTAACCCAGATATAATAAGATTTTTTTTTATTTACAACACAAATGTACATAATGTATGTCTATCTTAAATAACTTACACGCTAGTACTATACAAATCATGCCCACGTGGAATGGTACCAAGAATGCTGGCAGCGTTTCCGCGTTAAATCGCTAAGCTGATTCTTTGTGCGAAAAAGGAACCAGCCCTCTTGTCACACGAAAAGGCGATCAACCGAGGTGTTAAAACGGATAAAAATTAGTTAGTTAATTAGTTCAACTAAATAACGGTGGAATATTAGGTACTCTTTATTTTTATTTCCTCTTCACGCTCATTCAAAATTAAACATATTTCTGAAGTTTAACCAACAAAACGGCGGTGAATAAATTCGTACACGACCTCCTTTTTAATTATAAGAAATAAGCCAATAAATTTTCTAACCCTGAACAATGTAAACAAGTTTGTTGGAAAATTGCCAGAAGAAACTCATTGTTTTCACACAGTTCTTAATAATTCACTTTCCCGACATTTTATTGGCGCTCTACGAATACTTTATAAGGGCCAAAACTTGATACTACGTGTGCTATCTTTGTGCCAAAGTACTTGAGCGTTGGTTGCATTGAGAGACAAAGGTTTAATTTTTTTTTAGAACTGACTATGCTGTTAGCCCTAATGGCTTTTACAGCGTCACCGGGCGGGACGGGCAAGCGCAGAAGCATCGTCTAGGTTGCGAAATGCAGAGAGTAAAGCGCAGAAGCTCTACTTAAGTTGGGGAACGTCGTCCTAAGGGTGCCTCCTGTGAGGCCGGACCACGGCTTAGGGTGACGCGTAGTGGAGGGCTGATGGTATGACTTAGATTAGTCATTGCGTCGTCGGAAGGGTGGCGAAAAGCCACGACCGACCGACGTCAGAAAACTGGGACCTCGTCTTCGCCGGCGAAGACGCTGTGTGTGTGTATTACGTGTTCCTATGTTGGAACCCCGGGAAAAAGAGGTTTTCAAGAGCCTACTAGAAAATAAACTGATCACCACACCGCTCCCTGATAATACAGACCCAAACGCCCAGTGGGAATATCTTAAGAGCAACATAAATGTGACCTTAGATACTATAAAGCAGTCACGTCAAATCGACCGAAAGAAAAGTATGTGGATCTCTGAAGAAACCTGGAAACTGGTAGAGTACAGTAAATTAGTCAAAGCGCAGGGCAAAAAGGATACATATTCGAAGATCTGCGAAGACATTCAGAAACAATGCCGCCAGGACAAGAACAGCTTTATAAGGTCCATATGCGCTGACATCGAAAAGCACGCCTTGAAGCTACAGACATCAGATCTTTTTAAAAAGGTTAATCTGCTATCAAGGAAGTTCAAACCTAAGACCTGGGTGATAGACGACGCTGACGGACAATCTCTAACTGACCTGATCGAGATCGCGGAAAGGTGGCGCAAATACTGCGAACAATTGTACGCGAACACGAACAGTTCAACGCAACCCAATTGGAACCTCATACACCCAGAGAAAGTAATACGCGAGCCATCAATTTTAAGATCTGAAGTCGAAGCAGCTCTGAACAGCCTTAAAACTAGAAAAGATCCGGGTCCTGACCAAATAACAGCGGAAATATTAAAGACAATGGGTTATCGTGGAGTCGATGTGCTTCACAAGATTGTCGACAATATTTGGCATACTGGGGTGTGGCCCAAAGACTGGTCTGCGTCGGTGATACTTCCACTTCACAAAAAAGGATCAACGAGGAGGTGCGACAACTACAGAACCCTTGCATTAATATCCCACGCCAGCAAAGTATTGCTCTACATTTTAAATCATCGCATCCGCAATTACCTGGACTGGCAAATACCGCAAGAGCAAGCGGGTTTTGTAAAGGGTAGGGGAACCCGAGAGCAAATACTCAACATCAGACAAATCACCGAGAAGGCCTATGAACATAACGTACCTGTCATCATGTGTTTTGTGGACTACTCTAAGGCATTTGACTGTGTCAATTGGAACTGGCTTTGGAAGGTCCTTACGGAATTAGGAGTACCTGAACACCTGGTTGGCCTAATACAAAGCCTATACCAAAATAACCAAGGCATAGTTAGAGTAGATAACATAAGCTCAGAACCTTTCCACTTCAGACAGGGAGTGCGTCAAGGCTGCATACTATCACCTATCTTGTTCAATATATATGGAGAATATACATATCATGCGACGCACCTTAGAGGGCTGGACAGGTGGCGTAAACATTGGTGGGGCGAAACTCACCAATTTACGATACGCAGATGACACCACACTGTTTGCTACGAGTGAAGCTGAGATGTCCGCTCTATTGAACAAGATGGAGGCCATCAGCAAGGAGATGGGCTTACGTCTGAACAGGTCGAAAACTAAGATCATAGTGGTGGACAGAGCTCACAAATTGCATCTAACCGGCGTGCTTAAACTCGAACAGGTCGAAAATTTCATTTACTTGGGCTCCAGCATCACGAACAATGGCTCTTCTGAGTTAGAAATCCGAAGACGCATTGGCATGGCGAAGTCGGCAATGTCTCAGCTGCAGAAAATATGGCGAGACCGCAACATCTCGCGTAAAACCAAAATCTTCCTGGTGCGCACACTGGTGTTCTCCATTTTTCTGTATGCTTCTGAGACATGGACTATAAAATCTGCTGACAGGAAGCGCATTGATGCCTTTGAGATGTGATGCTGGCGTAAAATGCTGGGCGTACCTTGGACTGAACACCGGACCAATGCATCAATACTAAAAGACATAGGAGTGACCACCAGGCTCTCAACTACATGTCTCCGTAGAGTCTTGGAGTTCTTCGGACATATCGCTAGAAAGACTGGAGACAACTTTGAGAGGCTTATGATCACTGGTTCGGTGGATGGAAAAAGAGGAAGAGGCCGCAGTCCAACGCGATGGTCCGACCAAATAACAAAGTCGCTTTCCTTCCCAGTCCACGAAGCCTTACAAGTCGCAGAAGACCGCAAAACCTGGAAATCGATTATCCACGACAAAGTGATCCGTGGAAAAGGTCACGACCCTCAGCACTGAGGAGAACGACGCGAGGAGGATGTTGGCGATCGTTATTTGATCGTCGGGGTCATACAGGACGCGTTTTGGACGCCTATATTTTCGATGGTCGGACCTAACTGGGATGTAGGTAGAAGCAATTGAAATAAGGTGGTTCGGGTGTACCTCAGATTTCTCGAAGTAAGATTTCAAAAAACGTTTAAAGAGGTGAGTAATGGTAGGGAGATCGAGGTCTCTATGGAGGTCAACGAGGTCCGCATGAACCACGGACAACCAGTGGCTGTCGCATAAATCGGTACAAAGGTTTAACACTAGACTGTTTTACATACGTCACTATGACGGTATGTCAAATTAAACACTTGTATATTTAAATTATATAAGTGCTAACATGAATGAGCACGGTATACGAATAAACAATGGTAGCCCAGCGGTAAGGCAGGCACCGATGAGTTTTTTATATATAAATTTATGAGTCTAATTAATAATTGCAATTTATCACACGCTTTTCGGCGAAGAAAAACATCGTGAGGAAACCTAGAGATATGCATCTCTAGAGAATTCTGTTGATATGTGTTACCTACCAATCCGCATTGGAGCAGCGTGGTAGGTCTTAGCTCCAACCCTCCTCTCCAGAAACGGAGAGAGGAGGCCTGTGCCCGGCAGTGGGATTGTAACAGGTCGAATTCAAAATAAGGATTGATTGAGTTAGATAAATTGTAATCCTTATTTCAATGCCATGTATGACATCACGCCACAATTTATGAAAAAAGCTAGTGTTTCTTGCTTTTATAGTCTTTATAACACTTACAAGTTTTATAGACGCGCGTTTTATGCCAGAAAACAGCTAACATGTAGTGCCGACCCCACTTAGGGTAGGATAAGGGGAGGAGGATGATGATGTACGATGTATATGTGTTCATGATCACACTAAGAAAACCTTACAATTAATATAATAAAACATTTTCATTTATATTTATTAGCCATAATATATAATAAATATGAGAATATTAATAAAATATGGATCGCTTTGTCTGTTTATGATAATATATCATAACATAGGGTCCTAAACAAACATTATTCCAATCCAGTATATTATCAGTAAAGTCTTAGACTTCTGAATTAATGAATTTGAGGGTAGGTATGAGTTTCTTAGTAGACTTACAAATTATATCAACGACTTCGTTCTCTTCGAATTAAATTTAAATATACGCTTTAATATAGTATTTCTAACTATCTATTTCACTTTTGACATATACACGCCTATGAAGTTTACCGCCGTGTGGTATCCGGCTGAGTAGAATAGACCACACTTATTTCTTACCGAGGTGTCGTAAGACGCGACTAAGGTAAGCCGACCCGCCGTGTGGTATCCGGGTGAGTAGAATAGACCACGCTCTTTTTTACCGAGGGGTTGTAAAATACGACTAGGGTAAGTTGACGTCAGGCAGGCAGCCGGTTGTAAAATACGTAGTCAAATCATTTGACACCATGTCTATAACATGTTGTGCCGACCCCACTTAGAGTGGGATAAGGGCAGGAGGATGATGACACGCCTATGAAGTTCAACAATCTATAATTATTATATAAAAAAGTCCCCAAAAGGTTTCCATCTGTATGTGATCGATTTTCTTCAATTTTTCTAAACGGATGCTGGAACGGTGTTTATTAAAAGGTAGCGCAATTCTTTCGCAAGGTTTAGGTTAATAGTATATTTCGGTTTTATGTACATTCTATTTAAATATTCTTTACTTTAATTGTACTAAATTTCATTCAAATAGCTCTAGCGGTTTAGCCTTGAAAGCGTTACAGACAGACAGATATAATTTCCTAACATTGATGTAATTTCGCAAAATTAAAGTTTGTATACTGGGGAACGATCGAATAAAAGAATCCCTTTCAAAAACGGAAAAATACGATGCAGGGTTACTTTAACGCTTAAGTTGTGCGTACACGAAGTCACGTATAGAATTAGTATAAAATAAAAAACTTGTTTTTTAAGGGTACCAGGAATAATATTATACAAATGAGGGTACTTAGAAAATAGAGATGACGCAAGGGAAGTCCCGCGTAAAGCTATTGTATAGTTTAAGACAGTTATTTTTGGTACGCGGAGTGTTCTAACTTTTAGCCGAAACATCTCATTTTGCACTCTGGGATTTCGTCGGATTTCATTAGACTCCGGAGTTTGGCAAGAAGTTTTTATTGCTTGATCTCACGATGCTTCATTTACTACAAAATTCCACATGAATCGTCATTTGATAAATAAATTTGCTAATAAGAAAATAATAGTATTTCTGTATTTCTATTTTACAAGTATAATTAAAAAGCTACTTCCTACTTAATATTATAAATGCGAGAGTTTGTGAATATGGATGGATATTTGTTACTCTTTCACGAAAAAAGTATCAGATGGATTTGGATGAAACTTTACAGTTATATAGGTTATACATTGGAATAACATATAAGCTACAATTTGTAATGATTTTATGTAATATAACGATACATGTCAATAAAGTCGAAAAAAATCAGGCCTCTGAGAGCTATCTCGGCGTACGCTGCCTAAACCATTAAAGTTACACAAAGATGATGTACCGTAGTATTGTTTGTCTTTAATAGTTCTAAATAAAATTCCGCGACCGTGTAAACAGCAACTCTGAACCCCAGAGTGCGCCACCTTCGGATCGGGGCCTCACTAAAAGTGGCTTCACCCTCCGGTAGTTAATGCATCGGGAACACCAGATGCATAAATGATGTTTGATTATGATGGATTTTACTTTACATGTATTAAAATAATTGTCTTAATCCCGCAATGAAAAGGTAGTTAATAGGCAAATTAACAAAAATCTAGTTTTTCTGACGATTATTAACACAACAAAAATAGAATTAGCAAACAAAAGTAATAATATAATTATTTTGCTAATATTATCGAAAATGTAAGTAACAAAATTGTTCCATTCTTTCACGCGTAATGTCGTGATCGAGGGAAATAGAGATTCATATTTATAATATACATATATAGATAGGTCTTATATACTCTCCATTAATGTTATATTAATTAATATACAAGTATTCCTCTTCCTCCGCGTAACAGACAGACTAATAGACTTTCATAAATGCTAAAGTCTTTGTTGTCTATTTTGAATGTTACTAAATATAAGTTAAAAAATTTATTTCTTTGGGATTCCTTTGTACGTGGAAAACAAGTATTAAATAGAAGGTATTTTAGCACTTAAATTAATGAGAACATGGTTGGTCCACCTTATAATATTAGTCAGTAGCTGTCAGACTATATTTTAAATTGCGACATCTAAATAATAGCTATCATAAAAGTAATTTAACTTGCTAACACGGTCGGACGCCTCGATCGAATTTGCTAAGTTTACCCCCATCCTGTCCAATTTAAACGTCTAGAAACCGTTTATAACGACACCGAACTTTGAACAAACTGACAAAAGACAACTCACTTAGAATACAAAATGTATATTAATCTTTTTCCTTATTTGTATCTTATTCTTCAACCGATGGATGTCTACTGTTAGATGGGTCCCTTCAAGGGATATCCACATAACATGATCATGTGCCGCTTAAATCCAACGGCTCCCTCCGATCTTGTTGAGGTCGTCGTCCACTTCGTCGAGGTTCTACAGACACTGCGTTTTCCAGTGCAGGATCGCCATTCAAACACCCTGAGACCCAAACGCCCACCAGAACTCTGCACTATGTGCCGCCCATCGCCACTTCAGCTTCGCGACACGCTGAGTGTTTAAGCAAATCTGCATCATAGGATGGAACGGAACTTGGAAACGCCAGTTTAAAAAATTCGAAATTCATTTGACAGATTCGCACAATTTTTCGCAACACTGATATACGTCTAAAAATAATATTGTAAAGTTCGCAATTAAACGATTCTAAACCAATTCAAGCACACTTTTTACTTGAAGACTGAGTTATTTCGGTGACTTTGGTTTTGATCTGCTCATGTCTCAATTGATCACATACTCCAAGCATAGCTCGCTCCATCGCCCGCTGAGTCACTTTGAGCTTTCTTCTTCACAGTTAGACTTATTTGTATTTTCACACCAATCCTTTATGGATGATAAATCCAAACAATTGGATATCAAATATAAATTATTATTATTTTAAATCTTAAGTCTGTTTGTCGCGCAGCCACCGCTACTCCACTGGAGTAATAAAATATTTATTGACACAGTTCAAGCTTATGTACTAGAAGAAGAGTATATGCAGATGAGCTGAGAATGTTGAGGTATGTACATGACTGGATAGAATACTAAAAAATAAAGGAAGATCTGTAAATTTTATTTCTATAAATTATTTGAAGATCTGAGAGTTGCGTCCATTATAAAAAAGATGAGAAGTGCAAGATGAAGATGGTATGGACATATAATGAGGAGGGATGTAAATCATATGACCAAACGAGTGTTAAATGTGATGTGGATGGATATTTGACTAGAGGGAAGCTGAAAAATAGATAGATGGATTGAGTGAAGTATGACATGCACATAAGGGATTAGTGCCAGAGTTAATGAATGATAGGAGAGAATGGAAGAAACAAACATGTTGTGCCGAGGAGGGCAGAAAAATGAATACTGGACCAACGTATAAAATGAAAAAACTTTCATTTTCTTCCGGAAACACGACGGATAAGTTACATTAAAAAAAAATATTAACGCAGATTTTTGATTCTTTTCACATTTTACAAACGAACTGTAACTTCATCATAATTTGACGATTACAAACTCTTACAAAAGATTATTTGAATAATTTATAGAATCGGGCGTTACTTTGCGGAGATCCATAATACAAAAGTAATAATAAAATTATATAAAATAATATAAATAGAAAATATATATAGTGTTAAATGTATAGTGAACTATCCGTATTTTCATACCCGATACGTGCAGGATTCGTAAAAACACATGCAGAAACCTCCACCACTTCCTCCACAATACACAAGCACTACACACGTTCACTATCACAAACTCAAAAATCGTTTTGCCCCGCAAACAAAGCATCATCAGGAGATAGACTCCACGACAAAATCGCAAAGCGATTTAGAAAATAATTTTATTATTTTGAAAGATTATTTGCATAAAGAATATTTTAAACTTAAATTTGATTAATCAATAAGGACCTAAAGTATAATAATTTACTGTTTTGATATCATAGTGAATTATTTAGAAGCCTTTTTGTTACCGCAACAATCTGTTGGATTGCTACTCGAATTTTGTACTTACAGTAGTTTCGTAATTCTTTGTTCATAATGGATTTTCATTATAAATTGTAAAGTAGTTTCTATTGTGATGACTATATTCTTAAAAGAATTTTTAAGAGATTCGCAGATATTTTGTTTAAATAAATTTTTAGTCTTTTATTGGATTCTTCTATTTTTGTCGTTTGTTGCTTGGCATTCGAAGCGCAGGTGGTATATCGTTCCAGTAATTAGTCGCGCATAATGAAAGCTCTCCACTTCTTTTTTATGTTTAACCTATACCCAGTAGGGGAGGAAAGACCTCATTATTATATAATTAAACGGGTCACATCGCGGCAAAATCGAGTTACCTTTTTACAAGGTTCGACGTTTCGGCAGAGTTGCATCCGCCATGGTCACAAACTGACTGGAGCGCCGCGGCGTCTTCGTTCCCGAGTACTACAGTCATTAGATAGAGGGGGATAGACCTCCACTGCTGGGCATATGGCTCGAGATTTCCACGTCACACAATCTTGTGCGATTTAGATCTTACTATTTTTAAATACAATATATACATAAACTATTTCGTTTGTTGAAACTGATTGAAAATATAAATCTTTATCACGAAATAATTATATAATTTCTGCACATTTACACTTATTATAAAACAATGTCTAAAAAATCTGTCTGTCTGCATATAATCGATTTTCTCAAAATCTACTGAACGGATTTTTGTACGGTTTTACCAAAAGATAGTGCAACACTTCCGAATGGTTTAAGTAAATAGTACTAATCGTTAATAAGTAAATTGTGTTAAAGAGATCGCGCAGTTGTAAAAAAACTTGCTTCCTGGGAGCTATAGCCCCGTGCGCTGCGTAAACCAGCAGAGATATGCTAAAGTAATGTACTAGAGAATTGTAGATCTATAAAATTACTACAAAAAGTCCGCGATAGCATGTTTCTATCTCTTACGGTTAATTCGCAATAACAACTTTTATGTTAAAAATTTTAATTTAAAATATAACTTTATTTTCGATACCATTTTCTTCTGATCAGTATGAGTCCTTATAAAGACAAATGATTTCGATAGCTTTGTCATTTAATAAAGATCAAAATTGTCTATTGCACTATATGAATCAAATTAATACTTAAGATGTTGCTGATTTAAAATTAAACGCCACCAAAAAAAATATCTCCTTAGCGTTTGAAATAGCGAGCCGACGTCCGCGTCGGGCCCTCGGCCCTCCCCCTGTTCGCCTGCTCTGCTATATAAGCTATGCGCTGATGCGCGTGTCATTCCCCATACACAATACAGATACACACAAACAGCTTCTTCGCCGGCGAAGACGAGGTCCCGCTTTCTTACGTCTAGCGGCCGGGATGTCCAGCCGATACAGTTTCACCAGAGCGAGTCGCTTTAGGCCGAGGTCCGGCCTCACAGGAGGCACCTATAAGGCTACGCTCCAGGATGCTGCGGGCCTCACTTAAGACTTGCAATCCCAGTTTTTAGTGTCCGAACGGCTTATTCGATGTTGATGGGACAACTATCGTTAAAATACTACTTTTTATCTCAGAATTCCGGCAAGGTCGAGATTTAAGCGAGAAAACTTTGTGACACATTGATTGGCGTGCGGGCGAAGCCGCGCGCATAGCTAGTCTATAATATTAATGATTATTTTTGATTCCGACAGATAGTATAGTATTTTATAGTGATAGTGACAACTGAGAATTATGTTGCAAATACGATCCATAGAAAAGTTAACAGACGTAGCGCGCTCGTTTGGTCGCCATTGTGAGAATGATGCGCTTGGAATATTCTCATTGGCTATATCGGAAGTTTAATTATGACCGCCTTGATAGTATGACTGCGTCTAGTATAAAAATAGCTTCGACTTTTTACTAAAAACACTTAAAGACTTTAGAAAAGACTTAAGTAAGTCTTTTAAAGCACTATATATGTTTTATTAAATTAATAAATAATGTCATTTTTAATACTATTCTAATTAATGTTATATTACACATACCTTTTTCAAAACAAAAAACAGCCGTGTGGTATCCGGCTGAATAGAATATACCACCCTCCTTTTTACCGAGGTGTCGTAAGAGGCGACTAAGGTATGTGCCGTGTGGTATCCGGCAGAATAGAATAGACCACCCTCCTTTTTACCGAGTAGTCGTAAGAGGCGACTAAGGTATGTGCCGTGTGGTATCCGGCAGAATAGAATAGACCACTCTCCTTTTTACCGAGGTGTCGTAAGAGGCGACTAAGGTATTTGCCGTGTGGTATCCGGCTGAATAGAATAAACCACCCTCCTTTTTACCGATTTGTCGTAAGTGGCGACTAAGGTATGTGCCGTGTGGTATCCAGCTGAATAGAATATACCACCCTCCTTTTTACCGAGGTGTCGTAAGAGGCGACTAAGGTAAGTTGACCCGCCGTGTGGTATCCGGCTGAGTAGAATAGACCACCTTCATTTCTTACCGAGATGTCGTAATAGGCGATTAAGGTAAGCTGACCCGCTGTGTGGTATCCGGCTGAGTAGAAAAGACCACCCTCGTATATTACCGAGGTGTCATAAAAAGCGACTAAGGTAAATTGACCAACCGAGAGGTATTCGGTGGAGTGGAATAGACCACTTTCTTTCTTACCGAGGTGTCGTAAAATGCGACTTAGGTAAGTTGACGTCAGGCAGGTGGCCGGTCGTAAAATACATAGCCAAATCATATGACAACATGTATTTAACATGTTGTGCCGAACCCACTTAGAGTGGGATAAGGGCAAGAGGATGATGATGATGCTATAAATAAAAAACCCCAAAAGCTGTTCTATCTGTATGTGATCGATGTTCGTGTATAAGGTACAGACAGCATCTATGTAGGCTTCGCACTTGACAATGCTCCATCCACTGCCATTCATGGAAACAATGTATCTCTACATCCCCATTACCGATAGCTCTGGGTTTACCCGGAGAACTTTTCCGTGTAGAGAAGGTCCTCTACACTTTTCAATGTGGCTATATTGTTATGGGGTAAATGCGCGGATATAGAAAAAAAAATGTATTACAAAAAAAGCCATGCGTGGCATTTACAATTTACGCTACTCGAAAATCCATATTGAATTTGATTTCCTTCATGACGTTACTGTTATTAAGCAATTTTGCGTCAAAATATTACTATAGAGTATAGTATAGATATAGATATTATTATAGATAAAGATTTAATTATAAAAAATGGGTATCATGACTATTCTTGGAATATGAGCCAACTCACCAAATGCAGGCCCTGCTATAACGGTCGCTACAATGAATTTGTTATGGAATTTTTTGGTTTCGATTTACATTATTAAATTCGTAATATCTTTTGATTGGGATGTCGGATTTTAATAATCAAAAAAAAAATTACAGGTATTGAAAAAGTTATTAATAATATAACATTTAATGGGATAAGGATTAATACAGAGATATGAATAAAATGGTTTGATTATTGTCGGCACTTTTACTAACTTTTACAATGTAAAAAAGAAGGTATATGTGCATAACTATAATAGTTAGACATATGGTATCGCGGACTTCTTTGTGGATATTGATACGTTCTATAATACTGTAGAACATTTTTTTGTTCTATCATCAATAGTTACCGCAGCGCACGCGATTAAAAATTTAGTCGTAAACGACTAAATTTTTTCCGACTTATTACAATTTTATGAGGGATCCCTATTTTTTTGACAATGATATAGCCTATGTTGCTCAGTGAAAAAGCAGCTTTCCAATGGTGAAACAATTTTTGAAATCAGTCCAATAGTTTTTGCGTGAAAACGTAACAAACATACATACATACATACAAACAAACATACAAATCTTTCCTCTTTATAATATTAGTGTAGATAGTATAGACAAAGTAAGAACCGACATAAGCTTACGGTTCCTGCTTTGCCCCTTGCAAAAGTACATACATAAGTCGTTTGTGGGTTTGATTAAGATTCTATAATAAAATTCCGCAATCTACTTTAACTTTACCATCATAGAAGTTTAAAAATACTATTAAAAAAGGCTGATACAGAAAGCCTTATATACTATTGAGGATTACTTAGATGATAAGAATGCGTGGATATAGCTACTCTTCGATCATTAGTTAGTTAGAAGACATTAATAACTATATGTAACTAGTGACAAGAATTTTTCTTTGAAAAGAGCACCCACCGAGTTTCTTGCTGATTTTTCTCGGTAGGAACAGCTTTCCGAACCAGCATTAGATATTGTCGAATCAAAAGCACTTGTTTACAAGTTTACTTGAATAAAGAATATTTTGAATTTAAATTTATACAAATCCAAATAATTCTTTTAAGAAATGCATGTAAAAACTTTAAACGAGTGATTCTAAATATCAATTAGATTATAACAAAATAGAGCACTAATTATCAAATGAAGCAAGAAAATAATTATATAAATGATTATTAATAAACACTATCACTTACAAGAAGTATTTTGACTTAATCGAGTCCCGGTATAGTGAATTGGCTTCGACGTTTGTTCAACATCAATGTTATGTACCGATTAGACAAATAAAGTTGTATAAAGGTATAAACCGTTTAAATATGTTTTTGCGAGACTTGTTAATTTTATAACACGATTATCATGGCATTGAATGTCGTCCGGATCAATAAATTTTTTTTATCTGCGACAATGTACGTGCAATGAAAAGCTATCAAAAATGTAAATTACCACACTTCAAGCATAATTTTTTCAATTCCAAATAATATAAATGTTTACACAGCACGACGCGGCGGTGTTAATAGAACCAGTAGGCCTACCATGAACTTTTAAACAACGATTCAATTTAAAGTCAATACCTAAACTCAACCGCTTTCTTTTCGTACCATGAAGTGTGTTTGAAAAGGACAACATTATATGAACTGTAGATAACTCTCGTCTCTTTTACTCAAATGTTTTTAGGACGCATTCCGAACGCTCATTTGGCAACGATGTGTGTGTGAACAAGTGTGCGTCTTTAAGACGTCATGGTATGAAAAATCAAAACAATTTAGTTTGCGTCTTCAATTGAGTCGCAATAAGAGATCATGGTCGGCTTGCAGTTCGGCAGATCTTCCTAATTGCGTTTTCTTAATATTTTATGGTAGGCCTCCAGGTATATATTCAAATTTAAATTCAAAATATTCTTCATTCAAGTAAACTTGTAAACAAGTGCTTTTGAATCGTCAACATCTACTGCTGGTTCGGAAAGCTATTCCTACCGAGAAGAACCAGCAAGAAACTCGGCGGTTGCTCTTTTCAAACAATACTTCTTATCACTAGTTTTAGATATTTTCAGATAGGAGTCGAATTGATAATGAGGAAGTGTCTACAATAATGTTATCTGTCATTTGGTGGGTAGAGGAATAAAACCGAATGAATGAGGGTAAGATATTGTGACCCGAGTCTTGTTCGCGAGCGACATTCAACAGTTTAGTTAGTCCAATTCCAGCTCTCAAGGTGTCCATACGTTATAAAGAGCTGTGACGTCTTAATGTTGATTTGGTTACCGATATTGAGTATTTCGTGTTGTTAGAATCTAACGTCAAATAGTTAATATTCGCGATAAGAGCATCCATTGAGTTTCTTGCCAGTTCTTTTGGTCATTCAGTGGAGGACAGCGTTCCGAACTGGTGGTAGAATCGTCCTGGCTTAATGATTCCGAATAATTATTGAATTAACCTGTCAATACTTGTTTAGCGTGTCCAATATGTTATAGTTGTACGGTTATCTCTTGGTGACATATTATTTGGTAACATTTTCTATGAGAGAACGTTAGAATTATGAGTCGAATTCCGGCCGTAGCTAACACTAGTTACATATTAACTATATGTAACTAGAGATAAGAAGTATTATTAATGTCTTGTACAGGGTTGAAGAGAAGCTATATCCACGCATTCTTATCGTCTAGGTAATCTTCAATAGTATAATAGGCTTTCTAAATTAGCCTTTTTTTAATAGTATTTTTAAACTGCTGTAACGGTAAAGTTAAAGTGGGGTGCCAATGTCGGTCGGCCTCCTCGTGGCGCAACCTTGGCAGGTCCTTGGAATGTTGCGGATTACATTCCTTGGGCTTGGCGAACGGACTGGCGAAGCCCGTAAACCCGGCAACGGGAGCGGGGGCCTTCGGGCTGCGAGGAAGACAACCTCTATAAAAAATTACCCGGTGGGTTGGGGCCCCTACCTTCCACCTGACACGGGTGCTTTCCGGACGTGTTGTAGTTCGGGGGGTGTCTGGGGACGGTGGCCCGGCGTGAGTGTCCGGCTGGTGGCCCGATGCGAGCGTTCGGTGAGTGTCGCGAATGCGGTGCCGAGGTGGAGGCGCTGCCTCTGCTTGCGGACGGACTATCCTACTTGGACGGTCCAGCAGGCGGAGCTCGCGACACAGGTAGGGAGCGGTCTCTTCTTGTCGACCGTGCGATTCCAGGAACGGTGGGCAGGGAGCGATCGCGGGCAGCGATGGCCTGCTCTATGGCGGAGGGAGGCGGCGGAGCGGTTCCGGGATCTCATGTTCTGGACCAATCTGCTGCTGAGGAGTCCGGGTGTAGCGACTTGCCTAAGCCCATTGTCTGCCGCCCTGACAGGGGACCTTCCGGGCGCTTCGAACGGGGTTAATCGGACGCCTGGCCTACAGGTTCCCGAGGCGTTCGGTGCATCTGGTGCTCCCGATGCACCGGTTAGCGGAGGGGGGCTTCTCTTTTGAGGGGTCCCAACCCAGAG
This sequence comes from Morpho deidamia, assembly GCA_947086505.1. Classification (NCBI taxonomy): domain Eukaryota; kingdom Metazoa; phylum Arthropoda; class Insecta; order Lepidoptera; family Nymphalidae; genus Morpho; species Morpho deidamia. The sequence continues at coordinate 19,474,961 of CAMTZC010000024.1, forward strand.
GAGGACAGCAACTCTGGGATCAGAGTTGCTGTCTCTGGGATCAGAGTTGCTGCTGGTGGGGATGGGGTCAAATAAGGTACCCTGCCCCTGCCGTCAGTAGCGTGGTGGAGCATACAGTCTTAGTCGTCGTTAGTTTTAGTCGGTGCGAGCCCGACGGGGACGGGCGGTGGTACCCATAAGGGGTTTTTCCTGTATTTAAAAAAAAAAAGTTAAAGTAGATTGTGGAATTTTATTATAAAATCTTATACCCAAACCCACAAACGATTTACGAACTTTTGCAAGGCGCAAAGCAGGAACCGCAAGCTTATGTCGGTTCCTAGTTTGTCTATTATATAGTTCACCAATCCTTTTATAATAATTCATATTCATATTTACAAAAACTAAATTACTAAAAATATAAAGTTATAAAACAGTTCAATTTCAAATTCCTTGCCAGATAGACCTTGTGAATTCTGATGTACAACATTTAGTTTACTAGGGCTATCTGTTGTCTTATTACCTAGTTTAAAGTAATATTACATAAAATATTAATTGATATACTATTAGTACTATTACTAGTACACATGTCAATATATGAATAATTAGTACTTATTGTACATTTTGTATACGAGTCAATAGACTTCGTTACATCACATGTAACTGAATCGTTTAAATTATAAGCTAGCAACGATGCTAGATTCTGATAACATTTTTTTGGCAGATACATAATATCTCCAGTCAACTTAAATGATTTAGTGTCAAAATAAAATATAATGTCGCTATGACGGCATGTCAAATTATATATTTGCAAATTTAAGTTATATATTAGGTCCTTACATATGAAATTGGCGTTTTGTCGTACTGGCCACTTTGATCTCAAATATTACCTTTATGGTTAGGAATTCCAAATTCAAATTCATACAGCTATTTACTCATGCATTTGTGTTTCAAACCCCCTAATTCATTTGTTTTTTCTTCTTTTGTTTTTTTCTTTGTGTCACTCTGTTTACAAAATGGAAAACATGAAATATCGCGTTATTTACGAGTATGAGTTCCACCGTGGCACCAGTGCTGCAGAAACGGCTCGAAGGATTAATGATATGTATGGTGACGGTGTCGCAAAAGAAAACACAGTGCGTTTTTGGTTCCAACGTTTTCGTTCTGGAAATTTCGACCTGCAGAACAAGCCTCGTGGACGGCCGGAGACCAAAGTTGATAATGAAGAATTGAAGGCTATTGTGGAAGCGGATCCATCGCAAACCACGTCCGAGTTAGCTGTAGGCTCCGGTGTTAGTGATAAAACTATTCTAATCCACTTGAAGCAAATTAGGAAGGTGAAAAAGCTTGAAAGGTGGGTACCTCATGAATTGAGTGAAGCAAACCGACAAACGCGCTTCGACTGCTGCGTTACGTTACTCAACCAGCACAATAATGAAGGAATTTTAAATCGAATCATTACCTGTGATGAAAAGTGGATCCTCTACGATAATCGGAAGCGCTCATCGCAATGGCTGAACCCTGGCGAACCAGCCAAATCCTGCCCTAAGCGAAAATTTACTAAAAAAAAGTTGCTTGTAAGTGTTTGGTGGACTAGTGCCGGTGTCGTTCACTACAGCTTTCTTAAATCTGGCCAAACGATTACGGTAGATATCTATTGTCAGCAACTGCAAACCATGATGGAAAAGCTAGCTGCTAAACAACCGAGGCTGGTCAATCGCTCTAGGCCACTGCTGCTTCAGGACAACGCTAGACCACACACTGCACAACAGACGGCTACCAAATCAGAGGAACTTCAATTAGAATGTCTTAGACATCCACCGTACTCTCCGGACCTTGCTCCAACAGATTACCATTTTTTTCGCAATTTGGATAACTACTTGCAAGGAAAAAAATTCAACTCCGATGGGGCAGTCCAAACCGCCTTCAAAGGTTTTATTGATTCCCGCCCGAATGGTTTTTTTAGTAAGGGGATCAATGAACTACCTATGAGATGGCAAAAGTGCAAACATAGCAATGGTACTTACTTTGATTAATTAAATATATTTCATTTAAAAAAAATGACTTTATGTTCCTCCCATAGAAAACGCCAATTTCATATGTAAGGACCTAATATATGCTCATTCTGTCTACTACTCAGTAAATTTGAGTAGGGAAAAGCACACATAACAAATTTACATTTAAATTGCTCATTTAAAAGTATTAATTTTTCAATACATTTAGTGATCTGTGGTTTTTTAATATTTAGGCTGTCACCAGTCATCAATATAGTTATATTGATGATTGGTGACAGTAATTTAAATTGTCTCATTCGAACCCGCGACCCATGGAGCCGAAGACAGGGTCACTGCCAACTGCGCCAACGGGCCAGTCAAAGTATGTAAGTAAAATATGTAGTAAAAAATTTATATATATATAAAACTAATCACTATAAAGAACAAATAAAAGAAATACTCCCCAGGATGTGTCCATTGCAAAAAGTATATGAACTAGTGACTCCTGTCAACTGTTTGCAATTAAATAATATTTATATCTAAATTGTAAAACAATCAGGAATTACTTTTCTAATTTGAAATTGAGACTTAAATAAATTTAACTTAAAATAAATACTTTATGAAAACAGGAGCAACTTAATTTGTGACTTGTCACTTTGACAGCCAATCACAGACCCCTATAGATATACTAGCAATGCCCCGCGGCCTCATAGGTACACAAATACAATACAATTGTTATGGCATTATTTTGTTCATATGACATTTTTAAATTCGTTACATCTTTTGATTGGAATTTCCGATTTTAATAATTTAAAAAGTATTTTACAGGTATTGAAACAGTTTTTAATAAAATATCATCTAATGGGATAAGGATTAATAGGGAGATGTCAATATTATGGTTTGATTATTGTCGCCACTTTTATCAACTTTTACAATGTAGAAATGTAGTTACATTGGCAAAACTATAATGATTAGACGTATGGTATTTCGGACTTTTTGTAGTTATTGATACGTTTTATAAAAATGTAGAACATTTTTTTGTTCCATCATCAAGTTTCCGCAGCGCATGCAATGAAATCTTATTACAATTTTATTAGGGATCCCTATTTTTCTTGAAAATGTAATATAGCCTATGTTCAGTAAAGAAGCAGCTTTCTAATGGTGAAAGAATTTTTGAAGTTGGTCCAGTAGTTTTTCCGTGAAAACATTACAAACATACATACACACATACAAATCTTTCCACTTTATAATATTAGTATAGATATATAACTATCCTGATAAACTTCCTTTTTTCTAATCTTTACTAAATTTACCTTAAGAACGGATTTTCCTTTAGAGCCATCACTCCAGGGATATAAAATATACTACTAATGCCTCATCGAAATCAAGCACACTTTGATTATTCCCTCGATAATGCTAATGAAATTATTACCGTTATAATGTTGATCTATAGGGAATCGAAAGATCTCCGCCCTTGGTTAGAAACGGCCTTATTTTTTATTTTATATATTAATTGGTACATTTGTCGTTAGAAAAATCAGCACTAGAGAATCTTTAAGCTTGGCAGTATTTAACTTTTGGATTGCAAGACTACATAAAGTTTTAAAACAATTTCATTGGACTTCTACACTACTCAGTGTTAGAAGATATGGCAACCCAAGACATGAGCCTGGCAGCGGAGTGGACTCGAGAGACCGAATCTCTCGGTTGATTGATTCGCTGTAATCGAATGTGTGATGTAGATTCAAAATTCAAATTCAAAATATTCTTTATTCAAGTAAACTTGTAAACAATATCTTTTAAATCAACTCTACTGCTGGTACGGGAAGCTGTTCCTACCGAGAAGAGCCAGTAAGAGACTCAGTGGTTGCTCTTTTTTAAATAAAATTCATATATCTAGTTATATTGCGACTAGTATATTGCGACTCAATTGAAGACGTATACTAAATTGTTTTGATTTTTCATACCATGACGTCTTAAAGACGCACACTTTAAGAGTTATCTATAGTTCATATTATAACGTTGTCCTTTTCAAACACACTTCATGGTAAGAAGAGAAAGCGGTTGAGTGTAGGTGACTCTGAATTGAATCGTTTTTTAAAAGTTCATGGTAGGCCTACTGGTTCTGTTAGCACCGCCGCGTCGTGTTGTGTAAACATTTATATTATTTGGAATTGAAAAAATTATGCTCGAAGTGTGGTAATTTACATTTTTGATGGCTTTTAATTGCACGTACATTGTCGCAGATAAAAAAATTTATTGATCCGGACGACATTCAATGCAATGATAATTGTGTTATAAAATTAACATGTCTCGTAAAAACATATTCAAACGTGATATACCTTTATACAAATTTATTTGGTCTTATCAGTTCATAACATTGATGTTCAGCAAACATCGAAGCCAATTCACTAAAGCGGGAATTGTTTGAGTCAAAATACTTATTACTGTAAGTATTATTGTTTATTCATAATAATTTATAGAATGATTTTCTTTCTTCATTTGATAATTAGTGCTCTATTGTGTTATAATCTAATTGATATTTAGAATCACTCGTTTAAAGTTTTTTACATGCATTTCTTAAAAGAATTATTTGGATTTGTATAAATTCAAATTCAAAATATTCTTTATTCAAGTAAACTTGTAAACAAGTGCTTCTGAATGGTCAACATCTGCTGCTGGTTCGGAAAGCTGTTCCTACCGAAAAGAACCAGCAAGAAACTCAGCGGTTGCTAAAAATAATTCTTATTACTAGTTACATATAGTTACTAATATCTTGTTTAGGGTCAACGAGTTGATATATCCACTCTTATCGTCTAAGAAATTCTCAATAGTACAGTAGGCCTTCGGTATTAGCCTTTTTTTAATAGTATTGTTAAACTGCTGTAATGGTAAAATTAAAGTAGATTGCGGAGTTTTATTATAGAATCTTACCCCCAAACCCACAAACGACTTATGTACTTTTATGTACTGTATTTACTTTATGACTATTTTGCAAGGGGCAAAGCAGGAACTAAAAGCTTATGTCGGTTCTTACTTTGTCTATTATATACATCGCCAATCGTTTCATATTTATGTATATTTTTATGTACAAAAATTAAATTGCTAAAAATATACTGCGAAGACCATGTAAGAATGCCTGTTTCCTTGAACTTCTCTCACAGGGAGTCACGCGAATTTAAATTGTAAATGCCACGTATGGCTCTTTTTTGTAATACAATTTTTCTATGTCCGCGCATTTACCCCATAACAACATAGCTTATTACGCCACATTGAAGAAGTGTAGACTATAGGACCTAAATTTCAACTCTTCTTTAAAGAGAAAGACAGGATACTTAAACAATTTTTTTTTCAGGTATTGCATAAACAAAATACAGATATGTTGATGAAATTCCTTATCTTATTTTTGGTATGCAATGTAATCTACAGTGTTAAAGATCGTTGCCATGGAGAACACGAACTGGTGAGGTTTTTGATGTGGAATTTAATTTCAAATTCAAAGTGTATGTAAATGTGATCTATACCAAAATTTGAAAAAAATATTTTATTTTATTTACAACGAAAATGTACAAGTTATGTTTAGCTTAAATGACTTACACGCTAGTACTATACAAATCATGCCCACGTGGAATGATCGCAAGAATGCTGGCAGGTTTCCGCGTTAAATCGCTAAGCTGATTCTTTGTGCGAAAAAGGAGCCAGCTCTCTTGTCACCCAAAGGGGCAATCAACCGGGGTGTTAAATCAGATAACTAATTATAAGAATTTTATTTGAACAGAGCAATCACCGAGTTTCTTGCTGGCTCTTCTCGGTAGGAACAACTTTCCGAACCAGTGGTAGATTTTGACGATTCAAAAGCACTTGTTTACAAGTAAAAATGAATAAAGAATATTTTGAATTTGAATACATTTTTTTTTGCACTTTGATTCATGGCCCTAGGGTCTCAACTGCAAACGACACAAATATATAACTCTCGATGAGAGATGCATACATTCACCGCTTGCTGGATCCGGCCATTTCCACCGCAAGATTGTCGATTTTTAACTTCATTAATTCGCCATTATTTTTAATGCAATAAATTTTTATACACAAAAAGTAGCATATTGCATTTGTACTAAATTATAAATAATCATTCAGAAATACTCAAATTTACTCGTCTCTGAACAATTTCGCCAAAATACGTTGAAACGCCCCTCGTACATATAAATTTAAAAAAATCATTAATTAAAAATCTTTTAATTGGAGGAAAGATCGTAAATAATATCCCTTCCTCTATCTGCATATTTTCGCTTATCTGAGTCCATGCTATCATACAAGAATTATAAGTGGAAATGTAAGTCAGTCTGTCTGCTGGCTGATATGTTTAACACGTTTATCGACTGGAGCAATATTGAGTAAATTAAATACAATTAAAGTTTATATATCGACCTAGCATCTGCCGTTTAGTATCCGGCTGTTTAGAATAGACCACCCTTATTTCTTAGCGAGGTGTCGTAAAAGGCGACTAAGGTAAGTTGACCCACCGTGCGGTATCCGATTGGGTAGAACAGGCCACCCTCATTTCTTACCGAAGAAATGTAAAATACGACTGAGGTAAGTTGAGGTCAGGCAGGCGGCGGTCGTAAAATACGTAGCCAAATAATGTGACAACATGTTTGTAACATGTTGTGCCGACTCTACTTAGAGGTGATAAGGGCAGGAGGATGATGACATCGAGCTAGCATCTTGTTTAGTGTAATACATTTTGTTTTAAATAAGTTTTGGGACACAAAATCGACTTATTAAAAGCTGTTATTCGACTTGCCACGTATGTGTGTGAAGATGGAATCTTGCAAGTTAAAATAACTAACTTCCCGGGGTCCGATTGAGATGAAATTTTATATACTGGTTCAGTCCAGATGACAATGCATGTTTATGATAAACATGACCAGATGCTAATGTTAGGATTGGTTCCAGGCGAGGGAACTCCTCAACTATTAACAGTACGAATATAAATTTTTTGTTAAAATCTTTTTTAACTTTACTTTTGTTGTTGAATAATGTTGAGACACAAAATGGAATTATTTTTTATTATATTTTTCTTGTTCACAGTGTAATAGGGATGTCGAATGTTGCGGCAGTATGTACTGTGCCAGAACTTCCGATTACACCAATTATTGCAAACGACTACGGTTTCTTTTTATAAATATGTAAAGAAATGAACTAAATAAAAACTTTTACGAATTGTTATTTTCATCACCTAATTTTTAAAATAGTACGTAACGTATCACGAACTCAAAGAAAAGTTTGTTAAAATTTTAAGCCACAGTTAAAATAAACAATAAATAACAGACCATTACCATAATATGTTTGTGCATAAGAATATACATAATTATAAAAGGATTGGCGATGTATATAATAGACAAAGTAGGAATCGACATAAGCTTCCTGCTTTACGCCTTGCAAAAGTAAATAATTCATTTGTGGGTTTGAGCATAAGATTATATAATAAAATCCCGCAATCGGTTTTATCTTTGCCACTACAGCAGTTTAAAAGCGCTGTTAAAGGGAGGCTGATACAAAAAGTCTACTATACTATTGAGGATTATATAGATGATAAACATGCGTGGATATAGCTACTGCTCTACCCTGTAGAAGATAGTAATAACCAAATTTAACTAGTTATAAGAATTTTATTTGAAAAGAGCAACCACCGTGTTTCTTGCTGGCTCTTCTCGGTAGAAACACCTTTTACGTACCAGCGGCAGATTTTGACGATTCAAAGGCACTTGTCAACAAGTTTACTTGAATAAAGAATAATTTGAATTTAATATTTTAAAGGAGAATGTCTGTCTATCAGTCTGTTACGTATTCATGCCCAATCCGCTGAACCAATATAGATGAAATTTTGTATAACTAAAGCTTATACACCGGGGTAACATATAGAATAAAAGATCCTCTTATTCCTTCGGGAACAGGTAAAAACACATAATGAGGGAACTTAAATGCTTAATTGGCGCGAATGAAGTTGCGGGTACCGCAACAATAAAATAATAATGATATAAGCGTGTTTTTACTGACGTGAATACTAAAGAAAGTTGATTTTAAAAAACCATTTGCAGGGCATGCTACGTTGAACCCTTTGAATTCAAAGGAATTCTTAAAAAGCTTACAAAAGCTTTTTTGAAAAATGAATGCTATTTACATGTATGTTATATTTAAGTCGTTTAACTAACGAGTCCTTTTTATATTAAAATATCCTTACTAATATTATTACATACTGTAATGTGAATGATATAGATAGATAATAGATAGTAGATAGATTATAGATAGATAATAGATAATAGATGCGAAGATCACTGTATCTTACCTTGCATATTTATATACAAGACACATACGTATAATACCATCATGAATATACTTACACTCAAACTGATTCTAATGTACAAAGAAAACATTACACTATCTCAAGCGCACCACGTCAGTAACCGAGAGCCCCGGGGAGGGAGTGGATGTTTAGTGACTTATTGTTACCTGTTAACGCGTGCTTGAGCCTATACTATATTCATACAAAATTTGTCTATATTAATACAATACAAGTGAACACGTACAATACACATGCGAAAACTCTTCTGTCTGTCCACAGAAGCGTTATTAATGAAACTTAGTACTAGCTTAAATTCATGTTTAGAAGAAAATCTATGACATGCTAAGTGTTGGCAGCACGAACCGTTCTTATTCTTGTAGTATAAATAAATATCTATACTTATTATAAAACAAAGTCTCCAAAGCTGGGTGTCTGTATGTAATCGATATATCTCTGTCTGTTATGGTTAAGTCACAATAACAACTCTTATGTTTAAAATTTGAATTCTAGACAAAAATTGTGACACGCTGATTTCCCCGCGGGCGAAGGCAAAGCTAGTAAATAAATAAAAATGCTATGGAAATTCTTCTATAAATTATTATTCAAATGTTCCAAATTATATCAATAATTAAATCGATCGGTTGGTCGTGTATGGGATAGAGAAAGACAGACTTGCATTTTAATAGATCTACTTCATCTAGGGGTCGTTAAATACGACTTAGGCAAGTTGACCTCAGGCATGCGGCCGGTCGTAAAATACGCAGACAAATCATGTGACAACATGTTTGTAACATGTTGTGCCGACCCCACTTAGAGTGGGATAAGGGCAGGAGACTGATGATGATGATTGATGGTTACAAATTAATTTGTAACCATCTTCAAGCGATATACCTTTTTATAAGTGTGGTTTGACACAAAATGTAGAACAGCATTTCTAATTAAACCAGCCTAAGTCCCTTCCCCGCGAACCCCGATCGAGTATAGACGTGTAGAAAGAACGTGTACACTTTTCATAAAAACCAAGAAATAAATATTTAAATGTAAATTTGTCTAAAATAAATCTAGTAAAATAATAGGAGTGCATAAGTGACGTGTGTCTCGTTTCAATAAACTAAGTTCCGCGCGGGTGAGTGACAGTACACTTCAATCAAGCTGTGACAAGTAATAGTGCAGTGCATGAGTGTCATACGATAATCTTGGCTCCGCCTACTTAGCGTTGGCTCATAAGTTAAACAAAGACAGTCGCAGGGGTCTTTGTTATTTTGACGGATCACAGAACTGTATAGTTTTAATCGATTAGTGACCAATTAACAAGACCCCTTGCGCCATCTGTATCTTATAGCTTACTCCTCGATTTTTCTGTCCTCCTGGTAATATTATTCGATACAGTGACCGGCATAATGCCGCCAAAACGTACGCCGATTCAAATAAGCAGTTGCGATTCAGATCCGGAGATATCGACAATCGGTCGTACGAAGCGTAAACGTGACGATGATATTCATATATTTATGGAGGAGATGAAAAATATGCTTACGTCAAACATGCTACAACAAGAATCAAAACTAAATTCAATAGAATCCTCTTTAAAAGAAATGATTTCGGAAAATTCTACTCAGTCGAAAGTCAAACTTCTTTCCCTAGAAAAAACTATGAACCAAATTAAAGAACAAAATCAAGATATGTGTAAATCCCTAGAGTTTATGTCTAGTAAATATGAGGAGATAAAAAACAAAGTCATTTTACTTGAAAACGATCGGAAAAATAGTAGTAACTATATACGTCTACTCGAAGATAGAATTGACATCTTGGAAAGGAATGCTCGAACTACATGCATCGAAATGCGAAATATTCCACAAAAATCGTCAGAAAGTAAAGAGGACTTGAAACAACTTACTATGAAACTTAATTCTGCTTTAAATGTCGACCTTAACATGAACGAAATAAGAGATATATTTAGAATTAAATCAAAAGTTAATAAGTCGCAGCCGAGTCCTGTTATTGTGGAATTATCCTCGGTTACTAGAAGAGAAGAAATCGTAAAAGCTACAAAAAGTTACAGGAAAAATAGACAGGCACTTAGTACAGAGTGCCTTGGTTTGCCCGGCCCTGTTACTCCTATCTACATTTCGGAATGTCTAACTACCAAAATTAAACGATTATTCTACCTAGCAAGAGATTTCTGTCGCAATAATAACTATAGATATTATTGGACTAGTTTCGGTAATATTTACATACGAAAAGATGAAGGCCTGCCAGCATTTAGGATTAATAGTGAAGAGGATTTTAATAAACTTAGACAGGATAAATGACTTTTGATCTTAATATTTTATAATTTAAGTTGCTCAGTTTGCATTTACCGTAACTTTATGTACGTTTTAAATTACTACTTGTTTCACTTTAATTATCGGTCTTTGTTAACTTTAAAATGTTTAAATTTTTGTCATATAAATGAATGTTTTTCTACAGTATTTGTAAAACTATTCAATTTCTTAAAGCATTCCGTGTGTAATATTATTCGACACAAAACATATCAACACTACTTTACTTACAAAATTAACTTATTTACTAATTTAACATCAATAGAATACCTATCCATACTCACACCAACACTTAAACTACCTCAAAAATATTATATAAGTTTTGGGAAATATATTTTACAATATGCCATATACATATGCACATATAAATATATAATAACTGTTATAAGAAAACTACAGATTTATATTAACAACCAACCCAATTTAATATTAACAAAAATCAACGGGACTTTTAATTTAACTTTAGTACTAATAAATTCAGCAATATATATTTATCCAATATTTTGTATTGAGAGTTCTATAAATAGTAAACTGTTCATCAAGTATATCCGGGATATTGATAAAATTACTATTCAAAAATTTATTGTACTAATATGGAATACATACACTATTAGATACTTTGAGATGGTTCATCTAATCTTTAATATTAGGAATCGATTGTAATAATAATTCAGGCGAACTTGACTTTATGAAAGATATAGAATGTTTTAAAATTACCGATCCAGCGCAATGTAAAACGATTATGCATAGAACTAAGACTTGTGTCAAAAACTCAATAACTTTATTCACGGTTAATATTTGTAGTTTGAATAGTAACCTTGACAAATTACTGATATTTATATCTAACTTGAACGTCACTATTGACATTATAGTTCTGACTGAATGCTGGACAAATAATGATAATATGCAGCAGCCTCCAAGTATTGACCATTATAATATGTATTATACAAAAAATAGATTAAATAAAAATGATGGGGTAGTTGTATATATACACCAAACAATCCGGGCTAAAGCTTACGAGCCCGATTTTAAAGAAGGCAACTGTTTGATTGTATCCATTGGAACCGAATATTCTATCATTTGTTCTTATCGTCCACCGTGTTTTAAAAATACTACCATATATTTAAACTCTCTCTATGATGTTCTCGCAAATATACATACTAATAATATAATACTCGCAGGAGATATCAACATCGATGTTATGCCAAATAGTACCGTGAGTAGTGCAAACGATTACCTCAACCTAATGGCAATGTTCGATTTACGACAAGCTGTAAATCGGCCGACACGACCTTCATCAAAGACCTGCCTAGATCATATTATGATAAAGTGTAAAGAAAACATTCAGACATTTGTTTTTGAACAGCTTACCGATCATTGTCCCGTATTGCTGTACTTAAATAAATCTAAAATTATTAAAGAGGACGTCTCATACGATAGGTTGACATTAGACCACAAGGGTATTGCTGCAGATTTCGTTGCACTACCGTGGGATGATCTTTACCAGATCAATGATGTTAATGAGGCTACAGATTATATGGTAACATCCGTACAGAAGATTCTGAATAAAAACACTAAGCTAAATAAAATTCCAAGAAGGAAAAGACCCTTAAAACCGTGGATTACTTCCGGCATTTTAAAATCCATTAGAAAACGCGATAAGTTACATCAAAGATTAAAGAAAAATGGAAACAATGAGGAATTAAAGGCATTTTATATTAACTATCGCAACACCTGTCACAAAATAATTAAATATTTGAAAAAACAATATTATATGGCACAGTTAGAACAAAATGCTGGTAATAGTAAAAGGACCTGGTCTATAATAAAAGACATTTGTAACTTCAATACTGAGAAGTCATCTTCAGTTGATCTATTATCTTTGGCGGATGTTCCAAAAGCATCTTTAAACATTGTAAATTCTTATTTTACTTCTGTGGGTGCTGATCTTGCCACAAAAACACTCAATAAAATATCAGAAACAGAAATAAATCTTGCATCCAGAGTATTAAATAATATAGATAGCCCTCTAGAATCTATGACCCTGTTCCCTACAGACCCTGTGGAAGTTGATAATATCATTTGTGGCCTTAAAGAGAGTAAATCACTAGGAACTGATAATATCTCAACAGCGTTCGTGAAAAAATTTAAAAACCACCTCATATTGCCCATAACTTATTTATGTAACCTTAGCTTTGAAACTGGTGTGTTTCCTAAAATATTTAAAACCTCAATAATATGTCCAATTTTTAAAACCGGTGATTCTAAAATACCAGCGAATTATAGACCTATTGCACTATTATGTATTATTTCTAAAATTATTGAAAAAATTGTTAATAAGAGATTAGTAAAATTCCTAAATAAACACAACATTATAGCGGGAAATCAATTCGGTTTTAGAAGCAGTCTCTCAACTGAGGACGCTGTTTTAAATCTAACTTCTATTGTCACCTCACATTTGGACAATAGTCGGCGTGTTATTGGTCTATTTCTGGACCTCCAAAAAGCGTTCGATACCGTGTCAATTCCAATATTAGAAACTCGACTACAAAACATAGGAATCAGAGGCACATCTTTATCATGGTTCTCTAGTTACCTGAATAATAGGTCACAGATTGTTCGTATCGGAGACCAGCACAGTGATAGTTTAAGTAGCATATATGGAATTCCTCAAGGAAGCACACTAGGCCCCACATTATTCTTAGTATATATAAATAGTCTTTGTCAAATGTCGGTTCCAAATGGGGATATTTGTATGTTTGCCGATGATACTGTTGTTCTATTTCATGGGGATTCATGGGAACATGTTCGTGGTATTGCAGAAATGGGACTCAAACAAATCACCACTTGGTTGGAAGACAACCTATTAACGTTAAACACCACTAAGACAAACTTTATATGCTTCAGTATGAATAGTACCAACAAACCTCACAAGACGCTCAGTTTAATTATTCATACATATCCATGTAATCGGCAAAACGACTATAATAACGTCAGTTGCTCGTGTGTTAAAATTGATGAAAGTAATACTGTAAAATATTTGGGTATTGATATTGACAGATATCTTAAATGGGATAAACACATTATTTCTATAACTAAAAGGACTAGAAAACTGATCTATGCCTTCAAAAATCTGCGCACAGTAGCTAATATAAAGCTCCTTATTCAAATATATAAGGCAGTATGCCAATGCATCTTCACTTATTGTATAACTGCGTGGGGAGCTGCAAATAAAACACTATTGGTCCGTTTGGAACGTACTCAACGTGCGATACTAAAAGTTATGTTCTATCTTCCTATTAGGTTTCCTACACATGAACTTTACTACAAAGTTGACGTACTTAGTGTTAGAAAATTGTATATCATGAAATGTATTTGCAGGTTTCACAAGAATACTCTCCCCTTATCATGTACCAACAAGCGAAGATTAACTGTTCCCGTACCAAAGGTACACAGTACTTTTGCTAGAAAGGACTTTAATTATCAAGCTCCCAAGTTGTATAATTTATTGCTTAAAAAGTTTAGAAATACTGATGTTATAAAATTAAATAAATTTAAGCTAAAAAATATAGTAATAGAGTGGTTAAATATCTTTGACTACAACTCGACTGAAAATCTTATTAACTAAATTGATTCCTGACCATAAGCTTATATTACGGTAACTATATAGACACACCCACGCACACATGCACATATACACACGCACGCACGCATCGACACACAAACACACACACACACACACAAACACACACACCCACACTCACAAACTCACCCAATAAATAAAAATATACTTACACTTACATACACCCATATTATATATCATAAATAAAAATAACTCAGAACTACCTAGTTTTAAATTTTGTTATTAAAAAACAAATACAAACACTGTATGTCTTATTAATAAGGGAGGGCACTGGCTCCTGAAACACAGTTTATTCTAGTTTAGGGGCCAGGGTTCCAATATATTATGTCAAAATTGTATGTTTGAATCAATAAAAGATTATTATTATTATTATTATTATTAAAGTATTTCGTGTTTGAAAAAGCTAAAATTACTTCCTTTTCCAACTCTGTTGAAACCCCAATTGTTGGCTCGTTTCTAATTATGCTTTACTCCTTTCATTTTTAATGAAACCGTACGAGTTGCGGATGAAAGAAATTACAGGGACAATGGGTGGGTGTCAGGAAAAATGCATGAAATGTGTAGCCGGGCGTTTGATTACAGACCTGAAATATCTCTTCATTAAAACATATAAATTTACCCCACCGATGGGCATCGATTGGCCCGTTGACGCAGTGGGTAGTGACCCTGCTTCAGCTTTTCAGCTCCGCGAATCGCGGGTTCGATTCCCGCCGAGGGCCAACATTTGATACAAAAGCTTTAGTCGCGAGTGGACTGACGGCTTTGATAGCCGTTGCTGCGCAAGCTGTCCGAGGACGTTAGGCGAACTTTTTAGACTAATCTATATTCTAAAAATATCAATTAAGATATCGCAATTCTAATTTTTGTTTGATTTATTATTACTTATGTATTATGGATCTTCGCAAAGTAACGCCTAACTCTTTAAATTATTTAATTCAAATTGAAATTCAAAATATTCTTTAACTTGTAAACAAATGCTGTTCCTACCGAGAAGATCCAGTAAGAAACTCAGTGGTTGCTCTTTTTTAAATTTAATTCTTATAACTAGTTACATTTAGTCATTACTGTCTTGTACAAGGTAGAAGTGCAGTTTAATCCACAAATTCTTATCATCTAAGTAATCCTCAATAGTATGGTAGGCGTTCTGTGTCAGCTTCTTTTTGACAGTGTTTTTAAACTGCTGTAATCGCAAGACTTAAATTAATGGCGGAGTTTTATTATATTTATCTTATACCCAAACCCACAATCGATTTGCGTACTTTTGCGAGGCGCAAAGCAGGAGCCGCAAGCTTTTGTCGGTTCCTACTTTGTCTGTTATATTTAGAGATATAAGTATAGTACGCGGCAATAAATAATGCACATCGAGGCTCAGAGAGAGAAATTGGCTAGATTCTGCTTCATAGAGCATTGTCTCTATGGCTTAGACTGACGAACCCGTGTGTGACAGTGACAGCGCTCTACGAAACCGAATTGGCCGGCTGTTTCGTTCTAAATTCTCGATGTGCATTATTTATTGCTGGGTACTATACTTATCAAGAAAATTCCAACCTGCCGTTTGCCTTTATAAATTCAAAACCTTATTACGCCAGATTCTGTCGTTAGTCCGCAGCCTTCTTTCTCTTGTATTTGCTTTGCAAATCAAATTCTGATTGCGTTTTCATTATGTACGCAGCTTTTAGACCGTTGAACCTTCATTTGCTTCGTTACGTGCAGATGCGGGTTCCTCCCTTTACAGTTTTAATGAACGCTCGCTAGACACGCGTAAATTAAATTACACTGACACACGACGTCGGTTGCAAAAAAAAGGTGCAAAGTGTGTAAGTGTCCTTGAATATTTACGCAAATGCAATACGGTCTTTCGTTTTTTTTGCAATGAATAAAACCACTAATTGCGTAACGGGCAACTATATTATGATCTCAATCGTGCCTTTGACTTTCAAATGAATGAACAATAAACAATTTATAGACGATATATACTAAAATTAATGCCGTATAATATCCGGCTGAGTAGAAAAGTCCTCGCTCATTTCTAACTGAGGAGTCGTAAAAGGCGACTAAGGTAAGTTGACCCACCGTGTGTTATCCGGTTGAGTAGAATAGACCACCCTCTTTCTTACCGAAGTGTCGTAAAATACGACTAAGGTGAGTTAGCGTCAGGCTGGCGGCCTGTCGTAAAATACGTAACCAAATCATGTGACAACACAATCACACAAGGTCATTCTTAAAGTAACTTAATATGTTATGGGTTACAGACAACTGGTAAATATATACATATATAATTTAAAATAAACAGTTTATTATATAAATACACCCAGACTCGTAGTAGTAGTCGTAGACAGTCGAGGGGTCGTTGGTTCAAACCCCGGGAAGACAATGAGTTTTTCTGTTGAAACTCATGTGTCTCATTAATAACTGAAACATATCACACGCTTTTCAGTGATGGAAAACATCGTGAGACAACTTGTATATCTTTAGAGAATTCTAGGGTTATGTATAACCTACCAATTCGCATTAAAACAGCGTGATAGGTCTTAGCTCCAATCCTTTTTATCAAAAACGCAGAGGGGAGACCTAAACCCAGTAGTGGGATAGTAACAGACCGCTACTTTACATACTTTACTTACGGACTGGAAGAACCAATTAAGCGGTTTTTTTTTATATTGGGTATCAGCGGTAATCGAATATCTCGTCATATCGTCAATCGTAATACTGACATCGGCGCCAACGGACCAGTCCATATTATAAATTGCGCGTAAAAGACACGCACAATTCACATAGTCTATTATGATGATAATTTATAGAATTAGGCGTTACTTTACGGAGATCCATAATACAAAAGTAATAATAAAATTATTTTGCTATAATCCGCGATACAGTAGATAGAAAATATATATAGTGTTAAATGTGTAATGGACTATCCGTATTTTCATCGCAAAGCTTTGCGATTTTGTCGTGGAGTCTATCTCCTGATGATGCTTCGGTTGCGGGGCGAAACGATTGTTGAGTTTGTGATAGTGAACGTGTGTAGTGCTTGTGTTTTGTGGTGGAAGTGGTGGAGGTTAGTGCGTGTGTTTTTACGAATCCTGCACGTAACGAGTATGAAGAAACGGATAGTCCACTATACATTTAGCACTATATATATTTTCTATCTACTGTAACGCGGATAATAGCAAAATAATTTTATTATTACTTTTGTATTTATGACGAGTTGTGTTTCCTGTTGGCTCATAAAAATTGTTCCCACCGAGAAAAAACTACAAGTAATTCTAAACTCGATGTAACAGACTTGTTACGTAAACTCGTTGTTAAGTAGCTTTGTTTAACTTTAACATAAACATCGAACAGTTAAAGTTCTTAACTATTATGAGTTTATATTAAATACGTATCTGTTTTCAACAGCTCATTATAAGTTATTATAAACGTCTAACTATCGGTTTTCGTTTCAATCTTCTAAGGTTTCTTCGAACATATACAATCTTGTTTACAGTTTTCAGCATATTAAGTTGTAGCAGGTACGTCTTCCACAATGCTATCTGGCCTTTATGAGTACTTAGGGCGTGAGTCCTGGTCCATTAAGGAGGATCTCAGGAAACATTTCGCTTTGGAAATGAGGGCATATAGAGGCGTATGATGTTTATATTGTCCAGGATCCAATTAACCAATGACGTTCTACGGCGAGTTGGACAAAATCTCGAACATTTCCCTAAGGTTCATATCTGGGCCACGCACTAAGGTAGAGCCGATATTGTAACTGATATTGATGGGAGAAGTTGCTGGTGAGAGGAACCTGGGCGTAGACGGAAATCTTTGTTACGAAACATCCGAAAATGGACGGGAATTAAGAGCACTCCGAACTCTTCCATCTAGCCCAAAATAGGAAGGAATATGCAGTTCACTAGTTGGAGAGGCACTTTAAGAAGAGTAGCATTACGATCTGGCAAGAGCAGCTCGAATTATTTGGGAAAAGATGATTAGCAAACAGCTGGACACTACATGCGTAGAAACGTATCATCATTGAGCGTTTTCTACCGCATCTTCCACGGAGAGTGTTCTATTAATTTACATGACCTGATGCCTGCTGCTAAATTACATAACCGTCACATTAAAATATCATCATCACTATCTGGATGCGTCGTGATCCACTACAGTGCGGTTTTCAAATAATTTCATAGCACACACCATGATTTTATGGAACTATCACCCTTTGGCGTTTCCGGATCGGTACGACTTAAGCACCTTCAAAAAGCGTATTTTCCTTTTTAAAGGACGGCACCACACTCGCTCTACAAGAGGTCGTGGAGGTGGTTACTTGAGTTGAACCGCATGCTCGTTAGCCATTCTATTCCATAAAAAAAGAATTACGATTAAACAATATTCGTTAAATTTTATTCAATTTTAGCTTCCGGATCAACATTCTAGAGCAGTCCTGGCCACTCGAAGCGGTTGGCAGAAACGCGTCAATGCGTTCGTCTGCAACGTATCCCATACACATTGAAGACTAACATCTTTGTAGTAAAGGAGGTACAGATTCTGTAGTAAAGTTTTAAGTAGACAAAGATCATTGAACAACTCCTGACGAGGTTAACCCGGTATTACCCGAACGATTTTACCTATATTGGGTCTATAACGAACTTATTAGATCGTACCTACTTGTCTAAACGAGACAAAGTATAGCACGAGAACACGAGACTTAAGGTCGAGACAGTCTTCACTGCGGCTAACCCTATAAGACAGCCCTTGTACTGCATAACGCCGCCATAACGTCGTGTAAAGAGCTCATGAATAACTGATGGATGGGCCCAAAACTAGTCGGGCTAACCCGATAAAATAAGACGTGAGTATAGCCGGTTTCTACAGATTAACTATGAATACTACTCACGATAGTTTAAATTTTAAAAAAGCCCTTGCACTTCTTTTTCCTTTTGGTTTTTTTACTTGTAAACTTGGTGTGCAATAGTTATTATTCTTATTTATTTAAAAAAACGAGTTCCCTGAAATCCGCTTGAATATTCGAAGATGCTTTTTTGATATGGACGTTCCACAAGCATTTTGTGGGTGATAATATTGGATTAAGGTCAGTATTAAAATCCTACTTACTTCAGAAACTCAGCAATAAAGCTCAGTGACTGACATGAAATGGCTATTTTAGTATTGGCAATAAACGCCAAACTATTAAAACTTCATAATATCGAAATTTAACAACAGAAAAAACAATAGGGGAAATTTTTTTGAACATTTTGGCATTAATTTCTGTAATTTATAGAATTGGATGTTACTTTTCGGAGATCCATAATAGTGAGGTAATAATAAAATTATTTTGCTATAATCCGCGATTTAAGTAAATAGAAAATATACCTATATATTATAATGCTAAATGTAGAGTGGATTATCCGTTTTTTCATACCGGATACATGCAGGATTCGTAAAAACACATGCACAAAACCTCCACCACTGCCACTGCAATACACAAGCACTGAACACACGTTGACTATCACAAACTCAACAATCGTTATGCCCCGCAACCAAAGCATCATCAAATGATAGACTCCACGACAAAATTGCAAAGCGACGCATCACCCCATACAAGTATAGTTATATACTAATTGGTTTAACCCCCACCATTTATTTTGCCTCCGTACACGTAAAGCTTGAACTATAAACATTTATCTGCTTATTAATGGAGGTGCCATTGTTATTGATTTTTGTCCAAAATACCTAAAACTAGTACCCGCGACTTCTAATATCTATCTTATTACCGAAAATATTGTTATACAAGTATTTTCCCGGTTCTGGAAAGAAATGCGGAAATTTTTTACCTTGACGTATGAGATTTTATTGTAAAAACATCTGTGTGCGTAACAGGCAGACAGACATGAAATTTATAATATTATTATAAATCCATTGTATTATACTTAGTATTACATATTACATGTAGTAAAGCCCTTGGGATCCCAACGATCCTAAATATATTTCAAACCCAAAACGCCGTCTGTAAATGTGACAAGGCACTGAAATATGCCCGCGGTGTCCGCAGTAATGCTATGAAAATGTAATAAAAATAATATATTGTTATTACACGATATAAATTCTATTAACATCTTACAACTCAATTCGACTATGTATATGTCGAATCTACTAGCCTCTGTAACTTGGTAATGATATTCAGTTTAACATTTATGATTGTAATAGTTAAAAATCTGAGCTGCCACGTGGTATCCGGCTGGGTAGAATAGACCACCCTCATTTCTTACCAAGGTGTCGTTAAAGGCGACTAAAATAAGTTGACCCACCATGTGGTATCCGGGGTGCCAATGTCGGTCGGCCTCCCCGTGGCGCACCCTGGGCAGGTCCTTGGAATGTTGCGGATTACGTTCCTTGGGCTTGGCGAACGGACTGGCGAAGCTCGTAAGCCCGGCAACGGGAGCGGGGGCCTTCGGGCTGCGAGGAAGACAACCTCCATAAAAAATTACCCGGTGGGTTACCCCTACCTTCCGCCTGACACGGGTGCTTTCCGGACGTGTTGTAGTTCGGGGGGTGTCTGGGGACGGTGGCCCGGCGTGAGTGTCCGGCTGGTGGCCCGATGCGAGCGTTCGGTGAGTGTCGCGAATGCGGTGCCGAGGTGTAGGCGCTGCCTCTGCTTGCGGACGGACTATCCTACTTGGACGGTCCAGCAGGCGGAGCTCGTGACACAGGTGGGGAGCGGTCTCTTCTTGTCGACCTTGCGAGTCCAGGCACGGTGGGTAGGGAGCGATCGCGGGCAGCGATGGCCTCCTTCTACTCTATGGCCGAGGGAGGTTGCGGAGCGGTTCCGGGATTTCGTATTTTGGACCAATCTGCTGCTGGCGATTCCGGATCGTGGAGATTTCGGTGGTGGTTGTGTGTATTGCTTGTGTGCATTGTTGCTGGTGGAGGCATGTGGGATGCATGTGGTGACGTGTAAGCATGTGTAAGGTACGTGAATTTTGCTTGCTACATACACTTAGCGTTGCATGCATTCGCTTAACACACGCGGATTATAGCAAAGTGGTTCTGTTATAGTTTCTATAATATGGATTTCCTCAAATTCAAATTCAAAATATTCTTTTTATTCAAGTAAACTTGTAAACAAGTGCTTTTAAATTGTCGACATCTACTGCTACTGGTTCGGAAAACTGGACCTACCGAGAAGAACCAGCAAGAAACTCGGCGGTTGCAAGGAATAATTCTTATTACTAGTTACATATGGTTACTAATGTCTTGTTCAGGGTCAACGAGTTGATACATCCACTCTTATCGTCTAAGTAATCCTCAATAGTATAGTAGGCTTTCTGTATTAGCCCTTTTTTTAACAGTGTTTTTAAACTGCTGTAATGATAAAGTTAAAGTAGATTGCGGAATTTTATTATAGAATCTTATACCCTAACCCGCAAACGACTTACGTACTTTTGCAAGGCGTAAAGCAGGCACCGTAAATTTATGTCGGTTCCTACTCTGTCTATTATATACATCGCCAATCGTTTTATAATTATGTATATTCTTATTGTTATCTTTGCCATTTTAAAGGTTTGGCTCAACAGTGGCAAACCTATATGTCGAACCTATAAGTAAAAATAGCTAATGTAAGCGCGTTCGAATTATTCTTGACTGAGTTTGATTTTAGTAGATGCTTAAAAATACACACACAAGAAAATCAATATATTATTACTGGCTGTTTGACAACTAACTATTCGGTTAACTGCGTCATATCACAGGGGAGGAAGGTATAATTAGGCGGCCGGTAATTGCCTACGAGTCGCTAACAACGGTCCCAAATGTAAATTTTTAATGACGAACGGACAGAAATTTTGATGGAGAGCCGTGCAATTAAAACTTGAGAATAATATTTTATATTTTAACGCTGGCCGGTCGGTTTCTGTCGCCGAAACGTAATGAATAGCCTCAGATAAAAAGGGAAGATGGATTGACGTAATCGCAACGCACATTGCGAATTAAGTAAACTTCAAGGAAACCTATAATAACAACACGTGAAGCGAGATGTATACTAGTATATCGCTCATGGCCCGCAATAGTGGTGTCATAACTCAAAAATCGTGTTTTAGATTTAAAATTCAAAAGTTATGATAGAATTATTTTGCTATGATCCGCGTTTATCGCAATGCTTTGCGATTTTACCGTGGAGCCTAATTCGTGACGATGCTTCGGTTATGGGGCGAAACGTTTGTGTTTAAATAATATATCATCATCCCTCCCTTATCCCACTAAATAGCCGACCTATTACAACATGTTAAAAACATGTTGTCACATGATTTGGCTACGTATTTTACGACCGTAAACTTACCTTTGTCTTATTTTACGACCCCTCGGTAAGAAAGAGGGTGGTCTATTCTACTCAGCCGGATACCACACGGCGGGTCAACTTACCTTAGTCGCCTCTTACGACACCTCGGTACTAAGTAAGGGTTGTCTATTCTGCTCAGCCGGATACCACACGGCATTGTTTAACAATAATAGTTAAACATATGGTATCGCTGGTATATCTTTTTTGTGGATAATTTTAATTTCTATAATACAGTAAAACATTTTCTTGTTCTATCATCAATAGTTTTCGCAGCGCACGCAATGAAAAAATTTTACAACTAAATTTTTTAGACCTTATTGAAATTTTATGAGGGATCCCTATTTTTTTCGAAAATGTTATATAGCCTTTGTTGCTCAGTGAAGAAGCAGCTTTCCAATGGTGAAAGAATTTACACACATACACACAAACATATAAATGTTTCCTCTTTATAATATTAGTATAGACAATAAATTAGTGCACGATGTTTATTGTCTGGAAAAAATTTTATATTTTATTGGCAACTTCAAATTTTATGTCAGTTCGTTCAAAATGAAAATAAAAAGTTTACAGCTAGACTGAACTGAGACGCTATTACCCGATTCGTTGCACAAAACGTAGTCTAGATTCAAGTAGCAGAAAACATGAGAGTGTAAAATTTAAGTACGATTTATGCTAGAGCGTCTATTTTACTACCAACAGCAAGTTATTTACCTTTAAAATATTAAATGTTGTTTATAGCTTTCTTTACATGAAATTTCCAGTATCGAAAGTAATAAAGTTCGCAAATAAGCACAAATCTTTAAATTAAAAGCTGAAATAAATAAAGTGTAGTAGGGAAATTAGTAATAATCTCTCCTGCCCTTATCCCACTCTAAGTGGGGTGGACAACATGTTACAAACATGTCGTCACATTATTTGGCTACGTATTTTACGACCGGCCGCCTGCCCGTCCACTTACCTAAGTCGTATTTTACGTACCCCTTGGGTAAGAAAGAGGATAGTTTATTCTACTCCACCGGATACCTCACGGTGGGTCAACTTACCTTACTCGCCTTTTACAATACCTCGGTAAGATATGAGTGTGGTCTATTCTTCTCAACCGGATAACACACGGTGGGTCGACTTACCTTAGTCGCCTATTACGACACCTCGGTAAGAAATGAGGGTGATCTATTTGATTTAAATAATTTTGTAAACACGTGCTTTATAATTGTCAACTCTAGTGCTGGTTCGGAAATCGCTTCTACCGAGAAAAGCCACCAAGAAACTCGGTGGTCAAAAACCAAAATTTCATATGAAATATGCGAATAATATTATTAACTGTTGCTATTTCTAAAAGCGCAATGTGGTATCCGGCTAAGTAGAATAGACCACCCTCATTTCTTGCCGAGGTGTCGTAGAAGGCGACTAAGGTAAGTTGACCTGCCGTGTGGTATCTGGCTAAGTAGAATAGACCACCCTCATTTCTTACAGAGGTGTCATGAGAGACGACGAAAGTAATTTGACTAAAGCAGGCGGCTGCTAAATATATAATAATAAAATAACTAGTCAAATCATGTTAGACTGTTTAAAATATGTTGTGCCGACCCCACTTAGAGTGGAATAAGAGCAGGAGAATGATAACAGATACTGTTACAATCCCACTGCTGGGAATAGGCCTCCTCTCTCCGTTTTTGGAGAGAAGGGTTGGAGCTAAGAGCTACCACGCTGCTCCAATGCGGATTGGTAGGTTACACATATCTCCAGAATTCTCTAGAGATATACAGGTTTCCTCACGATATTTTCCTCCACCGAAAAGCGTGCGATTAATTGCAATTATCAATTAGACACATGAGTTTTAATAGAAAAACTCATTGGCGCCTGCCCAGGTTTGAACTCGTATTCCCCTCGAAAGAGTCACACGGTCTCGCCGCTAGGCTATCACAGCTCATACCCACTTATATAATGTGAAACTCGTTGAAAGCTTACGGAAACAAAAATGGTGTTAGCTATGAAAACAATCGTATGTCACAAAAAGAGCCCAAGCGAATTCAAACAAAAGGTCTAAGTCAGCATTTTGGAGTTGTAACAAAAACGAAAGTGTGAGACGAGGCACAATTTCTCAAATCCCTTTTCTGGCATGTAAAAAGTTTGGCCCGCGCAAAAAAGTCGGATGTTTGCAATACGCTTAATACTGCTCGAAGCTGAATATATAACCACGTAATCCAAACGTAAAATGAAATATTCAAATAACCTATACAAATTCAAATTATTCTTTATTCAAGTAGACCGTTTCAGTACTTTTGAATCATCATCATTATTCCACTCTAAGTGGGGTCGGCACAAAATGTTACAAACATGTTGTCACAGGATTTGGCTGCGTATTTTACGACCGGCCGCCTGCCTGACGTCAACTACTTTAGTCGCCTTTTACGACACCTCGGTAAGAAACGAGGGTGGTCTATTCTATGCAGCCGGATACCACACAGTACATACCTTAGTCGCCTTTAACGACACCTCGGTAAGAAACGAGGGTGGTCTATTCTATGCAGCCGGATACCACACAGTACATACCTTAGTCGCCTTTAACGACACCTCGGTAAGAAACGAGGGTGGTCTATTCTATGCAACCGGATACCACATTGCGCTTTTAGAAATAGCAACAGTAAATAATATTATTCGCATATTTCATATGAAATTTTGGTTTTTGACCACCGAGTCTCTTGCTGGCTTTTCTCGGTAGAAGCGATTTCCGAACCAGCACTAGAGTTGACAATTATAAAGCACGTGTTTACAAAATTATTTAAATCAAATAGATCACCCTCATTTCTTACCGACTCGACTCATTCGCGCACTTAAAGGTCAACTAATGGCTCGACTGGTATAAGTGAGTAAAGACATTGGAGGGGCGTGCACTTTTAGAATGAAAGATCTCTACCTCGATTTTGTCGCTATGTGACCCGTTTATTTATTTAATAATTACTATTACTATTTAAATACATTTTTTTACTTAGAATCTATCTGATTTACTTTTTTTTCCGTTCTGTCCTCCTGACCAACTCTCTTTTCCCAATAACATTCCTTTATAGTGCCTCTCTCAAGGGAGGTCATTGGTTTAAATACCGGGTAGGCACCCGGTACAATGGGGTTTTTTGTTAAAACTTTTTACTTATTGAAATTTATCACACGCTTTTCGTTGAAGGAAAACATGCATACCGCTAGAGAATTCTGGGGATATGTGTAACCAACCTATCTGCATTGGAGCAGAGTGGTAGGTCTTAGTTTTGAGTTTATTATAAACGAAACAGACAGCCAAGTTTTTTTTTTCAAATTTTATGTATAGGAATTTCGTATTTTCAAATCTAGTTAAAATCAAACAAACCGTTAAATAAAATCAGTTGCACTTTTATTAAATTTATGTATTTAACAAGTTTCCAACTTTTAACAGTAATTTTTTATAATGGGTCCACGCAATATTTTGTCCTCAATCCTTCTTCCGCTCTACACTGCAATCCCGGGCAACAATTATTATTTTGTAAACACTGTAAATAGTAAACGATAAAATAATTGCTAATTAAATATGAATAACACTATATATGGTGGGGTAAGAGTTTATTTGTATTACATGAGTTTAGCGCAGACTCAAACACGCACCAATATAATGTCAACAACACGTCGGCTCTCGCCCGCGGCTCTGATGTTACTGACGTGGTGCGCTTGAGACAGTTTTAGGTACTCCAGTATTTTGTGTGTTTATGTATATTCATGTATGTTTTATATGTATGCGGCCTGTATATAAATATAATACAAGGTAAGAATCACACATCGCATCCTACATATACTACATATGGCAACAAAGTTAACTCATATTCTGAAATTAAAACCCAATAAGGCAATATGGGTATATTTATTTAAAGTCTTGTGTTAATTCCTGTTATTTTATATTGATTTGAGTGTTGCGTTTATGACATTATCTGACTTACCGATCGGTGTTTTAGGGAGCACATTTCAAAGTAGAACCCCTGAGCCAGAAAACAAGCGTACATCAATACAAAATAGAATAGAAAATTCGGCGACATTTCCAATTCTATTTGCACAAACAATTACTAGGTAAAAGTAAACCGTTGATAATAATTGACTTATTTCGATTTCTAGATATAAATTGAAAAATTAGTCGTTTTAAATTTATCCATTATCTTTGAGGAGCACCATTCACCAATATACGTGATACTGGCAGAATGTGTTGTCCTCAATTTATTCTGTGCACGCCAATAAAAAATATACATACATTTGTATTTTAAATTACGAGTGATAATACGAGTGAAAATAAAGAGTTCCTTAACACTATTAGCGAGATTACGTCATGTTTTTATAGTAGATAACCCTTGTATAGTATAATATATATATGTTTGTCGCAAGACTGACGGTCGTTGAAGTACAAGAGTTCTGGAGTAGAGACCGCGTCTTAGCAAACGCAGTGTAGGGCGTCCTCCATCTCGCTGGACTGACGACATCAAAAAGGTTGTTGGCGCCAGTTGGATGCGCATTGCAGAAAAGCGGGATGTCTGGCGCAGACATGGGGAGGCCTTTGTCCAGCAGTGGACTGGGATAGGCTGATGGATGGATGGATGGATGGACTCTTTAAACGAACTTCGAAAATAGCGCAACTATTATTTTTCATGCATTTCACATTGTCTTAATTTTGATTAATTATTCAGATTAAACAAAGGGTACATTTAAAATAGCTAGAAAAAAAAAACGATCTTTAATAATCTAGTTTTTCATTTCAAGCTAATATATTTCTTACAAATTGATTTGAGAAAAATCGATTATTTATTCATAGATTGTTTCCGATCCAAGACACATCTCTACGAAGCATAGGAATAAACGTAACAAAGTTCTCGTAAAAGTAGACTAAAACTATTTCACGAGGTTATCAACCAAATGATTTTTTAACTAATTAATTAATAGAATTAGGCGTTACTTTGCGGAGATCCATATTACAAAAGTAATAATAAAATTATTTTGCTATTATCCGCGTATATATAGTATATTATATTTATTATTGCTTTTGATTTTTCAACTCTGCACAGGCAGGAATTAATATTTAAAAAAAGTTGTGGTCAAAGTGTAACATAAGAATGGATCTCCCTTTCATTGACTCTATTGGAAAATTTAAAAATAACTCAATTTTTAAAAACTTTTATTCAACTTGCAATGTATGTATCTGAAGGTAGAATCTAGCAAGTTACATTTGACCCACTTCCTGGGCTGAAATTTTACATACTCCAATCCCGATGACGATACATGTTTATGATAAGCATGACCAGATGCTGCTGCCGGCATCGGCTCCAGACGAGAGAACTCCTCAACGGTTAACAATAGGGACATGAAATTTTGTTGAAGCTTTTTGTTGGTAAACGACATAATTATTTTTCTATAGTCTACCTATTATATTTTACTTACTTACTTACTTCTAATGCCTAATTACTATTAACCATGACAAGAATATTTACTATTTTTAAATATAATGTACAACAACTTTTCTATCTCTATCTCCAACAGTTAAAAATATATTGAGGTTAGAAAATATGTTCCCCATATTGCATACAGGTCTCGATATAGCAAATATAGGTCATAAATATGCAGAGGCGCGGCTCGTATCGCACGACGGGTCTTGAATAAAATATGAAAGTCTTTCACGCCCTATTGAATATCACTTATGCATTTCATACATTATCGCTGCAAGAACGTAAAATAAATCATGACACTATCTCCGTGTATAGGCGATTATTACAAAACAAAACGCCGCTATTTAATATATATAAATAAATATATGGGACACTTACACACACGGTCATCCGTCCCCAAAGTAACTTAATACTTGTGTTATGGGTGACGGACCACTGGTTAATATACTACATTTATAATTTTAAATACATACTTCTATATACACCCAGGCTCGAAGAACCAACAAATTGTTTATAGAAAATGTTGCACCTCGGCGGGAATCGGACCAACGACCGGCGGAGGTGAAGGCAGGGTCACTACCCACTGCGCCAACGGGCCAGTCGAGTTCTTTGTATAGTACGCGGCAATAAATAATGCACATCGAGGCTCAGAGAGAGAGAGAAATCTGCGTCTAGATTCTGCTTCAAAGAACATTGTCTCTGTCGCACAGACTGACGAACCCGTGTGTGACAGTGACAGCGCTCTACGAAACCGAACTGGCCGGCTGTTTCGTTCTAAGTATTGCTAATTTAGGTTGCGCACGCGACAAAATCTCTCATTACCCGAATTGTTTTTACAACTGCGTGCCCTCACCAAAACAATTTACATAAAATCGTAAAGTACTATTAACTTAAACCTTTCTAAAGCATTGCCCCATATTTTATTAAAAACCGTACAAAGATCCGTTTAGTAGATTTTGAAAAAATCGAACACATACTGCCAGCTTTTGGGGGTTTGGTTTTATAATATGTACTAGCTGGAAATCAGTGTATTTAATAAAGTTTCAAACATAAAAATAGTTATTGTGAGTTAACCATAAGAGATAAAGATATGCTGTTTGGGACTTTTTTGTAGATCTACAATTCTTTAGAGTATCCCTGTTGGTTTTCGCGGCGCACTGGACTAAAGCTTCCATCAGGCGAGTTTATTACAACTGCGCTGTCTCTTCAACACAATCAATATTAATTTATAGAATTAGGCGTTACTTTGCGGAGGTCCATAATACAAAAGTAATCATAAAATTATTTTGCTATAATCCGCGATATAGTAAATAGAAAATATATATAGTGTTAAATGTATAGTGGACTATCCGTATTTTTCATACCCGATACGTGCAGGATTCGTAAAAAAACGTGCACAAACCTCCACCACTTCCACCACAATACACAAGCACTACACAGTTTCACTATCACAAACTCAACAATCGTTTCGCCCCGCAACCGAAGCATCATCAGGAGATAGACTCCACGACAAAATCGCAAAGCATCACAATCAACATTATACCGTAATGCCCTATAAACTTAAACCTTTCGGAAGAATAACACTATCTTTGAGTAAAAACAGTAAAAAAAATCGGTTCAGTAAATTTTAAGAAAATACAGAACATACAGCTCTTGAGGACATTGTTTTATAATAAGTATAGATTGATAAATCGGTTTGCGTCGTATCACGCATTACTAGTATAAAATCTTGGAAGCTTTTACGTTACATCCAATATCACTTATGCAGTATACACTTTATGGGCATTGAAAGCGCGATAAACAATGAAATAACTGCATCAGACCGTAAGCTAAAATATAATGTTCCAGGGCCGCTATCTTAACAGGATTTTACAGTAACCAAAATTAGATAAATATCCTACATTTTTAGAAACCTTTTAATCAACTTGCGTCGTATGTGAAGGTGGAATCGTGGAAGTTAAATTTGACTCACATTATTATAGTTTGTTAAGATTAGTTCACAACAGGTGTTTAGTACAGTTTTGCATTATATACCTACGTTTAATGTCATTCAACATCTTGCTTTGTATAACTTTTAGTCCAATTTGAGCCATCATAAATATTAGAGTGCAATGTGGTTTTTTGGGTGAGGCCATTCCGTTACTAAATGGCCTTGGTGGGCTGTATGTTCATGATCAATCGAGCACATAAAGATTAAAAGTTGTACGCGTCGAGAACTATGTGGCGTTGTACTGTATTAGTACACGCTATCGAGTGTGCAACAAAGATAGTATAAGTCAGATGAACAATTTTGTTAGATCACCCCCGGCGATGCCTCCGCGCTCGCCCACTCTCTCGGTGACGCTGTAAGAGCCATTAGGGCTAACAGCCATTTGTTAGTGTCCGAAAAAAAAATGTTAGATCAGGTTGCAAGTCGCTTTATGCTGAGGTCCGGCCTCACAGGAGGTATCCTTAAGGCGACGCTCCAGGATGTTGCGAGACTCGCTCTCCCAGTTCACACCCCCGGCGATGCTTCCGCCCTCGCCTACTCTCTCGGCGACGGTGTAAAAGCCATTAGGGCTAATAGCATTAGTTAGTGTTCGAAAAAGAACAGTTACTAATAAATACCACCTATTAGATCAGGTATCACAGGTCCTTCAATTAGAGCTTAATGATATCGCCCGGTCTATGCTTACACATACCTGATGCATGCAGAATTCACAAAATTCGCATGAAACAGCAGGCTCTGTTCGAGCAGTAGGCCTATCATGAACTTTTAGAAAACGATTCAATTCAAAGTCAGTACCTAAACTCAACCGCTTTCATTTCGTACCATGAAGTGTGGATTGCATGGAGTCGTAATGTTTGAAAAGGAAAACGTTATATGAACTAAAGATATGTTACTCTGTCTCCTTTACTCAAATGTTTTTAGGACGCATTCTGAACGGTCATTCGGCAACGACTTAAAGTGTGCGTCTTTAAGACGTCATGGTATGAAAAAGCAAAACAATTTAGTTTACGTCTTCAATTAGTCGCAATAAGAGTTCATGGTAGGCATGCAGGTCACGTGTCCTGACGCGCGTTTATTATTTTTAACCCAACAAAAGTTTTATCAAAATTAGGAAATTTTGTTTTCATAGTGCTATAGTGAATTAGCTCATATTATCTTACATATGCAATTAATGACAATTAATTTGTTTAATTTTGTTTAATTATGTATCTTATCGTATAGTTGAAAAAATAGAGGATCATCGACCTTATAAAGAGAGTAGGTTAAGGTATACCATCTGGTTACGTTGTATTAACAAAATAGATTGATGACCAACCAGGTTAGGTTATTTTTAAAAATCAAATGATACTTTTTATTCAAAATCACACTTAGTTGCTATTTAAAGTCATCATAGGCCTTACGGTCACGGCAAATTTGTAATTAGTTTATAAAATTAGGCGTTATTTTGCGGTTATCCAGAATACAAAAGTAAAAGTAAATTTTAGCGAATTATCATTTTGCTAAACATATGTTAGAAAGTGGTCATAAAGTACCCAATGACCATTATTTCGAAATTCTGCACACCTTTGATAAAAGCCTCCCACTTAACATTTTAGAACAATTTGAGATCATTACATGTGTAATGATCTCAAGACGGGGCCCTCAAATGGGGCCAACAATGGGACCCTCATTAAAGATTGGATAAATGTTTCTAGTTCAAGCTTGTTACACTGCAGAATAAATGGTGGGGGTTCAACCAATTAGTATATAACTATATTAGTGTGGATGATTTTTTTGTCACGAGGAGGAAAAATGCTTGACAATCGCCTACCAGCCCGTACTGGTAGGGAGTGTCCGGCTCGCACGGACTAAACAACCTCTTCATTCTCTGCCAATCAGCACGGAACCGCTTACGCATTAGTTCGTGCTGATCGTTTCTTTAGAGTCCTTCCCTTTTTTTCCTCTTCTTTTGCTCCCGTTTGTTCATGATCTTACGTAGAACATCCTCATGATTATACTACTCTTCTTCACTTTCAAGCATACGTGGTACTAGTTTGGGTGATACGTCGCTTTTCCATTTTGTCGTGGAGTCTAGCTTCTGATGATGGTCCGCAACAGAACCAACGATTGTTGAGTTTGTGATAACAAACGTATCTAGTGCTTGTCTATTGTGGTGGTGGAGGTTTGTGCATGTGTTTTTAAGAATCCTGCATGTATCGGATATAAAAACGCATAGTCCACTGTTTTTTGATTTGACTAGGTATTTAACGATCGGCCGCCTTTCTGACGTCAACTTACCCTAATCGTCTTTGACGACATCTCGATAAGAAATGAGGGTGGTATATTCTACTCAGCCAGATACCACACGGAGGCTCAATTTACCTAACCGTATATCTACCTATATGATATATCATTAAAAAAATCAATTTTATCTTCGAAGTTGGACAAGAAACAATGTGCATTATTGAGGACATTTAAACATTTAAGTTGAACGAATTATCATACAACTAATTGAACTACTATCACTTAATTAGTTACACTATTACAATTTTTGGTGATAATTTGGAGAAATAAATACAACGATCATAAAATTTAGTTCATTAATTTAACTGAGAACGTAAGAAGCGAAGCACTTTTTAACTAGTAAGTATTCTGATATATTTATTTAATTGTAGACATATAAAATACTACAAAAAGTCCGGGATAGTATATCTCTATCTCTCACGGTTAACTCACAATAACTAATTTTATGTTCAAAATTGCAAAAATTCGGGAAAAGTTCCGTAAATTACTGAATTCCACGCGGGCGTAGCCTGTGTTGGCACAGCTAGTTCAAAATATTTCGTTTTCCCCTGTATAGTTTTTGTATTTTTGCAATATAGAATATTTTTTTTGGAATATTCTAATATATGTTATAAAAAAAAAAAGCATTAATTATGTTATAAAAACATAATTAATACGAATAATTTAATAATTTGTGGGAGACGGAAGTAGTCAAATGTCACTTGTTTCATAAAACGGAAACGCGAATGCAAACAACAAAGGTTATAAATAAGCCAGTTGGTATTCTAGTCAGTCTAGTGTCAGCGTTCAATGTGTCTACAATAGTGAAGTGTAACAAAGAGTAAAGTGTAACATATATTGGACACTTGTTGTAGCCGCGAGATATTTCTTGAGCATTTAAGGGATATGTGTCTATCAATCCGCATGGAGCCGTGGTAGGTCTTAGCTTCAACCCTTCTCTAAAAAACGGAGAGAAGAGGCCTACGCCCAGCTGTAGGATAGTAAATACCGTTACTTTACTTTGCGTTGGACATTTCAAGCATAAATTGGAAGAGAAAAGAAAAAGACTATTCTTCTCAAAGGTTTATTTGAAGATTGCAGGTTTATATACAAATTAGTTAAATTTAGCAGCAGTGTGATGGCCGTCTAGCGGTTGTCAAAACAGCATTATGCGTTTATTTTCCGCGATTTAAAATTTTACATAACTACCATAGACGTCATATGGTCTGTACATAAGGCGCCGTTCACACTAGGGGCAAACACTTTTTATAATTAAAATATATACACTAGTTATATCTATTATTAATTATTTAAACCTTTTTCAAATAGAAATCTAGCCCACGTCTAATTTTTTCAAAATGAGGTGACATTATTTTTTTTTGTATTTTCAGTTACATTCGACGAAGCAGATACATTATTAAAATGGCGCTGAAGTGTTTGTTGTTTTTATTGTTAGTCGCTGCCATAAGCGTTGTTGTTGATGGCCGCTGCTGTAGTCAAGGAAATGATATACTTGTTATCAGAGTATTACACCAAACAATAAAATTAAAATAAGACAGTGTAATAAAGAGGTTATAACTATTTTTGTGCAGTTTTATTTCGTTACATACATACAGACAGACAGCTTTTGGACACTTCTATACATATTATAAAATAAAGTCCTCATAAGCCATCTGTCTGTAGGCGATCGATTTTCTCTAAATCTACTGAACAGATTTTTGTACGGTTTTTACTAAAGGGTAGTGCAATCCTTCCGGAAGGTTAAGGTTAATAATATATAACGGTTTTATGTAAATTGTGTAAAGGGTACGCGGAGTTGAAAAAAAACTCGCCTGCTGAGAGCTTTGCGCCGCATAATCCAACAGAGATATTCTTAATTGTTGTACTAGAGAATTGTAGATCTACAAAAATACTACAAAAAATTCACGACAGCATGTCTCTATCTCTTATAGTCAAATCACGATAACTACTTTTGTTTAAAATTTCAATTAAATATAGTGCCCGGCACTAAATAATGCACATCAAGTCTTAGAGAGAGAAATTGGTTAGATTCTGCTTCATAAAGCATTGTCTCTGTCGCACAGACTGGCGAAGCCGTGTGAAACGACACCGAAATGGTCGGTTGTTTCGTTATAAACATTGATATGCGGGCGACGCCGAAAATATAGCTAGTTGTTTTACATAATATAATATGTATCATACCAGTACTAAGTTAACTATAGAATTATACAATTACGAAAGTCAGTCCAATGTCCATCAGCTATTTAATCTTTGTCGAAATCCCGCTTACAGAGAAAAGGCGGTCCGAGAAATCTGGTCTGAGATTACTAGCGACTTACATTTATTTGTGTACAACTTAACAAAGCTAAAAATTACCATCCTTGATCTATACTTATCTAGCATATGCGAAAGTTTGTCTGTTTGTTACACTTTAACGACAAATCCTCTGTACCAGTTTTTATGATATTTGGCGCAATTAACGCTTATATACCGGGATAACTTATAGAATATATATCGAATTATTCTTTTAGGAACAAAAACATTATATAATTGAGGATATTAGACACTAAGGTACGAAATAAGCTATAACGACTTTCCATTACACTTTTAAAGTCACGCAATTCAAAAGTAATAATGAAATTAATTTGCTATAATCAGCGATAAAGTAAATAGAATATATATATATGCTAAATGTAGAGTGGAATATCCGTTTTCATACTCGATATATCAAGGATTCGTAAAAACACAACAAACCTCCACCACCGCCACCACAATACACAAGCACTAAACACGTTCACTACCACAAACTCAACAATCGTTTCGCCCCGCAACCGAAGCAACATCAGTAGATAGAGTCTATCTCCTTGTAATTATATCGCATTATGACTTTTGTATTATCTTCGCAAAGTAACGCTTTATTCTATAAATTACCACGCAATTCGTTAACGTCTTTTAAATTTCCAAGTAATCAAAGTATCGTGAAAAATATTTCCAACACGTTTTAATTGGGAGCTCTTAACGATAATCTGGAATACTGTAAAGCTTTATTAAAATGAAAATTCCAACAAAATTATTGACACCCCCGTGATTCCAGCGAAATTCGTCCGTTAAATACCGCTCGTTATTCCAACGATTTCAAACAAGAGTATATGAAGGGGAATTAACGAAATATAATACGTTGATCTCCTTTCACTTCAATCATATTAATTACGCAATTTGTGTAATTTCTCACGGGAATTATATTGTGTGTAAAGAAATATTTAATTTATACTAGGGGTGTTACGATTCTACTCAGATTCCGTAACTCTGTCGCTTATATTGTGTGTAAAGAAATATTTAATTTATACTAGGGGTGTTACGATTCTACTCAGATTCCGTAACTCTGTCGCTTATATTGTGTAAAGAAATATATCATTTATACTGGGGCTGTTACGATTTTACTCCGATTGCGTAACTCTGTCGCTTGTATTGTGTGTAAAGAAATATATATTTTATACTAGGTGTGTTACGATTCTACTCCGATTCCGTATCACTGTCGGTCGTATTGTGTGTAAAGAAATATATCATTTATGCTAGGTGTGTTACGATTCTACTCCGATTCCGTAACTCTGTCGCTTATATTGTGTGTAAAGAAATATACAATTTATACTGGGGGTCTTACGATTCTACTCCGATTCCGTAACTCTGTCGCTTGTATTGTGTGTAAAGAAATATATAATTTATACTGGGGGTGTTACGATTTAACTCCGATTTCGTAACTTTGTCGCTGTCTATCGGTAGAAAAAGAACGTTAAATGGACGTCAACTGTCTTAAAAAGAAGAAGAATGTCTATAATGTGTATTATCCTTTAGATCAAATCGGTAGATATCCTCAAAAGAATTGAAGTATTCATTAATGGAAGAGGTACAACATAGCATGCAAGACCGCTTTTTTAAGAACCGATATTCTGTTAGTCAAGTCTTTTTATACTTGGGCGAGAAAGTCGGCCCCAGTAGTACCGTCAAAGTTGTCCAATGCGGGTATAAGATCATAAGCTGTACTAGAATCAGAGAACATCGTTCCCCGGGGTTCGTAAGGTCAGACCTCGGTTTAGTTTAACGTATTGTGCAAGACTGGTAGTATTACTGTTATTAGTGATGACGTCTTTCACAACACGTTTCTCATCTTCACCGTCCAAAAGACTGTGTCTTCAGCGAATACAAATTTACGAATGCTATAATAGCAAAATAATTTTATTATTTCTTTTGAATACAAATTATATGTACATTGTATAATACATATTGTACGTGTACACATTGTATATGTGTATTCGCTGACCGATGTTTATTTGCAGCTGCCAGATTGGTGATCCGAAAATGTAACATTGGCTGACCCCATATGAGTCAGACTGGCTTTAAAAAGATCACAGGGAGGCTCTGTATTTAAGCGGCACAATGTGGTATGGATACCCCTTGACCTTGATCTCTGTCTAGCAGTGGACATCCATTGATTGAAAAAAAAAAGAAACAGATGGATTCAAAAAGAAGAAAGGCATTTAAAAACAGCAACAATATGGTGGCTTTTGCTGCCAAAATATATTAAACGAAGTAACCGCTTATGCCCAAAATTAATTTTGTTTGGGGCCCTATTAATATGCTAGCGACATAAGCACTGTACCCTCAAAGTTGTGTATTAACTAACTTAATGTTTCTCTATTACAGCTTCACTACATATTATAGAACAGAGTTCACCGGAACCTTTGTCTATTTGTTTGAAATAAACTCAAAAACTAAACGCATTTACATTTAATAAAAGTTATAATGGGTATAGTAAGCAACTGTTAAAAATGTAGGTATATGCCGTCGCGGACATTTGTGTAGACTTATAAACGAGGAATATTCCTCTATAAATGCCGCCGTGTGATATCCGGCTGAGTACAATGGATCACCCTCAATTCTTACCAAGATGTCGTAAAAGGCGACTAAGGTAAGTTGACCCACTGTGTGGTATCCGGCTGAGTAGAATAAACCACTCTCATTTCTCACCGAGGTGTTGTAGAAGGTGACTAAGGTAAGCGGACCCGTAGTATGGTATCCGGCTAATTAGCATAGACAAACCTCATTTCTTATCGAGGTGTCGTAAAAGGCGACTAACGTAAGTTAACGTCAGGCAGGCGGCCGTAAAATACGTAGCCGAATCATTTTACAACATGTTTATAACATGTTCTGCTGGAATAAGGGCAGGAGAATGAATGATGCTCCCACTATAAATTGTTTTGTTATTTCTCAAACGAATCAGGAAACGTTTTTAATGAAAGGTTACTACCTAAGCTAATTTGAAATGTAGAGATTTGATATACATAATTTCTGAAATTTACAAGGTGGTTAAGCTGAAATGGCGATGAGCGGAGCAATCTTAAGTTGCGATTAACACTGGGGTTTTGAAGTGTTGGAAACACTTCCTTAAATTCAAATTCAAAATATTCTTTATTCAAGTAAATAAACGCTATTGAATCGTCAACTCTACTTCTGGTTCAGAAAGCTGTTCCTACCGAGTAGAGCCAAGAAGAAACGGCGGTTGCTGTTTTCAAAATAATATTTATAACTTTACATTTAGTCATTATTATTTTGCTAATAAGCTGTGATAGCCCAGCGGTTAGACCGTGTGACTCTTTAGAGACTATCATGGGTTCAAACCCTGGGCAGCCACCAATAAATTTTCTATTAAAAATTATGTTTCTGATTGATAATTGTAATTTTTTAATACGCTTTCGGTGAAGGAAAACATCGTGAGGAAACTTGCATATCTTTAAAGAATTCTAGGGATATGTGTAAACTACCAATCCGCTTTGGAACAGCGTGGTACTTTGCTCCAACCCTTCTTTCCAAAAAATGGAGAAAGGAGGCCTATACACAGCAACGGAATAGTAACAGGCCGTTACTTTACTACTTTACTACTATTTTTATCAAGTATAAACTTAGACCAACACTCGACTGGTCCGTTGGCGAAGTGGATAGTGATCCTACCTTCAGCTCCGCGGGTCGCGGTTTCGATTCCAGCAGAGGGCCAACATTTTCTATAAACAATGGCACCCTCATTAACGATCAGATAAATGTTTCAAGTTCAAGCTTGTTGCACGTGTTCAGAGGTAAAGGTGGGGATGAACCGATTACTATATAACAATGCTTGTTTGCATAACGCTTCGCTTTGCGATTTTGTCGTGGAGTCTATCTCCTGATGATGCCTCGGTTGCGGGGCGAAACGATTGTTGAGTTTGTGATAGTGAACTTGTGTAGTGCTTGTGTATTGTGGTGGAAGTGGTGGAGGCTTGTGCATATGTTTTTTACGAATCCTGCATGTAACGGGTATGAAAAAACGTATAGTCCACTATACATTTAGCACTATATATATTTTCTATTTACTGTATCGCGGATTATAGCAAAATAATTTTATTATTACTTTTGTTTTCTATAAACAATTTGTTGGTTCTTCGACCCCGGGTTTGTATTTGTATTTAAGTATTACCAGTTGTCCGTCACCCATAACACAAGTATTAAGTCACTTACTTTGGGGACGGACGACCGTGTGTGTAAGTGTCCCATATATTTATTTATTTATTAACATAAACCCCATATTCACAATACAATAGATAATATTACAAAACCTTCTTTAAAGTAACTTATTTGAAATATGATAAAAATTACAGTTTCACTTCTGATTTTTATCGCTCGCTCAGTTTAAAATCAAATACTAAAGGTAAGGAAAACTCGTTATAAATTATTAACCTTTGTGCTTATTACATTTGTAAAGGGGATAGAGTTTTGGCTAAAACTTTATAATTAGAAATTTGGGCTTAGAATAAATTAACAAAAGATTCAGTAAACGACGAAGAATTCAGTAAAATTCTAACAATAAGGTGTTTCCTGTTGAACTATTTTAATATCTAACTTTAAGAAAAGCACTTTGTGCCATGTTTTTCGCATATATTGCACGTGTATTAAAGTGACCTAATTAAAAAAAAAATGATTTTTAACAAATTGCCATAAAACATACCGTACAAACTAAACAACAAAACTACAAAACTTGTGACTTTTAAAGAGACCAATAACTTGGAATAGCACGAAAACATAAACAGTTTTTTAATAGTACTTTGCGTGATTTCATAGATGGCTTTAACTGGTCCGTTGGCGCAGTGGGTAGCGTCACGCTGCCTTCTGAAACACGGGTCGCGGGTTTGATTCCCGCCGAGGGCCAACATTTTCTATAAACAATTTGTTAGTTCTTGGAGCCTGGGTGTGTATTGTATTTAAGTATGTATTTAAAATTATATATGTAGTAATCTACCACTTGTCCGTTACCCATAAGACAAGTATTAAGTTACTTACTTAGGGGGCGGACGACCGTGTCTGCAAATGTCCCATATATACATATTTTTATTGAAATAAATATTACAATATAGCTAACTCAATTAAACCTAATTTTAAATTCGATCATTTTAGTGTATCATACACCAATTTTTTTTGTTTTTTATTACATATATAAAAAGTTAAAAAATATGATGTTATTGCCATAAAAGCAGCATAGAGTGAGCGAGGGAATAGGAAGGTGTGGGAAAGAGACGAAAGAGAAAGGAATTAAGATTCAAGATGACTAAGGTAATACGATGTATTGTAAAGAAAGTAATTAAAAAAGTTATATCCAAACCATCTCCGCCCCCTACATTTATTTATGTTAAAGTGTTATCACTTATTGTGTTTTATCATTGTCACTTATTGTGTTCTTGACAAGACAAGGTTTAAATTCAATCCGTCTACTCAAAATGGGTCAAAAAGTCAAAGGAGTCGGTTACATACATACAGACGAAATCAACGTCAATTTTAAGAATAAAATACTCAAAGGTAGAAAATGATGTTATTTTATGTGATATCCCGGCAGAGTTGAATAGACCACCCGCATTTCTTACCGAGGTGTCGTAAAAAGCGACTAAGGAAAGTCGACGTCAGGCAGGCGGCCGGTCGTAAAATACTAAGCGAAATCATTTAAAAACACGCTTAAAACATGTTGTGCCGAGACCACTTAGAAATGGAATAAGGGCAGGAGAATGATCATGATGATTTGTCTTGTAAATAATGAAAGGATTCCGTTCTTCAGTCGGAAACTCGTAAAACAACTGAGTGCATTTTAACACTAAAGTTGCAACGAAGTCGCGGATATAACTAGTAGAACAATAATTTACTTGGTTCCGAAGGCTACGACGGATTTGAAAAGTCAATTACAGTGGACCGGCAAAGTGAGGGGTGAACAAAGGCTACAAACTGTCGCTTGAGGTGTCAATGGGGAAGCGACTTTCGGCGCTAATTGGTCCGGCTTCAACCAGAGATACTATTCGCTACGAATGAAATATTTATGACGAAGTTACGGTTAAATAAATGAAATTCTGAATTTAAAATAAACATAATATTTGAATGACAAATATGAGAAAATAAAAGTGACGTAAATATACGAATATGTTATAGTATCAAAGAGTCGCTGCCCGCGGGGTAATAAGATGTGGAAACGTGACACCCTCAGTTGCGCTCTCTGTCACACTTACGGCCTTACAGCAAGCATAGTGACGCACCACTGACGTGTCGATGTTTAATTTTCAATTTTCTCGATCTTCCAACAGTTTCGTTCAAAATGTTACCACACATACTTGATGACACAACTCTCTTGAGATTAAATATTAGTTCCAAGTCATTTATTGTTGTATTCGATTAAAATAGGTCAATTTTAAGTTGAAGTGGAGGGAGCCCATCGGCTCAATAAAAAGTTTTTGGTTGTTTCCACTTATATATTTGATTGAATGCTACAGCTCATATATTATACGTTACACATTTCAGAACATAATGTACAGTCAAGTTCTATGTCGATTAAGGTTTCCACTTTCCGTCTTTTCCGAGGCCAACGGTAGTCCTCTCCATAGACTACTAATAATCTCCCAAACACTTTCCATAGATAATAAAATACTATCCTTGTGTGACGGGTGCGTTCAGAAACCCACACCCGCCACAGGACCCCCCTACGGAGTAAAAAAAAAAAAACAAACACAAATATTAATTCTACCTTAACCTAATGTAATTAGTCTGTTACAATAAGAAACTACCAACAATGTACTAATGTTAAAATTAGACCTCTAAGAACTAGAAGCTTATTTACTTATTATATAAAGAAAAAATTAACTACACATCAACAGGCAGTTTAAATTTTACATTTCTGCCAGAACGGGTTGTGTATGGCTTATATGAAGATGTTCCATCTTTTGGTGGGGCAGTTGGTTTGTCCTCTGAGAGTTTCCTATCATGCCTGACTCTTTCCTCAGAGTCAGGCATGATGTAAGCCGGTTTGACCCGGTCTATGCTGACAGCTACCTCCCTGTCCCCTATCAGAATGGTGAAATTCTTAGCATCTCTCCTGATCACTTTATAGGGACCATTATAGGGAGGCTTGAGCGCAGGTCGGACTGTATCATCCCGC
Organism: Morpho deidamia; assembly: GCA_947086505.1. Taxonomy (NCBI): domain Eukaryota; kingdom Metazoa; phylum Arthropoda; class Insecta; order Lepidoptera; family Nymphalidae; genus Morpho; species Morpho deidamia. The sequence continues at coordinate 19,516,753 of CAMTZC010000024.1, forward strand.
AACCAGATATGAGTTGATTTGGTAAGGTCCTTGAATACGAAGGAGGATTTCTGACCATGTCTAGATGTTGGGACTGGTCTTATTCGGGCCATCTGCCGCCTCAGTTGTATTATGAATTTAGACGGGTCTTCCTTGGAAACCTCATGTGTTGGGGCTATGAATTCGGCTGGTAGGCACAGGGGTTCCCCATACACCAACTCAGCGGCAGAAGCATTGATGTCTTCCTTTAAGGCCGAGCGCATTCCTAATAAGATAATTGGTAATGCCTTCACCCAAGACTCATTATGGCACATAATAGCACCCTTAAGAGTGCGGTGCATGCGTTCCACCATGCCATTTGCACATGGATGGTAACTGGTGGTGTGGATGCGTTTGATGGAGCAGAGCTGCATTAAAGATTGAAACAAGCAAGACTCGAACTGTCGTCCCTGGTCTGTTGTCACAACTTGCGGGATGCCGAAGCGAGCAATCCATTCACGAAAAAACGTTTCCGCGACCTCCTCGGCAGTGATCCCAATCATCGGCCAGGCCTCTGGCCATCTTGTAAATCTATCCACAGCAGTCAGGCAATATTGGTATCCTTTGCAGGGTGGTAGAGGACCGATGATATCAATATGGACGTGGCGAAAACGCTTTGTCGACTTGGCAAAATCTCCTACAGGAGAGGAAGTATGCCGACTGATCTTGCTACGCTGGCAGGGAATGCACGTACGAGCCCACTTGCGGCAATCTTTCTGCATACCTGGCCAAACAAACCGATCAGTTACCAACCGCACAGTTCCCCGCGCACCTGGATGGCTTAGATTGTGCAACTTATTGAAATACGCTCGTCGAAATGAAGGGGTCAAATAAGGACGCGGTTTTCCTGTTGCTACGTCACAAAAAATCTTCAAATCTGTACCAGGGATGATTATTTTTTCAAGTTTTAAAGAAGAATTTGTTAGCGCCTTTTGAAGTTCGCTGTCAGTTTCCTGCTCTTTTGCAAGGGCAGCGAAATCTTCTTCAAGGTGAATAGCTTCAATACGTGACATTGTATCTGCGACTATATTGTCCTTCCCACTAACATGAACAATGTCTGTAGTAAATTGTGAGATGAACGTTAATTGGTTTAATTGTGGAGAAGGTAGCTTCTCACGGCGTTGTGTGAACGCATATATTAATGGTTTGTGGTCCGTATAAATTGTAACATGCTGAGCCTCCAAAACGTGGCGAAAATGGTGAACTGCCTCATATATCGCTAGTAACTCACGGTAATAGGCAGGCCATTCCGCCTTCCGATCTGTGAGCTTTTTACTGAAAAAGGCCAGAGGTTGCCAATCTATCCCCACACGCTGTTGGAGACAAGCTCCTACATGAGTACTTGAGGCATCCGTGAACAGGACAAGTTGGGCATTGTTATCTGGATGAGCTAGAAGTGTAATGTTTATTAAGTGCTCTTTACATTTGCTGAAGGCCTCCTCAGTCTCCCTTGTCCAGGGAACAGGTTTTGCGCCTTTTAATTGACTATCGGCCAATATTTTCACTAACGGTGCTTGAAGCTCAGCTGCTCTGGGAAGGAAACGGCGATAAAAATTTACCATGCCAAGGAATCTGCGGAGGCCCTCTACCGTTTTTGGTAGTGGGTACTCTTGCAAGGCTTCGATTCTTTCCGGTGGTGGGCGAGTGCCGTGCTTGGAAATTTTATGTCCCAAAAATGTTACCTCGTCAGCGCCAAAAACACATTTTGATGGATTAATAATCACTCCAAATTTAGATAGACGTTTAAACAAAGTATTTAAGTGATCAGCGTGCTCCTCCGGAGTACGAGAGAACACCAAAATATCGTCCACGTAGGGGAAACAGAACGAGAGGCCATGTACGACCTCGTCAATAAACCTTTGAAAAGTTTGTCCCGCGTTACGGAGCCCGAACGTCATAAAGGGGAATTCAAATAATCCAAATGGTGTTATGATGGCAGTTTTTGGTATGTCATCCGGATTAACTGGAATCTGTTGGTATGCCTTAACAAGATCCACGGTGCTAAAGATTGTAGATCCAGCCAGATTCTGACTGAAATCTCCAATGTGACGCACGGGGTAACGGTCAGGAATGGTGCGGGAATTCAATGCCCGGTAATCCCCGCACGGCCGCCATCCATCTTGACCTTTTTTAGCCAAATGAAGAGGTGACGACCAGGGACTGTTGGAGGGGCGCGCTGTTCCGCAGCTGACCATTTGCTCAAATTCCTTCTTTGCAACTTGCAACTGTGTAGCTGCGAGTCTGCGAGGACGACATGCCACTGGAGGCCCTTCAGAGGTCACAATATGGTGAACTGTTTGATGTTTGATGTCTCTGTCGTAGCCTGGTGGACGTGTTATTTCTGGAAACTTTTTTAGAATGTTTAGAAAAAGTGAATCGCCATAGATAATTGTCTTCACACTGGGCTGATTGTTCTCCGCTAATATAGCTCTAACGGTGAGTTTAGTTGTACCATCTACTAGTCTACCATTGTGGCAGTCTGGTAGTAGCTGGTAATGGGCAAGAAAATCTGCGCCAATAATAGGTGTGCTGACATCTGCAACCACAAAATTCCATTTGAACTCCCTGCGTAGGCCTAAACTTAAATACAAGCATATGGTGCCAAAAGTTTTAATGGGAGTGCCATTTGCTGCCCGGATATCAAAATTTGTCTGTTGGACTGGAGTGTTTAATAATGTATAAGGGAAACAACAGATATCTGACCCTGTGTCGATGAGAAATTTGGTGTGTGTCTTTGGGTCAGTTATGAATAACCGGCGTGAAGTGTGGTCGCAGTCAGCAGCCGCCACTACTGACTGCTCAATGCATTTCCCTGCTCAGGTTTCCAAGTACAGGGGCTTATACATTTGGAAGCTTTGGTGCCAAATCGTTTGTGATACCAACAAATTTGGTTATTTGAACTTGAGGATGAACGAGAATTTGAGCGTTGCCTGGATCGATGTCGTGAAGCCGGTCTTGTGCCAGAGCGCATGAAGTCAGTCATCATCTGGCGTAATTCGTCCATCTGATTCCTAAGGAGTTGGATCTCTGTGGTTGCAGTAGCCGCGTTGACAGAGGATGATAAACTAGAGGTAGTATTCGATTCCATTATAGTGTCAGCTATTTCTGACAATTTGTCTAAGGGTGAATCGGTAAGTGCCATTAAGATTCTCTGCACCTCCTGAGGAAGTCTTCGCATCCATAACTCTCTAATAATGCCTTCATCTGAGGTAGAGGAGCCTGCCAGAGACTTCAAATGCCGTAGAAAAGCTGATGGTTTACGGTCCCCCAATTGCACTTCACTAAGAAGCTTCCTGATGCGTTGCTCTTTGGATGCTGAGAAACGTGCAATAAGTTCTTTTTTAAAATTTTCATATTTGTTTTCAGAGGGAGGGTTGGCTATTATGTCCTCCACCTCCTCGGCACTTTGGGCATCTAATGTTGACATAATATAACCATACTTGGTACTGTCTTGTTTTATACCTGCAATTTCAAACTGTGCCTCTGCCTGAGCAAACCAAATTACTACTTTGTCCCGCCAAAAGCTAGGCAACTTCACAGCTATACTGTTAATGGAACCCATTTGTGGCTTATTCTGTAGGTCGGACAGTTGTTTTTGCAACTGTTGTATTTGATTCTGAATCTCTTTTGCCATGATGGAAAAGGAAAGAGAAAATTATGTTATCTAAGGTAAAAGTAATTTGCTTACAATTTTACACTCTTTACTAACAGAGGTAAGTAGGTAATGCACCAAAAAAAAATTACAATAGACAACTAGATAACTAATAATGTACAAGAACAGTAACAGTAAGTAGTAAAGTAAAAGTTTTGGAAATAGACAACAGGCTTATCCTAGTGTTAGCAACTTAAAATTAAGTACTTACATAATTGTATTTATATAAAGAATTGTATTTATATAAAGTGTGAGGAAAACAATGAACATAACAATTATTTTAAAGTTCATACTTATTATTACAGCTTGTATTACTGGGAATGTTTCTTTCACTTATTTAACCTGATAATATTTATAATTACATATGAACGAATCGAATCGAAAAACACTTGTTTTGCTGTACTGATAACTTTGATTATTTTCTTGTTTGCACATACACATAATAACCTTTATTTCACTTTTATTATTTCACTGCCGATGAAACCGCAACATGGCCGCGACGAAGGATTGCTACCCAAGCCCAACCTTGGGCTCGAAGGTTTCTTTTACATAATCGGAGTCACCATTGAAGTGGAGGGAGCCCATCGGCTCAATAAAAAGTTTTTGGTTGTTTCCACTTATATATTTGATTGAATGCTACAGCTCATATATTATACGTTACACATTTCAGAACATAATGTACAGTCAAGTTCTATGTCGATTAAGGTTTCCACTTTCCGTCTTTTCCGAGGCCAACGGGAGTCCTCTCCATAGACTACTAATAATCTCCCAAACACTTTCCATAGATAATAAAATACTATCCTTGTGTGACGGGTGCGTTCAGAAACCCACACCCGCCACAAAGTTATGCTAAATCGGCGTAACTAATAACCATCCAAATGTCAAATGATTATATAAAAGCACATTAAAACATGAACTTATACGTCTTAACGTTATTAATCATTATTAAATAACCCTTGCAATCTAATGATTATACTATACTAACTCATTTCGTATTTTATCCAATCTTGTGACACCACACACCACCTTAACATTCTCATCTCATTTGCATGCACTCTTCCTTCATCCGTCTTTTTCATTGCCCAACATTCTGATTCATACAATACGATACGATTAACTTTAAGAGGCATTCGAGAGTCACATAGTGGTCCAGAAACCTGTCATCACTCCATCTATCTTTCATCGTTCTTTTACTCACATCTCGGTATATTTCGTCGTTCTTAAAAAACGAACCAAGATATATATACCTACCATCAGAATTTAGCTTTTTTTCGTGGCGGATTATATGAGAAAGGATCGCATAATTCTTTAAATTATTAAAACAATTTGACTTTTCCAAACCTAACAAAGAAATGGAAATAAGCCACGCCATTAAAAAACACTTCAAGCAACAGAGTAGAAAAGTATCTTCGCGTTGTATACGAAGCGGAGCTGTATTCTGACCGAAGCTATTAACGTTTCCCTTTGCCATCTTTAATTTTTTGTTGAGAAGATCGTAAAAAGCAACTTTTATATTTTGCTGCGTCGAAATTTCCTTATATGGAATGAAAGGAAGAAAAAGAATACTTTGTCACAGTCTCTCGCAGAGGTTAAGTAATCTTTGAGTAGAAATCTTAAAAGGAAGCAGATTTATAACACTGAAATTCTTAAATATTCTTGGTTTTCTGTTATAACTGATCATTATAACTACAGCACGCGGCAATAAATAATGCACATTGAGGCTTAGAGAAAGAAATCGGATAGATTCTGCTTCATAGAGCATTGCCTCTGTCGCACAGAATGACGAACCCGTGCGAAACGTCACATACTAACTGAGTGACAGTGACAGCGCTCTAAGAAACCGAACTGGTCGGCTGTTTCGTTGTAAACATCGATGTGCACTATTTAATGCCGGATACTATACATATTGTAAAAAGTGTCATGTTTAAAAAATCCTTACACAATCTATCTCTATTATAAAACTAAGTCCCCAAAGCTGTCTGTCTGTATTTAATCGATTTTCTCTAAATCCACTGATAGGATTTTTGTACGGCTTTTACTAAAAGGTAGTTCAATTCCAAGGTTTAGGTTAAGAGTACATAACGGTTTTATATAAGTTGAGTTGATGAGGTCGTTTTATAATAATCATCATTTTCCTGCCCTTATCCCACTCTAAGTGGGGTCGGCACAACATGTTATAAACATGCTGTCACATGATTCGGCTACGTATTTTACGAACGGCCGCCTGTCTTACATCAACTTACCTAAGTCGTATTTTACGACCCCTCGGTAAGAAAGAGGGTGGTCCATTCTACTCAGCCGGGTACCACACGACGGAGATCTTATTATATTAATAATAGTTACAAACCGATGTCGATTGTAGTTTAGAGGGGGGAATAGGTATAAAAAGCGGTGTAGGTTATTAAAAAGCCAGTCTTATGCCGAGACTCGAGCGACTATAACATGCTAAACACTGATTTCTACGCGAGCGAGGCCGCACGTATAGCAAGTATAACTTAAATAAGTATGTTAGAAATTATCTCCAAATTAATAATAATCATCATTCTCCTGCCCTTATCCTACTCTAAGTGGGTCGGCACAACATGTTAGGAACATGTTGTCACATGATTTGGCTACGTATTTTACGACCGGCCGCCTGCCTGACGTCAACTTACCTTAGTCGCCTTTTACGACACCTCGGTAAGAAATGACGGCGGTATATTCTATGCAGCCGGATACCACACGGCATCTCCAAATTAATTATAATGTGCTCGATAATATTGAGAGAGGATTTTGTAATTTGTAATTGAGTCACAGAAAAACTATATTATAGAATATTATTTTGTTTCTTTAAATTAAATTCCCGTTGATGAAATCTATACTGCAATTTATAATATTACTATTAATTTTATTTAAACAATTGCAACCTCAGTTCGAGCTGTAAATCCGTTAAAATACCAGACATTGTCTTTATCGTCAATTATAGTAACAAGTTGGGAATATCTTGGATTTCGTTAATGAATCGTCTTTGAACTGGGCACAGATTTAGACGTAATAAATAGCGGCACGTCTCCATTATACCCGTTTCATTTGGATAAATGTGTAAAATTTTTTATAATGCGGGTGAAATATAAAACAAACTAGTGTTAATTACAGAAGATATAGGAGTTTAAGGCGGTGTAGGTTGTCAGACAGCCATTCTCCTGCTAAGACTCGAGTTAAATGTACGATTATTACTTTGTACATTCATATAAAGACTAGGGATGGACAGAATCACCAATCACTTAGTGACCATGATATGATTCACTCATGCTATTGCTATTATAGCATTATGTCATATGGAATCATGCTATGGGGTACAGCGGCTGATATTCACAGGGTCTTCGTTTTACAAAAAAGAGCTATTTAAAGAAATAGGCGTCATGACTGTAACTTCTCTATATATCTATAGTAATATACTATTTGTAAGAAAAAATATTCAACTATATAGTAAGAATAGTGACAGATACGACAGACACACTAGATACCGAAATAAACTAATAACGCCAAGGTTGCGCCTCCAAAAGGTGCGAAAATCATGTCGGTCTCGGTACACGTTTTTATAATAAAATTCCTGAACATTATCTAGACTTACCTTTACACAAGTTTGGGAATTATAATTTATAGAATTAGGCGTTACTTTGCGGAGATCCATAGTACAAAAGTAATAATAAAATTATTTTGCTATAATCCGCGATACAGTAAATAGAAAATATATATAGTGTTTAATGTATAGTGGATTATCAGTATTTTCATACTCCACGACAAAATCGCAAAGCGATTTTGTCGTGGAGTCTATCTCCTGATGATGCCTCGGTTGCGGGGCGAAACGATTGTTGAGTTTGTGATAGTGAAACTGTGTAGTGTTTGTGTATTTTGGTGGAAGTGGTGGAGGTTTGTGCATGTGCTTTTACGAATCCTGCACGTATCGGGTATGAAAATACTGATAATCCACTATACATTAAACACTATATATATTTTCTATTTACTGTATCGCGGATTATAGCAAAATAATTTTATTATTACTTTTGGGAATTATCTTAAAACGATGCTGCTATATAAAGCTTACTTACTATACAATTGAAGATTTTTTGAATGATAGTAGCTGTTTTGTATAAATTCAAGCGGCGCACGCGCCTAGCCAACGGAGCTTTGGTAAACTCGCGTCGAGGCTCACTTGACGGGATTCGAGTGCCGTGTGGTCTGCGCTGGCCGCTCGCGTTTATTACGTAGTATTTTTAGTAACGTTTTGCATTACGATAAGACAGGACGCGCCTGTATACGATCTTATTGAAGAACGCACACGCGTAATTATGCGTTTTAACCAGTGAAGGGTGTGGTTTAGATAGTACCACGACTGTATTGACTTTTGATATTGATATAAGTATGTAGTGACGTGGTCAATTAGTGAAGCGTTTCGATTACTATAAAGATAAGACGCGACCGCGACGCGGTTTGAGTACGCGTTGGGATTAATGTTCGCCGATATGGGACGATTCAATAACGTGTGACCTTACGAAGGTTGTGTGCACACCGGGTGTTATTTGTGTTATTTAACCGCGTTAGTGAAGTGTATACGCCGGGAGAAATAGACAGTACGTGTTCGTGGAAGATTGCTGAGGCGAGCCAACGGGTTCGGGAATCGGCCAAGTACATACAAGCGCACACACACACGTACACATATACACGCAGTGATTCATGAGGCCGGACCGCATATAGCTGACGGCCGCATAAGGTAGGTTGAGACGCCGAAATGGCGGGCCCAGGTTTCGGAGGGTGTTTCATCCGCCCGCACGTTTGTGCGGAATAGTAGCATATCTTAACTGCAGTCAGCTACGTTTAATTTGTAAGCTGCAACGTTTAATTTGTAACCTTCAATCAAATTGTAAAAAAAATATTAAAAATAAAGTTTCCGCCGAGTTTCTTGCTGATTCTTCTCGATAGGAGCAAACTTCCGAATCAGTGATAGCTTCTTGAAAACATTTGACGAATCAAAAGTACTGCAAACAGTCTCTTGAATAAAGAATATTTTGAGTTTGAGTTTGAATTTTAGGTACAACTGCTATTGCTAACAAAATTATGGATATTCCATAAAAAAAGTAAAATAATATTACAAAGATGTCATGTGTATCGAGGTTATGTGGCACTTTTACGATATTCCAAGTGACGTACGTGAGTTACGTAGAATTGGCCTAAATTATTGTTACACCAACAAATGTAATTCTTATATCTGATTCAATATTCTAACTGAAAGTATAACAAAAAAATAAAGACCGTATTGAATATGATTTAAGAATTACGTTTGTTTGTAGTAACAATAACTTTGTCCAGTGATAGCTGATTAATATAATAGCCGATAGCATTTTTTGCTATTTGCTATTTACGCTTTAAGCGATTCAGCGATTTCTGGTCTAAATGATAGCTTATACAAACAAATGTAGTCTTTATATCCTACACATCGCATACGCATATACAATACAATAGCAATCGCAATAGCAGCACGATCACCGTGGTCACCTTTGATCATATCATGCTGCGAATATGATTCTCAAATCGCGAACATACCCAAGCGTAATAAAGATAAACATATCATACTAAAACTATTCGTAATATCCTTACACAATCGCAAGCGCACCACGTCAGTAACACCAGAGAAGTAGATGAGAGTGCCTGTGCTATATTCATACAACACAAGTCTATATTTCTATTCTTCAATAGTAGGGAACTTGCCCATATGCCTTGATAGCTAGGTCGTATGCTGAACTCATCACTGCTGTTACTGCTTAACTGGTGATTGCGTGTATCCTGAGTCAAATAAATCCCGAAATAGTCAAAAATCTTTAGTTGGGGCCATTTTAATTTATAATTGGGGTTGAAACTCACGTAAAGGGTGTCTATGTGGGTGAAAGGTCACAGCGGCTACTAAACACACCTTTATACGCGTTAACTTTAGTGTTAAAATACCCTCAAGATAAGGGAGGGTTCAATATCCCCAGTCTTGATGAATCTAGTGCTCCTGATCCATCATCGGAGGGAGGGGCTTTTAGAGAGGTGCCGGTCCAGATGTGGCGCACTCTGGGGTTCAGAGTTTGCTGCTGGTGGGGATGGGGATGGATGTACGGTACCCTGTAGCTTTCACCAGCAGCCTGGTGAACCACACTGGTCGTGATAGTCAGTGCGAGTCCAAAATTACCGCCCCCTGTTCTCGTCGGGCGGCGTTACTCATATGGGGTTTTCTCCTGTATAAAAAAAGGAGGATGGTTCCCTATAAGCCATAGTCAGCTGTGTGCCTCTAAATATCATCACCATCATCATGGTCGCCTCTTTTCGGTCCTCTCTTAGACGTAGACCTCTCTTTCCACTCCTGTTGTGTTTTATCCAGCCCCGAAGTTTTACTCAGTGCCTTAAAATATAGCGAAAGTTAATATAGAGAAATATTATTTTTATCCGTGATCTTGTTTGACGTCGACCCGTAGCGAGCGAACGCACCCTCTCTTTTGTCTCCAGCGAAGGAGGCAGGTAAAGCGGCCTAATCCTTTTAATCAAAGTTTCCGAACACAATAGAACAGGGCTGAAATGTCGGATAATTTATTTGAATATGTAAAACTGTGGTCCTTCTTTATACGAAGATTTACAGCTTTCCAATTTTATTGTCAGAGCTAAGGGCTTACTGGGTTTTGCGTATATTTCCGGTTTTATTTTGCAAGGCTACGAGAATTCGTAACTCAGTTGTCGCTTTTGTTAGACAAATAAATGAATAAAAAATTAATAATGAAATTATTTTGCTATAATCCGCGATTAAGTAATGTTAAATGTAGAGACCATCCGTTTTCATACCTGACACTTGTAGGATTCGTAAACACACAAACACAAATCTAAAGCGCAAATCTTGAGAGCATCTGACAGAATTGATTCTTTTTTTATAATATTTCTTGAAGTACGAGGACAGTTTCTTAAGGAGAGAATTTGTTTAAAAAATTGCCTGAAAAAGTTAATAACAACACTTTTCTGTATTCCCATACAAAAGATTCGTAATAATCGTCAATTTGAACTTTAATACCATACCATAAAGTGTTAGTGGAGGGTTCCGGGAAGGCAATTGGGTGACGTTAGTATCATATAAATATTAAATCTGAAATTGTAATTTACATTGTGATTTTTGGTGATTATTAAAAACAATTAAGTGTTTTATAATTTTTAGCTTTCGACATAATGCAATTTGACTTATCAACTTTTTTTTCTTTTTTATCTTACCACCTGACCCTCCGGAATAGCAGAATAGTTCTTAGAATAAAAATTAAAAAATTACAGAATAAAAAGAATTAAAAAAATATAGAATTGACTGTTATGTGGTACGAATTTCGCCGGGTCAGATAGTATATCATGAAATCTAAGAAGCGTTACTGAAAAATGCTTTATTTCAAGACTCGTCAATAGCGCGTTCGAGCGTAAAAACGTGCGAGCGTCTGTGCGTAAATGCATGCAAGCATGAGTGCGTAAATGCCTTCGGGCATGCGTGAATAAATGCTTGCATTCGTGCATGCGAGCTAGCATGTATGTGAGCGTACGAAGGTAACAAACATGTACATACATGTTTGTTACCTTCGTAATGTGATATCATTTTCAATTTTGAACATCCAGTCGTAAACAGTCTTTTTTCAAAGTAACGTCTAAATATACTGATAGTTTCATTAAAGCATGAGCAACATAGAAAAAACATGGCACCTAATAGTCCTTTCGAGTCCACGTTCAATTAGCTCAATAGACATTCCACTACAGAGACAGTCAAGTCAACAATTTCAATTCATTGTTTACATCAATCAGTGATCATCCTATATACCTGTTTAATACGTAATTGTTGGTCCTAAACAAATATTGGTAGGGCCGGAGCTTACCTCAGCGATACAAGATAACGTGGGGGCGAACTGATAATATTTGATTTTCATATAAAATTGATTTTGTAATAGTAAACACGGCTCAGAGGGGCTCCGTTACGATCAAACTATACCAATAAACGCACCCGAAACTTTACTAAAATATGTAAATTGCAATGGACACGTAATGTGTTTCTATGGTTAAGAACGTAGGTCGATTGTGGGTTTTGGTATAGGATTCTATACTAAAATTCTAGAGTCTATTTCAGCTTTGTCATTACAGCAGTTTAAAACAACTATTAAAATGAGGCTGATACAGAAAGCCTACTTACTATGACACACAATTGAAGAATATTTGAATGATAAAAATGCTTGGATTTGAAATCCAATCAGTTTTAAAGAAGACTGAGGTTAAATAATGTGAATATTAAATGTTTAAAAGATTGTCCGTTGAGTTGCCTGCTGATTCTTCTCGGTAAGATCAACATATCAACATTCCGAACCAGTTGTTCATTCAATTCAATCTAATTGATCCTTGACGATTCAAAAGTGATAGTAAAAATATTATTTGAATAATACTAATGATATTTTGATTTCATTTGATTTGATCTCTGCTAGTAAGGCTTACAAATGATAAGCAAAGGTAAATCTAAAAAAAACTATTGTTCGAATCTGTCTTGTCGATAATATTGTTTGCTACGAACATGCGAAAAGAGTTCGTAATGCCCAAGTCATAAAGTTCAAATTGGACGGGCACAGTTTACGAACGTGTAAAAAGGGTTCGTAAACTATATGTCATAGAATACAAATGCGCTTGACGCTAATTCTCTGGAACATTCAGGTTGCTTACCAAAGGTTGTTTATAAAGATTGTTTACGATCTCCCCAATGACTCGTGAACGTTCTCGAAAAATGTCGTCATCGGTCCGTTCGATATATAAACAGACGCATCGTGCGCCTCGACATTCAGTTTGAAAATAGCGATCAAGTGCGAATGAAGAAGTGAAATAATAATGACCTCGGTTTTCTTATTGGACAACAAACTGCATATAGACTGTAAGTACTAAGTTTGTAGTGAAAAGTTGAATAAAATGTTTTTAACGAGTCACCGGGTACTTTCATCCAAATCCACGATCCTGTACGTAACGATATTCTCAGAGAAGCAGTGACCTTATTCATCAACTGGGTCACTTATACCAATAATAACCGAAGTATTGAACTCCGTTTATTATTGGAGACGATAGCAAATGATTTTAGATTCAGACAGTTACTTAAGAACTGAGATATTTGGGTCAAATCTGTACTAAAAATATAATATTTATTTAGCTGTTACAGAACATTTATAAGACAAACCATAATCATATCATAGCACTGCGTTAACGTAAAGAATAAAAAATAATTGTGTATGTAATATTTTATTTAATGTATAAATTTATGGGACACTTACACACACGGTCGTCCGTCCTCAAAGTAACTTAATACTTGTGTTATGGGTGACGGACAACTGGTAGATACACTACATACAACAACAACTTGTTTACAAGTTTACTTGAATAAAAGAATATAGAAAAATGTTAGCCCTCGGCGGGATCGAACCCGCAACCCACGGAACTGAAAGCAGGGTCTACCCACTGCGTCAACGGGCAAATCAATACATACATACACAATCAAGGGTACTTTCGATGCAATTTTAAATATGAAATAAACAAATTGTAATGAAAAAAGAACCCCTTAACCCTTCGAACCCTTGAGAATCGAACTCCTGGTACGCCTATAATGATATACCACATACTTATTCTGTTTAAAATAACAACAACACACATTTCGAAAATTGCTTCCATCAAGCCTTTGGTATGAAAATATCATTTGCATTCCGAATGATCGATGCCTGTACAAATATACAGAAAATTAAACTCAAATAATTGCTCGGGGCCGGCGTTCAATTGAAGTATTACCGCGAAACGATTAATATTGTAATTATTGATATTGATTATTAAGACAGAAAACGGTAGTGTCGTTTTTTTTAAACTATCTGCGTACGAAACCGCAGAGGTTTCGTTCGCAGTGTGTTCATGTAAATTATTTAAATAAATAGCTCTTAAAACCAATATTAAAACTAGATAGCACTGTTCCCGTCGTGTGGTATCTTGCTAAGAATAGACCACTCTCATTTCTTACCGCGGTATCGTAGAAGGCAACTAAGATAAGATGACCCGCCCTGTGGTATCCGGCTGAGTAGAATACATCACTCTCATTTTATGCCAAGGTGTCTTAAAAGGCAACTAACGTAAATTGACCCGACGTGTGATATCCGGCTGAGTAGAATAGACCTCTCTCATTTTTTACCGAATTGTCGTAAAAGGCAACTAAGGTAACATGATCCGACGTGTGGTATCCGGCTAAGTAGAAAAGTCCACCCTCATGTCTTACCGAATTGTCGTAAAAGCGATTGAGGTAAATTGACCCGTCGTGTGGTATCCGGCTGAGTAGACTAGACCACCCTCTTTTCTCATCGAGGTGTGGTAAAAGGCGACTAAAGTAAGTTAATGTCAGGCAGGTGCCTGTTCGTAAAATAACTAGCCAAATCATTTAATATGTTTATAACAATTTGTGCCGACCCCACTTAAAGTAGGGTAAAGGTAGGAGAACGATGAATGATGAAAATATAAAGAAAGAATATACTTCGATACTATGATAAAATAAACAAAGCCCGAAAAAATCGCAGCCAAGAAAGGAAGTTTTATCTATCCAGTAATGTAGAGGATAAATCTAGCGCCGACAAAGGAGTCTCGGGGACGTGCAGGCATAATTTATTTTTATAGCACCAGCCGCAATAAGCTTCGATCTAAAGTCAACATGAACACAAATAACGCAGTATTATTTTTATGTCCCAACAAGATCTGCACGCGACTTCGTTTACGTTAACTTAAGTTTAGTACCCGGCATTAAATAGTGCACATCGATGTTTAGAACGAAACAGCCGGCCAGTTCGGTTTCGTAGAGCGCTGTCACTGTCACTCAGTTAGTATGTGACGTTTCGCACGGGTTCGTCAGTCTGTGCGACAGAGACAATGCTCTATGAAGCAGAATCTAGCCGATTTCTGTCTAAGCCTCGATGTAGATTATTTGTTGCCGGGTACTATACAATTGTTACGATAGAATTATTGTGACACTCTATTGGCAATGACTCTTCAACAACACGGGTTCGATTCCCGCCAAGGTTCAAAATTTTCTTTAAACAATTTGTTAGTTCTTCGAGCCTGGGTGTATTTATGTATTTAAAACTACATGTGTACATATGTATATATTTACCAGTTGTTTGTGCCATAACACAAGTATTACGTTGCTTACTTTGGGGACGGACGACCGTGTGTATTTGTCCAATATATTTATTTATTTTCTAGCTGAAATCAGTGTGTCACAAAGTTTACCCATTTTAATTTACTTATACCCGGAATATAAGCTGTAGCCTAGCGGTGAGACCGTGTGACTCTCTAGAGACGACATAGGTTCAAACCCCGGGCAGGCGCCAATGAGTTTCTCTATTAAAACTTATGTGTCTAATTGATAATTGCAATTTAGCACACGCTTTTCGGTGAAGGAAAACATCGTAAGGAAACCTGCATATCTCTAGAGCATTCTAGGGATATGTGTAACCTGCCAATCCCCATTGGAGCAGCGTGGTAGGTCTTAGCTCCAATCCTTCTCTCCAAAAACGGAGAGAGAAGGCCTTAGCCCAGCAGTGGGCATAGTAACAGGCTGTTACTTTACTAATAATAATAATTTTATACCCGGAATGTATTAACCTAAACCTTCCTCAAGAGTTTCTTGAACACAATACACATAATACCGATATATATATATATTTTTTTTAACAGGAAAATACCCCTTATGGGTACCACCGCCCGACGGGGACAGGCGGTGGTTATGTCGGACTCGCACCGACTGAAACGACCTGTATGCTCCACCACGCTACCGATGGCGGGGCAGGGTACCTTATTTGACCCCATCCCCACCAGCAGCAACTCTGTTGCTGTTAACAATATTGTTATGTACAAAAATTTAATTGCTAAAAATATACTGTGAAGCTAACGTAACAATACCTGTTTCCTTGAACATCTCTCGCAGGGAATCGTGCATCGTGATGGGGACTGGATTATGTGAAATTTCAGCTATATATTGAATAAAAGCTTTTATAGAATTATGCGTCACTTTGCGGAGATCCATAATACAAAAGAAATAATAAAATTATTTTTCTATAATCCGCGATACAGTAAATAGAATTAATTGAAGTGCTTTGCGATTTTGTCTTGAAGTCTATCTCTGGATGATGCTTCGGTTGCGAAGTGGTGGAGGTTTGTGGCAGTGGTGGAGGTTTGTGCATATGTTTTTACGAATCCTGCATGTATCGGGTATGAAAAAAAGGGATAGTCCACTATACATTTAGCACTATATATATTTTCTTTTTACTGTATCGCGGATATAGCAAAATAATTTTATTATTACTTTTGAATAAAAGCTTTTAATAACAATGATATTGTGATTGTGTTTAAGAATAAATTCATTATTAAGGAGAAATTTAAGAAAACTAACCAAGAGGTTACATTACCGACAAGCGTAAGGCAATTGTCGATAAAAACTATGCGGGGTCAGTCACTAACAGCCGCTCTGAACTGTATCCATACGAACCGAAAAGTTTTGGGTTGTACTTGGGAATTATAATGCTCGATATAGAGGCAGAATTAACCCATCAACTATATAGTTCGGGCAACATGTCTAATATACAGCAGAAACTCCTTATTTGTGCGGGATACGTTCCATAAATATGCCGCAGATATAAGCCTTGGTATCGCCATAGTTTATTAGGATTTATAGCGAATGAGCCAAGATTACACAAATTAAGATGTTATTTTATTTAGATTACATTCAAATAGACTTTTACGAGATTAAGAGCCATATTTCATCTTCAGTAAACAATAACATCAATTATAAAAAGGTATTTAATTGAAATAATTTATAGAATTAGGCGTTTCTTTGTGCAGATACGTAATACCAAACTAATAAAATTATTTTACTATAATATTCAGCGCGGATTATAGCAAAATAATTTCATTTCCCAACGCTAGTAGAGCTTCTGCGCTCTACCTCTGCGTTTCGCAAACTCGACGATGCTTCTGCGCACGCCCGTCCCGCCTGGTGACGCTCTAAAAGCCGTTAGGGCTACCAGCATACAGTCAGTTCGAAAAAAAACTACCATTAAGTGCATACAGTACGAAAATCCGATCTTTTTGAGAATAAATTTTACAAAATTTTGAGAAATCAATCACGTACATACAGAGACAGCTTTTAGAGATTATTTTTATAAAGTATAGATATAGATATTATAAAAAAAATGTAATGGAAACAAACCACTGTCGTTTAAACAATAGACACATACTAACCAGCTTCTCTGATAATTTTAAGTGAAAAAGTAAAATTCCCCGCAAAAGTTAATTCTTATAACTAGCTCATGTTGGAATTCTTCCAACTTAATTGTCGGTTTAGCTTCTTAATTTTATTTTTCTTTTAGAAATTTCATCTCGCGCTGATATCACCCCCATACACTCCCAATTTATTAGAGCAGTTTTTCTTTTAATAAAATAATTCTGTGATCTAGACACTGGTTTTTTAGGTTGCTCTTGGTTCTGGCGGCATCTACACACACCTCGAGAGTAGGAGATTCGAAGATTAGTGCGTAGAAAATATACTAGTGTCACAGAAGGATCGTTTGCAACTTCTGTGAGGTCAGACCATGACTTAAGCGGAAGTGGAGGGCGGATGACTGTGAAAAGTCATACGTTGGGAATTCAGCAAAAATTCACATGCGCTTTTCTCTATCTCCTGATGATTCTTCGATTGCGGGGCGAATTGTTGAGTTTGTGATAGTGAACGTGTGTAGTGCTTGTGTATTGGTGGTGGCAGTGGTGGAGGTTTGTGCATGTGTTTTTACGAATCCTGCATGTAATGGGTATGAAAAAACCGATAGTCCACTATACATTTACAACTATATATATTTTCTATTTACTGTATAGCGGATCATAGCAAAATAATTTTATCATTACTTTTGTATTATAGATCTCCGCAAAGTAACGCCTGATTCTATAAATTAATATGGTATGTCTAATCCTAAGCCCTAAAATCCTTCTCTTCTATAGAAGATAGGAAGCCTTTGTCCAGCCATAGATTGTATTAGCAAGCCCCTTTTTTACTTTACTAGCGTACTAACAGTCAATCGACTCAAAACAATGTAAACCAAAATAAAGTACAAAACATAACCCGATTTATATTTCCGAGTGTACCTAATAGTTTACAAAAATCCCGTCATTGCAAATTGCGACCTTATTCCGTAGTATCAAGAGTTAAAATCACGATAAAATTGTAAATATGATTGCGTCCAAACATACCAATTTGGCCGGGCTTACTTCGCAGGCTGTTATTCCGTTTACGAGGCTGGTAACTAAACAATAATAGGGTTGGTGATTACCATAAAAGTTAATAACATAATGGGATATTCTGGACAACTTTCACCTTCGGAAGTGTATTACATTTAAACTTGATCTGGGTTATTTCCGCTGGCGTCATAACTAATTTCAAACTCACCTTTATAATATACAACGCGGTATTCGCCACGATTTTAGCGTGAATTTAAATACAGTAATCCTCCCTATATCGCGGTACAGATAACGTGTTTTAACATTATCGATTTTACAGACACTATAACAGAACTACCTTGCTTTAATCCGCACGAGTTAAGCGAATGCATGCAACGCTGCAAGACAAGTGCAAGACAAGTCACCACATGTATCCCAAGGCGTCTCCACCAGCAACAATGCACTCAAGCAGTACACACAATAACCACCAAAATCTCGACCTGCATGTGTGAGGTACGTGAATTTTATCTGCTTCATACACATTAGCTTTGCATGCATTCGCTTAACCCGTGCGGATAATAGTAAGGTAGTTCTGTTATAGTGTCTGTAATATGAAATTCCGCAAAGTAACGCTTGCTTCTATAAATCATTATCGATTTAACTAGTATAATGCGGGAATTTTCCATGTTCGACGTATTATAAAATTAAGTTAAATTATTTTATTAAAAAAATTTAATTTTAAACCTATTTTAGGAACTTTAACGAAATTTTAAACTCAGACACATTAAGACGAGGAATAATGACAAGAATTTATGAATTATTATTTATAACAGTGGTTTCCACATCGCTTTAAGGTCGACTCACCAAAAATAAAGGCGTCCAAAAAGCGTCCTGTTGACCTTGACGATCGCAAAAAAGACATTTATTTTACACGCACACAGCGCCGGCGACGTAGACTAAGTCCCAGTTTTCTTACCATAATTCTCACGGCGTATGAGGGCTGGTGGTATAACCACAGTCATACCACCCAGCCCTCAGTCAGCCCTCCACTACACGACGTCTTAAGCTGTGGTCTGGCCTCACAGGAGGCACCCTTAGGACGTCGTTCACCGACACTAGTAGAGTTTCGTTCGTTCTTCACGCCCGGTGACGTTGCAAAAGGATAACAGTGTATAGCTCGATAAAAATACACTATTCCACGGACAATGTATTTTAAAACAAACAACATACCACAGCACATAAAAACTTGCACAAACGAATTGCTAGAAACGCGAGTTTGGTAACACGAAATGTTTGTGTCCGTAATGCCTAAAGTTTTGAGCTACATTTATTACAAAACGCGTGTTTCATCGACTATAACGATGCAGCTTTATTTATAAGCATATGTACTCGCAATTTTACCTAAAGTAAGGCCTCGTATTTCATAGCTGGGCAGGCCTACTCTCTTCGTTTTGGAGAGTCACCACACTAACTAAGAAACCACGCTAACCGTTTAACTGAGACTTTGCCTGCGGGGTACAAGGGCTGACTGAGGTAGGTGCGGACGGCGAGCGCTCGTAGCGTGATACTAAGGACTTAGTTAAAGGGTTAGCTTATAATAGATTAAACATATCCCCAGTATTCTCGAGGGACATGCAGGTTTATTGATATGTATTGCAGGCTTACTATTAAAGTGACCTAATTCAATAAAGTTATTTCGTGGCAAACTGCAATAAAACTTAACGTAGCGCCTACAAAACTAGTACAGTTAAAGAGACCCATAACTTGGAACAGCAAGAAAATACTACCTTTTTTAAATAGTTTGCAGCGCGATGTCATAGAAGGCATTGAAATAAGGATCACAATGTATCTAACTCGATTAAGTTTAATTTTGAAATTGAAATATTAACCGAGCTATATGTTCTCCAGTGTAATTAGATCTTTTAATTACTAATACAAAAGAAGCATAACATAAAATTCTCAAGTGTCCTGGACAGCAGCCAAATTAATATTGGCTGCAAATTTGTGATCTAATTTAGTTAACTTATTATCTGTATTTTTATTACTGACTTTTTCATACTATAACTCTGACATTTCTCATTACGAACTATTAGTAAAAAATAACAAGTGAAGTGAAAAATGATTTTAAAAAAGGTTTTAACAAAATTTCATGTGTCCACTGTTAACCGTTGAACAGTTCCATCGCCTGGAGCCAATCCAGGCAGCAGCATCAGGCAATGGTTATCATAAACATGCATTGTCATCGAGAATGACAAATAAAATTTCAGCTCAAAACGCGTCTTTATATCTTCAATGGAAGTCCATAGATTAGAAAAGAAAAAAATCTACGGTTTCAATACATATTATTACGATACTCAAAATATCGTTTAATTAAACCGCCACATATTAATCTCAATACTTTTTGGTAAGCAGTAAAATACAGTGGCTCGGTTGAAATTTTATCTCACCAAGCCATTGGTCTTCCAGTTGAAACAATATATGCTTTTGGCGTCCGGCCAACTCAATTAACAGTGTTGCCCGATATTTATTTGTAGTTAAAATTTTCCCCATTTCTCTTCGATGAGCTTTGTTTGAGGATAGCTGTCTACTTCGATAATATTACCATTTACCATTTGAAAAAAAAATTAACAGGCTTTTACAGAAACTATAACAGAACTACTTTGCTACTAATGATTTTGTCATTACGATTTTGTCGTGGAGCCTGTCCTCCTGATGATGCTTCGGTTTCGGGGCGAAACGATCGTAGAGATTTTGGTGATGCTTGTGTGTTTTGCTTGTGTGCACTGTTGCTGGTGGAGGCATCTCGGGATACGTGTGGTGACTTGTCCTGCATGTGTAGGGTACGTGAATTTTGCCTGCTTTGCCACTTAGCATTGCATGCATTCGCTTAACCTGCGCGGATTATAGCAAAATAGTTCTGTTTTTATTTCTGTAATATGGAATTGCGCAAAGTAACACCTGCTTCTATAAATCAACAGGCTTTACTTTGTAAAGAAATATGAATTCTCTGTAAATTTATTATACTACCCAAAATTCAAAAACGGAACAAATAAACCAACTTTTAAAACCAACCTCATCATCATTCTCATCATTCTTCTGCCTAAGTGGGGTCGCCACAACATGTTGTCACATAATTTGGCTACGTAATTTGCGACCGGCCTGCCTGACGTCAACTTACCTTAGTCGCCTTTTACGACACCTCGGTAAGAAATGAGGTTGGTCTATTCTTTGCAACCGGATACCACACGGCACTTTCAAAACCAACCTATTTTATACAAACCTCCCAGCTGAAATAAAATAACACCCATTGCCAAAACTTTATTAATACAACTGTCAAAATAAGTTTCCAAACAATAGTTGGACAATATTCACGTAACGTGGGTGAATGTTTCCCAAAGTGTATAGCAAATTTGTTAATTTGGGCGCCATATTGAACATTACAATGCCTAAAGGTTTTTTCTGGCACACGCGCTATATTATCTATACTTATTATAAAACAAAGTCCCAAGAAGCTGTCTGTCTGTATATAATCGTTTTTCTCAATCTACTCAACGGGTTTTTGTACAGTTTTCACCAAAAGATAGTGCAATACTTCCCGATGGTTTAAGTAAATAGAAAATGTCGGTATTATGTAAATTGTGTTGAAGAGACCGCGCAGTTGTTAAAAAACTTGCTTGCTTGGAGCTTTAGTCGCGTGCGCTGCGTAAACCAGCTTAGCTACGCTAAAGATATATACTAGAGCATTGTACCTCTATAAAACTACTACAAAAAAAATCCGCGATAGCATGTCTCTATCTCTTATGGTTAACTCACAATTACTACTTGTATGTTCAAAATTTGAATTCTAGTTAAATTGTGCCACGCAGATTTCCACGCGGGCGAAGCCGCTGGCACAGCTAATGTGGAGGAATAAATTTTTAAAAAGTCTATTTCGAAAATCATATTTCGTCTACTGATGATTTATACTGAGCTGCATGCGCGAAGTAAATCACATAGCATAAAAATTAATTTCCTTACAACAGGTTATCTCTTGCCATAGTTGAAAGCAAAAAAGTTTTGTTATTACAAAAATAATTTATTTAATAGTCTCTTAATATATATCATGCATTAAGTAGACTCCCGGGAGAATTATAAGAAACTAAGTAAAGCACAATCACTAACTAAATAAGCGAAATTTAATAACCGAGCCGCCCAAACGTAATAAATCAAAGATGAAAAAAGAAAAAGCCGGGAAAAACATCGTCTTTAATTAGTTATCTGTTTCTCTGTGCAGAAATATTTCCAATATTATCTGACATACCGATATTTAGTTTTGGCTTCGTTCGCAAAAATTGTAACTTTTTTTCGTATCACCAATATGCTTAAGGCTTTTACAACATTAACGAGTTAATGCAGAAGCATCTTTGAGAATGTGAAATATAATTAGACGTTACTTTACCTAGATCCATATTACAAAAGTAAAAATAATTTTGCAATAATCTGCGATAAAGTAAATAGAACAAAGATATAATGCTAAATGTATATCTATAGTTATAACGGATAGTCTATAGTTGACTATGCGTTTTCATACCAAATACATGCAGGTTTCGTAAAAACACATGCACAAACCTCCACCACTGCCACTACAATACACAAACACTACACACGTTCACTATCACAAACTCAACAATCGTTTCTCCCCACAACCGAAGCATCATCAGGGAATGGACTCTACGACAAAAGCGCAAAGCAAAGCAAATGGCTTTGCGATTCTGTGATAGTGAAGGTGTGTGACGCTTGTGTATTGTGGTGGCGGTGGTGGAGATTTGTGCATGTGTTTCTAAGAATCTTGCATGTATCAGGTACGAAAACGGATAGTTCACTTCACATTTAGCATTATATCTATTTTCTATTTACTTTATCGCTGATTATAGAAAAATGATTTTATTAATACTTTTTTAATTGAAATATGTTTATTAGTACGCCGAATATCTGAACTATATTCTATTTTTACAAATAGCCCGATTAGCATTAGCCAATTTAGGCGACATGTTACGTTTAAATGGAGCAAAGGGTTCATTTTCAGAAATAAATTACTTTTTCTATTAAAAAGTTATATACCATATTAATATATACAATTTATGAAGCGATTTTCGTTAAAAAACCAACATTTTGAGGAAAACTCCATATCATAGGATAATTCTTAGGTCATTAAATGTACATTAGCACGATGTTGTTAGTTTAAGCCTCAACTCTTCTTTAGAAAAAGAAGTTAGAAGACCTTTGCCAAACTGTGGGGTAGTACTAGCTGATAAGATAAATCACAGTATTGCTTTGGTTTTTTTTTCAAGAAACATGGGGTGAAATATTATAAAATTTATAAATGTACGAAAAAGTTCAGGAATATTGACACACGTTCCTACAAATAAGATACGAAAAAAGAAATTATCGTATTGAAAGAAGACTTACAACAAAACTATAACGCAGATGAAAGAGCCTCTAATAGTCGTATTAATTAATACCTTACGTTCAAAACGAGACTGTCAATGTGGCAAGATCCACTGTATAAAGGATCTTCAACGCTACGCTATTAATTTTTGGTGGGTCTTCTCGGAACCTTTTGAGGGGTACCGGGGGACGGGCCTCGAGGCGAACCTCCTTGCCCGGGCTTGTCCTCGCAGGCCTTGTGGGCCTGGTCAGTATTCGGGCCGGTTGGCCCAGGTCACCTGTAGGTGACCTGAGGGAAGTCTTGTTCAGGTGAGGCGGTCTGGGAATAGCAACTCCCAGACCGCTGCGTCATGTTCGGGTGGTGTCGTCTCCGTGGGGTGTGTCTCATCAGGTGGTGGTAAAGTCTTGTCCGGTGATGTTGCCCTTGTGCCCGTTGCGTCGTCCTCGTCGTCTTCCGCGTCGGGCCGCGGTGACGGTGATCTCAGGAGCTCGCGAGGCAGGGGAAATCCCTCCGGAGGTCGTGCGTGGAGTGGCGCGATGTCGTGAAGGTGCTCGTGCGCGCTGTAGTCCGCTCGCGCGAACAGTCGGCGCGCTAAGCGACGAACGAACTCCTCCACGGTCGGCATCTTGGTATCTCGGTGCACGACGTCGTTCCGCACATACCTCGGGGCTCCTACGATCAATCGCAGGCATCGATTCTGCTGGACTTGCAGTCTTCGCCTCTGGTACGCCGAGCAAAGCGCGTACCAGGCGGGTGCCGCATACGTCAAACGCGAGCGGACGTAGGCACCGTAGACCCTCAGCTTGGTGTTGACGGGTAGGTGGGATGTGAACAAGGCGTGGAGCTGGGACCTGGCAGCAGCAGCTTGGCCCACGGCACGATTCGCCATAGGGACCATGCGCAGGCTGCGGTCCAGTTCACACCCCAAGAACCTTACTGTGGTCTTCCACTCTACGTCCTGGCCTCGCAGAGTGAGTTGACGTAGCGGCACGGAGCGGCTGGTCAGCAGAGCGGCCGTCTTCCCGACGTTGACGGACATCCTCCACTTGTCCAGCCATTCCGGCAACAAGTCCAGCAGACGCTGCATGCGGTTAATGGCGACGACTTGCTTGTAGGACGACGCAAAATACGCGCTGTCGTCAGCGTAGAGCGACAACAGCACGTCCTCCACTCCCTCCTGCAGGTGGTCGCGCAGGGTAGGGATGTCATCCGTATACGCCGCGTATAAGCGCGGCGATATACAGCTGCCCTGGGGTACTCCGGCACGGATGGCGCGTGGCTGGGATTCGGCGCCATCCACTGCCACGTAGAAACTACGACCGTGTAGGAACGACGCCAACACTCGCACATAAGCGGGCGGCATGGTGGTCTCGATGATCTTGGCCAGGAGCCCGGCGTGCCACACGCGGTCGAAAGCCTTCTCGATATCGAGGAAGACCCCGACGGTGTAGCGGCCTCGGTTCCGCTCACTGGCCAGGTGGTTGATCACCCTCGCCAGCTGGAGCGTCGTCGAGTGGCCGCTGCGGAATCCATGCTGCTCCTCGCGGAGGGGCAGATGGGGCGTGATTCGACGCAGCAGCAGACGCTCAAACAGCTTGGCTATGTGCGAGAGTAGCGTGATCGGTCGGTAGCTCGATGGCAGGCGGCGATCCTTCCCTGGCTTGGGAAGAACAATGATCTTCCCGGTCTTCCACGCCTCTGGGAAGTGGCCGGTGCGGAGTACTCCATTGAACAGGCTCGTGAGCGCTACGAGGCCTGTTGGGGGCAGCAGCATCAACGCGGCGTTGTTGATTCCGTCGGGGCCTGGTGCTTTACGCTTATCAAGGCGCGCAGCAACCGACCGCAGCTCTGACAGGGAGATGAGGTCCCCTCCCCGGAGCGGCGGTGTCGGGCCCGACAAGAACCTCTCCAGTTTGTCCTGGACCGCCGCGTGATGACGGACGACTCGGAGGTTGGAGGTGTTGGGGGCGTTGGGCGTAAATGTCTTCTCCAGGTGAGCTGCCAGGATCTCAGCACGATCCCTGGCAGCGTAGTTGCGTTTACCGGCTGCATCGAGCAGCGGGTAAACGGGTGTGTCTTGTCCGGTGAGCTTCTTGCAGAGAGAGTATAGCGCAGTGTCGTGATCCGTCGCTCGATCGACGGTGTCCTCCCAGCGTACATGGGGTGAAATATTATAAAATTTATAAATGTACGAAAAAGTTCAGGAATATTGACACACGTTCCTACGAATAAGATACGAAAAAAGAAATTATCGTATTGAAAGAAGACTTACAACAAAACTATAACGCAGATGAAAGAGCCTCTAATAGTCGTATTAATTAATACCTTACGTTCAAAACGAGACTGTCAATGTGGCAAGATCCACTGTATAAAGGATCTTCAACGCTACGCTATTAAACAACTACACTAATAATTTATAGAATTAGGCGTTACTTTGCGGAGATCCATAATACAAAAGTAATAATAAAATTATTTTGCTATAATCCGCGATACAGTAAATAGAAAATATATATATAGTGCTAAATGTATAGTGGACTATCTGGTTTTTTTCCCATACCCGTTACATGCAGGATTCGTAAAAACACATGCACAAACCTCCTACTACACTAATGTCATTTGACTATATCAAATTCCGAAAAAAAATATCTTTAAAATAACCAACCATTAATTATTTTCTTTATTTATTATCTCTATTTATTATCTATATACGACACGAACAAAGTCACTGGATTCATTTTGTTAAAATCCTAGAATAAATCAGTACCTCAAACCATGTTCTCTCTGGCAGAAGTTGCCTTCAATAACGAAATTAATCAAAAAGTTATGTGCCATACCCGTTATTAAATTCCAGATAAAAATATATGAAATATGTGAGACGCAATTTTATTATATGTGGCATTAAATAGAAAGTCCAGAAACTGCTTCAATATTTTTATTAGACTTTTTGCGACTTAGCTCTTTGAGATGCGGTTGGGAAAAGGGCGCCATCTTGCATTCTTCTTATCTCGCTTACTAACTGTTTCACTCAATCATACACGCGTTCGTTCATAAATATTAAACGTCTTAGATCTACAAACTTAAAGTTATATATGTTAAAATACAAATAAAAATATTCTTTATTGTACAAAAGTAATAACAGCACTGCTTCTAATTCAAAACAATTAAAGAAAATACAACAAAAATAACATAAAAAACATAAGAAAAACATTGTACAATTGGCGGCCTTATCGCTAAGACAGCGATCTCTTCCAGGCAACCATTTTATAACAAGGGACATATAATTAAAGTAAAAATAATATTTCAAATTTAATACATTTACACTAAACTCACTTAAAAAACCTTAAATAGTTTTAACAAGCCGGTTTTTTTTACAATAAAGTAAAGTATGCATAATATTTTATTGATAATAAAAGAAACAAATATAAAATTAGCTTTGGCGTTGCCACTTTATTAGAAAACAATGGTTCACGTCCATCTTTTTTTATCTATTCCCGATAAACTACTGAACGGAAATTCATACGGTTTTCTTCAATAAGCAGGGTGATTTATGAGTAAGTTCTGTAAGTTAACTTCTGTGTAATTCATTGCTTTTTTTTTGTAAATTAGTAAAAATATTATGGAGTGATGAGTAGGGTAACCTTTCCCATAAATGTGATTTACTTCTGTCTATTCGTCAGTTGTGGTACCCGCGAAAAAAAAAACCAAGTAATGTAATACGTGTTTTTCTCCGAAAGTAAAACGATCTTTTTATTCTAAGTTTATATTTAGCCGGTGTAGAAGGTTTAATTGTGCCAAATTTCATCAATATTGATCTATCCTTAAAAGCATAACAGACGGACACACAGACTCACATTTATTATTAGTTTGGATGTTTGGGCTTAATTTCCCGTTAACTTTTGTACCCGCCAGGGGCGCAATTGACGCAAACTTGATTACTTGTCCAAACTATAACACTGTTCAGAGTTGGGATTAGCAGACACATCACGATGTGGTTCAAACCAAAAAAATAATATTGGAACTCAAAATATTCTCCATTCAAGCAAACCTGTAAACAAGTGCTCTTAAATCGTCAACTCTACTGCTACCTAGAAACCTACCTAGAAAAGCCAGCAAGAAACTCGGTGATTGTTCATTTCAAAATATTTGTTATAATATATTATTATAATATTTATAATATTTAGTCATTACTATCTTGAAGTCGAACAGTAGCCATAACCACGCATTCTTATCCCCTAAGTAATCATCAACAGTACAGTAGGCTTTCTGTATCAGACTCTGCTAAACTGTTAATCTTCTGTAATGGCAAGGCTAAAATTGATTGCGGAATTTTATTATAGAATCTTATACCCAAACCCACAAAAGACTTACGTTCTTTTGCAAAGCGCAAAGCAGGAGCTGCAAGCTTATGTCGGTTCCTACTTTGTCTATTATATACATCAAATATACCATGACGCAAATGTAAGAATACCTATTTACTTAAACGTGTCTCGCAGGGAATCACTAGAATTTAAATTTTAAATGCCACTTATGACTCTTTTACTAATACAAAGTTTTTTCATTATCTGCGCATTTACTCAATAGACTCCATACGACATAACGCTATGGAAAATAATCTATATACTCCATATCATTATATATTATGAATGCAAAAGTAGCTGAAGTAATGCAGTAATACCTCTGAGGGGTAACAGTATGTCGTATCGAACAAAAATATATTGTCATTAGAAATTATAGTTAATATATAGATACCGGCTATACTCAGGTCTAATTTTATCGGATTAGCCCGACTAGTTTCGAAACCGTCCGGGGCACTTATTCACTTATTCATGGGTTCGAAACTAGTCGGGCTAATCCGATAAAATTAGACGTGAGTATAGCCGGTATCTATATATTAACTATGAATACTACTCACGATAGTTTAAATTAAAAAAAAAGAAAATATTTTTATTAAATCACCATAAAAGTTCTCATTTCTAAAGTCATGTAGTGAAAACAAAAATAAAAGATGTTCAAAAGACAAAGCACGCGAGAAAACAATGGCAGATAACATCACTCGCATAATTGTGACAAGTCGATATGTTTATTGTTGCAAATACAATGCGAATTGTCAATTGTATACTTTGAAACTTAATGACGGCGGTAATTAGGAAATGTTTATTAATAATTAATCAACAAGGTTAGACAAAATTTAATGATAATTATACATTAATAAATTATGTCTTTTTCAAATAAGCTTTTATATGCGATGTGACTCTTAGTTTCTTACTAAATAAACTGGGGATTTTGTTCGTTTGGGATTTACTTTTTTGAGTTTCGATTAGTTAGTAGACGAAAGGCTTTTTTTTTTGCGTTTATTTACTAAGTAGAACTAGTACAGAGCAAAGTCAGATAGTGAAATATACAGAAAAATTCAGATTTATAATTTTTCCTCAAGACGCCGCATCAGTTTAAAATCTGCTGATGTGTTCTTGCATGCAAATTTGAGAGGGCGTTTGGCTTTGGATTATAAATGACGCAGCCAAAAAATTTCCATTAAAATGTCCTTTAGCACATCATCTATCAAAGGTGGATGGTGTAATAAGATAAACTGAATATAGACGAAAATATTGGAAAATTACAATTTGGGAAATTTTTAGTACAACAGCCTACGCTCATGGCTGAGTGTGATCTAATATTACTGTTTGATTATTTTAATTATTCTGCTTAACTAAACATCAAAAAACCTGTTAAGCTTTTTAGGATATTATTAATGATAAAAACGTATGAATAGTATTTTCTCCTTTCTGGCAGAAGATAGCATAGACGAAATTCAACTTAAATAATAATAATATGCGAAGAAAGAAAAACGGTTGCAAGCATAAAAATGGACAAATCAAAACACGAGTTCTTTTGAATTGTCGTCAAAACCTATTTGAATAAAGAAAATAAATTAAAAACTTTAATAAATATAACATATAAAATCAATAGTGAATTCCAGTTTTTGCACAATATTCCCTTCACCTCTTTTAATATTAAAACTGATTATTTTTTCAAAATATTCTAAAATTGTGTCAACTTACTTAAACTGTAACAAATTATACATTTAAACCTTCCTAATAAATCTCTCTGTCTATTAAAGAACACCACAGTAAAGTTGGTTTGTAAGTATTTGATATAAATAATAAATCTATATCTATATACATATTTAAAACAAAGTCGGGTTTGTTACAATACTTATAAATCGAGATCTGCTGGGCCAATATTCATGGTTTTTAACTGGATTTGTCCCCGCCCCGAATAGCAGAATACATTTTATAAACAATTTAAAATCGACGAATACATAATTATAAAAATAAATAAATGTTCATTCGTTTCGTACACGATATTTGGTGTCCATCCTGTCAAATACTGTAAGTAATGACATTTATGCATACGTTCAGAAATGTATTTTTTAAAAAGGGTGAATAAACTATTGTCTGTTTTTTTTTAAACAATTGAAAAGGTTGGGAAGTACTTTAAGCAGATACATACAAGTTCCTCAAATATTTATGCGTACGTACAGAAATAATCACAAATGATTAACATTTACGCGTGCTTTCAGAAATTTAGTTTTGAGTCATTGTATTACGTTTGCTCCCAGTAAGTTGCGAGTGCCTAAAAAACACTTAATTACTTACCAACTCTACCCGGCGAAGCTTCTGCGCTCGCCCATCCCACCGGGGACGCTGTAAAAGCCAGTAGGGCTAACAGCACAAGACACATTGGAAAAAAAAATTACGTTCATCGAAGCCTAAATTAGTTCAGCTAAGAGGTAACACACCATTCATTGACTATTAGGCGGTACGAAGTTTGCTGGGTCAGCTAGTAAATAAATATATGGGACACTTACACACACGGTCATCCGTCCCCAAAGCTACTTAATACTATGGAGATCGGACAACTGGTAAATATACAACATCTATGATTTTAAATACAGACTTAAATACAAATATACACCCAGGCTCGAAGAGATAACAAATTGTTTATAGAAAATGTTGGACCTCGGCGGGAATCGAAGCCGCGACCTGCGGAGCTGAAGGCAGGATCACTACCAACTGCGCCAACGGGCCAGTCAAGACAGATCAGACAAATATACTTATATTATCAGGTCTTCTAAATTTTTATTGTATTAAGCACATAACTTATAGTAAACAACTAAAGCTGTGATAGCCCAGCGGTGAGACCGTGCGACCCTTTCGAGAGGAACACGAGTTCAAACCCGGGCAGGCACCAATGAGTTTTTCTATTAAAATTCATGTGTCTAATTGATAATTGCAATTTATCACACGCTTTTCGGTGAAGGAAACATCGTGAGGAAACCTGCATATCTCTAGAGAATTTTGGACATATGTGTAACCTACCAATCCGCATTGGAGCAGCGTGGTAGGTCTTAGCTCCAACCCTTCTCTCTGGAAACGGAGAGAGGCCTATTCCCAGCAGTGGGATTGTAACAGGCCGCTACTTTACTTTTAAACAACTAAAACTTAAGTTTTTCCACTTTAAAAGTTATTTTCATAAACTAATTCAACGATACACTAAAACATATATTCCAGGATAAACTTCGCAAGATATCGGACTCTCAGTGCTACTCATGGACTCATATTATGTCAGGCTTCTCAAGTCAACCGTAATCCTTACTTGAATCCGTCTCAGTACGAACTCTGTTATCGTATTCTCTACTATAAACCTGCTAACATATACACAAGGGATTATAGCCCTTATACTTAAGTCTCACGAATCAAAATTCGTTGGAATATTCCAGAAAGCTCTTGTTACCGCATTTATCATCATATGTTACTTAGGTGTTCCTGTTACTTCAGTGGAGCGGGCGGAAATGAAACGCGACCGGCTCTCAGATTATCTAAACCTCTAGAGATAAATCTTTGCCTCAGTGGTATATGGGCTTAACTCAGAAAGGAAACAAAGTCCATAGAATTAAAAAAAGGTGTTTTATCTATCAAATATTACCCCGGCTATCTCTTTATAATTGGTATTTCTATACTTGTAATCTTATTCTTCCTACAGCGTTACATCCCATAAAATAGCAATACTAATATGGCAATCATCTTCATGTAGAAAAAGTTAGTTTACATAATATATTTATGTCTTCAAAACTAAAAAATAAGAGTTTAATTGAAAGGACTAATCTATGAACCTTACATATTTACATAAGAGATAATTTCAAAAAGAAACTAAGAATGGTATACAATTATATTTATACAAGCTTTTGCCCGCGGCTTCGCTCGCGTGGAATTTGGTCTGCCACATTAAAATCTCGCATATTAAGCACTCTATGGCACTCCATTCAATTCAATCATATCGTGATAACTTTTAAACAATACGGCCAAATTACTTAGTGTGAAAGACAAACGTTATCTTCATAAAATACTGAAAGTCTGAAATGTATTGATTTTTATAAGTTTTATAAGTATACTAAAATGTGCATTGTAAAATAGTATCAAATTTAATTAAAGTTATGATTCACAATTCTGGCCATAGTCGCTTCCACATAAAAGGTAGATGTATGCTATCGCGGACTTTTATTTAGAATTTTTCAAGACAAACAATACTATGGTACATCATGTTTGTGTAGGTCCATTGGTTTAAGCAGCGTACGCCAGGATAACTTTCAGAGGACAGATTTTTTCCGACTTTAGTAACATGTATTGTTATATTACATTATATCATTACAAATTGTAGCCTATATGTTATTCCGATACAAAACATATGTAACGGTAAAGTTTCATCCAAATCCGTCTGATAGTTTTTTCGTGAAAGAGTAACAAACATCCATCCATACTCATCCATTCTCTTTTGACCTATGACAGAGAAACGTATAACAATATATTAAAAACACGCGCTTGCTGGGAGATTTTGTCGAGGCCGCTGCGTAAACTAAAATAAATATAAAAATGTACGTATATATGTATAGATAGAGAATTGTACATCTACAAAAATACTATAAAAAGGCCGCGACAGCATGTCTCTATCTCTTGTGGTTAACTCACCATAACTACTTTCACGTTGAAAATTACGTTATATACATACTGATTTATTTCGAAACTTCAAGTCAAAGTTTGATTCAAATCTTGAATGTTGCTACTGATAAAGAAATTGAAAACGTGTCAGGTGTGTAATTCATTTCTTTATTAATGTTATAAGAGTGTTCAATGTGTAATATAATTTTTTATTAATATTATATCAAATCAAAATCAAAATATTCTTTATTCAAGTAAATTTGTAAACAAGTGCTTTTGAATCGTCAACTTTACTGCTGGTTCGGAAAGCTGTTCCTACCGAGAAGAGCCAGCAAGAAACTCGGCGGTTGCTCTTTTTAAAATATAAACCTTAGAACTAGTTACATTTATTTATTACTGTCTTGTACAGGGTAGAAGTGCACCTATATCCACACATCCTTATCATCTAAGTAATCTTCAACAGTATAGTAGGCTTTCTGTATCAGCCTCATTTTAACAGTGTTTTTAAACTGCTGTAATGGCATGACCAAAATTGATTTCGGAATTTTATTATAGAATCTTATACCCAAACCCACAAACGATTTACGTACTTTGCTAGGCGCAAAGCAGGAGTCGCAAGCTTATGTCGGTTCCTACTTTGTCTTTGTCTATTATATACATCACCTATCGTTTTATAATTCTTTATATTTTTATGTACAAAAATTATGTTATTTAAAATATACTGTGAAGCAAATGTTAGAATACCTATAATATAAGAACTTCTGTTTGAATATTTTTATACAAAGTAGTCGAAACTCTCGCCCAATAGAAAGATTAATCTAAAACTTTGACGTCATCCCTCTTAATGAATTCCAAAAAGTTATAGCAAGGCGTCTCTTGGGCCGCGGCGCATATCATAAGCCTGATTAACTTTGGACTCGAAGAATCCTAAAATTTCTTCTCGCGAAATAATTAACATGTAAATTTAGGAAAATCAATTATAAGTTAGTTTAAAAAATCACACTTAAGTGTTCTGATGATTATTTTATAAAAACTATATTGTTGCTTTACGCTTTTTCAATAAATAAGAAGCAATTTTCTCAAAAGTCAACTCATTTAATCATTTTCAACAACTCAAAGACATTGACGGGGACTATATTTTTTTATATTATTGACCAACTATATCAAATTCCAATTATTCTTTATTCAAGTAAACTTGTTTACAAGTGCTTTTGAATCGTCAAAGTCTACCACTGGTTCGGAAAGCTTTTCCTAACGAGAAGAGCCAGCAAGAAACTCGGTGGTTGCTCTTTTCAAATAGAATTCTTATAACTAGTTACATTTGGTTATTACTATCTTGTACAGGGTAGAGGAGTAGCTATATCCACGCACTTTTATCTTCTATATAATCCTTAATAGTATAATAGTATATCAGCCTCCCTTTAACAGCTTTTTAAACTGCTGTAGTGGCAAAGATAAAATTGATTGCGGGATTTTGTTATAGAATCTTAGACCCAAACCCACAAATGACTTATTTACTTTTGCAAGGCGCAAAGCAGGAACCGCAAGCTTATGTCGGTTCCTACGTTTTCTATTTATCGCCTTTTACAATTATGTATATTTTTATGCACAAACATCAAATTGCTAAAAATATACTGTGAAACCAAAGTAAGAAAACATATTTCCTAAAACCTCTCTCGCAAGGAATCACGCGAACTTAAATTGTAAATGCCACGTATGGCTCTTTTTTGTATTACAAAAATTCTATCAAGGAGCATGTATTGTATTTGCAAATGTAACAATTTATTAATATCAAATTCAAATTCAAAATATTCTTTATTCAGGTAAACTTGTAAACAAGTACGATGACTAAATGTAACTGCAAATAATCTTGAATCTTGTTATAGATTAACTAATCACCTATTACTATTGTATATCCGGAAGAAGGAAGTAATCTTTGTTTCGAATCCGTTTTTCCTTGGCAAAAGAAAAAGTCATAATACATAATTGAGGTTATTTAAAATTTAGAAAGCGGTCATAAAGTTCCTAATGACCATTGTTTCGAAATACTGCACACCTGTGAAAAAAGCTTGAAATTAAATTTTTTGGAAAAATTACAAATCATTAAGCAAAACAATGGCACCCTCATTAACGAGCAGATAAATGTCTCTAGTTCAAGCTTGTTGCACGTGTTCCGAGGTAAAATAAAGGGTAGGGATGAACCAAGTACTATTTAACAACGCTTGTTTGGATAACGCTTCATTTTGCGATTTTGTCGTGGAGTCTATCTCCTGATGATGCTTCGGTTGCGGGGCGAAACGATTGTTGAGTTTGTGATAGTGAACCTGTGTAGTGCTTGTGTATTGTGGTGGAAGTGGTGGAGGTTTGTGCATGTGTTTTTACGAATCCTGCACGTATCGGGTATGAAAATACTGATAGTCCACTATACATTAAACACTATATATATTTTCTATTTACTGTATCGCGGATTATAGCAAAATAATTTTATTATTACTTTTCCATAATACAAATTAATAATTACAAAATCGCAAAGGCTTTGCGATTTTGTCGTGGAGTCAATTTCCTGATGATGCTTCGGTTGCGGGGGGAAACGATTGTTGAGTTTGTGATAGTGAACGTGTGTAGTGCTTGTGTATTGTGGTGGAAGTGGTGGAGGTTTGTGCATGTGTTTTTACGAATCCTGCACGTATCGGATATGAAAATACGGATAGTCCACTATACATTTAACACTAAATATACATATTTTCTATTTACTGTATAGCGGATTACAGCAAAATAATTTAATTATTACTTTTTTTGAAAAATTCAATATTTAAGCGAGACAAAAACCAAAAAAATAACGACCATTCGTCTTGAATAAAACATTATATGAATATTTAAAATATGCAATTACTACAAAACTTAAAGGTAAATAATGATGAAAATAATTATACTTATGATATTTACTTTACGCAGTCGTCCGTCAGCCAATTATTTGATTTAAATTCCCTGAATATTTGCACGAGCGTCGATTATTCAGAATGTTATTGCATTCGAATCGAAGGGTTGTTGAGTTTTTTTAAACGAAATTAATTCATATTATTATTATAATGCAAGTCATTGTCCGTTACGCGAGATGTCGTAAAAGGCGACTAAGGTAAGTTGACCCACCGTGTGGTATCCGGTAGAGTAGAATAGACCACCCTCTTTCTTACCGAGGAGTTGTAAAGTACGATTAAGGTAAGTTGACGTCAGGCAGGCGGCCGGTCGTAAAATACGTAGCCAAATCATGTGACAACATATTAACATGTTGTGCCGACCCCGCTTAGAGTGGGATAAGGGCACGAGGATGATTATTATCATTGTCCGTTGCGCTTTTCCATACCTTATGTAAGAAAAGACATGTTAATTCCAATTACTATATCCATATATTTGTAATTGGACCTCCGTGTGGTATCCGGCTAAGTAGAATAGATCACCCTCATTTCCTACATAGGTCATTGTAAAAGGCGACTAAGGTTGACCCGTCGTATCCGGCTGAGAAGATTAGACCATCATTCATCGTCATTTCCTACCAAGATGCCCTTTCCTTTCCTTGAAGATTACAGATCATCTCTTTAGTGGTATCGGCACAACATGTATTAAACATGCTGTAACATGTTATGGCTAGTTATTTTACGACCGGCCGCTTTCCCGACGTCAACTTTTTCTTTGTCAAGAAAACGCATTATGGGTCGTCACCGCCCGACGGGGACTTACGGCTCGCCTTTAACGACATTTCGGTAAGAAATTAGTGTGGTCTATTCCACTCAGCCGGATACCACACGGCCGATCAACTTACCTTAGTCGCCTTTTACGAAACCTCGGTAAGAAATGGAGGTGATCTATTCTATTCGGCCGGATACCACACGGCAGTTCTTGAATATAACAAATGAGGATTTTAAAAAGGCGCGAGCCAAGGTGGCACTGCATTACTTGTGACCAGCATTTTAACTGAAATACCCTAAATAATTTATAGAATAAGGCGATACTTTGCGGAGATCCATATTACAAAAGTAATAATAAAAGTTATTTTGCTATAATCTGCGATACAGTAAATAGAAATACATAATGCTAAATTTATAGTCGACTATCCGGTTTTTCATACCCGATATGGAGTTTATCTCCTGATGATGCTTCGGTTGCGGGGCGAAACGATTGCTGAGTTTGTGATAGTGAACGTGTGAAGTGCTTGTGTATTGTGGTGGCGGTCGTGGAGATTTGTGCATGTGTTTTTTACGAGTCCTGCATGTATCAAGTATGAAATCTGCTCCTTACGCTTGATATAAGCCTAGTCTAATCCTAATCTACCCTACAACTTAAATGGTATAGGGCGGACGTGCAAGCAACATATTAAATATCATTAACAAGTCACAAAAGCTTTCAATCACCAAACGCAAAACCCATGGATATAAAACGATAAGGGAATCCCATGGAAGAATTCCTGTAGAAGAAAAGTGAGTTATACTTTATTGACTGGCCCGCTGGCGCTGTGGGTAGTGACCCCGCCTTCAGCTCCGCGGGTCGCGGGTTCGATTCCCGCCGAGGGCCAACATTTTCTATAAACAAATTGTTGGTTCTTCGAGCCTGGGTGTGTATTTGTATTTAAATATGTATTTAAACTTATATATGTAGTATATCTACCAGTTGTCCATCACCCATAACACAAGTATTAAGTTAGTTACTTTGGGGACGGACGAACGTGTGTATAAATGTCCCATATATTTATTATTTATCGACGGGGCGAAACGATTGATGAGATTGTGGTTTTGAATGTGTGCAGCGCAAGTGTAGTGTAGTGGTGGTAGTGCTGGTTGGTAACATGCTTTAAACGAATAACGTATGCTAAATCGATGCCATATATTAGTGCACTAGGAAGAGGCACATGCCGCGCACCACTCTATTGATAACTGCTTATCGATTCTTAGAACATCCTATTACCCTGCGGCCAGCAAGTTAATAATAGAACAGTACACTATTTCTAGCATAACATAGATTATCTCTAATCGTGGCCAATAGCACAATAACCCACATTTTTTTGTAAAAACAACGGCGTTCAAGGAAAAGTTTTTAAATTACCTACCTTCTATGCAGCGAGAGCATGTCAACTAAGTTCTTTGGGAGATGTAACTTGATATAAACTCGGCACATTGCTACAGTACGAGTTAGCGAGACACTTGGTCTAGATAGAAACTATAAAGGGTAACTTTGTTACTTAACATTTTCGACCATTAAATATCATGTAAAATCATCAACATTAAAGCTAAACAAATGTGATACGGTTGAAACGAATAAGACTTTAAGGATTATAAAAGAAAATTCTTCACCATTTCTTGTAATTTTTATGACAAACATTCATTTTACAAAGAAATCAATCAATACTGCTGGTTCGGGAAGCTGTTCCTACCGAGAAGAACCAGTAAGAAACTCGGCGGTTGCTCTTTACAAACAATAATTCTTATCACTAGTTACATATAGTTATCAATGTCTTGTACAGTGTCAAAGAGTAGCTATATCCACGCATTCTTATCGTCTAGATAATCAATCTTCAATAGTATAATAGGCTTTCTGAATAAGCCTTTTTTTCAATAGTATTTTTAAACTGCTGTAATGGTAAAGTTAAAGTAGATTGTGGAATTTTATTATAGAATCTTATACCCAAACCCACAAACAAATTACGAACTTTTGCAGGGCCCAAAGCAGGAACCGAAAGCTTATGTCGGTTCCTACTTTGTCTATTATATACATCGCCAATCCTTTTATAATTATTTATATTAATATCTACAGAAATTAAATTACTAAAAATATACTGTGTAACTGCAGCATAACCAGGCTACACAACACATCTTGCAAAACATATCGATTTCGATAAATATGTATTAAAATTAAACATCCGTGCAAATGTTGTCATTCGCTCATATATTTCATTTAGATGATAAAAACCTTTCACACAGTTTCTAAAAAGTCCTCAACGCCAACGGATACGTGATATACGGAAATTGAACTTATCGTTGCCGGGTTCCGCGCCCGACGGCCCTCTTTACTACTAACATAATTACAATACTGTATAATATGGACTGTAAATAAATATTAATTTTCATCATCACTCTCTTGCTCTTATCCTACTCTAAATGGGGTCGGCACAACTATTTTAAAGATGTTGTTAGATGACCCGGCTAGTTATTTTTCTCCGAGCCTCTGCCTGACGTCAACTTACCTTAGTAGTATTTTACGACACCACAGTAAGAAATGAGGGTAGTCTATTCTACTCAGCCCGATAACTCACGGCGTTGTTAATAAATAATAGTAAATAAATAAAATCAGCACTGAATACAGCATCATTGCCAACTGCTCCGACGAGCCGTTCAAGGGTTCAAATTTAAATATTCTTTATTCAAGTAAACTTGTAAATAAGTGCTTTTGAATCGTTCACATCTACTGCTGGTTCGGGAAGCTGTTCCTACCGAGAAGAACCAGTAAGAAACTCGGCGGTTGCTCTTTACAAACAATAATTCTTATCACTAGTTACATATAGTTATCAATGTCTTGTACAGGGTCAAAGAGTAGCTATATCCACGCATTCTTATCGTCTAAGTAATCGTTAATAGTATAGTAGGCTTTCTGAATTATCCTTTTAATATTATTTTTTATTATAGTATAGTATAGTATCTTTACAGTAATCATCGATACTGTTCTCTTGAGTATTGGAAAAAATATCAACTCATCGACACAGAGGTATCGAATTCTTTTCTTAGAGCCTTTAAGCTGTAGTTAAAACTGGCTTAATGGACAATAGCATCGTAAAATCCCTTGTAAAATTATAGTTAATTTTAGCGCTCATTATATTTAATTTTAGAGCTTATTATTTCAAACGGTTAGCCGATGAAATTGACGATGTTACGTTAACGAAGTATTTTGGCGCATCATTTAACCTATTTATTCGATAAAATTTCAACTATATTACTGCGGCACCAAAATTTCATATAAATAAACATAATAAATAGATCAAAGTGTATAAAGCTTTATGATAGTGATATTCACTGTTGTTTTACCGCCGTGTGGTATCGGGCTGATTACAAGCCCTTATCGTTTTATGCTGCTTATCGTGCCATACTGTTACATGATTTTGCCACTTATTTTACGACCTGCCGCCTGACGTCAACCCACCTTAGTCGCCTTCTACGATAAGCCAGTAAGAAATGAGGGTGGTCTATTCTATGCAGCCGGATACCATACGGCATATACCTTAGTCGCCTCTTACGACACCTCGGTATGAAATGAGGGTGGTCTATTCTACTCAGCCGGATACCACACAGCGGGTCAACTTACTTTATTCGCTTTCTACGACACCTCAGTGAAATGAGGACGATATATTTCTCCAGTCACAAATATATTATTCACTTAAAAAACTACACAGCTCTATTTACTTTACTCACTTTAATAAGAGGAAAGTAATGCAATGCTGGTGCCGTTTACATTTTGCACTCCTCGCAGTGCTCTGTCGGAATAAATAATGTGCATACATTCAGAGCACCGACTCGCGGCGCCTTAAATGTAATTGGTGAGAGATTATTTAGAATATTTCCTTAACAGTCTTTATTTGGCTTTTTAAATAATAAAATATTTTTTTGTTCATTCATTTAAAAATAAATATCCCTATTAATACCACCGTATGGTATCCGGTTGAGTAGAATAGACCACCCTCATTTCTTACCGAGGTATCGTAAAAGGCGACTAAGATAAGTTGACGTCAGGCAGGCGGCCGGTCGTAAAATACGAAGCCGAATGACGTGGCAACATGTTTGTAACACGTTGTGCTAACCCCACTCAGAGTCGGATAAGGGCAGAAGGTTATGTAAAAATACTATGTACTAGTTATTTTAAAATATTTTATTTTCTTGCTCTTCCAAATTACTGTGTTTAAGACGGGAGTGTTTAAGACACTTATGTTATAAGTGTCTTAAACACTCCCGAGTTTTAAAGGCGACACGCTGCGCTTTATTCGGATTTGTCATAAAACAACTTTTTTAATTAGGTCACTTTAATACTAAGTGTGTGACATATTGAAGGAGTTCGGCATAATAGAGGAACACTGAAAAGTAATTATGTATAAAATATTTCCCGATTTTCTATTGGGAAACAAAATAAAAACGTTGGCGCAATAGAAATCAAGATTCAAAAGTAATAATAATTTTTTTTTGCTATGATTCGTGATACAGTAAATAGAAAATATATATAGTGTTAAATGTATAGTGGACTATCCGTAGTTTAATACCCGATACGTGAAGGATTCGTAAAAACACATGCACAAACCTCCACCACTTCCACCTCAATACACAAGCACTACACACGTTCACTATCACAAACTCAACAATTGTTTCGCCCCGCAACCGAAGCATCATCAGGAGATAGACTCTATCTATGGAGTCTATCTCCTGATGATATCGGGTATGAAACTACGGATAGTCCACTATACATTTAACACTATATATATTTTCTATTTACTGTATCGCGGATTATAGCAAAATAATTTTATTATTACATTTGTATTATGGATCTCCGCAAAGTAACGCCTAATTCTATAGATTATTTGAAGTCAAGATTCTAATTTTGAAATACATCCTTAAGAAAAAAATGAAAAAAAAAATATGTACATGTACCGACAATATACGAAAACAACAAAAAATATAGTCTTTCCTTTAAAAAGACCTGCTTTTAAATGTATCAAATTCAAATCATTCTTTATTCAAGTAAACTTGTAAACAAGTGCTTTTGAATCGTCAACTTTACTGCTGGTCCGGAAAGCTGTTCCTGCCGGGGAGAGCCTGCAAGAAACTCGGCGGTTGCTCTTTTTAAAATATAAATCTTAAAACTAGTTACATTTAGTTATTACTGTCTTGTACAGGGTAGAAGTGCACCTATATCCACACATTTTTATCATCTAAGTAATTCTCAACAGTATAGAGTAGGCTTTCTGTAACAGCCTCTTTTTAACAGTATTTTGAAACTGCTGTAATGGCAACGCCAAAATCTATTTCGGAATTTTATTAAAGAATCTCATACCCAAACTCATAATCAATTTACGTACTTTTGCAAGGCGCAAAGCAGGAGTCGCAAGCTTATGTCGGTTCCTACTTGGTTTATTATATACATCACCTATCGTTTTATAATTCTTTATATTTTTATGTACAAAAATTAAATATCAACAAACAAAAACCCTAGAAATATTTATTAGATTAAGTACATTATACTGTGACAATAACAGTATTTTATAAGACGAGCGTATTAACCACCCATGGGGTAAAGAATGGAATAGGTCCATCTTATAAATCACTATAGGAGGCGAATTTAACGAGGGCCATTAATAAAAAAAAGTGATGTATAAGTGATTTTTGCAGCACGAAAGTTTATTTGTCAAGAATGTCACAATCTTGTATTGTTTATTTGGAATATGAATTTCTGTGTATCTCTGGTTGTTTACGCGAGTGAAGCTACCAGAGGAACTCGTCTGCACAATTTACATAAAATAGTAAAATAGCTGCCTGTTATAATGGGCATAGCATAGGCCTCCTCACTCCGTCTTTGGAGAGAAGGATGGAGCTTAAACCTACCACGATGCTCCAATGCTTATTGGTAGGTTACACATATCCCTAAAATTTTCTAGAGATATACAAGTTTCCTCAGGATTTTTCCTTCACCGAAAAGCGTGTGATAAATTGCAATAATCAATTATACACAAGTTTTAAAGATAAAAATTCATTGGTGCCTGCCTGGGGTTTGAACTCGTGATCTCTTCGAAAGAGTCGCACGGTCTCAAAGCTGGGCTATCACGGCTGGGCTATCAACATAAAACAGTAATTTACTATTAACCTAAACTTTCCTCAAGTTTTGCACTCTTTAGTAAAAACCTTAATAAACTCCGTTTAATTATAGAGAAAATCGATCATATACCGACGGACAGCTTTTGAGGACTCCGTTTTATATGTATAGTTATAAATGGCTAGATCAGAAAACAAAACATTTGATAACAAATATAATATATGTACTAAAATAGTACCGAACTCTTAATGCAAAGAGGCACTGTTCTACCCAACTAACTAATAACGTCTCATTGACTCAAACACGACACAACTACTTTCTTGCCTTAATTTTGTAGGCAAATTATAGACACGTGAACGTCTAATAATCGTAGTGAGTCAGCTTCCGGAACGGGGCTAACTTAAACACACTAAACTCCGCTTTTTTGAAGAAAATATTATTGACTTGCAAACTCCACTACCGCTTTTGAAAATAAGTTTATAACTTTTTTTTCGAAACTTGGCTGTTTCCAATTCGTTTCCAGTATATGTATTGCAATAGGTTTGCAGATGCCCTCAAAAAGGTACTCTAGATTCCGCTGTTCCTACAGCTGTTAAGGTGTGTAAATCTCTTAAAGAGACGTAGTCCCAGCATTGGACATCCTTCGGTTAGAAATAAAAGAAAACAAGAAATAATTACGTTGCACAATCTGGAACCACTAAACTTTATTAATGTTAATTTGTAAAGTTTTTTCCAATGATCAGATTTCTTTTATAAAAACACATAAAATGTTTGAGCTGTAAGTTACTAACAGATTTACAAGTAACAGATGAAACGCTAAAACTACTTCCCGTTTTCAAAATTAACCATTTTAATTCCATTCCGAGCGCCTAAATTACGTAATGCCTAAAAGTGGGTCAAGAATTCAGTTAAGGTATTACGGCCGGCAAATAACTTTATGCAGTCGACCGTCGGGCATCGCCGGCGGCGAAAGAATGAATTATGCGGTTCCTTAATCAAGAAACCGAGTTTCCTGTTTAGAAGTGGTTACGTGTCTATAGAAATCTGGCGTTCATTTTGGTGTTATTAACACAATAAAATAATATAAACAATTTAATATATAATAGTCACATAAGTTGCAATACTATTCCTCTTCCTATACGCAACCTCTACAAAATACCAAGTCTCATTCATATTTATAACATATCGTCGAATTTGAACTTTATGCATATGGCATTAAGTTCAAATTTGCTTGACGCTAATTCTCTGGAACATTCAGGTTGTATACGATCGCCCCAAGGTCTCGCGAACGTTCTCGAACATCGGTTCGTTCGATATAGTATAAGCAGACGTATCGCGCGCTTCAACATTCAGTTTGAGAATAGCGATCAAGAGCGAATAAACAAGCGTAAATAAAACTAAAATAATAGTGACCTCGGCATTCTTATTGGACCACGGACTGTATAGAGACTGTAAGTACTAAGTTTGTATTAAAAATTTGAATAGTGTTTTTAACGAGTCACTAGGTATTATCATCCAAATCCACGAAACCCTGTAAGTAACAATATATTTATGACCGAAAAGGAAAATATGTTCTAATGCTCTCTTTAAATACTGCCGTGTGGTATCCAGCTATATAGAATATAGAATAGACCACCCTCATTTCTTACTGATGTGTCGTAAAAGGCGAAAAAACCGGCTTAAATAATGCCTTATTTTAGCGGGTGAGCCCGACTAGTCTCAGGCCTAAACCCAATAAAATAAGACGCGAAAATCTCGGCTTCTAAAATTCATTACGAATACCATTCACGATAGTTTATTTATTTATTTTATTTAACAAACATTTATAATAAGACTTAAAATATTAAACATATGGGGTAGACAGAAATCGGCTAAGTTTCCACTGATACAAAAAATCTTATAACTATATCAACAAGAAAAAAAATAGCAAAAATCATTTATTATAAAAAGCATTATATCCAAAAAGGTACCTACAAAACATTTTTTTCCAGCAGTTATAAAATATCTTTTCCCAGAAACTTCCACTTTAGTCCACTAAATTTGTATTATATTCAAAACTGCGTGTCGCCTGAAAGATTAACCTGTATCCATATTAAATATACAATACGTTCTTGTATTGTTCTTTTAAAAAGAGTAACTAAGACACTCTGTATCTTGATCTTTCTCGTTATGAGCAAACATCCCATTAAGTGGTTGTTTCTAAAAACCTTCAACGATTCAAATGATTTTAAAACGTTATAACTTGAAAAATGAATATATTGAATTTGCCTCCAGAATATTAATT
Organism: Morpho deidamia; assembly: GCA_947086505.1. Classification (NCBI taxonomy): domain Eukaryota; kingdom Metazoa; phylum Arthropoda; class Insecta; order Lepidoptera; family Nymphalidae; genus Morpho; species Morpho deidamia. Next base: position 19,561,269 of record CAMTZC010000024.1, read on the forward strand.
TAAAGACTCATCTGTTGATATCTTGAGGTCCTAGAAACTATATATTAAGACTAACAGTGTACCCGGCAAAAATAATGCACATCGATGCTTAGAGAGAGAAAATCGGCTAGATTCTGCTTCATATGGCATTGTCTCTGTGGCACAGACTGAGGAACCCGCGTGAAACGTCACATACTAACTGAGTGACAGTGACAGCGATCTACGAAACCGAACTGGCCGGTTGTTTCGTTCTAAAAATCGATGTGCATTATTTAATACCGGGTACTATACATTACTTTAGCGTATCTCTGCTGGTTAACGCAGCTTACGCGACTAAAACTCTGCGATCTATTCAGCACAATTTAAATAATACCAATATGTACTGTTTACCTAAACCATCCGGAAGTATTGCACTATCTTTTGGTGCAAACCGTACAAAAATCCGTTCAATAGATTCTGAGAAAATCGATTACATACAGACAGCTTTTTGAGACTTTGTTGTATAATAAGTATAGATGTACATATAAGTATATAATGTAAGTAAAAGTAGAAAATAATAGAAAGATTTCCACCCTCAGTTCCACAAACATAATTTTTCCGAAACAACTAAACGGAATTACAACATAAGGCAACGCGAACCCCGCTTCACCTGTCAGCTGACGCAATCCATCATGGCGGCTCCCGCCAAAATGGAATTCGCTTTGTACGCCCGAAATAGCGATTCGTTGTTTCTAAAATGTACACGAAATGTTACATTTAAACCCGCATCATGGCTTACATTTTATTTATATGGTTTTTTTTTTAAAGCGGACCGTTGTATAAATGGGGCATATATTGCAAACTGACTCACACTTCATGGGTTTTCTATTCAGAACATTTTACTAGTAAAACTTAAAGCCTACCATACTGTTGAGGATTACATAAAGTGTAAGGAGGAGGCAGCTGCCCTCCCTTGCCCATACTTCGCTACGCCCATGCAAATATGTCCCATTTTTTTTTAATTGACACAGTTTAAGCAAGTATATTTTGCAGCGGAGTAATTAAAAGTAATCTTATTATTTAACTCTTTATCGCACTTTAAAAAAAGAAAATCGAAATATGGTACTTATGCTAAAACGAAGTCTTCTATCGCTAAAAGCCATCTGATACAGATATATTTGATAAACATAATACAATCATAAGAATACGTGGATATTTCTCTTCGACCTTGTACAAGATATTAAAAGCTAAACGTAAGTAGTTATAAGAATTATATTTTGAAATGTACAACCGTCGAGTTTCTTACTGGCTCTTCTCGGTAGGAACAGCTTTCCAAACCAGTAGTAAAGTTGATCATTCAAAAGCACTAGTTAACAAGTTTACTTGAATAAAGAATATTTTGAATTTGAATATGATCTGTATTTTCAATGCCAAGACTTCGTAAGATTTCGTACTGACAGATAAAAACTAATTCTCAATAATGAAAAAATAAATATGCAGGAAAAGGATGCAGGGATGCAGGGATAGACAGGATAACAAGACGTCACGCATAATTACGTTATAATTTCATCGTATGCCTTTTATAGTATACTGTATTTAGGTGTTTTATGTTTTTTTTGTAAAATTGTGGTTTATGTTTGATTTCTGACCCAAACTGTACATGAAAATAATTTTGTTAAACATCACATTTTTTATGTTTTCTTAATATAAATTTATCTTATATTTCATATAACATAACTAGGACCTGGGTGACCAAATTACCCAATTAAGCTACCATGACTCTACAAATGACAGCGTAATTAACCTTTGTATTCCTTTTATATTTTAGCAGTTTTTCAATGCCTGAAAACAGGGACAACTTTTTTAATAAAACCTAGCTAGATCGATTTATAGTCCCCGACACCCCCTACATATAGAATTTCATGAAAAAAAACATCACAACGCTTACTCTCAAGTCTTCTTACTTTGATATTAAGACTGTCTTGTGTAATGTCTGTTGTCTCCGCAAACTAAAGTGTAACCGGTTCGCCTTTAATGGAACGGAGTTTGATAGTTTCAGCCGTAGTTGTTCGCACCGATGTCCTTTTGGGCCCTACTACTTATATCTCGATCGAGCACACATAATCATAGACATACGAGAGGTCACAAAAAGCTTGGGATACCTGCGTTGCGACTCAGCAGAGTTAGCAACTCATTTGTTGGTCTCGCTATTCGCTTCTATAATAAAATTCTCCAATCCAATTTAGACCAGTCTACAGAAAGATTCAAACTGAGTGTAAAAAATATGCTTATACGTAAAGCATATTACAAAATTTAAGATTATTAGAATGATAAGAATGCCAGGATTTGAAAATGCTTTCAAATTCATACAAGACAGCGGTTTTATGATGTATAATTAAAAATATTTAAAAGATTGACCGCCGAGTTTCTTGCTGGTTATTCTCGGTAAGAGCAACATTCAATAGTGCCTGAAATGGTTTATTTGATACTTTATGGTTATTGTTAAAGTTAATAAAAGTGTCGACAATATTATTTATATAAAAACCATATTATTTATATCTCCGTATTAGTCCTTATCCCACTGATATTTTACTAAAAAAATCTGTTTCAATACCTGTAAAATACTTTATCTACTCTGATACTATAATACAAAAATTATAAAATTGAAAACAAAATTCTTATGACAAACATTACGTATAGAACAAAAATTAAAAATTAAAAAGTTTCATTACGATACAGGTCTTGTATGGACACCTGTATCATAATGTAACTTTCTAATCATAACGATACACCTATACAATTTCCAGCCGGACCAAGGAGGTTGAACCTCTACCTTAAAAAAAAAGGTTTCAATGAATGGGTCCGCGGCGACGCTACACGCATGCGCAATCGATGTTTGCGCCTTGGCGCCAATATATGACATTTAAAAAATCTTTTCAATATTTAAACGAAGTTTAGTTTTGTTTGTAAAAAAATAAGTTTTTGTGTAAAAACATGTCTGAGAGCGGGGATAGTGGTAATTGTACACCACCAGATATTCTGAAAGTTGCGTCAAACATGATCGTGAACCTGTTGCCGACGAAATCTAGCAGCAACTATATTAAATGTTACTACGAGTTCATGGAATGGAAACGTACGTTTTACGTATTATAGTATGAGAGTAGATAAAGTAGTGTATGATACTGTACATAACTTGGTCTTATAACACTCGTGTGACACTATAAAAAAACTTGACTGCGGCTCGTTTTTTTAAACCACACTCGTGTGGTTATAAGAACCCTTATTATGCAACAGTATCATAAACTACTATTTTAAATTATTAAAATCGGACATTCCAATCAAAAGATGGAACGAATTCAAAAAATATCAATCTAAAGAAAATAATGTCATAATAAATTGATTGTAGCGACCATTATAACAGGGCCGGCAACTGGTGATTTAGCTCTTATTCCACGGATACTAATGATACCCACGGATATAGCTATACCTTTTAAAAGAATTCAATTTCCTAAAAGTTAAAACTTCGTTTGCCTTAACTATTAATAAGTCCGAGGGACAAACATTTAAATTACCAAAAATCAAATCTATAGTCCGACTTAGTAGACTTTCACTATCACGAGATCGGTCCGTACGCGGATAAAACCGCGGGCCATTGCTTTTACTTAATAAGTGTCAAGTAGTAAGGGACAAGCTTTAAAATCCTCGCTACTTCGGTGTCATCGAAATAAAGTTATACATGTTGTTCTAAATGGAGTAAAATTTGAAATTGCCCGAGAATCAACTGTTTCGCTTGTTATCTGCTGTCGCTTAAGCGAACTTTGGAGACATTGTGTGCAAACTAAAGACAAAGTTCACTTACATTGCGGTTGTATCCACTGTATAACTAGGAAGTATACAGGCTGAATATCAAATCAAACGACAAGTTTCATGTTTTTCAAAATGTTCTTATAGAAGCAAATACCCAGGCCCACGACCAGCAAAGCAACCGTCCCTCCCTCGCCCCAGCCGCTCACGTATCGTGCCCAGCGGGCTGCTACACGCAGTACCCACCGCGATTACCCCCCATAAAGAGCTCATGAATAAGAGTCCCGTATGGGCTTAAAACTAGTCGGGCTCATCGGATAAAATAAGACGTGAGCCGGTCTCTCAACGTTAATTATGAATACGTCTCACGATAGTTTATTAAAAATTTGCTCTTTTATATATACGTGTATATATAATATTTACCTATAGGTAAAATTCGCTGTAACATCCTGATTTCAATATCGCAGATAATTTGCATTATTACGCCTTTTAAACCTCTCTCTGGAGTTGAGATTAGTGATTTTTCTTGTTAAAGCAGTCACACCTTAACTACATAGTTCAGGTCATCATGGCATTCAGAATATTCTCGAGATATTATGTTTTGTTTTGAACATTTCTATTAACGCTTCATAACATAAAGCAGCTTAGATAAAAAAAAGACAATCGAGTCTACAGAACTGAATTTTTTTGCAGTGGGTAGTGATCCTGCGTTCAGCTTCGCGGGTCGCGTGTTCGATTCCCGCCGAGACCCAACATTTTCTATAGACAATTTGTTGGTTCTTCGAGTCTAGGTGTACATTTGTATATAAGTATGTATTTAAAATTATATATGTAGTATATCTACCAGTTGTCCGTCACCCATAACACAAGTATTAAGTTACTTGCTTTGGGGTCGGATGACCGTGTGTGTCCCATATATTTGTTATTATTATTTTACAGATCCGCACGAGTACTACAGGTAATCTATTGTAAGAAATTAAAACATACGATTTTTCGGCACGGATAATGATTTGAAATTGCATCCAAATCGAACCAAAAGTTATTAATCTCTCCCGCGGCAATCACCTTTAGGCCGTCTACGTGGAAAATGAAAGGGGCGATATCGAATTTGCGAGCCCTGCTGATTTAATCTGACACGCCACTTTGCTAAGCGATTTGGTTATTTTCTCATCAGATATTATGCCTGGTTTCTCATTTTTCTCGGTTTGGATAACGCGTTCGTAGATTGCATTTCGTCTCACTGATTTTTGATGTGACTTATTCATTTTTTTTTCTCTATTTAATTCGAATATTAGGGTTATTTTAATTCAAATTCAAATTATTTTTTATTCAAGTAAACTTGTAAACAAGTGCTTTTAAACGTTAACTTTACTGCTGGTTCGGAAAGCTGTTCCTACCGAGAAGAACCAGCAAGCAAATCGGCGGCGGAAGTGCAGCTATATTCACACGTCCTTATCATCTAAGTAATCTTCAACAGTATAGTAAGCTTTCTGTATCAGCCTCTTTTAACAGTGGTTTTAAACTGCTGTAATGGCATGGTCAAAATTGATTTCGGAATTTTATTACAGAATCTTATACCCAAACCCATAAACGATTTACGCACTTTTGCTAGGCGCAACCTGCTTTGCGCCTCGCAAGCTTATGTCGGTTCCTACTTTGTCTGTTATATACATCACCTATCGTTTTATAATTCTATATATTTTTATTTATACGTACAAAAATTTCATTGCCTTAAGTATACTGTGAAGCAAATGTAAGAATACCTATTTCCTTAGACTTCCTTAAATATTATTATAACTTCCTTAAGTATTAATTATTAGTATAACTTCAAATTACTTATTAATGGCTCATCGATTTATCGTTTCTAAATTGAATCTTTATTTTCAATAACCATGGGAAATAAACGCGTTACATTTTTAATAAATTGTTTGAAAATTATTCCTGTCTTGATGATGATAATACTCACAAAACTACCGCCCAAATTTGCTAATATTTAGATACTTCGGTTCACTAGTACATACTAATATTATTTCTAATATGTCTGTCTGTCTCGCTGTCACGGCCAATCTGCTAAATCTATATGAATTTGGCACAACTAAAGCTTTTTACACTGTAATCTTCGTAAACAATAAAAAATATAGCATATATTACATTATAACGGGTACGTAAATGCTTAACTTGATGCGGTCGAAATACGAAATATAATAGCAAACAAAAAGATAATCTTATCCCAATAAATGGTGACGTTTCCACAAATATGTGGGTGATTGAAGCAGTAGAAGGAACAGATTTCATTTGTCGCTATGATGGATGGCATTCCGGACCTTTGAAATGCTCCGTGAATGACTATATGTATTTTCCAATGGAGTTTTCCTCATATATTTGATCAAATATTTGCCGCTTATACATTGAGACTTGAGTACACTTGGTTAATTTTTTTTATCATTGTTCTATCTGTCTATAAATAATTATATGCGGAAAAGTTTAAAAGTTGCACTGATTATAGAAAAGACGAGAACTAAATTAAAGTGGTATGGCCGTATAATTAGGAAGGATGAAAATCATGTGACTAAACAAGTGTTAAAGTCATCATGTGACAACATGTCTGTAACATTACACACGTTCACTATCACAAACTCAACAATCGTTTCGCCCCGCAACCGAAGCATCATCAGAAGATAGACTCGACGACAAAATCGCAAAGCGAAGCACTATCCGAACAAGCATTGTTATATAGTGGTCGGTTCAACCCCACGTTTACCTCTGAACATGTGCAACAAGCTTAAATGTTTCATTTATCTGATCGATAATGAGGGTGCCATTGTTATGCTTAATGATTTCTAATTGTTCCAAAATATTTAATTTTAAGCTTTTTTCACAGGTTTGTTTGTAACATGTTGTGCCGACCCCACGTAAAGTGGAATAAAGGCAGGAGAATGATGATGATATTTTAAACAATTTTGTGGTCTGTGATCAACTTCAAGCAAATAAAATTGTAGGTAGAAGCTATCCGTATCCTTACTCCTGACTAACATTATAATTGCGAAAGTCTATCTGTCTGTCTATTACGTTTTCACGGCAAAATTATTCCTTATAGACTGGAGTAACACAAAGGTTATAGAAATCCTGTAAATTTAACAGGAGGAAATTCAAAAACGCCATCTATTATCAACCTATAATTTTTTTTTTATTCAAGATCAATGTCAAGTTCGTAAGTTAAAGAAATAGGTTTTATATAGGAGACCTGCAGGTCTACCATGAACTCTTATTGCAACTCAATTGAAGACGTGAACGAAGACCGCGAACCGCTTTCTTTTCGTATCATGAAGTGTGAATTGCATTGGGGTCGTAATTTTTAAAAAGGATAACGTTATATGAACTATAGATAACTCTTTCTCTTTTACTCACATGTTCTTAAGACGAATTCCGAACGCCCATTCGACAACTACTTAAAGTGTGCGTCTTTAAGACGTAAGACGAAACAATTTCGTTTGCGTCTTCAATTGAGTCGCAATAAGAGTTCATAGTAGGCCTGCTGATGACCTCTCACATTATAAGAAAGGTTATACAATTTTTTATGTTTTTTTTAACAATTTTTTCCAATGATTTATAGAAGCAGGCGTTACTTTGCGGAACTCCATATTACAAGCAATATAACAGAACTAACTACTTTGCTATAATCCGCACGGGTTAAGTGAATGCATGCAAAGCCAATGTGTATGAAGCAGGCAAAATCTACGCACCTTATACATGCAGGACCAGCCACCACATGCACCCCAAGGCGCAATTCACCAGCAACAACGAACACAAAAGCAGCACACACACCCACCACCACAATCTCGACGATCGTTTCGCCCCGAAACCGAAGCATCATCAGGAGGATAGGCTTCACGACAAAAATCGTACTGCAAATTTTTACTGTACTGTACGATCATATATAAGGTGCGTAGATTTTGCCTGCTTCATACACATTGGCTTTGCATGCATTCACTTAATCCGTGCGGATTATAGCAAAGTAGTTAGTTCTGTTATATTGCTTGTAATTTTTTCCAGAGCAAATTATATATACCGAATTTAATGTTAGTAAATTTAGTGGTAATTGCAATTTTTAATCCCCTGATAGATTTTTATGATGGAGATATTATTAGGTTCGGTGAGTAACAGAAGCTGTTTAATCCACGACGCAACGGATCGTGAACGAAGTCGCGGGTAAGAGTTAGACATTTAATATGTATAAGCTTTATTTGTCAAGTCGGCTATTTTTTGTTTTCAGTTTCGTAGAGGAAGCCCTATACTATATATCTATGTACAATTAAATTATCTTATCGAGAAACACAAAAAATATATTTGCTAATTAATAAAGCTGTCCGAAAGACGAATTAGGTAGTTAAGCCCACAAATCGGTCTTCCAGAGGCAAACCGGCCTTTAGTGGGACAAGTCATCCGTCTTGCTAATAATGTATTACATGTGACTAACCACACGCCCTGGATTTACATGGATCTAACTTATTTATTACTAATTTTGATGTAATTCGCAGACGCCTATCGGCCTGATTAGCCATTGAGGAAGCCATTTAGAAGTAATCTTTCGTATCAAATTCAAAATTAATTAAATTATACCATGTTCAATAGATATATCAAGCCTAGCACCTACCTTTCCTCTCGTAGACCGCTTCAGGTCCCACACCGGTGTAGAACTAGTTTTCTCCTATTTACACCATAACACGAAATATCCATAGGGTTTTTAGTTCACAAGAGTGTCCAGGAAGTGGCACACACACAACAAAACACCCAAAACAGAACTTTAGAACAATGGAATATATGTAAATTTCGATAAAATCACTGGAGCGCGTGATAAATCGTCGTTCTTTTGAACGCGAGAAGACGCCGGCGTCCGACTAGCGAATGTATTGCCATCAGCTAGCTTTGGATTGAGAGATAGGCACTAGATCTTTATTGTAATAGAAGAAATAAATTTAGTACATTATCATAGACTCCAAGTTGTGTAATCGAAAAAGATTTTTAATTAATAAATTTTCATGTTAAAAAAATCTATTCCAGTCCGGAACATGCAGCTCACCTTAAAAGAACGTAATTCTTTTAAATGAATTATGTTAAGAAAAAATTTTTAGAATATACTTCAGGATATATCTTAATTTCTAAGATACAAAATAATGAAATAGAAAAACTTTATTCAATTTACAAGCAATATAACAGAACTAACTACTTTGCTATAATCCGCACGGGTTAAGTGAATGCATGCAAAGCCAATGTGTATGAAGCAGGCAAAATCTACGCACCTTATACATGCAGGACCAGCCACCACATGCACCCCAAAGCGCAATTCACCAGCAACAACGAACACAAAAGCAGCACACACACCCACCACCACAATCTCGACGATCGTTTCGCCCCGAAACCGAAGCATCATCAGCTATGAAGCCTATCCTCCTGATGATGCTTCGGTTTCGGGGCGAAACGATCGTCGAGATTGTGGTGGTGTGTGTGTGTGCTGCTTTTGTGTTACCTTTGAAGTCTTAATGAGCTGAACGCAATCTTCAGTTATAAAGTTAGCTTGGCTTCCCGTATCTATCATACAGCGCACCGCACCGCGGTCAAGGTCGTGGATACATACATCGACGAGCGCCGTCGATAACAATACCGTATTCGTGCGAACATTTGAAGCGATGGAACGCGCTGTGAAATCGTTGGTATTATGAAGGTCATTTATATTTTGTGCAGCATCCCAGAGATGCGCATCTCTGCACTTTTCCGTAGGAGGGAATGGGATAGCACTATCTCGGTCTCATGTCTTACTAAAATCGCGCAAAAATTTGAAAAACGTAAAATTTTAATGACGTTTATAACAATATCGGCAAACTAAGTATGATTTCCATTGCAGTCTATCGTGACCGATACGCATACAATTATTACAAATGATTTATAGAAGCGGGCGTTACTTTGCGGAATTCCATATTACAAGCAATATAACAGAATTAACTACTTTGCTATAATCCGCACGGGTTAGGTGAATGCATGCAAAGCCAATGTGTAAGCCAATGTGTGCCTGCTTCATACACATTGGCTTTGCATGCATTCACCTAACCCGTGCGGATTATAGCAAAGTAGTTAATTCTGTTATATTGCTTGTAATTATTACAAATATTTTTATTTTGTATTAAGGAATTTCGGTCTTGTAGCTTAAGGTTCAACAACTCAGTACATTTAGATAAGGAATGATAATCACCGCAACGAACACAAACCTTATTGCTTTAATAATAAGGTAGATTTTTAGTAGACTATTTAATGAATTACTGACATTGCTGCGTATGAGCGATGCGTTTGGACCGCTTTCGCGATAGTAGTTTTTCTTAATACCCGCGCTTTCGATAGAATAACAGGCTATATCACTGGCTGATAACTACCGTTCTAAGAAATTAATAAGAATATGCACGGTAGATATATCGGATGAATTTATTAATTAATGATAACTCGAAACGTTACCGAGTGGATGTCGGGATTTTACGTAATATTTAATAAACTCCAAGGACGGACAGGAAATTGCATCGCTTCTAGTAAATAATCTTAAATATTTTCGTGATATGTATAAAGTAAAACACGTAAACTCTGTTACTTTTCGGAACACGGTGTAATATCTAAAATTCGATCTAGATGTTTCGATGTTATTACTCGCATGCTGCCGTAATTTGACAATTAAATATCTAATGCTATTCTTTAAGGATAGTCAAAGTTAACGAAACTTTTCGACATCCGTGTAAGCACCATTATCGTGAACCAATGAACGAAATAAATCATATGATTGTCAATCAGTTGTTTCACCAGAAAATGATGGTAATGGCAAAGTAAATGCAATTTATATTAAAGTTAGCTTAAAAACTCATTGATTAAATGTACTCATACGTCTTTGCTCCTCATCCGATTCTTTAATTTTATTTACGTGCATGAAAATATTGAAAAAACAATCATTAAAATCGTTTCTAATTTTAAGTTTTTTTTTCTCTGTCAAAACACTTTGACTTAATTAATGTTTTTTAAATTTTACTTTGTTATTTAGGAAACTTGCAATTTTTAGCGGAATTCGCTCACGAAACTGCCCTTCAACAGAAAATTCCAATACTTAATAAAATAATTATGTTTCTTTCGTAAATATCTAACGCCGAGCCATCCGCCATTTTGTGTAACAAATGTGGCACCGCTTAGAATATGATTAATTACGAAAAAATATAAGAATACACAACCTGGAGGTATGATATTCGGGTCGGAGGACCAACAAAAAATTATGTTCATTAGAAATATGAAGCCTAGCACCTACCTTTCCACTCCTAGACCGCTTCAGGGCCCACACCGGTGTATTAGTTTTCTCCTATTTACACCATAACACGAAACATCCACAAGGGTTTTTAGTTTACAAGAGTGTCCAGGACACACAGTCAGGACAGCCAGCACACAGTCTCGCACACACAGAATGTTAAATCAATGGAATATATGTAAATTTCCATAAAATCACCGGAGCGCGCGATTAAATCGACCGGGAGCATAGTCGATCCCGTGAGGTTTTTCGGGCGCGAGAGGGCGCGTCGGCGTACGTCTAGTGTTGCTTAGTGTTGCTTAGTGTTGCCATCAGCTAGCTTGGATTGGCTAGATTGGGAGGTAAGCACTACAACTTTATTTTCACAGAAGAAAAAAATTTAGTATATTATTATAGCATCCACACTTTGTACTCGAAAAAGATTTTTAATTAATAAATTTTAATGTTAGAAAAAAACTTTTCCAATACGGAACATATCCAAAACCTACAAACGACTTACATACGTACTTTTGCAAGGCGCAAAGCAGGAGCTGACAGCTTATGTTCATTACTACTTTGTTTATTGTTTATGTGTATTTTTATGCACAAAAAATATAAAGCGAAAATTCTAGTTTATGAGTATATATATACATAGTTGTATTCCTTACATGATTGAGGGTATTTTATCTGACGTGTGATATCCGGCTGCATAGAATAAACCACCCTCATTTCTTACCGAGGTGTAGTAAGAGACGACTAAGGTAAGTTAACGTCTGGCAGGCGGCCGGTCGCAGAATATGTAGCCCAATCATGTAACAATATGTTTGTAACGTGTTGTGCCGACCCCATTTAGAGTGGGATAAGGGCAGCATAATGATGATGACGATTGAGGGTATTTTAAACTGTTATTTTAACACTTACAATGACGTCAACGATTACACGGGTAGAGATTCTTTATCATAGATATCCATATTATTCTTTAATCAACTATCCGTTCTCGCTGTTGCCATCACTGTTAATATTAAATTAATATAATTACATAGGGTATTTACTATTCTCACTATTACAATTTTTTGAGTCTCTAGCGGCGACATTTGATTTAAATCATAATAAAAAACAATAATACTGCCATCTAACGTTGTTATCGTAGACTTTGTGATTCTATCGCATGTTTTTCTCAGTTGATTTCGTAATTGCGAAATAGATGTAGCTAAGAATAAACATAAAAGTTTTCAAAATATTTGTATAGTTTTCAAGAACTTTTAAAATTGTTAACATCTATATGTTATTAGTATTATTTGACTATTGTGAAGTAGGTATAAAAATATCGAGATGAGTATAGTTTGAGATCGACATCGGTTTCGGTAAATAGGGATGTACTCAAAAACAGACAATTTAGTAAAATCGATTTTTTTCATCGTTTCATTAGAACATTTATGCACTAGTTCCAATACAATAATTTCTTATCTAATTTAATTGTCGTATCAGACAATTGAGATTATAAATATAAAATCAGTTTTATTTTATTACGTCAAACGTCAAGCTATGTGTTTCGTTAAGTATCAATTAAAAATCAATTAGTCTTAAATTTTGAAATTTCAATAACTCCAATATGATTATTACGTCTTCCGTGTATAAACTTATAATTGTATATTACTTAAAATAGTTAATAAATAATATTGAACATGTATAATAAATTGCATTATTTTCCTTTGTAAAATCAATTTTAATTGTCCAGTATTTCGATACATCGATATATAGCAATCCTAAGTTTTATTTCTATAATGGCTTAAATTTCTAGGTATCCAATTTTTCATAGATTTATAGTGCATTAGTTTTTGAAAACGAAATTAGTTGAATTCAAATATTGTTCAAAAATTTATTATCGTATTGGTGTAGTTTGTATATATTAAAGGCGGGTTTGATAAAATCGATTAGACTGACAAAATCTCCATTATTGCAGTCCATCCCTTTGCCTATTGTAATTTGTTCTTCTTCCGGCTGTTAGCCGGCTGCCGGCGTCGTTTCATTTGTCATTTTCACGCCGCTTACAGAGGTCAATTTGATATTACAGTTTCAGTTCTTCATTTTTTTCATGTAAGTAATTGAAAATTTTCATATTTTTTCAAACTCTTGTATATTTGAGTTGCTTTTCTTTGAGGGGGAAACTGTTTAAAAACTATACAGTGTATGGGAATTATTGTTATATTTTTAGGAAATGCCCGATTCATCTAGAAAGATGCGTCGGTGGCACCGATTTCGATTTTAAAATTTAGATTTCGTTATTCCATTTTACAAAGGCAACGAAATTGAATAATTTTCCTTAAACGACGTACTACAATATATTGTGCAAGAGGTTATATTACTATACGTCTACTTTCATAGGCATTTATAGTTGTACGTGGTAGGTTTTTTTATTGTTCGGAATTTCATAGTATCTATAATATGGTTTAGGATCATGGTGCAAGATCTATGCAATAAGAAAAGAGAACGGAGCGAATCAGGCAATGAAATGAATGGAAATGTTGCGAAAAAATTACTAATGGACAGGTTAGTTAAGAGGGTGTAGGGTTATGCATGACGGTTTACAGAATAACAAAATTCCTATTATTTATAAGTTTTGTTTAATTTTTGTTAAGTGCGACATGACGGAATATTTAATGCCTTGAAATATCCTTTTTGATGGATGTATTCTTTAAAACATGTTTAGTCTCTAAACTATTGCAAATAGAACTACGAAATTACCTTTTATTCGATACCATGAATACAGCCAAAAGTAAGTTATAGATGAAAATATTGGTTTGTCCGAAATATAAAATAGTCAATGTTCAGAAATGGACTTGTGTGCTAAATTTCATATATTTTTGCTGTTTCTCAAAACATTACAAACAGACAAACACTCACAAACTGTGCTTTATAACATTGTTATATACATTGTTATAACATTTATATATTATGCAGTAAAATGTTTTTATATTGTCTGTTATAATAAAAAAAAACAGATAAGGACTTACCTTAAACTTCTTGTATTAATACTATCTTTATTATGCAATAACCATTCTGTATAGTGTTGAAATATTTTATTATTTTAAGCATTATTACTTATTTATTACTGGTATTACAATTTAAAAAAAAATATTTTTTTATTTCAAGATTGATTAAAGATAAAAAATCTCATAAATTAGAATGGTTGAAAATAGCTATGCTATTTTAATTACAAAACTTATTAAGTGATCATTAGTTAAAGTAAAATAAGACCTTGAGGTTTTTCCTTGATTGTGGTTAAAACATGGAAAATGAAATCTGAATGTATTGTGCTTCATTTGTTATTCGCTATTTGTCTGTGCTATAAAAAACAGCAAATGATCTAGAAAACAATAATCTCAGTTAAAGTAGGTGAGTTTTTACTATGTGTATGACATAACCAAAATATTAAGTTCCCTCATATAATTTGTATTAAAAGACTATATTATTTATTTATATTACAGCAATTAAACATTTAAATAGTCAGATCAATCAGGAGAAATCTTTTTTACTGTTCAAAACAGTTATTTATAGGTTATTAGGAAAAGATTAATGGTCATATAACATTAATGAAATACCATTTTAATATTTGAAAACAATGATGCCATCTTTAAGCATTAATATACATTTTTACACGCAGCTGTCAAATCTGAACAATTTTTGCCAAAATAAATTGGATTCTATGAGGATCTTATTTCAATAGTCACAAGAACTTTTCAGAATTGCATGTTGTTTCATTTTAGACTTAGCTTACTTACATTGACATATGGTCAAGTAAAGATATGCCAAGCTGGTTTATGATGCTATATGACAAATACAAGTAAAGTTAAAAATAGCTTTTGACAAAATTTCATCTCCCTACTGTTAACTGTTGAGGAGTTCCCTCGTCTGGAGCCAACCCTTGATCAGGTCATGTCATTATCAACATATATGCATTGTCAACAGGAAGTTGTTCAAATTTAACTTGCAAGATTCCACCTTCATAATACATACACAGCAAGTTGAAGAAAAACTTTTAATAAAGTGGGATATTTTTTCATTAATTATATATTCATAAAGAAAGAAAAAAAATTTGGACTCAAGGGGTACCAATTTCTTGTCAGGCAGTATTTAATTATGGCATTTTGATTGCAATTTTTTTATCGGTTGTGCCAAGTAGACAATACATAAATCTTTTGGTGGGCCACTTTTTATATATTAGTTGTGCTAATTTATTATCTATACCACACAATTTAATATGGGGGATATAAGGGGGTAAAATTATTTCTTATACTCAGGCAGGTCATTCAAAAGTCACCAAAGGACAAATGTGCTTAGAGGACCAGGCATAAATTCTAGATAAGACTTTATTTCATCTTTTTAAATGGATTTTCCTAAGTTACCCATATATATGTTGAATATTTTTTGTTTTTTTTTGAATCATGGATTTTATTCTATAAAAAAAATTAATTTATTACGTGCTTATATACTAATAATTTAATATTAATAATTTATTAGCACATAATAAATTTTAGTATAATAAAAATATTTATAATAGTTGTTTTAACCTTGTATTATTAATAACCTCAATAAGTGTCAGGTATTGATATGTGCAATAAAGATAAGCATTTTTATATTAGTTCTTATTATTTTATAAGTAACAGGTTGATGGAATGTTGTACAAATCATTAAAGTGATATGAGGCAGACATTACTGAAATTATCAGCTTATCACTATGAGTAATATGTCTGAGTATTAATAAAATGTGAATGCTAATCATGACATGACAATATGACATGAATGATTGGAGAATTGTTTTCCAAACAATTTCATTAATTGATTATGTTCAGAGAATAGTTGGTTGTTTTTAAAAACTTTTATTCAACTTGACTTCTATGTTTGTATGTGAAGGTGGAATCTTCCAAGTATTAATTTGACATGCTTCTCGATGTCTGATTGAGATAAAATTTAACATACTAGGTCAGGCCTGATGACAATGCATGTTTATGATAATCATTACCTGATGCTGCTGTCAGGCTTAGCTGCAGATGAGGGAACTCCTGTTTGGTTAACATTAATGACATCAAATTATTAAATTCCTTTATATATTTATTTATATTACTTGTGACATTTAATAACATCTATGGCGAAAATGACATGAAAATCTGTTCAGATGTTGTGGGTTTTCAATGAATAGATGTAGTTTGGTACATTATAATATGTAAGGATAGCAATAATGTGATATTTAAGACAGATTTGTGAATGTTTAAGTTTTATTATTACAAGAAATCTTGAGAATTTACTTTGCCATCAAAAATATCTATTTACTAGCTGACTCAATGTCCTCTCTTGACTATGAATATTAAAATATATATTTAAAAAAAAGATTTTATTCAAATCCAAAATTCAAAATATTCTTTATTAAAGTAAACAAGTGCTTTGAATCGTAAAACTCTACTGCTGGTTTAGAGAGCTGTTCTTACCAAGAAGAGCCTGCAAGCTCGGCGGCTCTTGCCAAAGTATAATTCTTATTACTAGTTACATTTATTCATTCATTCATTTAGTCATTACTCTCTTTTACAGGGTCGAAGAGTAGCTATTATTGGAGCTATATTCTCGCATTCTTATCGACTAAGTAATCCTCAATTGTAGTGTAGCCGTTTTGTATTAGCCTCTTTTAAATTGTTGTAAAGGCAAAGCTAAAATCTATTGCGGAATTTATTGTAATGCTCTATGATAAACATTTTGCGTAGTATTTTCTGGTGTTTATACCAAGGTTTGTTGGTTTGCCAACTCGGGAACACGTGACTAACAAATGGCTATGTAAAGAATATGATTTTTGAAGATTCATGCTACACATACTTAGCGACTGTCTCGAGATTTAATTATCGACATTACAAATGCTAGTCTATTGATATATTGATCAGTTTGAAGGGCTATGCTGTTATTATAAAAAGTCATTCAGTAACTGTGGCACTTCGAAGTTTGGTTCATTGTTCATACAATGTGACATTCTGTCACTTGCGTTTTATTTTGCAGAATAGATTGCTTAATATTGCGAAATATAAAGATTGCAACACAAGTAAATGAAAAAATTGATTGGATTTTTTTCCAAAAATATAACTCATTAGTGACGTAGACAGAACGATAATACTTTTTCAACTATACTTAATTGATTGTGATTAAATTTCTTATTATGTAAAGGTTGAAGCTTGGAGATTTGTTTGAGAGTTTAATTGAAATTTATCATATTCAGTTTGTTTTAGATTTTGTGACGTAATATTTTTTTAGGGGTGACGTATCATAAAATATATGAACGGCCCCCAACAGGAAAAAATACAGTACATAATTGAAGTTATTTTAATAGGAAAGTCGATGCGAACGAATCAGTGGATACCCCAATAGCAACTACATGTAATACAGTATAGTTATCTTTTACTCAAAGGCGCTACAATTGAATTTATGGAATTAATATTAATATTGAGGGTACCTAACTTCGGTACATAATTGAGGGTATTTTAATACGAAAGTCAATGCGAAAGAATTCGCTGGTATTACTAGCAACGATTGGATTGAACAATGGAATTTATAGAATTAATATAGATAAATATATATGATCAATTTAACAACAGTTGAAATTATCAAGTGTCGGCTGCAGAGATCACGATGGAGCACAAGTGCTATTGCCGCGGCGACGAGGTCAACAGTATGGACTTAAAACATCCTGAACACCTCTTGCCGATGATGAGGCCATTCTCCATGAGGTTGTTGAACTTTTCGTAGATCATTTAGAGTAGGAACAAGGTCCTAAACATAGCAGTGTGGTATTTATTTAATGGTATTCATTTAAGTGTTTATAGTCATGTCACAGTTAAATAGAGACGAAGGTTTTTTAAATTAGCAGTATGGTAGTATTTTTTTATTGGCAGTCATCAATGTAGTGCCTTATACACAGTAGATTAAAGACGAAGTTCCTTAAATAAGCAGTAAATTCAGTTAGTTTCAAGTCAAAATCATCCTAAATTTTAGCTGAAACACTACATCGTAAAAGCTTAGAAATCACACTTCAAAAAATACGTCATGTTTCACGATATACTTTATCGAAAGCTTCACTGAGATTCGTGCTTATCTCTGTATCATTAAAACATCGCGTTGCTTTGCAGGATTTCCTGTTCTCGTGGGAGCTTCCTAATTAAGCCTAACTAATTACTCCCTAAGTCTACAATAAAAATTTAAATAGACTTCTCTATAAAAATGTTGAGTCAACTGGTACTCCTCTCTTAAGTTTTGCTGATACAAACAGTACTTACCACTTTGTTCTTATATATACTACTAATTTCGTCAATTAGTTTAACAAATCATAAATTACTTAAAGATACAGAAGAAATAGTATTAGCAATATTTCAAATATTTGATGCTTGATTCTACAATCCTTCGAATATGTTATATCCTTTTATCGCTATATGTCACGTTTCACCGATATGAGTGTTTCAAATTGATAAAATTCTTATCTTAGAGCTATCTGGAATTTAGATTAAGATAAGTTAAATACCCTTTGAGAAAAATATCTACCCGCATTGTAATTCTGATGACAATGATAATAGTATACCTCCAATTTTTCCTCAAAAAAGTTCTATTCGTTCGATTCTATATCTGGATCGGGTACAATTTCATCCATGCTAATATTATTAATGCGAAAGTATGCCGGTGGCGATTGGCAACTACATCGCCGATGCAAAATAGTACTTCATCTTCTTTGGCCTTTGGACGTCCACTGCTGGACGTAGGTCTACTTAAATTTAATACACTTATAAAATATATAACATAAGTTAAAATCCAGATATTCCTTTAAGAATGGGAATAATTCAGCCATATATTAATATAAATAGTGTTACGAACATGTAAAAAGAGTTCGTAACCTATATGTCATAGAGTTCAAATTCGCTTACGATAATTCTCTAGAAAATTCAGGTGTTTCCGAAAGATTTGTTTACGATCTCCCCAAGGTCGCGCAAACTTTCGAGAACATTGTTGTTATTGATCCGTTCGATATATAAGCAGACGTATCGTGCGCCTCGACATTCAGTTTGCGAATAGCGATCAAGAGCGAATAAACAAGCGAAAATAAAAGTGAAATAATAATGACCTCTGCTTTCTTATTGAACAACGGACTGCATATTTTGTTGTAATGAAAACTTGAATAAAGTGTTTTTAACGAGTCACCGGGTATTTTCATCCAAATTCCGTAACAATAGGAAAGCTTGGACGTTCCTCTGCCTTCTATTAACTTAAGTCGACAGAACAAGGTCGCTAGTACATCTAGTATGAAATTAATTAGCAATGTTAATGTTCAATTCTTATTTTAGTTAAAACACCGCTAAGTACATAGGTAATTAAGTCTACGACACGCATTATCTAACGGTATTATGGAAATAGCCTCATTGTATCATTTTCCCAGGGTCAATAACCTCGAGAACGTTTTGACAAACATGTTGAATTGTGGAATATTAACTGATTACCTTTACAATGGGAATGGGAAGTTGCTCGTCGAACTTTGGAAGTCTACTGGCTTAAACCAGAATATCGTACATCTTGTGAGGCCTAAGTATTTGGTTGCAAGCGATTACATAGATGATAGGTTGGTCAGTAATTTGATTCATCATCATCATCATTATCATTCTCCTGCCCTTATCCCACTCTAAGTGGGGTCGGTACAAGATGTTATAGACTGTTGTCATATGATTTGGCTAGGTATGATTGGTAAGAAATGAGAGCAGTCTATTCTATGCAGCCGGACACCACACGGCATTTACCTTAGTCGCCTTTTACGACACCTCGGTAAGAAAGGAGGGTGGTCTATTCTATTCTCCCGGATACCACAGGGCTAGTTGGTCAGTAATTTGATTGAGAATTAAAAATTGTTTAAAGTGTGGGTAGTAAAATTAGTTTTAATAAGAACGAAGGCGGAAAAAAGTGAAGTAACGGTCTGTTGTAATCCCACTACTGGGAATAGGCCTCCTCTTTCCGTTTTTGAAGAGGATTGGAGCCGAGACCTAACACGCTGTTCCAATGCGGTTTGGCATTTTACACAGAATTCACTAAAGATATGTAGGTTTCTACTCACGATATTTTCCTTCGCCGAAAAGCGTGTGATAAATTGCGATTATCCATTAGACACAACTCCAATGTGAAAACGATCGGAAGTTCCGTTCGGAAAAGCAGTCTTAAGTTCCTTTCGGTATCATAGTCGAAAGCCCATAATATCCCCATATTACGCTTATCATGACATTTGACATATACGTGCATTATAGATTAAAGTGGAAGGCAATTAAAATTTATCGTTTACGTTGATAGGGCGGTGCTTCGTCTATTATTATATTCGGCTTTAGCTATTTCAAAACGTATATACTTAAGGTTATTGATTTGTTAATAGATGTTCTTAGCAACTATAATAGTATCAAAGAGTCGCTGCCTGCGGGTTACTGAATGTGTAAACAAGATACCCTCTGTTGCTCTCTCTGTCGCACTTAAGGCCTTACGTAGTGAAGCACCAATGACGTGTCGATGTTTATTTTCAATTTTTCTGGATATTCTTTCAAAATCCGTTAAATATGTTTAGCACAACAGTTAATAACATTGAGTGTAACGAATACGTTTAGTGAAGCATAATACAGATATAAAGATTAGATATGAAAAGAATGCTTGGAATAATTTATAGAATTAGGCGTTACTTTGCGGAGATCCATAATACAAAAGTAATAATAACATTATTTTGCTATAATGTATATACGCTATACAGTAAATAAATGTATAGTGGACTATCCGTTTTTTTATACCCGTTACATGCAGGATTCGTAAAAACATGCACAAACCTCCACCACTGCCACCACAATACACAAGCACTACACACGTTCACTATTACAAACTCAACAATCGTTTCTCCCCGCAACCGAAGCATCATCAGGAGATAGACTCCACGACAAAATCGCAAAGCCAAAAAGGTTTGCGATTTTGTCGTGGATATGGACGTGTCGCTGCATGTATCGGGTATGAAAAAAACGGATAGTCCACCTATACATTTAGCACTATATATATTTTCTATTTACTGCATAGCGGAATATAGCAAAATAATTTTATTATTACTTTAGAAGAATGCTTGGAGTTGAAAATCCTTCTAGCTTCATACATCAATAAAGTCCCGAAAAGCTATGTAATCCGGTTTTCTCAAAATGGATTTAGCGGATTTTTGTACGGTTTTAACTAAAAGATAGTTCCTTTCAGTACAATTCCTCCGTAAGGTTTTATTTAATAGTACATTACATTTTTTTCAAAATTGTGTTGAAGAGGTCGCGCAGTTGTAAAAAAACTCACTAGCTGGGAGATATAGTCGCGTGCGCTGCGTAAACCAACAGAGATAGACTAAAGTAACGTACTAGATTATAGTAGATCTACAAAAAATTGTATAAAAAGTCCGCGACATCATGTCTCTATCTCTTATGGTTAACTCGCTACACATACAATGACTATATGGGAGTTTTTTTCTGGTTCATTATGATAATAGCATTCCGAACCAGTAGCTTCACTAATATAATATAGTAATAATAAAACTATTTTGCTATAATCCGCGATACAGTAAATAGAAAATATATATAGTGCTAAATGTATAGTGGTCTATCCGTATGAAAAAACGGATAGTCCACTATACATTTACTATATATAGTTTCTATTTACTGTATCGCGGATTATAGCAAAATAATTTTACTATTACTTTTGTGTTATGGATCTCCGCAAAGTAACGCCTAATTCTATAAATTAATCCTTTACGATTAAAAAGTGTTTAAAATAGTTTATTCCATTTCAGTTTCAACAAGATGCCTCTGCAACTGACTAAGCCGGCGCCGCAGTTCAAGGCGACCGCGGTGGTGAACGGCGAGTTCAAAGACATTGCTCTCTCCGACTACAAGGGAAAATATGTAGTGTTGTTCTTCTATCCTCTAGACTTGTGAGTATATATTTTATCAATATATTCACGGATATTGTGGTATCCGGCTGAGTAGAATAGACCACCCCCTAGAATAGAGTACCGACTCGCGGCATCTTAAATGTAATTGGTGAGAGATTATTTAGAATATTTCCTTAACAGTCTTTATTTGGCTTTTTAAATAATAAAATATTTTTTGTTCATTCATTTAAAAATAAATATCCCTATTAATACCACCGTATGGTATCCGGTTGAGTAGAATAGACCACCCTTATTTCTTACCGAGGTGTCGTAAAAGGCGACTAAGGTAAGTTGACGTCAGGCAGGCGGCCGATCGTAAAATACGTAGCCAAATCATGTGACACATGTTTGTAACATGTTGTTCCGACCCCACTTGGAATGGGATAAGGGCAGGAGGGTGATGATTTATGACGGATATATTTTTCTATATCTATATCGGAGATATTTCTATAGCTATTCAATATGTATAATACCATATATGTATGTAAAACTTAATTCTATTTAGGAAAGTATCATATGATAATTAGTTATCAATAATTTTTTACTACGATATTATCGCCCAAATTTTTCGCCGTGTGGTATCCGGCAGAATATAATAGACCACCCTCAGTTCTTACCGAGGTGTCGTAAAAGGCGACTAAGGTAAGTTGACGTCAGGCAGGCGGCCGGTCGTAAAATACGTAGCCAAATCATGAGACAACATGTTTGTAACATGCTGTGCCGACCCCACTTACAGTGGGATAAGGGCAGATTTTTATAGATCAACAATTTTCTAGTACATTGCTTTAGCGTACCTCTGCTGGTTAAGCAGCGCACGCGACTAAAGCTCTCAGCAAGCAAGTTTTTTAACAACTGCGCGATCTCTTCAACACAATTTACATAATACCGATATGTATATACTTAAACCTTTCGAAAGTATTGCACTATCTTTTGGTGAAAATCGTACACAAATCCGTCCCGTAGATTTTGAGAAAAACGATTACATACAGACAAAGCAGCTTTTTTAGAACTTTGTTCGATAATAAATGTAGATTGCACACCATAATCATAATATACAATTATTATTTTTATTTCATAAAATTTTAAACTAACCATTTTTAACATGAAAGACGTATTAAAGCATAGTGAGCATTTGTTTAGAAAAAGGGCCACATCAACGTAGAAACAACCTTTCTACCTGTTTTAGTGTGCATATAATAAATATATATCGACTGTGAACTGGCAAATTGTCCTATCTTATTTTTGTCAACTTATCAGTACGAAGAAAAAACGTGATTATTAACATTCACAATAATTTTAAAGAAATAAAAAAACAGTTGGCTTTAAATATGTTTATTTATTTACAAAATTTCTAGTAGATAATACATGTTGATACGGTAAATGATGGGCACTAGTACCCAATGCCGTTAAAAAGTGTTTTGGCTTAAAATTGAGATAGGACATATTGCTGGTTCACAGTCGATATGGGACACTTACACACACGGTCATCCGTCCCCTAAGTAAGTAACTTAATACTTGTGTTATTGGTGACGGAGAACTGGTATACTACATATATAATTTTAAATATATACTGAAATGCAAATATACACCCAGGCTCGAAGAACCAACAAATTGTTTATAGGAAATGTTGACCATCGTTGTGAATCGAACCCGCAACCCGCGAAGCTGAAGGCTCAAGGGTCACTACCCACTGCGCCAACGGGCCAGTCAAAAGTATATAAAAAAATGTTTGTTTCCAGTACGTTTGTGTGTCCGACTGAGATCATAGCGTTCTCGGAGCGCGCCGACGACTTCCGCAAGATCGGCTGCGAAGTTATCGCAGCATCCACCGACTCGCACTTCACTCACTTGGCGTGGATCAACACACCGAGAAAACAAGGTGAGCGAGCTATGTGAAAAGAATCGATCACTAAATCGATTTTTGGCCGTGTAAAATAAATCGATTTGTAAAAAAATCGGTTACATTTGATGAAATCCATTATTAAAAGAGAACGAAATCGATTACGATTTCTTTGTGACAATTTGCAAAGTTGCTTTTTCATTCTAATAATTAATTAGAATAAAGAATAATTAAAGCTATTACGAATAGAAAACAACATAGATGCGCTTTTGTCTATGCCCAGCTGTGGGATAGTAACAGGCTGTTGCTTACCGTGGTTGGAAAGTTCAGGAATTTCCCCCAACCCCCTTCAATTGCGAACTACTGGCTCTTCTCGGAAGGAACAGTTTTCCGAACCAGCGGTAGATTTTGACGATTCAAAAGCACTTGTTTACGAGTTTACTTGAATAAAGAATATTTTGAATTTGAATATAACTTATTGTGACGTGGTATTTTAGCTGGCAATACCATAGACGATGGTATCAAGGATTCTAAGCATACAGCTGACAAAAAAAGGTCCTCCTTATCAGTATGTCTGTCCAAGTTTGCGCCGTGCTTCCGGCGCAAGAGCGAGCCCTCCATGGGGCAGGTTGTGAGAGATTCTGAGGCCACCATTGATGGTATGGTGACACCATATAACATTTCTTGGTACATTGTCATACTTTCAATGTTGGGTGGTGCGAGGCTGTGCTTTTTGGACGTTACATTACATTGTTCATCTTATTATTGTTAGACTCGAAGTTTTGTTAATCAAAATGGGTTTTATTATTCTTCTGGATAGTCTACTCTACCGTTGGTTGCTTGCTTCTGTCCAAGAAACCACCAAAATTTTCGGCTACATTTTGTCATTGCTTTCCTACACAAGTTCAGAGTAGAATTAAACACATACATTAATCAACACAAAAGTAATTATTCGCGGTTTACTATTTCTACTTTTGTATTATGAACCTCCTCCAAGTAACGCAAATTTTTTTAATAATCGACTATTAATAGACTTTCCGTATAATCATCCTTCTGATTGTTATGTTAATATACTTTAATATTAAGGATTGTGGAGTTTTAGCATTAGAAAAGAAAAATATTTTTAAAAACCAACAAACGAGTTACGTATAGTACCCGGCAATAAATAATGCACATCGTGGCTTAGAGAGAGACAATAGGCTAGTTCTGCTTCATAGAGCATTGTCTCTGTCGCACAGACTAACGAATCCGTGTGTGACTGTGACAGCGCTCTACGAAACCGAACTGGCCGGCTGTTTCGTTCTAAACATCGATGTGCATTATTTAAAGCCGGGTACATAATTTATTGTCAACGCCGTAAGTTTTGGTCAAAGTGTTCTTAGTCATATACATTACTAAGTATTCTGTCCACCAATATCATCATGTATGAGAAATGCTGCAAAAAAATTTACGAGTATCTTATCTAACAGCTTTGGATAGGAAGTTTTTCAGTCAATATACATTAATCAATCGATCAAATCGAAATTCAGTATTCTTATCATGCGGTTCGCTTACTTCAATCGTTTTGTATCTCCTACTTGTTTCATGTTATCGTAAGAATGATATTTAAATTCGTATGCATACTTGTTTTTTTTGAGTTGTGATAGCCCAGCGGTGAGACGGTGCGACTCTTACGAGGGGAACACGAGTTCAAACCCGGGCAGGCACCAATGGGTTTTTCTATTAAAACTCATGTGTCTAATTGATAGTTGCAATTAATCACACGCTTTTCGGTGAAAGAAAACATCTTGAGAAAACCTGCATAACTCTAGAGAATTCTGGAGATATGTGTAACCTACCAATCCGCATTGGAGCTGCGTGGTAGGTCTTAACTCCAACCCTTCTCTCCAGAAACGGAGAGAGGAGGCCTATTCCCAGCAGTGGGATTGTAACAGGCCGCTACTTTATTTTACTTTACTACTTGTTTTTTAAAATAAAATTATTCTTATATTCTTTTTCTATAATAAAGGAGTTTTCGAATCGTCGACTCTACTGCTGGTTCACGAAATTTGCATATTGTGAAAATTTTAAATTATTATTTATTCAACTGGTGTTAGAGACGAGGCAATGTTTTCAAAAGAGCTATTTGTGTTTGAAAACAAATTTGTCTTTTCTTTGTATAGTATCTAAGCAAATATTTTTGTATGTATTTGAAGGTGGAATAGTTATTGTGTAGACACCGGCTATACTCACGTCTAATTTTATCAGGTTAGCCTGATCAGTTTCGAGCCCATCCGGGGTACTTATTTATGAGCTCTTTACATGACGTTATCGCGACGGGATCATTACACGGACGGGCTGAAAACTAGTCGGGCTAACCCGATAAAATTAGACGGGAGTATAGCCGGTCTTTACACATTAACTATGAAGTTGGAAGCTTGCAAGTTAAATTTAACCCACTTCCCGATGTTCGATTGAGCTGAAATTTTATATATTGGTCCAGTCACGATGACAATGCATGTTTATGATAAGCATGACCTGATGCTGCCAGGATTGGCTCCAGACGATCAATGGTTAACAGTTGGGACATGAAATTTTGATATAATCTTTATTTAAAAGCATTTTTAACTTGACTTGTTCAACATAGTGCCAAAACATGCTAAAAGTTAAAATTGACATAAGAGACAAGATGATTTTAATGTTCATAAAGTACGCTCGCATACTTTTTTAGCGTGATGTATTTTATGAACGGCCTCAAAGGCCAATTTGTTTGAAGATACTTTGAATTTAAATTAACTCTACTTTGTAACTGTGACTGTGTTCTGTGACTGGCCTGTTGGCGCTGTGGGTAGCGACCCTACTTTGGGCTCCGCGGATCGCGGGTTCGATTTCCGCCGAGAGCCAACATTTTCTATAAACAATTTTGGTTCTTCTAGCCTGGGTGTATATTTGTATTTAAGTATGTATTTATAATTATATATGTAGTATATTCACCAGTTTTCCGTCACCCATAACACAGGTATTAAGTTACTTACTTTACTTACTTTACGACCGTGTGTGTAAATGTCCCATATATTTATTTTATTTATTTTTGCCTCTATGGTCCGCCGTGTGGTATTAGGCTAAGTAGAATAGACCACCCTCATTTCTTACCGAGGTGTCGTAAAACGCGACTAAGGTAAGTTGACCTGCCGTGTGGTATCTAGTTGAGTAGAATAGACCACCCTCTTTCTTATCGAGGTCTCGTAAAAGGCGACTTAGGTAAGTTGACGTTAGGCAGGCGGTCGGTCTTCAAACACCTAGCCAAATCATTTAAATCGTTAAAACATGTTGTGCCTCCATTTAGATTGAGATAAGTACAAGAGAATGATGAATGAAGAATGATTGTGTCTCTGTGGTGTTCGCAGGCGGTCTCGGTCCCATGAACCTGCCCATCATCAGCGACAAGTCGCACCGCATCGCGCGCGACTACGGCGTGCTGAACGAGGAGACCGGCATCCCCTTCCGCGGACTCTTCATCATCGACGACAAGCAGGACTTGCGCCAGATCACCATCAACGACCTGCCCGTGGGACGGTAAAGGACTAATTATTTAAGCCAAAACATCAGCCGTAACAGGTCTAAGCTTGCGGCTCCTGCTTTGCGCCTTGTAAGAGTACGTAAGTCGTTTGTGGGTTTGGGTATAAGATTCTATAACAAAATTCCACAATCAATTTTAACTTTGCCATTACAGCAATTTAAAAATACTGTTAAAAAGAGACTGATACAGAAAGCCTATTATACCGTGGAGGCTTACATGGATGATAAGAATGCGTGGATATAGCTGCTCTTTGACCTTGTGCAGGATAGCTATGACAAAATGTAATTAGTATTAAGAATCTTCTTTTTTAAAAGAGCTCCACCGAGTTTCTTGCTGGCTCTTCTCGGTAGGACGGCTTTCCGAACCAGCAAAAGAGTCGACGATTCAAAAGCACTTGTTTACAAGTTTATTTGAATAAAGAATATTTTGAATTTGAATCTGAATCTACCAATAGCCTCCCCTCTAGAAAAGGGTTGGAAACCTACCACGCTGCTCCAGAGCGGATTGGTTGGTTACACATCGCCTCTTTACAAGAACAACGTGATATTTGTCAAACCACAACTTTACAGGAGAACAATTTCAAACATTTAAACGTTGTGGTTCAAAAGTAATAATAAAATTATTTTGCTATAATCCGCGATTAAGTAAATGGAAAATATTAGTGCTAGATGTATAGTGGACTATCTGTTTCTCATACCCGATACATGTAGGATTCGTAAAAACACATGCACAAACCTCCACCACTGCCACCACAATACACAAGCTACACACGTTCACTATCACAAACTCAACAATCGTTTCGCCCCGCAACCGAAGCATCATCAAGAGATAGACTCCACGACAAAATCGCAAAGCGAAGCATTATCCGAACAAGCATTGTTATATAGTAGTCAGTTCAACCCCACCATTTATTTTACCTCTGAACACGTGCAACAAGCTTGAATTTTTGTGGTGGCAGTGGTGGAGGTTTGTGAATGTGTTTCTATGAATCGGGTATGATAAAACGGATAGTCCACTATACATTTAGCATTATATACATTTTCTATTTACTGTATCGCGGATTATAGCAAAAAAATTTTATTATTACTTTTGTATTATGGATCTCCGCAAAGTAACGCCTAATTCTATAAATTGTTGTTGTGGTTGTTTAATTTGAAAAATATTGATAATTTCATATAAGAAACACAATTAAACTGTTGCGGTAATTAATGTGCTTTATGAAAATAAGCAAAAAGATATAAAAAACATAATAAAAAAATCTTTTTATAAGATGTCACGTTGTTCTTGCGACATATCCCCAGAATTCTCTAGAGATATGCAGGTTTCCTCACGGTGTTTTCCTTCACCGAAAAGCATGTGATTAATTGCTATTATCAATTAAACACATAAGTTTTAATTGAAAAACTCATTGGTGCCTGCCCAGGGTTTGAACCCATGATCGTCTCTATAGAGTCACACGGTCTCACCGCTGGGCTATCACAGAAATTAATATATTTAATGGAAATTTTAAACATGAAAGTAGTTATTGTGAGTTAACCGTAAGAGATAGAGACATACTGTCGCGGCTTTTTTTGTAGTATTTTTGTAGGTCTCTAATTCTCTAGTACATTACTATCTATTTTTACTACTAATTTTTTACATACTATTTTATCTCTGTTGGTTTGTTGCATGTGAATATAATTCGAAGCTAGCAATTTTTTTGCAATCGCGTGATTTGATTAGCACAATTTACATAAAACCGTTATATACGTAACGTAAACCTTCCGGAATATTTGACCTACAGTACGCCTACCGTGAACTTTTAGAAAACGATTCAATTCAAAGTCAGTACCTAAACTCAACCGCTTTCTTTTTGTACCATGAAGTGTGAATTGCATTGAGGTCGTAATGTTTGAAAAGGATAACGTTATCTGAACTATAGATAACTCTTTTACTCAAATATTTTTAGGACGCTTTCCGAAGCTAATATTTTTTTCATATTCATCTTGAAATACTGTAAGTTATATCTATTTTGCAATTAATATAAGCAAAATCCATAACAGTATCTGTTTTGTATTGTTTATTATCGATCCACGTAAAACATAGTTTCATATATTTTATGTTAGAATTAAATTTTAGAAAAATCAGATCAAGAAATTCAGTTGCTAGTTAATTTATTCTAATAGCTAATAGTACGAAAAAAGGGTGAATGAAATACTTTTGCGATTCAGTTTAGGTTGTCATTCGGTAACGACCCAAAAGTGTGCTTCTTTAAGACGTGATGGTGTGAAAAAGCAAAATAATTCACTTGCGTCGCAATAAGAGTTCATGGTAGGCCTGCAGGTCTTATGACCATAAAATAACCATGAAAAAAAGGAACACTTTTAAAAGTTGTCCTTTATTCATTTCAGTTCAGTCGAAGAGACTCTCCGTTTGGTACAAGCGTTCCAATTCACTGACAAAAACGGTGAAGTGTGCCCGGCTAACTGGAGGCCTGGCTCGAAGACCATCAAGCCTGACACGAAGGCTGCCCAGGAGTACTTCGTAGATGCCAACTAGAGTAGTCTCGATTCTGCCATTCATAGTGCTTACAAATGTGTGTGCTAAATAGCTCTTACATTTTTGTTGTATATCAAGATTCCTTAAGATTTTTCCATTATGTAAGTTTCTGGAATATGGGGAAAGTCTGACTAATAAGTAACTAGTGTATTCGAGTTATCAGCAAACATATCAGTTCTTATAAAAGCAGATTTAAACTATTAACATAGTATATCAACTCATTACCCATCATAATTTATGTTGTATTTTTTGGGCTACCATAGAACGGGCCATACTTTTTTGGTTACCACTAAAACCATTTTTTTTTTCTATAATCCGCAATAAAATACTATTATTTTATAGGCCCGTTGGCGCAGTGGGTCGTGACCCTGCCTTTAGCCCCGCGTGTCGCGGGTTCGATTCCCGGCGAGGGTCAACATTTTCTATGAACAATTTGTTGGTTCTTCAAGCCTTGGTGTATATTTATATTTAAGTATGTATTAAAAATGATATATATATATATACACCAGTTGTCCGTCACCCATAACACAAGTATCAAGTAACTTGCTTTGGGGTCGGACAACCGTGTGTGTAAGTGTCCCATTTATATTTATTTATTTATTATCATTATTAATCATTGATAGTAATCAGGCTATAATAAAATGGAGCAAATACTAACAATAATATTTAGAGTAACGTAACGTGTAGTAAAATGCATATTTAAAGAAAGTTTATTTGTCATGTTTACCTTTAGTTACTAAAACTATCCATTGGAGTAAAATTGAAATTAGTATTTTATATCAAGTGATTTATCACAGAGCCAATACATTCTACTAAGTATTGTATTAAATTAAATAGAAATTAAGTAATCGTTTTTGACAAGAAATCATATATTTGTAAGCACTGGCACATAGATGGCGCTGAGAGCCAATTAGTTTAATCGCTACTAGAATCATTTACTAACCAATTATGATTAACGCACCCCTGTGATAACTGTTTGAAATACAGACAATATGTATGTGTGTCTTATTTTTTTTAGTTTTATGCATTTTTGGTATTGAATTGTTGTAAGTATGCGAATCTCAGTGTAGCATACAGCAGCGTATGCATTCTAAGCTTTTCGCTAAAACTGTCAGTATTCGGAAAATGACTGTATTTAAAATTGAGGCTGTAATTAAACGCTGTAATCAATATTCATGTTTTATCATCCATTATGATCCTACACCTTGTAATCTATATTTGAGAAATTATTGAAATTACCACAGACTATTAAGGTTTAACATTTAGAATCATCATCATCCTGCCCTTAACCCACTCTAAGTGGGGTCGGCCCAACATGTTACAAACATGTCACATAATTTGGCTACGTATTTTACGACCGGCCGCCTGCCTGACGTCAACTTATCTTAGTCGTATTTTATGACCCCCTCTGTAAGAAAGAGGGTGGTCTATTCTACTCAGCCGGATACCACACGGCGGGTCGACTTACCTTAGTCGCCTTTTAAGACACCTCTGAAAGAAATGAGGGTGGTCTATTCTACTCAGCCGGATACCACACGCCGGCCACACACTCCACATTAAGAATAGAAAAATTTATAAAACATTTTTGACATAAAGACTGAAAAGGCAAATTGTCCTATCTGATTTTTCTTACTTTACACAAAGAATAAAAACGTGATTATTAATACTACTTCGATCTACAATACATTATTTCAAAAATTATGATTTTAGGCGGATTCAGCCTCATTCAGAGACATCGACGTTCCCATGATTAAAAATTAAAAAATATATAAAATAGACGAATAGTCGAGGATTTTCTACCCACCTGTCTGAAATTCTGGCTCCGCCCCTGGTGTCGTGCTGTATGGATCAGAATGGTGGGCATGAAAAAAACATGATAGAAGAGTGGACGCAAATGAGATGATAATTTAGGTGTGTGGTATGACAAGACTGGATAAAATACGAAATGAGTATATAGGGTGGAGTTTGAAAGAGTCTCCTATCATAAGGAAGTGAAATAATACGCCGACCCAGGTTAGCGTGGGATAAGGGCAGGAGAATTATATTTATGGTATTAACAGATATAATCAAAATATATTTATTTGTGTTTTCAAAACACTTAATATTTAATAAAATGAACAAAATTAGTCAGCACTATTTTAATAAATTTGTTGTCTGCTATATACATGGATTATTTAAAGTCGATTGAATTATAAGACATGATTTTTAACCAAAATACTTTAAATAAGAATATGTATAGACCATTAATAATTATTGGATTTTTTTCCAAAATCCGATTTAATATCGATGCATAACAATTTGTCCCGATTTTTTAAAACTATACTAGTATACAGACAAACTATCTAAACTCATCAGATTAGTACATTTAATCAATGATAGATTTACTTATAAAATTTTACTTATATCTCATTGGCATTTACTTATAAAATTGAATTGAAATATGATAAAATTGAATAATGATTGGTTTATAAAATTGTCCCAAGATGGCAGTTCTTGCAGACGCCTACGTATACGATAAGATGAAGATTAAAGACACATGCACTTTCAATGCACTTGACAGCATTATTTCAAATAGATTTAAAAATCTATCTTTTACTTTAAATAAATTATATAGAGACATTAACAACGATAACTAATGTCATCTATCAATGTTAAACTAAACTTTTTAGTAACACCTTTACCTTTAGCAAGTGATCGATAAACCTAAAGCTAAATGCGGCTGCAGAAATCTTTTTTTGTTTAAATTATATTGTGATCTTTAAAAAAACGATTTTTATCAACTCTAATGAAACTTAATTTTATAGTGAACCCTACGCTTACCTTTTATAAGCAAGTACACATTTTTTTCCTCTCGTCAATTCTATACAAACAATTTATAATTTATAGTACACACTGCAAGTATATCGGTTATAACAGACCAGCCGCCTATTACCTATCGATTCAATTTATTCTAAGAATCTATTTTAAACAAAGATAACCATATACCATATCCATAACAGTATAATATTTCGTTATTTATCACAATCAAAACATTGGAACGCCTTACCAATTCAGTTCAATGTAAAGTATCATGTTTTGTTTACTCAGCATCGATTGCTCAAAGATGTTAGTGTATTATTACTTATTAGGGACCTTAGCTACACGTTATTTTAATTTTTAGTTAGTACTTAGTACTCTACGGCTACATGTACAAGGTTTACGCCTAACGTTGCTTGTTAGGAATTAAGTAATCAAGTTTAATAAAATATACTTAGATTTTTTTCGTAATAGTTTTCTTCGTAGAATATTAAGCTGATGAATGCCTCTTTTAACAATTCCTATCAGCAGCTTTGCATTACAATAAAAAAAACATAATAATTTAATAAGATGATTTCATTTGAACCAAATTAAACTAAAACGGTAACTTCAGTTAAGTAAACGGTGAATCAATTTATAATTAATAAATTAAAAACATATTTAAAGATCGCTTTTTTTCGTTCGCATTTACCCAACTTTGTAGTTAGCTATTATTTATCTTTGTAACTTGTATTTATTTTTCAATATACACGCACTATCCATAAGAGAAAATATATTATAACAATTACAATTTGAGTAAAGGCTTTTTTTTCTAATATTCAGTGAATCTCCGAATCCTATATCGTTTTCATGCTATTTTAATCTTCTTCTTTCTCCTACCCTTATCCCATTCTAAGTGGGGTCGGTACAACATGTTTTCCTCTTCCATTCTCTTCTATCATTCGTCAACTCTGGCGCTACTCCTTTTATATGCATGTCATACTTCACACATTCCAACCATCTCTTTTTAGGCCTCCCTCTAGTCACATATCCATCCACATTCATATCCAACACTCGTTTAGTCACATGATTTTCATCCCTCCTCATTACATGTCCATACCATCCCAATCTTGCACCTCTCATCTTTTCTACAATGGGCGCAATATATAAAAAAATATATATATAAAAATGTTATTTTAATATTTAATGAAAAAGTTAAGAACTATAATAACCCATACTTCATAAATTATTAAAGAACTATTATAATAGTGTTTTTTTAGTAGCTTGTTTTAATTAACTGTTGAATTTTCGAATCATAATCAAGTAATGGACGATATAAATCATCATTGAGATTTAGTTATCTTGCATTTAAAGCGTGTTATATATATTTTTTAATATCGTTCGATTTTTATCGCCATTTATTCAGCGCATTAGTAATCAGATAGTGTAGCTGTACAAAAATAATAGATTTATTTAATCTTAATTTATTTAATTTATTAAATCTGATTTATTTTTTTCATATCTACATTTCTCTGAATTTAGCATAATCTGTGGTGTTTATTTTTTGTTTACTCTGCAATAAGATAATGCCGTGATCAGAGACCACCATTGTTGTTTTAAAAAAATCAACCAATGACAGATCAGCATTCTCTCTGTGTCTCACAAGGACGAGTGTCGCACGCGCACATTTAGTATTAAAAATTATCAAAAAACGTACAATTTATCACAATGGGCTTAAATAATTACTCAAGTGGTTACTCGTCGGAGTCTGTAAGTGATTATTTATCAATTTGAACACTTAATTATTAAAATGTACAGTTGTTGTTTTGTAAACACCTTACAATGTTTGTAAAAAATAAAGCTTTGCTGTAAATATGAAGAACCTAATAATAATAATGTCGAATAAGACGCGTCCTTGTAATTTAAGTTATAAATTAAATCAGTTACTAATTATTATGCAGTCTTAAGCGTAATTGTGTAGATTTATCGATTATTTTTGCGGGTAGGTAACTTGCAGTATAACGAATTGAGTGATTTTAATGGCGATTTTTAATCAATATAGTGCAGGGTAGGCGAACCTCGATGCAGCAACGTGCTATTTTTTTCTTAACAGATGTTTACAATTATTGATTATTGGGAAACGTAACCCTCGTTGAATAGCGATGTAAAACTTACCTACTTCACTTTTTTCTCTTAGTTAATTATAACTTCGTGATCGATGACGTGCTTAAAATTGTGTAGCGTGCCTTTTGGTTCAATATCCCTAGGTAATATTTTAGATATAATATATTATTTATTATATATTCGTTGGTTTTTTATGTATTGTATTGCTTTTACTTGTTGTCTTATTTATATATTTATTTTGTAGGGTTAATTCAAATGAATACTCACAGTTTGTGTCTAATTATTTCACGAGAAAGGTTTAAGTGTACCTATATATAATTTGTTAATGTTTTGTGTTATCATTACTCTCATCATTCTCCTGCCCTTATCCCACTCTTAGTGGGGTCGGCACAACATGTTGTCACATGATTTGGCAAGGTATACCTTACCTTAGTCGCCTTTTACGACACCTCGGTAAGAAATGAGGGTGGTCTATTCTATTTTGCCGGATACCACACGGCGTAATGTTTTGTGTTAATAAATTGATTTAAATTTATAAAGAACAACCAAAGAGGAAGTACTTTATTGATGTTACTATCTAGCCAAAAAGCTAATAAGCAACTTAAAGATAACCTAAAATTATTATTAAACGTATATCTAATAATGGGTCCAGCGACTTATTTTAGTCTCTTTTGCTATTTGAGACACTTTGTTCTTTTGTTCTGTAATTGAAATATAAGATATGTATTGGAGACTTTGGATAAAGACCAGCAGTCTGGGAGCTTTTATAGAAAACGCTGTTTAATCCGTTTTCAATAAAATAAAACTATGTGTGGCGGGCATATTCCTCTATTTATTGCGTTATATAAGTTAGCGACGGGATATATAGCTATCTGTGTTTGCGACGTGGCATGGAAATCGCGATTTTTGCGATTTTGTCGTGGAGTCTATCTCCTGATGATGCTTCGGTTGCGAGCCGAAACGATTGTTGAGTTTGTAATAGTGAACGTGTGTAGTGCTTGTGTATTGTGGTGGCAGTGGTGGAGGTTTGTGCATGTGTTTTTACGAATCCTGCATGTATCGGGTATGAAAAAACGGATAGTCGACATTATAGCATTATATATATTTTCTATTTACTTTATCGCGGATTATAGTAAATTAGGTTAATTCATACTTTTTTATTATGGACTCCCGCAAAGTAACGCCTAATTCTATAAATTAATGCATAGAAATCATTGTCACAAATTTTCGGCGTTATATTAACTTAAACCCTCCCAAAGAACCGCACTGTGTTTTCTTAATAACCGTACGAAAATCCGTTCAGTAGATTTTGAGAGAATCGACCACATACACACAGACAGCTTTTATAATATGTATTGATTTATCTTACTGTTATAGTTGTTGTATCCTGATTTCGTGTCCAAATAGTTAAATTAAAAGGAAATTCCAAGAATACCTCCTGTAATTTACTTTAAATTGAAATAAAAGTAAGTAAATGAATAAAATTCCTTATTTCAGAACACACCCTGGAGTGTTGACTCTAGGTCAGACGTCGAGACTCCGCTACAGGCTTCGCATATGTCCGGAAGGTCTCGCTCTTCAAGTTTCGCAGATCGTAAGTATGCATAGCAATGGATATGGGACTAGCAATGCCCCGCGGTTTCACCCGCGTCCGTACCGATCTCGTGGTAGTGGAAAGTCTACGAAGTCGGACTATAGATTTATTGGTAGATTTTTAAATTATAAAAATGGGTATCATTAGTATTCTTCGAATAAGAGCTAACTCACTTAATGCAGGCCCTGCTATAGTGGTCGCTACAATAAATTTGTTATGGCATAATTTTCTTTCGATTTACATTCTTAAATTCGTAATACCATTTGATTGGGATGTCGGATTTTAATAATTTAAAAGTATTTTACAGGTATTGATACAGTTTTAAAAAAAGTTTTTAATAAAATTTTTATAGGATAAGGATTAATACAGAGATATGAATGAAATGGTTTCATTATTGTCGGCAATTTTATCAACTTTTACAATATAAAAAAGCAGTTATATTGGTATAACAATGTATGTGGATATTGATATGTTCTATAATACTGTAGAACATTTTTTTGTTCTATCCTCAATAGTTTGCGCAGCGCACGCGATGAAAGATGTTTACAAATAAATTTTTCACAACTTATTACAATTTTATTAGGGATTCTTAATTTTTTTGAAAATGTCATATAGCCTATGTTGCTCAGTGAAGAAGCAGCTTTCCAATGGTGAAAGAATTTTTGAAATCGGTCCAGTAGTTTTTGCGTGAAAACATTACAAACATACACACATACAAACAAACATACTAATCTTTCCTCTTTATAAGATTAGTGACTTATTAGTGATTAGTAGACTAGCAATGCCTCGCGGTCTCACCCGCCGTCCTCGTACATCGACTGGAAAGTCTACTAAATAAAAGTTTAACATAAATCTAAAATAATGTAAAATGATGCAGCGAAAGAAACATTGAATATATCAAATTGAAATTCAAAATATTCTTTATACAAGTAAACTTGTAAACAAGTGATTTATAGAAGCAGGCGTTACTTTGCGGAATTCCATATTACAAGCAATACAACAGAACCAACCACTTTGCTATAATCCGCACGGGTTAAGTGAATGCATGCAAAGCCAATGTGTATGAAGCAGGCAAAATCTACGCACCTTATACATGTAGATGTGCGTAGATAGAGAGGTGCGTAGATTTTGCCTGCTTCATACACATTGGCTTTGCATGCATTCACTTAACCCGTGCGGATTATAGCAAAGTGGTTGGTTCTGTTGTATTGCTTGTTGTAAACAAGTCCTTTTGAATCGTCAACGCTACTGCTGGTTCGGAAAGCTGTTCCTACCGAGAACAGGCAGCAAGAAACTCGGCGGTTGCTCTTGTCAAAATATAATTCTTAATTCTATTTACATTTGGTCATTACTGTTTTGTACAGGCTCAGAGAGTAGCTATGTGCACGTATTGTCATCATTTAAGTATCTCAACAGTATAGTAGGCTTTCTGTGTTAACCTTTTAACAGTGTTTTTAAACTACTTCAAGGCAAATCTAAAATTGATTGCGGAATTTTAGTATATTGAAATTCAAAATATTCTTTATTCAAGTAAACTTGTAAACAAGTTCTTTTGAATCGTCAACTATACTGCTGGTTCGGAACGCTGTTCCTTTGTAAGGCGCAAAGCAGGAGCAGCAAGCTTATGTCGGCTTCAACTATGTCTATTATCGGGGGGACTAACCTGATAATTGGTACAGATGCTGTGAGATCGCCGAGGTCCATAGATGCCATCATGGAGGAGTTCAGGATGAATGGATCCGATTCCCCTTACGATCCTGACGAGGATGGTAAATGTAACACATACAGCGCTGGTATGTACATATTAATATATTTCAAATATATTTAAACAGGTGTGAATTTGCAAAGATCCATTAAACAAAAATTTTTTTTTTGCTATAATTTTAATATTCAAATTCAATTCAAAAAGCTTTATTTGTGACTTTATTTTAAAGAAGACTAAAAAAATTCTAAATTACTATATATTTATTGTGATGCTACAGTAAGTATGCGAAAAGTTCAAAGGAATACCTTTGAACTTTTCGCGAAGGGACTCACGTTGTTTCATATTATAGATAGCCCGTATGGCTCTTTTTTGAGCAACAAAAATCTTTTTTATATCGGCCGCTTTGCCCCACAGCAGCAGGTCTACCATGAACTCTTATTGCGACTCAATTGAAGACGTAAACAAAATTGTTTTACTTTTCCATACCATGACGTCTTAAGGACGCACACTTTAAGTCGTTGCCGAATGACCGTTCGGAATGCGTCCTAAAACATTTGAGTAAAAGAGACAGAGTTATCTATAGTTCATTTAACGTTGTCCTTTTCAAACACCATTCATGGTACGAAGGAAAGGGTTGGATTCAGGTACTGACTGACGGTACTTTGAATTGAATCGTTTTCTAAAAGTTTATGGTAGGCCTACAGGTATTAAATATGCCGCCGTATTCTTTCCAGCGTTAATCGGCATGGGCCCTTCTGGGGCGTACTTGAGGCAGAAGTCCTGGCCAGAACCGGAGGTCTCTCCTTCCGTCCCACTCCCAGCGCTGGGCAAAGCAGATGACTATAGAAGGAGAAGTTTAGATCATATCTTGTCGGCTGAAATGGCTGTTGAAGGTGAACTTTCCGTGATTGACATATATCATTGCGACAACTTATAATGATGCATTATAGGTTTAAGTACAGCAGCGGTAGTAGTGAGACCGTGCGACTCTCTAGTGAAAATGACGGGTTGTAACCCCGGGCAGGCACCAATGAGTTTCTCTATTAAAACTTATGTGTCCATTTGATATTTGCAATTTATCACACGCTTTCCGGTGAAGGAAATCATCGTCAGAAAACCTGCATATCTCTAGAGAATTTAAGGGATATGTGTGAACCACCAATCCTCATTGGAGCAGCGTGGTAGGTCTTAGCTCCAAACCTCTCCAAAAACGGTGAGATGCCTTTGCCCAGCAGGTTTAAGTACTTAATAGATAACATTTTATTACAATAACTAGCTGAAATATAAATTATTTTTAGACAATTTCTATAAAAAATATTGTCAAACATATAAAAAAAAATAAGGGTTCGTTAACCCTAAGTATATAGTTACCTATATAGTGGTATTGGTTGTCTACCGAAAACCAAATCAAAATAATCTTTATTCAAGTAAGCTATTTACTAACACTTTTGAATCGTCAATCAATTAGATTTAATGAAGCTACAATTTGTTCGGAATGTTGCTCTTACCGAAAAGAACCAGCAAGAAACTCGGCGGTCAATCATTTAACATTTTAAAATTAGCTTATTTAACCGCAGTCTTGTATTAAACTGAAATCAAATTTAAATCAAATCCAAGCATTTTTATTATCCAAATAATCTTCACTTGTGTAATGCTTTACGTATGTTAGCTACGACCGGGATTTGACTCATAATTCTAACGTGCTCTCATAGAAAATGTTACCAAATAATACGTCACCAAGAGATAACCGTACAACTTTAACATATTGGACACGCTAAACAAGTATTGACAGGTTAATTTAATAATAATTTGGAATCATTAAGCCAGGTCGATTCTACCACCAGTTCGGAACGCTGTCCTCCACTGAGAAGAACTGGCGAGAAACTCAATGGTTGCTCTTATCGCGAATATTAACTATTTGACATTAGATTCAACAACACGAAATACTCAATATCGGTAACCAAATCAACACACAACGTCACAGCACTTTAAAACGTATGGACACCTTGAGAGATGGTATTGGACTGCCTAAACTGTTGAATGTCGCTCGCGAACGAGACTCGGGTCACAATATTTTACCCTCATTCATTCGGTTTTATTCCTCTACCCACCAAATGACAGATAACATAATATTGTAGACAAAATATTTCCTCATTATTATTCTATGCATATTAAAGTATTTATTTATAATATATAATTTATATCTGATTATTATAATTATGTCTGACAATTATACACGTTATACCGAGTCACCGTATATCTGACAATATCTAACACGTATAAGCATATCTCTTATAATTAATTTAAACCTTTCTCTAGACCTTGGCCTAGTATTATAATCACCAAATCACAGAAATTATTGTATTCTGTCCAAAATGTTTTCTATATTTTCTATGGTGTTATATTTACCAAATTCTTTCTTCGTTTATGATATTTTCCACGGGCTATAATCAATCGGCACTATATTACAGCAACGATCGAGCCACTACCTCTGATCAGCAAGGAGCAGCTGCAGGTGCTGATGTCGCTGCCCAACTCTGTACTATACTATTTGCTTAAGAAGTTGAAACAGCAGCGTGATCTGGACGCATCTGAGCGCCAACCAGAGGTATATATGACCGAAACTTGACTAAAACCGTATAATAGCAATATTTCCTAAGCATTACTGTACTGTACTGTTGTATACTAAAGCTGGGCGTTTTTTCCCGAAAGCGTTATAAAAAACGCTTTCTTGCGTAATGAACTGGGTTTTTGTCTACGAAACCGAAACCGAAAAAATGCATTTTATATTACTAACCTCGCTTTGTTAAAGTTTGCACTCTTTCCCTGCGGTTTAACACACTTAATTCAAATTTTTGTTTTAAGATTAAGATATGATATCCGTGAGATTCGATAGCAGGCGTGAATAACTTGACAAGTCCAAAACGCACACTTTTCAGGGCAGCTTTAAATAGTTTTATATTTAATATACGGTTAAGAAAGGGGACAACCCCCTGGATTGCAGTCGAAAAGAATGATAGCACACAGCTATCGAAAACACGACTTATTTTGCTTTACCAGTGACGTATGATTTGAGGTTGATACCATGATACCGATATAGAGAGCCGAAGGCAAAAGATAAGAAAAGGTTTCTTATAAATTAATGTCTTGTCTATATACATGTTCTGCGAACCAAAGGATAACGGGTATTTTTTCGATGCAACGCCATCTAGTTTCATTCGCGGTACTAACGTTAACGCGTTATTCAATATAAGTATTGACCAGTTTGTATGTGCCATATAAAAGACTTCACTGAACTATTCACTATATAAATAAGGCAATCCTAATATCTGTTAGATATATGATCCTAAGAGCTGTGATAGCCCAGCGGTGAGACCGTGCGACTCTTTCGAGGGGAACACGAGTTCGAACCCGGGCAGGCACTAATGAGTTTTTCTATTAGAACTCATGTGTCATAATTGATAATTGCAATTTATCACACGCTTTTCGGTGAAGGAAACCATCGAAACCAAGGTAACCTACCAATCCGCATTGGAGTAGCGTGGTAGGTCTTAGCTCCAACCCTTCTCTTCAGAGAGGAGGCCTATTCCCAGCAGTGGGATTGTAACAGGCCGCTATTTTAATACCTGTTATGATTAAAGATAAAGGATGTACGTTGACTCGTCAATATGTTCACTTACGGATATTGTTGCAGAGTATGGAGTGTAGATTTTGTAAGAACAACGGCGAGCTTGAAACTCGCTACCGCTCGCACCGGCTGCGCTGGCAGGGCCGCATCGTGTGCCCCGTGCTGCGCTCCTACCGCTGCCGGCGCTGCGGGGCCAAGGGGGACGACGCGCACACGCTGAAGTACTGCCCGCTGACCAGCGACGACGGTACGTACGCCGGGGGAGCGTCTTCCTTGGGGCCGTACTGCAGGGCCGAGGGGAACGCCGCACACACGCTGTAGTACTGCCCGTTAATCGCCGCTGACAGTACGTACAGTGGGGGATCGTCCCCCTTGGTCCCTGTTCCGCGCAAACGTGCGGACGGATGAAACAACCTCCGGGACCTGGGCCCGTCGTCTCGGCGTCTCAACCTACCTTATGCGGCCGTCAGCTGTATGTGGTCTGGCCTCATGAGTCACTGCGTGTATATGTGTACGTGGCTGTGTGTGCTTGTATGTACTTGGCCGATTCCCGAAACAGTTGGCTCGCCTCTGCAGTCTTCCACGGACACGTAATGTCTTTTTCTCCCGGAGTATACACTTCACTATATCGGTTAAATAACACCCGGTGTGCACACAACCTTCGTAAGGTCACACGTTATTGAATCGTCCCTATATCGGGGAATAGTAACTCAACGCGCACTAAAACCGTGGACGGTCGCGTCTTCTCAAACGCTTCACTGGTTAAACGCGTCACTAAATACTTATATCACTCTCAAATGTCAATAAAGTCGTGTCACTACTGAGAATAACACCCGAAACGCAAAATTACACGTGTGCGTTATAAAAGAATGCCGTATACAGGCGCACGTGGCCTGTTCTTATCGTATTCGAAACGTCACTAACTGTCGGCCGCTCGCGTCGGCAATCGAATGCATAAAGGTCGTTGATCCGGCCGGTCGCGTCACGTCGCGCGCGTCATTTTATACAAAACAAGTATACATATTGTAAATTTTATATGGTGCAATAGTCTATGTTCTATTCTATTCTAATACAGAGCGCAGGAAATTAGGTGCCAGGATGCGCAGCGTCCATGTCCGACGCAGCGGCTTCCAGCCGTCGCCTACCGACGTCTACGGGAACGACTTGTTATACGGAAACACAAACATCCCTACAGGTGGCGCCATTTACTACCAAGAACCCCTCGACCCTATTTGGGAAGCTCTGGCCAATAAGTTGATGCTATAAATTCCTTATATTCATTGTTGATTTTTGAAAGTTTATCAAATAAAAAATTATAATAAAAAAAAAAACATCAACTTTGAGAGCTCTGGCCGAAAAAGTAATGCTTAAAAAAGCATTATTTCCTATTATTTGTATTAATTAAAAGTTGATTTTTGAAAGTTTATCAAATCATATCAATTATATCATATTTAGCCAGTGATAGTTTGGTTTATGAAACTCTCATCAACTTTGAGAGCTCTAGGCGATAAAATAATGCCTGTAAAAAAGCATTATTTGCTATTATTTGTATTGATTAAAAGTTGATTTTTGAAAGTTTAATTAATAATTCCAATTATGTTGCATTTAGCCGTAGGTGGTGATATTTTTTCCAAAAATACTTAGTAAGTATTACTTTTATTTTGTCTACTTTTTATTGGAATGTTGAAAAGAATATTATATTGTTGACTTTAATCTGTATTGTATTTTATTAAAGCTTTACTTAATTTTTCGGTAGAGTTGCGAAAATTTAACGCTTTTGACTATATTTTTATTTTGACGCAAATCAAATCATCAGTTTCTCTTATATACGGACTATAGTATGTACTATTTTCATATCAAGAAATAAATTAGTTCGGGAAACTAACTTAATAGTGTATTTTAGGAAGCAATTTTGATAAATTCAATACTAAAATACTTATTTTTGACATAAATTCACCAATTCAATAAATTTTGTATTTTTATAGAGACGATTTGCTACTTTCTTTAAGAATTAATTAATTAGACACAACATTTCTGCGTTCACATTTTATTTGTGAACAATTTATGACGCTATTTCACATCTTTAATTGTCATTTAATAAAAAATTATGACCTTTATTTATAAAGTTCATTGTATCATACATTTCCATTCAAAAATAGAGTCATTTCATTTACTTTATGAAATAGATAGATAAATTTTATACACATTACACTATTTCTTATATCGGTACATAGTAAATAAAATATAGCTATAAAATTTAAATAAATAGATTATTAACCTAAGACTTATGGGGATTTTTTGTTATAAAAAAAGCTGCAGTGTAACAAAAATTACATAGTACACCAGTGTCTCCCAAAATTTTTTGTCCCAAGCCCACCTTGGGATTTCTAAAATACTTATACCCCATGTAAATTCAAATCAACAATAATCAATCTTTACATTAATCGATTATTTTATGATAATAACTAATCGATTAATAATTAATTAATCAGAATTAATCGATTATTTAATCAGAATTTTATCATTGTGAGATGTAACTAATGTAGCCAAAAAACACATTTTAATCAAATTTCGCAAACAGCGCATCTGGTATTCTTTATTCGTAGTTGTTCACTTTAGTTAGTCGTCGTCCAATAACTATTACAATAAAAAAGGAAACTTTTGAATATTCAAAAATAATCTATTATTAAATAATCTACTTTTCCTTTCGAGATAATAATTTTTTTATAAATCGATTTATTTTGAAGGGAGAAAAATTTATTATTTATTAATCGATTTTTACCACTCCAAGTCACATCCCTATGTAATATACATAGCTTGTACTATAAAAAATATACTTAAGAAAGTTAAACGACAGGTTTTAGAAAAAAGAATTAATTTTAATAATGCCACCTAAATTTAACCAAATTTAAAATTGCTCGGAGAGAAAGGGTTCAACTTCGAGTCCAGTTTTGAATAGCCCCTTAACAATCAAAATGCCCCCTTGTGGGGGCGCACTTTGGGAAACACTGGTGTATTTTATATATAAATAACCCCATAAAATCCCATCACATATACCCACCAGTTCTATTTGTTAGCCAATTTATTAATTATTGACTATTACTTAATATAGTATAAGTATTGTTTA
Source organism: Morpho deidamia (assembly GCA_947086505.1). NCBI lineage: Eukaryota > Metazoa > Arthropoda > Insecta > Lepidoptera > Nymphalidae > Morpho > Morpho deidamia. The sequence continues at coordinate 19,606,235 of CAMTZC010000024.1, forward strand.
AAAATTGCCTTATGATTGGTTTCTGTATGGCTTTTTTTATATACCAGGCCAAAGTTTGGTTAAAGATTTCAGTAATTTAAAGGCAAGTTTCAAAGATAAAGTATGATTACTTTACATAACATAAGAACCTCTAAGGTAAGTTAAATACAACTTTTATAATGCAATAAGAATATTCTAGTTTAAATGCTTAGTTTTTTTCGAAAAATGATGTTGAATTGTGTCTAATTCAACATAATTTTTTACCCATTTTGACTAGAATGTCTTATAAACTTTCTTTATTATTAAAAATATCTAAGAATATCTATAGGATATAAGAATATTTATCTTTAGATCCAATTATTTTGGTTTTTTTTGAGATTATGAGACTATTGAGTATTATACTGTTCTCCAAACGTCCATTGCTGGGCGCAAAGAGAGTGGAGATTTGTAAGAATTGTTAAGCATTGATTATTTTTTTTGCATAATGCAAAACGTTTATTGATTATACGTATTATCTTTGTTTTGACATTGATTTGGTGTTGGTATATTGGTCCAAATAAATGACTTGAAAATGTTTGTTTTTTTTTACTTTCGTGTTAGTTTTTTGGAACGCAAATAAAGAAATTTAATTTCGATGAATCTCTCCTAGGGCCTAAAGGAGTTTAAATATCTCATTGCTTGGTAGTAAGGATATTAAAAGTGATATTGTGCTTATATAGCGTTTTTATTTTTATATAAGAAGGTTAAATATGAATGTAGATATATATGTGGCTGGAGGCCTAAAAAGAGATGGTTGGATTGTGTCAAGTATGACATTCATGTTAAAGAAATACCGCCAGAGATGACGAATGATGTGAGAGAATGGAAGAGAAAAATATGATATGCAATACTTGCTGATGAGGCGATATATGTCTAATTGATAATTATTATTTATGGCACGCTTTTCGGTGAAAGAAAACATCGTTAGGAAACCTGCATATCTCTAGAGAATTCTTAGGATATGTGTAACCTACCAATCCGCATTGCAGCAGCGTGTTAGGTCTTAGCTCCAAACCATCTCTTCAAAAACGGAGAGAGGTTGCCTATACCCAGCCGTGGGATAGCAACCGTTTCTTTACTTTTTGTTTTTTACATCAACAGTAAACTGTATACAGTAAAATATTTCGTATTATCATCACTTAACAACCACTTAAATTAGCGGGCCGCTATAATAAGCATTATACAGTAACGAAATTAAGAAGTCACCGGTAACGGCACTCAACTCGATTGCTTCGGACAAACGATTAAAAGTCAAATAAAAATAACAGAAAGATAGTAAAAGTTGGCAAGTGTGTCAAGTCGTGGAGCGCGGTTAGCGACAAGAATACGGAGTTAAAAAAAACTCGCACGGCGTCAATCAAGACGCCTTTATAACCGGTGCCTTGATTAGGTACCGCGGTCATAATCGCTTTGATAGGAATCGTTTTGCTTCCTCTATTTCTATTGTATTATCTATACTCGATACTAATATACAATAATATATAAAGCTGAAGAGTTTGTTTGTTTGATTGATTGTTCGAACGCGCTAATCTCAGGAACTACTGGACCGATTTTAGAAATTCTTTGAGTGTAAGATAGTCCATTTATCGAGGAAGGCTATAGGAAACATTGTGTGTGCGCTATATACTATCAATATATATATAACTACTAAGATGAATAGCAGAGGAGCAGCAGTAAAAAATATTGCGAAAACGGCAAAATTTATTTTGACTGACCCGTTGGCGCTGTGGGTAGTGACCCTGCCTTCAGTTCCGCGGATCGCGGGTTCGATTTCCGCCGAGGGCCAACATTTTCTATAAACAATTTGTTGGTTCTTCGAGCCTGGGTGTGTATTTGTATTTAAGTATGTATTTAAACTTATATATGTAGTATATCTACCAGTTGTCCGCCACCCATAACACAAGTATTAAGTTACTTACTTTGGGGACGGACGGCCGTGTGTGTAAATGTCCCATATATTTATTTATTTATTTATTTATTTATTATTTATTAAGTATTACGGTTTACTCCAATAATAAGACTACAGTCTATGCTAATGAAGTTGCGCTTAAAAGCTAGTTAATAATATTTGTAGTGTTTCAAAATTAACCCGTTGGCCGGAGTAACATTATTAAACGTCAAAGATAAACGCTAAAACACACAAAAAAAAGAAAAAGAGAGTAATGATTTAAATCGATTTATAATATTTAAAATATCGCACGGCTTTGGCTAAGATGGATTGGCATACGATGACGCGTTACTATAGATATCACAAACTATACTCGCTTAATCTAAGCGATGTGCATGAAAGCGTGTGCAATCGATATCGTCTTTTAAGACACTTTACTTACTTTGACATACGCAACTGAGCAAAAAACCTCTTCAATAAAATACTTTAATGATACGCGTTAAGGTTAGAATTAAGCAAATAATTATTGGATATCATATTGCGAATCGTTATAGAATTTCAGCTCTATTTGCAAAAGCAGTACAGTCGAAAGTGACTTTGAGTTTGTTTTCGAAGCACTCAAATCTTAGCCGCAAGCTTACCGTTGTAATTCATTGACGAGTAGAGATTTATTCCACTCTCGACTTTAAATTTGTACCACTATGCGATATTTTGCTTTGTCATGCAACTATTTGCAAACGAACCTTAATAAAATGGTTATAAGGTTCAAATTAGATTGTAGAATTTTCCAAAATATCTAGGTTACAATCCGGTTGATTTGGGAATGTGGGTCGCTGATGATGTAGGGCGCGGGGTCAGGTGAAAGGGGTGAGGAGGGGGGCTTGTTAATGTTATGCAGATGTATATAATGGATAATGAGATAAGTATGAATATGTGGTTAGTGGGTTAGAGGACTAAATGATTGCAAGTATATCTAAATATCGAAGGGAAAAACTACACGTACAAGCATCGTACACTATAAGCCTTCGTTTTCCACAAAGCGAGATCAATCTGCAAACCGGCAGACCAATCAGACCAATCTGAGGCTGTCGGAGCCAAGGGTTTAGGACAGTTTAGCGCATTAGTACAGAATCTCGGAGTAACTGTTAGCGAGTAGCACTTCACTAGGCTCAAATTCAAATTCAAGATTCTATATACAAATTGGCCCTTACAAGCACTTTTGAATTGTCAAATTAAAATTAAAATGAAGCTAAGACAGGTTCGGAATGGTGCTAAACCGAGAAGAATCAGCAAGAAACTCGGTGGTCACTCTTTTCAAAAATAAATATTGCAATATTGCAAAAGTAATAATAAAATTATTTTGTTATAATCCGCTATACAGTAAATAGAAAATATGTATAGTGCTAAATGTATAGTGGACTATGCGTTTTTTCATATCCGATACATGCAGGATTCGTAAAAACACATGCACAAACCTCCACCACTGCCACCACAATACACAAGCACTACACACGTTCACTATCACAAACTCAACAATCATTTCGCCCCGCAACCGAAGCATCATCAGGAGATAGACTCCACGACAAAATCGCAAAGCTTTGCGGATTATAGCAAAACAATTTTATTATTACTTTTGTATTATGGATCTCCGCAAAGTAAGGCCTAATTCTATAAATATTACAATATTGTATTTGTAATTGTTAACCAACAATTACAATATCATCTAGTGCGTAGCTGGTCGCGATTTAATTCCAAGCTTTCTTATCATTAACATAGTCCACAACAGTATAATAAGCTTTATTAATGAGAGTTGTCGTGAAATATCACGAGTTGTAGGTAAAATTAACTTTATGAAACAAAATATTACAGAACTTGCGGGTAGAAAAATAGTAAAATTAAATGTTTATAATGAAGAGGGTAGGAATCGTAAATACGAAGCGGCGGGCGCCGTTTTACGCATACCGAGTACCGCATCAGTGTAGTGAACAGTGTTGTGTGATCGCGAGAGAATTTAGGTGAGTTGTTTGAACTGTTATTATCCTAAGCAGTGTATATCAGTTACAGCATCATCTTTAGTGTATATCGTAAGGTACTGTCTTAGAGATGAGACAGGTATTCTGCACTGAGGCCTATAAGAGGGGTCAGATCAGTGTCAGAGTAGAGAGATATATTCTGCACTGAGGCTCAAGAGAGGAGTCAGATCAGTGTCCGATTAGAGAGAAATATTCTGCATTGAGGCTCAAGAGAATCAGATCAGTGTTAGAATTGTGATCGGAACGGGGTGGCTATTAGGGGAGGTTGGAGGCCACTTTTGGGGTGTTTACCCTGGCTAAGAGAATTACTTAGAGCGCAGAGTACGCTGGGATTAGCCAGGGTCACGCTGTACACGTCATTAGTAAACAAGATAGGACGTGCATAGAGGATGACCTCACTGCCGTGACGTCATGAACCCCGGCAATAAGAGTTTGCTATGAGTTATCGTTTCGCCCCTTATAGATTACATTGTATATTAGAGAATTTATTTTCCTTGGCGACACGTCTCTTTAATTGCTTTTCCTAAAAGCTGTTTGTCTGTATGTAATCGATTTTTCTCAAAATCTACTGAACGGATTTTTGTACGGTTTTCACCAAAAGATAGTGAAATACTTCCAGATAGTTTAGGTTAATGGTACATATCAGTATTATGTAAATTGTGTTGAAGAGATCGAGCAGTTGTTGAAAACTTGCTTGCTGGGAGGTTTAGTCGCTTGCGCTGCGTAAACCAGCAGAGTTACGCTAAAGTAATGTACCAGAGAATTGAAGATCTATAACAATACTACAAAAAGGTCCGCGATAGCATGTCTCTATCTCTCACGGTTAACTCACAATAACTACTTTTATGTTCAATATTTCAATTTGGATTTTTTTGTGACCACTGATGTGGACGCGGGCGAAGCCGCTGGCACAACTAGTTTTATGTATACCGAAGCCCACAAACAGTCTACGTACTTTCTGAAGTCTTATTATTTCGGTTCCTAGGCTAGAACTATGGCTCAGAACTATGCTTAAAATTAGAAACTTATGTGCTGAGAGTTCATAGCATCAAGCCCCATGTAAAATTCATGACCTTTCACCGCTAAACTATCGCGTGCTGTATTTAAATACAAATAGATATAAGTTACGAATATGTGTTCGGTTTAATGTCATACATTAATTTCGAGGTCACCAGCCAACACTCCTACAGACTATACAGCAATACAGACAAACAATACATTATTATCATTTCACTGTTAGTAGTGGATGTGTAGGACTGAGGAGTAGCGTTTCTGGGCTTTACTGGGATTTTTATCAACAAGCAGTCCGCCCTGACTTCACTCAGGTAAAAGTAAAAAAAGTAAAATAGCGACCTGTTACAATCCCACTGGAAATAGGCCTCCTCTCTCCGTTTCTGGAGAGAAGGATTGGAGCTAAGACCTACCACGCTGCTCCAATGCGGATTGGTAGGTTACACATATCAACAGAATTCTCTACAGATATGCAGGTCTCCTCACGATTTTTTTGCTTTGCCGAAAAGCGTGTGATAAATTGCAATTATCAATTAGACACATGAGTTTTTAATAGAAAAACTCATTGGCGCCTGCCGGGCCTTGAACTCGTGTTCCCCTCGAAAGAGTCGCACGGTCTCACCGCTAGGCTATCACAGCTCCACTCTCTCACTCGGGTAAAGTAGAACATAATTAGACCGGGTTTTAATTAATTCGCGCGTTAGTTTAAATTTTGCGAATAAACGAAGTATATTTAAAGTTATTTTGCTATATTCCGCAATTAGATTCGCTATAATAGCTGTTTATAACAAAGTAATATTCACAATTGTGTATCATGGAAATCCGCAAAGCAACCCGAAAATCTATTATTATAAAAATATATGTATTTTTAGGGATCAATAGATAGATTTTTGTATAAATAAAAAAAGTAACGGCCTTTTTTTTCGAATGGACTGTATGCTGTTAGCCCTAACGGCTTTTACAGCGTTACCGGGCGGGACGGGCGAGCGCAGAAGCATCGTCGAGGTTGCGAAATGCAGAGAGTAGAGCGCAGAAGCTTTACTAGCTTCGGGGATCGTCTTCCTAAGGGTGCCTGTTGTGGGGCCGGACCAAGGCTTAGGGCAACGCGTAGTAGAGGGCTGATGTATGACTTTGATTAGTTAGAAGGGTGGGGAGAAGCCACGACCGACTGACGTCAGAAAATTGGAAAACGTTTTCTCACGATGTTTTCTTTTAACAGAAAGTGTGTGATATATTGATATTATCAATTAGATATTAGTTTTAACAGAAAAGCTCATTGCTTTCGTTCCGGGTTTTGAACCTATGAACCTCTTGTGAAAGTTTCGCAATTTTACCGCTATGCTATCATAACATTAAGTATACGATGTAAGAGATCATATTATCGCCGTGTGGTATCCGGTAGAGTAGAATAGACCACCCTCATTTCTTACTGAGGTTTCGTAAAATGCGACTATAGTAAGTTGACGTTAGGCAGGCCGGTCGTAAATTACGTACCCAAACCATGTGACAACATGTTTGTAACATGTTCCGCCGACCCCACTTAGAGTGGGATAAGGGCAGGAAGATGATATAAGGGATTATATTAATAAACATTAATACATCGTTTAAATGTTGTTGCAATTACCGTACGATTATTTCTTTAAAAGTTATAATATAAGCTGTCCATCAAAAGATGTACATATTCCATCGCATCTTTTTTTACATTTATAAGAAAGAAAGAATCCTACCATACATTGTTTTGTTATATCTTAGATGGACTCGACAGTATTTTCGAGGTAACTTCGATCTTCAATAAATATTCCTCATATTTCAAGTAATTTCCACAAAAAAAATATATATATTTAAATCTTTAGCGTGAATCACTCTATCTATTGGTGAAAACAACAAATCCTTGCAGTAGTTTTGAATTTATTGCCAACAAAAGGACAATCCGTCGGGAATTTTGTTTAAAAATATGTACTAATAAAGACAGACAGACTTGCGCATTAATAATATTAGCATGGAATGTGAAAGCACGAGATAAATCTAGACTATAAATATTATTGTTAAATGCACTTTGTTCAGTCAAATTACTGCTATTTGACTTTATGTCTGCTAATTTTATATTTATGTTCTTCGTCTATTTTTATTTATTACATGGCAAAGATTCAGACAAAACCATGAAAATTTTATATGCATAGAATTTTAGTCATAGAATCAGCTACTATCTATTTTTCATACTCTTAGGGGAATAAGTTCTTCAACAACAATAAATAAATTATTATTATGAAATAATTTATTGTATTTAATGGGGAAATTTATAACAAAGAAAATGGTATACAAATATGGTAAAATTATTATATAGTAAATAACATACATGATCTAAAAATGAAGGTCAGAAATTCGTAAATCCTCCGTTTCATGTCGGTCAAGGGGTAAGATTAACTTTTCCGACATTCTATATAAGAGTTTTCTTTAACTACATACCAAGAAAATATAATAATCATATTAATATAAGACTTATATTTTTCTTAGTACTTAGTTAAAGAAAATTCTTATATAGAACGTAGGAAAACTTACTGAGCGTGTGTGTGAGTTGGTTGTGTTGTCGGTGCTCGGCCGCGACTGCCGCGAGTAGGTCAAGAAATAAGGGCACCATTTCTCTGCGAGCGACTGAGCATACGCCTAGACGAGCTATCAAGCTGCGTCTGATAATCCGGTTTTTGGAATCAATTTTTCATTTGCGTTTACTAATCTACAGAAAGGTTTAAAAAGGTTTGCGATTTTGTCGTGGAGTCTATCTCCTGATGATGCTTCGGTTGCGGGGCGAAACGATTGTTGAGTTTGTGATAATGAACGTGTGTAGTGCTTGTGTATTGTGGCGGCGGTGTTGGAGGTTTGTGCATGTTTTACGAATCCTGCATGTAACGGGTATGAAAAACGGAGAGTCCATTATACATTTAGCACTATATATATATTTTCTACTTACTGTATCAAATTCAAATTCAAAATATTCTTTATTCAAGTAAACTTGTAAACAAGTGCTTTGAATCGTCAACTTTACTGCTGGTTCGGAAAGCTGTTCTTACGGAGAAGAACCAGCAAAAAAACTCGGCGGTTGCTCTTTTTAAAATATAAATCTTAGAACTAGTTACATTTATTTATTACTGTCTTGTACAGGGTAGAAGTGCACCTATATCCACACATCCTTATCATCTAAGTAATCTTCAACAGTATAGTAGGCTTTCTGTATCAGCCTCTTTTTAACAGTGGTTTTAAACTGCTGTAATGGCATGGCCAAAATTAATTTCGGAATTTTATTATAGAATCTTATACCCATACGTGGGTATGGGTATAAGATGGGAAGAAGAAAGCACTTTTGCTAGGCGCAAAGCAGGAGTCGCAAGCTTATGTCGGTTCCTACTTTGACTATTATATACATCACCTATCGTTTTATAATTCTTATTTATTTATTTATGTACCAAAATTAAAATATATAAGAAAATACAGGTTAAGAAAACAAGTACAAAGGATTCTTTATATTCTCTTTTTATAATCGCGGATTATAGCAAAATAATTTTATTATTACTTTTGTATAGGAGATCACATCATTCTTAGTTACAGTGTTACTATGGTAGAGATCTATATCCAGCAGTGGACAGGAGCAGGTTGGTGATGAAGTAAAAAGTATTGAATTTGAAATTGTAGTGGCCATAACAAATTACTGCAGTGTTCGAATTCAAATTACTCTTTATACAAATGGACTGTTTTGAGTACTTTTGAATCGTCAAATGTTTTTTAAGAAACTACCGCTGATTCGGAAGTTTGCTCCTACCGAGAACCAGCAAGAAACTCGGCGGATAATCTGTTCAAATAAACATAAACACTGTTTACAAATTTACCACTAGAGATCTGAACTTTGAACAGCATTCCTTTTTTTAAATTATTAATGAATATTTTGCTATGATCTGCATTACAAAAATATTACTGTATTTATTTATTATACTATTTAATGCTGAATGCAGAGTTTTCTGTAATCGGGGATTATTGCTCAATAATTCCTTATTTTTTTGTATAGTGGAACTCCCAAAGATATGTGAACTGCTCGCGTTGCTTATGGTATGGTGACTTCACCATCACGGGCCCTCAAGTGGGAGGCCCTACTTCGATTGCTCAATTTCGCAAATACTTTTGGATTCCGCACAGTTATGATAATATATCGCTGTGGATCCGTATCCGTTTGGATGACGCAATTGGTAAAAGAATCGTTGATTCATACACTTTCCTTAATCGAGAACTTTATATACTAAACTATGCTCACTGAGTTTGCATGGCTAATAAATTCAAAATATTCTTTATTCAAGTAAACTTGTAAACAAGCGTTTTTGAATCGTCAAAATCTACCGCTGGTTCGGAAAGCTGTTCCTACCGAGAAGAGCCAGCAAGAAACTCGGTGGTTGTTCTTTTCAAATAAAATTGAGAACTGCAATTTTTTTTAAGCATACCTTTTCGATTAAAGCACGGCGATTCAACTTTTTCTGAAATTTTTAACTGTTCACGTCATATTTTAACTGACACAATAACCTTTATCGGGAACCATTCTATTTACCGGTAAGAGCCGCATGAAAATCTTTTTTCTTAATTTGAGTTGATAATATGGAAGGATAAGGAAGTTATATTTCATTTGGTGTCTTTGGGTAAAACTTATAAGAGAAAATTATTTTCGTCTTAAATCAACATCACGAAGTTGGCTACTACATTTAATGATGATTCAAAGCCGCCGTGTGGCTGAGTAGACTAGACTCACTAGACTAGAATAGACTACCCTCATATCTTACTGAGGTGTCGCAAAAGGTGACTAGGGTACGTTGACGTCAGGCAGGCGGCCGGTCGTAAAATACGTATCTGAATCATGAAACAGGCGGAATTTTATATTATAGACGTATGTGACCTCTCACAATAAACTTGTGATTCCTGTGCCGCGACTCAGCAGTTAGCAACTCATTCGTTGGTCTCGGTATTCGATTCTACAATAAAATTCCGCAATCCAAAGTAGACCAGAAACCATAGTAGACGTAAAGCATATTACAAAATTGAAGATTATTTGGATATTAAAAAATGCCTGTATTTGAAAATACTTTCATTTTCATACAAGACTGCGATTAATGTTTTTTTTTTTTTTTCGAACTGACTGTATGCTGTTAGCCTTAATGGCTTTTACAGCGTCACCGGGCGGGACGGGCGAGCGCAGAAGCATCGTCGAGGTTGCGAAATGCAGGGAGTAGAGCGCAGAAGCTCTACTTAAGTCGGGGAACGTCGTCCTAAGGGTGCCTCCTGTGAGGCCGGACCACGGCTTAGGGCGACGCGTAGTGGAGGGTTGATGGTGTGACTTAGATTAGTCATTGCGGCGTCGAAAGTGTGGCGAGAAGCCACGACCGACCGACGTCAGACAACTGGGACCTCGTCTTCGCCGGCGAAGACGCTGTGTGTGTGTATTACGTGTTTCTGTGTTGGCGATCGTTATTTGATCGTCAGGGTCATTCAGGACGCTTTTTGGACGCCTATATTTTCGATGGTCGGACCTAACTGGGATGTAGGTAGAAGCAACTGAAATCAGGGGGTTCGGGTGTACCTCAGATTTCTCGAAGTAAGATTTCGAAAAACGTTTAAAGAGGTGAGTAATGGTAGGGAGATCGAGGTCTCTATGGAGGTCAACGTTCCGCATGAACCACGGACAACCAGTGGCTGTCCGCATAAATCGGTTCTGTAGTCTTTGGAGCCTCAGCAATCTGACTTTTGAAACGTGCGCAAACGCAACGCTCGCATAGGACATTATTGGTCTTATGCAAGTTTTGTAGAGTGTCACTTTGTTGCGAAGCGACATCTTACTTTTCTTGCATAACATCGGATAAAGTCGTCCCATGACATACGCAGCCTTATTGCAGACTATGTGTATGTGCTCGTGGAAGGTCATGGAAGGTTGAAAGGTGACACCTAGGTACTTGACTTTCTGTTGCCAGTTAATCGGTGTATTGTAAAGGGAAATTTCCGTAGGCGTGTCTATGTGAGATCGAAAGCGATTACCGATAAAGTGCATGGCTGCACTTTTATCCGGGTTTATTTCGATTCTCCATTGGCGGAACCAGCGTCCGAGGCTGTCTACCGCTTTCTGGAGACGTCTAGTTATTACTTGAGGTCGGCGGGATGTGGTAAATACAGCGGTGTCATCCGCGAAAAGGGCAAGATGTGTACGCTCTTTGATAGGCGCCCGTGGAATGTCACTCGTGTAGAGCGAGTACAATAAGGGTGCCAGCACAGATCCTTGAGGGACACCAGCACGAATTGTGCGGCGAGACGATAAAGTGCCGTCTATGCTATACCGAAAGGTGCGATTACTCAGGTACTCTCGTAAGATGAGTACAAGTCGGTCTGGGCGATTAATGTAAAAATGAAAAGATTGACCGCCGAGTTTCTTGCTGGTTCTCCTCGGTAAGAGCAACATTCCGAACCAGTTGTAGCTTTGTTTTATTTTTATTTATCAGGATAATTAACAAGACTTACATTTTTATTGCAACAAAAAACTCTACAACCTACTTGATTAAACGTAGTCTTAATTATAGGTTACCGCGGCATGTAAAAGGGACGAGTACATTTTTCGAGTATATTATAAAATAAAATTAATTCCTTTAAATTTAAATTTTGAATTTAATTATATTATGTTTAAATGTAGTATTTAAATGTTGTAGTTTCATTAATCATCATCATGATGATGAAAAATGTGAAAAGTGCTTGAAAGAGCTCATTCGAATAAAGTTATATTTTGAACTTTTAATAGACGACTAGACATTAACAGGTCAAATCAGAGTACAGAGGAGATAATAAGAGAAGGGCTCAGCAAAAGAGGGGCAGGGGGGGGCGTTAGAAAAGTAAAAGTCCCCGGTGTAACTGTACCCGCATTCACTCTCGCTGCTGGCCTACTTCGCGCGGAGTGTTTTGCTCGCTAAATTTTTGCGTTGCGTATTTCAACATTTTCAACGCTAACGGAGGTTTTGGTAACGGGTTTTTTTTAATAACAGGTTCAGTTTACATATTTTTTTTCTTTAAACTACTAAGAGAGGTACCTATCATCATTCGAATTCAAAATATTCTTTATTCAAGTAAACTTGTAGACAAGTGCTTTTGAACCGTCAACATCTACTGCTGGTTCGGAAAGCTGTTCCTACCGAGATGAGCCAGCAAGAAACTTGGCGGTTGCTCTTTTCAAAGAATAATTGTTATTACGAGTTACATATACATTAATGTCTTGTACAGTGTCGAAGAGTAGCTATATCCACGCATTCTTATCGTCTAAGTAATCCTCAATACTATAGTAGGCTTTCTGTAGTAGCCTTTTTTTAATAGTCTTTTTAAACTGCTATAATGGCAAAGCTAAAAGTGATTGCGGAATTTTATTGTAGAATTTTATACCCAAACCCTCAAACGACTTATGTACTTTTGCAAGCAGGAACCGCAAGCCTATGTCGTTTCCTACTTTGTCTATTATGTACATTGCCAATTTTTTTATAATTATGTATATTCATGTTTATTATATATTATTGTATATAAACATATATTGCAATACAATATTTGTTTATATAGCGTGTATATAAATATACACGGTATATAAACATATATACAAAAATACCTGATTTTCGTTCGGGAACTGGAAAAAAACAATGTAGTAGTACATTTTTAAATTGCATTCTAACCTAACCCTCATTTATCTCAGTTTCTGCTGAGTTCTCGTGTACTTTCAAATCATCATTATACCCTTGTCCTTATCCCATTCCAAGTGAGGTCGACACAAAATGTTGTTGTCTTCTATTCATTCCTTATCATTTAACTCTGGCACTTCTCCTTTTATATGCATGTCATAACTTCACACAATCCAACCCTTTTTAGGCCGTGTTCTACTTGACTTCCCCTGTTCAACTATATTTATATTTACATTCGTTTCGTTACATGATTTGATCTTTCAAATCATTTCAAATTAGTCTTTATGCAGGTAAGCTTTTTTAAGCACTTTTGAATCAAGGATCAATTAATGAAGCTACCACTGGTTCGGAATGTTGCTCTTACCGATATTAATCAACAAGAACCTAGGCGGTAAATCTTTTAACGATATTAATTTACATAATTTACCGCAGCTGTGGGCGAATCAGATTTTTTTTAAAATTTTCCTCACCCATAATCTTGTCATATACGTAGGCAAGTTTAATATGTTTTTTGGAATTTGTCATCAAACCTACCTTTATATATATATATTTTTTTACTAATATTACATCATCCTCCTGCCCTTATCCCACTCTAAGTGGGATCGGCACAACATGCTAGAAACATGTCACATTTTAACGATCCGCCTGCCTGACGTCAACTTACCTTAGTCGTATTTTACGACCCCTCGGTAAGAAAGAGGATGGTATATTCTACTCAACCGGATACCACACGGTGGGCCAACTAACCTTAGTCACCGTTTGCGACACCTCGGTAAGAAATGAGGGTGGTCTATTCTACTCAGCCGGATACCATACGGCGGGTCGACTTACCTTAGTAGCCTTTTACGAAACCTCGGTAAGAAATGAGAGTGGTCTATTCTACAGCCGTTTACCACAAGGTCATGGAATTTATCATAGAAGCAAATACCTAGTCCCACGAATGATTTGCTAACTCTACTGGTTCTTAAAGGTATCATAATCTTATAATAATCTCCCATATATCTAATTATGTACATTAAACTTTATCTTGCCTTCATGGCTCTCTTATGAATCGATTTCCAATATAATGTTAGCTACGGCCAGGAATTCGACTCATAATTCTAACGTTCTCTCATAGAAAATGTTACCAAATAATACGTCAACAAGAGATAACCGTACAACTATAACTTATGGAACACGCTAAACAAGTATTGACAGGACGATTCTACCACCAGTTCGGAACGCTGTCATCCACTGAGAAGAACTGGAAAGAAACTTAATGGTTGCTCTTATCACGAATATTAACTATTTGACGTTATATTCAAACAACACGAAATACTCAATATCGGTAACCAAATCAACACTAAGACGTCACAGCTCTTTTAAAACGTATAACTTTTATAACGGACACCTTGAGAGGTTGTATAAGACTGACTAAACCATTGCATGTCACTGGCGAACAAGACTCGGGTCACAATCTTTTACCCTCATTCATTCGGTTTTATTCCTCTACCCACCAAATGACAGATAACATTATTGTAGACAAAATACTTCCTCATTATCGTTCCACTCATATCTGACAATATCTAACAATAAGCACTTTTTCCCCACAACATGATTCCATATGACTTGCAGATAAATTTACCTGAGAGTGTGGGAATATAGAGGGGAAGTGGTATACTGATTGATTGCTTTTAGTCTGACCGGGATTGGAATCCGAATAGGCTAGGTCTGATTTTTAATATTGAGTTGTTTTGTTCTATCTAACATTGTATTAATTTATACATTAAGTTATAGGTTAATTTCAAAGAAATGATTATTTATAACAGATTGAGTTACAGCGCGTTTCTGGGCCTAATAGTTAATATACATACATTGGATTCATAGATACCGTCTTAATGTGGTGGTAAAGTCAGTTTGAAGTATAAACTATAATTGATATAAACGCGAGTGCAAAATGCCGCATGCTATGTTCCCATCGCTTTGTTTACGGATGTGGCACGCCGGGCCGCGCTGAGCCACTGGCCTACTTTCCATCCCCCCTCTGCCCCCCTCTGCTTCTCGCAAACGGAAGTTCCGTTTAAGGTTGCACGGTCAAGGTTATATTAGATTTGGCGATATTAAGTGAACATCGCAATTGTATCTATGATGTGCCTGTGATCTCGCCCGCGTGGAAATAAGCATATTAAATTGAAGATTTATACATAAAAATAGTTATTGTGAGTTAACCATAAGAGATAGAGACATGATGTCTTTGTATCCAGCTGAGTAGAATAGATCACCCCTCTTTCGTACCGAGGGGTCCTAAAAGGCAACTAAGGTAAGTTGACCCACCGTGTGGTATCCGGCTGAGTATAATAGACTACCCTCAATTCTTACCGAAGTATCGTAAAAGGCGACTAAGGTAAGTCGACCCGCCGTGTGGTATCCGGCCGACCAAAATCCGTTAAGTAGATTTTGAGAAAATCAATTACATACCGACACACAGCTTTTGGAGACTTTGTTTTATAATAGGATTGCATACATAGAGCTACTAATAGGCAATTGAGGGTGAACTATGTCTCTATTTTTATGCGTGATTAGACAAAGATGAAGTATATTAGTTTCATCTTCCCACTATTACTTATTATGTTACTATCACTTAAAGGCCTGCCTATAAATTGCCTATTCTACTATTAATAACTCTATGCGTCCTCTTCTCTACTATTAATAACTCTATGGCTCCCTTTCTCTACTATTAATATCTCTATGGCTCCTCTTCTCTACGATTAATAACTCTATGGCTCCCCTTCTCTACTATTAATAACTCTATGGCGCCCTTTCTCTACTATTAATAACTCTATGGCTCCCCTTCTCTAGTATTAATAATTCTATGGCTCCCCTTCTCTGCTATTAATAACTCTATGGCTCCCCTTCTCTGCTATTTATAACTCTATGGCTCCCTTTTTCTAGTATTAATAACTCTATGTCTCCCCTTTGCTAGTATTAATAATTCTATGACTCCCGTAATCTAGTATTAATAACTCCATGGCTTCCTTTCTCTAATATTAATAAATCTATTGCTCCCTTTCTCTAGTATTAATAACTATATCTCCCTTTTGCTAGTATTAATAACTCCATGACTTCCCTTCTCTAATATTAATAAATCTATTGCTTCCTTTCTCTAGTATTTATAGCTCTATGTTTTGATAACTCTATAGCTCGCTTACTCTAGTATTAATAATTCTAGTGTTAGTAATGGCTTCCGTAATCTATACTAATAACTCTATGCTTATAAGACGCTTATAGAAATGTTCGAGTTAGAAGTAGACTTGTTGCTAGATCGAAGATTAACTAATGACATTGGCATTATGCCTCAATCTAAATTAATGATTCACGTTCGCAGTAGACCAAGTAGGCATTATGCGATCTGTGTCAACGATCGGCAGCGATATATAGATGTAGGATGAATGAAAGGTCATTGCAACCTTTGGAGCGGGTGAAATGCGCGCCTTGCCCTTCATACTTGAACTTGCCCCACTGCCGAGCCGATAAACTGTAAACTTATGGCGGGCACGTTTAATGTGAGGAATTTTCGACTAAATGAGTTAAAGTAAAAAAAGTAAAGTAGCCTGATACAAACCCACTGCTAGGAATAGGCCTCCTCTCTCCGATTCTGGAGAGAAGGGTTGGAGCTAAGACCTACCACGCTGATCCAAGGCGGATTGGTAGGTTACACATATCTCCAGAATTTTCTAGAGATATGCAGGTTCCTCACGATGTTTTCCTTCACCGAAAAACGTGTGATAAATTGCAATTATCTATTGGACACATGAATATAAATAGAAAAACTCATTAGTGCCTGCCCGGGTTTGAAGTCGTGTTCCCCTCGAAACAGCTCAAAAATGATTTAATCTTGTTGTAAAAGGTGACTTAGATAAGTTGACTCGCCGTGATGTATCCAGCTGAGTAGAATAGATCATACCTTACAGAGGTGTCGTAAAAGGCGACTAAGGTAAGTTAATGGGAGGCAGGCGGTCAGTCTTAAGAATTAGCCAAATCATGTACCAACATGCTTAAAACATGCTGTTCTGCTCACTTAGAGCGGGATTAGGGCAGGAGTATGATGGTGAATAAGCATTTTAACAGCGACCAATGCAAACCAATTTACGTGAAATATGGACCAGTTTTTATTTTAACTTGTATTGCAAAGCTGAGATAAATTACTGAACGACCCTTAACATTAGTTTATTTAGTACTAGCTGTGCCAGCGGCTTCGTCCGCGTGGAAATAAGCGTGTCACAATTTTTTTCTAGAATTCAAATTTTAAACATAAAAGTAGTTATTGTGAATTAACCATTGGAGATAGAGACATCCAACCGTGGATTTTTTTTATAGTATTTGTTAGTACATTACTTTAGCGTATCCCTACTAGTTTACGCAGCGCACGCGACTAAAGCTCCCAGCAAGCAAGTTTAAAAAGAATGCGCGATCTTTTCAACACAATCTACATAATACCGATATTTACTATTTACCTAAACCATCCGGAAGTATTGCACTATCTTTTGGTAAAAACTGTACAACAATCGGTTCAGTAGATTTTGAGAAAATCGATTACATACAGACAGACAGATTTTGGAACTTTGTTTTATAATAAGTATAGATAACAAAGTGCAATACAAAATTGCGTGTGAACGAATTGTGAAACTATAGGCTATCATTGTCAGTTCATATCAGCCATTGTGGTGGATTGAGAAAATTCACACGGCTCAATTGAAAGGTAAAGGTCGCTTTTCATGTTACCGTATCGCTTACATAAAGGTTTGATTAAAAAAGGAGAAAAATATGTAAAGCACTGACACCGTTTTTTATTAAAGAGAAGAAAAGGGAAAAAATGAGGGATACCGCAAAAGGGGGATTGGAATTTCGGACGAGGAAGAAAATGAGATTTTATGGTAAAAAAAATTTAGTCTGTCACCTCTGTCACATGTAATTAAGTTACTACCTGTAAAGACGGATGTTTGGGTGTATAATTGACCTATTTATTTAAAGATCTATAAAGGCTAACTTACTATGCCTACTTACTATTATTTAAATAATTACAGCAATTATTGTTATCCATTTAAATACTTTTTAAATCCATTTTAATAATCCTTACAATATTATTTGCTTTAACAATAAAATACATACTAGGCCAGTCTACAGAAAGGTTTAAATTAAGTGTAAGAAATGTGCTCATACAAGTACGCAAACCATGTATTTTTTTTTAAATTATTTGATAAATATGCCTGGATCGGAAATCCTATCAGCTTCATGCAAGACAGCGGTTTAATAATGTAAAATGTTTGAAAGATTGACCGCCGAGTTTCTTGCTGGTTCTTCTCGGTAAGAGCAACATTCCGAACCAGTTGTAGCTTCATTAAACATATTGATCCTTGACGATTCAAAAGTGCTCGGAAGAGCTTACTTGAATAAAGATTATTTTGATTTGATTTGACTTAATTGTCACGAGTGAATTTATCACCAATTTAAAATTAACACGAACCAAAAAATAGGTAAGGGGAAATCGAAAATATATTTAACCACAGCAACGCGTAGCCATGTCGGCCAGTTTTATAATTACCGACTTACCCATAACTTCAAATAGTTTTTCATTTAGTCGTATAACGACAAGTTACGAAGCGTCGGAGAAATCAAACCATAAGTGGGTTGGAGAAAGAATCTCGGACCGTCAGCAAAACCACTCGCTGCAATTATTTTTATCATCACATTTATTGTCCTTTATATGCTATAGTAAAAAAAATTAGTTGTTCACGTCATCCTTCATCATCATTATCCTCCTGCCCTTATCCCACTCTAAGTGGGGTCGGCGTAACATGTTACAAATATCTCGTCACATGATTTTGCTACGTATTTTACGATCGGCCGCCTGCTTGTCTTCTTCAACTTACCTCAGTCGTATTTACGACAACTAGTATAATAACTGTGTCATAATATTACTTCATCATCCTCCTGCCCCTATCACACTCTAAGTGGGGTCGGCATAACATGTTACAAACATGTGTCACATTTTTAAGACAGACCTCCTGCCGTTGACGTCATCAACTTACCTTAGTCGTATTTTACGACCCCTCGGTAAAAAAGAGGATGGTCTATTCTACTCCACCGGATACCACACGGTGAGTCAACTTACCTTAGTCGCCTTTAACAAAACCTCGGTAAGAAAGCAGGGTGGTCTATTGTACTCAGCTGGATATCACACGGTGGGTCAACTTATCTTAGTCGCCTTTTACGAAACCTCAGTAAGAAATGAGGGTGGTCTATTCTACTCAGCCGGATACCACAAAGTGGGTCAACTTAGCTTAGTCGTCTTATACGACATCATTTTTTTATTAAGTATTAATATGATTATGTTTAAGTGTTTTTTTCCTATTCTCATAAGAAAACGGAAATTTTTTATCCTTTTGAAGCACTTTTTTAAGAACAAGTATATTATAATTAGTTACAATAAGTATATTATTTAACTTAGTAAATTTGTATTACGTAATTTCAAAGGAAAATTCGAGTACTTGACAGGATTCAATCTAACTTAATATTAATGATTCTATTAACTATTTTAAATATCAGGTAATTTCTTTAGATTATATAAAACGGTTGGAGGCTGCAATTAACACCGCGTCTAATGGTATGTTACAATGAAACTAATTATCTCTGATTAGGCAATAACTGATCAATGATTTCGTAACGGCGTTACTTAAGAATCTATATTTTTATCGATTTTTTTTTACTTTGCTAACGACTTGTATAAGCACCTTTATGTAATTTAATGTGATCTTGGAGTAGATAATAAGATATTTGAAACTGTCCTAAGATTAATCTGTACTTATTATAAGTCTCCAAAGCTATCCGTCTGTATGTGATCGATTTTCTCAAAATCTACTGAACGGATTTTTGCAAGGTTTTTACTAAAAGAAAGTGCAATTTTTGCTAAAGGTTTAGGTTATTAGTTAATATTTGTTTTCTATAAAGCACGGCTTCAACCGGATACCACACAGTGGGTCAACTTATGTTAGTCGCCTTTTACGAAACCTCGCTAAGAAATGAGGGTGATCTATTCTAGTCAGTCGGATACTTCACGGCGAGTCAACTTACCATAGTCGCCCTTTACGACACCTCGGTAAGAAAGACGGTGATCTATTCTACTCACCTGGACAGCTCATGACGAGTCAACTTACCTTAGTCACTTTCTACGACACCTCGTTAAAAAGAGGGTGATCTATTCTACTCAGCTGGATACTTCACGACGAGTCAACCTACCTTAGTTGCCTTTTACGTCACCTCGGTAAGAAATGCGGGTGGTTTTACCACCAATAATGGATAAATATATAGTGAATTACCTTGCTCGGCAAGTTATTTTTAAGATATAAGTATTATATATATATGTTTATTTTATATATGTTTTTATTTATGTATGTATATGTTATATTTTATATGTATATGTGTAAGTATTGTATTGTTTCTTCATTGCATACACCACACGTACCTTGTTTCCAAAAGTATAATAATAAATAAATAAATAAATATATGGGACATTTACAGACACGGTCGTCCGTCCCCAAAGTAAGTAACTTAATACTTGTGTTATGGGTGACGGATAACTGGTAGATATACTACATATATAAGTTTAAATACATACTTAAATACAAATACACACCCAGGCTCGAAGAACCAACAATTTGTTTATAGAAAATGTTGGCCCTCGGCGGGAATCGAACCCGCGACCCGCAGAGCTGAAGGCAGGGTCACTACCCACAGCGCCAACGGGCCAGTATGCCCAAGTATGTCCTCTTACTGAGCTGATTGTCTGCAAGAGATCGCTGTATTTATTATATCTTTACCACTACAGCAGTATAAAAGCGCTGTTAAAAGGAGGCTAATACAAAAAGCCTACTATACTATTGAGGATTATATAGATGATAAAAATGCGTAGATATAGCTACTCCTCTACCCTGTACAAGATAGTAATAATCAAATGTAACTAGTTATAAGAATTTTATTTGAAAAGAGCAATCACCGAGTTTCTTGCCGGCTCTTCTCGGTAGTAACAGCTTTCCAAAACAGCGGTAGTTTTTTACGATTCAAAAGCACTTGTTTTGTGGTGTTCACTAAAATATTTAACATTCATTCAATAATTCATTAAAAAAATATTAGCAGGTTTTTTTTCCCAACGGTACGCCGTGCTCGCGTGCCTCGGGCGCCGTGTGCGCGTTTTCTCTCGCCTTGAGCCTTGAACCCCACCTGTCGCGAAAAGCCAATTTGTCGTGTGTACATTATGGCCATTTTCACATCCGACTTTCTTCCGCGGGAACACGCACTGTGTGAACCGCGATCTTTCTCTTTGATGTTCGCACCTTTGTTTACCGCGATGTCTAACTCGACCTACATATGCGAGCGTAAACATTTTTTTGTTTCAAGCAATATAACCGAACTAGCTACTTTGCTATAATCCGCACGTGTCAAGCGAATGCATGCAAAGCCAATGTGTATGAAGCAGGCAAAATCTACGCACCTTATACATGCAGGACCAGCCACCACATGCACCCCAAGGCGCAATTCACCAGCAATAACGAACACAAAAGCAGCACACACACCCACCACCACAATCTCGACGATCGTTTCGCCCCGAAACCGAAGCATCATCAGGAGGATAGGCTTCACGACAAAAATCGTACTGCACGATCGTACTCGGTGCGTAGATTTTGCCTGCTTCATACACATTGGCTTTGCATGCATTCGCTTGACCCGTGCGGATTATAACAAAGTAGTTAGTTCTGTTATATTGCTTGTAATATGGAATTCCGCAAAGTAACGCCTGCTTCTATAAATCATTTTTTTGTTTAGTTTTCAATAAACCATTTACATAAATCAGTATACCTGTGGACAAGATAATCGCAGAAAGCTCTAGATACCCTAAGGATGCAGTATATTAACGGCTTTAGAATACTTCTGGAATTGCCACAGTTTCAAATATGTTTGCTTATACGCAAAAAAACGGTTTTCCTCAGTCCTGAAGTTCTATTAACATTTTCTTTTTTTATTTAATATAACAATTTTAAATTATCATTATTTCTTTTGTCTACATTTGTGCTACTAACAAAATGTGCCCGAGTTGCCTGAAATAAAGATTCATTATTGTTATTATAAATCAATAGCTATTTTTTGTTGGTAAGACGGGCTTGACCGTGAGCTAAGACTGTTTAAGATGTACAGTACAAGAAATTTAACCCTTAACGGCTTTAAACAGCATCGTAGATTTCAGAACCAGTTTAAAAACAATATGGCAGTCTGCTATTTAAAGGAAGCATTTTAATTAAATGCGACACATTTCCTATGTTAAAATTGACAGGTTGAGATACAAATGAAATTTAAGTTTTTCGACACTGATATTTTATAAGATCTATTAGAAGTATTTTATTTGTAAACTACTAACTTCTGAAGGTAAAATCCCCTGTGTGAATTCAATATCGATATAAAATCTATATATTCGATATGCTCCTCTCCATCACTTTAGCCATACCAGAAATCATATAGATCTATTGCACCGTTTAGATATGAACTGAGAACAGACAAACATTTTCCCATCAATAATATTAATATTCAAATTCAAATTCAAAATATTCTTTATTCAAGTAAACTATTAAACAAGTGCTTTTGAATCGTCAACATCTACTGCTGGTTCGGAAAGCTGTTCCTACCGAGAAGAACCAGCAAGAAACTCGGCGGTTGCTCTTTTAAAACAATAATATTGATTGAAATATGAGTAGCAAAAAAACATTTGACTTTGCTAATATTGGCTGAAAATACAACTTAAACAATTTTAACTTTGTGTCTCTTAGGAAACGTATTGATTATAAGGAATGTTAAATAACTTCAACTACAGTGTATCATTAACAAAAAAATCTCCATTTATTTTACATTAATTTACAATTTACTTATAACGAAAAACCTCTCGAAAATATAACATTTCTTAAGAAAAATACCTGATTGCTATAAAAGTTTCATCGTGTTACACTATCACGTAAATCTGAATAAAATTTATTTAAAAAATGCATTTCAATAGAGTTACATCATATACGCTACAGGCAGTGTTTAGTGTTCATTTGATAGTGTACCGATTTCATGGACAGAAGGATTTACAGTAAAATTACATTAACAATAAATACTTAGACACTAAGTGGCTTAATTCTAAAAAAGGTACATTATTTAGGTCTACGAACACTGTAGGAAACGCTGCGTGTGAAACACTGTGCAAAAATATATATCTTGACTATTTTATTGATTCAGATAAATTAATTTAAACATAACTATATTATAAGTTCTTAAAGTGCTAAGGAATGGTTTTTTGGGAAACGTGGCGTTTTTCCCATAGCTCGGTTGATATCAATGTTAAAAAAACGCCGCATAAGATAGAGGCGTTGAAGAATTTTGTAAAAGGAGAAGAAAAGAAGATTAATTGGAGATTGTACTCTATTTCTAATACTCCTTATACAGTATAAAAGCATAATATGATGGGCTTTAAGTTTATTACAACAACTCTTTTACCATGACTAAAAACCTATTTACATCCAATATATGTTATTTTCGAGAAATTCATTTTATTTTATATGATAACTTTAATTGTAAAAAAAATCATCACTAAAGGTCGGTCAAGCGATAAAAGCATAACAGACATACAGACAGGCGACTTTAGCTTTTATAATATTAGTGTGTATATTTGATATTATTGTAAATAATATAAATAATAAAAAATAATAAAAAATATGGTAAATAAGAGTTCTGATCTCAGAAGTTGGTTGTTTCGGGCATATATATCAAATGTTGCTATGTATTTTCAAAATGTGTCTTACTGTTATTAGGATTCCTTGATCAGTTATGGTGTGGATGACTTATCTAGAATTGTGTTCATAACTTTAAGAGCGTTTCACAAACGCGCGTTTATCCCACAGTGCGTAGCACGGCTTCAACAACCTAGAGGCGTTAACCGCCTTTTTGTCGACGCCCTTATTTCGCGTCAAATTCGCTTATATTAATAACATAATCATAGATATATAGGTCGAATGGAACTTCAAGAGAAATCTCTGAGCTGAAACTATATAAAATGTTCTAAAAATTAATGCCATTAGTATATTATATTAAAAATAGACCAACATATATTAATATATTAAAAATAGTTTGCTCGAGCTAGTTTCAAGTGGTTCAGTGAGAGTATATAGCTCAAAGAATTCAACACACTCAAAATTTTTTAAATGAACCCACAGATGAAACTGATAAAGTTAAAATATGATACTACAATCATGTGTTGAAATTTTACTATATGTGATCAAATTGTAAAACGAAACTTCTATATAATAAAGTTATTATAAAAAAATACTCATGAACTAGAAATTACTGTAGAGTTAAAATAAACTAGTAAAAAATTATGTACTCATCGTTACCATGTCAGAATAACATATATAGATATACATAGTCTAATGATATTTGTTGCTTCTTTATTAATTGAAAGCGAAAAAAAAATAGTTTGCGTAGGAAATAGCGAATGTAAAATGAAGTCATTCTGAATTTTAAGTAGACTCGGTACGACTATAAGATGCCATGTTGTCTTACGAAAGTATGTACAGTCCTTAACATTGGTCAGTGTTATCAGATATGTTAGAGATCTGTGACGTCATAATATTGTATACGTAGATACCCACTATAATTTTTGTGCTATTTCACACAACATATGTGTAGAGAAAGTCAATAACCGTTGAGAGATGGTGAAGTGTGTATATAAGAGATTTCTCAAAAAGTTACCTTCAAATTTGAAAGCGTAGACAATAAAATGTTTTTTTTAATATAAAAGGATACATGTTAAAATTTGTCATGGATACAGTCGTTAAATATATATCAAAATGTTGAAAGACAAATCAATAAAGGAAAAGCATCAATAATTGGACACTTGTAGACATTATCATACAAATATTTCTCGAAAAGACATTTAAAGTTTTTGATGTATCGTTATTATTCATTTCTATAAAAATTGTATTCCGGATTATTCAGCGTAATCGAGTTCAATATAATAATGCATATAATTACGTATTATATTACATTATTAACACATATAATCCCTTAAATTTCATATAACAACTTTGAAACACGCGGACCATTTTATTATTAAGAAAAAAACAAAAATTTCTTATACTGGTTTGAAAATAACAATATTAATTTTTTTAAACAAAATTATATAATATTGTGAATCGACAAATCTCCGATTACTACTTAAAAATTGACATTTCAATATTTCAAAAATTTTGATCATGATTTGAAAAAAATTCCCAATTTTTTTCTAATATAAGTAAACTGTTTACATTACTGAAAGTTTTCTAATTATTAGTTTGAACCAAAGAAATACTCTAGATGTATTCACTTTTACTCATTTATGTATTCTTTGGATTTTGGTTTATTTACGACAGAATAAGTCAGTGACAAAAATATCTGTAGGACATTAATTAAAACTTTAAAAAAGTACCAGCCTGTTACAATCCCACTGCTGGGAATAGGCCTCTTCTCTCCGTTTCTGGAGAGAAGGATTGGAGCTAAGACCTACCACGCTGCTCCAATGCGGATTGGTAGGTTACACATATCTCCAGAATTCTCTAGAGATATGCAGGTTTCCTCACGATGTTTTCCTTCACCGAAAAGCGTGTGATAAATTGCAATTATCAATTAGACACATGAGTTTTAATAGAAAAACTCATTGGTGCCTGCCCGGGCTTGAACTCGTGTTCCCCTCGAAAGAGTCGCCCGGTCTCACCGCTGGGCTATCACAGCTTCAATTAAAACTTTATTGTTTTCAAACATGTCTATAACATTGCTTAAATAATTATAGCTACCTACTGTCAGTACCCGAACGTCGTGTTATAATTTACATTATATATGCCCTAAATAGCTGTTTGCGTTGTGTAATACCGGATTGCAGTTATTAGAACATCGGGTTAGGTTTTTATTCGTCCGTTTCCCGGACGCCGGCAAAATCGCGTGCGCGAAGGATTCCTCGAACATTTTTTTATATTTTACTCGTTAAATTGAATTAGTTCAAAACAAAACATGACGGATCATTAACTGAGTCGCTGATTGAATAATATTAATCAGAACATCGTTAACTTCGAGGATATCGGTAATTCAACGTTTTTATGATAAATCTTAATAATTCGACATAAAAAACTATTAGCGATACGAAATTAAAGAAAACAATAACATCACAAAGTTATGTTTTATCGCCGCAATAAGCTCTTCTGGGTTTTAGGAAGCCTAAATGGGAATTCTCGAACAGTTTACTAATGTCAAGTTCGAAATTAGTTTACAGATTTCGTTGCTTCGAAACAAATGAATGAAATCACAAGTTTGAAATCAAAATGCCCATTGTATACCCTATTAAACGACGCATAATTTGTTTTAAATACGATTGATAAAAAGGGATACTTTTAAATTTTATTTAAAATAAAAAAACTACTGGCTTTGAATTAAATTTCTAATGTCGCGCCTATAATACATTATGTTAATGTCATATAAAATAAATCATGTATATAGGTTACTAGCTGTGCCAGCGGCTTCGCCTGCGTCGAAATCACTTGTCACAAAAAAATTTCAAATTGAACTTAAAAGTAGTGATTGTGAGTTAACCGTTAGAGATAGAAACATTTTATTACGAACTTTTTTGTAATATTTTTATAGATCTACAATTCTCTAGTACTTACTTTGGCGTAACTCTGCTGGTTTACGCAGCGCACGCGACTAAAGCTCCCAGCAAGCAAGTTTTTTAACAACTGCGAAATCTGTTCAACACGATTTACATAATATCGATATGTACTATGTACTTAAACCATCCGGAGGTATTGCACTATCTCTTGGTGAAAACCGTACAAAAATCCGTTTAGGAGACTTTGAGAAAATCTATTACATACCGACAGACAGCTTTTTGGGGCTTTGTTTTATAATAAGTATATATATGTACATATAAAGAGATATTCGGTGGTTGAAATATTTGTATGATAAAGCCTGTATACAGTGATCATTAAAATTAGTATAGTATTAGACAATATAATTTTTTACATATATGTATTGTAAATTTTTCATATTTTTAAATATGCTTTTACGCCAGTAAAAACAACGTACTGTAAAATTCGAAAAAAAAACTACAAACATTTGTGACGTGTACAAACAAACATTATCAAATTTGATATAATTTAAAGCAAAACTTAACGATAAAACGCATCATACGCGTCATTTATTTGCGCTTAGCCTCTTGTGCTTTGTCCTTGAATTATACAAAAGTACCCCCTAATAATATACAATATAAAGCTAATTAATATCTTCATTAATTTGACTATACTTAGGTAATCGGAGTAAGCATTCAAACAACCAAAAGTATAATAAATGATTGGGATGTGATTAGGGTTGCCAACTTTACAACAAATAAAGTGTATTCAGGTCAGAGAATACTACACAGTATTATAAAAAAACGTATAGTATTTTATTTAATGTTATAAATACTTAGTATTTAGAGCGTCCAGGACAACTTATTCATTTAAAGTTTTTTTAAAAACCACATACGTTTAGCGCCCTGTACAACTTATTCATTTGAAGTTTTTTAAAAATCCACATACGTCCACAATTATACCTAATATTACATAATATAATTAAAATGTTTTGAATATTTGACATTGACAGATTCGTTATGAAACTTCGTTATTGTGATTTGTTTGTAGCTACACCGTACTTAGCACCCTCTGACTAATAAAAAAAATAGCGTCTAATAGCGTCGTAATAAGTTATAAGTGTTAAGTTAAAAACAGTATTTTGTGTAGTTTATTTTTGTATAACAGTACAAAATATAATACAGTATAGTGGCAACCCTAAATGTCACTGAAATTTTCAAAAATGTACAATTCTGTTTAATGAGTATATTAATATTGACATTGAACTGTTAATATGACAAACATGTGTACTGTTAACGTCTTGTTGCATAATTTATCACAAGTTCGATGATTTCAGATTAATTTTGTTGACGATGAGAAATTGTAAGCAATGTGTCAATGATGATAAAATCACCTTTATGAAATATGATATCTTTATGACATACCACTGAAACAGGTTTATATTGTAACAGTATAAAATCATTAAAAAAATATATTTTTATGAATAAATAACGACATGATATGAAAAAACGCTAGTAACGTTAAAGTAAATCGTAACTATCGAACTATGCATAGATTATCATGACAAGTAGATAATAAAACATATCAATGTTCTATTGTGATGAATGAAATCATAAATAAAAGATAGGGAGACTTGAAAGCTAACAATTATATAAATATATTTGCGTAAGAAACATAATAACTAACAGGGAATTTAGATTTTATGTTCTTATAGTGTTGTTCGCTGGCAGCCCTTTTAATAATGTGGCTATTTGAAACTAACTACTTATGTCAAATTTAACTCAAACACCCTTATTAATCGTGATATCGTTATTCATCGTTATATTATTATTAGTTTTGATAATTAGTTAAACTTCTGAAATATGGGCTGCAATAGTGACACAACTCAAAAATACATGTTTTAGACTAAGACTAGGTGTAAATATTAAAATACACGTTCTTTCAGCAGTAATACAGGCACTCATAAATTAATATAAGGCCGTTTAAGCAAACTAAAGCGTTTTTATGCATTTTCCTTAGCAATGAAAACTTTAAACACATTTATCTCAAAACAATATTTTTTAAATCATACCACTATTGCAGCCAATGAGCGATATATTGTTGGATTATCAGTAATTATAGCAAATGAAGTTTTTAATATTACATCTTGACTTTCATTGTTACCAATATATTTAACATAGATTTAATAACGTTTTAAAGATTAATATAACGACTGATTTCCTTAAAAGAACATTTAGTTTCATATTATCCATAGAATAGATTAGTTATTGGTAGAAAGTACAGGTAGTCCTGATAACGGTTTTAAAATTTTGTTAAGATTGTGTCAATTTTACCGAATTCTCAAATTAATCCTCTACAACTCAAGTCTGTTGTTATGTATGTCATAAATGTAACAAAACGTATATATATAACTGTAATGTAATAATAAAGTTGAATGAACTGTTACAAACAACTATAATTTCAGCGTAAGCAAAATTCGGTCCATCTATTATTACGTAATAATGCAGATATCATAAAATTGGAAATGTATTTAGCGTGTACATGCTTATAATTTACGTAATATAGTAATGGTCCCTTATCATAGAATCATACATTGGAATGGAGTAAGTAAATAAAACCTTCGCTACATAACAAACTATAAACAATATTATCTACATCAAAATAAATCTGAAGAGCTTAAAACTAGTTAACATTGCACTTGTCCTTAGGAGGAGTGTTATACTACAGGGATACAACAAAAATGAACATCGTTCTTAACTAAGTTAAAAGACAACGATATATAGAATAGTCATATACAAAACGATAGCCTACCATGAGATTCTAGAGGCACCACACGAGTCCGTACACACACTCACGCATACAACTACGAGCTATAGAAATGCTGAATTTTGAGCTAGCGATGTAGGAGTCATCGACTGCCTAGTCCCGCCCGATCCGTTTGTGGATTTGCTGGTGCTTTATCAAATGTGCCTTTTGGCGAAACGCCTTCGCGCACACGTCACATCTGAACGGCTTCTCTCCAGTGTGCGTGCGTAGATGCACCTTTATATTTGACTTGTTCAGAAAACCTCTGTTACAAATCCCACAACGATGTACTGGCTTCTCTTTTCCAAGGAGACCACTCAGTTCTGCTGACGTCGCTGAAGCGAATGCCAGCGAACTTCCGTGGAGGCCGCCGTTGCTGGCTTGCTTTGCCTTCGCTCTACTTCGTTTGCTCTTATTCGAAGGAGTGACTGTTGTCGTATGAGCGTGCGGATAGCCTAGTAATCTTTCCGGACTGCAGAGGCCGTCTGGTTTTAGGCCGAGGGCGTAATGAGATGCGTAACGACTGCTCAGTAAACTACCTACGCCGTCTGTAGTGGACACAGCGTTGCCTGGTGGTGATGACGTTGAAATCACATCCATGCCGTAGCTCGTCGAACTCGGAGCTTCTTGTTTGACTGGTGGACCGTTTTGCAATCTGTTTTGAAGCAACGGCATATAGCTTTGCGTTAGTAAAGATTGTAGCGTCGAACCCGCCTGCCCTAAATTCTTTTGAAGGAACTCCTGGCTTTTGATAAATTCTTGGCTAGGTTTACATGGAAAGTCTATGCTCGATTGATGACTGGATTGTGACGGTGGCGGCGATCCGGGAATGCCGAACTCGGATAGGTCCTGAGGAACTATTTTATCTCCGTGTTGACTATAAGCGCCCGCTATCCAGGCGTCTATATCCATCCAGCTATCTCTAGAGTCGTTCTTTTCAGGATCTTCCGGCTGTGATGGAACAGTGGTGTCTGCTATTGCAGAACCTATTATAGCAGCGATATCCTCTATGGAACTTATATCGCACGGATACATTTCTTGTTTATTGTTGTCGTCGAACAATTTGGTTGGCGGCGAACAAGATTTAACACACGAATCGGCAGCGCCCGTCACCGATGATTCAGGAAACGGTTTCGTATCAGTGGCATCTAAAGGGAACGGTTTCACGTCTTCTAGATCGGGTGGTTCGGAATCGGCAGCGCAAGTTGACGAGGACACGACGTCGTGGTCCGCTCCGTAGCCGCTCTGGGTAGGGTAGTTGTTGTTCTCCTCTGGAAGACGTTGTGCGATTGCATGAAAGTGGTGGCCCGAGATGCCATTGATGGAGAGGTGTCCGGTGTAGCCGGTGAAGGGGGGGAGCGGTTTGAGTTCGGCGAGCGGCGGTGGGGACAGCAGCGAGTCGAGGAGCTCGTGGCAGGGCGGCGAGGGGGCGTCGAGCTTGGGGTCCAGCCAGCAGGTGCCCAGCAGCAGCTCGTCGGGGCCGGGCCCGCCGCCCGCCACTCCCGTGCACTTCATGCCGCGCCTCACCGCGACACCTGAGCCGAGTGACACCCCACCACCACCATACTTGGACGCCGCCACTCTGCCGCGATCTCTGCAAACGGAAACATATATTATCATCAGTTTCAGTATGTTTTAGATGTTTTAGAAAAGTATGTATAATGTATCAGATAATTGTGATCAGTAAGTTATACCAATATACTACTATGTGAAAATATGCAGTGTAGATATCCGGCTGAGTAGAATAGACCACCCTCATTTCTTACCAAGATGTCGTAAAAGGCGGCTAAGGTAAGTCCACCCGCCGTTTGGTATCCGGCTGAGTAGAATAGACCACCCTCTTTCTTGCCGAGGTGTCGTAAAATACGACTATGGTAAGTTGACGTCAGGCAGGCGGCCGATCATAAAATACGTAACCAAATCATGTGACAACATGTTGTGCCGGCCCCACTTAGAGTGGGAATAGAGCAGAACGATGATTGTGACTATCTGAAAATATATTATTTAATATTTTTAATATAATATAATTATAATTTAATATATATAATTTAATATATTTATTTTGTAATATAATATATTTTTATAAATATATCAAATATATATTATAATGTCAAATATATATATTTGACATATGGTTGTGAGTAGAAGCTCGTACTTCGGAAACTGTGATCCAAAAATCGCGTCCTTATATTATATTTTAGTAACAACTCTAATCTCTACATCAAAATTCAAATTCAAAATATTCTTTATTCAAGTAAACTTGTAAACAAGTGCTTTTGAATCGTCAACTTTACTGCTGGTTCGGAAAGCTATTCCTACCGAGAAGAGCCAGCAAGAAACTCGGCGGTTGCTCTTTTTAAAATATAAATCTTAGAACTAATTACATTTATTTATTACTGTCTTGTACAGGGTAGAGGTGCACCTATATCCACACATCCTTATCATCTAAGTAATCTTCAACAGTATAGTAGGCTTTCTGTATCAGCCTCTTTTTAACAGTGGTTTTAAACTGCTGTAATGGCATGGCCAAAATTGATTTCGGAATTTTATTATAGAATCTTATACCCATACCCACAAACGATTTACGTACTTTTGCTAGGCGCAAAGCAGGAGTCGCAAGCTTATGTCGGTTCCTACTTTGTCTATTATATACATCACCTATCGTTTTATAATTCTTTATATTTTTATGTACAAAAATTACATTGTTTAAAATATATTGTGAAGCAAATGTAAGAATACCTATTTCCTTAAACTTCTCTCGCAGGGAATCACGCGGACTTAAATTGTAGATGCCACGTATGGCTCTTTTTTGTAAAACGAAAATTTTTTCACTATTCGCGCATTTACCCCACAGCAATATTCCATAAGACATAATGCTATGGATCCTCCTTCAAGCATCTAAATTGTAGCGATGTTTAAATCTTTTAAAGATAAGGTTCATGTCCGAGAGTAATCTCAGATCGAAATTTGCTCACTGGACACACATAAAAAATATTAATATTATAATGCTAAAGTCGGTCTGTTATGCTTTGATGGCTTATCCACTGTATCAATATTGATTAAATTAAAGTTTACACACCGGTAACATATGGGATATTGATTTTTTTAGTAATTTAATTTTTATACATATACATAATATATAAAAAGATTGGCGATATATTTAATAGACAAAGCAGGAACCGCAAGATTATGTCGATTCCTACAATCGACATAAGCTTGCGGTTCCTGCTTTGCGCCTTGCAAAATAAATAAGTCATTTGTGTGTTTGGGTCTTAAGATTCTATAATAAAATCCCGCAATCGATTTTATCTTTACCACTACAGCAGTTTAAAAGGGCTGTTAAAGGGAGGCTGATACAAAAAGCCTACTATACTATTGAGGATTATATAGATGATAAAATTGCCTGGATTTAGCTACTCCTCTAACCTGTACAAGAAGGTAATGATCAAATGTAACTAGGTATAAGAATTATATTTGAAAACAGCAACCACCGAGTATCTTGCTGGCTCTTCTCGGTAGGAACAGCTTTCCGAACCAGCAGTAGTTTTTGACGATTCAAAAGCACTTGTTTACAAGTATACTTGAATAAAGAATATTTTGACATTTTTAATTCGACGAAAATACTGTTTTTATTTCGGGAACAGGGAAAGACATACTGCGTTATTATGGGTATTTCAATGTCTAAGTTGGCGAAAATGAATTCTCAGGTACGTCTGTTATACATAATAGATAGGTGATTAAGTTTTGTTGGCTTAATATTGCCGATATTGCTGACGGATCTAAAGAGATTTTTTATAGAAATTGCGAGTACAACGAAATATCATCTAGTACATTGTTGTATCTGGGTGTCGTAATTTAATGTAGGTTAGTCGAATACGAAATCAAGATATTGGTCAGAAATCGGCACCATTTAGCCGGCGTGCGCCGCGACGCTTGACTAGGTATCGGTGTTGCTGTGCTGGCCGTTTATTTTTGTTTCATTCGCATACAAGGAGGCCGTTTTACGTTATTTCCTTGCAAAATACAACAATTTTACAATTCATATTTTGTCACAGATAATGTAGAATGTAATCAAACATTCTTTATTTAAGACTATGAACACTTGACGTCATTCTATTTAAATTCAAATTAATCTTCTTAACAAGTAGTTTTGAATCACCAAATATTATTAGATAACCATCAATGATATAAGGTTTCCGACGTCAGCAAAGATTCTGCGCTATTTACCAAACTCTCGCCCCTGGATAATAAATATATGAGACAATTACACTCAGGGCTGTCCGTCATCAAAGTTAACTTAATACTTACGTTACGGGTGACAGAAAACTTATAATTATTTAAAAATAAATATATTTATTTTTATTTATTCTGAAACTCGAATCGCAGACTTGAAGAACCAAAATATTCAAACTAAAAAAAATTTTTGTTTTGGGTGGGAATCGCATTGGCGACCCTCGGAGTTAAAGTTAGTGTCTGTGCCACTTGTGCTAACTAATGTCAGTTGCGAGCCTTTAGCTGCGAGGGTCATGGGTTAGATTCGACTCCCATCATTTTATTAAACAGCATTTGTGTTTTAAAACATGATTTTTTTTCGGCGTTTATTTTAATATTTTTGTATAAATTTTAACAACCGTGAATGTCATTCATATTTGATGCATAGAAACCGGTTATACTCACCTCTTACTACCTGTTCAGGTAACACCATATAAAGAGCTCATAAATAAAAACCTTGGATGGACTTGAAACTAGTCTGGCTAACCCGATAGAATAAGACTTGAATATAGCCGGTTTCTATACTAATACATTAATTTGTTGGTTCTTCGAGTCTTGGTATATGTATATAAGTATTTATTTGAAACTAAATATGTTCATATTTACAAGTCTATCACTCATAACACAAGTATTAAGTTACTTTGACTATATATCTAATTGTCCCACATTAAATAAACTAAGAGTACTATGAAATAGAAATGTGCTGTATACAAAGTAGTTATAATTATAGGCTGTGATTCAATTATTTGCATGTTTAATGGTCTCATTACGAAGGAAACTGTTGATCAACGAGCGGATAGCAAATCGCAGCGCACTCGGTGATCCACATAGCGTCTTAACATGCAAAAATAACCGACTAATTCGACGCTGCTAACCTCGTTTTCTACGACAGGGTATAGCTTTACTTTCTTGCTGGTTCTTCTCGGTAGGAAACACCTACAAAACCAGTGTTAGTTCTTGAACAATATTTGCCGATTTAAAAATATTTATTCCATGGGTAAGCTTCGATTATAATTATCAACCCAATTTTACGATGTTCTCAATTTTTTTTTCAGAGTTTATTCGCTTAAGCGAATATGCTAATCCGTGTATTAACAAACATATAATATAAATTGTACTATATAACAAGAAAACTTATCTATATTTTATCTTTAGTTCTCATTTTAACAAGCACTGTTCAGATGTCAATTAGCACTTTGAGCGATACAACGTTTTTACACGTCAAATTTGATGAATGCTAATAATAAGGCTTAATATATATTTCTTTAAATAACGTGCATAAACGAATGAAGTTTGTACAAATTTTACAAGCTACGTCATTGCGCCGTATAAGTTTAAATTTTTAGACCGCGCTCCACGTTAGTATTTTTATACATGTGTATCTAAAGCAGAATATAATTAATCGTAATTTATTTTGTACTAATAAGTAAGGATGGGAAAATGGTTCGTTGTAGAACCTTTGAAAACGCTGCTCAAGTTGATAAAAAAATGCTAGTACGCTACAGAAATAATGATAATATTAATTTGCTATAATCCGCTATAAAGGAAAATGTGTAATGCTAAATGTACAGTGTACGATCAGTTCTCATACCTGATACATGGAGAATTCCTAAAAACTCATCCGCTACCCGCCACTAATGACACAACAATACACAAGCACTGCACATATTCACTACCACAATCATAACAATCAGTCAGTCTCAAAAGTCAGGATAAAATTGCAAAGCGAAGCATCACTCAAGCTTGTAGATTTATATAGTAAAGAGTGATAAGTCAAATTAAAATAATTTGTAATGGAAAAAACGCCTTCATTTCGATCGAATTTTTATATGTATGGATTTCAGTAATTTACAGTCCTGAAATGACACAACGTCTCTAAACCATAGTTGTTTCCACATTTCACTTTGACAAAAAGTTAAGCATTTGTAACAAAGGTATAGACATGGGGGTGAAATCTCTGAGAAGCATTTTTCAGGTTCCAGAAAGCTATATCTCTTGGTAGTAGTAGAGTAAAGTAAAGTAGCAGCCTGTTACAATCCCACTGCTGGGAATAGGCCTCCTCTCTCCGTTTCTGGAGAGAAGGGTTGGAGCTAAGACCTACCACGCTGCTCCAATGCGGATTGGTAGGTTACACATATAAACAGAATTCTCTAGAGATGTGCGGGTTTCCTCACCATGTTTTCGATGTTTTCCTTCATCGAAAAGCGTGTGATAAATTGCAATTATCAATTAGGCACATGAGTTTTAATACAAAAACTGCCCGGGTTTGAACTCGTGTTTCCCTCGAAAGAGTCGCATTGTCTCACCGCTGGGCTATTATAGCTCTATATCTCTTGGTAGGTAGAAAATATATAAGTGCTCCATAGAGCCGTTTCCTGTTTCCTGTGCCTAGTTCTTCTCGTTATGAGCAACATTCCGAATCAGTTGTAGTTTCATTAATCATATTGATGGTTGACATTTGGATGAAAAGTGCTTATTTATATAAAGATTATTTTGATTTGTTTTGATTCCAAATATCATCAGATCAGCCTGTTTAATATCTTTTACTTTACGTTTTCCAATTAATCTTTTTTATGTATTAAAAAAATACCTTTTTATTAAATATATCACTATAGGAATGCAATACAATTGTAGTGTTTTCTTAGTTTTTTCGTTATTCTAATAAAATGAAGGAGTTCCTCATCTATATCCTATAGTGTATTATCTCATCATCCTCCTGCCCTTATCCCACTCTATACGGGGTCGGCACAACATGTTCGAACATGATGTCACATGATTTGGCTACGTATTCTACGACCGGCCGGCTGCCTAACGTCAACTTACCTTAGTCGTATTTTACGACCCCTCGGTAAAATAGACGGTGGTCTATTCTACTCAGCCGGATGCCACACGGCGGGGCGATTTACCTTAGTTGCCTCTGACGACATCTCGGTAACGAAATGAGGGTGGTCTATTCTACTCAGCCGGATACCACACGGCGGGTCGATTTACCTTAGTTGCCTCTTACACCTCGGTAAGAAAATGTGGGTGGTCTATTCTGGTCAGCCGGATACCACACAGCTTATATAGTGTATTATCTATAGGTAAAGAAATAATTGTACCTATGTAAGTACTTATAAATGGAATTCGGTACCTTTCTTTGTGGTACTTAATAGTTATTGCTCAGTCCGCTGTGTGTATCGTTGCACGCACATTGTTGCCAAATTTCAATACCGGCACGCAATAATTTGCAATGTCCGAGTAAAAAATAAACTCGATTATAATAAAAGATTTGTCTCGGGTACCGTTTGGCCTTGTTGTTTTTCGCAAAGTCTACGGAGTGTTGCGCTGGGTCAACGGCCCGTGGCAAGTGCTGTGGTGAAATTTGAACGAAAAAAAGACACTACAAAATCGATTACTGCTCAAACGTGACAACTGTTGGAAAACAAACTTGTGACAGCCGATAAACATTAGCTCGATACTAAGTTAAGTAGCTAAGAGGAAACCCAAGTAATATGTTATATAGATATTTTTTCTTTATTCAAGTAAACTTGTGAACAAGTGCTTTTGATTCGTCAACTTTACTGCTGGTTCAGAAAGCTGTTCCTACCGAGAAGAACCAGCAAGAAACTCGGCGGTTGCTCTTTTCAAACAATAATTCTTATCACTAGTTACATATTGTCTTGTACAGGGTTGAAGAGAAGCTATATCCACACATTTTTAACATCTAACCCTTAATAGCATAGTAGGCTTTCTGTACCAGCCTCCCTTTAACAGTGTTTTTTAACTGCAGGAGGCAAAAATAAAATCGATTGCGGGATTTTGTTATAGAATCTTATACCCAAACCCACAAACGATTTATTTACATTTGCAAGACTCAAAGTAGGAACCGCAAGCCTATGTCGGTTCCTACTTTGTCTATTATATACATCGCCAATCTTTTTGTAATTATGTATATTTTATGCACAAACATTAAATTGCTAAACATATACTGTGAAGCTAAAGTAAGAATATCCATTTCCTTAAACTTCTCTCGCAGGGAATCACGCGGATTTAAATTGTAATTGCCATGTTTTTTGTAATACTAAAATTCTATCCATATCCACGCATTTACCCCATAACAATAATCCATAAGACATAATGCTATGGAAGTAAGCAAAATAAAAAATAATTTATCTGTCTTACTGTCGTAAAACAACTAAACTTTATACGAATGCCCTTTAGGTATATTTTTATACGCATATAAAGTGTATATAAAATAGCGCCAGAGTTAACGAATGGTAAGAGATAATGATGAAATCCCGCTTAAGGGTTCACAAGACTCAAAATTTAGACAACTTTTTAATTCATAAATTTATTAAGATATGTCTTTTTGAATTTGAAATTCGATCTATTCAATTTCACGTACAGTAAAACATTCCCATTACTCCTTGTTCCAAAATTACATTGTTTCGTATAAGTTCCGTGTAATTGATCGTAAACTATCCGCAGGCGCCGCGTTACTCTGCAGCGAGATGCCGCGTCGATCCGTAGTCGATCTTCCGAATTTGTGAGAAAGTCTCTCACCCATTATCCGCTCTGATGAATCGCGCCAGTGAAAGTTCGCTTATGGTGATAAACACTTAATCTGAGCCGCGCCGAATGCGCTTTACGCCGCATGCGAAGTTTTATTCGATCACATACTGAAGGCTATCCTACTAATCCTACTAACCTACTCGTATTATAAATGCGAAAGTTTTTGAGTATGGATGGATGTTTGTTACTCTTTCACGAAAAAAACTATTAGACGGATTTGGATGAAACTTTACAGTTATATAGGTTATACATCGGAATAACGTTTAGGCAACAATTTGTAATGATTTTATGTAATACTAGCTTTTAAGCGCAACATCGTACGCGTGGACTGCAGCCTTATTATTTGAGTAAACCATAACACATATTAATTATAGTTAAAATGGTTATTTGAAAAGAGCAACCGCCGAGTTTCTTGCTGGTTCTTATCGGTAGGGACAGCTTTCCGAACCAGCAGTAGAGTTGACGATTTAAAAGCACTTGTTTACAAGTTTATTTGAATAAAGAAAATTTTGAATTTGAATTTGATGCATCCTGCGTTGATATAATGTTTGTTTCTACGTTTCGGATGAACGAAGTTTTTCTAAATGGATTTTCATGCGATTTTATTCGTTAGACCGATTAGTTCATTAGACAGTTTTAAGTTTATATGTAATCAACCTAAGTGCTTTAATCGAAACCCTGTCTAATCCGTTTTACAAAACAAAACAATACATAGTGCGTTGATTATATATTTACAGATAACTTCGCGATCACATCTATCTACATTTTAAGAACAGCTCAAATAGCCTACCTTTTCTTTATAGTACAGTTTACAATAAATAACAATATCTATTATTTCTTTTACCGCAAACATAACCATTAAATAATAAATACTCAATTTCATAAAAGCTTCAAAATTACGAAAGCGTTGAAGTCTTTTCTATGGTGATTTTAATCAGCCGCATTCGTTTTCCAAGATGAAGGTAACTTTTTCTATTCAACCAAAATAAATCTATAAACAACAACTGTGAGTTTTTAGTATATTTATCAGTTTATCAATATTTCGAAGCCTGGTTGCAAATGGAAAAAATAAAACTTTTTAACCGGTTCTATCTTGAAAACAAAAAATACATAGTTAAAATTTACGACCGACCGAAAAACGACCTGTTACTATCCCACTGTTGGGCATAGGCCTCCCCTCTCCGTTTATTTGGAGAGAAGAAATTGGAGCTAAGATTTACCACGCTGCTCCAATGCGGATTGGTAGGTTACAGATATCCCCAGAATTCTCTAGTTTCCTGACAATGTTTTCCTTCACCGAAAAGCGTGTGATAAATTGCAATTGTCAATTAGATACATAGATTTTAATAGAAATACTCATAGGTGCCTGCCCTAGTTGGAACCTGTGACCGATTGAAAGGGTCGCACGGTCTTAACAGTGGGCTATCAGAGTTTTTACCTCCGGATATTCTTAAATAATTTTGTTAATTCTTTTGTATCGATAAATATAATTAGGATATTTCGTGTATAATGCATACTTTACACATATTTGGAGTATCACTGAGATGTTGAATGTATTTAATATTTATCAGTTTGAGATGTAACAATTATGCTCTTAATGGCATTAACAGCGTTAACTAACTAGACTTATTATAAAAGCTTTGTCGAGGATGTAGATTAAAGAGTAAAGAATTTCTACCGTAAGCTTGCAGAGCTTTAGGCTGGCTCGTAGTGGAGGGCTGGTATTATGACTGCGTAGTCAATATGCTGTCGGGAGTATGGTGAGATGCTATTTACTCTAGGTTTGAAATCTGGATACTCGTATTCGGCGGCGAAATCTCTGTTTTTGTTTGCTATGATATGATCATCAAGTCCATTCAGGATACTTTCGAGACTAAACAGTTAGCGAATATAGTGTTTCAAAATTCAAAATTCAAAATATTCTTTATTCATGTGAACTTGTTACCAAGTGCTTTTGAATCGTCAACTTTACTGCCGGTTCGGAAAGCTCGGTAGGAACCTACCGAGAAGAGGCAGCAAGAAACTCGGCGGTTGCTATTTTTTAAATATAAATCTTATAACTATTAATAACTGCAAGACGGTTATTACTAGATGTAACTAGTTATATTACAGGGTAAAAGTGCAGCTATATCCACACATTCTCATCGTCTAAGTAATCCTCAACAGTATAGTAGGCTTTATGTATCGGCCTCTTTTTAACAGCATTTTTAAACTGCTGTAATGGCATGGCCAAATTTATTAACAGCCTGTCAAATTATAGTCAGTTATGGAGTGCAGACACCATCATTGTGAACGTATAGGGACAATGGACTGAACAAGTAAGCTGAGTAAGCTTGGCTTTGACTATAAACATTATTGAAATTATATGAACATTATTGACCTAAAACTTACACGGCTGTCTAAATAGCTGTGTGTAATTTGTCCAACTGTTATAGCCCAGCGAGTTGTGATATTCCAGCGTCGAGACCGTGCGACTCCTTCGAGGTGATCACGAGTTGGAACCCTGAGCAGGTACTTAGGTGATTTTCTGTTAAAACTTGTCTCTAATTGATATTTCAATTTATCACCGATAAGGTGAAGGGAAACTCAGGACTCAAGGTAAGGAAAGTGCATATCTCCTGAAAAGTCTGGGGATATTTGTAACCTACCAATCTGTATTGAAGAGAAGAGGTTGATGCCCATCAGAGATATAACAAATGACCGTTACTTCTTTTACTTTATAAAAAAATCTATCAATTACCTAACAATACAATTTTTTTTATAAATACGATTTACTTTGCAGAGTACTAGTTAAAAATTAAGGATTACGTCATATTGCTATAAACTGCTATAAGAGCGGATCTAATAGCTGATTATAGCCAAATAATGCGTATTTATTTGGAAACTGCAGCTTAGATTGATGTAAATATAAATATAGAAACGTAGTGCTCGCAAAAACTGCTCTTTTAAAATACACATAAAATTCACGTGTATAATACAAAAATCATAGAGTAATATTTTTTATATGTAATATCCGGCTGAGTAGAATAGACCACCCGCATTTATTATTAATTAAGAGAGGGATAAGGGCAGGAGCTGTGATAGCCCAGCGGTGAGACCGTGTGACTCTTTCGAGGGGAACACGGGTTCAAACCTGGGCAGGCACCAATGAGTTTTTCTATTAAAACTAATGTGTCTAATTGATAATTGCAATTTATCACACGCTTTTCGGTGAAGGAAAACATCGTGAGGAAACCTGCATATTTCTATAGAATTCCGGAGACATGTGTATCCTACCAATCCGCATTGGAGCAGCGTGGTAGGTTTTAGCTCCAACCCTTCTCTCCAGAAACGGAGAGAGGAGGCCTATTACCAGCAGTGGGATTGTAACAGGCCACTACTTTTAAGGGCAGGAGGATGATGATGAAAAGTATATAAAAGTAATGGATAAAGCTTTCTTAGTTATATAGCTCAAATTTGGCACCGTTCATATTATGCTAAGTGTTAATACGTCGTAAAAAGTCTAAAGACCTACGTTTTTTCGTGCAGTCCCCATAGCCTTGAGGTAGGTTGAAGATAAACCAAGCCATCGGCCGTTTTAATGATTCAGCACCGTGAAAATCGAAAACTTTCCACCGCACAGGTAACTTTCGACTCTATGTTAATAAGACAAGGTTGTTATTCGAGTGTCAATCGGTCGTCGCTTACGACTAACCGTCTCCGTGGGGGCCTTTACGCCACTGACACACTTCCTAGTGGAATACCGTTAGGCGGCCCTGTTTCCGTCTCGTTCACTCTCGTTTATGACACGGTCGCGTTTCGTTCGCCGTCTCGCTCGGCGGGCGACAAAATTTTCGATGCGGGCACAGTGTGGGTTGGCCCAAAAATTAAACTCGTGATAGGACTTTTTTTCGAGAATCCGCCTCGCCGGTGGACATATCGGGCAGTGGGTCACGTGGCGGCAGACCCACGTGAATAACTTACGGCCCAACTTATGGATGTAGAGTGAAAAGTGTATACATTAAGTTTAATAACAAAAATATAAAAGTAATGACAGAAGCTATAAATATGCCGTATGGTATGAGCGGCTGAGTAGAATAGACCACCCTCATTTCTTACCGATATTTCGTAAAAGGCGAATAAGGTTAGTTGACCCGCCGTGTAGTATCCGGTAGAGTAGAACAGACCACCCTCATTCTTACCGAGGTGTCGTAAAAGGCGACTAAGGTAAGTTGATTTGCCGTGTACTATCTGGTAGAGTAGAATAGACGACCCTCATTCTTACCGAGGTGTCGTAAAATATGACTAAGGTAAGTTGACGTCAGGCAGGCGACCGCTCGTAAAATACGTAGACGAATCACGTGACAACATGTTTGCCAACCCTACTTAGAGTGGGATAAGGCCAGGAGGATGATGATGATGACAGAAGCATTATAAATATTATAAATGCGAAAGTACGTCCGTATGTTTCAGGCGGCTAATCTTCTAGCAATATTAATAACGGAAACTGGGACTTTTAGCCCTATTGTAAAAATACGTTTAGGTATGGCATGAAAAAAAGCGGTATATTTTACGAGATTTTGCCCGCGGCTTCGCTCGCGTGGAATTTTGTCTACCACATTCTATACCTATATCTTTCTTACTTTTTACGATTCAGATGTCTAAATTTTAAAGCTGACGAATTCCATACAATCTTCGCGTGCCGCGCATATTAGCACTCTATAGCGCTCGATTCAAGTCAATCAAATCGTAACTTTTAAACTATAAGGCCAAATTACTTAGATTGAAATACAAGTTTATCTACATAAAATACTGAAAGCGACAAATGTGCTGATTTTTATAAGATTTTGATAAATGTACTAAAATCTGCATTGTTAAATCCTACTTCCAACTATCCTATCCTACTAATCCTACTAATATTATAAATGCGAAAGTTTGTGAATATGGATGGATGTTTGTTACTCTTTCACGAAAAAACTATTGGACGGATTTGGATGAAACTTTATAGTTATATAGATTATACATCGGAAGAACATATAGGCTACAATATGTAATGATTTGAGGTAACATAATGATACATGTTAATAAAGTCGGAAAAATTCTGGCATCTGAGAGCTATCTTGGCGTACGCTGCCTAAACCATTGGAGTTACACAAAGATGATGTACCGTAGTATTGGTTGTCTTGAATAGTTCTAAATAAAAGTAGGATGTTTCAAAATAAAAAAATTGTTTTGCGTCATTTGCAATCTTGAAAGGAAAAATCTTTACAAATGTGTTTGACGCAAATATTCAAATTCAAATTCAAAATATTCTTTATTCAGTTAACTTGTAAAAAAGTGCTTTTGAATCGTCAACATCTACTGCTGGTTCGGAAAGCTGTTCCTACCGAGAAGAACCCGCAAGAAACTCGGCGGTTGCTCTTTTCAAACAATAATTCTTATCACTAGTTACATATAGTTATTGATGTCTTGTACAGGGTTGAGGAGAAGCTATATGCACGCATTCTTATCGTTTAGGTAATCTTCAATAGTATAATAGGCTTTCGTAATTAGCCTTTTTTAAATAGTATTTTTGAACTGCTGTAATGGTAAAGTTAAAGTAGATTGTGGAATTTTATTATAGAATATTATACCCAAATCCACAAACGAATTACGAACTTTTGAAAGGCGCAAAGCAGGAACCGCAAGCTTATGTCGGTTCCCAATTTGTCTATTATATACATCGCTAATCCGTTTATAATTATTTATATTCATATGTACAAAACAAGTTATCTATTAAATTGAACGAATATTTAAAAATACAACAAAGATGGCGTTGATATGTAATCAACTAGTTGAATATAAATAATTATAAAACCTTATATATAAAATCACAATGCTTGTTACCATACTCCACCGAAACGGCTGAACCGATTTTTATGAAGTTTTACATTCATATTCAGTAGGTCTGAGAATCGGCTAGTATCTATTTTTCATACCCTTAAGTGTTGCCCACCTAATTACCACATTATTTTCTCAATTTTTTAAATTTATTTATAATGTACACGAAATTCTCTAAAAATATTTTATATACAACAAAAAACAACAGAAAACAACGTATTACAGATAAGCTAGTAATATAATAAAAATATAAAAGTAGTTAAAGACTTCTATAGATGAGAAAGTACGTCTGTCTGTTTCATAATATTAATAAATTTTGGTATAATTGAAACTTTACTTATCGCGGACTTCAAAGCATATGAACGTAATCAGTATATAAGAGACAGTATAAAAAAAAAGAGTAAAGTAACAGCCTGTTACTATGCCCACTGCTGGGCTAAGGCCTCCTCTCTCCGTTTTTGGAGAGAAGGATTGGAGCAAAGACCTACCACGCTGCTCCAATGCGGATTGGTAGGTTACACATATCCCTAGAATTCTCTAGAGATATGCAGGTTTCCTCACGATGTTTTCCTTCACCGAAAAGCGTGTGATAAATTGCAATTATCAATTAGTCACATAAGTTTTTAATAGAAAAACTCATTGGTGCCTGCCCGAGGTTTGAACCTATGTCGTCTCTAGAGAGTCGCACGGTCTCACCGCTAGGCTATCACAGCTTAAGAGACAGTATAGTATTGTTAAATACTAGTAGAAAACAAATCCTATTTTTAAATAAGGAACAAAATTCGCGTTTTTCTTACGAGAACAAAAAAAATACTGCCTTATTTACTAAGGGCACTTAAACTCTCATGGTGTGAACAAAGCCGCATGTACCACTAATCTATATTTTCTTCTATCTAATCTACAAATCACATTTTTTTCAAATACTGAAAAACATTAAAATGTTAATAGAAGTTAATATGTACCGAATAAAATTGAAAGAAAGTTTAATCTAGAATAATTTATAATGTTGAATTTCGCTAATAAGTGTGCCGAATATATTTAAAAATGTAACTAGATATC
Organism: Morpho deidamia; assembly: GCA_947086505.1. NCBI lineage: Eukaryota > Metazoa > Arthropoda > Insecta > Lepidoptera > Nymphalidae > Morpho > Morpho deidamia. The sequence continues at coordinate 19,651,182 of CAMTZC010000024.1, forward strand.
TAACGGAGCTTCACCAATTAATCTAATCTTTTATTTTGGCAACACTGATAAACGGATCCTGTTAAATAAATTATCTTGTTCCGAATTTATTTTATCTAACCAATATTGTAAGTTGCCCCACCGTGTGGTATCTGGTTGAGTAGAATAGACCACCATCTTTCTTATCGAGGGGTCGTAAAATACGACTAAGGTAAGTTGACGTCAGGCAGGCGGCCGGTCGTAAAATACGTAGCCGAATCATATGACAACATGTTTATAACATGTGCCGGCCCCACTTAGAGTGGTATAAGGGTAGGAGAATGAATGATGAATGCTGATGATGACAAAACGACAGGTCTTAAACCACCTATTTATGTATAAATAATCATTGAATTATTCATCATTACAAAGGTGACTGTAAAATAATTTTGCTACTTGCCGCGGTAAAGGAAAATCTAATGTGTAACAAACTACGCAGCATCCGTTGTCCTATTTACATATTATTGCTGTTACATCATCATCATTTGTCACATGATTTGGCTACGTATTTTACGACCGGCCGCCTGCCTGACGTCAACTTACCTTAGTCGCCTTTTATGACACCTCTGTAAGAAATGAGGGTGGTCTATTCTATGCAGCCGGATACCACACGGCACATACCTTAGTCGCCTCATACGACACCTCGGTAAGAAAGGCGGGTGGTCTATTCTACACAGCCCGATACCTCACGGCACATACCTTAGTCGCCTCTTACGACACCTCGGTAAGAAATGAGGGTGGTCTGGTCTATTCTATGTCGAATGCAGTTACAGTGGGATAAATTATCGGCTGTATCAAGGTATTTGAGTGTAAATCGAAATAATTCAGGAAATATGTAATAATGAAAATCATTTCTAGAATTTAAAAGGAAGGATAGAACTATTATACTATATCTAAGTAAATCCATATAATTGCCGATGTTTATCACACTCAGAAAATAAAAAGCCGATTGATCACTTTAAACTACAACTATTTTTATTTTATAATAGGAAAATCAAATTGATAAAAAATAAGTTGTTTAAAGAAAGACAGTAACAAATATAAACGTTTAACATAAAATTAAAATATCTGTTATTTTTTGGGTAGATTTTTTTGCCATTTAATTTCATATTCTTTGAAGCCACCTCTTTAGCTTAATCCTCTCATAATTTCATCATTTTTTTTAATACAAATAGTAATTACTTGGTTATTTTAACCGAAATCCTATTATTTATTTTAAAAAATATACAATACCTTAAGGAAATCCGCTGATCACTGAACACTATCATTATGACTGACATACAATCACTTCACTTTACTTCACTTCAGTAGAACGACTAATCGGGACAACATCTTAATAGACAATAAGTGCTTTTTGGATATTTTGCATTGCATTGCACCAGAAACTCAAAAACCGTTCCCGAAAACAATACAACGGTAGGCCATTTAACTAATAACATGAAATTTAAAACAATTCAGAATCTATGCCTATTGAAATACAGTTTAAAATATGTTGTAAATATACCGTATTAGATTATATGGCGGTACCTAAGATGTTAATAGCCTGATATAAACCGTAGAATATTTTAGGGTGTACCGTTAGGGGTCTGAAATATTAATATAACTATCAGATTTTATTATACCTTGGGTAATATAAGGTCACGTTTTTCAGAGAACACTTCTTGCAAATCAAATCAAAACAATCTTTATCTGAATAAGCTCTTTCAAGCACTTTTGAATCGTCAACCATCAATATGATTAATGAAGCTACAACTGGTTCGGAATGTTGCTCTTACCGAGAAGAACTAGCAAGAAACTCGGCGGTCAATATTTGAAACATTTTCAATTTTACGCATGGAGCTGAAAGGATTTTCAAATCCTGGCATTTTTGTCATCCAAATAATCTGCAATTTCGTAATATTTCTTTAGTTCTACTTTATAAGCATATTTCTTCAACTTAATTTAAACCAACTTAATTAATTTTATCGTAGAAGCGAATACTGCGACCAACGAATGAGTTGCTAACTCTGCTGATTCGCGACAGGAAAATCAAGATTATTGTGACCTCTCGTATTTCTATGAATGTATTCTCACAAATCCATATCACTCTAATTCATAATGTTAAATTTCAAATTTCAAATATTCCTTATTCAAGTAAACTTGTAAACAAGTGCTTTTGAATCGTCAACTCTACCGCTGGTTCGGAAAGCTGTTCCGATAAGAACCAGCAAGAAATTCGGCGGCTGCTCTTTTCAATGAATAAATTGTTATCACTAGTTACATTTAGTCATTACTGTGTTGTAGAAGGTCAAAGAGTAGCTAAGTCCACGCATTCTTATCGTCTAAGTAATCCTCAGCAGTATAGTAGGCTTTTTGTATCAACTTGTTTTTAACAGTGGTTTTAAATTGCTGTAATGGCAAGGCCAAAATCGATTGCGGGATTTTATTATAGAATCTTATACCCAAACCCACAATTGACTTACGTACTTTTGCTAGGCGCAAAGCAGGCTTATGTCGATTCCTACTTTGTCTATTATATACATCGCCTATCGTTTTATAATTCCTTATATTTTACTTTGCAATTACGCAAATGAGCATAATTAAGACAACAACTTCTTATCCCTTTTTAAATATTTTATCGGTAATTGCTATTTAGTCAATAAATAATAAATAAATGATAGTATTACTTACAACCGCTATAAACCGCAATTAGAGGGAATTTGTATAACGTTAAATGTAGAGTAGTACATTTTCATACCTTTTATGCGAAGGATTCGTAAAACACCACACCAACCACACTACTCTAGCACGTATTCACTATCGCAATCTATTCTTCCAAACTACTCCATAGAATAAGTTTACGAGACCGTCGTGAACTATATTACAAAAACACTTAGCAACATCAAGCGCTATATTAATTTTCGCTAATCGTAAATTATATCCAAATTATATAATAAAATATATAAGAAAACTACCTGACCTGAGAAATTTCTTAAATTTCTGCTAAATTTAAAATGTTTTTTTTACTTTCCCAAAAAATCTTCTATAGTACATATATGACTGGCCCGCTGGTGCAGTGGGCAGTGACCCTGCCTTCAGCTCCGCTGTCACGGGTTTGATTCCCAAGGGCCGACGGTAAACATATTCTATAAACAATTTGTTGGTTCTTCGAGTTTGGGTGTATATTTGTATTTAAATACGTATTTCAAATTACATATGTATTATATTTACCAGTTGTCCGTCACCCATAACACAAGTATTAAGTTACTTACTTTGGGGACGGACGACCGTGTGTGTAAGTGTCCCATATATTTATTATTTATTTATTATATATCGTGTATCACAGTAGTCTGTAACTTAAGGAAGTATGTTCTATATCACTATATAGAACCTACTTCTTTAAGTTACAGACTTGATTTGACTTGGACACTCCGTAAACAAAAAACCTTAATTCTTATGCTGACATCTATCGAAAACTTATAAATCTTAGAAGTCAAGTAGAGCCTGTTATTTATTATTTATTATAAAAGCTTTAAAATCGCAAAAGTAAGATGGAATAATCGAAAGTAATAATAAAATTATTTTGCTATAATCCGCGATACAGTAAATAGAAAATATATATAAAGTGTTAACTCCACAACAAAATCGCAAAGCAACGAACGAAAAGCACGACAAAAGCTCGCTTTGCGATTTTGTTGTGGAGTCTATCTCCTGATGATGCTTCGGTTGCGGGGCGAAACGATTGTTGAGTTCGTGATAGTGAACGTGGGCAGTGCTTGTGTATTGTGGTGGCAGTTGTGGAGGCTTGTGCATGTATTTTAACGAATTTTGCATGTAACGGGTATGAAAAAACGGATAGTCGACTATACATTTAGCACTATATATATTTTCTATTTACTGTATCGCGGATCATAGCAAAATAATTTTATTATTACTTTTGTATTATGGATCTCCGCAAAGTAACGACTAATTCTATAAATTATTGTTAATCTAATATAATAATATAATAATATAAATATAATAATAAAACTTTCATTGAAATCGTTTCAGTCTTTTGAAGATAACCGTAAACGCACATCGTAACACGGAATTTTTATGTGTAAAGATATCATAATTTTTATTATGGAACTTTGCAAAGTAACGCCTAGTTCTAAAATTAATATTCATATAGTCCAATTTGTCGGCTTTTGAAAGAAATACCCGTTTAATTTACTACTCATTTTGCATAAAATCTCAAATACCTGGTATCTGAAACAAAAGATCGGCTCCTATTATCCTAATCTTTGGAAACAAACGCAAGTCTATACCGTTATTAACGCAAGGGTTTTGGGAGCTGTCTCCCTTGTATTGTCACGCTCATGGGAATAAAAGTACTGCTTTAAAGTACTTTATATTTATAGAATATTATCTAGAAACATAAACAGTAAATATATTTAGTAGGCACAGCTTTCCAAACAAGCAGTAGAGTTGGAAAATTTAAGAAAATCGCGTGGTCAGAAGGGTATGAAATTTGCTCGACTTATAGTTTATGTGTAAGAGAAGTTCAGAACGATAATATTTTCCGATAATAATGCTTATAAAGTTTGCCGTGTGGTATCCGGCTACATAGAATAGACCACCCTCATTTCTTACCGAGGTGTCGGAAAAGGCGACTACGGTAAGTTGGCGCCAGGCAGGCGGCCGGTCGTAAAATACGTAACCAAATCATATGACAACATGTTTGTAACATGTTGTGACGACCCCACTAGTGGGGCAGGAGAATGATGAATAATTCTTATAAAGTACATTAAATCAGTAAATAAAAAATTACACACACTACAATGTATTTGACACACACAAACACAAGTATTTATTACACATAATCTGTGGTCAAATTCTTTGGTTTTTAATTTATCTATAGACATAGAGTACTGTCAGACATAGAGTACTGGATTAGGAAGAGTAGGAGTAGTTTTTTAATAATTAATATTAAATCATCATTGTCCTTATCACACTCTAAGTGGGGTCAGTACAACATGTTTTAAGCATGTTTTAAGATGATTTGGCTAGGTATTTTACGACTGGCCGCCTGCCTGACATCAACTTACTTTAGTCGCCTTTTACAACACCTCAGTAAGAAATGAAGGTGGTCTATTCTACTCAGCCGGATACCACACGGTGGAATAATTAATATTAAATAACTTATGTAAAGTAAAGTAACGGCTTGTGACAATCGCATTGCTGGGAATGGGCCTCCTCTCTCCGTTTCTGGAGAGAAGGGTTGTAGCTAAGACCTACCACGCTGCTCCAATGCGGGTCGGTAGGTAACATTTAACCCTAAATTCTCTATATGATATATTCTAGATATGCAGGTCATCACAATGCTTTCCTTCACCGAAAAGAGGGTGATAAATTGCAATCAATTAGACAGAGGAGTTTTATTGGAAAAACTCATTGGTGCCTGCCTGGGGTTTGAACTCGTAACACCATCGAAAAAGTCGCACGGGCTATCACAGCTCAAAAACTTATAATAATTAGTTATAATATAACTACTAGTAACTATAAATATGAATATTTTTTCATATTATGTCATCAGAATCATCACCTTGTACACACAATATGAAATGCATAAGAGATGCAAATGTACCCGTAAACTCGACGCCTTGCGCCTTGAAAGGACTTGATTTGCATAAAATGTTTATAGTGGGCGAAATGTTTGTTTGGAATGAATAGAGACGAGATGAAAGGGTAATACAATAGTTAAATGTGCAATGGGGACACGTCAAATCTTTCCTGGTATACGATAATTGGAGCAGCTGTATTGTTGTTAATAAGATTTTTAAACAAAAGAATTTTTGCTGCTGGAATACCAAATAGAATCCATAGTTTAGTACCCGGCATTAAATAATGCACATCGATGTTTAGAACGAAACAGCCGGCCAGTTCGGTTTCGTAGAGCGCTGTCTCTGTCACTCAGTTAGTATGTGACGTTTCGCACGGGTTCGTCAGACTGTGCGACAGAGACGTGCTCTATGAAGCAGAATCTAGCTAATTTTCTCTCTCTAAGCCTCGATGTGCATTATTTATTGCCGGGTATTATAATATCTTCTAGAGGAAGGCCTAAAAAGAGATGGTTGGATTGAGCGATCGACATTCATATAAAAGAATCGCCAGAGTTGACGAATGATATGAGAGAATGGAATGGAGATATGCGTATGATGAATGATGTATGACTAACATTGACTTTACCTATAGGTGAAAGAGGCAGTGACCCTGCCTTCATATCCGAGGGTCACGGGTTCAATTCCCGCAGAGGGCCAACATTTTATAAATACAATGTACTGGTTCTTCGAGTCTGGGTGTATATATCGTATGCCATAGTATTAAATTCAAATTCAAATAAGTCTTTATTCAAATTGGCCTATTACAAGCACTTTTGAATCGTCAAATTAAAATTAAATTGAAGCTACAACTGGTTCGGAAAGGTGGAAATTAAAGTTACCTAATTATAAAAAGTTGTTTTGTTGCGAATTGTAATAAACCATAGCATAGAGCCTACAAAATTCGTGACTTTTAATGACAATCTACTTGCATCACCGAAGTTGAAAAATCACACAACATGTTACAAACATATCGTCATATGATTTGGCTACGTATTTTACGACCGGCCGCCTGCCTGACGTCAACTAACCTTAGTCGCCTTTTACAACACCTCGGCAAGAAATGTGGGTGCTCTAATCTATGCAGCCGGATACCACACGGCATTTACCATAGTCGCCTCTTACGACTACGGTATTTACCTTAGTCTATTATAGGCTTTTATTTCTCCGACAGTGCTTGTCACATATCAGTGACGTCACCGAACACAGGTCAGTTATCAGACGAGTTATAACATTAGTTATGACGAACGGGGCGCCTCATTCCCCATTCGCCGGAGGATTCCCAAGGTCGCGGGGTCAACGACCGGTCCCGTTAGATCCCGGGCTATCCCGTGTAAAGACGACGACCCCACTTTTTGTGTGTTCATTTCGGAGTGAGCTTTTTATCACATTCGGTAGCTTCGGGCTTTTCGTATGTTTTTATTGGGATTATTGGATGACTCGAGCTTTTGACTGATGTTTGGGTTCATAGCTTTTAACGATAAATAAATTTTAAATTGATATAATTAATTTGAATTTTTGCTAACTTTCAAGACATTATTATAATTTAAACTATACTTTGTGAATAACAAATAAATAAATATATGGGATACTAGTTTTATGGGAATTAATACTGTATCCTTCAAAATATCTTCCTAATTACTGTATCCCATGTAATCATTTTCTTTTAAATTATATATAGTTGGTTATCAAATTCAAATTCAAAATATTATTTATTCAAGTAAACTTGTAAACAAGTGCTTTTGGATTGTCAACATCTACTGGTTCGGAAAGCGGTTGCTCTTTTCAAAGAATAATTCTTATTACTAGTTACATATATTTATTTGATGTCTTGTACAGGGTCAGAGAGTAGATACATTCTTATCGTCTAAGTAATCCACAATAGTCTATGCTATTGAGGAAAGCCTACTTATTAGCAAGCTTATGTCGGTACCTACTTTGTCAATAATATACATCGCCAATCTAATAATTATGTACAAAGTATTATTATTCTTATGTATATTATTATGTTTATTCTAAATAAATACATTTTCTAAATAAGTGAATTTTAAACTTTCGCGATTCATACTTATTATTATACAAAATGTCACATCGCGACAAAATCGAGTTACCTTTTTACCTTCCACCGCTTTTTACGACCGGCCGCCCGTCTGACGTCAACTTACCTTAGTCGCCTTTTAAGACAACTCGGTAAAAAATAAGTATGGTCTATTCAACTCAGCCGGATACCACATACGGACATTTGTCTAATAAATATTTTTTTTATAAATAAAATATGCGAACCACGATGATCATTTCAGTTCTTGAATGCGAGTGAAACTAATTGGTGACCCCTGACCTGAACCATAGATTATAGAAGAAGCAGATATACAGTTTACGTCTGGTTTATAACATTAATTCTAGAAAAACGCCCATCGCCCTTGACATTACGATCAAAATCAAATAAATGTATTCAAAACATATTAAACGACGCAAAATAAATACCCGTATGGATAAAAAGGGCGGGAAAACTTTCAACTTTCCCAAAGTCAAGTCATTATATCTTTGCTAATATAATAAAGAGGAAAGATTTGTATGTTTGTAATGTTTTCACGCGAAAACTAATGGACCGATTTCAAAAATGTGTTCACCATCGGAAGCTGCTCCTTTACTGAGTAACATAGGTTATATAACATTAAAAAAAATAGGGATCTAACTATTATGGTTCTGCAAATATAACTATTTTTCTACATTGTAAAAGTTGATAAAAGTGGCGACAATAATCAAACCATAATTTTCACATCTCCGTATTAGTCCTTATCCCACTAAATAATACTTGTAAAATACTTTTTAAATTATTAAAATCGGACATTCCAGTCAAAAGATGTAACGAATTTTAAAATGTCAATATAAAGACATAATGCCATAACAATTGTAGCGTATTGTATTTGTGTACCTATGAATAACTTTCGTTAAAAATTTCCTTTTCCTTAATTATTGATAAGTCCCAGGATCAAATTTTCAATTTACAAAAATAATTCTATAGTCTGACTTAGTAAACTTCCACTAGATCGGTGTATACGCGGGTGAAACAGCGGGGCATTGCTAGTGGTAAAATATAAAGGCGCGGGGATTGATAATGTTATTCGTTTAATCTTGAATCGATAATTATGACGGAGTATGTAAGTATTTTATTATGGCTATTTATTCGAGGGCTTCAAAACCTTATTTTACGTATCATTGGAAATAATCGCGGTCATAAAGAAGGGACGTTTTGTTGGCAGGTGCTATTGTACAAGCATATATTTAATAGCGGTAAGCTTTCTATCACTGAAAAGCTTATTTTTGATATCCCAAAGCTTTACTTCGAAGCTTAAATGAAGAAGGAATGGTGAGTTGTGAGAAATGAATAAAGAGTTGTGTGGCTCTTTTGGAGGGGTCAAAGGTTGAAACCCCGGGAACAATGAGATTTTCCCTTATAAATCATGTGTCTAGTTGATATTTACTTATCACACGCTTTTCAACAAGCTGTAATAGCCCAGCGGTGAGACCGTGCGACTCTTTCGACGGGAACACGAGTTCAAACCCGGGCAGGTACCAATGAGGTTTTTCTATTAAAACTCATGTCCCTAATTTATAATTGCAATTTTTCACACGCTTTTCGGTGAAGGAAAACATCGTGAAGAAACCTGCATATCTCTAATGAACTCTGGAGATATGTGTAGCTTACCAATCCGCATTGGAGAAGCCTGGTAGGTCTTCAACCGATTTATATGATTTATAAGCAAGCGTTACCTTGCGGAATTCAATATTACAGAAGCGATCACAGAACTACTTTGTTATAATCCTCGTTTGTTAAGAGAATGTATGTAATGCTAAGTGTATGAAGCAGGCAAAATTCATATACCTTATACATGCAGGACAAGTCACCACACGAATCCCAAGGCGCCTCCACCAGCAACAATCCACACGAGCAATACACACAACCACCACCAAAATATCTAAGATCGCTTCGCCCTGAAATCAAAGCATTATCAGAAGGATAGGCTCCGCGACAAAATCGTACTGCAACCCTGCTTCATCCCTTTTTTTTACAAAAAAATGGAGACAGGACGTCTACCCCCAGCTGTGGGATAATAAAAGGCCGTTACTTTGCTTTTAAATGAAGAATTTGAATATTTTAATAATCGAATAAGTTGTTATAGAAAAATCAAGATGTCTGCCCAGATTTGAACCCATGACACTAAAGATCACACGGTCCATCCGGTAAATAAATTAAACAATTAGTGACGTCACATTTTCACTTTCACTCCAGATTAAAAATATACGATCGGCAAAACCATAAACGATGGCATTGGAAATATGGCAAAACTTTTACTTGGCAAATAGAAAATTAGAAGCTATCCATCACTCTTATGGCTACGGAATAAGATTCAATTTCTAATACTTGTAATGTCACCCAATTGACAACTTTTACATTTCGCACAAGGCCGCTAATACGGTTTGCATTTGATCGCCTTTCTACTCATTCTACTCGGTTTTTGAGTAAACACTAGATAGTTTTCACTTTATTCTCAAAGTTGTATTACGTAATATAAACAAAACAAAAATGTTTATTTCCAGGAAAACGTACAAAATAGAAATTCGTGCTATTTGTAAGGAACATCTTATTTGTCAAACTTGAGAACCGCACTTCCTTCTTTTAATAAGCAATGTAACAGAACTAACTACTTTGCTATAATCCGCAAGGGTTAAGCGAATGCATGCAAAGCCAATGTGTATCATTATGTGTCATATCAATGTGTATTATAGGCTCCACGACAAAAATCGTAATGCATTACGATTTTTGTCGTGGAGCCTATCCTCCTGATGATGCTTCGGTTTCGGGGCGAAACGATCGTCGAGATTGTGGTGGTCGGTGTGTGTGCTGCTTTTGTGTGCGTTGTTGCTGGTGGATGCGCCTTGGGGGTGCATGTGGTGGCTTGTCCTGCATGTATAAGGTGCGAAGATTTTGCCTGCTTCATACACATTGGCTTTGAATGCATTCGCTTAACACTTGCGGATTATAGCAAAGTAGTTAGTTCTGTCATATTGCTTGTAATATGGAATTCCGCAAAGTAACGCCTGCTTCTATAAATCATCAAAAAATAGATCAGGTGAATCTATTCACCTGATCTATTTTTTCTAGATCTTAAATAACAGTAAAATTAACCTTTGGATTCAATATATATTTTATTAATTTTTCAATGCCTTAAAAAGAAGGATAAAACGTATTTTTTTAATAAAACCTAGGTAAAAGTAAAAAAAACCTAGGTAGATCAATTTACAACACTGTATATTTACTAAGTTTCATGAAAGTGGTAGGAAGTTTTCTTGCTCTTCCAAGTTACTATTATTATCTTCACAAGAATACACATAATTATAAAAAGATTGGCTATGTATGTAATAGACAAAGTAGGAACCGACATAAGCTTGCGGTTCCTGCTTTGCGCCTTGCAAAAATACGTAAATCGATTGTGGGTTTGGGTATAAGATTCTATAATAAAATTCCACAATCTACTTTAACTTTACCATTATAGCAATTTAAAATACTATTTAAAAAAAGCTAATACAAAAAACCTACTATACTATTGAGGATTACTTAGACGATAAAAATGCGTGGATATAGCTACTCTTTGACCCTGTACAAGAAATTTATAACTATAATATGTAACTAGTAATAATAAATATTATTTGAAAGAGCAAACGCCGAATTTCTTGCTGGCTCTCCTCGGTAGGAACAGCTTTCCGAACCAGCAGAAGATGTTGACGATTCAAAAACACTCGTTTAGAAGTTCACTTGAATAAAGAATATTTTTAATTTGAATTATTTTAAATTTTTGTAGGTGCGCTACACTTTATTGCAATTTACCACAAGTTTTTATTTTATTTAGGTTACTTTTATATTAAGCGTGTGATACATAACTAAGTATAAAAAATACTTTAACATACAAATACACCCAGTCTAAAAGAACCGCCAAATTATCTAGAAAATGTTAGCTTTCACGCGGGAATTGAAACTGCGTCCACCAGAGCTAATGGCAGGGTCACTGCCGCAGACAGCTACGCAGATATCATATACAGCAAATAAATAAAACGGAGGATAATATTAAAAAAAACTCGCAATTAGTATAATTATATGTAACTTGTAACTAGAACCAAAGAAGTTGATATACCGTGAAATAACGGTACGGCAACGGGTATGATATTTAAAAACAACACAATTTTAAAATAATTTACTTTTATAGCACTAAAAAGATATAAGAAATTCACTTAGATTTGCAGTAGCAGTTAATTCTGCTCAGGCATCTTTTAAAGCGGTACAACTATTGTTACGCAAATTATGTAATGCCCGCGTAAAAATAATAATTAAAATTTAATTAACAAAACAATATCTTGTCGATATTTTCAATCTATTATATATGTGAAGGAATTCATAGTGAGGAAAGGAAACGGGGACTTGGACACAATTGTAATAGCTAGGTCGAGGTACGGCTACATTATTGTATCAAAATTTAAAAAAATTAGTACAGTTCGCAATCTGGAAATTAAAATAAAAAAAAGGTTTTTGGCACAAAACAAGTTATCGATTATAACAATCGATTAAAGTATATAAATAGTTACAAATATATCAAAGCTGGCGTTGATTACATGACTATTTCAATAAAATTAATTATTTAATAATAATAAATAATAATCTGTAACAGTTTAAATGTTTCATTTATTTTATATTTAAAACAATATAGAAATTGAAATTAAAGTTGCAGAAACAGACTAATTGCTTATATCATCACTGATATTGTATACCCTTTGTATACCCTTGTACGTATACGTTGTATACCCTTATTTATGCTGAAAAATACCAGTTTATACGTAAAAATCAGCTATTTATCAATAAGAAGTTCATAACCTCACTGTCACCTTTATAATCCTGCTTTTAGATTGAAAAAAAACAGGCAAATTCTGAGTAATAGTTAACTAATAAAAAAACTATTAATTTGCCTGATTTATTTTTTTTTACATCTTGACCCCAAAATTATATGAAAATATATCAGTTTCTTTTGTAATTGTCACGACAATGCGTAGGTAAATTGATGAAATTTTCAACAAATCACGCCTATATACGTTTCTTTTAAAATCAATAGCTTCAATACAATAGCGTATTTTGCCATTTTAAGCGCTCTTTTTTTGTTTTACTTAAGATTTTTGTGTTTGTTTTTTTGACGTTAAGGTCAAGATAACGTGTATCTCTCATACAAAAGACATCAACGGGATCGTAACATTTAATAGTAAAGTCAAAATTTATTATTTTTTTTGCGGTTATTTGTACATATATTTATAAATTACATTTTAATTTATAACTAATGTAAATATGTAAATATGTAATATATTTGATTATTTGACAAATTGATTTATTATTAATTATATTTATTACTAGATATACTAAGATATTCTGATAAAAATAAATCATAATAAATATATAAATACAATAAATGTTGGAATAAAAGGGAGTAGCTATAATTTTTTAATATTCAAATTCAAATTCAAAATATTCTTTATTCAATTAAACTTGTAAACAAGTGCTTTTGAATCGTTAACTCTACTGAAAGCTGTTTCTACCGCGAAGAGCCAGCTAGAACCGGCGGAAGCTCTTTTCAAAGTATAATTCTTATAACTGGTTACATTTAGTCATTACTGTCTTGTACAGGTTCGAAGAGTAGCTATATCCACGCATTCTTATCGTCTAAGTAATCCTCAATAGTATAGTAAGAAGGCTTTCTGTATTAGAAATTAGATTGGAGAATGTATCCGTATATTATTTATAGAATTAGGCGCTACTTTGCGAAAGTATATAAATAAAAGAAATAATAAGATTATCGTGCTATAAATCGAAATGAATGTTAATTTTATTTAAATTACTTTTATGTATTAATGTAATGCTGAAAATGGTGTTCCTTCCACGTGCTTCTTTTTACTTTGCCACATACGGTAATAAAAAAAAATAATAAAGCCTGTTAAATATTAAAAGAATAACACTGACGTTTATATTTAACGGTCCAAAGAATCAGAAGTGGGATTAAAAAGTGTATTTTTAATAATAACACACAGAATCCTCGAATTTAGATTTACATTTCGTTAAAAATATACGAGTACTTAGCTTATCTGAAACTCATCTTTGGGCAATGAGTAATATAGAAGTATATGGTAATATAATTCTAATATTGTAAAAGCTAAAATCTGTCTATAGGTTTTGTCTATAGGTCTACGGGATTTTTCATCCCGTTTTTCCTTCGGTAACAGGAAAAACCACAATATAATTGACGGTAACGAACGCGTATGTAGTATCGGGTACAGCCTATGAGAAGATACATAACTCAATAGGGAAAAAGACATGTTTATAAAGACTAATCGATCTGCCTCAGATATAGTGATTAAAATGAAGTGAAAAAATGAGTAGCTCACCGATTTGGGTTTGTGAAGAAAACTATCGAGTCGTGCTCTTGAATTTGAGACCTCTTTTTGCCAGGTTATTGCTGTAATAGTTGACTGTCTGATTTATAAACTGAAACGTATCCATATTATTTGTGTTTAGACTAAAATATTTCCTGTTTATTATATTTTATTATATTTTAATGTGGAGTCCACGCTAGACAGGGGAGGGGGGCAATAAGATTACTAAGAGGGAACAGTTCAAACACGGACCTAACAAGAGTTTAGCCTTTCGCTCTGGGTCATGTGCGTGTAAAGGCAATGCTAAATTTCGGTACCAAATTAAACGAGAAAAGTAAATAATTTCTCCTTCCTAAAACTTATCGCTTCCTAAGTAAATTATTTATTTAAATATTAAAAGTAATGTATGTTACGAGTACATAGGGGGTACTAGGATTTGAGAAACATATTAATTATTTTGTGTTTTTAAAAGACGCGAAATATAACAACATATTTATATTATTACTTTCGTAACATGGAATTTCGTAACAAAATGTCTACTCTAATATATTATGCTTCGACTTCTTAAACCCGCAACGTTGTTTTTTTGTTCTTGCGTTGCCTTTCAAGCTCAACTTTGGTAAATGCATCGATTCCAAAGCAAAAACGGCTGCTAAGAAACTTGGCATCATTGACAAAGTCGAGCAATACTTCACACCGAAACAACTTTGTACCAAACTCAAGTACGTTCGTGTATGGAGTACTGCTGTCATTTGTGGGACGGCTCTGCCAAATACCAGTTGGATGCTTTAGACTCGGTGGCCAGAAGGCTCATTTTTGATAAAACCCTGACCGATACTAAATTGCACAGTCTTCAACATCGGCGCAGGGTTGTCAGTCTATTGGTATTCTACAGGATATATTTCGGAGAGTGTGCTGAAGTACTACATAACGTTGTTCCTCCATGATCTTTCTATCAACCCACCGCTAGGCACCGGGAGAAGTTCCACCCTTAGGTTATTGATATCGCACGAAGGCGCACTAAGTGTCTTCTCTTTTTCTGCAAGAGAATGGAATTCTCTTCCGGCATCTATTTTTCCCGGATCATATAATATTGGTTTCTTCAAAGCAAGAAAGAATAGGCATCTTCTAGGCAAGTGCGCTCCGTCTTAGACTGTATCATTGCTTACCATTAGGCATGTATGATATTATGTAGTCAGAATTTCGTTTTATTTACACAAAATAAATAATCTCTTTGACACATTAAGACAAATGCTTTAAATATTGTATTTAGTAATTTGATCAACATTATAACAATAATAAGCTGTGATAGCCTAGCGATAACACTGTGCGACTCTCTAGAGACGATCACGGGTTCAAACCCCGGGCAGGAACCAATGAGTTTATTCAATTGAAACTTATGTGTCTAATTGATATTTGCAATATATCACACGCTTTTCGGTGAAGGAAAACATTGTGAGGAAACCTGCGTATCTCTAGAGAATTCTAGGGATATGTGTAACCTGCCAATCCGCATTGGAGCAGCGTGCTAGGTCTAAGCTTCAAACCTTTCCTCCAAAAACGGAGAGAGAAGGCCTTAGCCCAGCAGTGGGCTTAGTAACAGGCCGTCACTTTACTTTACTTTACAATAATAATAAACATATGGGACACACGCACGGTCACCCGTCCTCGAAGTAAGTAACTTAATACCTGTGTTATGGGTGACGGACAACTGGTAGATATAAAAATAGCGGCCTGTTACATCCCACTGCTGGGAATAGGCCTCCTCTCTCCGTTTCTGGAGAGAAGGGTTGGAGCTAAAACCTACCACGCTGCTCCAATGCGGATTGGTAGGTTATACATATCTCCAGAATTCTCTAGAGATATGCAGGTTTCCTCACGATGTTTTCCTTAACCGAAAAGCGTGTGATAAATTGCAATTATCAATTAGACACATGAGTTTTAATAAAAAACTCATTGGTGCCTGCCCGGGTTTGAACTCGTGTTTCCTCGAAAGTGTCGCACGGTCTCACCACTGAGCTATCACAGCTCTGGTAACTGGTAGATATACTCCATATATAATTTTAAATACATACTTAAATACAAATATACACCCAGGCTCGAAGAACCAACAATTTTTAAAGAAAATGTTGGCTCTCGGCGGGAATCGAACCCGCCACCCCCGGAGCTGAAGCCAGGGTCACTGCCCACTGCGCCAACGGGCCAGTCAAATTATAATGATTACGCTTCTTTAAAGTTACATTCAACTATAGTTTGATACATAAATTCACCGTTGTCTTTAAAACTATAATGGAGGCAAAGAGGCTTTGGATATTTACGGTTAAGAAGCTTGTCATACCGTATTCTGGGTCAGCTTTGTCTTAACAGAACCGTCAGGCTAAGAGCCTCAGAGTTTATGTGCTGCATTACTCGTTAAGGAATAGAGAAAGGCCTTGATAGTGTAGGAGGCTGAAGCAAATTGTGTTCGTGATATATTATGGTGAGATAAGCTATAATATTCTATAATAAAATTCTTGAATCCATTCTAGACCAGTGTACAGAAAGATTCCAACTAAGTGTAAAAAATATGCTTATACGTAAAGCATATTACAAAATTGAAGATTATTTGGATGATAAGAAAGCCTGGATTTGAAAATCCTTTCAGCTTCATACAAGACGGCGGTTTTGATAATGTATAATTGAAAATATTTAAAAGATTGACCGCCGAGTTTCTTGCTGGTTCTTCTCGGTAAGAGCAACATTCCGAACCAGTTGTAGCTTCATTAATCATATTGATACTGGACGATTCTAAAGTGCCTGAAATGGTTTACTTAAATAAAGATTATTTTGATTTGATTTGAAGCTCATACCTACTATACAAAATGTTTTGTACACATCTACCAGCTTAAAGAATTTTGTTCTATATCCCAAATGACTGTATTGATCTATACTAATGTTATGTATTTATTTAAAAGCTTTACTTCAACTATTGACTGGCCCGTTGGCGCAGTGGGCAGTGACCCTGCCTTCAACTCCGCGGGCGGCGGGTTCGATTCCCGCCGAGAGCCAACATTTTCTATAAAAATTGATGGTCGAGTCTGGGTGTATATTTGTATTTAAATATGTATTTCAAATTATATATGTAGTATATCTACCAGTTGTCCGTCACCCATAACACAAGTATTAATTTACTTACTTTGGGGATGGACGACCGTGTGTGTAAGTGCCTCGTATACAAAAAAAAACTACATACTTTGAAACATTTACAATTTCTCATTTACTAGATTACTTTATAACGTAAGTTATTTAAAAGTAAGCACTGCATTTATCATAAATAAGCTTACATATTAAGAACATTATAAGTTCGTAAGTCTGTCTGTCTGTTACACTTTTAATTTCGCTAGATTAATATTGATAAAAAAATTATGATAGAATTATTTGACTATAATCCGCGTTTGTTAAGAATATGTGATGCTAAGTGTAGGAAGCAAAACCGTTCTCATATAAAAGCATTTACGGCAGCAATTTACGGCACGTATCACAGCACACTACTCAAGCACTACGCACATTAACTACGACAATCTCAACGATCGCTTCGCCCCGTAACCGAAACATCGTCAGAAAATAGGCTTCACGACAAAATCGCAACGCTTTGCGATGACAATAGTTAATTTTAGTGGCAATTTGAGATTTTTTTTAATTGTTGAGTTCTGTTTCGAGGAGACAGACGTAGCCACAGCAACGTTTTTGAACAGCTAGTTAATAGTTAAAAATACACTTGCAATGTTTCAAATATATGCGTAGTTTAATTATTGTAAAAATAGTGTGACTTCTGATATTGCAGATTAAATGATATAAATAAATCGGTGCGTATTTATTTTTATTTATTTATTTTACAAAATTTACAGCTCTTAAACTATTAATTTAATTAATTTTGTGCTGCTGCAATTTTGTGTGCATGTGCATGTGGTCTAATTATTGTATCGCGTGCCATTGGTTCGATAGTCCTGATGTAAACATGCTAAACCGTTTAATTACTTAAGTTTGACTTAGTTTTCTTGCTAAGAAATACTAAACAATAAAATCTCTCACAATACAAATCAGCACCTGTCATTAAAGATAAATGCTGATTACAGCACAACAAAGCCCGAAATCTGGCAAACAATTTATTGGGCAGTAAGGCGATATCTCTAACGGTATGCCCGCGAAACTCGCTTCCTCATCCCGTATACCGTTAGCACACTAGCCGTAACTTTTTACCGCGGTATTAAAAATATCGTGATGAGTGATTGCAATAAATAGTACTTCGTAAGTGGTCATAAAGTGACCAAACATGATGTCAAACCCATCTTTTCACTTAAATGAAATCTTCAAATCGAATATTTTACGTTCCTATTCCTGTGAATGCATTTGTCCAAAATCGAAACTATTAAAGTTTCTTTGATCACTCAATGTAAGTCCATCCATCAAAATGTTACCATTTAGTTCACTATTTACATGATTTATATTCAAATTCAAAATTCAAATTCAAAATATTCTTTTTTCAAGTAAACTTGTAAAGATGTGCTTTTGAATCGTCAACTTTACTGCTGGTTTGGAAAGCTATTCCTACCGAGAAGAACCAGCAAGAAACTCGGCGGTTGCTCTTTTCAAAGAATAATTCTTATCATTAGTTACATATAGTTTAGACATTAATATATCTTGTACAGTGTTGAAGAGAAGCTATATCCACGCATTCTTATCGTCTCAATAAGCTCTGGAACATTTCGCTTTTAAAATTAATCAATGGTCAATCTCATATAGCGTATTATTTTCCTCAAACGAAGTCGGGCGCGAAGCGCGGGCGAACTAAATTGTTAATGATTTTATCAGATGTTGTCAACAGGGTGTGTATGGCGGCTGTTCAAGACAGTTTGCTTCAGTACAGCACCTGTTGGTCGAAGTTCAGTTTAAAGGTGTGTGTTAAATATTGAACTAAATATGAGAGATTAATTAACTATCGTATTATTAACACGCTCGAGCACCATGACGCCTTAATTCGATTTCACCATCTTGAGAATGTTCAAGGTACAAGTTGAAATTTTACTTTGATCCTGAAAACGGCAGTTATTGCATGACGAATAAAATATATCAATTGCATTCTTTGTGGCGTTTAGGCTTTATTGTGTACAATATGTTTTTTAATTATTCTATATGGAAGAAGGGTTAATTTTATTTCACACATTAGACCCAGTATACAAGCTTCAACTGAACAAAATTTCATTTATTATGATCCAACCGATTACCCGTGACAGTGTAACAGACAAACGGACAGACTTTGTTGAATATATTATTATGGATTATTATGTCTCCCGAAGACTTTGTGAATATATTATAATGGAATAACAATGTCGTAAAGACAGGTCATTCGCCCATCATTGATAGGTTCGAAATAAGTCAGGTTAAACTTAAAAATATGAGTATAGGCGAATTTAATTCATGGAATACAAGAAATATATTTTACGCAATGCATGACATTAAATATATAAATATTTATGAACACGACCGGAGATATTATGATATTAATATTACGATTTGAGTTGATTCTGACATATTTCATTAAATGGATACAACTTGAGCTGCTTGACATCCTACTATCCTAGTCCTAGTACTAGTACTAGTATTATAAATGCGAAGTTTGTGAGTATGGATGGATGTTTGTTACTCTTTCACGAAAAAACTATTGGACGGATTTGGATGAAACTTTACAGTTATATAGGTTATACATCGGAATAACATATAGGCTACAATTTGTAATAACTTTACGTAATATAACGATTCATGTCAATAAATTCGGAAAAAATCTCACCTCTGAGAGTTATCTCGGCGTACGCTGTCTAAACCATTAGAGTTAAACAAAGATGATGTATCGTAGTATTGTTTGTCTTTAATAGTTCTTAATAAAAGTCCGCGACAGCATATATCTATCTTTTATGTGGAAGCCACTATGACCAAAATTGTGAATCACAAATTTAATTAAACTAGATACTGTGGCAGACAAAATTCCTAGCGAGCGAAGCCGCGGGCAACAACTAGTCAAGTATAAATTAACGAATGGACATGATGGGAAATATATTACGACTTCAGTTTATTCTGACATATTTCATAACATGAATATAATCCAATACATATAACAACGTGAGTTAATTCTTACCTTGTTTATAATATATTTAGTACGTATGTAACTGCTCGCGGCAGTATCGGTTTAATGTTGTTTTCCCGAACGAAAAGGTGGTGTTATCGATAAAAAAATATTATTTAATAATCGAAATCAGCTTGTAACCCCGACAGGTGCGCGCCTAAATGTCAAGAACAACCATCAAAGTTTAACAAACAACGTGTACCAAATAATGGATGTAATCATTTAAATAAAACTTAATCGACATAATTTCATTGCGTTGTCCTAGGTCTTTTTAGACTGAGGTCAGGTTTTAATCTTCTGGGCGGCTTTGACATTGAATCAGAACAGAAGAAGAATACTCCTTATTACACAGAACAAAAATTAGAGGTATTAATAAAAAAAACAGCGTATTCTTCCAGGCAATTTTAAACGTTATAGAGCTGTTGATAAATAACTGGTAGGATAGTACACCGCAGAGTATATAAAGATAATATATAAAATATAATAAATACCAGGTTTATACAAATAAATTAATTAATTTTGTCAATAATTAGATACTAAATTTGTAAATCAGTAATCAGATACCGCCGTGTGGTATCCGGCTGAGTAGAATAGACCAACTTCATTACTTGCCGAGGTGTCGTAAAAGACAACTAAGGTAAGTCGACCCACCGTGTGGTAACCGGCTGAGTAGAATAGACCACCCTCTTCCTTACCGAGGGGTCGTAAATACGACTAAGGTAAGTTGACGTCAGGCAGGCGGCCAGTCGTAAAATACGTAGCCAAATCGTGTGACAGCATATTTGTAACATATTGTGCCGACCCTACTTTGAGTGGGATAAGGGCAGGAGCATGAGGTAGAAGATCAGTTTAGGCAGATAGTGCAAGATAATGTTTGTTCAACGTATAACAATGACTAGGTACGGTTAGAACGATTCAAATTCAATATAGTTTAGTAAAGTAAACTTTTAACAAGAACTTTTGAATCGTCAACTCTACCGCTAGTTCGGAAAAGCTTACCTTTACATTATGCTCAATAGTAAAGTAGGCTATAACAGCATCCTCTTTATGGTTTATTAAACAGCTTTAATGGCAAAGCTAAAATTTATTGACTTTCCGTCAAAACAAAACAGTCATTGAAAGTTTAGAAAAATGATCCGATCACCATCAAACAAACTTACAGGATTATGGGTCATTCTAAAGACTGTCTCAAAATTCCAGTAAAATTGGTTGTGTTTTAAAAGATATTAATTTACGTGAAATAAATAGATTTCAGTTAAATTCTAAGTAAATAGATCTAAGAATGATTTAAAACGTACAAAAAGTACGCGTTATTTGAGTTACAAAAATATTTTTACAGCAAATGTAACGCAATAACTTAAATTACAGTAAAATTTCAAATACACTTCCACAAGAAGTAATATAAAAGTCCTGTTATATATTATCTCCTCCAAAAATAATAACTTTTACTGTATATTACGATAAATATGTAAATAATACGATTATAACTGTTATATGTATATTTAATTATATACATTTTTATATTTTCGCGGTGTTATGGCAAAGTAATTTTTTTTCTTTTCGAAATATAAATTTCGCTTAGTGACGTCTAATTTTATATTTTTTTATCGATTACACGTTTGTGTCAGATTGCTATCTCATCTAATCCAGTGGTATAGCCACTTACTTTCTTGAAAGATGGACGGCAAAAGAATAAGTGATCAGATCCATTGCCCTTTTTTATTGTTTTTAGACGAGCGCTTGACTGTAATCATGCCTGATGGTAAGGAATGATACAGTCTAAGATGGATCACGCATGCTTAGAAAATACAGCATACTGTACAAACCTCATTTCCCATTAATCAGCTACTACAGACATCGTAGCACAACACGACGACTCGCTTGGAGGGACAGTTTTGCCTGTAGGATGGTAACAATAGTCGCGGCCGAAGCCTATCACCACGATGGTTATTCTTTTAGCAAATGCGTGCTTTAGATACAAATCTGCACGCTGCTTTTCGTTCAGCTTAGGAAAGGAACAACTGGCGAGAAACTGTACAAAATATTACCCAACACTGGGAAATCACGATCTTCAGTTTTGAGTACAACGACGCGAGGAGACACAACCTCATCAAACTTTGTACAACTTTGTAAAAGAACAGATAGTGATATAGATGCGGAAGGGTTCCAGTGATAAGGTAACTAACCTCATACATCGAGAGATAAATTGCATTCAATACCAGGATTGACTCCTGGAACAAGAAAAAGGTGGCAAACCAATGCGTTGCAAGAAATAACATTTCCACATATACAGTTTCTTGATAATGACCTACCTATCTAAATATAGATTTAATTTAAAAATCTTGTCTAACTGTTCATTGAAATATCTTTAAGAATAACGAAAAAGTTTAGTACGTCAGCTCAAAGTTTATTTGACGTCATTTTGATATCATAAGTCGTGAATCTAAGATTCAGCGCACACTTCAGACAGCGACCACAAAGAATAAATATTTTTGAGACATCTTTTAAGAACGTGACAGATAGAGATTAAGAACTCCTGTTCTCAACAGGAATCTTCGTTTTTAGTAAGAATTAAGAGTACTGAGCTTAAATCAAATACTCTTCCTAATGTAGTAACAAAGCCCTGTAGTAACAAAATATTTTGGAGCAAGCCATGAAACTTTTTTTTTGGCACCGTTTACAATTACAGTTTACGACTTGGATACCTTCAAAACCCACACTCATCGACCTTACATACATACATATATTAGAAATGTACATTTTTTGTAAAAGCTCGTTTACGGCAATAATTAAATAAATTAATATTTAAAAATTCTTATAGAATACATTTTAAAAATTTAATTCGACATCAAATGAGTCTACGATTTAATTCCATAAAACGGTGGTCAAATATATTTTAGTTACTAACAGTATATTTTGACATTATGATTTTAAAAAATTAATAAGTCACAGAAACGAAATAGTTACGCGAGTATTATGTTTAAACAACAAAATTAAACAACATTCGTATTATATCAGTGACTAAAAATTGCCCGCCAAACATTCTTTAATTTTATAAAAATTACATCTGTAATTCTGTCAAAATAAATGTCTTATGTATGTGCAATCTCCAGTTGATTCATTATATCACAAACAGTTGTCTTGTTAGCCAAAATTGTTTTAATTTAATAGCCGTGTAACGGAGCCGTCTCAGCTCGCGTCCGAATCTCATGTACAATAATTGTAAACTTCACAATTTAATGCTATAAACTCTAAGCGGATCTCCAAATAAATTTAGTTAGTAATAATATTACACGTAATTACACACCATCAATCTCTGCAGAATGATAATAAGAAGAGACAATAATGACAACAAGTGTTTTGATTTGAGATTTGGGTCAGATTGTGGTATAAACAGTATATTCAGCAGGTGGGCCTTAAAATGAACATGAGTAAGACAAAAATCATGTCAAACTCACATGTTCCGCTCCACCCGGTCATCGTTGAGAACTCTGCACTCGAAATTGTAGGCGAGTACATACATATACCTGGGACATACGGTCCAGCTGGGTAGGTCCAATTTCGAGAAAGAGGTTAGTCGCCGAAACCAACTCGGATGGGCTGCGTCCGGGAAGCTACACCAGATCTTTTCGTCCGAAATACCTCAGTGTTTGAAGACCAGGGTCTTCGAACAGTGTGTGTTGCCAGTGATAACCTACGGATCCCAAACGTGGTCGCTCACTATGGGCTTTATAAGAAAGCTCAGAGTCGCTTAGCGGGAGATAGAGCGAGCAACGCTCGGAGTGTCTCTACGAGATCAAATCAGGGATGAGGAGATCCGTAGAAGAACTAGAGTCGCCGACATAGCTCAGCGTGTCGCGAAGCTGAAGTGGCGATGGGCGGGGCACATAGTGCGGAGAAGCGATGGGCGCTAGGGTTTTAAGGTGTTGGAATGGCGACCCCGCACCGGAAAGCGCAGCGTCGGTAGACCCCCTACGAGGTGGACAGACGACCTCAAAAAGGTCGCAGGGAGCCACTGGATCCAGGCGGTGCAAGATCGTGTGGTGTGGCGATCCCATGAAGAGGCCTATGTCCAACAGTGGACGTCCATCGGCTGACGAAGAAGAAGTGGTATAAACATGCAAATAAGCACCTATGTTAAAGTTTAGACACCGGCTATACTAACTTTTAATTTATCGGATTAGCCCGACTAGTTTCGAGCCCATCTGGGGCAATTCTTCATAAGATCTTTACACGACGTTATCGCGGCAAGAACTGAGTTTTGACTGCCTGACTAAGTACCTCAGATGGGTTCGAAACTAATCGGGCTAACCCGATAAAATAAGACGTGAGTATAGCCGATATCTACACATTAACTATGAATATTACTCACGATAGTTTAAATAAAAAAAACGCCTATGTCTTATTGATTTAGGTGAGAGTGTGGCATAAACATGTAAAAAGGCGCTTATTAATTGAAATTACTTGCTGAAATTAATTCATTAATTTACATCTGGTTTACTCGTTCAAAGTGGTGCCTATGACTATTGATTTGGGTCATAGCATGCTATTCTAATGCAAAGAGTCGCGTATGTCTTAATAATTTGGGTCACTACCTGGTTATACTAACAAAAATTGGCACTAACGAATGATTTGGGTGAAAGCGTGGTAAATTTGATTATTTTTTTTATATTCCTTTGAAATGGCCCTTTTGTTCCCTTTTTTCGCTCTTGTTCCACCGATATTTATTACATCGCGTTAACATTAGCGGTTATAATGGCGACCTAAGTATTCTTATTAGATTATGGATACATAACTTACCTGATGATTAGTAATGGTGCAGTCTTAGAATGAAACGCGCTAACCTGTAAGAAAATAAACTATTGTTAATTGTAAAACGATAATACAATAATTCTATGCTATCGCTTTAAAATTACGCCATACATATATGACATCAATATTTATTCACTATACATATGATAACAATCGCAATATGGACAGACAAGCCGAGTGTTATATAGCTGACGAGCGGAGAGATTTAAGACTGTCTTAAAATGTTTTGATAGTATCTTGTTGGTTCTGAGAGCGCTATTTGAAACCTCTATGGTGCAGTGGTTAGATTGCCACCATAATACTAAAAGACCTGGGTTATTTTCATTTTTTTCCAAATTTTCTTCTCTATCAGACTAGATAAAAAAGGCGTTTCTTAAGGGCATTTTATGAAACTGGGTCACTAGTTTTTACTTCTTGTACTCTGAAACTTATGAAATAATGAAATAAAATATTATACAATAATTTGTGTTTACCGTCGCCTATAATCACATAAAGAGTTATAAATTTTTGCCTTTTTTACCTGGGATTTGAACTTAAAACCGATCCCTACACACTTTTGCAAATTCAAAATATTATTTATTCAAGTAAACTTGTAAACAAGTGCTTTTGAATAGTCAACATCTAATGCTGGTTCGGAAAGCTGTTCCTACCAAGAATAGCCAGCAAGCAACTCGGCGGTTGATCTTTTCAAAGAATAATCTTATTACTAGTTACATATAGTTATTAATGTCTTGTACAGGTTCGAAGAGTAGTTATATCAACGCATTCTTATCGTCTGAGCTGTGATAGCCCAGCGGTGAGACCGTGCGACTCTTTCGAGGGGAACACGAGTTCAAACCCGGGCAGGCACCTATGAGTTTTTCTATTAAAACTCATGTGTCTAATTGATAATTGCAATTTATCACACGTTTTTCGGTGAAGGAAAACATCGTGAGGAAACTTGCATATCTCTAGAGAATTCTGGAGATATGTGTAACCTACCAATCTGCATTGGAGCAGCGTGGTAGGTCTTAGCTCCAACCCTTCTCTTCAGAAACGGAGAGAGGAGGCATATTCCCAGCAGTGGGATTGTAACAGGCCGCTACTTTACTTTTTTTTTATTCTTATCGTCTAAAATAATGCTCAATACTATAGTAGTAGGCTTACTGTATTAGCCTTTTTTTAAATACTGTTTTTAAACTGCTGTAATGGTAAAGTTAAAGTAGATTGCGAAATTTTATTAAAGAGTCTTATATCAAAACCCACAAACGACTTTAGTACATTTGCAAGGCGCAAAGCAGGAACCACAAGCTTATGTCGGTTCTTACTTTGTCTATTATATACATCGCCAATCTTTTTATAATTATATGTTTTCTTATGTACAAAAGTTAAATTGCTATAAATATACTGTGAAGGCAACGTAAGAATACCTTTACCTATATATATCCTTACACTTCTCTATACCGTATAATTTAAAATTAAGAAGAATGTGAATAAAGTAATGAAAATATTCTATCTATAGATTTATCTCAGAAACTTAGCCAAAATCCGTAACACCTGCTCTGTACAATAATTGTAAAGGTCAAGCGTGATCTGACAAAGAGTCAAAGTAAAGCACTGGTGGGTGCGTCATAAAAATGCGGCCCCACAATGTAGGTTTACGAGCCGCGCCCGCTATGTGCCACCTGTCACGCGTCGCGGGCGACATGCACACGTCACAACACGTTCGATTCCCAAATTGTACGATCCACTACAAGACTTCTAGTTTAAATCTTATGTATAAAACTAGCTATAAGTGCGGCTTCACCCGCGCGGAAATCAGTGTGTTACAAAATTTTTCCCGAATTGAAATTTCGAACATAAAAGTAGTTATTGTGAGTTAACCATAAGAGATGAGAGACATGCTGTCCCGGACTTTTTTGTAGTATTTTTGTAGATCTACAATTTTTTAGTACATTACTTAAATGTATCTCTTTACGCTGCGCCCGCGAATAAAGCCCCCAGCAGGCGAGTTTATTTTTTTATTTATTTATAATAAGACTCGCTTATAGATAACCACAACTTGCGCTTTGGTTGGGTCTATAACCTTCACATAGTTTATATAAGTTATATTAAATAGCACTATTTTATTGAATGTCTAGATCCTCACAAAAAACAACATATATTTTTTGTTTTTTATTGCACTATAAGTAGAAAAGGCGGACTTAACGTTCTTAATTAAACGTTCTCTACCTGTCAAACTTAGAGTTAAACGGAAAATTTAAATAGGTGCAGTAAGCAAACAAACAGAAAGAAGAAAACTGATGATAGAAATATTTACAGGAATGAAAGTAAAGTATTCATAATAGTAGTACCTACTATATTTTCATTCATAAGTGATGTATATAATAGACAAAGTGGGAACTGACATAAGCTTGCGCTCCTCCTGCTTTGCGCCTAGCAAAAGTACGTAAATCATTTATGGGTTTGGGTATAAGATTCTATACTAACATTCCGTAATCAATTTTGGCCATGCCGTTACAGCAGTTTAAAAACACTGTTAAAAAGTGGCCGATACAGAAAGCCTAGTGTAAGGTTCAATAATTTAAGAACAATTTTTAGGACAAACGTTTTAATTTATAATAGTATTTTTGTTAAATAAACTAAATAGAAATCATTTGACTAATATTATAGATTTTAAAAGGGACGGTACCATGGGGAGCGGGACAGTACGTTTTGTAAAGTGTTATAGTGAAGACGAAAGTAAATTGTAATGTGTTAATATTGTGAGAAATAAATATATATAGTTGGAATTGAAAGGTAGGTTGTATTACTTTGTGCGGCCGTTCTTACAATAGATACCGGCTATCATCATCATCCTCCTGCCCTTATCCCACCATAAGTGTGGTCGGCACAAAATGTTACAAACATGTTGTCACATGATTTGGCTACGTATCTTACGACCGGCCGCCTGCCTGACGTCACCTTAGTAGTATATTACGACCCCTCGGTTAAGAGGGTGGTCTATTCTACTGAACCGGATATCACACGGTGGGTCAACTAACCTTAGTCGCCTTTTACGACACCTCGGTAAGAAATGAGGGTTGTCTATTCTATTTAGCCGGATACCACACGACGGATAAAGATACCGGCTATACTCACGTCTAATTTTATCGGGTTAGCCCCTTAGTTTCGAGTCCATTCCGATAAAATTAGATGTGAGTATAGCCGGTATCTATATATTAACTATGAATACTACTCACGATAGTTTAAATTCAAAAAACATTTACGTCTTATTTATAGATATTAATGTAATATTTCTTACGAAGCCCATAGGCAGCGAATGGTTGCAAATTATATTTCTCTAAGAAAGTGTCCTAAAATGACTATAATTGATTAACTTGCTAGTTAAGGTGACACGCACTTAAATATTACTTAATATTCGCTAAGATAATCTCAAAGACCTTTTCTATAAATTTCGAACGGTCTGTCAAACGTAGCTTACGTATATTTGTATTGACAAAACTCAATAAGTAAAACAAAATTTGATCTTTAAATATTCAATCAACATTGGATATTTAAATAACAATGGTTTCATATTGGTTTTTTTCCCAAAGTTGTAAAAAAACGGGAAATTTAAACTTGATAGCGAAACCATGGTTCAGTATAGCTGTTTTTTTTTTAAGTAAAATAAGGCAACGGTTTTGAATATCCAACACGCCTCGTGTCCACGCTCACGTGGGTCTATGGGAGGCGCGGTGTCCTTCCGAAAAGGAACAGGTTCCTAACGGTACACTGACCCCCATACATTTTTCCAAACCAGATGCACTGTCTATCTTTACAATCGACTTTTTCACTATCCTCTTTTGGATTTATTGTCTTCGGATTAGTATTACATAAGCTATGTAACGTTACTTTAATTCTCTTAACGTTATTTTTATTAGGAAAGTGATTGAACGGTCAATTATAGGAAATTGTAAAGTAATAATAGAAATCATTTTGCTATAATCCGCGATACAGTAAAGTAGAAAAAAAGTAGCGGCCTGTTACAATCCCACTGCTGGGAATAGGCCTCCTCTCTCCGTTTCTGGAGAGAAGGGTTGGAGCTAAGACCTACCACGCTGGTCCAATGCGGATTGGTAGGTTACACATATCAACAGAATTCTCTAGAGATATGCAGGTTTCCTCACGACGTTTTCCTTCACCGAAAAGCGTGTGATAAATTGCAATTATAAATTAAACACATGAGTTTTAATAGAAAAACCCATTGGTGCCTGCCCGGGTTTGAAGTCGTGTTCCCTCGAAAGTGTCGCACGGTCTCACCGCTGGGCTATCACAGCTTTGGTAACTGGTAGATATACTCCATATATAATTTTAAATACATATTTATTTAATTATGAAAAATGAGAATGTTTTAAAGATTTACCGCTGAGTTTCTGGCTGGTTCATCTCGATAAGAGCAACATTCTGAACCAGTTGTAGCATTAAATCTAATTGATCCTTGACGATTTAAAAGTGCTTGTACAATCCTATTTTAATAAAGATTTTTTTAATTTGATGTTTTAAAAATACTAGCCTTCGCCGGCTTTCATTAATAAAATATAAATCGTTTTAAAAATTTGAAATTATAACTTGAAATAACGCAAATAAAACTCAAAAGTTAAACCTTTTAAAAAATTAAATTAAAAACTGACTGTATGCTGTTAGCCCTAATGGCTTTTACAGCGTCACCGGGCGGGACGGGCGAGCGCAGAAGCATCGTCGAGGTTGCGAAATGCAGAGAGTATAGAAGCTCTACTGGCGTCGGGGAACGTCGTCCTAAGGGTGCCTCCTGTGAGGCCGGACCACGGCTTAAGACGAAGTGTAGTGGAGGGTTGATGGTATGACTTAGATTAGTCATTGCGGCGTCGGAAGGGTGGCGAGAAGCCACGACCGACCGACGTCAGAAAACTGGGACCTCTTCTTCGCCGGCGAAAAATTAAACCAGAACAAGGCTCATGTATGGTGTTTTGTATTTAATGAAAACTTTCAAACTTTCCGAGCAGTCTGTTGCGGGAGGAAACACATATTTATACTATAGTAATTATTTTTTTCAAATTTGACACTATAAAAGCTTATATACAGGGCTAAATAAAAATAAAAGAAATCACGAAAATATAAAAAAGAGATATTATATACGTAGTTGAAGGTACTTAAACGCAATATATGACATACGAAGTCGCGGGTACCATTAGTAAGAGCACATAATAAAGGGTATTTTCACACTTAAGTTGGCGTGAACCGAGTCACGGACGCAACATTTAAAAAATATAAACGAGGAAAAAACCCGCCGCTTGAGAGGCTTCTCTGAAATATGGTTCGATGGTATTTGGGTCATATTTTGGCGGCAACCTTACCTACACGGAACTATTGTGGTTTAATGGAGAGAAAGTGTTCCTTTTTTATGTATTTGAATAACCCACATTAAAAAAGTCTGTATTATTATTAATAGCTTTTATTCAACGTATGTATTTAAAGGTGGAATCTTGCAAGTTCAATTTGACCCACTTCCATTGGCTTCACAGTATATTTTTAGTAATTTAATTTTTGTGCATATGAATATAAATAATTATAAAAGGATTGGCGATGTGTATAATAGACTAAGTAGGAACCGACATAAGCTGGCAGTTGCTGCTTTGCGCCTTGCTAAAATTCGTTTGTGGGTTTGGGTATAAGATTCTATAATAAAATTCCACAATACACTTTATATTTACCATTACATCAGTTTAAAAATACTATTTAAAAAAGGCTAATTCAGAAAGCCTACTATACTATTGAAGATTACTTAGACGATAAGAACGCGTGGATATAGCTATTCTTCGACCCTGTACAAGACATTAATATGTAACTGGTGTTAAGAATTATTGTTTGAAAAGAGCAACCGCTGAATTTTTTGCTGGTTCTTCTCAGTAGGAACAGCTTTCCGAACCAGCAGTAGATGTTGACGATTCAAAAGCACTTGTTTACAAGTTTAATTGAATAAATAATATTTTGAATTTGAATTTCAATTCCCGGAGTTTGATTGAGCTGAAATTTTATATACCGGTCCAGTCCCGATGACGATGCATGTATATGATAAACATGACCTGATACTGCAAGGATTAGCTCCAGACGAGGCAACTTCTAAATGATTGTCAGCAGGGACATCAAATAAGGTAAAGGATTTTTTAAACACTTTTTTCACTTTGCTTGTTCTATCAATTATTGTAAAAATACAATTGATAATTAATGATTAAACTGGCACACACTAAAAAAGTGGTTAGTACATTTGATCGGGCCGCTCTATGGGTACGTATTTCAATACACTGAATCCGAATTTAAGGCCAGTTTTACCTTTACATCCTTTAAATTTCGAGTAAATTACAGTAAAAAACAGTGACATGTATGACCATAAGCCGTAAGACGAAAATAAGGCATAGCCCAGTAGTGAGACCGTGCGGTTCCTTGGAGGGAGGCACGTGTTCAAACCCTGGGCATGCACTGACGTGTTTCTTCTTTGAAACACTATGTATTCAATTGATATTGAATTTATTACTTTGCGGAGATCCATAATACAAAAGTTATAATAAAATTATTTTGCTATAATACGCGATAAAGTAAATTGGCCGTGTGGTATCCGGCATAGAATAGACAACCCTCCTTTTTTACCGAGGTGTCGTAAGAGGCGACTGAGGTATATGGCGTGTGGTATCCTGCGGCATAGAATAGATCACCCTCATTTCTTACCGAGGTGTTGTAAGAGGCGACTAAGATATGTGCCGTGTGGTATCCGGCAGCATAGAATAGACCACCCTCCTTTCTTGCCGAGGTGTCGTAAGAGGCGACTAAGATATGTGCCATGTGGTATCCGGCAGCATAGAATAGACCACCCTCCTTTCTTGCCGAGGTGTCGTAAGAGGCGACTAAGGTATGTGCCATGTGGTATCCGGCAGCATAGAATAGACCACCCTCATTTCTTACCGAGGTGTCGTAAGAGGCGACTAAGGTATGTGCCGTGTGGTATCCGGGAGCATAGAATAGACCACCCTCCGTGCTTACCAAGGTTTCGTTAGAAGCGACTAAGATATGTGCCGTGTGGTATCCAGCGGCATAGATAGACCATCCTCATTCCTTACCGAGATGTCGTAAAAGGCGACTAAGGTAAGTTGACGTCAGGCTAGCGACTGGTCGTAAAATACGTAGCCAAATCATGTGACAACATGTTTGTGACATGTTTCGCCGACCCCACTTAGAGTGGGATAAGGGCAGGAGTATATATATACGGTATATAGTAAATATAAAATATATTTAACGCTAAATGTACAGTGATTAGTTAAAACACACGCACAAACCTCCATCATTGCCACCAAAATCCATTTCACACGTTCACTATCACAAACTCAACAATCGTTTCGCCTCGCAACCGAAGTATCATCATGAGATAGACTTCACGACAAAATCGCAAAGCTCTTTGCGGATAGTCCACTCTACATTTAGCATTATATTTCATTTACTTTATCGTGGATTATAGCGAACATATTTCATTATTACTTTTGTGATAATTGCAATTTATCACACGCTTTTCAGTAGAGCAAAACAACGTGAAAAAACCTGCATAGCTCTAGAGAATTCTGGGGATATCATCATCATCCTCCTGCCCTTATCCCACTCTAAGTGAGGTGGGCACAACATATTACAAACATGTTGCCACATGATCTGGCTACGTATTTCACGACCGGCTGCCTGCCTGACGTCAACTTACCTTAGTCGTATTTCACGACCCCTCGGTAAGAAAGAGGGTGGTCTATTCTACTCACATTGTACATATGTCTGTAATTAGTGAGATTAAATACATTTTATAGAGTGCACTCAGTTCGCTAGCAAAGTGGAGTATTCGAAAGTCAATATTAATGAGGGATTAATTATATATGCATTGTTTCAATTTTATTAATTAACTAAATTTCAGAGGGTCAGAATTAGAGAGCGTGTAACATTATTATTAATATTCTGTAGAAAATTATGAAAAAAAATAATGATTTTCTTGCGAGTATGGAACCCACGAAATTGTCTAAATTTATAGTTTATTTTATTTTCCTCAAGCAACCGATGCCCACTGCTGGATATAACGAAAAACAGCACAAGTTTCTATATCGCGTGATTATTACCAGATAATACAAGTAAATTTAAAAAAGAAAGTAATAATAAAAAATAGTTTGCTATAATCTGCGATACAGTCAAATATCAAAGCTTTGCGATTTTGTCGTGGAGTCTATCTCCTGATGATGCTTCAGTTGCGGGGCGAAACGATTGTTGAGTTTGTGATAGTGAGTGTGTGTAGTGCTTGTGTATTGTGGTGGCAGTGGCGGAGGTTTCTACGTGTGTTTTTACGAATCCTGCATGTTCCGGGTATGAAAAAACAGATAGTCCACTATACATTTGGCACTATATATATTTTCTATTTACTGTATCGCGGATTAAAGTAAAATAATTTTTATTATTACTTTTGTTTTATGGATCTCCGCAAAGTAACGCCTAATTCTACAGATTCATTTAAAAAAAGCTTTTAAAAATTTCATATCCCTACTGTTAACCGTTGAGGAGTTCCCTCGTATGAAGCCAATCTTGGCCGAACAATCGGGTCATGCTTATCACAATCATGCATTGTCATCACGACTCGACCAGTATTAAAAATTTCAGCTCAATCGAACCCTGGGAAATGGGTCAAATTCAACTTGCAAGATTCCACAACATTGCAAGCTGAATAAAAACTTTTAATAACAATTAAATAAAAAAAAACATTCAACAAAATTTCATATCTCCTATGACCGCTGAAGAGTTCCCTCCTCTTGAGCCAATCCTGCCAACAGTATCAGCAGGCCTACCATGAACTCTTATTGCGACTCAATTGAAGACGTAAACTAAATTGTTTTGCTTTTTCATACCATGACGTCTTAAAGACGCACACTATAAGTCGTTGCCGAATGAGCGTTCCGAATGCGTCCTAAAAACATGTGAGTAAAACAGACAGAGTTATCTATAGATAACTTATATATCGTTCATATAACGTTGTCCTTTTCAAATACACTTCATGGTATGAAAAGAAAGCGGTTGGGTTTAGGTATCGATTTCGAATCGAATCGTTATCTAAAAGTTCACGGTAGGCCTACAACGCTTTAAATACACACACGGCAAGTGAAATAAAAGATTTTAAGAAAAAATTAAGTTGTGAACGACAAAAATGGCTCAGTATTTCAAAATACGAAACTATTAATCCGCCATTATATACTCGCTTGCTTTTCATTTGATTCACTCACCTACTTAACTGAACAGTCATGCGAACTCAAATTAACCGCTTCTACGTGAATCGGTGGCGGTTCTTAAAGCCGTTTCACTTTTTGAGACCCTCCCTCCTTGCCGCCCCCCCACAGCGGTGGCCGCGAAACCTCCTTTCAAAGTCAAGAGCGAGCAATGTGAGGTGCGGCCATTACGACGATGCTTATAGCTCGTGAAACGTATATGTGACCTATTGTATTCTGTAAAAGCATTAGATTTATATCATTTATTAACAAAAATAATAATAAAAATATCTTGTTATAATCGGCGATTAAATAAAAAGAAAATATATATATTGACTATCCGTTTCCAAATTCGAATTCAAATTCAAAATATTCTTTATTCAAGGAAACTTGTTTACAAGTGCTTTTGAATCGTAAACTCTACTGCTGATTAGGAAAGCTGTTCCTACCGAGAACAGACAGCAAGAAACTCAGCGGTTGCTCTTTATAGATATGATTTTTATAACTAGTTACATTTAGTCTTCTTATCGTCTATATAATCCTCAAGAGTATTAGGCTTTCTGTATCAGCCCCCCTTTAACAGTGTTTTTAAATAATTTATAGAATTAGGCGTCACTTTGCGGAGATCCATAATACAAAAGTAATAAAAAAAATATTTTCCTTTAATCCGCGGTACAGTATATAAAAAATATATATAGTGCTCAATGTATAGTGGACTATCTGTTTTTTCATACCCGGTACATGCAGGACAGAAGCACTAAACACGTTCACTATCACAAACTCAACAATCGTTTCGCCCCGCAACCAAAGCAGGAGCAAGCAGGAGATAAACTCCACGACAAAATCGCCAAGCAGTATTTTTAAACTGCTTTAATGGCAAAGATAAAATTGTGTTCTGCCTCATACATTTAGCATTACATAGATTCTATTAACGGAAACGGATTATAACAAAATAATTCTGATATAACTTCTGAACAATTTTACGCTTTAATTCAAAAAATATGTATGTGCTATAGGGGGGGGGCGTATGAATTATTGAAAGGCCTAGCTAGGTAGGGAGCATGGCTCTAAAAAGGTTGGGAGACACTGGACAAAACAAAACAGTTAAAAACATTTTTGACCACTGTCAGAAGTGGGTCGAAGTATAGTACTATACATGGTCAAGTAACTGTGCTAGTGGTGGAACAGCGAAGTTAACTGAGGACACGCTTGGACGCGGTTAACAGCGTATGACGGTTTAACTTTTTTATTAACCATTATTTTTTAATCTGCTTCCACCAACAGTACTTTTATAATCTCCATTGATTTGCCTTTAAAAAGTTTTCTCATAAAACTCAACTGTTACTTGTTCCTTTTTCCAGTTACATTTAACAGGAATTATAGCAGAACTACTTTGCTATAATCCGCGTGGGTTTAGTGAATGCATGCAAAGCTCGTAGATCTTATGCAGTGATTCCCAAAGTGGTCTATATCGACCCCTAGGGGTCTATGACAACCTGCAAGGGGTCTACTTCAGCAAAAAAAAATTTGGGGATCCATGAAATGAAAATGGGGGTCCACGATAATGGTGGTGGATGGAAATTTGAAAGAAAATTAATGATGAGAAAACAGACATTGCTTATTTGACAGATTTTTTTGCTAAATCTAATATGGTGAACTTGCAGTTGCAAGGTGACAGTTTAAATTTGATAAAAACAAAGTCGATTTAACCATCAACTTTATCCCTCCCATTAATAAATTTATTTTTTGCTTAGTTTTTTTCTCTAAGTTTTAGGTCTCTCTAAAACTGAAAAATATGACAAGGGGTCTACGATATAAAAAAGTTTGGGAATCTAATGTCTTCAAAATCGTAATGCATCATTACGATTTTGTCGTGGAGCCTATCCTCCTGAAGATGCTTCGGTTTCGTAGTAGAGATTTCGGTGGTGGTTGTGTGTTTTGCTTGTGTGCTGGTGGGGGCGTCTTGGGATACGTGTAATGTGCCCGCATGTGTAAGGTACGTGAATGTTGCCTGCTTCACACATTTAGCTTTGCATGCATTCGCTTAACCCGCGCGAATTATAGCAAAGTAGTTCTGTTATAGTTTTTGTAATATGGAATTCCGCAAAGTAACGCCTGCTTACATTTTAAATATGTTTATATGTCAGTATCACTTATCACTTTTATTATTAAATACATCACATAATGATAGAATTATTTTAATATAATCCGCATTTTTTTAAAGAAAATTAGGCTTAGCAATTTTTTCGTAGAGCATATATTCTGATGATTCTTCGTTATACAGCGATCGTTGAGATTGTCGTAGTGTAAGTATTCAGCGCCAGTGTGGTATGGTGAATTTTTTAGTATAAGGTAGAAGAATGGATTGTGCTGTACACTTAACATTAAAAAGTTAAAAAAACGCGGATTATAGCGAAATATTTTTTTATTGACTTTATTATGCAAAGTAAATCATACTTCTATGAATTATTTAAAACATTTTCTTTAGTAAGGATACAATATAATGTCAACTATGTGCTGTTTTGCAACACATTTATGTAAAAGATATCTGTCTGGAATGGATTTCAAAAATAAATGAACCTAATAATAAAAATGATTAATAAAATGAATATCTTCATTTTATATTCAATGAATATCTTCATTTTTTATTCAATGAATATCTTCATTTTATACATCAAAATAAATTCTCATATAATTTAGATTATAATATATGAACCTAATAAACTAGTCGGGCAAACTAGCCGATAAAATAAGACGTGAGTATAGCCGGTCTCTCAACATTAATAATATATGAATCATTCCGTAATAAGAGTCAAATGCTCACTCAAAAAATACAGACAAACTTTCGCATTTACATTATATAAAATTATATAAACCTCGTAAATATATTTTACTTATTCCCGTATTCGTCACATTTCATTTAACCAGCCATCACAATAAAATCTAATCAAAACTCTATCAGTTAACTTATTACAAGCGAGTGACGAAATGTTAATAACTAAAAGTTTCCTAAATATCCCGAATGTCAAATAACAATTGCGAGATGGTGAAATCTCAAATTATACGGTTATAGTTGAACTGTTTATTTCAAGTTAAACACGTGTACACTATAACTGCGAATAGTTTTTAGTTATATTTATGGTTGAAAAAATATTATATGCAACTAAACATTAGACTAAAATATATATAACGAAGAACTAGCAAGAAACTCGAAGGATAAAAGTAACGGCATTTTACTATCCTACTGCTGGGAGAGACCTCTTCCTTCCGTTTTTGGAGACAAGGTTTGGAGCTAAGGCCTACCACATTCGTATACACATATGCCCAGAATTCTCTAGAGATATACAGGTTTCCTCACGATGTTTTCCTTCATCGAAAAGCGTGTGCTAAACTCAAATTATCAATTAGACAAATAAGTTTAAATAGATAACTTTCTAGATAGTCGCACGGCCTCAAATTCAAATCATTCAAGTCAAATTTAAATTATAATGAAGCTACGGTTCTCGGTATAGGTGCTCTAACCGAGAAGAACTAGCAAGAAACTCGGCGGTTATTCTTTTCAAAGATAAATATTACAATATTGCAATTGTTAACAAACATAGGTTACAATACCATCTAGTGCGTCTTTCAGTCTTTAATTCCAAGCTTTCTTATCATTAAAATAGTCCTTAACATAAAATAAGCCTTATTAATGAGTCTCTTAAATTGCTTTTTTGAACTTGTGTAAAGGCAAGTTCAAAATTGATTGAGGAATTTTATTATAAAAAAGTATACCGAAGCTCACAAACTGAAGCCTTGGCATTCGTATTATTAATTTATTTCAGTTCCTAGTTTGCCTATTACAAATGTCGCTTTTTTTTGTAAAAAAGATGTATATTTTGTTTCACAAACACTATACTCAATGCTGGGCCATCAAAGCTTGGCGTATCTACACTCTTTTCAAAACACAATTCTTATTATTATACTAGATGTGCCAGCGGCTACACCCGCGTGTCACAATTTTTTTCTATAATAAAAATTTTTAACATAAAAGTAGTTATTGTGAGTTAACCATAAGAAATAGAGACATGCTATTAAGGACTTTTTTGTTGAATTTTTATTGATCTACAATTCTCTTGTACATTACTTTAGCATATCTCTGCTGGTTTACGCAGCACACGCGACTAAAGCTCCCAGCAAGCAAGTTTTTTTAACAACTGCTCGACCTCTTCTATTTACGTAAACCATCCGGAGGTATTGCTCTAGCTTTTGGTGAAAACCGTACAAAAATCCGTTCAGTAGATTTTGAGAAAATCGATTGCATACAGACAAACAGCTTTTAGGGACTTTGTTTTATATTAAGTATAGATTATTACATTATACATTTAGTTGTTACTTTCTTGTGAGATCAGAATAAAATACACGCATTTTTGTCACAGTAAGTGACAAAATTGCCTATTTCCTTGAACTTTTCGCGATGAGTCTCACATTGCCTCATATTATGATAAATATAACGATTGAATTCCGATGTCTATTGTTGTATGGATTAGGTGTATTTTTCGCGAGTTACCCAGTATTAAGCCCCGCCTTTGTTAAATCGCGGTGGCCGCTGCCCCGGTACAGTTATCGTGACGTGTGGCTAACTGCGCGCACGCTCCGCTGCGCGCGAACAAGGCCGTTCGATGCCCGCGCCGTACACCACGTGCACCATACTGACCTTCCTTGCGCACGTAACATTCGCACACTATTATCCATGCAAATTCTTATTCAAATTCAAATCGGCTTATTATTTATTAGATGCAAAAGTAATAATACATTTTGCCATAATCCGCGTCTGTTAAGAAATATCTCTGTAATTCTAAGGAAACATAATCCTTTCAGAGCTTTGATAGCCCAGCGGTGAGGCCGTGCGACTCTTTCGAGAGGATCACGCGTGCAAACCCCGGGCAGGCACCAATGAGTTTTTCTATTAAAACTTATGTGTGTAATTGATAATTGCAATTTATCACTCGCTTTTCGGTGAAGGAAAACATCGTGAGGAAACCTGCATATCTCTAGAGTATTCTAGGGATATGTGTAACCTACCAATCCACATTGGAGCAACGTCATAGGTATTAGTTCCAACCCTTCTCTCCAGACACGGAGAGAGGAGGCCCTTTGCCCAGTAGTGGGATTGTAACGGACCGTTACTGTACTTTTTTTATAATCCTTTTACATACACATGCAGGGTTAGTAACCGCATATACCACGAACTACCACCGCCACTATACTAAACAAGCATAGCACATATTCACTATCACAAAACCAATAAACATTCACCCTGTAACCGAAGAAGCATCAATATATAGACTATACAACAAAATCGCAAAAATTTGATTCCTTGATTCTTTGATTTCCTTTAATCGCAAATTATAGCAAAATAATACCATTTCTTTACAAACCAGCAAGAAACCCGGCGGTTGCTCTTTTTAAAATATAAATCTTAGAACTAGTTACATTTATTTATTACTGTCTTGTACAGGGTAGAAGTGCACCTATATCCACACATCCTTATCATCTAAGTAATCTTCAACAGTATAGTAGGCTTTTTGTATTAGCCTCTTTTTAATAGTGGTTTTAAACTGCTGTAATGGCATGGCCAAAATTGATTTCGGAATTTTATTATAGAATCTTATACCCATACCCACAAACGATTTACGTACTTTTGCTAGGCGCAAAGCAGGAGTCGCAAGCTTATGTCGGTTCCTACTTTGTCTAAATTTGTCATACATTCAGATATTGCTGTTAAATTTAAACCCACACGTCGTGTTGACATCCTTGTTTTACAATCTAGAAATACAATTACAACGGTTCGAACAACGTCAGAGTTCAAACAAAGAGACCTTATCCAGTATAACGGTGTGTTAGGGCGGAATTCTGTGACAAACCTACCCTATCACTATCTATATAAGTAACTGGTACCTTTTAAAGATATTAATAAATGCAATAATAAAAAATAAAAAAAGAAAAGGCAGGTGAAGCCTGGAACTCCATCTGCGGTATGTTATTTTCTTTAATAACGTGTCCCACTGAGCTATCACAACTTTCCAAATGACAGAAAAAATAATCTTTGTAATCAATGTATATTTTAGCAGTTTTTCAATGCCCGAAAACAGGGATAAAACGACGCATATATAAAGGCTTAAACGATATACATATATATTTTTTACTTAATAGAAAAACAAATTATTTAGTTACACGTGCATCCTAAATTTCAGATGTCTAACTTTAAAACTGACGGACTCCAAGCAATCTTCCCGCGGCGTGCCTATTAGGCGCTCTATGGCGGTCCGTTTACGTCAATCAAATCGTAATAACTTTATGACTATTCGACATAATTACTTAATGTGAACGACAAAGTTTATCTACACGAAATACTTAGAGCGAAAAATGTATTGATTTTGATAAGATTTTTATAAATATAGTAAAATGTATAAAGCCGTAAGCAAACCGTATGATTCGGTACTAAGTAACGGGTGCGCTATCTAGTACCGAGTACCGAATCGTTACTCACAAATGCTATTCGTTACTAGTTACTCGCATCTTTCGTATCGGTACGTATTAGTAACTACATAATTCGGTACCTAATCTGTGAATGTGTGCTATCGGTGACATTTAAATGAACCTTACTAATGAACTAAGAACAATGTTTGTTTTTTTATTGTTGTTTATTATGCCCCTTAAAATAAATATTTTAAAATTATTTAAAATCTCCTTTAAAATATTTTTTTTATCATATTTTATGTTAAATTTCATTCTAACCGAATAATATCTATTTTATTCTCACAGTTAGAATAATAAATCCATTCCAAAATCCAGTAGATTCCGGTTACAATTTACTTGTGCTTTTAATTATTATACAATTCTTTATTATATCAAGATTTTGTAAAAAAAAATGAAAAAATTCGCCTCACGCAGTCTGGTATGCAAGTAAGTAAGTAAAATGTCGCGCCGATATCATACCGTACGGGAATACGACTCGAGACGTTACTTTAATGCTATGGTACCAAAAGTAACGATTAAAGTACCGATACGATAGTAACGAGTACTACTTGTTGTAGTAACGAACACGTACGGGTACGCTTTTTTGTGGATTGTAAAATAGTATTTAATTACTTTAAATTTATGGTTCACAATTTTGTTCATAGCGGCTTCCACATAAGAGATAGATATATGCTCTCCCAGACTTTTATTTAGAACTATTCAAGACAAACATTATTGTGGTACATCATCTTTGTGTAACTCCAATGGTTTAGGCGGCTTAAGCCAAGATAGCTCTCAGAGGCCATATTTTTTTTCCTACTTTATTGATATGTATCGTTATATTACAAAAAATCATTACAAATTGTACAATTGTAGTAAAATCTATAATACTGTAGTTTCATGAAAATCCGTCCAATAGTTTTTTCGTGAAAGAGTAATAAATTCATTTTTCATTTTTTCAGTAAATAATAATATTTATGCTCATGAAAGGCGATACAAGAAATTTTAACTAGACAGACACGCGGACAAAAGTAAGTCTTACATAATCCAAAGCTAACTCCCCAAAAAAAGCTACTCCACGGACCGCGTCACGCGCCCGTTATAGCGGACAAGGACCTCGCCTAAAGTCACGGTCACATGAGTAAATAATTAAATTTACTTGATTTTTGTGATTTATTTATGTGATTTATTCTGTGTGATATCCAAACGGTGAGACCGTGTGCCTCTCTCCAGGGGTCACGCGTTCAAACCCCGGTCAGGCGTCAATGAGTTATTCTGGTTAAACTGATGTACCTTATTAATATTTCTTATTTATCTTTGGAAAGTCCCTGGAATATTGTTATCTGCTAGTCCGCATTGGAGCTTGATTGGAGCAAGCTCCAAACTATCTCTCTAAAAAAAGAACGCTGAGAGAAGACCTATGTCCAGCAGTGGGTTAGTTTTCTAGTCATCTATATTTTCTATTCATTAATGAATGAATTTAAGTT
Source organism: Morpho deidamia (assembly GCA_947086505.1). Classification (NCBI taxonomy): domain Eukaryota; kingdom Metazoa; phylum Arthropoda; class Insecta; order Lepidoptera; family Nymphalidae; genus Morpho; species Morpho deidamia. The sequence continues at coordinate 19,693,519 of CAMTZC010000024.1, forward strand.
GTTAATATTATACAAAATTATGACGGACATGTCAAATCGACGTTGTAAATTTTAATACTTTTGTAAGTTTTAGTGACAACTAAAAGAAACTGGGTTCTATATAAAAAAAAATTCTGTACTGCACTCATCTAAGCTTATGTAATAAATGCAAAATTTACACACACATTAAATCAAGTACCATTTTCATAGCTAATCTTATAGTCGACCGCTATTGATAAAATTTGGAATCATAGAAACGTATACCTGACCAACATTTTATAGGATAAAACATCTCATTTGTTGATTTATAGAAGCAGGCGTTACTTTGCGGAATTCCATATTACAAGCAATATAACAGAACTAACTACTTTGCTATAATCCGCACGGGTTAAGTGAATGCATGCAAAGCCAATGTGTATGAAGCAGGCAAAATCTACGCACCTTATACATGCAGGACCAGCCACCACATGCACCCCAAGGCGCAATTCACCAGCAACACGTACGATTTTTGTCGTGAAGCCTATCCTCCTGATGATGCTTCGGTTTCGGGGCGAAACGATCGTCGAGATTGTGGTGGTGGGTGTGTGTGCTGCTTTTGTGTTCGTTGTTGCTGGTGAATTGCGCCTTGGGGTGCATGTGGTGGCTGGTCCTGCATGTATAAGGTGCGTAGATTTTGCCTGCTTCATACACATTGGCTTTGCATGCATTCACTTAACCCGTGCGGATTATAGCAAAGTAGTTAGTTCTGTTATATCTCATTTGTTCTTTCGGGATCGTGAAAACGACACCTATATAGAATCCAGGATATTTTAGCACTTAAATTACGCTGCAAAAGTCGCATGTACAGCTTATTTTTAATAAAGGCAAGGTCTGAACACGGACTTATCTAAGATTCCTGTGAGTCTCGCCCTCAATGAAATGTAGGTCAAGTTTATTGACAAATCAGGACGTTGCCCGCAACCGTCTCGGTCGCACGTATAGCAGTGTCCCTTTCTACTGACATAGTCTTCTCGCGGGAAATAAAATTTGGGCGATGGGTTTTTATCCCACAACAAAAGAAAGAATATCAAATGAGATAGTAGTATTTATTTGTAATCTACATATATAAATTAAAATATATAAGTAAAAACAACATAAGAGAATAATAGGGATATATCGTTACGGATAGTGATTCTAAAATTATCATCATGTTTGAAGAATCAATATCATTTTTGAAGAATGCACTTCGCATACAAAGATATTGTTTTAATTTATAATATAATAATAATTATTATAATTTTAAGACACTAAATAATGTCTCATTGTTAACAAACTAATTATTAAATAATTTACAGAATTAGGCGTTACTTTGCGGAGATGCATAATACAAAAGTAATAATAAAAAATATTTTGCTATAATCCGCGATACAGTAAATAGAAAAAATATATATATTATATGTATAGTGGACTATCCATAGTTTCATACCCGATATCATCAGGAGATAGACTCCATAGATAGAGTCTATCTCCTGATGATGCTTCGGTTGCGGGGCGAAACAATTGTTGAGTTTGTGATAGTGAACGTGTGTAGTGCTTGTGTATTACCACAATACACAAGCACTACACAAGTTCACTATCACAAACTCAACAATCGTTTCGCCCTGCAACCCAAGCAAGCATCATAAGGAGATAGACTCGTCGTCGTTTTACATTTAGCACTATATATATTTTCTATTTACTGTATCGTGGATTATATCAAAATAATTTATAATAATACTTTTGAACTAATTAAAAACTTTTTTCAGTAATCAGGAAATCAAATTTTCGTTAAAGTAATTATAATTTTTTATTTGAATACAAAATTTGATAAATACGTTCTCAAAAATAATATGAATACATATCGCCCAATAACAAAAATACAAACGTAAATTCCAATTTTTATTACAGGATTACGAATCGTAAATCATTTTTAGTATCAAGTAATAAACAATATACAAATGTCAATGACTTCAAAAGGAAATATACAAAACCTTGACTTTGAGTGACGTAACGCACGTTCACACGAGCCTCGCGTACGCGGTTTGTTATATAAGAAAAACAGTGCCGCGCAAGGACATACTGTAACAGTCCCCCCCCCCCTCTCAACCAACCTATACTTCACCAGCTATATTTGCCACCTGATTCGTCTAGTTTGTTAGAACCCATTTAATAATAAATTGTTAATTGGAATGTATGTATATATTTACCAGTGTTCTTTATTACAATAGGCGGGGTGGCGGTGGACGTATCCAATAGCGGAAGCCGTCACCCCTGCCCTATGACGAGTTTGGCCACAAGTTGGGCGTTTCTCGTCAGTGGTACAGAAAACATCACACAGAGCACCACTTAAAACTAGGAAAAACACCCATTTAATAACATTCTGACTGTAATAACTCAAATCCTTTTAGAGACCAAAGGTTCATCAGATCGAAGGACAAAAGTAAACATAAATTACTTACAGTTATTGTATAATAATTGCACGATATATGAACAGGTTATACTTATATGTTCAATACATGAAAAAATATTTTAATTATGGTGAAGTATAGCTTGGGTGAGGGGGCGGGGGGTTACTGTTACAATATGTTCAGACAACCAAGGATTATGGATGGATAGGGCATATTTCAGCTACGCAAACGCAAAAATAAAATTATTTTCCTATAATACGAGATACGAGTAGATAACACGAAATTATATTTCGTAAATAACAACACAGTTAGATCGACTGGCCCATAGCGCAGTGGGTAGTAACCTTGCCTTTAGCTCCGCGGGTCGCGGGTTTAATTCCCGCCGAGGGCCAGCATTTTCTATATACAATTTGTTAGTTCTACGAGCCAGGGTATATATTTGTATTTAAGTATATATTTAAACTTATATATGTAGTATATCTACCAGTTGTCCGTCACCCATAACACAAGAATTAAGTTGCTTACTTTGGGGACAGACGACCGTGTGTTTGTGCCATAGATAGATATGCACAGAGAGCATGCGTATTGTGAAGGATTTAAGTCGTATTTTTTTCCTTCAGTTACTAGTATAACACAAAATAGTAAGTAAGAGCATTTTATCGCATGGACGTGAACGAAGTAGTGTAACAATAATCTATACTTATTATAAAAAAGTCCCCAATAGCTGTCTGTATGTGATCGATTTTCTTAAAATCTTCTGAACAGATTTTCGTACGGTTTTTACTCAAAGATAGTGAAATTCTTCAGGAAAGTTTAGGTTAATGTTACAATATTTTAATGAAAATTATGTTGAAGTGTCGCGCAGTATTAAAAAACTGCTACTGGGAGCTTTAATCACGTGCGCCACGTAGTCCAAAAGATATACACTAATATAATGTACTACAGAAATCATCATCATCCTCCTGCCTTTATACCACTCTAAGTGGGATCGGCATAACATGTTACAAACATGTTGTCACATGATTTGACTACATATGTTTCGGCCGCCCGCCTGCCTGACGTCTACTTACCTTAGTCGCCCTTTACGACCCCTCGGTAAGAAATGAGGGTGGCCTATTTTACTCAGCCAAATACCACACGGCATGTAATGTACTAGAGAAACGTAGGTAAAAAATACTACACAAAAGTTTGTGACAGTATGTCTCTATCTCTTATGGTACTCAAAATTTTAATTAAATACACCGATTTCAACGCGGGCGAAGCCGCCGAGCGCAGGTAGTGTTTTTTAAAATTAAGGGTTGTCAGAACATCCTGAGTCTCGCAACCCGTTCATTTCATAGTTCCCATGGGATAAATACATCCGTACACATCCGGATCTACCGGAAATCGTTTTAATATGCGGGGATAATGGAACACGTGTTCAGGTGTAACCTTACGCTCTCTGGGTTAATGGGCCACTGTATAATGCGGGTTGCAGACCAAGAGCTAAGCTAACTTAGGTTAGTATAGCTCACATAGCTAACGCAGTTTTTCATACCTGTGTGCAGACTGCAGACTACGCAAACTAAGCTATGTAAGGTAACTAAAATATTTGAAACAAGTTAGTTGTGTCGATGCGCAGCTATATGAACTAAGCTAAGTCCCTCCCGCTTACCACTTTCTTCTTACGTCAAATCGAACATCGCATTACTGATTGAGTTTCTGCTTATTTCTTGGTGTGCACACGACATATTTTTATTTTATCTTAACCTAGCCTAGCTAAGTTGGCTTAGGTTAGCTTCAGAGTAGCTTAGCTTTCGGTCTGCAACCCGCATAAATATCTCTAGTTATACCCGTGACTTCGCTTGCACCAACTTTACGGCTAAAATACCTCTCAATTATGCTCTATTTGTTTTGCCAGTTCCTGAATGAAAAACGCATGTTTTTCAATTATGCTGAAGTTTAATAATTCCCATCAGTGATAGCCCAACGGTGACACTTTTTTTCGAGGGGGGTCACGGGTTCAAACCCCAGGCAGGCAACAATGAGTTTTTCTGTTAAAACTTATATGTCTAATTAATAATTGCAATTTATGAAACGCTTTTCCGTGAAGGAAAACATCGTGAGGAAACCTGCATATTTCTAGAGAATTCTAGGGATATGTGTAACCTACCAATCCGCATTGGAGCAGCGTGCTTAGCTTGCTGTCTTAGCTCCAATCCTTCTCACCAAAAACGGAGAGAGGAGGCCTTAGCGCAGCAGTGGGCATAGTAAGAGACCGTTACTTTACTTTACTTACTTTATTCCCTCGATGATTTACTAAATGTTTATTGTTCCCGGAGAAAAAGCAGATTTTTCTTATTCTATTCTAGTCTGGTATAGGAACGTGCATTTTACCAAATTTTTTCAAGTGGATTAGCTGTAAAAGCTTCACAGAGAGGCAAACACTCGGACAGACGAACGAAATTTTTCATATTGTAAATGGAATGGTATGAATATTGTTAGGCCAAAAACAAACGGCGATGTTTGATATTAAATCACATAACTTATAGAAGAAGGTCAGCAAAAATATATAACAGGTTTTCGCAAAGCCTTGTCTAATAAACAACCCAAATGTTAAAGTAAAGTAACAGCCTGTTACTATGCCCACTGCTGGGCTAAGGCCTCCTCTCTCCGTTTTCTTGGAGAGAAGGATTGGAGCTAAGACCTATCACGCTGCTCCAATGCGAGTTTGTAGGTTACACATATCCCTATAATTCTCTAGAGATATGCAGGTTTTCTCACGATGTTTTCCTTCACCGAAAAGCGTGTGATAAATTGCAATTATCAATTAGACACATAAGTTTTAATAGAAAAACTCATTGGTGCCTGCCCGGGGTTCGAACCTATGTCGTCTCTAGAGAGTCGCACGATCTTACCGCTAGGCTATCACAGCTATCAACACCCAAATGTTAAAATACTCTCAATTCTATACTATAAGTTTATGCTTGAAGAAAAATCGAGATTTTATTTATTGGTGAGTAAAAAACATGTATGAACTTTTATCAATATTCATTCAACAAGTTAGCCGTGAAAATTTGACAGACAGACAGATAAACCAACAGACGGTTTGACTCAGACATTTATTATATTAGTTTGGGTTGCAGGTAAAAATTGACACTCAGACTTACTTAAGTGTGGAAAAAATTGTTGATCGGTTACGGCTGTAATAATAAACTATTAGGCATTTTGTATTCTTTAAGCTATTAATCTTGGGATCTTTTCAATATTTAGGACAGGTTTAAAAATGTTTTGACTACGATGTGGTGAGTATGTTTAATAAAAATTATAGTTTAGGGTTGTTTTAAATCATTTAGCCGTGTGGTATCCGGCAGAATAGAATAGACCACCTTCCTTTCTTCCCGAGGTGTCGTAAGAGGCGACTAAGGTATGTGCCGTGTGGTATCCGGCTGCATAGAATAGACCAGCCTCATTCCTTACCGAGGTGTCGTAAAAGGCGACTAAGGCAAGTTGGCGTCAGGCAGGCGGCCGGTCGTAAAATACGTAGCCAAATCATGTGACAACATTTTTGTAACATGTTGTGCCGACCCCACTTAGAGTGGGATAAGGGCAGGAGAATGTGTGGTGAGTATGTTTAAGTAAATTATAGTTTAGAGTTGTTTTAAATCATTTAAGCGTTAGAATAATTTTTAGGGTTGAAGATATATTTATAAAAGACAACATTTTATTACGATTTATTGCAAATTTTTTTCTGTATGGAGTTTATTTTAAAATTTTTGTTATCAATGGAAATTTGATAATCTTTGTCTACCACGTAAGTATTTAATTTTTTTTTGTTTTGCATTGAAATTCATCATAGTTTAATTAAAAGATAAACATACTAGATATACATAAACTAAATAAAATATGTAAGTAAATAATTTATATATATTTTTTTAATAAAATCGTGGTATGTCATTACTATTATAAAATGATTTGTTTTTTTTAAATATTTTCGCTTAATTTATTATGCAGTAAGATCAAGGGACTTGTGTATAAGATGTCCGTAATTTAATTGACAAAAGACGATATCTGTTGAAAATGTCCAAAAAAGTCAAGCCAACATAGGCAATTCTGCCTAATCTAGTTAATTTATAACAAAACAATGTAAGGTGTTATTATTTCTCTTTTATACGTCTACAAACAGACTACAAGCGCGTAAGAGGCTGGGCTTACTCTTCCCTGTCAGTTTCCTCAAATGCCAACCTCATCTGCACACGGTACACCCCACAAATAAACCGACGAGACTGGCGGCCTACTAATGACGGTATAACCCTTCGCAAGCTGACTTAAATGTAACGGACTGACAGCGGGCAGCAACGATGTCGGTGCGAAATGATCAGCACTGCAATCACCAACCCGTACACCAAGCGTGGTTATATTGGCATATCCGTTAATGGAAACACGCAAAAAGCCACAGCCCCTAGTTCCGCGTTTGTTATGTTACAAACGCGGATTATAACAAAATAGTTCTATTATAACTTTTATACTATGGAATTCCACAAAGTAACGCTTACTTCTATAGATTATTTGTTCGTAACTTCTAAGAAATTTGATAATAAAAAAAAATAATAAAAAATAATCATAGGGAATTACGTACTGTTTTCGATGAATCTATTTTTAACCTATTTCGAAATCTTAAATCAGTATAATTATATTTCAAGAAATTCACACAAAATCTCAACAAATTAAACATCAAAACCATTCTCACAAAATAATTTATATATTTAAAAAAAAATATGAAAATTGGCTCATTAGTTTATAAGTTTATCGCAAACAAACATACAGTTACATTGGAAGTTTTTAATGTGTCGATAATTGTCTAATCAAATCAAATCAAATCAAAATAATGTTTATTCAAGTAGGCTTTTACAAGCACTTTTGAATCGTCAAGGTCAATAATTAGATTTAGTTTTTTACACTTAATTTAAACTTTTCTGTAGATAATTCTAATACAGATTGCGGAATTTTATTGTAAAAGCGAGTACCTACAGTAAAATATGTCTCTGCAATAAAAACCATCCTTTCTCGAAGGCGCCAAAGTATTTCCATGCCCAGGTACCAACATTCCCTCAACACACACATGTTCCTTTTTCCAAAATTGAATTCAAATATTGACTGATTGAAGGGTTGGCAGACAGCTGTCGTTGGTCGTGCAGAGAAAGCCTCCCGCGATGGGAAACAATATTTTTGGTAACATGTGCTAAAGAACCTTATTGTTTGCTTATTGACATGTGCGCTCCTTTTACTTTTTTTTTGTTATATCAGAAATTGAACCCTGTCTTACATGGTATCTAAAAACACGTCAGTATATTTAAGTTAAAAAAAAGTTAAGTAAGGGTCTTTTATTATCCCACTTCTGGGCGTCGGCCTCATCTCTCCGTTTTTGGAAGTGTTGGAGCTAAGACCTACCACGCTGCTCCAATGCGGATTGGTAGGTTACATATATCTTCAGAATTATCTAGAAATATGCAGGTTTCCTCAGGTTTTACCTCACAGAAAAGCATGTGATAAATTCCTTTTATCAATTAAGCACAGAAGTTTATATAAATAAATATATGGGACACTTACACACACGATCGTCCGTCCCCAAATAAGTAACTTAATACTTGTGTTATGGGTTACGAGTAACTGGTAGATACATAATTTTAAATACATACTTAAATACAAATACACACCCAGGCTCGAAGAACCAACAAATTGCTTGTAGAAAATGTTAACCCTCGGCGGGAATCGAACCCACGACCCGTGGAGCTGAAGGCAGGGTCACTATCAACTGCGCCAACAGGCCAGTCATAATAGAAAAACTCATTGGCGCGCCCGAGGTTTGCACCCTAAACCCTCTAGCAAGAGTCATAGGGTCTCACCACTGGTCTATCACAGCTTTTCACAGCGTCAGTTATATATAGTAACAATGTAAAAAATATACAAATAAAACGATAGTATTCGTCATTTATTGGGTAATCGTTTCAAATAACTGTAGTTTCAGCAATATCAGTTTGTTCTTATATTATTGTTACTTCTGTATTGCGGATGTCCCCTTAGTAATGCCTAATTCTAATAGTAAATATCATCATCATCCTCTTGTCCTTATCCCACTCTGAGTGGGGTCGGCACACTATGTTTATAACATGATGTTACGAGCATGTTGTCACATGATTTGGCTACGTATTTAACGACCGGCCGCCTGGCTGACGTCAGTAAGATACGACCTTAGTCGTATCTTACGACCCCTCGGTAAGAAAGAGGGCGGTCTATTCTACTTAACCGGATACCACACGGTGGGTCAATTTACCTTAGTCGCCTTTTACGACACCTCGGTAAGAAATGAGGGTGATCTATTCTACTCAGCCGGATACCACACGGCGGGTCGACTTACCTTAGTCACCTCTTACGACACCTCGGTAAGAAATGAGGGTGATCTATTCTAATAGTAATATATGGCTTACAAATGTTTGAATGTTGAATTGTTTCCTTGAATACATCTGTTAACTCATCCTCTCTTCCACTAGCTACACAAATATTAATAATAACCTCTTTTAAACTTTAACCCAAAAACGCTCCGCACTTGTTCACGATCTTCGCAGGTATTCCAAGACAGCTGTCCAGCGCTCCGCTTTGCTTATATATCCTCTGCTCGTTTCCCTTCCATTTTAATAATAGTATTCAATATTAATAATAGTAGCAACGCTAACACATCAATGAATTAATATATAAAAAATAGTTCAGAAGGATACGATAGAGATGAACATTTTGTAATAAATTAATTAACTTAAAATTTGCTACAAACTGTTAAACGATTGTCGACTTTGAACAGAAAGAGCGGGTTTCCTGTCACAGGTATTTCTTATTTAAGAGTGCCCCAGTACAATTATAAGTAAGATGTGTATAGTATTGCATATCGAGGCTTAAAGAGAGAAAATCGGCTAGTTCTACTTCATAGAGCATTGTTTCTGTCGCACAGACTGACGAACCCGTGCGAAACGTCACATACTAACTGAGTGACAGAGACAGCGCTCTACAGAAACCGAACTAGCCGGCTGTTTCGTTCTAAACATCGATGTGCTTTATTTACTATACATAGCTGCTACTGAAATTTTTTATTTTTTATTTTTTGAGTTTGATAAGCTATAATTACAAATGATCAATTAAAGGTTTAGAAAATTAATGTTATATGAAATCATACTAGATGATATCGAGAACTTCTCAAATATGGCGGCGCGTTGGTCGACTTAATTAGACTTATCATGTCTTATACATTAGAGTTCAACGCGCTCCATCTCTTATAAAAAAACAAATATACATTGTTATAATATTTACTATACTTAAGACTTTTGTCACTAATTACAAAGAATCAGAATTCTTAGTATTTTAACGCTAAGTTGACGGGAAGGATATCAAAAGTAAGAATAAAAATTATTTTGCTATAATCCGCGATACAGTAAATAGGAAATATATTTCCTATATATTTCCTATATAGGGCTAAATGTATAGTCGTCTATATATATTTCGTATTTACTGTATCGCGGATTATAGAATTAAACAAAATAATTTTTATTATTACTTTTGAATTATGGATCTCCGCAAAGTATCGCCTAATTCTATAAATAATTTATGGTGAATAACTCAAATGGTATTTTTATGTACACATTTAATCTCGTAAATCGTACAAAAAAAACCCGAAAAACTTTCTCTAATCTCATATTTCCCTCGGAACTTCTATGTAACATGTTTTTGCACAAGATTTCCTCTACAATGTATGTATATAGCTACACAAGCGGCTGTAGGTCTGTAGACCGCTCAAACGGATCTTAGACGGCTTTCTCTTGCCTCGTCATTACTTGACACCACTATAACATTACAAAGAGATTTGCGGATATATTTTGAGTCGTATTTATAAGACCTAAAGCCCAATTTCGTTTAACGTTTTATATCATCGGAAAACTTGAGAGTGTTGCTTAGAATCGCCACGAATGTTTGCGCAATTTGAGCTCTATACCAAACAGACAGAGTGCAAATTTCTTTTCACGTTTTTAAAGTTGGAAAACTCGCTATTGCAGTGTCGTTGATGGCGAGAAATAATTTTGATTTGATTTGAACTCTGCGCGTATTGTGTTACAGTATACATTTGATTGGAGTTGTTATGCGATTAAAGAACTCGATACAGCGCTTCCATTTTGTGGTATTGACATTGATCTCTAAATCTGCAAGCTGTTTATGGTATGTGCCTTTATAAAGTGGGTCAATGCGCATATACATATCGTAAATATAATTTGCTAAGTTAATTTTTTTCCAATAATAAGACGATGCTGGTACAATTCTATTTATAGATTATTTATTGTGTGTATGCAGTACTAGCAGATCCAATCAAGTGTTGCTGTGTATGTTTTCGAGCTCCCCTAATATTTTGTGGCGGGTGTTATGGTTTTGCTGCTTTGTTTCGGTAAAAGAAAACCCTGAATCAGTGGTAGCTTAACAACATTTGACGATTCTTAAATAATTTAAAAACGTCTAAAATAAAAGACATTTTGAATTTTGGGATTTTAATGAGCTGATTAGATGAAACAATGATGGCTTTTTTATGACAGTAAACTTTTGTTCAACTTTACAATTATTTGATAAGAATTCGATACGGATCGAAAGAAAAATTAATGGGCTTATTTTGGTTCTTTGGCACTTTGATAGTTACGTAGTACTTTATGCATTCATCCCTTGTGAGGACTGAGACTTCGAGCTAAATAAATTCGTATATTACACTTGTTTTGCATTGATACATGGAAATCTTACGCGTTAACCCACAACATGTTAGAAAACTGAGCTTTTTGAACAAACAAACTAATGCACGTTTATTGTTTTTGTGGATTCAATAATTAAATGCAGTACATTCGAGGCAGAAGGTTAGACCCATCAGCTGATCGCTTTCACCGCACTGGGCAACGCCCGATGTTGCGTGTCGCGAATTGATGCGCCCGCGACCGCTGCGAGCTAGTCGTAAGGTGAATTCGCGATTTGGTGTGTGCTTGAGGAAATATTTCGATAAATACAGTCAACAAATCAACACGGCATATATATATTAGTACCTTCGATAGTTTTTTTTATATCCCTTATGTAGCTGTGATTGCCCAGCGGTGAAACCGTACGAGTCTCTAAATACGATCATGAGTTTAAACCCCCGGCAGGTACCAATGAGTTATTCTATTAAAACTTATGTGTCTAATTGATAAATGCAATTTATCAGACACTTTTCGGTGAAGGAAAACATCTTCAGGAATTTTACAGAATTAAGCGTCCCTTTATGGAGATCCTTAAATCTAAATAATATTATTTTGCTATAATCAGAAATGATAAGGAAAATGTTTAAATTTTCATTAAAATTATAGTGAAATTTATTATAACATATTGCAACATTTTGTTATTTTTTTTAATGTTATTTCGAGTGCAAATATTCAACAATTTACATAGATTTTCGTTTTTAATATATTTTCGTTGATAATATATAAAATATTATTCGTATTTCCGTTCTTGTCTTTTTACTTCTGTTACTTAAAGATTGACTGGAAGAGATGCCTTATAGGGATAAATCCGTCTTTGTACTTGTGATATTCTTTTCTAATAATATGAATGTACAATAAAGAAATAAATTATAATTTTACATACATATTTAATATATTTACTGATATAAATACATATTTGTGTTTACATAAACGTTTCTAATATAACCTCGGTAGACGGAGATGTCTACGTGATGGTGTCGAAAAATATGATTCATCTCAAATTGACTAAATGCAGCTTCGGGAATACCCATTTATCGCTGTTACGAAATCATTTATCGCTTACAGGTCGTAAAATGATCAAATATGATATTGTAGCACTCATTTACGCAAAATATATTGTCAAATGACAAATTTATATAGCATATTTTTACGCTTAAAGATAATTTTACAATTCAGGAATTTATCACTCATTTATCGTATTGATTTATCTTTGGTCTCTTCGCCAATATTTTATATCCATTAATATTATAAATGTCTGTCTGTAAATTCATGTACACCAAATAATCATTTGCTATTGATATTTACAACTCATATTGAGCTTTTCGGTGAATTAAAACATGAGAAGTTCATTTTCTGGGAAATTCCTGGAACATCTGGAATCTGATAAACCACATCGGAAAAGTCTCGTTAGTTTAAGCCTAAAAGAGATAGTTTAAGCCTAGAAGAGTCTAAAAGAGATGGTTATTAATATAATAAAATATATCAACTTTTGATTTTTACGTATTACTATTCTTTTAGTAATATATAGGACTAGATGCTTACAAAAGGATATATAAGTGAGTGATGCATTTTATTGCGGATTGTAGCAAAATGTGTTATTTTTTCTCTTTTTATTTGTTACGTTTATTATTATTTTTCGTGTGAAAATTCTTAACAAATGCGCGTTGATTGAATTGATATATTTATTAATCTCTATACCAATTACGCAGAGATTTTTACAGTTTTGCAAATAGTAGCTAAATATATCGCAATATATTTTTCACGGTAACAATGTGATGAATCTTTTCTGACAGATATGTTGACATTGTATGATATCGCAAGCAATGTTCGCGCAAGATTTATTTATCTTCCAGCTCAAACATTAGTAGTTTAGCATATAAATGTAAGTGGTTTTCTAACTATCCCACCGCTGGGAAAAGCTTCCTATATACGTCTCTATTAAAAGATTGTAGAGTAGATCTTCACATTGCATTTAGCATTACATAGATAAAAAAAAACATATTAAACAACTACACACACGGTCCTAAATAATATTTCTATTATATATGCATCAGCAATAATATATATAAGTGGCAAGATAAACTAGCACGATAATCAGCGGTCAATCTTGTATACATCTTAAATCTTAATATATAAAAATTAATGTATATATCCTTTATCCAAACGGCTGGACCGATTTTAATTAAATTTTCAGGCATTTGAAATTGCCTATCGGATGACCCTGTAAAGTTTGTTCGCGATCGAAGCATTTTTTTAACCGTTGAGTTTTGTTTCGAGGGGAATTCGAGACCAAACTGAGCTACAGCAACGCATAACCGGACAGCTCGTTAATATGATATAAATAATTTGACGTGAACTGTCTAAAGCTTGTTGATAATATTTTGTATTAACCGAAAATTATGATACAAATTGTCGTAATTAATTGAAATTTTGTAAATGTAGTTGTTTTTTGTTAGTTTAGTAAGAGGTAGAGACATGCTGTTGTAGACTTCTTTGTAGTATTTTTACAGGTCTACAATTCTCTAGTACATTACTAAAGCGTATCTCTGTAGTTTAACGCGGCGCAGGCGAGTTTTTAGAGATCTTATCTCTACAACACAATTAAGATTAACCCGTAAGATTAAACCTAAAAACAAGGTTAAAATCTAAAGAACACATTTTTTCATAGTTTCTACTAGAAAAGTTTCTAGTAGAAACTATGAAATCTGTTCAGTAGATTTCAAAAAATCTATCACATACAGACAGACAGCTTATTGGGACTTTGTTTTATAATATTTATCTATACTTATTATAAAATAAAGTCATAAGGAGCTGTCTATCTGTATGTAATCGATTTTCTCAAAATCTACTGAACAGAGTTCTGTACGGTTTTCACCAAAATATGCAATACTTCCGGATAGTTAAAGTAAATAGTACATATCAGTATTATGTAAATTGCTTTAAAGAGACCGCGCAGTTGTTAAAAAACTTGCTTGCTGGGAGCTTTTATCCGGTGCGCTGCGTAAACAAGCAGAGATACGCTAAAGTTATGTATTAAAAAATTGTAGATCTATAAAACTACTACAAAAAAATCCATGCTAGTATGTCTCTATCTCTTATGGCTAACTCACAATAACTAACTTTGTTTAAAATTTGAATTCTAGAAAAAATTGTGACACGTTGATTTCCACGCGGGCGAAGCCGCTGGCACAGCTAGTATATGATAATATTTAAATTTAAACGCAACGAAAATACAACGTTATATCAATGATTTTCCATTTGATTCAGCACTAACGTGTCTCAAGTGCAAGCCAGTGAAACTGTGGTTGACATTACGCGCATGGTCATTGCCGCTGCGTCGCATCTCAGTGAAAGTTGGCTAAGTGTGTCAGTATGGGTGTAGACTGCGCTTCTGTAGTGCTAGGGCCGACTGCGCGCGATCTTTTTACGTACCCAACCAGTATTTTGCGAGTCACAAGTTAGATTTCATTCGGGTGTTCTCAAACTTTTAGTATTACCACCTACGCTCACCGAAAATTTGTATTTTATGTCACAATCACAAAAATAATAATAAAATTATTTTGCTATAATCCGCTATAAACGCGATTTAAAAGTAATGATAAAATTATTTTTGTATAATCAGCGATAAATCGCATTTACAATTTTGATATACTTAATACTTTAATATAATTTTAATATACGATTTTTTACTGTATTTAATAAAATACTACTTAATATGACGCAACTTTATTAATATAGATTAGAAATTTATATAAAAAAGAATTTTTAAACTTCAACCCTACAACTGCACCCCACAACCTCTTCTAATATAAATATTAATGAAATTCAGTACATTTAAAGCTTATATACCAAGGTAACACATACTAATCATCTTAAAATATAAATACTCCCGTTTTTCCTTTAGAAATAGAGAAAGGCACAGTTAATAATTAAGGTTATTTTAACTCTTAAGTTTAGTAAATCGCTGGTGCAGTTTATTATACATATTTAAAAGTAGCTGTTACAATCCCACTGCTGGGTATAGGCCTCCTCTCTCCGTTTCTGGAGAGAAGAGTCGGACCTAAGACCTACCACGCTGCTCCAATGCGTATTGATAGGTTACACATATCTCCAGAATTCTCTAGAGATATGCAGGTTTCCTCACGATGTTTTCCTTCACCGAAAAGCGTGTGATAAATTGCAATCATCAATTAGACACATGAGTTTTACTAGAAAAACTAATAGGTGCCTACCCGGGTTTGAACTCGTGTTCCCCTTAAATGAGTCGCACGGTCCCACCACTGGGCTATCACAGCTTATACATATTTATAGAATTAGGCGTTACTTTGCGGAGATCCATAATACAAAAGTAATAATAAAATTATTTTGCTATAATCCGCGATACAGTAAATAGAAAATATATATAGTGTTTAATGTATAGTGGATTATCAGTATTTTCATACCCGATACGTGCAGGATTCGTAAAAGCACATGCACAAACCTCCACCACTTCCACCAAAATACACAAGCACTACACAGTTTCACTATCACAAACTCAACAATCGTTTCGCCCCGCAACCGAGGCATCATCAGGAGATAGACTCCACGACAAAATCGCAAAGCCTTGCGACTCCTGCACGTATCGGGTATGAAAATACTGATAATCCACTATACATTAAACACTATATATATTTTCTATTTACTGTATCGCGGATTATAGCAAAATAATTTTATTATTACTTTTATACATATTTATTAGGCTGTAATTAAAGATCGAATCATGAAATGTCTGAGTTATATTGAATAAATACGATTTTTTATTTAAACTTACACAGCATTAAGCAAAAATTTTTATAAATAATTTATAAAATTTTGCGTTACTTATATCAGTTCAATAATAATAAATTCAAATTCAAATAATTGTTTCTTCAAATTGGCATATACAAGCACTTTTGAATCGTCAAATTACAACGAAGTTACCATTGGTTCAGAAAGGTGATTTTGCCGAGAAGAACCTGCAAGAAACTCGGCGGTCACTCTTTTCGGAAATAAATATTTCAATATTGTATTTGTAATTGTACGAAAATCAAAAATTACAATATAATCTAGTGCGTAGCTAGTCGCAATTTACTTCCAAGTTTTCTTATCATTAACATAGCCTTCAGTGTCTCTAAATTTAAATAGTAAACGCAAAAAAAAGGAAAAAGTAAGTATGATATAAATAGTATAAATATTGACGGATATAAAAAATAGAAATAAATTCAAATTCAAAATATTCTTAATTCAAATAAAATTCTTATAACTAGTTACATTTGGTTATTACTATCTTGTACAGGGTAGAGAAGTAGCTAAGTCCACGGAATTTTATCATCTATGGAATCCTCAATAGTATAGTAGGCTTTTTGTATCAGCCTCCGTTTAACAGCATTTTTAAACAGCTGTAGTGGCAAAGATAATATCGATTGCGGGTGTTTATTATGGAATCCTCAAGCCCACAAATAAGTTATTTACTTTTGCAAGACGCAAAGTAGGATCCGCGAGCTTCTGTCGGTTCGTACTTTGTTTATTATATACATCGCTAATCTTTTTATAACTATGTACATATTATAAAAAATTTATAATTATGTATATATTACAAAATGAGTCCAGTTGTTCCTGAATGCGGTTGCCCACTAATTATATTTATTTTTTATTTATTATTATTGTTTTTTAATTCGAGCACTATGTAAAAATTACATTTTAACCACCAGACTGTTGGCTCCGTTTCAGGTACATTTTAATGTATGACAAGCACGCACGGCCATTGCCTAGTGCATGAAGTGAAAGTTACGGAGTAGTATGCCACAGTTAGACCTAGTGTGTCTAGGTTCTGTATTGACTAGGCTTGCTTGTAGAGTGTCGCTTACTAATGGCCACTCTTTGATCCAGTATTCTGAAACGATCTCTCTTTTTGTTGGTGTGCGTCTGATCTCAACGGAGGCTGTACAATTTTTTTAACCTATTTCAAATAAAAAAAAAATTATTCATATATAAGACACACCAACGAGATCAATACAGTTAAAATTATATAGTTAGATATTTTGTATATAAGTTTTCATTCTCGGTGAACAGCATTCAATATTTGTCATTATAATTATTTTTAGCGATGGAATTTTTAATTATAGTATAAAAATATTTATAATGTGCAAAATAATATTGCTTGAATTAACCAAAATATATTTTTACATCAATCACATGACAAAGACATAAAAAGAACGTGTAATGTATAATGTCAAAAATAATTATATAATTTGGGTTAAATTTTATTTATGTAATATGTAAACAATATAGATAGTTAGTATTTGAAAATATTAAAATATCATTCATTCTTATCCACCTTAAAAAACCTTTTTTCTGTCTAATTATTCCTATATTTTGTTACTTTTTTTACTAAGATAGAAACACTGTATATTACAAAACTTGGTTGCCATTAAACATTTCTATTAATCGTTATTTAAGTTATTACACATTCTGTAAACCTTAGTTGGTTCAAGGGTTAAGGTGTTTTCTTAAAATATTTGGTTTATCTACCAAGATAGATTCTTCTGGATTATAAATTATCGTTGCTCCACGTTAGCTATTTTGTACCTTCACCTTCCAAAACAGAACGTAACGCCGTAAACATTCGATAACCCATAAACGCCGCTCAAAGACTTTAAAAACTCTCAGTTATAAGTGTATCTATATATACTTATTATAAAACACAGTCCGCAAAAGCTGTCTGTCTGTATGTAATTGATTTTCTCACAATCTACTAAACCAATTCTTATACAGTTTTTACTAAAACGTAGTGCAATTTTTCGAAAGGTTAATAGGTCATTACGGTTTTATGTAAATTGTGTTACTATTGTAAAAAAGTGCCGTGTGGTATCCGGATGACTAGAATAAACCACCCTCTTTCTTACCGAGGGGTCGTAAAATACGATTAAGGTAAGTTGACATCAGGCAGGCGGCCGGTTGTAAAATACGTAGCCAAATCTTGTGACAACATGTATGTAACATGTTGTGCCGACCCCACTTAGAGTGGGATAAGGGCAGGGGGATGATGATGTGTTACTATTGTAAAAAACTCGCCTGTTGGGAGCATTATACCCGTGCGCTGCGTAAACTCACAGAGATACATTAAAGTCATGTTCTAGAAAATTGTAGATCTACTACAGTGCTACAAAAAAATCTTCAACAGCATATCTCTATCTCTTATGGTTACCTCACAATAACTACTTTTATGTTAATTTTTTTTAATTAATACAATGATTTTAACGCGGGGGTAGCCGCAAGCACAATTGGTTTTATATAAAAAAATCTATATTAAAAGGAAAATCAGAATTGTTTTATTTTTCAAAACAATGCTTCAATTGTACCAAATTTTATAAATATTACTTATAGCCATGAAATTGTAACAAGCGACAAACAGACTTTTACATTTTAAAATGAGTAAGAATGGAATTAGGAACAGAAATAAATTAAAAATTCAACATAGAGAACACAAACTAAATAATAAATATCTCATTAAAAATAAAGTAGCTGAAGTATATATTTCAAGACGCGCACTGATTCGTATAAAATTTGCAGTACAACAAAATTGAACACAAAGTGTATAATTTAGTGCTTTATTAGTGCGCAAATAACCGGTCGACGTAGAACCTGGTGCCGTTTCAAATTAAACGTATTATCATAATCCGTTGGGCCGACCCAGAATCCGTCAACGGATACCTTTGAGCGTATATCTTAGTTTATATTTCGGTGAGTGTGCCGCGGTACGGTTTGACCTGGTTATTTGGACAACTTACAACCGGACCGTGCCGTTTGCAGTTGAGATCCTAGGGGTGTCCTAATTTCGGACCACCGACCCATTTTGTGACAGCAAGTACACAGCAACTTGCCCTATTACATATATTGACGCAACATTGTCGAAGATGAATTTCATTAAGAATAAATATCAATATCAACTAACTACTGAACATATCTAGGATTTGATATCAATAGCTTGCACTAATTTTACTCCAAACTTCAGACAGATAATTCGCAACAATAAATTTCATTTTTCGCATTGATACCTATGTAACAAAATACCTTTGTTATTTCCTTAATTACATACATATGTTTAATAAATATTTTTTCTTATAAATAAAATGAGCGGACGATGGTCATTTCATTTCTTAAAACGTACGAGTGAATCTAATTGGTGTCTCTTGCCCTAGGGCCACGTGCAAAAAAATTATCCGTTTTAACACTTCGGTTAAATGCTTCTTGAGGTGACAAGATGGTTGGTTACTTTTCCGTGAAAAGAAAAAATTATCTATAATTTTAAGAAGGTTCTATTATTATGTTTTTTGGCTTACGTCGAAAGAGTTATTTTAGGAAAGTTTTTATTAATTTTACTTTCTGTTTATTGGGTAAATTTAACTGAGCTATTTTAATATACAATTTATGTAAGTAATACGGGTTAATTAGTAAAATAATTAAACTCATCATCCTCCTGCCCTTATCGAATGAAGTCGACATAATATGTTACAAACATGTTGTCACATGATTTGACAACGTATTTTATAATCGGCCTACGTATTTTATAGCCTGCCTGACGTCAACTTACCTTAGTCGTATTTTACGACACCTCGGTAAGAAATGAGAGTGATCTATTGTACTCAGCCGGATACCACACGGAATTACCAAAATAATACTACAATAATTAAACTATGCTCTCAAAATGATAAATCTCTCACAGTCTTCGCAGATCGATCTGATGTTTGTGCTGGAGATATGTGCAAAGAGGTTGGAGAGTGACAGAAGCTACTGTTTACTTTGGTAAAAGCTAGTAGAATAATAAAGGAAATATAATAAAATTATAATAATTAAATATATGGGACACTTACACACACGGTCGTCCGTCCTCAAAGTAAATTCATACTTGTGTTATGAGTGACGAACAACTGGTAGATATACTACATATATAAGTTTAAATACATACTTAAATATAAATATACACCCAGGCTCGAAGAACCAACAAATTGTTTATAGAAAATGTTGGTCATCGGCGGGAAACAAACCCACGACCAGCGGAGCTGAAGGCAGGGTCACTACCCACTGCGCCAACGGGCCAGTCAAAATTATATTAAATTATTAATTCAAGGGGTCCTAACTGGTGTATATAACTGTATGCCGCCTACAGGATTGCTTCATCACAGGCCTTAGAACTGAGTCAGAGAGATGGGTTGGGAGGGGCGCGGAGGCTGCGTCATCTGCGACCTTAGCTGATTAACGGCGTTACTTAACCAAAATACGACAATCTATCCACGGTATGCACTTAAAGCATTTCAATGTCACATAAATATATTAAACGAATTAAACAACCTCTTTGAGAAAAAAGAATACAGCGTTATTCTGGTTTCCAGAAATCCCATAATAATCTAAATCTAAATAATGATAAAATTTTGAATATAAATGTAGTTATTGTGAGTTAACCACAACAGATAGAGACTTGCTTTCTCGGACTTTTATGTAGTAATTTTGTATATCTACAATTCTCTCGTACATAACTTAAGTGTATCTCTGTCGGTTTACACGGCGCACGCAAGTAAATCTCCAAGCAGGCAAGTCAGAAACCGCACGACTTGAACACAATTTACGTTAAACAGAAATGTACTATTAAATTAAACCTTTCGGCAGAATTCTATGTTTTAGTAAAAACCGTATAAAAATCCGTTCAGTAGTATTTGAGAAAATTGATCACATACAAACAATAGCTTTTGGCGACTTTGTTTTACAATAAGTATAGATACTGAATGTAGGAGTGGGTACCCGTTTCTATACGTCATGCATGCAGGATTTGTAAAATTCATGTATACAAACTTCAAGCACACTATATTAGCACTGCACACATTCACTACAACAATCTCAAAAATAGTTTTGTACCGTAACTGAAGTGTGACGGTGTTACATACAGTTATCATTATATAGATTTTCCCTTCTCGTTTGACTGGATTCTAATTCTCTCTTTGCTTTAAGCTCTAGACTCTGCCTTTAACTCTAGGAATCGCGGGTTCGAGTCCCATCGAATGCTAACATTTTCTATCAACGATTCGTTGGTTGGTCTATTCTGGGTGTATAAATATATATTTAAGTATTTATATAAAACTCTATATGAATATATCTACCAGTTGTCTGTCACCCATAACACAAGAATTAAATTACTTACTTAGTCTATATTTTTAATGATTCCCAAAGGGAATAGGACCAATATAGTACACAATTGAGGGTAGTTGAGCACAGGAACCAATGTGAAGTCGCGGGCAACAATAGTTTCTAATATTAGGCATATAATTATGATATAGGCTAATTATCCGATATTAAGCAAGTGCAAATTATCTCTATAATTCGCATAATCCCGACTGGTTCTGTAATGGGTTCGCAAAAAATGTATACCGCCGTAGTTCAGTCACCCTGTGCGTGGCAGGTCAACGACCTTGGTGTCATTTATGAGAAATATCCAAAATTAAAGCGCTCAGGGTCGTCCGTACAACGGTATATGTAACATCACGTCTATAATAAAGGAGAAATATCATCGCTCGATCACGATATATTAATTTGAATATGCTCTTTTATAGTTAACGAAATATCCCACATATTTTATGCTTGTTGAACAGTGATCTTATTAGCGCCAAATTAGGCGTTCAAATACCCAATCAAATTAAAACAATCTTAATTCAACTAACCTCTTTACAAGCACTTTTGAATCGCCAAGGATCAATTAGATTTAATGAATCTACAACTGGTTCATCATGTTGCTCTTACCGAGAAGAACCAGCAAGAAAATCGGCGGTCAATTTATTAAACATTTAAATTTACATTATTTAACTGCAGTGCTGTTTGAAGCTGAAAGGATTTTTAAATTCAAGCATTTGTATCATTCAAACAATCTTCAATTATGTAATATGCCTTACGTTTAAGCATAGTTCGTACATCTAAGTTAAACTTATTTGTAGATAAGTCTAATATGGATTGCGGAATTTTATTGTCGAAGCGAGTACCGAGACAAACGAATGAGTTGCTAACTCTGCTGAGACGCAACGCATCGTAATACCTCAATACCTCAATAATGCAATGTGTTTCTTTCCCTGTTCCCGAAGAAAAATGGAAATTTTTATACCATCGACATAAACTGTCATACTGACACACTTCTGCATTTTCATTAGTATAGATGCATAGTAAGTACTTCTTGTCATTAAAAGTATATCCATTGATGACCTGATGTTACCGTCTAATAAATATCATAGTTTCCTTATTTAGTAATATCGTTGTAAAATAATATAATCGTTCCATAAACGAATTGTTATTAAAATTCAGTATTTAAATACAGCAGGCATATATATTATAATTTGTTTAAAAATATATACATTCAGCAATTTTCGGAGACCTCTATTGTCATATGTTAGTGTTAGTTTTAATTTTGCGATGATTCAAATTCAAATTGTTCTTTATTCAAGTAAACTTGTAAACAAGCGGAAAGCTGTTCCTAACGAGAAGAACCAGCAAGAATCTCAGCGGTTGCTCTTTTCATAGAATAATTCTTATTACTAGTTACATATAGTTATTGATATCTTGTACAGGGTCGAAGAGTAGCTATATCCACGCATTCTTATCGTCTAAGTAATCCTCAATAGTATAGTAGGCTTTCTGTGTTAGCCTTTTTTCAACAGTGTTTTTAAACTGCTGTAATGGTAAAGTTAAAGTAGATTGCGGAATTTTATTATCGAATCTTATACCTAAACCCACAAACGACTTATGTACTTTTGCAAGGCGCAGAGCAGGAACCGCAAGCTTATGTCGGTTCCCGCTTTGTCTACTGTATACATCGCCCATATATATACATACATACATACACACACATATATATATACATAACATATATATAACAGCTAGGTTTTATTTTTTCTCTCTTTTTCCAGGGATGAAACATCCCTTTTTTCAGATGCTACCGCTAAAATATGCATTGAATCCAAAGGTTAATTTTGCTGTCATTTGTAAAGCTGTAATATCTGAGTGGGGAACGGGCGGACCAAAGTGAACATGAAAATGGGAACATGTCACAGATATCGCCAGCTTTTTTTTAATTGCATACTTTATATCTTTAAAAAAAATTACCGAGCTAAGATCGACCACCCAGGTATTATAGTATAAAGGAGTATAATGTTAAGAATGATTTTTAAGATAACTAACTAACGTATTTAAGTTAATAATAATAATGATTTTTTATTTGCATAAAGACACGTACATGGAGATGGTAAAATAATTTTTGTAACAGAGTATTTAACCGTTTAGGTATGCAATTTTTTTTTAAAAGGTACAAGAAAAAGAAAATTGTCTTAATTAAAAAAAAACATTATTATCAATTTAACCTATCATATTTGATCGATTCCTTTCAAATTTCCTTCCTTCACAATATCCTTTAAAAAAAATCCTTAATACTGTAAAACTTACATTACATGAGCCAGTCTCTTAGTCTTATTTGAAAAAAATAATCCTAAACTTTTAGGAATATTGTGCAACAATTTCTCTTATACAATTCAGTTCTCCGTTGAGTTGACACGGATTAGTATTAATCCTGGGAAGCCTACAGAGAATCCACCTCTCCTCCATCATTCATGGAAGATTGATCTGTATTTGATTGATTATTCTCATACAAGCTATGCCACCTGCTTCACCCACATAGAAACCAGTGCGAAATCTTTTCCCAAATTTTGGATATAGAAGTACTTATTGAGAATTAACCATAGGAGCTACCGTCGCGTGCGCTGCGAAAACTAACAGAGATACACTAAAGTGATGTACTTGAGAATTGTAGATCTACAAAAGTACTACAAAAAATCCGCAACAGCATATCTCTATCTCTTATGGTTAATCCACAACAACTACCTTTTACAAACGTTAATAAAAGTTCATAATGTATATGTACTTACCTGAAATTTTGAGACAAGATTGGAGGCGGCGGTTGAGAGCGTGTCAAATCCAAAATAACATTATTCACTATGTCCACTTCAGAACGAACAACGTCAGTCGCTTCGAGTCCCGTTTGAGGCACGTGTCGGCCGTTAGAAGGAGATAGACTAGAACAAGAGATCTTACTGTACACCTTTTGAGGCCACAGGTCTTTGATTTGAAGCCTAACTTACCTAAAACTTTTGACTCGTTAGTTAGTAACGATAATTATTACATTAATATTATTTTATATATTTTGTTTAGACTCAAACTTACCTAGAATTTTTTTAAATATATTTTAAAAATTATTTTAATATTTATATCAATAAAAAGAAAAAAGTTTCGACAGATATTTTTCATATATTTATTTCAAAGGAAAAACAAGGTTATAACCACAAAAATTTATATTAAATTATATATCAATTAAGTAGGTCAAGATATAAGATTATAAGTGAATCAAAAGTAAGAAATAAATTGAAATAAGGCTTTCGCAAAGCTTATAAAAAATCCGCGATTATTCGGTACGTAACCTAATTTCTAATTCACAAAAGTTTAAATCTGTCAAATTAAATCAAGAAACAAATAGAACTTGACTACCCTTTTCAAGATAGATTATACAAGGTGAAATAGTGACCTAGTTTCTACGAAATACCTTAGTGCCAACGTTGAAAAATCATACTTCATTTATTGTTTTTTTACATAAAGATAAATTTCATACGAAAATAAATGATTAACTAAATAAAGAACGAAAAAAAAACAAGAGAGTTTTCGTGTCACCACAACGTAAATATCCGTTAAAACTGTAAAAAAAAACTCGTCAGGCGACCTTCGCGCTATCAACCGAAAACCACCGCTTTACTATTTGCGGGGGAAAACGGTTCCATAGACAATATTCTGCTTATTTCATTTCTATTATCTGTTTTTTATGCTATTTTTTATATAAAACCTTTTTATTTGAACTCTATCGGTAAAAAACTGAGTCAACAAACTCATCTACATGTTAATTGCATTGGCCAGAAAACAGACCGAGATAGTGTTTCAATAAACGCATGCGGTTAGTATTAAAAAAAGAAAGAAAGATAAAGAAAATAAAGGACATGTGATTGGCAAAAATAAAAGATCAATGCGAGAGAAAAAAAAAACATAAATATTCTCCGGAATATTTACAAGGCAGGGGGCGGGGGTGGAAGGAAAACGGATAGATTATAAAAAAAAAACTGGCGTCCAAGTTCACTGTTTACTCCATCACACTTGCACTTTATTTATGCCAATGACATTTCGCTCCGAATTTGATAATGGGTTTGACGTACACTGTTTTTTTTTAATGTGGAGCGTCACTCGTTCCGTGAGGTAAGTCCATCACATCACTACACTCCGGGGGGGCGGGCGCGCGCGCCGCTTGTTGTCGACGGACTGCCGGCGCACGCGCACCCCACTCACTCCCACCAAAATATTACCACCACTGGCTACGGGACCGGCAAACTACGGCCCGCTTTTCGCGTAGCACGATTTTCCTTCTACTCGAAATCGCAATCATAATTCGAAATGACTGAAATATAAAAATAACTTTAATAATGGTAGATTTTACCATGTTCAGTACAGTATAACCATACCGGTATCCGACTGAGTAGAATAGGCTACCCTCTTTTCTTACCGAAATCTCGTAAAAAGCGACTAAGGTAAGTTGACGTCAGGTAGGCGGTCGTAAAATCCAGCCAAATCGTGTGACAACATGTTTGTAACATGTTGTGCCGACTCCACTTAGAAGAACCTTGTATAAGATAAGATTTTGTCGCAACGTGACCCGTTTGTTTATATAATAACTTTAATCATAGTTAAAATTAATTTTGACATTAAATGAAAGTAGAGTATAGTTAAATAATATTAAGAGTAAACTTACCTTAGTCGCCTTTTACGGCACGTCGGAATGAAATGAATGTGGCCTATTAAAAAAATTAATGCTGCAATCTAACCCCATACCATATATAAATACATTTATTTCTATAAGTAAAAAAAAGTAAAGTAACAGCCTGTTACTTTGTCCACTGCTGGGCTAAGGCCTCTTCTCTCCGTTTTTGGAGAGAAGGATTGGAGCTAAGACCTACCACGCTGCTCCAATGCGGATTGGTAGGTTACACATATCCCTAGAATTCTCTAGAGATATGCAGGTTTCCTCACGATGTTTTCCTTCACCGAAAAGCGTGTGATAAATTGCAATTATCAATTAGACACACAAGTTTTAATAGAAAAACTCATTGGTGCCTGCCCGGGGTTTGAACCAATGTCGTCTCTAAAGAGTCGCACGGTCTCACCGCTAGGCTATCACAGCTTTATTTCTATATTGGTATATAAATTTAGGTTTTTTACAAATTTATTAAGTTTAACGTCAGTGAGTCACAAAATGGCGGCCACTGAAAATCAGTGTTCGAGTTTTCGAACTAAAGCCGAGTGGTTTTGTGTTTCAACCATTTTGTGACGTGACACCACGGCTTTAAAAACAAATTTGTTTTATTTCATGTATGTGGTGTGTACGTAAATAAAGTTTTTCTTTCTTTCTTTCTATTCTACTCAGCCGGATACCACATGGCGGGTCGCATTAGTCGCCTCTTACGAGACCTCGGTAAGAAATGAGTGTGATATTCTACTCAGCCGGATACAACACGGTATTCTATAAAAAAATTATATTAAACAAAATTTTCCCAGCGGCGCATTTCTCTTAAAGTTGTGCTCCCCTGCGGCATACTATCTCCGATGCGTGCACGCAAACAACCACACACAAACGTGGCAGCCCGCACACACATAACGACAGGCCTAGAGACCTACAAAATTTACTTTCACCGTAACATAGGAGTGCTGTTCAGAAAACAGAGGTGATATTACCCCGCACTGAGCGCAGCGTGGTCTTGTAAGCGAGTTGGTAAGTGGTACACGAATGGTTTTCATTATAGCTCCTCATGAACTGCTGGCAAGGTCCCCGGGCATGATAAGGCGATTAATTGTCTACCATAGTAATTCCAAAGTCACTAGACGAAAAGACAGACAAAAGGATTAATTTTGCAGAGGCTTCGATGAAAAATATTCAAATAATTTATAGAATTAGGCGTTACTTTGCGGAGATCCATAATACAAAAGTAATAATAAAATTATTTTGCTATAATCCGCGATACAGTAAATAGAAAATATATATAGTGTAAATGTATAGAGGACTAACCGTATTTTCATACCCTTTTGCTATTTTGTCGTGGAGTCTATCTCCTGATGATGTGTTTTTTCTCCCGATTGTTGAGTTTGTGATAGTGAACGTGTGTAGTGCTTGTGTATTGTGGTGGCAGTGGTGGAGGTTTGTGCATGTGTTTTTACGAATCTTGCATGTATCGGGTATGTAAAAAAGTCCACTATACATTTAGCACTATATATATTTTCTATTATATCGCGGATTATAGCAAAATAATTGTATTATTACTTTTGAAAAATATTCAAGTAAAGCTGGTATTTTTCTTGGAATGGAAGTTTACGTAATAGACATAGGATTTTATACGCAATTCATTTGGCTTTTCTCGGTAGGAACAAGTTTCCGAACCAGCAGTATATGTTGACGATTCAAAGGCACTTGTTAACAAGTTTACTTGATAAAGAATATTTTAAGTTCGACTTTGAATTTTATTTTATTTTATTTTTATTTATTAGAATAACCAACAAGACTTATATTATGAATACAATAAAATACTCTAAAAGCTACTTAATTAAATGTAGCTTTCATTATAGATTACCACGACATTAGATAGGGACGCGTAGATTAATTTAGCATAATCTTGTAAATGATATCTATTTCTTGCTTATTGTTCAGCAAATATATACCTATATTATACTCTCTTATTGGCTGGCTCATTGGTGATCTGCACCAATGCCTTCAGTTCCAGTGGTCACGTGTTTGATTCCCGCCTAGGGCCAACTTTTTCTATAAACTATTTGCTGGTTGTTCGATTCTGAGTATATTTGTATATTTAAGGATGTACTTAAGATTATATATGTATATAATAAAATAAATAAATATACGTACGTAAATTAATATTTGTGATATAGGTGACTGACAACTGATAAATATATTATATACTTATATCATTGATAATAAATACTCAACCAGAGTCGAAAAATTAACAAATTGTTGTTAGAAAATGTTGGCCCTCGGCGAGAATCAAACCAGCGACCCGCGGAGCTGAACGTAGAGTCACTGGTAATTGCGCCAACGG
This sequence comes from Morpho deidamia, assembly GCA_947086505.1. NCBI lineage: Eukaryota > Metazoa > Arthropoda > Insecta > Lepidoptera > Nymphalidae > Morpho > Morpho deidamia. The sequence continues at coordinate 19,721,959 of CAMTZC010000024.1, forward strand.
GCCAGTCAATATTATTAAATATATAATATTATATATTTACCAGTCTGTCACCCATAACACAAGTATTAAGTTACTTACTTCGAGGACGGTCGACCGTGTGTGTAAGTGTCCCATATATTTATTTATGCTTACTATTTACATATTAATGTCTACATGAGAATTTTAACTTTTCGCCGTGTAGTATCCGGCTGAGTAGAATAGACCACCCTTATTTCTTACCGAGGTGCCATAAAAGGCGACTAAGGTAAGTTGACGTCAGGCAGGCGGCCGGTCGTAAAATACGTAGCCAAATCATGTGACAAAATGTTTGTAATATGTTGTCCCGACCCCACTTAGAGTGGGATAAGAGCAGGAGGATGATGATGAGAACTTCAACTTTGAACTCTGTTTGTGACAAGATGGTACCTACGCCTTAACGGTGACGAATATAGTTTACAACGGTACCGCTTGGTGACATCGAATTTATGCGTGTTTCAGCCTACAGCTAATTGCGGCACGCCCACGACGTGTCACCACTCACCACCGCTCGCAGGTGCGGCGGCCGCTCCGTGATCACTCACATATGGTAATGTGATATCTTAATTGTCATTTTCACGAACTCTGTGTCTCAAAAGACAAGATATCGTTGATATAAGCCGGCATCTAAAAACAGGTTGGTATAAATTTACACTAATATTATAGATGCAGCTTTCGAGGGTGTCACGAGATCAAACCCCGGGCAGGCACCAATGAGATACCAAAAATCCAGTGCAGAAATCATTCGTTGTCCAACTGATGCGATGCGTTGACATTGCACTGTAATTGAAATAACAGTGACTTGTGCACTTATTTATAACGACTTGTAATATATTTTGTAGCTGTGATAGTCCGGCGGTGAGACCGTGTCAATATCTAGAGACGATCATGGGTTCTAACCCCGGGCAAGCACCAATGAGTTTTTGTATTAAAACTTATGTGTCTAATTGATAATTGCAATTTATCACACGCTTTTTGGTGAAGGAAAACTGCATATCTCTTGAGAATTCTGTGGATATGTGTAACCGTATCAGCATATGACTGGCCCGTTGGTGCAGTGAGTTGTGCCTCTGCCTTCAACTCCGCGAGTCGCGGGTTCGATTCCCGCCGAGGGCCAACATTTTCTATAAAAAATTTGTATATTTGTACTTAAGCATGTATTTCAAATTATGTATGTAGTATATTTACCAGTTGTCCGTCACCTATAACACTAGTATTAAGTTACTTTGAGGATGGAAGACCGCGTGTGTCCCATATATTTATTCATATTTATGTATTTTAGACTTCTCCCACTTAATTAAAACCTTTCTGTAGGCTGGTCCAGTATTGGATTTGTTTCGTATCATACCTTTTGTCAAGCTGATAGAGTTTGCAGACCGGGGGCGAAATAAAGTGCGTAAATAGTGATAGTTACAGAGTTAAAGTGTAGTGCAGTGTAAAAATGGGTATAAGTAAAAGCAAATCATACGTGCCTCAGTCTCTGTTGACTATCAGTAATTAATTTAATTAAGATTTATTATTACTTTGTATTTTGTTTTATCATTATTTGTTTTTTGTACTAGTTTAAGCAAAATGCCTATCATCTTGTAGTAGTGTTAAGTCACCTCATCAGCTTTCTTATCATTTGGCCGGGGAGCATGTACGGGCTAACACGTATATTTCCACCATTGGCATTTACGCCATATTTTTAATATCACATAAATTTAAAATCAGTACGACGTTAGCGGCCGCGCGGGCTCAACCTATCAAATCATTATAATTAATATAAATTAAATAAATATATCAATTAAGCGTCGCAGCTATCAATTTATCAACAAAAAGATAGTACAGGGTAGTAACAGCCCGTACAGGCCTAGTTCTTCCTTCTAATAAATATAATAGTTTTATTTTATTCATACATTAGTGTAAGCTTTTACTTGATCCTAATACGGTGTGTCATGATTGAGCAAATTCCGTGAAATTCACCCAACGGAATGATATCGTCGAGGACAGTTATGATCCCATTATGTTTGATTATATGGCACTTTTCATATTTAACAGTAATAATTATTAATTAAATGGGATATAAAATAGCCAACATCAATACGTCAATTATCGCAAGGGACAAAAGAACCTTTATGTAGCCGCTTTTTGTTTGTTGACAAATTTTAAACATGTTTATTCTATACTAATATTATTTGTGCTAAAGTCAAAAATTTGACTTAAGTTAATTTGTGAGACAATACATATCTATAGAATTAGGCGTTACTTTGCGGAGATCCATAATACAAAAGTAATAATAAAATTATTTTGCTATAATCCGCGATACAGTAAATAGAAAATATATATAGTGCTCAATGTATAGTGGACTATCCATTTTTTTTTTCATACCCGTTACATGCAGGATTCGTAAAAACACATGCACAAACCTCCACCACTGCCACCACAATACACAAGCAGTACACACGTTCACTATCACAAACTCAACAATCGTTTCGCCCCGCAACCGAAGCATCACCAGGAGATAGACTCCACGACAAAATCGCAAAAAAAATGGATAGTCCACATTTTGGAATTGTCTTTACAGAAGTTCAAAAAAGCAATGTTTTGACACTGAAATTGTTGCGAACAAAGTCCTGCAGGCCTACCATGAACTCTTATTGAGACTCAATTGAAGACGTAAACGACGACCGCGAACCGCTTTCTTTTCGTACCATGAAGTGTGAATTGCATTGGAGACGTAATGTTTGAAAAGGGTAACGTTATATGAACTATAGGCAACTCTGTCTCTTTTATTCACATGTTCTTAGGACGAATTCCGAACGCTTAATACGTATAGTGTACGTATTTAAGACGTCATGGTATGAAAAAGCAAAACAATTTAGTTTACGTCTTCAATTGAGTCGCAATAAGAGTTCATCGTAGGGCTGTTACTCCTAAATCGATGTATTACATGTTAAAGATAGACCTCGTTAAGACTTTCGTGCCATATGAATCTTTTTCTTTCACCACTGTCTACAACTTGATATATATCTTTTCTAAATATTATCACTTCAAATCAAATCAAAGCAAATCAAAATAATCTTTATTCAAGTAAACTTTTTACAAGCACTTGTGGATTGTCAAGGATCAATGAGAATTAATAAAGCTACAACTGGTTCGTAACGTTGCGCTTACCGAAAAGAATCAGCAAGAAACAGCGGTCAATCTTTTAAACATTGTCAACTTACATTACTTAGTTTTGTTTGATGCGGACAGGATTTTCGATTTCAACGTTCCTCGCTACTATTTTTGGGTCTATTGTGTGTCTACCAAGCTATTTTTTTTTCGTTGCGAGCTGCCCATTTCTTTAGACGAAAACTGTAAAAAAAATTATCAATAAAAGCCCTAGTATACGAAATAGTAAATATCTCAGATACGCTTAATTATTCGTTTGCCTCTTCATTTATTCATTGGGAAAAAAATAATTTATATTATGAATGGCAAAGGATGAGAACACAAAAAGTCCACCCACTTACACTAACGCGTAAGCATCATTAGCAAGTAATTACATATTATAAGCACCGTTGTACTAGTCCTATATATACGGTAGCCTATCATTATTAAGATGGATTGCGAATCTGTTTCTTATAACATGGTATGGTGGTTGGTATATATTACAAACTGAAGCGAAATAATTATTATTGACGTCCTAGTTATAAACACGATTAGGGGAAGGTTACAAAAATGTTTAATGAGAATACAACAACAGAGGGAATAGGTATAAAAAGCGATATAGGTTCTCACTAAGCCAATCTCCTGCCGACACTCGAGCGACTATTAGATGCTTGACATCTAGGTTTTATGCTGAGCTAATGTATGGTGATAGCATGTTTCATGGCGAGCTAAGTAAGAGCCGCTATTGGCAAAAAAATGTCGTCTACTCTGTAGTATGGGATTGATTATTTGAAAATGTTAACTTGCTTTTCCTTAATACGATACTTGGACAAAACTCGTTTTCAATATAGTCCTCATTTTAAAAATATTATGCTTAGTACTATTTAATGTTATTTGAAGAATACCAACATTATTTGTGACAGGGCAACTACTGACTATATCATATTAAAAACGCAGCATAATAACGCAACACATTACACCACTAACGCCATCTATCGACTATTGACTATACAAATTTCGATTTTAACTACTGTAGATTTTACTACTACTACCCTCGTCATAATATTTTGGTATAAGCTAAGATATATAATTATCGATAAAGAAATAAATATAATCATTTATAGAATTACACGCTACTTTGGGGAGATCCATAATACAAAAGTAATAATGAAATTTTCAGCTATAGTCTGCGATTAATTAAATACAAAAAATATATAATAAAATAAATATATGTAGAGTGGACTATCCGGTCTAATACCAGATACATGCAGTATACGACCTATTCAGGATATTATTCCTGCATGTATCTGGTATGAGAACGGATAATCCACTCTACATTTAGCATTATATATATTTTCTATTTACTTAATCGCAGATTCATCAACCTCCTGCCCTTATCCCACTCTAAGTGGGGTCGACACAAAATGTTATAAAACATGTTGTCACATGATTGATGACTACGTAATTTACGACCGGTCGTCTGCCTGACGTCAACTTATCTTTGTCGTATTTTACGACACCTCGGTAAGAAATGAGGGTGATCTATTCTAAAATAATTTTATCATTACTTTTTGAAATTAATAATAAGTAAATTGTGTTGAATGATTACATAAACTTCTGTTGCGTAGCGTATTGTTTGTGATATCCAAATTGTAGCTTGTAGCTTGCTCCAGACGCCTTGTCTCATCGAATTCGGCGTCTAATGATCCAGTCTGACCCACTGGCCCCGATGTGAGACCGTCGCGATTTTCGTCTTTGTTCTGCCTTCACGCTCCTTTGTTATGGTCTATCTTTAAATATAAGTATTATCTAGAGAGAATTTAAATATTATAATCAGGCGACCGGTTCCCAATATTTAGGTCTGTCATGACTTGATTGAAGTGTTTCAAGTTTATATGTAGGTTGATTAGTTGATTTCCGATACTTAAAGCGTTTAAAGATTTATGAATGTATCATATTCATAAATTTGTAAACATATTCGTTTATTATTATGACGTTATCAGGCAGACAAAATGATTGAATAAATTAAAATCCAAAATATTCGTTATTCAAGTAAACTTGTAAACAAGTGTTTTTGAACCGTCAAATCTACTGCTGATTCGGAAAACTGCTACTGGAATTCCGGAAAATAACACCTGCTTCTATAAATCACTTTATTTTATAACTAACAATGAACCGCGGTTTCACTCGCGTACATAACGTATCGCGGACTTTTTTGTGAGTATTGATACCTTCTATAATACTGTAGAAGATTTGTACGACTAAATTTTTCACACCTTATCACAATTTTATTAGGGATCCCTATTTTTTTTTGAAAATATATAACCTATGTTGCTCTTTGAAGAAGCAGCTTTCCAATGGTGAAAGAATTTTTAAAATCTAGTTTTTGCTCGAAAACATTACAAACATACAAATCTTCCCTCTTTATAATATTAGTATAGATTTACTGTATGCTGTAAATCCTAACGGCTTTTACAACATCACTGGATGGAGCGGACGAGCGCAGCGAATTTGAATTTGAATTTGAATTTGAATGAGAGCGCCAAAACTATACTGGCGTTGGCTAACGTCATATTTAGTGTTCCTCCTTCGAGGCTGGACCACGACTAAGGGCGATGTATAGTGGTGAGATGATCGTGACTTGTCAACACGACATCAGCAGCGACTGACTTCAGAAACGTGGTAACTTATTTTCACTAATAAACTATTTGTGTCAGTGTTTGCAATCTTTACTTGATCATGGACATGGATCATAGGACCCTTCCTATCGAACTGTTTTGAACGCATCTCTTTTAAGTGGTTTTGGTGAGTTGCGTAGAAGATTGCTGATTCTAAGAACATCTTTGTAAACCCAGCATCTATAAAGAGGGCATCACTCAAAAATTTACCGTAACAAAATGACGCATAATTGCACAACAGTTCGTCATAATGTTAATATTACTTTTGTTTTTCCCAATATTCTTTAGATTGTCTGAACACACAACAATAATTCGTGGACCAATTTGATTCTATAATAAAATTCCGCAAAACCTATTTTACTTGCCTACACAAAGGTTTAAATTTAGTGTAAAGAATACACTTGTACAAAAGTATATTACACAATTGTAGATTACAAAAAATGATAAAATTGCTTTAAATATGAACATCCTTCCAGTTTAGTACAAGACAGCAGTTTAAAATTCTCGTAAATTGAAAATGTTTAAAAGATTGACCGCCGAGTTTCTTGCTGGTTCTTCTCGGTAACAACAACATTCCGAACCAGTTGGTACTTTATTTATCATACTGATTGCTTGAAAAGCTTATTTGAATCATCATCCTCCTGCCCTCATTCCACTCTATGTGGGGTCGGCACAAAATTTTACAAACATGTTGCCACATGATTTGGCTACGTATTTTACGGCCGCCTGCCTGACGTCGACTTATCTAAGTCGTATATTATGATCCTTCGGTAAGAACGGTCGGTCAACTTACCTTAGTCGTCTTTTACGACACCTCCATAAGAAATGAGGGTGGTCTATTATACTCAGCCGGATACCCCACGGCATCAAAGAGTTTATTTGAATATATAATATTTTGAAGTCGGCAGATGTTTGGTCGAATCTCTGCTGATCACGTTGACCTCCTTGGGTTTGGTAACGGGCTGAACGGCGCGGTTAGATTTTGCGTGCCAAAATACGGTGGAATGTGGTTCTAGGTATGAATTTACTGTTGGTAAATTGCCAAATATTGATTAATACTTCAATGGCCGACCTGCCGCTCGTCGCTGTCGTGTAGAGTTTGTGATAGTGAACGTGTGTAGTGCTTGTGTATTGTGTCGGAGCATTGTGCAGGTTTTTTCCTTATCCTGCATGTATCGGGTATGGAAACGGATAGTCCTCTCTACATTTAGCAATATATAAATATTTTCTATTAACTTTATCGCGGATTATAGCAAAATAATTTCACTATTATAAAATTAGAACTGGTTTTTAGAACGGAAGGATTTTTGAGTTATTTGTAAGCTGTGAAAATGGAAATAACAGAACACTGAAAATGAACTTAGGATTTTATTTGATGGTTATCTATTGGTATAATTAATAAATCAAAACCCTTATTACTCGTAGTATAGTCGTAGCCGCTTGAAAAGATTTCAACGCGTTTCTCAGATCGTTCTAATTATTATTAAATCGACAGAACAATTTCACTATATCAACTGGAACAAAGTAAATATTTCTTTGTTCCAGGTAACTTTCGTATTATCCCGGTGTTTATTCATCAATATTTTAATACTATCACTGTATATTATAAAAATAGGTTCTTAATTTATCATTATCCTCCTGCCCTTCTCGCACTCGAAGTGGGGTCGGCGCAACATGTTAAAACCATGTTGTCACATGATTCGGCTACGTGTTGTACGACCGACCTGACGTTATCTTACATTAGTCGTATTTACCATCTCTCGTTAAGAAAGAGGGTGGACTATTCTACGCAATCGGATACCACATGGTGGGTCAACTTACCTTAGTCGCCTTTACGATACCTAAATGATTGGATATAGTTACTCTCTGACCCTGTACAATACAGTAATCACCAAATGTAACTAGGTTTAAGAATTATATTTTGAAAAAAGCAACCGCCTAGTTTCTTGCTGAATTTTCTTGGTAGGAACAACTTTCCGAACCAGCAGTAGAGCTGAAGATTCAAAAGCTCTTGTTTAAAAGTTTACTTGAATAAAGAATATTTAAAATTTGAGTTTGAATGTTTATTAGATTCTTAACTTCAACGTTACCTAATCTTAGGTTTAATTTTCTAAGAATGATATGATTCAGAAGTAATTGTTTACATGTTCAATTGAATAAAGATATTTTGCTTTCAACTCGGACAAATCTCCGAATTACACCTGCCAAATTATTTGCAAATTATAACATCTGGCGAAATCAGACCGTGTCCTGTTAATAAAAAAAAATCTATACCAAAGTCTAGTTTTGCATATGCAGTGCGAATAACACGATTCGCTTCGTGAACTGCGCGGTATGAAATGTGTTCACATATAAAAAGCGATGATAAAGCGCTTTAAAAATAAAACCACTAAACGTCTATTCATTGTAAGGGATATCCAGCCGCTTGTAGTCACTTATGCGTGTTGACACACTTGGCTAAGTCTTTATAACGCTATGAATACAGTCATACTCATCTGCTTTATGTAGCGAAAGATTTGTTCTCAATATTTCATAGAAGTTTAGTAAAGTGACATTTATTTAGTAAAGTGGCATTTGCTACAAGTCAAAATTATGTTTTTGTTACTATCTATATTATTTTAATATGTACTATAATATTTATTCTCATACCAATAATTTATAGAAGTAGGCGGTACTTTGCGGAATTCTAAGTACGAAAGTTATGATAGAATCATTTTGTTATAATCCGCGTTTGTTTAAGAATCTATGATTCTATAATAAAATTCCACAATCTACTTTTACTTTACAATTACAGCAGTTTAAAATACTATTAGAAAAAGGCTAATTCAGAAAGCCTATTATACTATTGAAGATTATCGAGACGATAAGAATGCGTGGATATAGCTTCTCTTCAACCCTGTACAAGATATTAATAACTATATGTAACTAGTGATAAGAATTATTGTTTAAAAAGAGCAACTGCCGAGTTTCTTGATGGTTCTTCTCGGTAGGAACAGCTTTCCGAACCAGTAGTAGATGTTGGCGATTCAAAAGCACTTGTTTACAAGTTTACTTGAATAAAGAATATTTTTGAATTTGAATTTGAATATGTAATGCTAAGTGTAAGAAGAAAAACGTTGTCATACCTTATACATGCAGGATTAGTTAACACATATCAAAAGACTCCATTAACAGCACACACAGAAATCAAAAGAATCGCTTTGCGATTCTGTCGTGGAGCCTATCGCCTGATGACGCCTATCCTATCGCCTTGCGTTACGGGGCGAAACGATCGTTGAGATTGTCTTAGTGAACGTCTGTAGTGCTTGTGTAGCGCGTGCTGGCTCTTGTATGTAGGAGCAATTTTACGAATCAATGGTATCAGTTGACGATACAAAAGAACTTGTTGACAAGATTTCTTGAATAAACGATACAAAAGTTATTGTAGATAACTTTTAACGGATTGTAGTAAAATAATTCCATCATAAGATGGAATTCTTTCACTACAATCCGCGTTTACTAAGCGATTAAAAAGTAAAGAAAAAATCTCAAAGCTTGGTTTTGTGATTTTATCGATGGAGCCTATCTCCTGACATTGCTTCGGTTACGGGGTGAAACGATTTTTGAGATTGTCGTAGTGAATATGTTTAATGCTTGTTTAGAGTGCTGTGGTGGTGGTGTCTTGTGATATGTACGATAACTAATCCTGCATATATAAGATATGAAAATGATTTTGTTTCCTACACTTAGAATAACATAGATCTTCTTAACAACCGCGGATTATAGCAATATAATTCAAATCATAACTTTTCTGTTCTCATAACTTTACAAGAGCCAATCTTTTATATAAGCTCCAACGATTTCCATTAAATTATTCCTATCGTTTTATCCCTGTTTTCAGGCACTAAAAAACTGCCGCAATATTATTTAAATACAAAGCGAGCTAAGCATTTTAAGACACTCTAGATTCAAATTCAAAATATTATTTGATCAAGTAAACTTGTAAATAAGTGCTTTTGAATCGCCAACTTTACTGCTGGTTCGGAAAGCTGTTCCTACCGAGAAGAAACAGCAAGAAACTTGGCGATTAATGTCTTGTACAGGGTCGAAGAGTAGCTATATCCACACATTCTTATCGTCTAAGTAATCCTCAATAGTATAGTAGGCTTTCTGTGTTAGCCTTTTTTTAATATTGATTTTAAACTGCTGTAATGGTAAAGTTAAAGTAGATTGCGGAATTTTATTATAGAATCTTATACCGAATATAGGTCATTGTTATGAAAAATTCGTCGATTGTCCGTTGAAAATACATTATCGGAGCGAAAGGAAAAAATATTGGCTTACTTACCATTTGTTACGGAAAATAACAATGGAGACAGTGGATTATTTTGTTTTTAGTCGCAATAGTGTGGTGATCTAAATTCTTACTCTATTACTCATTTTACAAGTCTATGCCATTACCATCAAGGTATGTTCCAACCACAAAGGGCACCTTAAGAACTATATTCCCTGAATCTACTAGACCTTCTATACTATACAATACACATTAAGAATATTTATATAATTAGGCGTTACTTTGCGGAGATCCATAATACAAAAGTAATAGTTAAATTATTTTTCTATAAACCACAATAAAGTTAATAGAAAAAATATAAAGTGCTAAATGTATAGTAGACTAACCGATACATGCAGGATTCTTAAACCCACATGCACAAACCTCCACCACCGCGACCATAATACACAAGAACTACACACGTTCACTATCACAAATTCAACAACAGTTTCGCCCCGCAACCGAAGCATCATCAGGAGGTAGACTCCACGAGAAAATTGAAAAGCGAAGCATTATCCAAACAAGCATGGTTATATAGTAATCGGTTCAACCCCACAATTTATTTAATTTGCCTCCAAACACGTGTAACTTTTGTGTAATGTGTTTCTTTTACATTAAGAACATTTTATTAAAAAATATTAGGATTACGTTTGTATTATGACATTCCGCAAAATTACTGCTTCAATGAATTACTTAGACATTCTAACAAACAGTTCAAAATATCTTTAAAAAAAAATCTATTGGCACAATACTTCTAACAATTTTTACAATGAACAGTTTATAGACAATTTACTTTAAAAAACGCATATGTTCGTGATCATAGCGTCAAATTTAGAGTCAAAACATTTGGTCAAAGATCTTCACAAATATTGTAAGAAATAATTAAACTGTCTTTTGTGATAGTAAAACATTACTTTGTTTTAAAGATAGAACGATAATGCGTTCATTCTTTTTAAACAAATTATTGTTTTAAGCATTTTGTCTGGAAACATGTGCAAGATACTTTATAAAAAGTGTAAACGCTTTAGTAAAGTTTCGAGCTTTTCAATGGAATAAAATTCAAAAGCAAACATTGAAAACTAATAACTAATAATGTTTTATTATTTGTATTGTTCTATATTACCTACAGGGTCACGCTATAATTATTTCAACAATTTATGCTATACAAAAGTTATGATAAGAATTATTTTGCTATAATCCGAATTTATATGTAACAGGTTAGGATAGAGGCATCTATATAGTATAAATATTCCATATTTTGCCAGTCTGCCAAGCGTTGTAATTATTTGCTTTAATAGAATATAAACTATTTATTTAAAGTAACAGCCTGTTACTATGCCCACTGCTGGGCTAAGGCCTCCTCTCTCCGTTTTTGGAGAGAAGGATTGGAGCTAAGACCTACCACGCTGCTCCAATGCGGATTGGTAGGTTACACATATCCCTAGAATACTCTAGAGATTTGCAGGTTTCCTCACGATGTTTTCCTTCACCGAAAAGCGTGTGATAAATTGCAATTATCAATTAGACACATGAGTTTTAATAGAAAAACTCATTGGTGTCTGCCCGGATTTGAACTCGTGTTCCCCTTGAAAGAGTAGCACGGTCTCACCGCTAGGCTATCACAGCTTAATTCAAATATACTAAATAAATTATTTATTTAGTATATTTGAATTATCTTAAATTGATAACCATTAAAACTACTTAACAGATTTTGACGCAATTTTCACTGATAGACCGAATGATTCATTCAAGTTTAAGTGTATATTTTGCTAAGTTTTAATATAATTTCGCTGAAATATGAACACAACTTAAGTGCATGAAACTTTTCATAAGCAAAATTATGATTATTTTCGCCGTATAAAAAAAGGCAAATTCAAAAAGCCTATTATACTATTGAAGATTACCTAGACGATAAGAATGCGTGGATATAGCTTCTCTTCAACCCTGTATAAGACATTAATAACTATATGTAACTAGTGATAACATTTATATTTTAAAAAGAGCAACCGCCGAGTTTCTTGCTGGCTTTCTCGGTCGGAACAACTTTCCGAACCAGCAGTAGATGTTGACGATTCAAAAGCACTTGTTTACAAGTTTACTTGAATAAAGAATATTTTGAATTTGAATTTCAATATAATTTAAACTAACATCTTTGAGTTATGGCAAAATTAAAACTAATCCTCAAAATCAACTTCAGCGCTTTTTTACACCTGTTGCTTAATTTACTGTTAATTTAGGTACGGATCCCTAGTGACTAATTTAAAAACGAGATCAGAGTGAATATTTTAATGATGATTTGAAAGGTACATTTGACCCAAACGGAAATCGAAAATGTGGGTATCATACCTTGAACAGGTTTTGATTAGGGTGTAGTTGAATCGTTGTGATATCACTTCCGGAAGTTCTGTTGATATCATACTACATTCCAAAACTTTTACGTGATATGGTTAGATAGAGATCTGTGGAAAAAAGGGCAATATACTGATAATGATTACAGCAGTTTAAAAAAAATTCTAAAGGGAGGCTGATACAGAAAATCTACTATTGTTCTTTATACGTTAGAGAGTATAGAGTTGACGATTCAAAAGCATTTGTTTATAAGTTTACTTGAATATTTGGAATTTAAATTTGAATTCTTGAAACTAAATAGTTATGCAAATACAGCACTGTGCGTGTTTTTTTTTAAATATTAGAATGATAGTCTTGTAATTTATAGAATTAGGCGTTACTTTGCGGAGATCCATAATACAAAAGTAATAATAAAATTATTTTGCTATGATCCGCTATACAGTACATAGAAAAAATATATAGTGCTGAATGTATAGTGGACTATCCGTTTTTTCATATCAGTTACTTGGAGGATTCGTAAAAACACATGAAAAAACCTCCACCACTGCCACAACAATATACAAGCTCTACACACGTTCACTATCACAAACTCAACAATCGCTTTGCGATTTTGTCGTGGAGTCTATCTCCTGATAATGCTTCGGTTGCGGGGCGAAACGATTGTTTATATATTGTAAATTTTTACATTGTAAGTGTATTTCTCTTTTGATGTTCGAGGGTGGGAGCCTGGTTGTCTGTGTTACAGACATCCAGACTCTCAGACATCAATCTCAATCAATCAATCATCAAACCAGACATCAATCTCTCACACCACTTTTATTTGAACCCTTAAGAATGGCACTTTGTTAATTGTTGTTTTGTGTGAAGAGAAACAATAAATAAATCTTTATTATTATTTATTAATTCTATAAATTATTTAATAGAAAAACTCATTGGTGACTGCCCACCCAGGGTTTGAAGCCATGATCGTCTGTACGGTCTCACGGCTATCACAGCTAGAAAATATAGTACAAGTCGTTATAAATATGTGCACAAATCACTGTTATTTCAATTACAGTGCAATGTCAACGGATCACATCAGTTAGACAACAATTGGTTTCTGTACTGGATTTTCGTCTCTCGGCCGATAAAAACAATGTCGCGTAAGAACCTTTGCCCTATAGTGGGCCAGCGAACGGGGCCACTGCGCCACTGGCAACCTAAAATACAAGTGGAGCAAGTGACCTCGTTACCGGTAATTCTGGCCAAGATCCGTTTGTCGACTTGGTTCTTTTAGGATCTTTATAAAATTACTAGAGGAACCCGCGACTTCGTTCGAGCCAACTTATGTCTTTAAATACCCTCAATAATGCAAGTGTGTCCCTGTTCGCGAAAGGAAAACAAGAGTTGTCTTTTCTTTTATCAACCCTAGTATGAATGTGTCTAAATTCATTTGAATTCCGTGATTAAAAATAATATATTTTAGTGCTAAATGTAGATTATAATATCACACTAATCTATTGATTGAACTATTCATACCTCGTACGTTATACCTTAGTACCAGGATTAGTAACTCCACTCAATCGCCAATCGCAATCTCAAAATACTTTTGCAATCGATCGCTGAAATTGTCTAAGTGAATGTGTGCAGTGCTAGTGTAGTTAGGGTATGAGAACGATTATGCTAACAACACCGCTGTGTGGTATTCGGCTAAGACGAATAGACCACCCTCATATCTTACCGAGGTGTCGTAAAAGGCGACTAAGGTAAGTTGACGTCAGGCAGGCGGCCGGTCGTCAAATACGTAGCCAAATCATGTGTCAAATTGTTTATAACATGTTATGCCGACCCCATTAAGAGTGGGATAAGGGTAGAAGGATGATGAACGATTATGTTAACAGTACTTAGCAATACATAGATCTCAAAAATGCGGTTTACAACTTAATATCATACCTTTGCGCTATAGAATTCTGCAATTCACGCCAGCTTATAGACTTTTTTTTTAAATTTCGGTAGCCAAAGCTAACAATGCGAAGGTGCTATAAACAGACGAGCTTTAATATTGCAAAGTGTAACAATCGAGCTTTTGCGCAACACAATTTGACCCAACAATGGGCGCGTGGGCGGGCTTTAGTCACAGCTACAGAACAAAAGTGCTTGTAAACAAGACATTGTGAAGTCCAGGTAAGGGATGGGATTCGTTAGGGATAATTGGGGATATATTGATGGCAAGCGTGACCTTTTTTCTAGCTTCCTGAAAATGTGTCATCCACGATGTTCAATTTACATTCTAATTAATGTATTGCCTTCTAAAGAGTTCGTGGTAATGAAATTCAAATATTCTTTATTCAAGTAAACTTGTAAACAAGTGCTTTTGGATCGTCAACTCCGCTGTTGGGTCGGAAAACTGTTCCAACCGAGAAGAGCCAGGAAGAAATTAGGCGGTTGCTCTTTTCAAAATATAATTCTTATAAATTGCATTGGTCATTACTTGTACAGGGTCAAAGAGTAGCTATATCCACGCATTCTTATCGTCTAAGTAATCCTCAATAGTATAGTAGGCCTTCTGTATTAGCCTTTTTTTGACAGTGTTTTGAACTGCTGTAATGGCAAAGCTTAAATTGATTACTGAATTTTATTATAAAATCTTATACCCAAACCCACAAACGACTTACGTACTTTTGCAAGGCGCAAAGCAGGAACCGCAAGCTTATGGCGGTTCCTTTTTTTTCGAACTGACTGTATGCTGTTAGCCCTAATGGCTTTTACACCGTCACCGGGCGGGATGGGCGTGCGCAGAAGCATTGTCGAGGTTGCAAAATGCAGAGAGTAGAGCGCAGAAGCTCTACTAGCGTCGGGGAACGTCGTCCTAAGGGTGCCTCCTGTGAGGGCGGACCACGGCTTAGGGCGACGCGTAGTGGAGGGTTGATGGTATGACTTAGATTAGCCATTGCGACGTCGGAAGGGTGGCGAGAAGCCACGACCGACCGACGTCAGAAAACTGGAACCTCATCTTCGCCAGCGAAGATGCAGTGTGTGTGTTTCTGTGTTTGTGTATTACGTGTTTCTATGTCGGTTCCTACGTTGTTTATCATATATATCGCCATTCTTTTTATTTTTATCATCAGGAGGATAGGCTCCTCGACAAAATGCTAATGCATTATGCTTGTGTAAATTGTTGCTGGTGGAGGGAGCTTCGGACACGTATGGTGACTTGTCCTGCATGTGTAAGACATGTGAATGTTGCCTGCTTCGTACACTTAGCATTACATATGTACATTCACTTAACAAATGCGGATTATAGCAAAATAATTCTGTCCTAACTTCCAGACAGACAGCATTCCTCTTTAGAAAGTAAATAATTTATAAAAATAGTGTAATAAAAGGAAAATATTTATTTGTAATCCATCTTGCACATTTTATTTTGTTATGAAGATTTATGGGCTGTATTAATCTCATATATAATATTAACATTTATTAGATTGATCATCGATCCTCCATCTGTTATCCGACTCTAAGTGGAGTCGGCACAACATGTTCAAACATGTTGTCACATGATACGTATGTAACGACCGGCCGCCTGCCTGACGTCAACTTACATTAGTTGTATTTTACGACCCCTCGGTAAGAAATGAGGGTGGTCTATTTCTGCTCAGCCGTATACCACACGGCGGGTCTACTTACCTTAGTCGCCTTTTACGACACCTCGGTAAGAAATGAGGGTGGTCTATTCTACTCAGCCGTATACCACATGGCGGGTCTACTTACCTTAGTCGCCTTTTACGACACCTTGGTAAGAAATGAGAATGGTCTATTTTACTCAACCGGATACCAGACGGCGTTATATTAATTAAAACTAAAATATTCATTTGTTTTATCCATCTTTCATTAAACATTCGTTATGGAGATTTTTTAAGGGCTGGAATAACATAAGTACTTGCCCGTTTGACTGGCCCGCTAGCGCAGTTGATAGTGACTCTGCCTTCAGATTTGCGGGTCGCAGGTTCGATTACCGCCGAGGACATTTTCTATAAACAATTTGTTGGTTCTTCGAGCCTAGTTGTATATTTGTACTTAAGTATGTATTGAAAATTATATATTTATACCAGTTGTCTGTCACATAAATGTTGTATTCAATTACTTACTTTGGGGACGGACAGCTGTGTGTAAGTGTAACATACATTTATTATTTGAACTACGTCGATTCTGAAATACATTTTTTATTTTTTTTATTTTTTAGGTTTAACATTTACATCTTTCAAATCTATATTCTATTGTAATACAAAATTAAGTCTAAATGTAAAACTAATTAAAGGCAAACGCCACATGCAAAAGTAACCTAAAACTACTTAAATGTAATTTATAATTGACTAAACTACCAAATCCTACTTCCTACTAATCCTACTAATCCTACTAATCCTACTAATCCTACTAATCTTACTAATCCTACTAATATTATAAATGCGAAAGTTTGTGAGTTTAGATAGATGTTTGTTACTCTTTCACGAAAAAACTATTAGACGGATTTGGATGAAACTTTACGGTTATATACATCGGAATAACATATACGCTACTATTTGTAATCATTTTATTTAATATAACAAATACATGTCAATAAAGTCGGAAAAATCTGACCTCTGAGAGCTATCTCGGCGTACGCTGCCTAAACCATTAGAGTTACACAAAGATGATGTACCGTAGTATTGTTTGTCTTTAATAGTTCTAAATAAAAGTCCGCGGCAGCATATATCTATCTTTTATGAGGAATCCACTATGACCAAAATTGTGAATCATAAATTTAATTAAATTAGATACTGTGGCACACAAAATTCCTAGCGAGCGAAGTCGCGGACAAACTAAGCTCAAACAATCACAGTATTGCGCTGCGAGAATAAAGGAATCACCTGTCATCAACAACAAAACATACAAAGATCTATCCTGACGAATTGCACAAAAAACTGACGACCTAACAATTCTTAGACACCTGCCGCTACACCCGAACAATTGACAAACCAAAATATTTACCTCCATAAATGCTACCGTCGCATTCCTTACAGGGCTGCCAACTTTACAAGAAACAAAGTATATTCACCAGGCCTACCATGTCATATTAAACAGTATTTTAGTAAAATGAACACTATTTTAAATGATTTATAGAAGCAGGCGTTACTTTGCGGAATTCCATATTTCAAGCAATATAACAGAACTAACTACTTTGCTATAATCCGCACGGGTTAAGCGAATGCATGCAAAGCCAATGTGTATGAAGCAGGCAAAATCTACGCACCTTACACATGCAGGACCAGCCACCACATGCACCCCAAGGCGCAATTCACCAGCAACAACGCACACAAAAGCAGCACACACACACCCACCACCACAATCTCGACGATCGTTTCGCCCCGAAACCGAAGCATCATCAGGAGGATAGGCTTCACGACAAAAATCGTACTGCGCCGCGCTACCCATACAAGCAGTCTTAAATAGTTCAACTCCCACCAATACCCTCCCCTCCGAACACATGCAGCAAAACGGAATTAGATACATTTACTTGCTCGTTAATTAAGTGACCATTGTTATTTTTTATTATCTCAAGTTGCTCTAACGTATTGAAGGGACTCCGACTCAATACGTTACAGTCTTATTTTCACCAACTACCCTCACTTGAACCGCACAATCCACACTATTTTATTTATTCAATACTTTTAATACATATTTTAGAGCTTCTCGAACAACTTTTTAATTCATACGTCTCACCACAATCCTATAAAATTACAAAATAAAGTTCCCAAAAGCTATCTGACTATATGTAGTTATTAATTTACAGTCGTTTTGCAAAACTTTACACGCCTCACCATATCGATACATACTATAAAATAAAGTTCCCGCAATCTATTCGTATGTATGTAATTCTTCTTCTTCTTCTTCGTCAGCCGATGGACGTCCACTGCTGGACATAGGCCTCTTCATGGGATCGCCACACCACACGATTCTGCGCCGCCCGGATCCAGTGGCTCCCTGCGACCTTTTTGAGGTCGTCTGTCCACCTCGTAGGGGGTCTACCGACGCTGCGCTTTCCGGTGCGGGGTCGCCATTCCAGCACCTTAAGACCCCAGCGCCCATCGGTCCTCCGCACTATGTGCCCCGCCCAGCGCCACTTCAGCTTCGCGACACGCTGAGCTATGTCGGTGACTTTAGTTCTTCTACGGATCTCCTCATTTCTGATTTGATCTCGTAGAGACACTCCGAGCATAGCTCGCTCCATCGCCCGCTGAGTGACTCTCAGCTTTCTTATAAGGCCCATAGTGAGCGACCACGTTTCGGATCCGTAGGTCATCACTGGCAACACGCACTGTTCGAAGACCCTGGTCTTCAGACACTGAGGTATTTTGGACGAAAAGATCTCGCGTAGCTTCCCGAACGCTGCCCATCCGAGTTGGATTCGGCGACTAACCTCTTTCTCGAAATTGGACCTACCCAGCTGGACCGTATGTCCCAGGTATATGTACTCGTCTACAATTTCGAGTGCAGAGTTCTCAACGATGACCGGGTGGAGCGGAACATGTGAGTTGGACATGATTTTTGTCTTACTCATGTTCATTTTAAGGCCCACCTGCTGAGATACTCTGCTGAGGTCGTCGAGCATTGTGTTAAGGTCCTCCAGACAGCCTGCCATAACGACTATGTCGTCGGCAAATCTAAGGTGAGTGATGTACTCGCCGTTGATGTTGATGCCGTATCCGTTCCAATCCAAAAGCTTAAAGACATCTTCCAATGCAGCGGTAAACAGCTTCGGGGAGATAACATCTCCCTGTCGCACACCTCGCCGCATTTGGATTGGTCTCGTAGTTTTGTCTTGGATACGGACAGACATTGTGGCGTTTTCATACAAACACTTCAACACTTGGACGTACCGATAGTCGATTCGGCATCTCTGGAGCGACCTCAACACAGCCCATGTTTCCACCGAATCAAAGGCCTTCTCATAGTCCACAAACGCCAAGCAAAGTGGCTGGTTATACTCCTCGGTTTTCTGTATAACCTGCCGCAGCGTGAATATGTGGTCTATGGTACTATACCCTTTTCGGAAACCGGCTTGTTCGGGAGGCTGGAAGTCGTCAAACCTACGAGCGAGACGATTCGTTATGACTCTCGAGAACAGCTTATAAACATGATTCAGCAGCGTGATGGGTCTATAATTCTTCAATAAGGTGTTATCACCTTTCTTGAAGAAGAGAACCACCACGCCCCTGTACCATGCTTCCGGCATAGAGCCTTCGTGAATGACGGAATTGAACAATCGCTGAAGGACTTTAAGTACCGGTTTACCACCCGCCTTCAGGAGTTCGGTAGTGATTCCGTCATCACCTGGAGCCTTGTTGTCCTCAAGTTGTTTGAGAGCCATACTAATCTCGTATAAGCTGACGTCCGGGATATCTTCGGTATAGTGTCGGGTCAACTTGGCTCTTGGGTATTTTGCCAAATTGACAATAGGCTGTTGTGTTGAGGTGTATAACTGCCCATAGAACCTCTCAACCTCTCTCAAAATCTCAGGACGAGATGAAATGATACTACCAGTATCGGTCTTCAATCGCGTTAACTGCCTCTGCCCAATAGACAGATCTCTTGCGAACACTTTTGAGCCCCTGTTACGTTCAATAGTATCTCGAATGTGTTCGGTGTTGAAGCGTCGCAGGTCGCATTTCTGCGCCTTAGAAATCTGTCTATTGATCAGACGGTAGCGCGTCGCATCTACTGAAGACTGTAGCCTCATTTCGTTCCTCTCATCCATGAGCTTGAGAGTCTGGGTCGAGAATTTATTGGGTCTTTTACGGTGTGTCTTATAAAATTTAGACCCCACCGTATGAACAGTTTCCACCAGCCTGTTGTTTACACCGTCCACAGAAGCGCAGTCAGCTAGGCAATCAAAACGGTTCATTAGCTCGAGTTGGAACTTCTCGGGGTTTTGGATATGAGCTCGAGTTGGTCGGAGCGTAGACTTCACCAGTCTGGATCTTTCCAGCTGTACGCATATATTCAATGTGCCTCTAACCATGCGGTGATCACTCCCGGTCTTAACGGTGTTGATCACAGAGACATCATTGAATATATGACGCCTGGTCGACATGATGAAGTCGATCTCGTTTCTCGTGGAACCGTCGGGACTGATCCAGGTCCATTTTCGATGCGGCCGCTTCTTGAAGAAAGAATTCATCATGTAGAGGTCCTCTCTCTCCAAGAAATCGGCCAGCATCTGGCCCCTGTGGTTCCGTTGCCCATATCCAAATTGCCCTACTCTCACCTCTGTGCCGTTTCGCTTGCCCAGCTTTGCGTTGAAATCCCCCATCACAACAGTGTAGGAGGTTTTGGAGGCATGCATGGCTCTAGATAAATCCTCATACATGGCCTCTACCTCCTCGTCCGGATGTGCCGATGTCGGTGCGTAAACCTGTATGACCTTCAGCGAATACCGTTCGGTAATTCTGAGTATAAGGAACGCGACCCTGCTCGACACACTCTCGACTTGAACAATGTTGTTGACAAGGGACTTGTGGACGAGAAACCCGATACCACCCTGGGACTGTTGCTCTCCCTCCCGGTAGTAAAGCAAGTTGCCGGATTTTAGGATCATCGTATCCTCCCCCTCTCTTCGGACTTCGGATAATCCTATCACATCCCACCGCAACTTGCTTACTGTTTCTTCCAGCTCGAGTATCTTTTCGTCTTCCCTCAAAGTGCGTGCGTTGTACGTTGCCAGGTCCAGTCGTCGGTGTTGGCAGCGGAATCTCTTCCGGAGATTCTTGACACCCCCTGCCCCGCCGTTACCCAAACCGCTGCCAGAGCTGGGAATAGCGGAGCTGCCGGGAACTAGGGGCTGTGGTTTAATTTGTGATGCCATGAAGGTTTTGCCGGTAATCACCACGCTTGGCATGCGGGTTGGTGATCGCAGTGCTGACCGTTTTGCACCGACAGTGCTGCTGCCCACTGTCGGTCTGGTATTTAGGTCAGCAAAAAATGAAATGGTTATACCGCCATTTATCGGTCGTCAGAGCCTCGTCGGTTGATATGCAGGGTGCACCGCGTGCAGGTGAGGTTGACAATTGAGGAGACTGATTGGGACGAGCCTCCCCCTTACACCCCTATGTAATTGATTTTATCTAAATCTACTGAACGGATTTTATTATTTATCGTGCTGCCACGGACACTGCTAGTAAACTAAAATTAAGTCTTATTTCTGAATAAAAGCCTTTTATTTGTTTGTGGCTGTTCTGCACTGAGCGCCCTCTGAGTAGGGAGGTCAATTGAAATGAAAAAACGATTAATAAATAATCGATTTTTCTCCCTTCAAAATAAATAGATTATATCGAAACGAAAAATCGATTATTTAATCATCGATTTTTCAGACTATTTTAAAATTTGCTTTTCGAGTTTATTAATTAATTAGAATAAAGACTAAATAAAGTAGACGGCTACGAATAAAAAATAGCAGATGCGCTGTTTGCGAAATTCGCTAAAAATGTTTTGTTTGGCTACATTGGTTTCATCCAACATCTAATAAGAATCTTAAAAGAAAAGAAAAAAGAGGGGAAAATAAAAGCAGGGTTATTTATATAATCGATTTAAAAAAAACAATTTATAGTGTTTAAATAATCGATTATTAAAAATCGATTATTCTGATAAAATAATCGATTAATATAAAAAATTAAATTAAAAAATTTATTTGGATAAAAAAAGTGTGTGACCATCTAAGTCTAGCACTTATATGATAGTGTTTTTACAATATTACAGTAAAAAGTTCAAAATAATATACGTAATACTTTCTTTAACAGTATAGGTTTTTTTTATTTAGAATAGAATAGAATAAAATAGAATAGCTTTATTCATTCACACAACACAAAATAAACAGGTTACATACAGAGAGAAATAACAACAGACATTATGTAGAAAGTAAATTTAGAATGTGTCGTGCCAATGAAAAGGTTCTGGCTCAGTTTAATGCTGGAGGTAAAAGAATACCAACAGCGCTGATATTCTGCCGAATCCCTGGCTTTAAATTAACCTTTACAAGCACTTTTGAATCGTAAAATTAAAATGATGCTGCGACTGGTTCGGAAAGGTGCTCTAACCGAGAAAAACCACCAAAAAACTCGGCGTTCACTCTTTTCAATAATAAATATTACAACATTGTATTTGTAATTGTTAACAAACAAAATTACCTCTAAAATAATTTAGTGCGTAGCAGGTCGCACTTTACTTTTAGTAAATTTAAGTTAGCAGCCCTTACTCTATTTCTTTAACGCCTTTTGTCTTTTAACATAATTGACGTACCTGTCACTCGCATTTGATGAAAGATTTATTAGTAAGGTAAATAACCTTGACAAATAGTCTCATAAATTTTAATCCCGATCATATGAGTAACGACCTTAATACAATACTATTAAGGCTGATTATCAATCAGCCGAATATAAAATAAAATTCATGACAAATGCAACAAAATTTTTCCAATTATCTGAAAACACTGCTATTGTTAGTGCAATAAAGTAGTATTTCGTTTGACTGTTTTAATATTTGTCGGAACTATTTTTGTAATATATGTTACATTCCGTGTAAAAGTATTTCCTATTTTTTGGATGATTCTAGAAGAATACAATTCAGTAGCGAGGAGTGTTGTTAAACGTCATTGTTTTTTTTTTAATTTTATACTATTTTGCATTACACAATAAGATAAAAACAAAATACAGATAAAGTACAATCAATACTGCTTCGAAAGGAACGTATTGGATCTGTATCTATTTTTTTTAAATTTTAAAAACAAGAATTTTATAATTTATTTTTTATTATTGTGTATATTGGCAATAGATGATTTATAGAAGCAGGCGTTACTTTGCGGAATTCCATATTACAAGCAATATAACAGAACTAACTACTTTGCTATAATCCGCACGGGTTAAGTGAATGCATGCAAAGCTAATGTGTATGAAGCAGGCAAAATCTACGCACCTTATACATGCAGGACAAGCCACCACATGCACCCCAAGGCACAATTCACCAGCAACAACGCACACAAAAGCAGCACACACACCCACCACCACAATCTCGACGATCGTTTCGCCCCGAAACCGAAGCATCATCAGGAAGATAGGCTTCACGACGGCTTCAGTACGATTTTTGTCGTGAAGCCTATCCTCCTGATGATGCTTCGGTTTCGGGGCGAAACGATCGTCGAGATTGTGGTGGTGGGTGTGTGTGCTGCTTTTGTGTTCGTTGTTGCTGGTGAATTGCGCCTTGGGGTGCATGTGGTGGCTGGTCCTGCATGTATAAGGTGCGTATATTTTGCCTGCTTCATACACATTGGCTTTGCATGCATTCACTTAACCCGTGCGGATTATAGCAAAGTAGTTAGTTCTGTTATATTGCTTGTAATTGGCAATAGAATTAAATAATTTATTTATTTTTATTTTGTGGTGTTAAAAATAGATCATTAAAAAAATGTTAATTATCGTTCTTTTGAAAACGGTTTTGGATATATTTTATTATCAAAACGTAAATAAAAATTGTATCAAACATACATGCTGTAAGAAGCTAGCATCCGAACCTGATAACAATATGAAAGACCCAATTAACACAATTGTATTTATTTTCCAATTATATAAAATCTGTCCGCACTTGATCAGAGCAACAGCTCTGATCTATCTACTGACCTCTCTTTTCCCAAAATGTCATTTCCTTTCGCATCCCAAATTTCAGTCATCCCTCTTTTTCGCGATATCGTCCTTATACACGGTACAATGCATACTACAAATGCGTACCAAATATCTAAATTCATTACTTTTGTTATTTTGTTTATATCAAAAAATTACGACAGAGTCAATGACCCCTGCGCGCATTTCCCTTTGACTCGACCGAAAGAGGTTTTGAAAAAATATCGATAGTTTGTAATCGAGACTTGTGCTTAATTAGTAATTTTTGACAGTTATCACATCAAATAATTTATCCTACTAACTTCGCTTTCATTTTTTTTAAAACATTACACATTGAACCAGTGGCGTAGCGTGAACTAATGTAGACGTGGATGGGCAAAGTCACATCATCGAGGACCCTCGAAGCTATTACTTCCGAAATTTATTACTTATAGTTTATTGATTTGTTGCTTACTTTGTCCAGTTAAAAAAATACGGAAAGATTCAAAGAATGTAACTAACTCTTTCAATTCATGTACACGGCCGTGGGCGCATTTTTTTCGACAATCGATAATCGATACTGAACTAATCGTGTCCTTCTTCTCTTTAACCTTGAAAATCGGCTACCGGCTGTAGGGACACTAGTAACCTTATAACAGTGTTGCCAGGTGCACTGCAATTAAAGAAGATTCACTGTAATTTGACTGCTTTTACTGTATACTGTATTAAAAAAAATACAGTGTATGAAAAATACTGTAATTATTTTAATGTAAAAAAAATATACATACCATCCATACCATCCTCCTGCCCTTATCTAACTCTAAGTTAGGTCGGCGAAACATGTTACAAACATGTTGTAACATGATTTGGAATTGATGTCGCCGATATCTACTTGAACATAATTATTACTTGACAAAACTTATAAGTATGTCTTCCTTATATTTTTTTTTTACTATGAACTCCTCACGTAATGTTATATATATTAAAAATATACTTTATTTTCTTTTTCGACTATTAGCTTAAACATTTAGGTTTTAATTCCTAGTAAATATTAGTTATCATTATTATAGTATTAATTTATTTAATGTCTCCTCATAAAAGTAAATAAAGGAGTTTCGTTGCCTTAAAAAAAAAAGAAAAATCTCCAAGCGACACAGATAGTGATTAGTAGATACTAGATACTGATTGGTAATAATTACTTTCATAAAATCATGTGATTTTTTAATGTTATGGTTCTGTATGGTACTGTAAAGATGCTGTATTTAGCCTGATTATTCACTGTATTTTATAACGCAATCCTATATTCTTAAATTTAGAACATTGTGTTTTTACAAATCTGACCTGGCAACACTGCCTTATATTATAGTGTATTATCTATGCTAGTAACCTATTTACCGTACATTTGAAAGGCTATCCAGTTTGTTTACATTTTTATTTTTTTGTTTAAATGTTTGACTTTATAAGTAATTTAGTTGATTAATTCAATTGTTTATTGCTCTATTAAACCACTACCATAGTAACTAACAAATATTAGACAATATTAAGATTTCAGTTCAAATAATTTACATATCGAATCCTTCCTCTAATGTAAATGGTGTTATGTGTATACGGTGAAATGGTGGTTCACGAGAATCCGGAGAAATGGTATGTACTTACTAACAAGTCATGCTCTTTTTATTTAAATCTGTAAATATTGTTTTCTTACAACTCGCGAACAATAGGTGATGTACATTACTACTAGATAAATACAATTATCATAGATATATTACCATATACATTTTTACGGAAATAATTTTTAGTTTTTGTATGTAATTTAGAAATACGAATACGGAATAATTTTTTGGCATATATATATAAGTAGCTCTATAACTGCCTTTCGGTACCCTTTCCGTGGAATCCTGTATAAAATCTTATAAAATTAATTAATTATTTTTTTACTGAATCGTTTATGACATCGGTGCCATACTTTAATGAGTAATGGATGGAACATTTCATTTGAAACATGGAAGTTTTAAATTATATATTTTTAAATTTGAATGAAATAACAAATTTTCACAAACTAAACACCTATATTGTCATCTAGTTTATTTTATATACACTACGCGATAATTATAAAGACGTTCTAACGTATGCCGCAAGATAGCGCTGTTTAAAATGAGTTCTACAAGCACTAGATGGCGCAAAACATTACAAATAAAGTTACGTATGTCATTCATGTTTATAATACGTAATTAAATTTTGCAAACAAGAGCAATTAATAGCTTAGGCTACTACAATGCTATTATAAATATTGTGTAACGAACCATCAGATAACCACTTTTGCAATTATTTTTAGTTATTCCCTAAAACAAAACGCGGAAGCGTAATTCCGCTGAGGATTTGTCAATGATATTGTTCTTTACCATTTAATTTTTTGCTCTATAACTTTAATATATTATTTGACACCGGATATTCAACTAGTATTTCATTTCATGTCATATTTCTCTTACCTTACGTAAGGAGGTGTCACGGAAAGGAGTTAAATTATACCTAAGGAGTTAAATAATTACAGAAGGAAGTGAGAAAAATTATCGTTTATTAACAAATGTTTCAGTTCTTTTTTCGGACAGGAACTTGTTGTTTTGTATTTTCAGAGGTTTCAAGAAAAAATGGATAAGCAATATAACAGAACTAACTACTTTGCTATAATCCGCACGGGTTAAGCGAATGCATGCAAAGCCAATGTGTATGAAGCAGGCAAAATCTACGCACCTTATACATGCAGGACCAGCCACTACATGCACCCCAAGGCGCAATTCACCAGCAACAACGAACACAAAAGCAGCACACACACCCACCACCACAATCTCGACGATCGTTCGATCGATCGATCGGGGCGAAACGATCGTCGAGATTGTGGTGGTGGGTGTGTGTGCTGCTTTTGTGTTCGTTGTTGCTGGTGAATTGCGCCTTGGGGTGCATGTGGTGGCTGGTCCTGCATGTATAAGGTGCGTAGATTTTGCCTGCTTCATACACATTGGCTTTGCATGCATTCACTTAACCCGTGCGGATTATAGCAAAGTAGTTAGTTCTGTTATATTGCTTGTAATATGGAGTTCCGCAAAGTAACGCCTGCTTTTATAAATCATTTAAAAAATGGATAGTTGGATTATATTTAAATATAATAGTAATAATTGCTTTTTCTTTGAAGTGAACAGAATTATATTAGAGAAAAATAGCCATGGTAAAATACATAGTGACCTCTGAAAATCAGCGTCTGTAGTGAATTACTCATTACTGACATAGCTGAGAGAAATTTGGGCATCACACTTTTTTTTTTTAATTTATGGAAAGTATTTTTTTTTTGGTTTGCTTGTTTCTAGTTGTTGACCGTTCTTTTTTATAATTTTATCTTTTATTATATTTATAAGTTACTTGTGTAGTGTGTTGGCACCAATAAAATTATTTTCTTTCTTTCATTTCATGTTAATATTAAAAACGCGAATGTTGGTCTGTCTGTCAATTTGTATGTCGTTAAGATTTCAATTCTTTATTATAGGATTACAATCATTAGGCATGACTTTTCCTGCGAGGACCTAAGGCAATTAAATATCCTGGTTCATCTAAATTAGATTTACATTTCAGTTAAATTTCATATTCTATATTCGTTCAGATGTTTTCGTGTGATCAAGTTAATTAGGATTTTAAAAGAAATATCTACAGCCTCTACTACATTCTGAAATAATGAAAACAATTTCAACAGTAAGGTTAAAACACTTTAACGCTAAATATACTCAGGTTTTCCTTGGCCGGGAATCGAACCAGGTCGTTACTATGACTACAACCACACAACAATCACTGAAGGGTGTTGACTTTTACGACTTAAAAAATATTTTTTCTAATATTAACTACGAGCTGTAACCGCTACTACGTTTGCGTTAACTTAAGTGTTAATATACCCTCGGCTATATACTATAGAGTTTTCTGATTTCCCTAAAGGAAAAACAGGATTTTTTATACTATATGTTAGCTCGGTTAATTAGCATTAATTGAAATTAGTAAATTGTTGAGTCTATCAGTTGAGTTGAGTTGAGTTTATCAGTTATAGCGTGGCAGAGAGGTAAAAAACAGACTTTTTTTATTATTAGATAATCCGCTGAAACGATATTGTCGAAGTTTTGTACAGTTGAAGGTATTGTATACCGTGCTAGCTTGGAGAAGTTGATCGCTGGATCTCAGAGCCGCTGACTGGGTTCTTAAATACATATCTCTTTGCTATTGGGATATCAAGAACGGAAAAATGTCACTCCTGCGGTGAGGAAGATACCACTAGATACGCCATTTTCAAGTGCGGCGAATTTACACACAGCAGTTCAAAAACATTTAAAAAGAGAGAATTCTGATACAGAAAGATTATAAGAATGTGTGGATATAGCTTTCTTCGACCCTGTACAATATAGAAATGACTAAAGGTAACTAGCGTAACGTAACTAGCCATAAGAAATATATTTCTAAAAGAGCAACAGCCTAGTTTCTTATTCTTCTCGATAGGAGTAGCTTTCGGAACCAGAAGTAGAATTGACGATGCAAAAGCACTTGTTAACAAGTTTACTTAAACAAAGAATATTTTGAATTTGAATTTGAATAAGAATGCTATAAAGGAACAAGTTTAGACAATAAAGCCAGACAACCTTGTAAGTTAATTTTCTTACTTTGCGGAAATCCACAATACAAAAGTAATCATAAAATTATTTTGCTATAATCCGCGATACAGTAAGTAGTAAATATATATAGTGCTAAATGTATAGTGGACTATCCGTTTTTTCATACCCGTTACATGCAGGATTTTTAAAAACACATGCACAAACCTCCACCACTGCCACAATACACAAGCACTACATACGTTCACTATCACAAACTCAACAATCGTTTCGCCCCGCAACCGAAGCATCATCAGGAGATAGACTCCACGAAATCGCAAAACCTTGTAAGACGTATATTAACGCGCGAGTTTGAGTGGCAAATGTGTGGAACTATAAGAAAATTCAAAATGTTAATAAGAGAGAAGAAGAACTAGAAAAAAACGGGCCTCCTAAAGTAATGCCAAAGCAGTTCCTAGGCTAGGGAGGACGTCTAGTCCGTGCAAACCGGATACTCCTTGTCAGTACAGGCTAAGAAGCGTCCGTAAAGATTTTACGCCCTATTTTACGAAAAAAACCCTGCTAAGATATAACATTAAAAATGTTCTTCGAAAACAGGAAAATACAGTACATTTAGGGTATTGTAGCAACTGTACCTGAAATATATGTTTTAAACTAGCTGTGCCATATAAACATAAAAGTAGTTATTGTGAGTTAATCATAAGAGATAGAGACATGCTATCGCGGACTTTTTTTAAGTAATTTTTATGGATCTACAATTCTCTAGAACATTACTTTAGCGTATCTCTGCGTGCACGTGACTAAAGCTCCCAGCAAGCAAGTTTTTTAACAACTGCTCGATCTCTTCACAACAATTAACATAGTACCGATATGTACTATTTACCTAAACCATCCGGAGGTATTGCTCTATCTTTTGGTAAAAACCGTATAAAAATCCGTTTAGTAGCTTTTGAAAAAATCGATTACATAAAGACATACAGATTTTACTTTGTTTTATAATAAGTATAGATATATTACAACTGTAAGTTTCTCGTAAGCCTGCTGAAAGTATTAGAAGACGTAGTTTACGTCTTCAATTGAGTCGCAATAAGAGTTCATGGTAGGCCTGTTGGGCTTTGAATTTAGCGATCCTCTGATAAGAGACACATAATTCCATCATACAGACATACGGATTTTATATATTACCTTTAATAAAACTAAATATCTTAAATAATACGAACTGAGGTTCTATTCATAACGAATTTTTTTATATATCGCACCGAGGTCTTGGGTAAACGAGTTTTTTCAACTTCATTAGAAGTAATTTTCTCCAAAGTCCTACAAACTTCCTAACTAGAATGAAACTTGGTCGATCTTACACGGTGTAAAGGACTTGACTATAATTTGTCTGGAAACTTGATAATTTATAGAAACAAAAAGAAATTAAATTTATTTTTGATTTAGGAGTATTGCTTCATATATTTTAAGCAATTTAATTTTTGCACATAATTATAAAACGATAGATCATGTATATAATAGACAAAATAGGAACCGACATAAGCTTGCGGCTCCTGCTTTGCGCCTTACAAAAGTACGTAGATCGTTTATGGGTTTGTGTATAAGATTCTATAATAAATTCCGAAACCAATTTCGGCCTTGCTATCACAGCAGTTTAAAAACACTGTTAAAAAGAGAACTGCTGAAACAGAAAGCCTACTTACTATACTGTTGAGGATTACTTACACGTTAAGAATGCGTGAATATACTTGCACTTCTACCTTGTACAAGACAGTAATGACTAAATGTAACTAGTTATAAGATTTATATTTTAAAAAAAGCTACCGCCGAGTTTCTTGCTGGCTCTTCTCAGTAGGAACAGCTTTCCGAACAAGCAGTAGAGTTGACGATCCTAAAGCACTTGGTTACAAGTTTACTTGAATAAAGAGTATTATATTTTAAATTTGAATTGAAATTCCATATATACATTTTCTTACATAACATTACTAACTCTGCTTGCACCTGAGTAGAAATCAATGTTATTAATTGAAACGTTAATTAATTTAATTGTAAAAGTAGTTATTGTGAGTGACCATCAGAGATAGAGACATGTTGTCGCGGTTTCAGTCACTGTTGGTTTACGCAGGGGTTTTTTTTTACAAAAGGATATGTATTATTTTCACACAATAATGACGTTCTTCACTTCTCTCCTATATTATTCTATTACTATGCCAAATTTCATACTCCATCCGCGTAATTTTTGTAAAAACTGGTTCAAAGACTTTACATATTAAAATACCTATAGATTCTTGCCATTTATTTTGATAAATTGTGTACAACCTTTAAGAAAAGGTAATAATTATTGGCTGGTGGTCGGCGGAAATTGATTGTAGTGACCATGGGGTCGACGCACCTTCGACCTTTACCAGAAACCCGGATAAGGGACTAATAAATGCCGCGGTGTTGGAGGAAAAATCATAAAGGATACTTTTTTGGCAAAGGAAAACTCTGCGTACGCTTTACGTATTACTTTTTGAATGATGTAGTGACATTTATTTTTTCAAATTTAGACTAACGTTATTTATATTTTTATGTATTAATTGTCGATCTCGTAATTTAGTTTGCGACAACTCTAGTCTCAACATACCTTCAATTATGTAAAGGTTTTTTATCAGTTCCTGAAGCAACAATGGAAACTTTTTGGTTTTCTTTATGTTTTCTTTATGTCTATATATACTTCAATTATACCATATTTCATCAATTTTGCTCAAACGGATTAGTTGAAATAGCCTAACAGATAGACAGACTTTCGTTTTCAATTCGTTTATAATATTTTTATTTTTATTTTATCCATTTTTATATGTTAGCCATTATGAACTGCAATTTTATATTCAAATTCAAATCATTTTTTGAAAAGTGCAGTTTTGTGTTTTTAATAAAGAATAGTTTATTCAAATAAACTTGTAAACAAGTGCTTTTGAATCGTCAACATATACTGCTGGTTCGGAAAGCTGTACCTACCGAGAAAAGCCGGCAAGAAATTTGGCGGTTGCTCTTTTCAAATCATAATTCTTATTACTAGTTATATTTCGTCATTGCTGTCTCGTACAGAGTCGAAGAGTAGCTATAAACACGCATTCTTATCATCTCAGTAATCCTCAACAGTATAATAGGCTTTCTGTAAATTATATTATGGGTGGAGACTGTTGGGTTCACAAAACTCACTCCAAATCCAAATAAATCTATTCATTTACAGTTAATTAATTATAATTATTCCTATACTTATACTATGCTATGCTAAAATCTTAAATACTAATGTAGGGAAACTTAGGTAGGGTAAGGCGAGGTGGCGCGAAGTTTCTTTCCCAGGCATGGAACATGACACCTCAGGTGTCGAGTAGAGTATGGGAAAGCGGCAAACGCTGAGTAGACGTAACATGTATCAGCCTCTTTTTAACAGTGTTTTGAAACGACTGTAATGGGAAAGCTAAAATTGATTGCGAGATTTTATTATAGAATCTTATAGCCAAACCCACAAATGTCTTACGTGCTTTTGCAAGGTCTAAAGCAGGAACCGCAAACTTATGTCGGTTCCCACTTTGTCTATTATATTTGATAGAATTTAGTCGTGAGTTTTTAAGCGGATTATCTGGAAAAGCGTTACAAACCGACAGACATACTTTCAACTTTAGAGTAATAGTACGAATTTTATTAACACTTGTGTATTGAGAGAATAGAGTCGCTGGTATTGTGATATTCATTTCTTACCGAGGTGTTGTAAAAGGCGACTAAGGTAAGTTGACCCACCTTGTGGTATCGGGTTGAGTAGAATAAACCACCCTCGTTCTTACCGAGGGGTCGTAAAATACGACTCAGGTAAGTTGACGTCAGGCAGGCGGCCGGTCGTAAAATACGTAGCCAAACCATGTGACAACATGTTTATAACATGTTGCGCCGATCCTACTAAGAGTAGGATAAGGGCAAGAGAACGTACGTTTATTATTGGCATTATATTAATTTCTTACCGAGGTGTGGTAAGAGGCGACTAAGGCAATTTGACCCACCGTGTGGTGTCCGGTTGAGTAGAATAGACCACCCTCTTTCTTACTGTGGGGTCGTAAAATACGACTCAGGTAAGTTGACGTTAGGCAGGTGGCCGGTTGTAAAATACGAAGCCGAATTATGTGACTTGTTTTTAACATGTTGTGCCAACCCCACTTAGAGTGGGCAGGAGGATGATGATTGTGTATTGCTTGACAGTTAAAACAGGAAAAGATGTGTCACAGACAAATTAATGTGACTTCAAATTACCACATACTTTCAATAATACTTAACTGTCTGAACTAATAAAATAATATTTTAAATTCTTTTCACCTTTTATATGCTGGAAATGAAGTTTTCAGAACAAGGCTATAACTAAATACAAGTTAAAGTCACTTGTTTTTTGTATTAATTAATCCATGGGAACATATAAAAGTTACGTCTTCGTCGAATATTAATTAAGGTTTTGTATCTCATAAAATAAAGGTTTTTTTTGCAGCAAAACATGTTTTCAAATCCGGCTTTTTTAATATCTAACCACTTCGACCAAAGGTCTCGAATTTGATTATGATTAATGGACTAATTAGACACTATATCAAGCTTGCGGCTACAACTTCAACGTTAAAAATCTATTAAACCTTTGAAGTAGATTTCCATATCTAAATCCTATACTAAATTATAGTTTTGACACATACAGCTTTTTACAGGCACGATAACAGAACTACCTCGCTATAATCCGCATGGGTTAAGCCAATGCATGCAAAGCTAATGTGTATGAAGCAGGCAAAATCTACGAAACTTATACATGTAGGACAAGCCACCACACGCACCCCAAGGCTCCTCCACCAGCAACAAAGTACACCAGCAGCACACACACCCACCACCACAACAATCACGACGATCGTTTCGCCACACATACAAGCAGTCTTAAATAGTTCAACTCCCAAATTAAGGGGATGCGTGCATTCGCTTAACCCGTGCGGATTATAGCGAGGTAGTTCTGTTATAGTGCATGTAATATGGAATTCCGCAAAGTGACGCCTGCTTCTATAAATCATTTATACAGCTTTTTAACAACTTAATTTTTTTAAACTAATATCTCATGATCGATCGACAAACCTAATAATGTCACTAAAAGACTTATCTTGTTTGGCCTCAACTTTAATTTCATCCTTACCTTGTGTCTTCCGTCTTACCAATATATTGAGCACTCAGTTAAAAGCCGAATCTATTCTTTCGCAATCAATCCGGGAAGATTGATCCTATGTTGTCACCGCATTCGAACCCAGATAACGCTGTTTTAATCATATGTAATTGAATTCGTGATTGCAGTGAAACAAGGAAAAATAAAACATAAACAAATATTTTTATTATTTATTATTTTTCAAAATTCCTCACTACAGACAAGAATTTCCCAATCGTGGAATGTGTAAGTACCTACATAAAGACCTCTTTACATAATCAGATCTATTAAATGACACCGTAAATTGTATATAAATCTTAGATTACACATCTAATATGCACAAATTATAAATTAACAAGGTCGTCCGAAAAAAACAATATAAATCTCCAAATATATATTACAATATATACATAAATCTAACGATAATATATCAACTGGATAAAGTACATTATGTACCCTGTTATTTACAACTAATAAAGATTTATAACCTACCCCGCTTTCTGATCAAATGTTCAAACATTTCATATACAGTTAATAGTTTTATGAATAAAGGGGTGAAACGTAATTAAGTCGTACCGTGCATTGAAATGGCATTTACAAACAAGTTCTTTTTTTATTACACCATAATGGTGTTGCCGATAATACTCTCCTTAGCATCTAGAAGTTCAGAATAGCCAGATTCATCGCTGCAAGCGCTGTCGTTGTCGCCGGAGTTTTTAAAAACCTCAATTTCAGTACTAGAATTTAAACTGTCGACATCTGTCAAGTTGTCAATCAGATTCTCAAATTTACTCTCCAGTATGTTAGAATCGGTTCTCAACGGGGGATACGTTGATCTACGTCGGAAAGCATTCTTTTCCCCAATCGGCACGTGGATCACTTCTTCTGAAGCAACCGAATTTGTTAAATCGCTGTTCAATACATGAACGGAATTATTATAACTCCTTTTGGCGTTTCTCATCGAAGCGCTGACTGAATTGCCCATCTTTCTAAATACTGGTGCCCTCTCTTCATCGCTATCCGACTCTTTATGCATCTCTTCCTGGGAGAATTGCGAAGGAAGTGATGATGGCTCAACATCGGAGGAGGTGACCGTGCTCGCCGTCTCGCACCCTGAAGAAACAGATCCATCGTCGCTATCCGTGACGAGGTAGTTACTTGGAGATAGCAATAAATTTTTCCTATTGTCACACATCACGCTTTCGTTCTCAGTCTCTACGATCGCCTCCAATGTTTTCAATCTCGACTCCAGCTTCTCGGCATCATCATGACTAGTTTCATTTCGGCGTTCAATCTCCGCTTTTAACTGACTCTCTTGTACGAGTAAGTTAATCAACTTATCAGTTGCGTCGCCCTTACTTTCATCTGAATTTAATCGCATCCTGTCCATTACACCTTCGGGGCACGACAGCTTGCGCGGTGACATCATTTCCGTTCGTCGCCTGTCCAGAGTTTGTGCCGCGGACAGACCGATTGAGAATTGATCTTTCTTCGCATTCATTTCCGCTTCCTCCTCATCTTCTTCCGAACAAAGTTCTTCGATGGCACCTAGTTTGGGGGCTGACTTCGACCTCTCTAAAGGTGGTCTGTAGTTTAGGGCTCCTACACTAAGCAGTATTTTCCTGCGAGGCATGCTCGGGTTCTCATAAACACTATTAGCCAGGCTAAGCCTCGCGTTCTGTTTGGAGATTCTGTCCTTTTTGAATTCGACTAGCGCCTGTTTGAGTTTGATTTGTAGTTCCTCGGTTATTTTCTTTGATACGGATTCTTTGGTGCATAGTACGGCGTGACAGCGAAGCTCGTGTTTCAGTTTCTTGCCCTCGTGACGGTACACCCAGCAGAACAGTTTCGGGTAGTGCGGTGGACTGGCGCAGTAGGTGATGCGGTGGGACCAGTACTCTGTAAGACCGTGTTCTTTGGTGAAGCCCTTGAGGCCGGAGTTGGTGACGGAGAGTTTCATCACCACGTCGGGTTTGGTGGACTGTTGGTAGTTCCGCCACAGCGTCGCGAGTGGTTTCTCTATACAGCTTTCACCTGAAAGCAAAAAAAAATAAACTGTAGGTTGTAAGTTTGACAGAAGGTTTAATGGATTGGTTTATAAAATATTTAGGCCAAGTATCCGCGTGGGGCCACGCCCACGTATCATCAATCGCCTTTAAGACCGATTTCGTATCATTGCGATTGTTTGTATAATGTCGAGGCAAACGAGTGGCGACTAAAACGATTGTTGTGTTATTGTATGGACATGCTCCATTACTCTTGTATTTACATATGTTTCTGAATGTTTACGTATTATTTTACGAATAGACTAATCAATTTACACGTCGCACAATAATGCCGAGAATAAACACGAGCAAACAAGTAACTATAGGTAATTCATTAACACTTGCTATTTACAGTATTTTTTATTCTATATGGTATGATAGCCTTTTTTTTACATGAGGAAACCCTTCATGAGTACTGCAATCCGCGGGGGGGCGGTATTACAGTTATGCCGGACTCTTACCGGGTAAAACCTCATGGTGTTCAACCTTTATGCCTGTAGACGAAGGCACAGGAATACTGGACGCATGACCGCACCCTCGTCAGCAGTAGCCGCTCTATGCAGCTTCACTATATGCTTACACAATGTTACAAACATGTTGTAAAATGATTTGGCTACGCATTTTACGACCGGCCGCCTGTCTGACGTCAACTTGCCTTAGTCGTCTTTTACGACACCTCGGGAAGAAATGAGGGTGGTATATTCTACTCAGCCGTGTTGCATCATTTACTGATTTAATAAAATAAATAAAAGTTTAGTATATAAGGGTTTATTTTTATAAAACAATCTATTAATGAAAATCTTACATTCAAAATTAAATTAACCTACTGATATACTGAGACTATATTTAATAAATAAATATTTTGTTAAATTAATAATTATTAATTAGTTCATAAGAAAATTCCATATAGATCTAAAAAAGGGAGATAGATGAAACGGAAAATAAAGCTTATTAATAAAATGAATGTTTGTCTGTATGCCTTTTATAGACTCCGAAACGGCTGGATCGATTTTCATGATATTTTTTTATGTTTGATATTATATTATAAAATTATATATCTTATGTCTTTGAAATGACCCAGCGAATGATCCTGTAAAAGTTTGGGGGCGATCTGATCATTTTTTTAAGGGTTGAGTTCTGTTTCGAGGGGAATTCCAACCCACACTGAGTCACAGTCACTTTTATACATGCGAAAGAAGTCCACATTCACACGACATATTAGACCGATTGCCATTATGGGCTAATTAACGATGTCTTCAGATTACTATGAAGATAAATATTGCTAACGAAGCACGCACACATTTAAATATTTTTTATATGTTACATATGTTCAGAGATATAATAGTTTAAATTGAACATTTTATATATTCCAGCCACACGAGATGTTTCTGCAAAAAAGAATACATTAATTTATGCTAGTATGCGTTATTAAATAATACTTTACTTTAGTACATACGGTTTAGTAACCTACTTAGTAAATATTCAGGTATTATGTCATATTGTTATGTTCAGGTATATAAAACTTGTAGTACCGGCCACTTTATTCGCAAAGATTTTAATGATAAAATACTAGTTTACATTTTATAATTAGGAATAGTACCCGGCAATAAATAATGCATAAATAATCGAGGCTTAGAGAGAGAAATCGGCTAGATTCTGCTTCATAGAGCATTGTCTCTATCGCACAAACTGACGAACCCGTGCGAAACGTCACATACTAACTGAGTGACAGTGACAGCGCTCTACGAAACCGAACTGGCTGGCTGTTTCGTTCTAAACACCGATGTGCATTATTTAATGCCGGGTACATACATAGATTTTTTTAAATCGCGGATAACAGTAGACTGGCCCGTTGGCGCAGTGGGCAGTGACCCCACCTTCAGCTCCGCGAGTCGCGGGTTCGATTCCCGCCGAGGGCCAACATTAGCTATAAACAATTTATCTATCTAATTGATAGTTGCAATTTATCACACGCTTTTCGGTGAAGGAAAACATCGTGAGGAAACCTGCATATCTCATCATCATCTGGTGTCATCTTCAAAATGACGTGCGGAGGTCAGTTAGAGAAAACATTTCCGGCTGTGTGCCATCTTTTTTATTTCCCAGTAACTAAGTCCTGACCATTCTCTTATTATCGAACCATTTAAGACGTTGCCTTCCAGGTGCTCTTTTGCCGTACATCTTTCCTTCTAGGATCAACCTAGGAAATTTATACAGGGATCCTCTCTGTAGATGTCCGAAAAAGGCAACCTTTCTTTGCATGACGGTTTTCATTAACGTCCGCTTGCATTTAGCTCTTTCCAAGACCAGAGCGTTTAAGATTAAAGTGAGTCCAAGAGATCTCTAGGCATATCTCTAGTTTTTAAAATAATATTTCGATGACACTGTGGTTTAATTTAGAAAACATATCACGACTAGTTCTATACTAAGTGATATTGTGGTCATCACAACGTGTTTACAGAGTTGTTCGTGAAGCAATAAATGTTACGTAAAGCTGCGAGCGCTTTCGCAACGTGTTACCCATCAACTTTTTTACGTGATTTGGTAATTACGAGATTTGTATGTCATCTCTATTTAAGTTGATTGCAACATCTTACTTTTTTTACAAAGTTTCAATTGAAAAGATTATTGGAACTATTCCACGTGGGCATGATTTCTATAGTACTAATGTTAGTAATTTATGACAAACTCAACTTGTATATTTATTTTGGGTATATAAAGGGAAGTCTGAAAGCTGTACCCAATGTAGAAAAGAAGAAAAGTGTAAAAATAAGATGATATGGATATATAATGAGTAGTGATGAAAATCATGACCAAACATGTGCTAAATGTGAATAGTGATATATGTGAAATGTGATTAGAGGGAGATGCGAAAAAGAGATGGTTTGATTGTGTAAAGTATGATATTCATATAAAAGAAGAAGTAGAAGGAGCCAGAGAAACGAATGATAGGTGAGAATGGAGAATGATGATGTCATATTGTTAAAGTTTTTTAAGAACAATATTTATTATCCTCCTGTCCTTATCCCACACTTAGTGGGGTCGGCACAACATGTTACAAACATGTTGTCACATGATTTGGCTACGTATTTTACGACCGGCCGCCTGGCTGACGTCAACTTACCTCAGTCGCCGTTTACGACACCCCGGTAAGAAATGAAGGGGGTCTATTCTCAGCCGGATACCACACGGTGGAAAGTTTTTAAAGAACAATATAATTAACTATATCTAGTCGTGAAAATGTGTCAAACAGATAGACTATCACGTTGCAATTGAAAGTCGCGGGGTACTTTGTGATGTGTTTTTTTTACAATTCCTGAAAGAGAAATCGATCTTTATCTATATTATCTATACCTATATATTACATTTTAATTATTCTTTCTTCAAATTGGCCTATACAAACACATTTGAATCGTCAAATGAAAATTAAAATGAAGCTACGACTGGTTCGGAAAGGGGCTCTATACCGAGAAGAACCAGCAAGAAACTCGGCGGTCACTCTTTTTAAAAATAAATATTACAACATTGTATTTGTAATTGTTAACCAAAATTTACAATATAATCTAGTGTATATCTATCTGATCGCGATTTAATTCCAAGCTTTCTTATCATTAACATAGTCCTCAATATTATAATACGCTTTATTAATAAGTGTCCCTTGAATGGTTTTTTTGAACTTGTGTATCGTAGACTTCGACAAAATTTCATCAATATTGCCATAAATAAATAAATAAATAAAAAGAACCCTATTCGGCTACATACATTTCTAGAAAATAAATATTATTTTAAGACTTTATACATAATATAAAGGTATGTTGAGGAAAATGTCATAGACTCAGCTAAGAAGTTGTTTTTCAGTCCACGCCTTAGGACTAAGACTGCTGCCAACACAAATTTTCTATATTTCGAACATAGTATGTCTATAATAGTCTAATTTAAATTTATATAATAAAAAATGTATATACTGCGTTACATGAGCTGCATCCGATAATCCCTTCAAACTATTTATATTAACGGATTAGCCATTAGACCGTAACAGATAGACATACAGCCATTCACATTACGTTAGTATGGATTTGTTCTAAGTACAACTGATTTGTCACGACTTTCACTTTCTTTGTTCAGTTCATTTTGTTGTCGGTTCAACGTCCGTTAATGCTCGGAGACCACTTATTTTAATTGGATTATGATTGTTCTCTGAACTGGAGTCACCGACTTGGTCATGGCGAGTGATGGGTGGGGCAAGCAGTTGATAGAAGTTGAGGGGTTAAAGTGAATAGCGCACCCAAAAATTACAGGTTTTTCTTTAATTACAGAAGATTTCTGAAATACAGTTCAATCTAGTTTAGGAGCCAGGGTTTCAATATGTAATGTTAACACTGTTTTTATAAATAAAGATATTATTATTATTATTATTTCGAGATAGGTTTCAGTAAACAGCGTTCAACCATCATTTCTTGCCGAGATGTCTTAAAAACCGACTAAAGTAAAGTCAGTCGTAAAATAATGGAAGGTTTGAACATGTTGTGCCACCCCCACTTAGAGTGGGATTAGGGCGATGCTAAATGATGATGACACAATGTAGTTTAAATAAGTATCTACGAAATTATCACAAAACAAACACTTACGTGTGTGAAAATTAAATCTAGGGCTTGTTTTACTCAGGCAATATTAAAAGTATACGGTATCAATTTCCACAGAATATATTATGTCGAATAAACAGGTCTGACTTTACAGTACCTAAACATAGCATATTGAAATGTCCCAACGTCATTAAATTTGATACACGTTACGTGATTGATTTTGATGATTTAGTTTTCACTTTAAAACATTACGGTTTTAAAGTGAAAACTAAATCATCAAATTGCGGTTTACGGTTAATTCAGGTCAAAAACGTAATGAAGAAATGTATAAATCTGCCATAATGTAATTCTATACTCTATATTCTACTATGGGGCACATTTATGTCTTTTAATATCGAATATAATTAATGAAATGATATATATTATACAAATATATTATACAAATATATAATACAAAATGATATTTATTGGGTTTTCACACAAAATTAACACTGGCTGTGCCAGCGGCTTCGGCCATGTAGATTTCAGCGTGCCATAATTTTTTTCTAGAATTTAAATTTTAAACATAAAAGTACTTATTCTGAGTTACAGACATGGTATCGCGGACTTTTTTGTAGTAGTTTTATACATCTACAATTCTCTGGTACATTACTTTAGCATATCTCTGCTGGTTTACGCAGCGCACGAAACTAAAGCTCGCAGCAAGCAAGTTTTTAATAACTGCGCGATCTCTTCAACACAATTTACATAATACCGATATGTAACCTAAACCATCCGGAAGTTATGCACTATCTTTTGGTGAAAACCGTACAAAAATCCGTTCAGTACATTTTGTAAAAATCGATTACATACAGACAGCTTTTTGGGACTTTGTTTTATAATAAGTATAGAAGATGCCAATGTCCGACTGTCAAACTATTACACAGATTTATTCAGTAGAGCAACATTGATGACCTTTTTTACAGTTTAAACTTAGTTTGTCATCTATTGACACAGAAGCGCTCGTAAACATTAATTGAATAGTCCATATAGAGAGTTCAACATAATTTCCACGGTATCGGATAAGAGGTGCAAGTTTTCACCTCCCGCGAGGCAATGGCCGCGTGACGTCATTTTTTGCACCGATATAAAGGTCGTGTGAACGCAAAACAATAGTGTGTAACGGGAGATGTTAATGTTTTTGTGTTCGCTGCCGACTAAACATATTTACTCTTAATAAGGATTATTCTATATATGTAGGATAGAGCACCAAATGCAGTATGACTAAGCGTGGACGTGTCCAACAATATTAAAACAAATCTCTAAGGCATCACATCTACGAGCGACTGTATCTAAACGAATCCGCTTTAATATTGTCAGTTTATCTATATGATAACGATGATTCTGTTAAAGTATCGACAGAAAAAAGGGATCCCCGCAAAATAATTCGGATTTGCTAGGAGTCAAATCTCGCAACCAACGCGCGGCGAGTCAATCACTTGTCGCAGCGGGCATGTGCGTTTCTGTCATTGTCACAGAGGGCACGCGAATGACTGTCACATGTTCTAATAAATGTCACATGTTCTACAGCTTTGGGTGCTAACTCCCAGAATACCAAAAATGAATAATTAAATTAATCCCCCCCCCCCCTCGATATATTCAATGTTCTCCTGCATCATTTTAGAAAAGAAAATGACAAAAGTCATTACTTAGCTTAGTCCTATGTTAAATTGTTACTTTAGTCGATTGTAAGTTCACATTTGGTTTCATTATTGCATTTGTATGTGGTGTTTGCCTTTAATTAGTTTTACATATATTATATTACTATAGAAAACGTGTTTTAAAAATATAAGTGTTGATGCTGTTGGTTAACGTTATAAATTAGAAAAAAATGTTCGGGGTGATTTTGTCGCATTTTACAGAGACGCGTGGGGAGTGCGCAATATGTGGCATTCAAAGAGTTATTATACTAGAGTGGGGTAGACACAGGCAGGTCTGTAATAAGAGTGCCGCAATAAATGATAAAAGAGATGAAACTCATATACTCATCTTTTTCTAATCACACATAAAAAAGAGAGACAGAGAGTCGTTTGCTTTTTCTTTATTCTCGACGGCCTTATTTTATGCTGGCTCATACTCTAGTATTATAACTTAATGGTCGCAGCGGGCATGTGACGAGTCCGTAGCAAGTCGCAGCGGATTCGCAGCGAGTCTGTTGCATTTCGCAGCGAACGTTCAGTGACGTTCATAAACCGTCCCGTGTCCGTGTTGAGACTTTTAAAGTTTGTGCATGTCCAAACGATGATAACATCGTATATACAACAGACTTGCTCCTTGAAATGACGTCTTATACGTGATAGCACAATATTTAGACGAAATTGTATTTAAACTACCAAACTAGCTCTTGAGTCTAAACCTCAAAATATCAACAGGAACTACGAGCGATTTAACCTTGAAATCGTAACAGACAGACAGACAGAGTTTTGCATTTATAACATTGATGGTTACGAACGTGCAAAGAAGATCCGTAATACATAAGTCATAGAGTTAAAATTCTTGACGTCATTTTTTAGAAATTGTGTTCTGTAACACTGTTATTACGACTGGGGATTATAACTAGGGAAAATAACAATAAATAATAATAAATAAATATATGGGACATTTACACACACGGTCGTCCGTCCCCAAAGTAAGTAACTTAATACTTGTGTTATGGGTGATGGACAACTGGTAGATATACTACGTATATAATACATACTTAAATACAAATACACACCCAGGCTAGAAGAACCAACAATTTGTTTTTAGAAAATGTTGGCCCTCGGCGGGAATCGAACCCGTGTCCCGCGGAGCTGAAGGCAGGGTCACTACCCACAGCGCCAACGGGCCAGTCATACAACACTTTCTAGTAATCCATACAATAATTTCTAGAAAATCCGCTGAAACTAGATTCTGTTTAAATAAAATAATTAAAATTCTGACCTTGGCTACTTTACTACAACGGACTACGGACGTGCGATTATATGTACTGAAAAACTGAAACAAAATTTCCAAACGAGTAAGGTGTTTCTCAGGTGTTTTTCTCGAAAATCCTATACCTAATAAATATTATTAAAATTCACATCACCACACAGTTCGTCCTTGATATTAAATTCATTATATTTCTTCGCGGTTTCGTGTTAATTGTCAACGAAAACAAAACCTTCTAATTGCGTAAATTGAATGTCTGAATGCGGAACATACTAATTCCTGTTTTATTAAGTTTCCGAGAATATAAAATGCTGTAATATAATTAAGCTTCCTTATAGTAACTTTCATATTGACTACATATAATTATTTCCTGGACAGATCTCTGTAAGAACATAATAAAACCTAAAGGCCATTTTCACTACCAACGATTTTGAATTAGCTTTTCCAAGCTTTTGAATTTCAGTGCTGGGATAAAAGTATTATTTCTATTATTTCAAGTATCTCCATAATAAGTGTATCTGTTCGATATCTTCATTCTCATTCTCTTCTATTCTCACCTATTATTTGTCAACTCTGGTTCTACTCATTTTATATGTCAAATACAAATTAAAATTCAAAATATTCTTTATTCAAGTAAACTTTTAAACAAGTGCTTTTGAATCGTCAACTCTACTGCTGGTTCGGAAAGCTGTTCCTACCGAGAAGAGCCAGCAAGAAACTCGGCGGTTGCTCTTTTCAAATATATGTCATTTCTATTTTGTATAGGGTAGAGGAGTAGCTATTTCTACACATTTTTATCATCTATACAATCCTCAATAGTATAGTAGGCTTCTTGAATCAGCCTCCCTTTAATGTTTTTAAACTGCTGTAGAGGCAAATATTATATCGATTGCGGAATTTTATTATAGAATCTTATAACCAAACCCACAAACGACTTATTTACTTTTGCAAGGCGCAAAGCAGTAGCTG
Organism: Morpho deidamia; assembly: GCA_947086505.1. Taxonomy (NCBI): domain Eukaryota; kingdom Metazoa; phylum Arthropoda; class Insecta; order Lepidoptera; family Nymphalidae; genus Morpho; species Morpho deidamia. The sequence continues at coordinate 19,766,494 of CAMTZC010000024.1, forward strand.
CAAGCTTATGTCGGTTCCTTCTTTGTCTATTATACACATCGCCAATCTTTTTATAATTATGTATATTCTTATGCACAAACATTCACACAATCCAACCAATTCTTTTTAGGCTCCCACTAGTCATTCATCCACATTCATCTAACACTCCTTTGGTCACATGATTTTCATACCTCCTTTTATCCTTACCTAATCTTGCAGTTCTCGTCTTTGCTATAATGGGTGCAACTTTCAGACTTCTCCTTATATACTACTTACGAATAATACTCTATGAATTTGTTATATTACACAACGCTGGTCGCTTTTACTTGCGTCAGTTGCATTTTATTACAATTTCCAGCTATTGTGAGTTACGCAATCGTAATGCGCTTTGTATTAAATTTTTCCAGCATTTGTATAACGCGTTTGAGAAAGTTATAATAAACGGACGCGTTATATGCGAATGTCTTTGTTTTGCCAATATAGCCTCTAGTCCTGGCTTTACTCGCGTGATATAATTAAGTTTACATACTGATATGAGCGATCTGAGGATATGTGTAACCTAGCAATCCACATTGGAGCAGCGTGGTAGTTCTTAGCTCAAATCTGTCTTTTCAAAAACGGATATAGGAAGACTATACCCAGCAGTGAGAAAGTACCAGGCTGTTACTTTTTTATTTTTACTAATATTAGAAATATTAATTAATGAAACAGAAGAAACGAGAACAAAATATAAAAAAGATTAACAGAATTAGGCGTCCTTTGCGGAGATCCATAATACAAAAGTAATAATAAAATTATTTTGCTAAAATCCACGATAAAGTAAATAGAAAATATATTTAATGCTAAATGATATAGTGGACTATTTGTTTTTTTTGTACCCGATAGATGCAGTAAAAACATATGCAGAAACCTCCACCACCGCCACCACAATACACAAGCACTACACACGTTCACTATCACAAACTCAACTATCGTTTCGTCCCACAACCGAAGCATCAAGAGGAGAAAGACTCCACGACAAAATTGCGACACACGACAAAAAGAAAAAAACGGTAGTCCACTATACACTTAGCATTATATATGTATATTATCTATTTACTTTATCGCGGATTATAGCAAAATAATTTTATTATAACTTTCGTATAATATAAAACAAATAAACACTTTGAATTTCTAATACTCCTAATGAATTGTTTTAATAAATAATATCTGTCTAAAACGTTTTCACGGCTAATCTGCTTAAAATGTGTATAAATTGTTAGTATCAATTAGGCGTATTAGTTATAAAAGAAAAACTATTTGGCGTCAGCCCGGGGTTTGAACCCGTGACCTCTTTAGTAGAGGTCACACAGCTATCACTGTTAATTAACGCCTACTAAAGTTCCAAACAAAAGGCTCACAAAATGGCTTTGATAAACAAAAGTTCTTAACTTATAGGTAGACGTGATAAGGCAGTCTTCATTAGTTATAAAAGGAAAGTTCATTAAAAGCTTAAAAGCTTACGCTAAAGAAACATGGAATTGAAAAAGTAAGCATCTCTTTGTTTAAAAGTATAATTGTTAAAAAAATGTATATAAATAATATTTTGTATAATAAAATACATATATTTATGTGGAAAAATATAAATTTTTATAAAAACGACCTGACTTAAACGTCTTAATTATTTAAACCAGAGAGTTAAATTATCTTAAATTTCCACTGAACTAACAATTTTTCTTTCATAAAAGTCTTCTATATATATCGCGTATCGTTATATAGAACCTACTTTAATTTACAGACTTGACTGTAACTCATCGTAAATAAAATTAATACTTCTATTGACATATAGATGTCAGTAATTCACAGATTTACTTCTAAGTTCTATAAGTTTTCGATAGCGTAAATTTATAGAACTTAGAAGTTTAGAAAATTTCATTGAAATCGGTTCAGTACTTTTGAAAATTACGGTAAACGCACATCGTGAGACGGGATTTTTATATGTAAAGATTTGTGCGGTATACAATAAAGAAATTGGTACCTGTTTTGCGCTTAAAAAAGCATAAAATTACTTATATGTTACGCAAACAATTCTGGTTTTATCGCTTAAATGGCAACAATTTCAAAAAAATTATATTTTTATTTATTTGGATTTTTTTAGATAAAAAATCCACTTCCATAATCCGTAAAACTCTAAAAGCAATATCTGAAGTGACTTGAAATATTTATACAACGCCATTTCTGAATTAAATATTCCAATATATATATTTTTTTGAGGTTGTTAGAAAAAAATTGTAACGTTATTATCAATGTGAAACTAGCAATATTTCTACAACGCCCTTTCTGTATAAAATATATCTTATAATTCTTTTATTTCAAGAAGTCAGTACAAATATTATAAAAGAGAGTCTGTCGAAGTATCTTTTTGTTTTTTAGTTTGATCATTAGTGATAAAAATTCGATATAAACAAAGCTTATACCGAGATTTAATGTAGAACAAAAAATCATATTATTCTTTCGGAAACAGTGTGTATTTTACAGGCATTATTTTTTAGGCTGTTGAGCTTCACCGGAAAACCAGTGCTGAATATCTTAATTTCGACATTTAACTAATACTGACCCATCCAGAACTGTGTAAAATGAACTATAAATTTACCGTAGTGATAACATCTTACTTTCATTTCATGGTTATAATAAATTATAAATCGTTTCGCCCCGTAATCGAAACATCATCAGGAGATAGACTCCACGCGACAAAATCGAAAAGCGATTTTTCTTTGCTATTTTGCATAGTTCTATTTACTTTATCGCGGATTTAAGAAAAATAATTTTATTACTACTTTTGTTTTTTTTACAATTAATAATCATAAAATGTGTTTTGTAAGTAAAGAAAATTGATATAGAAAGATTGACCTCGCAATATGTACAAATGGAGTGACAGGTTGTTTGTACGTCAACACATTAACAGCGATTGACTTTCTGATAGATCGTCGTATTTTACGATAATGTAGCGATAGGGTAGACGCCACGGGTTGTACTGAAACAATAAGCCAATAGCCTTCTGCGATATATCATATTACCTGTAATTTATAGAAGCAAACGCCACATTGCGGAATTCTAAAGTATATTAAGTATACCTGGCAATATTTAATGCACATCGAGACTTAGAGACAGAAAATCGGCAAGATTCTGCTTCATAGAGCGTTGTCTCTGTCGCACAGACTGACGAACCTGTGCGAAACGTCACATACTAACTGAGTGACAGAGACAGCGCTCTACGAAACACAACTGGCCGGCTGTTTCGTTCTAAACATAGATGTGCATTATTTAATGCTGGGTACTATACAAAGCTTTCCGAACCAGCAGTAGAGTTGACGATACAAAAGCACCTGTTTACAAGTTTACTCGAAAATTTGAACAAAACTAATTATCGAATTATTTTATATAACCATAGCTTGGTAAGAAAATCTATGTAATGATGAGTGTAGGAAGCAGGCAACGTTTTCGTACCTTATACATGTAGGATTAATCAACACAGGTTTCACAAGACACCACTACCTAAAAACTACACAAGCACTACACACATTTAGTGCAACAATGTAAACGGAGCATCATCAGGAGTTTGGCTCCCCTTGAAAATCGCAGTTACCAGTACCTGATAACAGTAATTAATTTAACTAATTAGTGGCGGTGTTTTGTAATACGTGTGGTAACTAATCCTGCAAGTATAAGGTATGAGAACAGTTTCTGCTTCCTACATCAGATACGTCCTCTTAGCAAACGCGGATTATAACAAAATAATTCTTTTATAACTTTTGTACTATGGAATTCCGCAAAGTCACGATTAATTTTATAAATTAATAAAAATATTTGTTTAAATCAAATACGAAATTGCTTTATTCGAATGAACTTGGAAAAAAGTGCTTTTAAATTGTCAACTCAACTGCTGGTTCAAATTTCTACAGAAAAAAGTCAGCACGAGACTCGGCGGTTGCTCTTTTTTCAGAATATAATTGTGATAGTTTTACATTTCATCCTTGTTATCAAGTACGAGGTTCAATAAAACTCACTAGTTTTTGAGTTAATCGCAATTTGACAGACAGACGCGGCGGGTGTCTTTTAATATGTGAGGAATTTTAAGTGAGCCCTGATTGACTACTAGGAATACGATCGGAGTATTTTGACGAATTTCTGCCGCTGATACTTTTCGCGGTGCGCTGTAAAATTTGCATAATTTCGTTATGATTTCTGCGAGTCCAGTCACGAAGTCGTTAAGAATGCGTTATACACAAATTACTCTTAACGTAAATTGAATTTTATTCGCACTCGAGCAAAGTTTAAAATGAAATAACAATAATACTTAGTATAACAAATGGTTTTCATTACGGTTCTTAATACAATACTAATAAGATTCAAAATTGACTTAATTTTTGTAATTTAAGTCAAGTCGAATCAGATGCATTGTATAGTTACCATGAGGTCATCGGACCCATTATTGTCCATTATGCATTCCTAAGCACCCTGAATGACTGATTAGATCGGGTGATTTGTTAACACAAAGCATGGTTTGACTTATCACATACTAACTGTAAACATAGTATTGAGGGTATTTTAATACTAACGTTGAAGCGCTCGTTCTCACTGTTCACCTAGTTACGACAGTAATATCGATTTCATTAAAAACTGCGATATATCTGTAAAATTACGTCTAAAAATACCTCGATGCGTCGAACAAAGGGGTAGTGTCAATGACACGCTCCATTTCGCCATTTAATCCTATCAACGTACCGACTTTATTAATGCCCCTCTTCTGAATAACGATCCTTTGTATTTGCACCCTCGTTGAAATTCATTAAATTTATGCTAAAGCTTTAATAAGAGCGGTTTTGCACCTTGATTGGCAAAATCACCATTATGGCAACGTCACTATGTCACAGTAATAAATCTACTAAACGTCGATTTAATCGGTGAGCTGTGATTTGATTGAAATGTAATACATTTCGATCTAAGCCGTAATTTTATAAACTGTACTAGCGTCGGGACACGTCGTCTTTAAAGTGTCTAATGTGAGGTGTGATTTGGCCTCACATTAGACACTTCAAAGACGACGTGTCCCGACGCTAGTACAGTTTATAAAATTACGGCTTAGATCGAAATCTAATACATTTCGATCTAAGCCGTGATCCGCCTACATAAAAAGCACCCTTAGAATGACGTTCCCCGACGCTAGTAGAGCTTCTGCGGTTCAACCTCCACGTTTCAGTCATATACCTGATCTCTACACGTCGATCTAAGCCGTGGTCCGACTTCACAGAACGCATCCTTAGGACAACGTTCCCCGACGCTAGGAGAGCTTCTGCGGTTCACTATCCATGTTTCAGTTATACATCAGCCGTCTACTGCATGTAAATAAAAGTCCTGATCTGGCCTAACATGAGGCAACCTAAGGACGACGTTCCCCGACGCTAGTAGAGCTTCTGCGGTCCAATTTCCACGTTTCATTCATATACCTACCTTCAACTACATGTCGATCTAAGCAATGATCTAGCCTTACAAGAAGCACTCTTAGGACGACGTTCCCCATAACGAATAGAGTTTTGTGCTCTACTCTCCGCGTTACAATCATATACTAATCCTCTACTAAATGTGTCGCCTTGGTCCAGGCTCACAGAAGGCCTTACCAACCCTTAGCAAGAGGTTCCCCGACTCTAGTAGAGCTTTTGCTCTTTTCCTTTCGCGTTTTGCACCTTGAAGAAGTTTCTGGTCACCTGATGACACCAGTAAAGCCACGAGGCTAACAACATACAGTCAGTTCGAAAAAAAATCCGGTTTTTTAATGGACTCATTGATTATAGGGCATGCCTTTTTGACTTATTACTGATTACTTTGCGTGTTACTTTTAGCCGCGTTATGCTACAAAGTGTTGGAATTATATGTTACCAACTTTTCGGAATGAGTTTCTTCTTATTTTGAACTTAAACTTATAGTGTAAAAATGAATGATTGGTTATCTATTCTGTTACTTAATTTTTGTTATCACAAATAAGGTTTCTCCCGCATCAAATATAATTACAGATTGTACCTTGTCGTGGCGTAACCACATTGATTTATTGATCAAACGTGTCAGAAAGCTAGCATTTATTTTTAGGAAACTAACGCCTGTCGCAGATTTTTCCACTCTGAAGACAGTCTACCTCGGTCTTGTCCAATCCGTATGTAATGTAATTGTATTTGTGCGTGGGGTGGGACATTTAAAACAACCATGCTTCGTTTGGAGAGAGCCCAGAGAGCCGTATTAAAGGCAATATCGAAAAATCCTATAAGATATCCAACTCGTCTTCTCTTTGAAGACTGCTCTGTTTTAACTATTAGGCAATTATTCATTTTAAAACTTATACTGAGAATTCACGGTGCTACACCCTTTCGTCACACATTTAAAAGAAGAAGGTGGGTTGTATGTCAAATCACAAGGCATAGGTCAGCTCTAGCGGGAAGACATTGTGTGCTTGGCCCTAGGTTGTATAATAAAATTAATCGTAAAATAGATATTTATTCACTTTCATTAACAAGAGTTAAGAGTATTCTTACAAATTGGCTAAAATAAAAAACGTATTCGTAAAGTAACAAGTTTCTTAAGTAATTATAATTTGTACGATAGTATGGTGCGTCGGTCACCCGTTCATACCATGTACGATCCAAATACCCCGCAGTATTTACATCGTACTCTCGATACGGTAGGAGAACCCACCCACTAAATGTTACTGGTCCGCCCTTGACTACTGCTTGGTTTCCGGATTCGATCGGTCAGTTTCATTAATACTTTCTCATATAATTAAGGTATCAGCCGCCGGTGGTATCCGGCTGAGTAGAATAGACCACCCTCATTTCTTGCCGAAGTGTCGTACAAGGCGACTAAGGTAAGTTGACCCACCGTGTGGTATCCGGTTGAGTAGAATATACCACCCTCTTTCTTACTGAGGGGTCGCAAAATACGACTTAGGTAAGTTGACGTCAGGCTGGCGGCCGGTCGTAAAATATGTAGCCAAATCATGTGACAACATGTAACATGTTGTGCCGACCCCACTTATAGTGGGATAAGGGCAGGAGGATGATGATGATAAATAAGATATCAGCTGTTCTCACAATTTTTTTTATCATCCTAGGTATTCATAAAAATGCTCTGAATTATGAACAATGTGTTTTCCTGTTGCCAAAGGAAAAAAAGGTTTCTTTAATCTTATACTACGAGTAGCTGGTCCAACAGATTCGCCCGCGTTGAAATTGGTATCACTAAGTGTCCTACTTCTATTTACATAAAAACGTAATATAATTTTAACTTAAACCTTTCAGACGAATTCCACTATCTTTTAGTAAAAACCGTACAATAATCCGTTCAGTAGATTTTGAGAAAATCGATCACACACAGACAGATTTGGGGACTTTGCTTAATAATATTATATTATATGTATATATGTAATTTGTCTTATATGTAAGCTTTTGTATTTTTTATCCTGTCTGTCATGCTACACGGCTGGTCTAATCTAGGCAATACTAATAAAATTTAGCAAAATTAAAGCTAAAATACTGGTCCAATATACAGACAACAAAATAGTTCCATTAAAATTAGTCGTTCGATAACAGAAATAGTACATAATTTAGGGCATTTTAACACTAAAGTTGTTGCGAAAGAAAGCTAAGACTAGTAATTAATATAAAAAAAAATTAGAGAGAGTGAAAACAGATATTGTTTGAATTATACCTAACCAATTCAATATATTCTATACAGTAGAAAAGAAAACTACTTTATATAAAAAAAAGTCACAGAGCGTGTGTGTCCCTCTGACAATAAATTTAAAACTACTAAACACAAATAGAGACAATGACTAAAGAAAATTGATAAGGTTTACAATTTCTAGAATTATTTTACAGTATACTTCATGATTAGATGTAAATGAAAACCATAAAATTTATCACTTATATAAATTTTAAGAATGTAAAATATAAATTTCAAGGATATCCACTTCAAAGTATTATTTTGAACCTGTTTAGAGATAAGTACATAATATAATAATTGGAGTTATATAACATTCGAGGTCGGAAGTTAATTCATTAAAAATTAGGATTATAGAATCATTTGCAGTCTTTATGATTATATAATGATCAAAAATGTAGGTATAATACTTTATTTCCAACATAAAATTTATGGCAGTAGAGATTATAAATCCCCCATGGTAATCATAAAATGATAATATATCGCTGCTCGTTCTCAAATGTTTAAATTAATTCCAAGGAATACTGTCATACTTAAATTATATAACACAATTGAAGTTTAAATAATTGGTAATAATGCTTCGACTTGAAAATCCTTCCAGTTTCGTACAGGACTATAATTTAATTATTTTAAGGAATAAGGCGTTTGAGGATATCCATAGTACTAAAGTAATGACTTTTTTTGCTATAAGTCGTGATAAAGTTAATAAAAATCTGTATATACATGATCCTGATGCATATACAAAATCGCAAGGCAATCGCAAATAGTCGTGGAGTCCATCTCCTGACGATGCTTTGATTACGGGGTGAAACAATTGTTGAGATTGTGGTAGTGAACGTGCAGTGCTAGTGTATTGTTATGTTATTAGTAGTGGGTAGTGCGTGAGGTTTCAGGAACTCTGCAGTTAGTAGTACTCTAGTACACTGCATTTATCATTACATATATTTCCTTTTATCAAATTCAAATTCAAAATATTCCTAATTCAAGTAAACTTGTAAACAAATACTTTTGAGTCGTCAACTCTACTGCTGGTTCGAGAAGCTGTTCTTACCGAGAAGAGTCCGCAAGAAGCTCGGCGGTTGCTCTTTCGCGGATTATAGTAAAATTCTCGAAGTATTGCCAAAACGTTGTCTTAGGTACTTATAGTAGATCTCTCGTGTAGATTAGCATTTCAATGATAAAAATAACTAATTTTATTTATAAAATACAATGTACTAACTCGCTGATTTTATCTCGTGTGCTAAAAAAGTGTAATCTTCGCAAATTTTGGTCACAGCACGTTAATTCTCTAACAGACTTAATGTAATTTCGAAAATATCTCTTAAGCAGAGGTAATTTTTAAATTACCTGAGTAAATTACTTTGAATTCATGATTACAGTCTAACAGCATTTTATATCTAACACATCCTATATTTTCTTAAAATTAAACACTTTACGCTTAATATAATAGATAGATAATAGACAAGACTCATCACCATCCTTATCCCCCTGTAAGTGGGGTCTGCACAACATCTTACAAACGTGCTGTAACATTATTTGGCTACGTATTTTACAATCGGCCTGCCTGACGAATTCGTCTGCCTGACGTCAACTTACTTTAGTTGTATTTTACGACCCCTCGGTAAAAAAGAGGGTGGTCTATTCTATTCAACCAGATACCACGGATCCGCGATTAAAGAAAATCCATATAATGCTAAAATTAGAGTGTTTGCTCTAATCATACCAATCACTATAAACTACCCCATAAAACTACACTACTGGCATTGTACACACTCACTACCACAATCTCAACAATTATTTTGACACGTAAACGAATAGCTTTGCGATTTCGTCACGAAGTTTATCTTCTGATGAAGCTTCAGTTAAGGGTCAAAACAATTTTTGAGATTTTGTTAGTGAATGTGAAATGCGGTTGTTGTTGAATGTGGTTTAAGAATCTTTTTGTATGAACGCGGAAAGAACTCTACTTTTAAAACTACATAGATTTTCACTAATTCTACCAACTATTATAGACCACTTTGTGGTATCCGGTTGAGTAGAATAGACCACCTTCATTTCTTACCGAGGTGTCATAAAAGGCAACTACGGTAATATGAACCACAGTGTGGTATCCGGTTGAGTAGTATAGACCACCCTCATTCTTACCGAGATTTCGTTAAATACGACTAAGGTAAGTTGACGTCAGGCAGGCGGCCAGCCGTAAAATACGTAGCCAAATCATGTGACAACATGTTTGTAGTATGTTGTTCCGACCCCACTTAGAGTGGGATAAGGGCATGAGGATAATGATCTACAAATTATTATAGAAGACTATATTTGTTAAGATTGGGATGAAGATAAAAGACATTGAACCCATCAACCATTTATGGTGACGATAAAATGTTAACAACGCTATAACGTTTAACGCCCCGCTCGGCTTAACGTAGATAGACTTAGTAACGGTGACGGATAAAGTGACAAAGTAAACATTATCACATCTAGTTGTAAAAATTTTATTTGTCACACATCCCCGTAGTATAATTTTATAGATTAAGTACTTATAGGTATTATGGGGAGCTTGCATAGAGATAGAGAGTAAGGGGGGCAATAAGCAACCCTGTAAGTGATAATGACAAGATTCAAATTCAAATTCAAATTCAAAATATTCTTTATTCAAGTAAACTTTTAAACAAGTGCTTTTGAATCGTCAACTTTACTGCTGGTTCGGAAAGCCGTCCTACCGAGAAGAGCCAGCAAGAAACTCAGTGGAGCTCTTTTAAAAAAGAAGATTCTTAATACTAATTACATTTTGTCATAGCTATCCTGCACAAGGTCAAAGAGCAGCTATATCCACGCATTCTTATCATCAATGTAAGCCTCCACGGTATAATAGGCTTTCTGTATCAGCCTCTTTTTAACAGTATTTTTAAATTGCTGTAATGGCAAAGTTAAAATTGATTGATTAGTTACCTAACACTTCAATTTCAGTGTTAAAATACCATTAGTTATGAACTACATTGATTTTCCAATTCCTGAAGGAAAAACAGGTATTTTTGTATCCTTTAGCCCGGTTATCATCCTCCTGCCCTTATTGAGGTTTGAGGTATTAAACTTTGAGTGAGTTCGGCTCAACATGTTACAAACATGTTGTCACATGATTCGGCTACGTATTTTACGACCGGCCGCCCGCCTGACGTCAACTTACCTTAGTCGTCTTTTACGACATCTCGATAAGAAATGAGGTTGGTCTATTCTACTCAGCTGGATACCACACGGCGGATCGACTTATCTTAGTCGCCTTTTACGACACCTCGGTAAGAAATGAGGGTGGTCTATTCTGCTCAGCCGGATACCACACGGCGGATCGACTTACCTTAGTCGCCTTTTACGACCCCAAGAAAGAGGGTGGTCTATTCTACTTAACCGTATACCACAGGGCAGGTTGACTTACCTTAGTCGCCTTTTACGACACCTCGGTAAGAAATGAGGTTGGTATATTCTACCCAGCCGGATACCACACGGCAATGTATCTTATAGCCCGGTATACAAACATATATTACATCAAATTTATATTCTTATATATAAACAAAAATAATAATAATAAACATACATTAATATAGAGGATTGCTTCATCACAGGATGAGCTTAATCCCAAGGTTAAAATAAAGACGTGTTTAAAATTTTTTTTTATTAAATACTGTGCCTTGATGCTTAGCAGCATTTTTCTTTATGAATTGTTTTCAGAAATCAATCTCTTTCACTAAAACAAATCGAAAAACGCAATGGCTAATCCGACACCATTTGAGGTCGACGACCTGCGATACGTCTTACAACACGTAAACGATACGTTATTTAGCAATTTGACGCAGGCTGCGTTGTGCAAACATACATAGCTGTACTACAAGCGATAATTCGCACAGAGAATATAGGTTCGCTGATAATATTACACACACGCACATGCAGGACTGCTTTGAGATACGAGTAACTTGACCTACGAGCAAGGCTACGGAACTAATTGAACTCGAACTCGTGTTACTGTATATTGTTGTCTCAGTCTTCAAAGATAAATCGGGAATTTTTTAACATCCTATATTAACATATATAGCCCGTATATTATTGTGCTAAATTCTAATATATGTAAAGAAAGACTTTCTATTTTGCTAATAGGTATATAGAGTTAGGCGTTACTTTGCGGAGATCCATAATACAAAAGTAATTTGCTTGTAATTAATTTTGCTATAATCCACGATTATAGCAAAATAATTTTATTGCAATGCAATGCAATATTGCAATGATCATCATCCTCCTGCCCTTATCCCACTCTAAGTGGGGCTAATTTACGACCGGCCGTCTGCCTGACGTCACCTTACCTTAGTCGCCTTTTACGACACCTCGGTATGAAATGAGGGTGGTATATTCTACTCAAACGGATACCACACGGCGGGTCAACTTACCTTAATCGCCTTTTATGACACCTCGGTAAGAAATGAGGGTGATCTATTCTACTCAACCGGATACCACACGGCAAAGTTTATTTTATATTACTTTCTTTTTTGCAACATGTTAGGTAGTATAGATTAATCACAGTAACTAAAGATTTACTTCAACTAATGTTCTTTATATTACGGAAAGGTATTGATTCGCTAGGAAAGCGAACCGTGTCAGATTTACTGACACTCATTGCTTAAGAATTACGTAACATATTGAATAACGATGTACACGCGACGTCGGCGTTATTTATCATAAAGTAGTCTTAATTCCAGTTAAGCGACTCTACAGAAAAAAACGGGGTTAAGTATAAAACAAATGAAGATTAAATTAAACGTGGATACAAAAAAAGAATGTGAAACAACAAAACTAAATAATTTATCTTTTCGAGACATTTCTTATTGTAGAGATTGGATTTGAAGATTTATCTCTGTATACCCATATTTAAGATATTTAAGAAGCTGTGATAGCCTAACGGTGCGACCGTACGACTCTCTACAGACGACATGGGTTCAAACCCCGGGCAGGCACCAATGAGTTTTTCTATTAAAACGCAAGTGTCTAATTGATAATTGCAATTTATCACACGCTTTTCGGTGAAGGAAAACATCGTGAGGAAACCTGCATATCTCTATAGAATTCTAGGGATATGTGTAACCTACCAATCCGCATTGGAGCAGCGTGGTAGGTCTTAGCTGCTCCTTTTCTCCGAAAACGGAGAAAGGAGGCCTTAGCCCAGCAGTGGGCATAGTAACAGGCCGTTACTTTACTTTTACTCACTTTTACCCATATTTACGTCTACTCATTACTTTATCATCCCATTATCATATTATTATTATCGTTATATTTCAAGAATTTACACATCTGTACATATTATAACACAAAGTTCCTAAAACTGTGATGTGATCGATATTCTCAAATTCATCTGAATGGATTTTTATACGGTCTTTACTAAAAGATGCATTTCTTAGGAGGGAGAAGAGATTATGTTAATAGTGAATTCTCCGTACGACTAAATTGATTTTAATGGGACTTTCACTGGAAGATAGAGGAAGTTGTGGAGCAACATAACGGCTACTTATTATTGTAAATGCACGCGAGGCCAGAATTAACGTGAAAAACTTGTGACCAACTAATTTCCATGTACACTAAATTCCATGCCACGGCTTAGGTGTATTATGCCCTGAAGATATAATACACCTAAACTCTCCTTGTCTGTTAGAGAAAACCGCATTAAAATCCCTTCAGTAGTTTTACGCGAAAAGACAGACATACGCGGGGAAAAGTGTTGTATTATATATAACACTTACATTAACTTGTTCAAATTTTAATGTAAAGCAAAAGTAATAATAAAATTATTTTGCTATAATCCGCGATACAGTAAGTAGAAAATATATATAGTGTTAAATGTAGAGTGGACTATCCGTATTTTCATACCCGATACGTGCAGGATTCGTAAAAACAATCGTAAAGCAAAGCAAAGCTTTGCGATTTTGTCGTGGAGTCTATCTCCTGATGATGCTTCGGTTGCGGGGCGAAACGAATGTTCAGTTTGCGATAGTGAACGTGTGTAGTGCTTGTGTATTGTGGTGGCGGTGGTGGAGGTTTGTGCATGTGTTTTTACGAATCCCGCACGTATCGGGTATGAAAATACGGATAGTCCACTATACATTTAACACTATATGTATTTTTTATTTACTGTATCGCGGATTATAGCAAAATAATTTTATTATTACTTTTGTATTATGGATCTCCGCAAAGAACGCCTAATTCTATAATTATTTTACGTTAAGTTTTGATTCAAATTATTTTTTTAAAATAAATTTTGTTACTAATAAATAGGCTAGCATTAATAACTCGGTTAACCTAACGCAGATTATATGAAAATATATTAGATTATTCAAGTTTAAGATTATGTTAAGCCGGTCATCGTCCGTATTAAGTAATAACAATAAATTTAAATAATATTTATCTTTTTTGTCTGCTTCTATGTAACACGTGTATGATGTCATCTCGTGAGAATCGCAAATTTAGACCGACAAGTAATAAAATGTAATAGATGTTACATAATTACGCCGAAAATCAGAAAAAAGGAAAGATCGAGTGTTACCGAACAATCGAATGAGGTATTTTTACACGCTTCGTATTATTAAATTTGGCTGAGCAGAATAGACCACCCTCATTTCTTACCGAGGTGTAAAATGCGACTAAGGTGAGTTGACGTCAGGCAAGCGGCCGGTCGTACAATACGTAGCCAAATCATGTGACAACATGTTTTTAATATTTTGTGCCGACCCCACGTAGAGAGGGACAACGGCAGGAGAATAATGATATATTATTAAATTTACCTGTATGTATATAATTAAATGCGGATTGTTTTTGAAGATCTAATTTATAAGTGAACTAGCTGTGCCAGCGGCTTCGCCCGCGTAGAAATCGGCGTGCCACAATTTTTTCTAGAATACAAATTTTTAACATAAAAGTAGTTATTGTGAGTTAGCCATAAGAGATAGAGACATGCTATACCGGACTTTTTTGTAATGCCTTCCCAGACTTTTTTGTAATATTTTTATAGATCTACAATTCTCTACTACATTACTTTACCGTATCTCTGCTGGTTTACGCAACGCACGCGACTAAAGCTCCCAGCAAGCAAGTTTTTTAACAACTGCTCGATCTCTTCAACACAATTTACATAATACCGATATGTACTATTTACCTACACCATCCGGAAGTATTGCACTATCTTTTGGTGAACATCGTACAAAGATCCGTTCAGTAGATTTTGAGAAAATCGATTACATACAGACAGACAGCTTTTTGGGACTTTGTTTTATAATATGTATAGATGGAAAAATTTGTCATACTTTGTTGAACAATATTAATGCTCTGGATTATACGATATTATCACAATATTGAATGATAAGCTTAATATTCTAGTGATATAAAAAAAGAAGATAAAAATAAGAATAATTCTTATTGAATTTTTATAACATCATTAAATTAGCGTCGTTGATTTGAACCAAAGAAGGTTTCTAGAAAATGTTGGCTCTCGGCGGGAATCGAACGCGGGACTCTGCCAAGTCACTGCCACCGGACAACGGATTTCGTATTCGACGTGCGCTTTATCTGTCTTTTTCTTGACCTGGCTTAATAGTAGTAGTAGTAGTAGTAGTAGTAGCGTCCTGTTACAATCCCACTGCTGGGAATAGGCCTCCTCTCTCCGTTTCTGGTGAAAAGGGTTGGAGCTAAGACCTACCACGCTGCTCCAATGCGGATTGGTCGGTTACACATATCTCCAGAATTCTCTAGAGATATGCAGGTTTCCTCACGATGTTTTCCTTCACCGAAAAGCGTGTGATAAATTGCAATTATCAATTAGACACATGAGTTTAAATAGAAAAACTCATTGGTGCCTGCCCGGGTTTGAACTCGCGTTCTCCTTGAAAGAGTTGCACGGTCTCACCGCTGGGCTATCACAGCTCTTGTGTGGCAACAGTGGCTTAATAACCTTTTTAAATCATTCAATTGCATTTAAAAAATAAATTATACAAATAAGCGAGTTGATTCAGAGTTTACCGCAGTAAATGATGATTCAGAGGGGGAGTCTACGTTTGACAAATTCCAGGACAATGGAAACTCAGCTGAATCATCTCTAAATTACTAAATTCGACTTAAAAACAAACTGTAAAGTGTCTTCCCACTAACTATACGCAGTAAAATAAAAAATGTTTAACCGTATGTATTTACGAGTATTTTCATTCTCCTGTCCTTATCCCACTCTAAGTGGGGTCGGCACAACATGTTTTTCTCTTTCATCCTCTCCCATCATTCGTCAACTATGGCGCTACTCTTTTTATATGCATGTTATATTTATTTATTTATGTACCAAAATTAAAATATAATATAATATAATAGAGGGTAAAAGAAAATAAGTACAAAGGATTATGTATCTCTATAAGAGATTGGTGGTTTGATAGTAAGTGGAAACGTAGTATAGGTACATTAATAGTTAAAAGATACATTATTAAAAACACTATAAAACAATTATAAATTAAATATGGATAAACTTACTTTCTTATAATCATAAAATAGAATACATATATATAATACAAGGTAATACACTAATACTAATACGAAATACAATAAACGTACATAATAAGTTATGACAGCGAGGAAAGGTAGTGTTGCTTTAGTCTAAGTTTGAAGATGTGCAAAGAAGGAGAGTCTTTAAAGATGCTATCTGGGAATCAGTTATACTTCAAAAATCATTTTTTTTTAGCGACATCACCCTCTAGTCACATTTATATATGATATATATTATTATATATGATTTCATCCCTCCTCATTATGTGTTCATACCGTCTTAAGTTTCTTGTCTTTTCTATAGTATATAGAAGAGACGTTTAGTATGTTACTAAACTATATTTATTTTATAAGATTAAGATGGTATGGATATATAAATGAGATAGAGGGGGACTTAAAAAAATATGTTTTTTTTTATTTAAAATATGACAGGCATATAAAAGGATTAACGCTAGAGTTGAATGATAGGAGAATGAAAGTACTATACTGTTCAGGAATACTTAGACGATAAGAATGCATGGATATAGCTACTCTTCGACCCTGTACAAGACAGTAATGACTAAACATAACCAATACAATTTATACTTTGAAAAGAGCAACCGCCGAGTTTCTTCGTGGCTCTTCTCGGTAGGAACAGCTTTCCGAAACAGCAGTAGATTTTGACGATTCAAAAGCATTACTTGAATAAAGAATATTTTGAATTTGAATTTGAAAAAGAAAAAACATGCAACGATTCCACTTAGGGTGGGATGGGTTGTGACAAATTATGATTTATTGTTATATAAGATAGCCCAGTAAGCTTTAACTGTAAAAAAGGTCATCAATCTTTCTGTACTGAATAAATCTGTGTAATAAATAGACAGTGACTTTGGCATCTTCTATACTTATTATAAAATATAGTTCCAAAAAGCTCTCTGTCTGTATGTAATCGATTTTCTCAGAATCTACTGAACGGATTTTTATACGGTTTTCACCAAATGATAGCGCAATACTTCCGGATTGATTAGGTAAATTGTGTTGAAGAGATCGAGCAGCTATTAAAAAACTTGCTTGCTGGGAGCTTTAGCCGCGTGCGCTGCGTAAACCAGCAAAGATACGCTAAGGTAATGTACTAGAGAATTGTAGATCCATAAAAACACTATACAAAAGTCCGGGATAGCATGTCTCTATATCTCACGGTTACGTCACAATAGTAGTTATTGTGAGGTAACCGTCACAGATAGATTCAGAATAGTTTCGTAAATCACTGAATTCCACGCGGGCGAAGCCGTTGTTGGCACAGCTTGGTAATAATAATAGTGTAGATGGTTATATATTACCATCGAGCCCGACTACGCGTGTAATAAATAGGCATAATATAAATCGACTAGTCATAATCGTAAGTAGTCAACACGCTCCGGAAGTCGATGGCGCCACCAGAGACTTCCTAGCCTTTATAGAAACCACAGAATGCTAGGGTTGACAGATAAAGTATTATTATATTTTCTTTTAATCCATACTATTTGTTTACAATAAAAATACAAAGGCTATATATATCTGTCTTAACTTAGTGCCGTGTGGTGTCCGGCGACCACCCTTATTACTACCGAGGTGTCGTAAAAGACGAATAAGGTAAGTTGACTCGCCGTGTGGTATCCAGCTGAGTAGAATAGACCACCCTCATTTCTTTTCGAGGGGTCGTAAAAGACGACTAAGGTCAGTTGATCCACCGTGTGGTATCCGGCTGAGTAGAATATATCACCCTCATTTCTTACCGATTTCTTATGGTTACACTGTGTCCC
This sequence comes from Morpho deidamia, assembly GCA_947086505.1. Classification (NCBI taxonomy): domain Eukaryota; kingdom Metazoa; phylum Arthropoda; class Insecta; order Lepidoptera; family Nymphalidae; genus Morpho; species Morpho deidamia. The sequence continues at coordinate 19,784,553 of CAMTZC010000024.1, forward strand.
CGTTAGTCTATCACATCTTGTTCCACCTTAACCGGACTTATTTCTAAATTATACTCACTTATAGTTATAGTTGATAGATATTTACCTGTAAACAAATAAACAAAAACATTAATTTTCACAATTGATAAAATCTATTCTGTCTATTTATCTGTCTGTTAGGCTTATACGGGTGAACTATATTGATGAAGTTTTGTCCAATTGAAACTGATATACCGGGTTAACAACATATAGGAAAAAAAACCTTATTTCGGGATTAAAATAAAAACAATAAAGGTAAGTCCTTTATTGTTTTTATTGTTAAGGATATTTTAACATTAAAGTCGTTGCGAAGGCATAGCATAAAGAATTGCTAGTTTTCAATAATTCTTTCATGTGGCACAAAACAAAATACAAAAATTATAAATAAAAAAGGCCTCATATGTATAACTATAAAAACTGCACAGTTAAATACGTTATATGAATTGAAAAATATATTTAATTTTAATCAATTAAGAACACGTGAGTGGTATCCATAATTAATGTTTAGAGACTGGCTTTACTCACGTCATATTTTATTGGATGAGCTCGACTAGTTTTAAGCCCGTATGGGGCTCTTATTCATGAGCTCTTTATGCGCCGTTATTGCGCGATAACGCCGCATAAAGAGCCCATCCGATAAAATAAGATGTGAGTATAGCCGGTCTCTAAACATTAAGTAAGAATACCTCGTTAATCGAAGGTGAAAGCTTCCTCTAGTGAATTCCAATTATCTATTACGTGCTGTATTCATTGACTGTTAGCTGATGACTTGTGTTATGTTGTCTGCCCTTCGAGTTATTGGTCTACACCTTTTTCCAGAGCCTGTCTGTCTATATGTATGTCTGTATTCAGTTATCTCGAAAACCACTGAACGCATTTCGATACGTTTTTTTTAATAGACACTGTATGATAAATTGAATGACGAGAAGTTTTGATGATAAAGTGTAACTCACCTTTCTTTCTGCGAACTTACAACTTCTTCGGGGATCCCCTTTTTCTAGCTGATTCCACAGGCGCATTGGCGATTTTAAGCTTTTGTGCGTTTTGATGTGGTTTGTGAATTAATTGCGTGCGCGTCGGCCATACACACTCGAGAATCGACAGACAACTGAACACTGATCACGCGCTAGATGGCGTTTGTATATGCGTAGGGAGCTACACTTTATGTAGGTAATAATTAGAAAAGGAAAGAACTAAAGAAAAGAAAGTAGTTTGTGCTAAAGTGCTCTTTCTACGGAACAGACACAATGATTTGTTAGACATAGTTGACAGCCCTATAACAAAATGTGCCGGGTCATATTTCGTGACGGTCAGTTATCAACAAATACTGTCACGTAACACTTACCTTTTCACGCAACGCACAGATAATCTCAATAGATCAACTAAAGGAACTGGTATTTCAATTATATTTATGTTGTAATGAGTTACGACTCTATGAATATAAACTTCCGACTCTAACTTTGAAGTCGGGGAAAGTCATCCTAATTCAATTCAATTCAAAATATTCTGAATGCGAATAATCTTGTAAAATTGTTTACAAGTTTACTTATTGCTTTTGGATCAAATTCAAATTCAGATTCAAAATATTCTTTATTCAAGTCAACTTATAAACAAGTGCTTTTGATTCGTCAACTCTACTGCAGCTTCGGAAAGCTGTTCCTACCGCGAAGAGCCAGCAAGAAAATCTGCGGTTGCTCTTTTCAAAGAATAATTTTTATTACTAATTACATGTCTTGTACAGTGTCGAAAGTAGCTATAATCGTCAACTCTACTGCTGGTTCGGAGAGCTGTTTCTACCTTACGGTGCCTTGTGTTAGGCCAGATTACGCCTTAAGGTGACTTGTAGTGGAAGGCTGGTGGTATGACTGTGCTAAAAACGTCGTTGAATATCCACGGCCTAACAAAAAACTGAGACTGTCCTCGCCGGAGACCACGCTACGTGTTTATATATCTTCGATACTTAGGGTCATACGCTTTTTGATATTAACAAGGTTTAAAAGACACTCACGCTCCGTCTAGTGGTCCGACAATGTTCTTAAACTCTCACTTTTCCTTTCGACTCCTCATTTCGCAAATACCTAAAACCGCACTTCCGTTTGACGTAGTAGCTTTCGTCACTGTTTACATTTTCGTGTAGAAAGTCTTAATTTGCTTTGCAGATGTTCGGGAGATTCCGTCTACGTGACCGCAATGCGAAATTGATCGTTTGCCGGATTTAGTAAGCGATTCAAGGTTATTTCTTTGGTTAAGCAAAATAGCTTGCGTTTCTATACTTAAAGATTTGCATCGTGTCCTGAGCACTAAAAATTTACTTCCAATAATTTATAGAATTAGGCGTGACGTTGCTGTTGCAGAGATTCTGGGAGTTCGAGTAATGATTCGCTTTGCGATTTTGTCGTGGATCTTATTTATTTTCTGGGGATGCTTCGGTTGCGGAGCGAAACGATTGTTGAGTTTGTGATAGTGACCGTGTGTAGTGCTTGTGTATTGTGATTGATGTGATTTGATTTGGTGGTGGAGGTTTGTGCATGTGTTTTTACTAATTTTACATTTAGCATTATATATATTTACTATTTACTTTATCACAGATTATAACGAAATAAGTTCATTATTAATTTTCATTGACTTCCATTCGACACCTCCCACTGGAACCCCCACTCTTAATACTATTGTTGTACGGAGAACTTGTATAGATGATTCCCAGACGCTGTAACCGCTGGTAAAATCAAATTACTCTGTTTTTACTTAATTATAGCTCGCAACTTCTTTCACGTTAGCCTAATTTGTCAAAATACCGTTAAAACCGTAATTTTTTGATCCTTTATGTTAGCCCGGTATATAAGTTCCAATCGTACCAAATTCATCTGTATTGATCTAGCGACTAGCCGTAGGGTGTATGAGTAATAGAAAGACGGGTAGACCAGCGTTTTAGACATATATTATTAATGATGCATTATTTTAGTAGCAAAGAAGTATTGTCCTAACGTTATATATATCACGATAAAGATGGTAACACTGGTCATAATATCAGATATGTTATAAGAAGTTTCACATTTTTTCTATAAGGAACTCTAGTATTCGCACCTGATAGTGAAATTGCCTCATCTGAATAGTAAAGTAACATGTTCCATGTATTAGATATAGAACGTGTAACTTTATCCTTCGGATGGGGCGAATTGAAACTCATACTTTACTTTAATAATAATAATATTTTTTATTGAAAGGTATTAAAAACCCAATATACAAAAATTAAAATTAAATATACAGACAAAATCAAATACATTTTGTTACTATCTACTGAGAAAACTATTTCCAGACGTCAAAAACATGCCTTAATAATTATTTCCTGTTTTTATTAAGATGAACAGATAGCCAATAGTTTATAGCCAATACTTTATTATATGTTAGTAGTAATATAATTTTCTTTGATTTCAATGTTTTCTTTTACATCTCGTCCTCATTTAAAATCTATCCGAACTAGATGCTGCTGCTACTCTATCCTACCTCAGACTCACTTTTTTCAAAAAACTAATCCCCATCGTTGTCCCAAATTCCAATTTTTCCCTCTTTTGTGCTTCAAGAGATGAGATTTCTGATGGTCAAACAAGGACCATGGATAAGACATTTTTGCTTTAATTCCAATTGACCTCTGGCTCGTCCTTGAGTGCAATTTATGAGTAATTATGTCATACGCACAAAGCGGCTCCCATGAATCATACTACCGGCGACTATATGGTCATCCAGTATAATCAAATTGGTGAAGTCTCATTTGTATTAATCTGTACTAGTTAGTGGTCGCTTAGTGTTCGATATTCGACCCTCATTACACTACTGAATTAAATAATAATGAATTTATGAATCGTGCAGCAATTGAACTAATTCAGATATCATCAAAAAACTCTTAATTCGCGAAAATAATTCCACAAATTCCTAAACATGAAAGGCTTTTCATTTGACCTAAATAAATCACTGTCTGTTATTTCACTGGCGAGTCTTAAATTCGCTCCCAGTATATGAATGGGATTAAAACAAACTTGCCATGTGGTTCGTTGGCAGAGAACCAAGTGGAAAAGATAAATATTTTGACAGATTCACGACGATCTAGACAGTCAAATAAATTTATCATCAATTTATATTTTTATTTAGTAAACGAAACAAAGATTGTTATTCCTTTCAATAATAAATTAAGTGGTTCAATTTATCTATATTGCATCTTTGTTTACTTTTTCCTTTTGCATGTATAAGGTTCGTAGATTTTGCCTGCTTCATACACATTAGCTTTGCATGCATTCGCTTAACCCGTGCGGATTATAGCAAAGTAGTTTTGTTATAGTGCCTGTAATACGGAATTCCGCAAAGTAATGCCTGCTTCTATAAATCACTTTATTCAACTGTTTACTACAAAGTTACTACTTACAGTTTCTATACTGTCCGGTGTCCACTAAGAATGCCGAGGTCACTAGTATTTCACTTTTATTTTCGCTTGTTAATTCGCTGTTGATAGCTATTCGCAAACTGAATGTCGAGGCGCACGATACGTCTGCTGATATATGGAACGAACCGAAGTTCGAGAACATTCGCGAGACCTCAAGGTCACGATCTGCTCAAGGAGATCGTAAACAAATCCTACTAATCCTATCCTACTACTATTATAAATGCGAAAGTTTGTGAGTATGGATGGATGTTTGTTACCCTTCACGAACAAACTACTGGACGGATTTGGATAAAACTTTACAGTTATATATTATATAATTATATATAATTATATATCAGAATAACATATAGGCTACAATTTGTAGTGATTATATGTAATATAACGATACATGTCAATAAAGTCGGAAAAAATCTGGCCTCTGAGAGCTATCTTGGCGAACGCTGCCTAAACTATTTAAGTTACTCAAAGATGATGTATGATAGTATTGTTTGTCTTGAATAGTTCTAAATAAAAGTCCGCAACACCATATATCTACCTTTTATGCGAAAGTCCTGTGACCAAAATTGTGAATCATAAAGTTGATAATAAATTAGATACTATTTTATAACGCATTTTTTAGTATATTTATTAAATTCGTATAAAATCAATACATTTATCGCTTTCAGTATTTCATTTAGATAAAGTTTGTCTTTTACATTAAGTAATTTGGCCGAATAGTTAAAAAGTTATCACGATATGATTGACTTGAATGGGGCGCCATAGAGCGCCTTATATGCGCGGCGCGCGAAGATTGTATGGAATCCGTCAGTTTTAAGGTTAGACATCTGAAATTTTGGATATAAGAGTAACTAAATAAATATATATTTTGTAATATTTTGTATAATTTTTTTTATTTTAATCTAAAATGATTTGTCACGAAACTTAATGTGGCAGACCAAATTCCACGCGAGCGAAGCCGCGGCCAAAAGCTTGTCTTTTATAAACACTTTTGGTAAACAAGCCGAATGTTCCAGAGAATATTAACGGTCCCTATAAGCAATTCTGCGAACTAGCAGTAAAGTTAACAACTCAAAGTACTTGTTGAATATTGAAGAAGAATTGACAATTACATCACATGATATCATGATTCTAGTTGAACGTATTATATGAAAGAAAAAGTTATATTTAAATTTTCTGAGAAATTAAAACATGACGGTGTTATTTTAATATAATATAAACTTTCTCCTGAAATATTGTAAATTTTAATAGTTAACTGTTTTTTATTATTTAAATTAATTACGCATGATATGCGTTTAATTAATTTGATTTACAATACTAATTTTCTTAACTAATTGGAATATAAAATCTATGGATTTAGCAATATTTTCACAGAAGATTGAAATTAGCCTAAAAATCTTGCATATTATGACTGCCTTTTATACTTTCAAGAATAAACGAATGATAAAAAATTGATAAATAATTGATAAAGTAGACCTGGCTCAAGATAGCAATGATAAAATGTTTATTACTTTGAATAATAAATAAATATATATGGGAGACACTTACACACACGGTCGTCCATCCCCAAAGTAAGTAACTTAATACTTGTGTTATGGGTGACGGACAACTGGTAAATATACATATATAGTTTTAAATACATACTTAAATACAAATACACATCCAGGCTCGAAGAGCCAACAAATTGTTTGTAGAAAATGTTGGCCCTGGGAGGGAATCGAACCCGCGACCCGCGGAGCTGAAGGTAGGGTCACTACCCACTGCGCCAACGGGCCAGTCAAACAGTCAACATTTCATACGGTACATACAGACAGACATCGACTTTTTTATAGTATGTATATTAATTTTTCAATTTCAATAATTTTCAATAATTAATGTGCAGACACCGCTATGCTCACGTCTAATTTTATCGGGTTAGACCGACAAGTTTCCTGGATGAATAAATCTCCCGGATGGGCTCGAAACTAGTCTGATGTGATAAATTTATGTGTATAGCCGGTGTCTATACTATAGATATTAAACCGGTATAGAAGTTTTCAGAGATTTCATTAGTATTCAATTCAAATTCAAATAATCAAAATATTGTTTATTCGAGTAAACTTGTAAACAAGTGCTTTTGAATCATAAAAATCTACCGCTGGTTCGGAAAGCTGTTCCTACCGAGAAGAGCCAGCAAGGAACTCGTTGGTTGCTCTTTTGCTCCTCAAATAAAATTCTTATAATTTGTTACATTTGGTTATTACTATCTTGTACAGGGTAGATGAGTAGCTATATACGCGCATTTTTATTATCTATATAATCCTCAATAGTATAGTAGGCTTTTTGAGACAGCCTCCCTTTAACAGCGCTTTTAAACTGCTGTCGCTTCATCATATTAGCCGAAACTTTTGTACTTATGTGTCTGCGAGTATTAAGGAATTGGGTTGTTTATATTGATTATAGCTTCAATACTGAACGTGTGGAACAATTCTAAAACTTTCTGTTTGATTTTTAAGTACAGTGAACTCGTTTCGAATGCTGGTCCCGAAACTTTTTTTAATATCCTCGACTCGCTTTAAGATTTTCGGTTTTATGGCTATTTACCAACTTGTTTTGCCCGAAATAAAATACGTGTTCTTGAACTGAACATTTATTTGCTTCTTTTTAGAGAGAAACAACCTTTTCGGTATTTGTTAAGTTTGCTAATGTTTGTCTGTGATTTAGAATACTGGAATGTTCTTTTAAATTTTAAATTAGAGTAATAATTTGTGATCAATATGAGCATGTTTTGTTTGAGACGTTGATTTTTCTTATTGAATTCAGTTATTGGATGTATTTTGTTATGATAATGGTCAAGTAGTAAGTAATGATTTGGGCATATAAATGAGAGGCATGGGCATGTAACTTTCAACTAAATTAACTAACTTGTGCGGTGATATTATTAGTGAGAGCATTTCGTCGAACTAGTGGTAGCTTCATTATAATTGGACCCTTCGAAAAACCAACTTGAATAAATGAAACTTGAAAATTTTGAATTTAAAATTAGAATTTAAGCGAAGTCGAATATCTTACACAATTTGGTTTTTAATGGCTATTTAATTTTTGATTCCCTTGGTGTTGGATAGAAGTCAAGCAGAGTTCCATAAGGGAATAAGATTGGAACGAGTTTTCGCCTTATTTTCTTTCTAAGTACTGATCCCATTAAAATCGTATATCCAAACAAGTTGGTGTGTAATAACTAACCGACACCGATTCACTGGCAACAGAAAGTCAAGTACCTAGGTGTCACCTTTCAACCTTCCATGACCTTCCACGAGCACATACACATAGTCTGCAATAAGGCTGCGTATGTTATGGGACGACTTTATCCGATGTTATGTAAGAAAAGTAAGATGTCGCTTCGCAACAAAGTGACACTCTACAAAACTTGCATAAGACCAATAATGTCCTATGCGAGCGTTGCGTTCGCGCACGTTTCAAAAGTCAGATTGCTCAGGCTCCAAAGACTACAGAACCGATTTATGCGGACAGCCACTGGTTGTCCGTGGTTCATGCGAAACGTTGACCTCCATAGAGACCTCGATCTCCCTACCATTACTCACCTCTTTAAACGTTTTTCGAAATCTTACTTCGAGAAATCTGAGGTACACCCGAACCCCCTTATTTCAGTTGCTTCTACCTACATTCCAGTTAGGTCCGACCATCGAAAATATAGGCGTCCAAAAAGCGTCCTGTATGACCCTGACGATCAAATAACGATCGCCAACACAGAAACACGTAATACACACACACAGCGTCTTCGCCGGCGAAGACGAGGTCCCAGTTTTCTAACGTCGGTCGGTCGTGGCTTTTCGCCACCCTTCCGACGCCGCAATGACTAATCTAAGTCACGCCATCAGTCCTCCACTACACGTCGCCCTAAGCCGTGGTCCGGCCTCACAGTAGGCACCCTTAGGACGACGTTCCCCGACTTAAGTAGAGCTTCTGCGCTCTACTCCCTGCATTCCGCAACCTCGGCGATGCTTCTGCGCTCGCCCGTCCCGCCCGGTGACGCTGTAAAAGCCATTAGGGCTAACAGCATACAGTCAGTTCGAAAAAAAAAAAAATAAAATAACTAACCGGATTAAATACACTAACATATGTTTTAGCCAAATAAGAATATTAACAATATTATATTCACAAAAAATAGCAACTATTATGAATTCATTAAGCTTGAGATAAATATCGACAAAAAATAAAACTTTTTACATTATTAGATGGTACTTAATCGTAAGAGGTATTCAAGATGAATTTCAATAAGTAATGGACAAAAAATATGTATTGAATATAAAATAAAAAAACCGCACGATATTGCTAATACTGCAATTTGAATTCCAAGATGTATAAATTCAATCAGACAATGCAATAATTTATAGATTATCTTAGCGTTATATAACATTTAGTATTTCTAGATTTCTTTATGTCAGAGATAAGTCATTATGGGTCGTAATCGCTCGACAGGGACGAGCGTTGAGTATAATGTACTCTCGCCTAAAACCTTACAATGCTCTATCACACTAATGTTGGCTAGGAAAGGGTAACGTTGTGCACATTGCCCTCATTCCCACCAGCAGCAGTTTTACCCCGAAGAGCGTCACCTCCGGGTCGGTGACACTCTAAACAGAGGCCTCTCCCAAGGCAACAAGGTCGGGAACTGACACCACCTGGGTATTTCTTTATTTGCAGACTTCTTTTATGCTATGAAAACCCATTATGGTTCATCACCACCTGTCGGGGACAAGTGGCGCGTATGTCGGACTCACACCACCTAAAAACCTGTCAGTGTTCCACCACGCTGCTGGTGGCGGGGACAGGGTATTGTTAGATATATTACCCCATTCTCGCCAGCAGCAACTCTGAACCCCTTGCGCCACCTCTGGTTCGGAGTCTCTTCAAAAGTGGCCCCTTCCGCCTCTAGAGGATGCATCGGAAGCACCAGATGCATGGACCGTTTCACGGACCTAATTTGGACGCCTGATTCGCCGTTTGGAATGTTATTTTCCGAGTATTTAAAGACTTTTTCTTACACAAGTTAGAAACAATATCTAAAACCTTGCTACACAAAACGTTGCGTACGATGAAGATTATCGGAGTGAAGACAACACATTTTAATTGCAACCAGCTAAAGCCTACATTGCAACGATTAATATGTACCTACGAGTATATCTAAATGATTTAAAAAAAAAATATCTGCTGATATTCTTGTAAGCCGTGTGGTATCCGGCTGAGTATTATAGACCAACCTCATTTCTTACCGAGGTGTCGTAAAAGGCGACTAAGGTCAGTCGACCCGCCGTGTGGTATCCGGTTGAGCGTAAAATGCGTAGCCGAATCATGTGACAACATTTTTTTAACATGTTGTGCCGACCCTACTTAGAATGGGATTAGGTCAGGAGGATGATAATTATCTGCTGATATTCTTGTTATCTCTTGGTATGAGGAGGAGCAACTTCCGAATCAATTGGAAGTTTCAACAATTTTTTTCTTGGAAATTGTTAATTTTCGACAATTTGACAAATGAAACGGTCCACTCGTACATAATGGCTTACTAATATTATAAAGCATAACTGATGATCTGTTAAACCATTTACCAATATTGGTGAAATTTGGTGCAATTAAAGCTTATAACTACTATAAACACTAGGCTACTATAAACAATCCTGTTTTTCCTTCAGGAGGTAGAAAAACACGTCCATAACTTAGGGTATGTACTACTTACTAGTGGAGAAAATTTTGAATTTGAATTAAATATTTATCTTTAGTAACTTGAATTATTTTATAGGTCACACCGGTTAACATCAAAGGTTCACTTTACATAGAATGGCAAACATTAACAGTTATTTGCAAATACTTAATCTCTAACCTCCTTCGCAGATTCCGTCTAAGACGTTGAACTTGGGAAACAATGATATCCTACTTGCATATTAAATTTTTATTTTGTATGATACATTAACAAATTAACAAATTTTTAAGGTCAGTTGTAATAACCTTAAAAGGACCTCGCTCTATACTTTTTCTCAGATAGCATATTTATTTTTCTTTGGGAGTATACCTTATATTTGGGATGTGTAAACGATTAATTTAACAATTGAATACTCATGATATCCATGAGATACCATAAGTACGCGTTCATTTTATTTTTTGGAAATACCCTCGATTGTATGTGTTTTTTTCTAGAAATGCAGAAATTTTTGTATTATAGGATACTAAAATTTTATGATGAAAGATATGTTGCAATATGCCTAAATTTGTTGCAAATTTCGGATAGTCTTAAATAAAGTACCTTAATACATACATATATACACACAGACTCGAAGAACCAACAATTTTTTTATAGAAAATTTTGGCCCTCAGCGAGAATTGAACACGCGACTAGCGGAGCTGGAGGCATTGTCACCAACTGCGCCAACGGGCCAGTCTTATGTGCAGGCAATCAGTATCGTGGTAGTATATACAATAGTCTGTATGTCTGTCCCTTATGTTTGCACTGAATAAATATTGATGGAATTTGTGAAATCCACGGGGTAACATATTCGAGTCTTTGGATTCGATCCGCCGCAGGCGAGCGGGGCGCAGGCGACTCGCCGAAGTCCGTCGCATGCCGCTCTAACGGGGACCTTCTGGGCGTTCCGAACGGGGTTTGTCGGACGCCCTCCTTATAAGGTCCCCGAGGCGGTCGATGCATCTGGTGCTCCCGATGCATCGTCCAGCGGAGGGAGGGGCCACTTTTAGAGAGGCCCCGACCCAGAGGTGGCGCACTCTGGGGTTCAGAGTTGCTGCTGGCAGGGGTGGGGTCAAATAAGGTACCCTGCCCCCGCCACCAGCAGCGTGGGGAGCATACAGGTCGTTTTAGTCGGTGCGAGTCCGACATACCCACCGCTCGTCCCCGTCGGGCGGTGGTACCCATAATGGGTTTTCCTGACAAGAAAAAAAAAACATATAGAACAAATCGAGTTTTTTTTTCGGGAATAGGGATAAAACACGTTGCATTATTGATGGTACTTAAACATTTATGTTGATGCGAAAGCAGTTGTAGGTAATACTAATCTTTAATATATATAAATACACCTCGCCTAGCTTCCCGTTATGGTAACGGGTTCGGATCCCCGCTCCTCCCCTGTGGCCTTACAAGCGATGTTATACAATTTGCAATTTTAACTCTGAATCAACCGCTTACACAAATGAGTAACAGTACTCTGTACTGTTTACGTAGAATAGATACTTCTGAATGATTTGTAACGTATCTTACATATTCTTTTTTTAACATTGATTAATTCTAATTCATAATATTCTTAATTCAAGTAAACTTGTAAACAAGTGCTTTTGAATCGTCAACATCTACTTGCTGGTTCGGAAAGCTGTTCCTACCGAGAAGAACCAGCAAGAAACTCTGCTCTTTTAAAAAAAAAATCTTAATACTAGTTACATATAGTTATTAATGTCTTGTACAGGGTCGAAGAGAGAGAGATATCCACGCATTCTTATCGTCTAAGTAATTTTCAGTAGTATAGTAGGCTTTCTGTATTAGCCTTGTTTTTAAACTATTATAAAAATAAATACATTTGTCGCTTTCAGTATTTCATGTAGGTAAACTATTTATTTTGCACATTAAGTAATTTGGCCGAATAGTTTAAAAGTTATCACGACATGATTGACTTGAATGGAGCGCCATACAGCGCCTTATATGCGCGGCGCACCAAGTTTATACGGAATTCGTCAGTTTTGAAATTAGACATCTAAATTTTTAAATGTACTAGTAACTAAATAAATATATATTTTTTAATATTAAGTAAAAAAAAAAATTCAAATCTTAAATGATCTGATACAATACTTAATGTAACAGACCAAATTCCACGCGAACGAAGCCGCGGGCAAAAGCTTGTATGCATATAAAACATAGGAGAGAATGGAGAAGAAAAACATGTGTCGACCATACTTAGAGTGGGATAAGAGCAAAAGGTGATGATGTTCTTTAAAGTAAAAGAAATTCAGCTCTAACCATTAGTTATATTACGCTTAGCCGTTACACCATAACCAGCGTTACAATCTCTGATTCGATACACTGAACAATTATTGACGCGATGTTTTATACCTCAAACTTTCGAATAATATCCATACTAATATTACAAATGAGAATCTGTCTGTCTTTTTGGTTTTATCCCGATGGAACAATTTTAATGAAGAATGGTGCAATTCATATACAGGTCGGAAATACAGTATCAAGAAAACATTTGCTCAATTTGTAACGATGGGCATAGACTTCCTTTGTTTTTTGAAGAGAAGATTTGTAGCTTAATCCCACCATGCAGATTGATACGTTGCACATATACCCAGTATTCTCTTAGAAATATGCAGTGATAGATGTTGACTTTTTTTTCTACAGGAAGAAAGTAGAAACCCCTTATGGGCACCACCGCCCGACGGGGACGGGCAGTGGTTATGTCGGACTCGCACCGACTAAAACAACCTGTATGCTCCACCACGCTGCTGGTGGCGGGTGCAGGGTACTTTATTTGACCCCATCCCCGCCAGCAGCAACTCTGAACCTCAGAGTGCGCCACCTCTGGGTCGGGGCCTCTCAAAAAGTGGCCCCTCCCTCTGCTGGACGATGCATCGGGAGCACCAGATGTATAGATCTAGACTTCCCTTTACACAAGTTTACAAATTATCTGAAAACGATGCTGTACATAAATCTTACTATATAATTAAGGATTATTTGAGTGATAGTAGCACATCTTAACTGCAGTCAGCTACTCACTAATCTGCAACGACTAACTAGTAACCATACATCAAATTGTAAAAAGTTTTATCTGAAAAGATTATCCGCCGAGTTTCTTACTGATTTTTCTCGGTAGGAGCAAACTTTTGAATCAGTAGTAGCTTCTTTAAAAACATTTAACGACTCAAAATTACTGAAAAAAATCCACTTGAATAAAGAATATTTTGAATTTGAATTTGATCATGTTTTGCTTCACCCTAAAATTCACCGCGTGTGATAAATTGCAAAGATAGGTAAATAAGCAACATAAGTTTTAGCACAAAAACTTATTTATGCCTTAACGGGATTTGAACTGATAACCGCTTGGAAAGAATTACGGTAGCACCGTTCGGATACAGTTTGAAGAGAAGTTTAAAGGGCAAATGAAGGGTAACTTGACTCAAAATGCCTCAACTAAGTAACTAACAGTTTACAATAAAAAAAAGTTTGACAGACAGAACTTAAGTTCAAAATTTGTAAATATTACAGAATTCGCTTTAGGAAATCTTGCAATCCGCGCTGCGTAATACGAATTTTGTATTATTCGTTACTTAGCTATATTACAGTTTGACCTTCCTTCTTTGTTTACGCGAATATCGAGTGGAGTAAACAGCTTTTATGAATTATACATTGTATAATTAGTAGCAGCACGTGTCGCAAGAGATTTCGTCTGATTATCCAGATTGATTTAATTATTCCAATATAACTATATTGGAACTGAACCCTAACCCTTCGTCAGCACGGACGTAAAAAATACGTCGCGTTAAAATTCCGCAATAGGCGTTATAAGAAGTTTCGTATGGTATATTCGGCTTAACGCCCTACGCCCTAACGCCTTAAATGGAACACTGTGCAATAAAAATACGTCGCGTTTTAAATGCGCTGTCGTGTGAATAGATACCTGCATGCCTGCCATGAACTCTGTAAACGAAACAGAAACTGAAGTAAACGAAATTGTTTTATTTTTTCATACCATGACGTCTTAAAGACGCACACTTTAAGTCGTTGCCGAATGAGCGTTCGGAATTCGTCCTAATAACATGTGAGTAAAAGAGACAGAGTTATCTATAGTTCATATAACGTTATCCTTTTCAAACATTACAACCTTAATGCAATTCACACTTCATGGTACGAAAAGAAAGCGGTTCGCGGTCGTCGTTTACGTCTTCAATTGAATCCCAATAAGAGTTCGTGGTAGGCCTGCAGATACCCATTTGTTTCATTTCATTTTGACGTACTTTTAACGGACGGTAAAAAAACCTCTCGTGCGTACGAGGGGTAACTTTATAATTTTAAGTTAAAAGAAAAATAAAGTGAGTGGAAATATCTCTCATATTGCTGTAAAGTATATTTTATTTTCAAAGTGTATATTTTTGCGGAAGACAAATTATAAATATGAAATGTTATGTATAAAAATTTAACTTCCGTATCTTTGCGGCATCAAAACTCAAAAAGTAGTTTAAATACTGTCGAAATTGTTATATAACATTGCATTTTTTTAATAAAAATGATTTTATATACTTTTTAAATTAAAATACATACGGAAACAGGAAATTACAGATTTAAATACCAATATCAGATTGAGAAATGGTGCGGTCATATTATCTATTTCTTACGTATTATAAAACGAACCTACACTGGCTGTGTGTCCAGGGTAAATTTAAAAACTACTCAATGAATTCTTATACAATTATAATAAGAAGAAACAGCTCTAATATAGAATGATAGCTCAAACCGTTACAGCTGTTTTACAGACAGCGTAATTGATCTTTGTTTTCTAATAATATTGTAGCAATTTTCAGTGAAAACAGAGACAAAATTGTTTTTTTTTAATTAAACATAGCTATGTTTAATTACAAAAATATATTTTTGTCGAATCCGAAACCCCTTGCGTGTTAAATGTCATTAAAATCGATAAAGCCGTTTCCGCAATTCAGATAAGATTAGTTAGATCTTTAAAAGGTATTAAATATCATCGTCCCGCTGCTCTTATCCCATCCCATGTTGTCATATGATTTTGCAACGTATTTTACGACCGGCCGCCTGCCTGACGTCAACTTACCTTGGTCGTATTTTACGACACCTCGGTAAGAAAGAGGGTGGTCTATTCTACCCGACCGGATACAACATGGCGAGTCGACTTACCTTAGTCGCATTTTACGACACCTCGGTAAGAATATAAGGGTGGTCTATTCTACTCGGCCGGATACCACACGGCGGGTCGACTTACCTTAGTCGCATTTTATGACACCTGGGTAAGAATATAAGGGTGGTCTATTCTACTCGGCCGGATACCACACGACAGGTCGACTCACCTTAGTCGCATTTTACGACACCTCGGTAAGAATGTAAGGGTGCTCTATTCTACTCGACCGGTTACCACACGGCGAGTCGACTTACCTTAGTCGCCTCTTACGACACTTCGGTAAGAACTGAGGGTGGTCTATTCTACTCAGCTGGATACCACACGGCATCTTTTTATCGGTATTAGATATAACGCAATGATAATAGTGTCTATAAATATCTTCAGACCCTTAGTTGCCAAAGGCACCTTGCAGGTACCGAGTGTGTTTAAAAATGCGGATATGAACTGACTGTACATGTGTACTGTACACAGTATAAAGCGAGTGAAAGTCTTACATCTTGTCAAAGTTCAAGTGAAAGCACTATAACATCGACTCACTTGATTGCGCCTTTAGGACTTTAAGGAGTTGCCTTTATTAATAATAATAAATAATAAATATATGGGACACTTACACACGATCGTCCATCCCCAAAGTAAGTAACTTAATACTTGTGTTATGGCTGACGGACAACTGGTAAACATACTACATATATAATTTTAAATACATACTTAAAAACAAATATACAACCAGGCTCTAAGAACCAACAAATTGTTTGTAGAAAATGTTGGTATTAAAGTGTTGGTAAAGCAGAGTCATATAGTAATAAGTTTAACCCCCACCATTTATCTTGCCTTCGAACACGTGCAGCAAACTGGAACCCATAAAGTTTATCTGCTTAATAATTAGTGTGTAAAATTATAAACGCGTGTTTGTCTTTCTGTTTTGATCAATACTCTACGCTTTCATCCGTTAGAATAATATTAGTGAAATTTGGTGCGATTGAAGAGGCCTATCAAGAACTCTTATTGCGAATTGTTTTGCTTTTTCAAACCATGACGTCTTAAAGACGCACACTTTAAGTCGTTGCCGAATGACCGTTCGGAACGCGTCCAAAAAACATTTGAGTAAAAGAGACAGAGTTATCTATAGTTCATATAACGTCAGCCTTTACAAATATTACGTATGAAATCCACACTTCATAGTACGAAAAGAAAGCTGTTGAGTTTAGGTACTGTTTTTGAATTGAATCTTTTTCTAAAAGTTCATGGTAGGCCTACTGGTTACATATCAGATATGAAAATTACAATGTTTACAAAAAGAACAGGTAAAAACTCAATACAATTGAAGGTTTTTTGATCGAAGTAGGTGTTCCAGCGTGTTTCCTATAAAAAATAAGTTGAATCACGCAGTATTCTATTGTGGAATGGAAATGTTCCTAACGATATTTTAATAATATTCCTTTCACAACTTCAATCTAGATTTTACTGCGGATATTGAAATTCTTTTCATCTCCCTGCACCGATTGCATTTTATCTTACGACATTCTCGAACCGGTTGCTTTGTTGTTTACTTTTTATGTATTACTAGCTTTTCCAACGACTTTGCCCGCGTAGAAATCAATTTTATTACAAAATTATGACAGATTGCAAATTTTTAACTTAAAAGTAGTTTTTTTGAGTTAACCATACGAGATAGAGACATGCTCTCGAGGATTTTTACGTAGTATTTATGTAGATGTACAATTATCTAGTACATTACTTTTGTGTACCGCTGATGGTTTACGCGCCGCACGCGGCTAGCAAATGCTCCCAACAGGCCATTTCTTTTACAACCGCGCGCAACAACATAATTTATATAAAACGGTAATGTTATATCAACTTAAACCTTTCGGAGGAATTCCACTATCTTTTAATAAAAACCGTACAAAAATCCGTTCAGTACATTTTGAGAAAATCGATTACAAACATACAGGCCTTTAGGGACGTCGTCTAAATTAAAGTATCGGTCTGTTACTATCCTACTGCTGGACATAGGCCTCCTCTCTCCGTTTTGCCCAGGACTTACTTACAGTTACTTGAGGTCTATACAATTATGTACATTGTGCATTTACCAAGAACGCAGCTATAATCTACGTAGAGCCTTAGTGCATGCAACACATAAGTAATTTAGCAAACCGGAGGTAGTTGGCAAACGTAGAAATCGTGCCTTCCCGTGTTTGTTATTCATGTTATTCGTATTGCTACCTCTGAACTAATTATTGACAAATATGGCAAATGAATGTTACAGTATATAGAACCAATATAATAAGAATTAACAATTTTCATATAATAGAGAAACAAAGTGGTCTAAAGGCGTCAAGGTTTGTTAGAATGTCCGCTGACACTCGAGCGACTATTAGATGCTTTGATCTAGGTCTTATGTATGGTGATGGCATGAACCTTGCTAAGAGAAAAAATGACGCATTAACCACAATTTTTTTGCGTTACATTAAATAATTTCTCTATCCACTGGCCCGTTGGCGCAATAGGTAGTGACTCTACCTTCAGCTCCGCAGGTCGCGTTTTCGATTTCCGCGGACGGCCAACATTTTCTATAACCAATTTGTTGGTTCTTTGAGCCTGGGGGTATATTTGTATTTAAAATTATAATGTAGTATATTTACCAGTTGTCCGTTACATATAACATAGGTATTAAGTTACTTACTTTGAGGACGGACGACAATGCGTGTGTGTCCCATTTATTTATTTATATTGCCGCCATATTGACTGAGTTTGGCGTTAATATTTAGTCATTCGAGTCTTGGAGCCTATGTAAGTATTATTAAGATATTAGATCTACGTTTATTCAGAAAAAAGACTAATATTATTATATGCCTTAAATATATAATTTAATAAAAACTTACCTACAGTTAATTTTAATACAATTGGAAATTGATGCTTACCTGAAACAAAAAGATAAAAGTTTTCTTAATAATAGTACGTAATAGTATAGAACTAATATTATAAATACGAAAGTCGTCCTCGAAGCACGTCTCATCATACTCCTGCCCTTATCCCACTCTAAGTGGGGTCGGCACAACATGTTACAAACATGATATCATATGATTTGGCTACGTATTTTACGACCGGCCGCCTGCCTGACGTCAACTTACCTTAGTCATATTGTACGACCCCTCGGTAAGAAAGAGGGTGGTCTATTCTTCTTAACCGGATACCACACAGTGGGTCAACTTACCTTAGTCGCCTTTTACGACACCTCGGTAAGAAAGAGGGTGGTCTATTCTACTCAGCCGGATACCACACGGCGGGTCGTCGAAGGCGAACGTCTATTTTGTCTAAATTGACTAAATTGACGTCTAAATTGACCAAAATATAATATATCGGGCCAACATATAGAATAAAAAATCTTGCTTGTTTATTTTTGCATCAGGAACAGAAAAAGAAACTAAAGTACACAATTGTGCTTATTTTCACATTTAAATTTAACGATAATTTTATCATATACTTTAAAACTGATCACCTCTGTATCTAGATGGCGTTAGTAATTTTTTCAACCCAAATGTTGCTCTTATAACGTGTTGATAACCTTTGGTAGCGATGTGATAATCGGTTCACAAGTCAATAATTGATAACTAGATTTTCCTTTTTTCAATAAACACATAACTTTAAATAAATTATAGATTTAGGCGTCACTTTGCAGAGATGCACAATACAAAAAAAGTTATAATTAAAATATTTTGCTATAATCCGCGATAAAGCATATGCCCAGACCTCCACCGCCACCACAACAACACAAGCACTACACGCGTTCACTATCACAAACTCAACAATCGTTTCATCATCAGGAGATAGACTCCACGACAAAATCACAAAGCGATTTTCTCGTGCGATTTTCTCGTAGAGTCTATCTCCTATTCACTTTATCGCGGATTATAGCAAAATAATTTTATTACTTTTACATAACTTTTAATTTTATACATTGTTCCGATAATTTTTAATGAGGGTACAAAATATAGAAAAACTGATGCGGCTTGTGGTTTAGCGAAATAAGTATAGAAAGTGGTTTAGGTTGTCAGAGAACCAGAACCAGTCTCCTGAAGAGACTCAAGCTACTAATAGATAATTTAGCCTTTTTTTAGCCTTGATATTAAGGTAGTGTGCTGAAGCTATGTGTGGTGAGGTAATGGCGTATTTGTTGCAGAAAAGATATTGAAAAGATGCTTTACAATATTGAGTTAAAGTCAATGTTTGCCTTACATTCTTATTCCCGACGATGTTTCTGCGTTCGCCTTTATCTGTCTAGTAGGACAAGCAGTACAAGCATTACAATTTTTGTATTATTATACAAAAAAGCATGCATCTACAATTTACGTCCGCGTGATTCCCTGCGAGAGAAGTTTAAGGAAATAGGTATTCTTACATTGGCTTCACAGTATATTTTAAGCAATGTATTTTTTGTACATAACAATATAAAGAATTATAAAACGATAAGTGATGTATATAATAGACAAAGACAAACCGACATAAGCTTGTGGTTCCTGCTTTACGCCTAGCAAAAGTACGTAAATCGTTTGTGGGTTTGGGTATAAGATTCTATAATAAAATTCCGCATTCAATTTTGGCTTTGCCATTACAGCAGGTTAAAAAGAGGCTGATACAGAAAGCCTACTATACTGTTGACGATTACTTAGATGATAAGAATGTGTGGATATAGCTGCACTTCTAACCTGCACAAGACAGTAATGACTCAATGTAGTTACTAGTTATAAGATTTATATTTTAAGAAGAGAAACCGTCGAGTTTCTTGCTGGCTCTTCTCGGTAGAAACAGCTTTCCGAACCAGCAGTAGATGTTGACGATTCAAAAGCACTTGTTAACAAGTTTACTTGGATAAAAAATATTTTGAATTTGAATTCAAGTCAATTTAAAAATAATGTAGCGTAGATAATCAGAGAACTAACGCGTTTAAACAAGTATTTGAGGATCGGAATGCAGCGCTGCGTCCAGTACTTTCACTTGCATCTTGCGGCTATGCTCCGCTGCGTAAAATGCAATCTAAATAAACTAAATGAATGTCTCAGGACAGCGATAGCTCAACAGTTAACACATGATTTATTGCCAATATTCAGCGGATTCGGGTCCCGGGAAACAATTAAAACTTACCACGATAATATGCGTTTTTTTTAATCACAAGTTTTAGTGGGGAAATCAGCGCTATTAAATCAAATCAAATCAAACATTTTATTCAAAATTGGTAGTAAGATACACTTTTTGAACGTCATAATTTCATAAACAATAATAATAAGAAAATTAATAATAATCTATACTTATTATAAAACAAAGTCCCAAAAAGCTGTTTGTCTGTATGTAATCGTTTTTCTCAAAATCTACTGATCGGATGTTTGTACGGTGTTCACCAAAAGATAGTGCAATACTTCCGGATGGTTTAGGTAAATAGTACATATCGGTATTATGTAAATTGTGTTGAAGAGATCGCGCAGTTGATAAAAAATTTGCTTTCTGGGAGCTTTAGTCGCGTGCGCTGCATAAACCAGCAGAGATACGCTAAAGTAATGTTCTAGAAAATTGAAGATCTACAAAAATACTACATAAAAGTCGATAGCATGTCTCTATCTCTTTTGGTTAACTCACAATAACTTCTAATTCTAGGAAAAAAGTGTGACACGCTGATTTCCACGCAGGTGAAGCCGCTGGCAAGGCCAGTAAGTAATGATAATAATAATAAAATATAATTAAAGTTAAAAATTTAAATATTATTGGAGATATATTAAGTCCGGGCATTTTTATCTCTCATATAATCGTCAATATTATAATAACCGTTATACTGCATAATGATTTTTTAATGTGACTGAAATGTGTTTGAAACGACTAACTCTACCTGTCTTTCAACTGTGATAAAGACTCACGGGTCACCCGATAAATAAAAGATAATAGCCGGTTTCTGTATAAACTAGATAAATGTCTCGAAGAGTTGAGTATTCTGTAACTAGTCATAATTGCCGGGAGGTATTATATAATAGCAATTATACTCTGTATACATTACATAATTACATTGCTTGCGGTTCTATAATCGTGTTTTAATGACTCAGAATATTAAAGGACGTTACTTTGCGGAAATTAGTGATTCTACGAAGTTATGCTTCTTTTTTTGCATTCAGTACATTGGCGATATGTGCACACCTTAACGAAAATTCAAATAATGAACCTTAGTATGGCTCAGTATTTGTTAAATAACAAACTCTACCAGCACACTATTCCGCGAAAATTCAAATAGTGAACCTTAGTACGGCTCAGTATTTGTTAAATAACAAACTCTACCAGCACACTATTCCGCGAAAATTCAAATAATGAACCTTAGTACGGCTCAGTATTTGTTAAATAACAAACTCTACCAGCACACTATTCCGCGAAAATTCAAATAATGAACCTTAGTACGGCTCAGTATTTGTTAAATAACAAACTCTACCAGCACACTATTCCGCATCAATCTTTTTTCTAAATTATGTATTTTTTCTTGTTCCAGGATTTTTTATCATGTATATGAACTTCAATTTTACCAAATTTTGTGGATACAACTACAGCAGATTAGCTAAGCGTATTAAACGTATTGTTCGACCACATTTTTTATATTATCTAGCTTCTTCAGCGTCATCGCCTGCATGATTTGATTTTGATTTGAGATTTTGTGATTTACAAAAAAGTTCCCGGATTAAAGTTTTGAATAAAAGTAGTTATTGTGAGTTAACCCTAAGAGATAGAGACAGGCGGTCGCGGACTTTTTGGTAGTATTTTTGTAGATCTAAAAAAAATCGTGGATTATAGCAAAATAATTATAATCATCATCATCATTCTCCTGCCCTTATCCCACTCTAAGTGAGGTCGGCACAACATGTTGCAAACATGCTGTCATATGATTTGGCTACGTATTTTACGACCGGCCGCCTGCCTGACGTGAACTTACCTTAGTCGCCTTTTACGACACCCCGGTAAGAAATGAGGGTGGTCTATTCTATGCAGCTGCATACCAACGACATTTACCTTAGTCGCCTCTTACGACACCTCGGTAAAAAAGGAGGGTGGTCTATTCTATTCTGCCGGATAACACACGGCTTAGCAAAATAATCATAATATTATAATTAATTTCGTAGCCCTTTATCTCTATAACAAATTGAGATCAACTTAGTTACAAATGGTTCCCGATTGCGTTCAGTATGTTACGGTCCTTAATCACCGAAGCGTAGAAGGTATGTGTGCCGTTGGCCGAAGCAAGGTCGCGTTCATACTCTAATAAGGCCATAATTGCGTTAAGTATTGCATTAATGAACTGAAAGCGATAAAATATTATTGTTTTATTGGCTTTATTGAAAAGCAAGTCGTATAAGTTACTTTAGTGATAATAAGCAAAAAATTTAACAAGTCAAGTTAAATAATTTATAGAATTAGGCGCTTCTTTGCGGAGATCCGTAATACAAAAGTAATAATATATTTTTTTTGCTATAATCCGCGCTTTGCGATTTTGTCGTGGAGTTCAAATTTTTATGTTAAGCAAAAGTAATAATAAAATTATTTTGCTATAATCCGCGATACAGTAAATAGAAAATAAATATAGTGTTAAATGTAAAGTGGACTATCCGTATTTTCATACCCGATACGTGCAGAATTCGTAAAAACAATCGCAAAGCAAAGCAAAGCTTTGCGTTTTTGTCTATCTCCTGATGATGCTTCGGTTGCGTGGCGAAACGATTGTTCAGTTTGCGATAGTGAACGTGTGTAGTGCTTGTGTATTGTGGTGGCAGTGGTGGAGGTTTGTGCATGTGTTTTTACGAATCCTGCATGTAACGGGTACGAGAAAAAAACCGGATAGTCCAATATACATTTAGCACTATATATATTTGTATTTACTGTATAGCGGATTATAGCAAAATAATTTTATTATTACTTTTGTATTATGGATCTCCGAAAAGTAACGTCTAATTCTAAAAATTACCCCTTTTTATTTGGTATGACACCCTCAATTAAAGGCCAATAGCTCCAAGTCTAGTTATCATAACTCTATGATGTTATTACAGTAGGTAGACTGTGAGACAACGGACAGACAAATAAACAGAAAGACAGATTTTCGCATCTAATTTAACATTAGTATAGATTAGATGGTATTTTATCGTTTTTACATCATCCACCTGTCCTTATCCCACTCTAAGTGGGGTCGGCGCAACATGTTACAAACATCTTGTCACATGATTTGGCTACGTATATTACGACCGGCCACCTGCCTCACGTCAACTTACCTTAGTCGCCTTTTACGACAACTTTGTAAGAAATGAGGGTGGATTATTCTACTCAGCCGGATACTTACCACACGGAGCACACACGCGGTATTTTATAATTATTTGTGAGTGTTAAATATTCAAAACTAGAGTCGACATTAAGGGATTAAAATGTCTAGTTTGCATTTAATAAATAATTTTTAACATTCGACATTCCGCATTAAGTGTCAGGTCAAGAGCATAATGTATTATTCTTTATATGGATCGATATACTTGAAAGCTTTTAAGGTCTCAAAGTTTAGGATATTAGATATCAATAAATATTATAAATGCGAAAGTTTGTCCGTGTGTCTGTTAGGCTCTTGCGGATATTCCGGTGGCGTCCTATTGATGAAATATAGTAGAATATTATATATTAATGAGGATAATTATTTAATTTCCGTCCGCTGTGTGGTGCCCGGCTAAGTAGAATAGACCATCCTCATTTCTTATCGAGATGTCGTAAAAGGCGACCAAGGTAAGTCGACAAGCCCTGTGGTATCTGACTGAGTAGAATAGACCACCGTAATTTCTTACCATGGTGTCCTGAAAGGCGACCTAGGTAAGTCGACATGCCGTGTTGTATCCGGCTGAGTAGAATAGACCACTATGATTTCTAACTGAGGTGTCGTAAAAGGCGGCATGGTAAGTCGACATGCCGTGTGGTATCCGATTGGGTAGAATAGACCACCCTCATTCTTACCGAGGTATCGTAAAATGCGACTAAGGTAAGTTGACGTGAGGCAGGCGGCCGGTCGTAAAATACGTAGCAAAATCATGTGACAAGATGTTTGTAACATGTTGTCCGACCCCACTTAGAGTGGGATAAGGGCAGGAAATGATGAAGAATTATTTAATTTGGTGGATTTGTGTTAGAAAAAAACTGCATAAAATACGAAATATGTGTGTCCGCTGGGATGTGTGTATATTTATATATAAGACACATACATGAATATACTTAAACTAACTTTGGGGACTGTGTTTGTAGTAAATTTAAGAATATGGGGCAATAATATATGTAGATCATTTTAATGTCTATACATTGTTAGGAAAACTGCATATTTTGCATTTGTTACTGCCTCTTTGGCGCAGTGGGTAGCGACCCTGCCTTCACCTCCACGGATCGCGGGTTCGATTGCCGCCGAGGGCCAACATTTTCTACAATTTGTTGGTTCTTCGAGCCTGGGTGTATATTTGTATTTATGTATGTATTTAAAATTATATAAGTATATATTTACCAGTTGTCCGTCACCCGCAACACAAGTATTAAGTTCCTTACTTTGGGGATGGACGACCGTGTTCTTAAGTGTCCCATATATATCTTTGCAGGGGTTCTGGGATATGTATTATAGAATTGATTCAATCCGCATCGCAGTAGCGTGGGTCTGTGCTTCAATTATCCCTAAAAAGGAGTGGCAAGACCTTTGCCCAGCAGTGGGATAATAAAAGGCAGTAACTTTTTTTTTAATTAACAAGATTCAAAACGAAGTCTGCTCCGTGTCAAGGTTACTTTGTTCTTAAATAAGTAAAAATTAACAATTCATATGTGTTTTGACTTAAGGTCGGTCCGTTTTGGGTGAAACAGAGTCGTGTCGGCTCCCCGAGGCCGGCGGCTTGTTTTTTTTAAATAGTTTTATTCGTTTCGTAACACAACACTCACTTGTATCCGACATTGACATAAATTAAAAATCTTCAATATTGTACCATGTGCGCCATGCAGTTTCACCCGCAAATTTATGAATTTTAGGTTTTTTTTAAATATGTATATATGGGAGAATTACCTATCCCCGTAGTAACTGCAACAGTCAGCTACGTGCTAAGGCTTATAATGAACTGCGTACCCAATATAATAATGGTTTCAGAATGCTGATGGGGTTGCCACGTTTCTGTTCGCATCGTTGATGTTTGCTTAATAGATGATCTTTATGGAATCATGAGGAAAAGAGCAGCATCAATGATGAACAGATGTGGAAGTGCCAACGGTATTCTGAAGATACTATATGAAAAATTTGATAGTTCCTTTATTAAGCACTAGATTCTAATACATACGCATTCCCAGTGCTTCATAAATGGTCGTTATACTAAAATCTAATTAGAATATACTTTAATTTTTAATTTTAATTTGAAAATACAAACATAGTCTCTAAGTCTTGAAGAGTTGGCGCTGTGGATAGAGACCCTGCCTTCAGCTTCACGGGTTTCGGGTTCGATTCCCGCCGAAGGCCACCATTTTTTATAAACAATTTGTTGGTTCTTTGAGTTATTTTTTACCATCATAATGGGTGTAATGTCTGATTTCAATAAAATTATTATTATTAAATACCCGCCCGATTTGGTGCAACATTTTCTAAATACAATTTGTTGGTTCTTCAATTCTAGGTGTATTTATGTATTTGAATATTTAAATACAAGCACACAAGTTGTATTAGAAATTTAATAGAAAATGGTTTGAATTCGTGACCCCAAGAACGAGACAAGAAATCTGAATACAAATAAAAAAAACTTTTTGTGTATAATAATAAAAGTCTTATTTAAATTCACAATAACACGAAGAACTTATTAAAATCGCACCTTCTGGTCATCACAGATCTTTTACAACAGCAATACATAGAAATGACTTTGCCCATTAAATAAGCACATATAATTTCAGTACGTATTAAAATTAAGGAATGAGTTAATTAGTTTGCCAAATCAAATACACATTATTATTTTTTTTATTTGTAACGGCTTACGAGCCCTGCTATACAGTCTGTTTAACCGTGTCAATATGACTCCAAGTTCAGATTACATTTAAATATAATTATTTAAATTGATAACAGAGGTCAAGGTGAGACGATAAATTGACATTTGTCTGTAATCTGTACAGATATAATTGTTTTGATTACTAAGAAACACATACATTCTCCTGCCCTTATCCCACTCTAAGTGGAGTCGGCACAACATGTTATAACATGTTGTCACATGATTTGGTTACGTATTTTACGACCGGCCGCCTGCCTGACGTCAACTTACCGCAGTCGCCTTTTACGACAACTTGGTAAGAAAGGAGGGTTGTCTATTCTATTCTGCCGGATACCACACGGCGTTATGATAACTAAGAAACGTAATAATAAAATTATTTTGCTATAATCCGCGATAAATTAAATAGAAAATATATATAATGCCTAATGTATAGTTGACTATCCGTTTTTTCATACCCGATACATGCAGGATTCGTAAAAACACATGCATAAAGCTTCACCACCGCCACCACAATATCACAAACTAAACCGAAGCATCATCAGTAGATAAAAATTTGCGATTTTGTTGTGGAGTCTACCTTTACTTTATCGTGGATTATACCAAATTAATTTTACTATTACTTTTGGTATTTTAAGAGTGAAGTTGACGCGAAATCCTAGGTATCAGGTATTGCTATAAACATATTGTGTGGGTAATATGAAAAGCAAGCTAGAACATATAAAAGCACGATAAAGGCAATATGGAGCAAGGTCTAGTACTTATTAATTACGGACTGCTATTGCACTGCATGGTTGCACGCTTTGTGTAGAACCTAAGGGTGATTTCACAAGACATTAATACGAATTCAAGAATTTCATATTTTGAATTGGAATTGAAAATTTAATATCGAGTAGCATTCCAGTTTCTCGCCACTCTCGTATAGTCTTTTTGATTAAATTAAGTGTTATGATGAAATCAGCGTATTTAATTGAAATTTTGAGGTTAAAAGTAGTTATTGCGAGTCGGTAGACCCCCTACGAGGTGGACAGACGACCTCAAAAAGGTCGCAGGGAGCCACTGGATCCAGGCGACGCAAGATCGTGTGGTGTGGCGATCCCATGAAGAGGCCTATGTCCAGCAGTGGACGTCCATCGGCTGACGACGATTGCGAGTTAATCATAAGAGACAGAGACATGCTTTTGCGAACTTTTTTCTAGTATTTTTGTATATCTACAATTCTTTAGTACATTACTTTAGTCTATCTCTTTTGGTTTTCGCGGCACACGCGACTAAAGCGCCCACCAGGCGAGTTTTTTTTTTACAACTGCGCGACTTTTTCAATATTATTTACATAATACGTTAATGCACTATTGACCTAAACCTTCCTTAAAAATTGCACTATCTTTGAGCAATAACCGTACAGGAATCCATTCAGTAGATTTTATGAAAATCGATCACATACAAACAGACAGATTTTGGGGACTTTGTTTTATACTAAGTATATATAGATTTGTTTAATGAATAATTTAGTTATTACAAACTACTACTATAACCGGGTACGGCATTTGCGTCGATTTTAAGAGTTTAAATGCTTTCAATTTTATACTTAATCATTTTTTTCTATTCCCTAAAGAAAAACTGGATTTTTTCATTCCATATTTTAGCCTTATATATAAGCTTCAACTGTAGCGCAGCCTTAGCGTAACGTAACTACAGAGAGACACTTTCGCATTGATTTTGAATTTTGAATTTTTGATAACATTATTACAATACAAGTACTAGGTGTCATGATAAACTTTATACGATAATACTCTATACAGAACACTAAAAACCCATATTGAATAATATAATCTAAAGTTTATCCTAAGTATTATGTTAATACTGATGGAGAGAGCCTTACGTACCGCGTCTAGTTTCTAACAAAAGAAGTGCTATATATAGTCCCATTGATGAGTCGGGCATTGATCTAATTGTATCTCCATCATCTCGCATTGTTCCTCCATTGAATAAGCCGGACAGGCTTTGTCTCGCATTATATATACATCTTAAGACCTGATGACTGCGTATTATCACGGTTCTGACAAAAATAGACGATACTACGAACTAATTATAACCAATATTCCACACAGTCATGTTATCTATATAATAAGATAAATAGGAAACCTACATTATTTTCTTTAAATACTCATACCTGCAAAGCAAAACTAAAACAATATATAATGTCAATTCATATTCTAAATATTCTTTATTCAAGTAAACTAATAAACAAGAGATTTATAGAAGCAGGCGTTACTAAGCGGAATTCCATATTACAAGCAATATAACAGAACTAACTACTTTGCTATAATCCGCACGGGTTAAGCGAATGCATGCAAAGCCAATCGTAATCATTACGATTTTTGTCGTGGAGCCTATCCTCCTGATGATGCTTCGGTTTCGGGGCGAAACGATCGTCGAGATTGTGGTGGTGGGTGTGTGTGCTGCTTGTGTGCGTTGTTGCTGGTGGAAGCGCCTTGGGGTGCATGTGGTGGCTTGTCCTGCATGTATAAGGTGCGTAGATTTTGCCTGCTTCATACACATTAGCTTTGCATGCATTCACTTAACCCGTACGGATTATAGCAAAGTAGTTAGTTCTGTTATATTGCTTGTTATAAACAAGTGCTTTTGGATCGTCAAAATCTCGGAAAGCTGTTTCTAACGAGAAGAGCCAGCAAGAAACTCGGTGGTTGCTCTTTTTAAATAAAATTCTTATAACATTTGGTTATTACTATCTTGTACAGGGTAGAGGAGTAGCTATATCCATGCATTTTATCATCTATATAATCCTCAATAGTATAGTAGGCTTTTCAGCGCTTTTAAACTGCTGTAGTGACAAAGGTAATCGATTGCGGGATTTAATCTTATACCCAAACCTACAAATGACTTATTTACCTATGATGACGTTGAAAATTTGTTGAAACGTGTGATATAATCAATAATACTTGTATATATAAAAACACACATCACACACACACATACATACACACACACTCATTCTTCTCAGTCTTGTAAGTTTATTTCATTCTTATTCTGTTAATTTTTATTACATAATTTTTAGTATGCATATTGTTATGCCGAGCGGGGCCTTCTGACACAGGTTACACTTAAAAGAAGGTCCAACCTTGATATAATCTTTATGTATTTAACGAAAAATAAATAAATTAATAAATTATTATTAAATTAAATGTATGCCAATATATCGTTGAATTCGGTTGTTATTCCTTACTACCATCGACGATGCTTCTACTTCCGACCCCTATCGCCATAAGGGTTTGTAGCAAACATAGATAGCACAGATTAAAAATAAATAGAGTTTTGCTTATAATCTTTATATTGATTGTATGTTACTAAGTTATATTACTAAGTTATAGTAACGTAAGCCCACTGCCATCCAGTTAATTAAAGTCATCTATGAAATAATGATTACACCGTCACAGGTCGACTGCCAGAGCTTTATTTTATAGCAAATAAAATATTTAAACCACATACAGACTGTTATTATATGAAACTGGGCGTCCGACCTCATTTTGGCAAAGGTACAATCTTGCGTTGATACCAGCCATTACATAATTTTCGCGCGCATTAATTTTCACTTTACCATAATTTCTAAGATATTCATTAAAATTATATGGAGTGTCGGATCATAATTAAAACAGGAAATGCTTAATACAAATGTCTATGTAAAAAATAATTTTGCTTATAATCCGCGTTTGTTAAGAAAATGTTTGTAATGCTGAGTATAGGAAGCTTAATATCTTTAACCGCACATATCACAAGACAACACCACTAACAGCTCATTACACAAGCACTAAATACATTCACTACGACAATCTCAACGATTGTTTCGCCTCACAACCGAAGCATCATCAGGAGATAGACTCCACGGCAATATCACAAATTTTTGCGAGCGATAACTAATCCTGCATGTACAAGGTATGAGAATGCTTTTTGTTCCTACACTTAGCATTTCATCGATTTTCTTCACAAACAAGGATTATAGAAGAATAATTTTATCATAACTTTTAACTATCGAGTTCCGCAAGGTACTACTTATATAAATTATTGAAATACTTAAGTACTGGCGTATTTTACTTGATAAGGATTTATACTGTTTTCGTCTTAATAGCTTCCAAATATGGAATTGTACATAATCAATCTTTAAAAGATATAAATAATAAATTATCCTTGAAATATGTAGTTCTATAGAACAAGAATATCTGCAGCATACATTGTTTTATTATATCCGCCGTGTGGTATCCGGCTGAGTAGAATAGACCACCCTCATTTCTTACCGAGGTGTCGTAACAGGCGACTAAGGTAAGTTGACCCACCGTGTGGTATCCGATGAATAGAATAGACCACCCCTCTTTCTTACCGAGGTTTCTTAAAATATGAATGTTTCGTAAAATATGAACGTC
The DNA here is from genome assembly GCA_947086505.1 of Morpho deidamia. Classification (NCBI taxonomy): domain Eukaryota; kingdom Metazoa; phylum Arthropoda; class Insecta; order Lepidoptera; family Nymphalidae; genus Morpho; species Morpho deidamia. The sequence goes on from CAMTZC010000024.1 coordinate 19,815,409, forward strand.
AGGCAGGCGGCCGGTCGTAAAATACGTAAATCATGTGACAATATGTTTGTAACATGTCGTGCCGACCCCACTTAGAGCGGGATAAGGGCCTGCCCTTATCATGATATACCTTAGGATGATAACATTTTATTATATAGTAACGTAATTTTTGTGCATTAGTACAAACTTGTGCTATTTCCCTTTGTGATATTGCAACCCAAATTACAGTTCGTATTTCTAGATGAGGGTAAAAAGAAACCTTTTATGTTCTCATTTGTACGCCGCTTTTTCGTTTTCAAAAGAGTCACATACGGCCCGCAGTTCTGTATTAACTCTAATATATTCCGAAGTCTCTTTAAGAAATAACAAAACAAAATATGTCGAAACAAAGAATTGAAATATTAAAATTTGTATTCCACAAATAAGTATATAGCCATTTTATTTTTATAAGGTTCATACGTGCCTACTGCGACATAGTTATAAAGAATATATTTCGTCTTAGTCACTTAATTCGGATAGTAGTTTGAATATTTCTATCTGAATATTCTGTGTATATCTATTCTATACTTTATACAATTAGGCGTTAATATGAAATTCCGCACGCCTGCTTCTATAAAACTTTTGCATTCATTTGCAATGCAATTCAAAGTCGATACCTAAACTGAATCGCTTTCTTTTCGTAATAAAGTGTTTTTACCTGAGTTGCATTTGGATCGCACACCTACTTTATAAATAAGAGTGAATGAAATACGTTTGTGATTCACTCTAGGATTTAATTTGGCAACGACTCAAACTAAGTCTTTAACACGTCATGGTATGAAAAAGCGAAACAATTCAGTTTAGGTCTTCAATTGAGTCGCAATAAGCGTTCATGGTAAGCCTGGTGGGCTTTCTTAAGAGAACCGTTGTCAGCTACCACTCTTTTCTAGCATATTTACTTAGCTATTTACCAATTCTGTACAAAATTCTAATCTTTTCATCTCGGTTATTAGCCTACTTAAGAGCCAAAGGCTGAGCAACAAGATTAGTATCTTGTTTCGTACCAATTGGGTTTCACTTTCTTTGTCTTTTTATAATTTGAAGTAGACATTTTATACTTTCACTACAACTGAAAACAAAAGTTGTCTATTCCGAAAACTAGATTTTCGACGAAGCTATTGAAAGTGTAAAAATTCGGCAAAATGCCATTACAAGTTATCGCATTTTAAAGGTATAGAATGTTAAGTTCTAGCCGCTCTACTTCGACAACTCAAAGTTACTAATAATTTTTATTATGTACAATATAGACCGACTTGCATTCCCTATTTTATAGCAACATTGTCGCAAAATAAAAATATCACCCAATTTTAAAATGAACTAAATTGTAACCACCGTGCCGCTGTAGTTTTTCAGGGGTTGTTAAATGCTCAAAGTGTTGTCATGTAGTCCATTGGCCTCATGACGTGAACATAGCATCGCAGTCGTGATTCTATGAGCTTGCTACAATGGGTCTCAAAAGTTCGCCTTATATTATACTAGTTGTGCCAGCGGCTTCACCCGCGTGGAAATCAGCGTGCCACAAACTTTTTCTAGAATTCAAATGTTTAAACATAAAATTAGTTATTGTGAGTAAATGATAGAGACATGCTATCGCGGCTTTTTTTGTAATAGTTTTATAGATCTACAATTCTCTAGTACATTATTTTAGCGTATCTTTAGCGTAGCTGGTTTACGCAGCGCACGCGACTAAAGCTCCCAGCAAGCAAGTTTAAGCACAACTGCGCGATCTCTTCATCACAATTTACATAATACCGATATGTACTATTTACCTAAACCATCCGGAAATATTGCACTATCTTTTGGTGAACACCAAAGATCCGTTCAGTAGATTCTGAGAAAATCGATTACATACAGACAGACAGCTTTTTGGGACTTTGTTTTATAATAAGTATAGAAGATTGATAGATAAGTATAGATAGCATGATTTAGTATTCATGCGCGATGGCTAAGTATTTCATGTATAACTTTGGTGTTTCTATACCGTTTTCTATGATTTTTTTAAATGGAATAGTTAATACTATTAATTTTATTAATTAGGAATGACTCAGAGTGTTATAGACGTAGGAGTAGACAAATATAATCAGATAGCCTCAAACTGCTAAGCTATCGGGAGTTAACGTGCTATTGTGAGTCAACCATAAAAGATAGACTTATGCTGTCGTGGGATATTTTTTATTTAATTTTAAGGAGAACATTTCCGTGGTACATGATTTCTGTGTAACTTTAACCATTAAGGTTGCACACGCAACGGAAGCTTAAAAAATGAAGTAACTTCTCCCGTTTTCCCAACATTTCCCTTCACTGATCTGCTCCTTTTGATTGTAGTATGATAAAATTATACTAATAGAGGCTCAGGAATATGAAAAATAATTGTACTAAGTTTCTTTAAAATCCTATCTAGTAGTTTTTGTTTCTATTACGGTTATACAGACGGACAAACAGCCAAAAAAAATACTGTTTGAATTTTTGGCATCAGTATCGATCCCTGATACTTATTTTGGAAATATATTTCATGTACAGAATCAAATCAAATCAAAATATTCTTTATTCAAGTAAACTTGTAAACAAGTGCTTTTGAATCGTCAACTTTACTGCTTGAACTCTCCGGTTTTTTTATAAGTATAGATTGATTGGGACATGGTTTCGAAGTATGACTTTCTCACTTCTGTGACGTGTTATTTGTCGGTCTGTTTCTGTTTGAGGGCCCAGCATTCTGATCTATATGTTATTGCAGGTCCAGTGCGCCCGCAATCCATTTATAGATAGATGATTGAAACTATAACAGAACTCCGGATTCTTACGATTTGCATAGTTTCAAAAGACGAGTGAATAGGCACCTACTTGACAAGCGCAGTTTATCTTAGGCTGCATCTTTCGCTTACCATCAGGCAAGATAGCAGCCAGGCGCTAGCCTTATCACATAAAAAAAACCTCGAACAGAACAGAACATCGGAAATTATAACAGTTTTGTTATAGTTTCTGTAATATGGAATACCGCAAAGTAACGCCCATTTCGTCAATTAAATTATAGATGATTGACTTAAATAAAGACGTGTTATAACACGTTTCTACGCTTGATACATAAATCCATTAACAAGTTTTCAAACCAGTCATTTGCAGAACAACCGTGTGTGGCCGGCAATATTTGCAGTGAAACATCTATTTTAAGATATGCAAACTTCCAGATGTTTCTAACAACTGTTTGCTTATCTGTTTTTATGGTTTATGAGTTATTTTAAGATAAATCCACTGCAGATATTCTTGTTTGAAAGATAATTATCTTTATAACATCAACGTTTATATTTTCCAACACATAAATTCGTAAATACACGTTAAATTTTTCTCGCATAAAAAAAAGAAACATGGAATTTTCCAAAGAAACCAGCGAAGCATTGAAAACACTTACTGATAAGTAAAATGGGTTTCATAAATTTATGATGTTATTTATTTATTTATTTATTTTTTTATTTATTTAATATTTGAAAAATACATATGTACAATTACTGTGTCCCTGGCTCCCAAGCTAGTTTAAACTGTATTTTGGGAACCAGTGCCCACCTATACTTGGTTCAATTAACATATGTCTTAATTACCTACAGGTGTAAAAACAAAAAAAATACAATAAAAAAGTGATATAAAAATAAAAAAATTAAATTAAATTAAACTAAAGAACATTATTAAAGTAAGATAAAAAAAAAAACAGAAAAAAAAGACAAACTAAAATTACAGCCGTGTGTATGTGCATGTGGATGTGTGTAGTGAGAATGTATGCCTTGAAATAAAGGAATGTCATGTTGCTAAAGTATGTAGATAAGGCGTGAGGGAGTGTTATGTGTGTGTGAATTTGAAAGTGTTTTAAGTAAGGGTTAAAAAGATATATTCGGTTTGATCATAGTCCATTTGTATCAACCATGAAATAATTTTGTTTTTAGCAATATGTTTGGTGTTAGGGTAAAAGTCCAAATATTTGTTTATTTTATTGTATATATAAGGTGCTAAGAATGCATGCTGATGTCTAAAAAAGGATGTTCGTGGCTTGTGTGGAATACGACAGACAATATCACGCCTGCGCTTATTTGAGTACAGTTTGTGGTCAAATTCAAGGGAAGAGTGTGTCCTTAGCGTAATGTTCAATAAATATAATTGACGAACTGTTAGCAACTTGCAAGACTCATATAATAATTTTGTGGGATAACGATAAGGTTTGAGATGGATGACCTTAAGAACTGATCTCTGTGCCCGCTCTAAATGAATTAAATGAGTCTTGCAAATACCACCCCACGCTGAAATACAATATGCAATGATAGACTGACATAGGCCAAAGTAGATAATTTTCAATAAGTCTGGCTTAACCACTTTATTTAATTTTTTGAATACCCACACAAGTTTCCTTACGCGAGCCGTTAATTGTTTTATTTGGGGAATCCAAGATAATTTCTCATCTAGAACAATTCCCAGATATTTAACATTTTCGACACGTTCTATTTCAGGACAATGACAAGATATAGAATGGGTGTCATAACAGCTATGTACTTTTAAACAATATTTCGGCGTAGTTGTTCGTGTTGAAATTGAAAAAGCAATATGTTTGGTCTTGTTCGCATTAAGAGTTAGAAGATTAGATTTAAGCCATTCCATAACCTTTTGTAGACCTTTCTGTGCCAGGGAATAAACTTCTTCCCAACTCTCTCCCTGAAATACAAGAGCTGTATCATCCGCAAATGAAACAATATTGCCATTTTTAAGCACTGTTCGACACAGATCATTAACGTAGATCAGAAAGAGGGTTGGGCCCAGGATACTACCTTGAGGAACGCCATACTCGACGGAATAGTCATCACTAACATTTTTATCAATGGTAACTTTCTGTATTCTGTCAGTAAGGTAACTGGTAAAAAGATCAAGGGATGTATCACGTATACCGATAGAGTGAAGTTTTACTAACAGTTGCGGGACAGAAACTGTATCGAAAGCCTTGGCAAGGTCTATAAATACACCTACGCACTTACGCTTCTGATCAAGATTACGGGAAATAAAATCTATCAAAGTAACGACGGCGTCTTCAGTTGACCTGCCAGCACGAAAACCAAACTGATTGTCAGAGATTATTTTATATCTATTAAGGTATTGATTAAGTCTTACAAGGATTATTTTTTCTAATACTTTAGAAAGAGCTGTCAGTATCGAAATAGGTCTATAATTGTGTATGTGGTTTTTGTTTCCGTTCTTTAAAATAGGGTTTATTAGGGCTCTTTTTAACGCTTTAGGGAAAATGCCCTTTTCAAGACATAAATTAAAAGTAGAAGTTAGAAAAGGTACAATTTTATGTCTAATTCTTTTTAGCAGAGATGAGGGGATATTGTCCCAGCCTGTAGCACAATCATTTTTAAGATTAAGAATTAATGTCTCAATTTCAGAAGCATCCGTGGGCAACAATACAAAAGTATTGGCAATAGTGTGATGGGTATTAGGAACCGATTTGATGTGACTCGCAGACGGAGCAGATTTAATGCTCTCAGCTAAAGATTTACCAACATTCGAAAAATAGAAGTTAACCGCATTAACAGATTTCACAGGTGTACTTTCTATAGTTAGAAGCTGACTAGAAGATTGCTTATCCGTATAAATATCAGCAATTTTTTTAATAACCTGCCAAGTTTTGGCTGAATTATTGGTAGCTTTTTCCAGCTCTGAATGTTCGTAATGTCTCTTAAGTTTTTTTAATAATTGATTGCAAAAATTCCTATACCTCTTGTATGTTAATTGTAGGGATTGATTATCAGGAAATTTACGCGCCTTCAAATGTAATTTATCGCGGTTGCGTATACATTTTACTAGACCGGGAGTGATCCATGGTTTTAGTGGTCGATATTTTTTAGTAGTAGTAACCTGTAACGTATGATCTATGATTTTTTGAGAGTTATTGAAATTCGATTTGAAAATATTCTTTATTCAGTTAAACTTACAAATCGGCAAGTCTACTGCGGCTACATAAAAGTGCCAATAGGAAACTCGGCAATCGCACTTTTCAAAATATAATTCTAACTAGAAATACGTGCGACTGCGCCCGCGACATGCTCGAGTCTCGGCATGATTTATAACTATTCCCCCCTCTATACTACAATCGACACCGGATTGTTAACCCACTAAAAATTGTTGTAAAACGACCTCTTCAACTCAATTTACATGAAGCGGCTATGTACCATTGACCTAAACCTTTCAGAGGAATTGTACTACATTTTAGTAAAAACCGTACTAAAATCCGTTCAGTAGATTTTGAGAAAATCGATTACATACAGACACACAGCTTTGGGGACTTTATTTTATAATAAGTATAGATAGATAACAAGTAACTTTATTATCTACACAAATAGAGTCGCAAAAGTAGCTAAATCTACACATTTCTATGATAAATATAACCTTCAAAATTATAGTAAACTTTTGGTTCCTTTTAATACTTATGTAAATCTTAAGGGCACAGATGAAATTGTGAAATATTTTTTGAGAATCGATTAGTTTAGAATCTAAATCTATCTTATCTGCATATTAGTTAGGGCTTGCTTTTATAAGGATAATAGTTCCATTTCCGCGGGATTTTCTTAAGCAAAAAAGGAAAAAAAATGAATTTTGTTAAACGAAATGGAAAATAAATCACTGGAAATATCAAAATTACCTATAGCTCTAAAATATTAGATATTTGTAGAAAGCTGTCAGCGAACAAACTGGGTCATCATGCCGTTTGGATAAATTTTAACACAGACTTATCTAGATCAAAATGTGGTTTTAGTCGAATTTATTCATATACTTACCAGTTTTAGAATATATATTCAAACTAACGGGTTAAAATACACTGAATTATTTAATGTTCCGGAAGGAAAAACGGGAATTTTTTTATCCATATTATATATATTAATATATATCCGCCGTGTGGTATCCAGCTGACTAGAATAGACCACCCTGATTTCTTACCGAGGTGTCGTAAAAAGCGACTAAGTAAAGTTGACGTCAGGCATACGACCAGTCATAAAATACGAAGCCAAATCATGTTACAACATATTTGCAACATGTTGTGCCGACCCTCCTGCCCTTAACCCACTTAGAGTGGGATAAGGGCAGGAGTATGATGAGGATGATTATGATAAAATAATGGTATACATGCAAAAGTCTGTCTGTTAGGCTTCACAGCTAATTTGCTAGACCAATACTGATGAAATTTAGTACGATTAAAGGTTATAAACTGTGGTAACATATACAAAAAAATTCTGATTTTCTTTCGGGAGTAGAGAAATAAAATATGAAGGTAAGTCCTCCACGTAGGGGGTCTGCCAACATTGTGTTATAGAGAGCGGGGTTGTCATTCCAGCAAATTAAGACCCCAATGCCTATCGGTTCTTTATATTCTTCTATTCCCGGGTCATCGTCACTATAACTTCACGACACACTCATCTGTAATTTTGGTTAGACGGATATCCTCATCCCTGATTTGATCACGTAGAAACACTTCTCCTAGCTCCATTGCCATTGAGGTCTACAGTCAGCGACCAAGTTCTTAATCCTTTGTTTTAATAATGCATCTTCGAAATGTACAAAGTATAAATTATTCAACCTTTGTTCCGAAACAGTGCGTGCGTGTATGTTGGGGAGTTCGTTACGCCATATGTTATTTCTGTTCGCTTTGTTAACATGTTTTGAAACAGTGTAAAAAAGACAAAAAACTTTTAAATTTTAAGAGCACGTTGAAAAGTTTTAAAATTTATACCTTTTTTGATCCGCTCAGTGAGAGTTAGGTACATTTAAATAAATGTAATAAATAAAGGGGAAAATTAATAAAATAAATAGCCGCGCCGGCCAAGCCATTTCTCCCCTCTTTTTTCAACAAATAGTTTGATGCAATTCATTGTTAAACGGTTTTTTAAATGTTCAAATTCATATTCAAATTCAAAATATTCTGTATTCAAGTAAACTTGTGAACAAGTGCTTTTGAATCGTCAACATCTACTGCTGGTTCGGGAAGCTGTTACTGCCGGGGAGAGCCAGCAAGAAACTCGGCGGTTGCTCTTTTCAAACAATAATTGTTATCACTAGTTACATATAGTTATTAATTTCTTGTACAGGATTGAAGAGAGGCTATATCCACGCATTCTTATCGTCTAAGTAATCCTCAATAGTATAAAGGCTTTCTGAATTAGCCTTTTTTTAATAGTATTTTTAAATTGAATATAAATGTTTGTTTGCGATAGTTATTTCGAACCCTTTTAAACGCCTATTCATCAAGCTACACTATACTGAGATGTTATAAAATTCTAAACGAATCATCAAGTGTTTTTCTCCAAATCCACGAATCCTGTACATAACAGCACAATTTACACTGACTGGGTGTTTTACGTCATTCAATTGGAACGTTACGTTTGCATAATTTAGTATTTAAGTGTTTTTTGTCATGTGCAATCAAGTTATGGCACAGTTCCTCATTATCTGTAATCATGTATTTTACTAAGCACATTAAGGAATGTTCCACATAGTCTGTAATCATGTACTTTACTAAGAACATTAAAAAATAAACATAAACATAAAAAACAATAAACATAAAGGAACGTTCCTCATTGTCTGCAATCCTGACTTTGCTAACAATATTTTAGAATGTTTTTGTATAACAAAGAATTCATGCTTACCCATTTCAAATTGCAGTAGAATTTTTTAAAAACTAAGAGAAAATATCCTACATTTCCTTGGCAAACTGAAAAAAACTCATACTTATGGTATTTTAACATTATGACTCCTCTTAATAATCGATTAAGCGAGAGCACAATCGTCTAGAGGGCATACTCATCTGTATTCGCCCATCATCGACTTTGATCGTCTATGATCGTCTAAAACTCGGGAATGTCACTTTTTGGACGGTCATCAAAGGGACTCGTATGTATTGTATGATAATACAGACGTATACTTGCACGATGATCGTACCGATTATAGACGATCACACGATCAACGATCGCCAATAGTTAAGAGCAGGCATTAACGTTGTAACGAACCAAGTCTGGTTACAAATTATTTTATACATCGCACGCTTAATATTAAAGTGACTTAATTTAAAATTGAGTTAGATACATTCTAATCCTTATTTCAACTAACAAGTTATATAAACGCTACGCTACGCTTTATTGCAATTTGTCACTAAATAGCTTTTTTCGATATATATATAAGGTCTTATAACTCTGTGTATACTCTGAACATGGTGAGGGGAATTGCTTGCGAATTAGTTTATGTCTAGAAATAATCTACGGTAAATTTAGTTTGACTAAACAGAATACTTTTAGAAATGGCAGTTTTTAAAATAGCGAAGGATAATTCATTAATTATGTTGACCTCTATTTAATTCTTTATAACCCAATGACGAAATAGTATAACGAAATACTATCTTGCTATTTGCATAAAAATTCGGTTTAATTTAGTATTTATTATACAACGTTAGAAAACTTGAGAGAACACACTGAGAAATAATACTTCATATAATTAAATTCAACATTCGTATGTTTGTGTTTGCAAAAAATAAAAAATGGTATTCCAATTCACTTGAAATGTTTGCACTTTATTAAGTTTTTATATAGGACTGTTTTTAAATACTTTTTCTTTAAAAATTCTAACAAGAACAAGAAACTTCAAACCCATATCAAAAAGTTGTATTTAGCCCATAAATTTGTAGAATGTACTTTAATTCCATGGAATAAAATAATGATTTTTGAAAAGTTATTTGCTCGTAACGATAGCTGTGAATAGACAAGTATCTGGGTATATAATTAATGCAGGTAAATCGTAAAACGGATACGACAATATTTTGAAAATTATATTGATAATTTGGTTCGCATCAACTTAACCGTTACAATACACTCAATTGTTTTAATTTAACAGTAATTCAGCGTTCGCCTGTTATCGAAGGTAAACGAGATTTTTTAACGTCTATGTTAGCGCGGTATATAAGGTTCAATTAAACCAAATTTAATCAATATTGGTTTAGGATATTAACCGTGAAAGCGTACAGACAGACAAAAAGACCCGAAAGACTCTTACTTTTATAATATACTAGCTTTTAAACTCAACTTCGTTGGATTGCAGTCTTAATAATTGAGTAAACCGTATATACTACCGTTATACTCATATTATTTATAGTTAAAGCGGGTTAACCTTAAAAGCTAGACATATGCTGTCGCGGACTTTTATTTAAAACTTTTAGAAGGAAACAATTTTATAATACGTGATTTTTGAGTAACTTTCACCGTTTAGTAAGTGTACGCAAAGAAAGTATTAAATTTTGCCGTTTTCGCATTATTTTTTATTGCTTGAATGAACTAACTTACACTCAAAAAATTTTTCAAATTGCTCTAGTAGTTCCTGAGATAAGTGCGTTCAAACAATCAAATAAAAAAACTCTCCGGTTTGTATATTAGTATTGAATAAAGATATAGATACTCGTATCAGCTTTGCCGCGTGATCTCGTGGAAAGCAAAGTGTCACAAAGTTTATCCCGCGTAATTCACGACCGCGGGAATTCAAGGATAAAAAAGTAGCCTATACTGCTCCACATCCTCCTGTATTTTCCAGTGAGAGTTCCATCAAAATCGGTTTAGTCGTTCTTGTTAATGTACTGTTAACATAAATCTTCCTCAATAATTGAATCTTTTAGTGAAAACCGAACAAAAATCTGTTCAGTAGATTTTGAGAAGATCGATCACAGACAGACAGCTTTTGGGGACCTTTTTTTTATAATATATACAGATAGATATGGATACAAGCATTATTTTATTAACTATTATCCTTTTTGTATTATCACAGATTATAAATGGCACATAAAACTTCAGCTGTACAATTTCTAATAGAACGTTTGTCTCTAACCAGAAAATTTATACACTTACCTACTTTCAACGTTAATAATGATTGTTAATGAAATAACGTTATGTAAATAATATTTAAATTATATAAGTCCATAACTGTTCGTATATGTGCCGTTTTATTGAAAAAAACTCTTAACCTAAATTATAAGACCGATTAAGATAAAATTTTAGACGCGTAAGACTATTATGAAATTAAATTAAATTTATTAAAACGATAACCCCCAGTGGTCATGGACCAAGTTTAATTATATTCTTTTTTGCAATGAAAAACAATAAATCAAGATATTTATATCAGGGCATAGATAGCAAACTATTTATTTGAAAATGACAAGACAAATGTCAACATTTTTATTTGAATTATTTATCATACAATTATTACATCAGTTTAAAAACACTGTTAAAAAGAGGCTGATACAGAAAGCCTACTATTCTATTGAGGATTACTTAGATGATAAAAATATCATATATAAAATATAAAAAATGAGTAAATGTAACGAGTTATAAGATTTATAGTTTAAAAAGAGCAACCGCCGAGTTTCTTGCTGGCTCTTCTGGGTTCAAAAAGCAGTAGAGTTGACGATTCAAAACACTTGTTTACAAGCTTACTTGAATAAATAATATTTTAAATTTAAATTCTTAAAAAAAGGTCTTAGCTCCAACCCTTCTCTCCAGAAACGGAGAGAGGAGGCCTATGCCCAGCAGTGGTATTGTAACCGTTACTTATTAAAAGGTTTTATTTAACTTGCAATGTGTGTATGTGAAGGTAGAATCTTGAAAGTTAAATTTTACCGACTTGCCGGTGCCCGATTGAGCTGAAATTTTATATTCTTGTCCAGTCCCGATGACAATGCATGTTTATGATAAAAATGACCTGATGCTGTTGCTAGAATTGGCTCCAGACGAGGGTTCTCCTCGACGATTAAAGTAAGGCCGTGAAATTTTGTTAAAAACTTTTTTATAGATGATTTATAAGGGACTCCGAATCAATATGTTAGAGCAACTTGAGATGATAAAAAATACCAATGGCCACTTAATTAACGAGCAAGTAAATGTCTCCAATTCCGTTTTGCTACATGTCTTCGGAGGGGAGGGTAGTGGTGGGAGTTGAACTATTTAATACTGGTTGTATGAGTGGCGTGGCGCATTGCGATTTTGTCGTGGAGCCTATTCTCCCGATGATGCTTTGGTTTCGGAACGAAACGATTGTCGAGATTGTGGTGGTGGTTGTGTGTGCTGCTTGTGTGCATTGTTGCTGGTGGAGGAGCCTTGGGGTGCGTGTGGTGACTTGTCCTGCATGTGTAAGGTGCGTAAATTTTGCCTGCTTCATACACATTAGCTTTGCATGCATTCGCTTAACCCGTGCGGATTATAGCAAGGTAGTTCTGTTATAGTGTCTGACTTTTTATAGAGTTATCATACTAGAGTAGGAAGACAGTCTAAAAGGTGCAATATTATAATATAGAGAAATAAAGTGAAAACAAATGAGATTTGTTTTATTCTGTTATATGACGTATGTTAGGTCATGTAAGCATCAATTAACAGACAAACTTCGATTTTTAAAATAAGTATAATTGTGTTATAAAGATAGAGTAACTATACTAGAGTAAAGGAGTTAGTTTAAAATGTGTCCATCGAAAATAATGAGAAAGCACATGAGACTGTATCTATTTGTCTGTATGTCCCTCTTTTTCCAATCTAGTATTTATAACCATAGAGTTAGTGTAATAGAGCAGAGGAGACAAATTAATACTTTTGTTATGGTTTGTGGATTTAAAAAAAATGTCCCTCGGCGGAAATGGAATACGCGACCCTTGTAGCTGAAAGCAGGCTCAATGTCACCAGTGCCGTCGCGCCAGTTGTAGTTAACTCGAATAAAAGAATATTTTGAATTCGAATTAACTAGATTCAACAAAATGATTAATTGAAAAAAATATTGTAAACTTAAATGAAAAATAATATATTAACGAGATAATTTATCTCGCTCATTAAAATGTGTGATTTAGTAATGAAAAGTAACATTATCAAATACCACGAAACCACTGGAGTAGTACCGAATTTATATTCGATGGCTATCATAGCAAAATGAATTCTATAGTTTAAAATATAAAGTTTATTCTCGGTTTTTGATATCGGTAGTTGCGTATACGCCGCCAAGCGTGTCTGTAGTAGGGATGGAAATATATAATCGGTTTTTATATTAATCGATTTTCTGAACTGTAAAAAACTTTTTTTTATTAAATAGATTTTATTAACGACTCTTTTTTAACTCTCTTTTTCTTATATTTTAAGATAAGATATGCGTTGTTTGATGAATCCATGTAACCAAACTACAAATTTTGATAGAATTTTGCAAAATGGGCACACCTGTAATTTCTTGTTCATACTTGTCCACTTTAATTAGTCTTTATTCTAATTTATTCAATATTAAAAATTCAACTTTTCATATAATCGATTCGAAGTCGACATAAATCGATTTTTCACAAAACGATTTATATTTTCGATTAATCGCTTTTTATCCACTCACAGTTACATCCCTAGTCTGTAGGAGTGCTAACAAAGACGGTTGGAATGTTATACGAAAAAATGGTGCGAGCGAGAGAGAACGAGAGGGGGGACGATTCGGTGGACTACACTTCCGGTGTAAAAAAGGGGGACTGAGATGCAATTGTGGGAGCACGAAATGCAGGTGTATTTATTACCGCGCAACTTTGCTTAGATATCGCGTAGTTTAAACTACAAGGACATCAAATACTTGTAAATGAGCTAATCTTTTTCATATACAATAGTACTGAGAATATTATTTTGCTATAATCAGTGATAAAAAAAAACCTATGTAGCATTACATGAGAAATGTAGAGTTCTATCCGTTCTCATACCTGATAAATGCAGAATTCGTTAAAACTTATGCACTAACCGCGACCAATATGACAACAATCTCAACAATGGTTTCGCCCTGTAACCAAAGCATCGTTAAGACTTAGACTCCACGAAAAAGTCGCGAAGTTATCGCAAAATTAAAAGGCGCCAATATATTAGTGAGAAAATCGAAAGCAAACGGAGCTCCGCAACAACTAGACAGTTTACTAGTTTTAAATTATCATATAATATAATATATATATATATATTATCATATGAATGCCCACATAGAATGGTCTCAAGAATGCTGACTACGTTTTCGGGCTTAATCGCTTCACTGTTTTTTTTTGGAAAATTGAGACTTAACCTCAAGAGGCAATTCACTATGTTAGAATGCTGTGTTAGATAATTATCATAATATCTCTCTTAACATGTTTAAAGAAAAAAATAATAGAAATTCAATGTTAAAATCGTCATTGTTATTTCTAGAACGTTATATATAATAGGCTACAAGTTAAATTGAACACGTCCGTCTGTATTGTTCCGTTGAAACCATAATTTAGTCATGAATGACGATTAATTATTCGGAAGAGGATAATCAATCATCGCAATATGAACACTAACTTAGTCTAATGATTGCAAACATCGTGGAATAGGTACTGTAGAATAATAATAATTTTATTTAGTTGTCTTCAATGCAGGTTTATTTAATTATTTAGTTACCTCTACCCTTTTCCTCGAGGAGGGGAAATACTTTATGGACTTCCTGCAGAATATTCCGTAGTCCTACTCCCTCAGATCAAATCCCCTTCTCATTTCTTCCCCCTTCTAAGACAGAACCACCCTCCGGCATTGCATCAGCGTAGCCGGTGTCTATCTCCTAAGATGTCTTGTCCTTTCGTCCTTGTCCTTTCCTTATCTCCCATTATATTGGAAACAACCTCGAGCATGAAATTCCACCTATCCCAACCTCTTTGTTTGTCGCCGTAGAGTAGATGTATTAATAGTACTTGTATAATAATAATATCTTGTTAATAGTACTTGTACTTGTTAGTCTAGGAAGGGGGGGGGGGGAATCTCCTAACACAAGTATTATAATATCATACTCAAAAGGAGATCTCAATCATAACAATTTTTAAGATTGTACACATGCTAACAAAATAAAAACATTTTTTTTATAGAGTTCTTATACTGTAGTAGCGTTAGTCTAAAATTTCATCATCATCACCCTCCTGCGCTTATCCCAGTCTATGTGGGGTCGGCACAACATGTTATAAAAATGTGGACACTCGATTCGGCTACGCATTTTACGACTGGCCGCTGCCTGACGTCAAATTACGTAAAAAAAAGAAACGTCAGCCTAAAATTTGTCAGTCGAAAAAATAAGCAAATGAAACTTGTATGTATCTAAAGATGGAATCTTTCAAGTTAAATATGACCCACCGATATTCGATTGAGCTGAAATTTAACTCCAGTCCCGATGACATTGCATATTTATGATAAGCATAACCTGATGCTCCCAGGATTGGCTCCAGACGAGGGAACTAAATTTTGTTATAAATGTTATTAAAACATTTTTTTAGAGTAACTTGTTTATGTCTGATAGGACAAAGATATAAGTATATGAGTTTCTTCTACCATTTCATTATTTTTAGATACTCACACATAGACCTGCCTATCACTCTGTGCATAATAACTCTATTTATCACTTAAAATTTTTGCAAATATTCAAATAGATATGTGCATTATTCTTATTTTCATACGATGTAATTTAAATATCTAGAAGTTTAAAATAAATATCGGTGATAATTAGCACGTCACGTCACTATTAGAAAAAACAAAGTGCCCATAAAGCAATCGATGTGTTTACTATCGGTTTTAATGTACTAATTAGGAAACTGCAGAAGCGTGTATATGTGAAAAGATGAATAAATGATTGGAAATATTATAATCTATGCTGACAGCATGTAATATGTACTCCAGTCAAGCATAACGTAAGAACTTAATCGAGAGCAAAGTGCTCGTTCAAATATTTTTAGCAAACAGCGCTATCATCTCGATTAAAGCTGTGACGTCAGTTAATCGCCTTGATCTTCAGAATTTAGGATCATCTCGGCAAACAACCGTCAAGATAAAAGGACAATAAGTCATCGCGTGTATTAAGTAAAAGGAAATTTGCGGATTAAAGTTTTTACTACTAATTAATGTATTATGCGAAACATAAATCTCTTTAATTAATAATTACATACGTAATCAAAATCAGAAGTTTTAACAGAACTACTGTGCTATAATCTGCTTTTATTAGGACAATGTATGTAATGCTAAGTGTATGAAACAGGCAAAATTCACATACCCTACACATGCAGGACAAGTCTACCCTACCTATCAATGCGGATTGTTAAGTTACATGTCACCGGGATTCTCTAGAGATATGCAGATCTCTAGAGCTATATATATTTACTCAAGGTGTTTTGCTTCACCGAAATGCGTGCTATAAATTGTTGAAATCAATTAGAAACATCAGTTTAACAGAAAACGTCATCGGAATTTAAACTCGTGATCCCCTCGAAATAGTCTCACGTTCTCACCGCTGGGCTATCGTTAGCTAGATTAGTTAGATATATATCTTTAATTGTGTAAGGTGTAAAAATATCTTTAATTAGCACTGTATTGTTTTATTCTGTTCCCGAAGGAAAAACTGGAATTTTTGTCCTATATGTTAGCAGTTTAAATTGCATGAAATTTTGTCCATATTGCTCCAGTGGATTTGTTAAAAGATAAAAGACAGACTCATTATTAGTATAAACATAGTCTGCGCAATATGTGTAATATAATTATATACTTCCTTGTAAGTCAATTTAACACAAATTTGCAAAGCAATCGTTATCAACTTACGATGAGGCTACAAAGCGGTCATCTCGCGCAGATGAGACCGCGGTCGCTCGCTCAGGGTCCCAGTGAGTGGTGACTTTCACTATCTTGTTATGGCTGACCCATCAGAGTATAACCCGCGTTATCGGATAACTGCACGAACTCTGCCTGCGATTGGACTGAACAATTATCGTATCAGGATAGAGAAAAAAAATCGCGTATTTAATTTTAAGGCGAGACACAAAACCCGAATTTCCATACAGAATCAAACCTACGTTGCATCTGTTGCATTGTCTGGATATTGTTAATTAATTCAGTAGTGTAAGAATTGATATAAAAATTTAAAATAACGGTCTGCTACTCCGACTGTTGGGTATAGGCCTCCTCTCTCCGTTTTTGGAGAGAAGGGTTGAAGCTAAGACCTACCACGCTGCTCCTATGAGGATTCGTAGATTACACATATCCCCAGGTTTCTCTAGAGATATTAATAGAAAAAATCTTTGATGCCTGAACTGGGTTTGAACCAGTGATCTTCTCTAGAAAGTCACACGGTCTCACCGCTGGGCTATCAAAGCTTCATAAATTTTAAACACAGCTTTATCATTATTATTATAATATAATACTTTATAATAAATTATAATACTTTGTGATAAAAATTTATTTAGATTTAATCATGACATAGAATAGACGAAAAAGAGCGAAGTTATTGGAATTTGGAGCGATGTTTAGAAAACTATTAAAAAATCAAATCAAAATATTCTTTATTCAAGTAAACTTGTAAACAAGTGCTTTTGAATCGTCAACTTTACTGCTGGTTCGGAAAGCTGTTCCTACCGAGAAGAACCAGAAAGAAACTCGGCGGTTGCTCTTTTTAAAATATAAATCTTAGAACTAGTTACATTTATTTATTACTGTCTTGTACAGGGTAGAAGTGCACCTATATCCACACATCCTTATCATCTAAGTAATCTTCAACAGTATAGTAGGCTTTCTGTATCAGCCTCTTTTTAACAGTGTTTTTAAACTGCTGTAATGGCATGACCAAAATTGATTTCGGAATTTTATTATAGAATCTTATACCCAAACCCACAAACGATTTACGTACTTTTGCAAGGCGCAAAGCAGGAGTCGCAAGCTTATGTCGGTTCCTACTTTGTCTATTATATACTTCACTTATCGTTTTAAAATATACTGTGAAGCAAATGTTAGAATACCTGTTTCCTTAAACTTCTCTCGCAGGGAATCACGCGGACTTAAATTGTAGATGCCACGTATGGCTCTTTTTTGTAATACGAAAATTTTTTCACTATCCGCGCATTTACCCCACAGCAATATTCCATAAGACATAATGCTATGGAAGTAAGCAAAATAAACAAGTTTCGCTGTTTCGACATCTGTAAATTGTCTTATCTTTCGAACAGCGTAGGCTGCTGAACTAAGTTTCCCTGCAAGAGTTTTTATGTGTGTGCTCCATTGGAGTTTTGAATCCAAGGTCACTCCCAAGAAGAATCTGATACAGAAAGCCTACTTTACTATTAAAGATTACATACACATTGAGAATGCGTGGATATGCGTGTGTTATAATATAAGGAATTAATGTAAAAATATCATTCTTATTTCTAACAAAAATTAACAAGCTTATAATATTTTGAAAAGACCGACCGCCGAGTTTCTCTCTCTCTGTAGGAACAGCTTACGGAACCAGTAGAGTTAACGATTCAAAAGCACTTGTTTACAAGTTTACTTCAATAAAGAATATTTTGAATGTTAAAAACAAATTGAAATCATTGGAATATACAAATAATAATCTAAAGTATAACGGGTTTCACTAGTATAGTATAAAAAACAATGTTGATGATAAATTATTTATTTAAGTGAGCAAAGTTCACAATCATTAAGTTTTTAAGGTAATGGTATGTTGTTAAATAAATAAATCTACGCAGTAATATCTAGCGATATCTGACTTAGAGGCTCCAGATAAAGATCAAAGCGGGTCGTTAGTTAAAATGAAAGTTACAAGAATTTAATTACGCATACTAGTTTTTTTGCGTCCGACTTTTATGTAGAACATGTTAGTAGTATCGGCAAGTAATTAAAATTATTCCAGTACCTAGATCGTCCTCTATGAGTCACATTTTGACGTTAAATTCAATTTAGTAATGTAACAATTATTAAAAAATATAATAACAAAATATTGTACGATTAGTTAATCACAGATAAAAGCAAAATAATACGATATTGTAGGTGAATATTTATTTAAACGATATATCGCAAGCTTAGTATCAAATTGACCCTAATTCTAAATTGCGTTTAATTGAGTTAAATACATTGAAATCCTTATTTAAATGGCATCTATGCTTCAGGCTACGAACCCACACACTCACGAGTTTTCAAGGCGCTTGCCTCATTGCAATTTGAAAAAAAAAATTTTTAATTGGGTCACCTTAATACGAAGCGGGCGACATATGTGTCATTGAGGACCATTATTTAGTAGCACTATGAAAGAGAAATTACGCCGTGTGGTATCCGTCTGCATAGAATGGACCATCCTCATTTCTTACCGAGGTGTCGTAAAAGGCAACTAAGGTAAGTTGACGTCAGGCAGGCGGCCGGTCGTGAAATACGTAGCCAAATCTTGTGACAAAATATTGTAACATGTGCCGACCCGACTTAAAGTGGGATAAAGGTAGGAGAATGTATGTGTAAAAGAGAAATATTTTCACCGTACATTGTTAATGTTGCATGTCTTATTGGAAATTTTATTATCAAGGATTGGTTACTCCAGTATATAGGCTTCAAGTGCACCAGATTTTATCAATATTGTACCAGATGATTTACCGCGAAAGCTTAACAAACAATGCCGTAGTTATTGAAGGGATAGACGAGACAATGCCCTGTGGGCCCCGAGCTTTAGGGGGCCCTACTGAGCTTGACCTCCGACCCCCGTTAGAATACGTCGAATCCAGAACATGAAGAATGCAAAAAAATAATTTTAAATAGTTTAAAGGGGGCCCTAGTTGTTTTTGCACCAGGGCCCTTCATTATCTAACTATGCCATTGGTTAAAAGTGGACAAAAGCAAGACTTTTGCATTTCTTTTAGATACACAGTCGTCTGTTCCCAAGGTAAGTAACTTTATACATGTGTTATGGGCATCAGACAACCGGTAAATGCAGTATACTCGTACATATATGATTTTAAATTAATACATAAATAAGCTCGAAAAAACATTAAATTGTTTTTAACTAATTTTGGCACTTGGCGGGAATCAAACTCGCAACATCTGTAACTTAAGACAAGGAGGGACACTGCCACCTGCGTCAACGCCAACAATCGATAAAGTTTATAAAGACGAGGGAATGGCTCAATATACTCGGATTCATTAATGTCAAGAGATCAAACTACTTTGTTCCTACAAATACACCTTGATCCACTTACGCATAGCCGGCCTTTTAGTAAGCCCTCTACTTGTGCGAAGGTTTCACGAAATAATATTCCGTTTAAATTCAATCTTGATAATTACTCAACTAATTTTAAGCAATTTAGTGCTATTTGTTACGCGCTAAATATGATAATGACCAAAAATACACGAAGATAATAAAGTTTACTGGAATGGACCCCGCACCGGAAAACACAGCGTCGGTAGACCCCCACGAGGTCACGGTTATCATGGGGTGTGGAGATCCCGTGAAGAGACCTATGACCATATATTTATATCATCATCATTCTCCTGCCCTTATCCCACTCAAAGTGGGTCGGCACAACATGTTATAAACATGTTGTCACATGATTTGGCTACGTATTTTACAAACGGCCGCCTGCCTGACGTCAACTTACCTTAGTTGCCTTTTACGACACCTCGGTAAGAAATGAGGGTGGTCTATTCTATGCAGCCGGATACCACACGGCGTGAAGTCATATATTTATATATACCATTTTATAACATCACTAGAGTTGGCGAAAAACAGTGGACTTGCAGCGTCTAGACACGCGCATTTGTTGAAGGTTTTTTGCTATCTCCACCGACAGATAGATTTTTGTATGTTTCAAAACGAATTCTAAAACTACATATTTTCATATGGATATGTAAATGTATATTGCTACCTAATAAATAAATCGTCAAAAAATATTAATTTATTTTTCTTTTATATTAGTATGGGGTCGTCAAGAAACTCGCAATCATAAATGGGGTCGTGAATGACAAAGTAAGAAGCCCTGAGGTAAGGTATTCCAGAAAACGAGTGATAACATTATAAAATACTAGCAAAGCCCCGCGGTTTCACCCGCGTACATACCGAGCTCGTGACAGTGAAAGTCTACTTTGTCGGACTATAGATTTATTTTTATAAATTAGAAGTTTGGCCCTGGGACTTCTTAATGGTTAAGGCAAAGCAAAGTTATAAAAGGAAATTGAATTCTTTAAAAAGATACAGCTGTATCCGTGGGTATCATTGGTATCCTTGAAATAAGAGCGAACTCATCAGTTGCAGGACCTGTTATAACGACCGCCACAACGAATTGTTAACGTATTATTTTCTTTAGATTGACATTTTAAAATTCGTTACATCTTTTGATTGGAATTTCCAATTTTAATAATTTAAAAAGTATTTTACAGGTATTGAAACGGTTCTTAATAAAATATCATTTAATGGGATAAGAACTAATACAGAGATATGAATAATATGGTTTAAATATCATTGGCACTTTTATCAACTTTTACAATGTAAAAAGTAGTTATATTGGCATAACTGTAACAATTAGACATATGGTGTCGCGGACTTTTCTGTAGATATTGATACATTCTATAATACTGTAGAATATTTTTTTGTTCCCCACTTTCCTCCCAAGGAGATATCCATACTAATATAAAAAATTGCGAAATTCATTTTGTTTCTTACACTTTTACGTCTAATCCTAAGATTAAACCTTATATACCAGGCTAACATGGGCTAACATTAATTTGGGAACTGGAAAATACTAATTCAAATTATTCTTTATTCAAGTTGTGTTTTACAATTTTGTATTGTCGAATTACAATGAAGCTACGACTCATATACGAAAAGGTACTCTTACCGAGAAGAACCAGAAAGAATTTGGAGGTCACTTTTTCAAAAATAATTATTTCAATAATATAGAATTGTATGAGAAATCATAAATTACAATATAATTTGGTGCTTAGCTGGTTGCACCTTAATCCAAGATTTCTTTTATTGACTTATTACATAAGTATTTTGTGACTAAAGTTGCGCAAACAAAATCACTTATACAAGCAGTTTAAATATACCTGCACAGAAGATTGGATCATAATAGGAAACAATATTAAATCGCCCAAATAGTATCATTAATAATACGATAAGAACCACAATTAAGAAAATATAATTACTAAGTTGTTTTTAAGAATGACGAACGACGTAAATTTAAATTTTATTCAAAAATAACTATTCTAAAGAAGTAAAAAACAAGTCTGAATTATCGAAATGTCGCCATACGAATTAGTGTGAATGTCGCAAGCGGCCTTTCAAATCATTTACGTAAGTAAGTTTTTACCATTTGAATACTCAGTTCAGTTTACGCAGCATTTGCTCGAGTTATCGTATTTACCGCACGAGTCCTAAATAAATACGACTGTAATAATGTTCTCGTATTTAATGATACAACAGTTATCATTGAATCACTAAGTAAATGAGATTAACAGAGCTTCACGCTTTTCATAGATATTAATATGAACAAGTACCGCCAAGTGTCCGAAATTTGAAATAAAGAAATAATAATATTGAATCATAATTATGATTTGTTGTCACTAAATAAGATTTTTTTAATTAGTTTTATTAATAGCCTGGGATCGAGTCCTTTAAGGTCTTTCTTAATGATTTAAACTACTTAATTATTACATTTAAAAAAATTCTTATAACTTACTTACTTAGCAATAGTAATATCGATTAATTTTCTCTCAATTTAATCACAGACTTTAACTATAAACAAAAGAGCACAAGTGTTAATGAATGTCAAATGCATTGTATAGAATGTGATTATTTTTTAATCGGTATTTTTATGCTTTATTTTTTTTTTATATGAGGATTCTGCATTCTTAATACATACATAATCTGTAAAAAATAACTGTGTAAAATTTTGAACTCCGAAAATTGCGCTGAGGACAGCGTAGTTTTTGTAAAAAGTAGTACAAAGTCTTTGCTTCACTTATTAATGTATAGATCATACATTTGTATGTATTATAAATATTGAATAAGATCACGTTATACACAAAAACGTGATTTCGAATGTAATTTATTCAATGATAATACCTATTTAGTCGTAAACAGGTGCATCGCTTAGACCTCGCTTAGGTCACACGTGTCGAAACCTTCGCGTCCAATATGTGCACGTATTTATCTATAAATATTATGACTCCGTAATACTAAACTTGGAAAATTACGACAGAAATACGTAAAACACGTTAACTCATTTACATATTTGCATCGTAATTTTTTTTGTTATCATGCAAGAAAAACTACAAAGTCACGTTGAACTAAACCTCGTTAAAATTTCACTTATTCGATAAGTAACGAGTTGCCTTGCGGAAACTATCTTGTTCGGTTATATTTATATGCTAATAATTTTGTGCATATTTTCATTCCATTTTGTCTATTGCCTACTCGTGTATTGTGGTGGCGGTGGTGGAGGTTTTTTCATGTTTTTTACGAATCCTGCATGTATCGGGCATGAAAACCGATAGTCCACTTTACGTTTAGGATTATATATTTTTTCTATCACCTTAATCGCAGATTATAGCAAAATGATTTTATTATTACTTTTGTATCATGGATCTCCGCATGAGGATAAATATGCGGATAACGCCTTATCTATAAATTAGCTAATAATCTTGTTTGCTCGGAAATTTTACAGCAAATCAACAATATTAACAAAAAAGTTATTGAAACAAATACCTCGTTATTTTAAACGGCAGATAAACATTTGCTGGAACTGTGGGATAAAGTGAGGAATGATACGTAACACGTAAATCAAAGACATAGTAACCCTTTCTACGAAAATTACGTGGACATGAAATTTAGCACGGTTAAAGATAGCGAAACGAAGAATGCTAATATTTTTACGAAATGCATAAATTCATAAAATATATAAAAAAAATCATTACTCACACTACCATGCATTTGACAATTATAAACATATACTATTCCCTTAATAGTTCTAAAGATCTATGGTTAAATTGAGAAGAAATTAGTATTTTTGTCTACACTCATTTTATCATATACTCTATAGTCTTAGGAATTTCAAACATAAAGGTCTTAAAGGACTCGATTCCATATCGTTTATAGACTAATAAAAAACTCATAATAATAATTAAGGTGAATATCATGTTCATTTTATAATTACCGGATGATAGTTATAGTTATAATGTAGTAAGAAAAGTCTTACCTCGTGCCCAGCCGGTCAGTACATTCCCGAGGTAGGCCACTTTGTACATAGGATCTGGCTCGCTGATACGCACGC
This sequence comes from Morpho deidamia, assembly GCA_947086505.1. Taxonomy (NCBI): domain Eukaryota; kingdom Metazoa; phylum Arthropoda; class Insecta; order Lepidoptera; family Nymphalidae; genus Morpho; species Morpho deidamia. Next base: position 19,839,551 of record CAMTZC010000024.1, read on the forward strand.
TGTTCGTGCGGCGCAGTAGCCGACCCAGCCCACGTGAGAGTCTGCCTATCGTGCGAGCTGTGAAGTCCTTTCCAGAAGCACCGTCAGCCAAACAACCCTCCGCTGGCAATATAGACTTAACTGTAACGTTGTCTTTATGGGCAATCAATCTCGGAATCGTCAGCGTATTCGATCTCTTTCTCTCCGGCGTCAAAGTTTTCGCCTGATTGACGCTGTACACGTTACAGTTTTTCTTAAAGCTCTGGCTCTCTTTGGTATGCTCCGCGCCGTGCTCAGTCTTATCGGAACCGTCCGTGTCGTTAGTTTTCCCATTCAGATTCTCGCTAAGGGAATTGTTGTTTACGGTGTCGGTATACCCGTCGCTGTAGCGACGCTCAAAGTTTAAGCGCCTCTTGATCAAAGAGGGGTTCCTGAGTAGAATACTAGTTTCACTAGAACTTCTGTTCTTAAGTATATGTATTTTCTTAACTCTAGATACGGCACAATCGACCTCGTCCGCGCTGACCGTTCGCTCAGTTTTCCCCTCCTCGTCCAGGAAGCGAACTCGAAGTCCGCTAGATTTGCAATCGCTAAACGTTTTTTCGGTCTCTTGCAATCGCTCCGGTTGACTTTTTGCGCCCGCCTCCAGGCAGAGGCGTTCGTTTTCACCGAGACCACCGCGAGCCATGTTTCTTTTGTAACTCTTTACGTTTCGCAAAATTTACATCATGAACACTCGCCGCGTGGTTCAATTACACTAGTAATTCACGTTTATTTATCTAGTTCACCCAGGGCTACATCAAACCAGTCACTTCTAAGTAACAACACTCACACAGTAGTAACACACTTCGTCCATTAAAGAACGACACCGGTTTGGAATGTAGCCTTTCGAACACTACGTTGTTTGTATGTGGAACTGTTAGTAGATCGGTTCGGCGAATGTGTGGTTAGAATCACTGGGCTGGGAGAGGGATTTCGATCGCAAGTGGCGTGGGCTACAGTTACAACACTTGTATTTCGATACGCGTTTGTTGGGCCGCGGCGAATGCGTCCGCTCGACGCGAGCTGCGAACTAGGTATGCGGGCGGCGAGGCGCGGCGCGAGCGCACCGGCCACTTGATTCGATCCCAGCTTTGATTTCGACGATCGGAGTTATGTCGCGGCGCTTATCCGTCGGCAGCAACCTGCGCAACAAAACATAGCGTCAATTCAAATCAGAAACACGAGCAATGTGACACGTGGACAATATTGTCTATGCGGCTCCGGTTTTACAACTTAGAAAAGAAAAAAAAAATATTTCAAAAGTAAGAATATTTATATGTAGAGTTTAAAAAACGGCAATTTTTTTATTTTCGCCTAGTATGTCAATCCAAACAACGATTTAAATAAGGCCTATACTGAATACTTTATTATTGAGAATTACCTATTCTATACTTATTATAAAACAAAGTCCCATAAAGCTGTCTGTCTGTATGTAATAGATTTTCTCAAAATCTACCTAACGGATTTTTGTACGGTTTTCACCAAAAGATAATGCAATATCGTCTTCCGTATGGTTTAAGTAAATAGTACATATCGGTATTATGTAAATTGTGTTGAAGAGATCGCGCAGTTGTTAAAAAACTTGCTTGCTGGGAGCTTTAGTAGCGTGCGCCGCGTAAACCAGCAGAGATACGCTAAAGTAATGTAGTAGAGAATTTTAGATCTATAAAAATATTACAAAAAAATCCGCGATAGCGTGTCTCTATCTCTCATGGTTAACTCACAATAACTACTTTTATGTTCAAAATTTCTAAAATTCGGGAAAAGTTTCGTAAATCACTGAATTCCACGCCGGCGAAGCTGTTGTTGGCACAGTTAGTAAATTATAAAAATGCGTGCGTTTAGCAACTCTTCGACCTTGCACAAAATGACAAGGACAAAGTGTACGAACCGTCAGTAGAGTTGGCGATTTAAAAGCACTTGTTTACATGTTTAGTGGCTTAAACATATTGCGTTATCAGAATTTGAATATTTTGTGTAGATAGCCCAGTTCGCGACATACTTATTGTTCCCATCTGTTGTGTCACTTTGTTGCGTAGTGACAATTTATATGACTTGCATTACATAAAGTCATTCTATAACATACTTTGCCTTACTGCGTTCGAGGCAACGGCAGAGCAGCTGAAGCATGCATTTCCATTCAAAATATTCTTTATTCTGTTAAGTTTTTATAAATAAACAATATAATAAATCAAACTGGACGAGTAACAAATAAAATTAAGATAAAGAAAAGTTAAAACGAAATAAAGTAATTAATGACTGGAAATAAAACAAAGGCAAGAATATAATTATAAATAGAAAAAAATATATAAAAGAATAAACTGAACGGTGAGACCTTGTGACTGTGACCAAAGGGGTTTCAAACCTGCACGGGGTTTGAAATATATTGATAAATTATTTAATAAATATTTTAAAATTTCTTTACCTGTATTTATAACTCGGCACACGCTTCTCGGTAAAGTAAAATAATATGAAAACCTGCCTCCGAATCCGCATTGGAATAGCAAGGTTGTTTTATACTCCAACCCTTCTCTCCAAAAGGCGAGAGCCCTATGCTCAGTAATGGGATTAAAGTAACGATCGTCGAGATTTTGGTGGTGGTTGTGTGTATTTCTTGTGTGCATTGTTGCTGGTGGAGGCGTCTTGGGATGACTTGTCCTGCATGTGTAAGGTACGTAAATAAATAAATAAATATATGGGACACTTACACACACGGTCGTCCGTCCCCAAAGTAAGTAACTTAATACTTGTGTTATGGGTGACGGAAAACTGGTAAACATATATAGTTTTAAATACATACTTAAATACAAATACACACCCAGGCTCGAAGTACCAACAAATTGTTTATAGAAAATGTTGGTCCTCGGCGGGAATCGAACCCAGGACACGCGGAGCTGAAAGCTACCCACTGCGCCAACGGGCCAGTCTACGTACGTGAATTTTGTATGCATTTACTTATCCCGCGCGGATTATAGCAAAGTAGTTTTGTTATATTTTCTGTGATATGGAATTCCGCAAAGTAACGCCTACTTCTATAAATCATTTAACTGAACCCTTTGTACTATCATCACACGTTATACCGAGGTTAGATCTGACAAGATTTTCCTACAAATAATTATTGAGATAAAACAGTAAAAAAATACAACGTCAAAAAACGGTTAAAGATCACGTTCTTAGAAAATGTTAAAGTAGCTAAAAAATTAATGATGGTAATTTATCATTACACTTTTGAATATTTTCATGCATCTCGAACATTCAAAAGTTGACTGTGGCGATGAAAAACTTAAATAAAAACATGCATTGTAAATTTTCTTAATCACGGAAAATTTTTATACAACTTATAAATAATTAATTTGTAGACACCGGCTGTACTCACGTTTTATTTTATCGGGTTAGCCCGACTAGGTTCGAGCCCATCCGGGGCACTTATTAATGAGCTCCTTATACGACGTTATCGCGACGGGATCAGTGCCCAGGGCACGAAACTAATCGGGCTAACCCTATAAAATGAGACGTGAATATAACCGGCGTCTACACATTAACTGTGAATATTATTCACGATAGGTTAAATTAAAAACTTATAAATAACTTTACGTACACAAAATGTACCCGCAATTTTGTTCGCGTCAAATTGAGTGTGAAAATATCTTATTTTTCCAATGTTGATCCCCAGATCAAAATGATAGAATAATAATAAAATCATATCGGAATATCGAGAGTCTATCGAAAAGTCTAGTTTGTTTATCTTATCAATAATAACTTCTGCCGAAATACCCTCGATAATGTACTATATGATCTTCATTTTCCCAAAAAAACGTTTTTTTAATATTCTATACTAGCTGTGCCAGCGGCTTCACCCATGTGGAAATCAGAGTGTCACAATTTTTTTCTAGAATTCAAATTTTTTACATAAAAATAGTTTTTATATAAAAAATTTTTATATAAAAATAGTAATATGAAAATACTGATAGTCCACTATACATTAAACACTATATATATTTTCTATTTACTGTATCGCGGATTATAGCAAAATAATTTCATTATTACTTTTATAAAAATAGTTATTGTGAGTTAACCGTGTGAGATAGAGATATGCAATCGGGGACTTTTTGCAGTAGTTTTATAGATCTACAATTCTACAAGTTTTTTAACAACTGCGCGATCTCTTCAACACAATTTACATAATACCGATGTGTTGTACTATTTACCTAAAATATCTGAAAGTATTGCACTATCTTTTGGTGAAAACCGTATAAAAATCCGTTCAGTAGATTTTAAGAAAATCGATTACATACAGACAGACAGCTATTTGGGACTTTGTTTTATAATAGTATTCTAGCCTAGTATATAAATTTAACTATACTAAATATTTTCAATATTGCTTTAGTGGATTCACCGTGACAACTGTATAGGAGACAAACACTCACATAATTCAAACTTATTTAAGAATGGTGTTGAATTCGTGAAAAAATATCCGAACAAGTTTTCTCCTCAACTACTGACTACATTTAAAACTAGTTACGATGAGGAAGTAACTAGGAAAACCATATAAAACATTGTACGAGATTACTTTAAAGGTAAACAATAACAAGTACATATTTATACATCTACTCATTTATAAGCCTTATATATGTATAATCGATTTTCTCGAAGTCTACTGAACGGATCTTTTTGCGGTTTATTGCAAAAATAGTACGATTGTGGAGGAAGGTTAATAATATAATAATAATAATAATTTTTCTACATAAAAATATAGGAACTTAAAGAATATGTTAGTATATTCAAATTAAAATTAAAAATTAAATTAACGTAATGACGTCATGGTATGAAAAAGCAAAACAATTTAGTTTAGGTCTTCAATTGAGTCGCAATAAGAGTTCATGGTAGACCTGCTGACCCTCATGACAGAGGAAGCGGGAAAAAAAACAATATTTAAGCTTTGCTCAATATTTATTAAGAAGATTTAAAGATTAAGATATAAGTTTAAGATTAAGATAAGAAGATATAAGATTAAGATTCTATAATAAAATCCCGCAATCGATTTTATCTTTGCCAATACAGCAGTTTAAAAGCGCTGTTAAAGGGAGGCTGATACAAAAAGCCTACTATACTATTGAGGATTATATAGATGATTAAAATGTGTGGATATAGCTACTCCTCTACCCTGTACAAGATAGTAATAACCAAATGTAACTAGTTATAAGAATTTTATTTGAAAAAAGCAACCACCGAGTTTCTTGCTGTCCCTTCGCAGTAGGAACAGCTTTCTGAACCAGCGGTAGATTTTGACAATTCAAAAGCACTTGTTTACAAGTTTACTCGAATAAAGAATATTTTGAATTTGAATTTGATACAAAAAAATAAATATTGTAGTAGTTTTTCAGTGCTGAAATATAAATCGGTACTTCTCGTTCTCATGAATATGACATAAGCCGGTCAATTAATTCTGAGCACCGCACTGTGACGTGCTTAGTCTAAAACTGTATTGATCTAGGCTTGTGGGTAGTCTAATTGCGATAATGGTTATTTGTTTGTTTGAACAGTGATTTAGTATATAACTGAATTGATTTCAACTGTGATTCACATGATTCCTAACATATAAAAGTGAAAAAGCAACGGCCTGTTACTATCCCATTACTGGACATATACCTCCTCTTCCCTTTTTTGGAGAGAAGGATTGGAGGTAAGACCTACCACCGGTAGGTTACACATATCTCTAGAATTCTCTAAAGATATGCAGGTTTCCTCACAATGTTTTCCTTCACCGACAAGCATGTGATAAATTGCAATTACCAATTAGACTCATAAGTTTTGAATAGAAAAACTCATTGGTGCCTGCCTAAGGTCTGAACCCATGATTGTCTTCGGGAAGTTACACGGTCCCACCACTGGGCTGTCACTGTTTGGTACCTATTTTTTATTACCTGTTTGGTAGATATAATAGAACAAATTCGCTACTTTATGGCATTTTGTCGCTGTTGTCTGGTTCATCATTATTTATTCTTATGTTATTTATCTAATCGATTAACAAAATGATTATGAATTGATGATGATAACGAATTTCCAAAAAAATCCTTTGAAGAAGCAAATCGGGGATATAAGGTAATTTCGATTTTTACTCTATATATTGTATTATATAATATATCGAGATCCTGCGCGTCAACTAAGAGGTTAAAATACGATCAAATTTGTGTTCTTTCCTGTACTCGAAGGAATAAAGGGGTTATTTCATCCAACATGTTAACGCTATACGGAAGTTTTTATCTTAACAATATTTTATCAATATTAATCTAAAAAATTAGCCGTCAGTTACAACTGACAGACTGACTTTCGTATTACTAATATTAGTCATCATCATCATTCTCCTGCCCTTATCCCACTCTATGTGGGGTCGGCACAACATTTTACAAACATGTTGTACATGATTAGAATAGACCACCCTCTTTCTTACAGAGGGGTCGTAAAATACGACAAAGGTAAGTTGACGTCAGGCAGGCAGCCGGTCGTAAAATACGTAGCCAAATCATGTGACAACATGTTTGTAACATGTTGTGCCGACCTAACTTAGAGTAGGATAAGTGTAGGAGGATGATGATCATCTTAATCTTGCACTTCTTATCTTTTCTATATTTGGCATAACTTTCAGTCTTCACTCATATCTTATCATATCTTCGTTGTAGTTATACGACTGCCTGTACCACGTAATTCGGATGTATAACTATACAATTACCGTAATTATACCATTATCGTAATTTATGCACGGCATTTACAAAGTGGGTGATCAGCACACTCATTATGTACGTCGAATGTTGCGCTAAATATCAATTATATAATACATAGTTATATTGCAATAGGAATGCAAAATGTTTCGTTCATTCTTTGAAGAATGCATTATGTGACTTATTTATGCCAATTATCTTATTGTAAAATGTTCTTAAAAATATATATTTTTAATTATCAAAGTTATATAAGCAAATGAACGACGCCGTGTGGTCTCCGGCTGAGTAGAATAGACCACCCCCATTTCTTACCGAGGTGTCGTACGAGGCGACTAAGGTATGTGCCGTGTGGTATCCGGCTGCATAGAATAGACCACTCTCCTTTCTTACCGAGGTGTCGTTAGAGGTGACTAAGGTAAGTTGACGTCATGCAGGCGGCCGGTGGTAAAATACGTAGCCAAATCATGTGACAACATGTTTATAACATGTTGTGCCGACCCCACTTAGAGTGGAATAAGGGCAGGAGAATGAATGATATAAGCAAATTAACGCTAGTTTTCAAATTGCGTAAGTACTCATAAAAATTTAAACTTCGATTTTAGATAAGTTGAAATTGAAAAATCGTGTACCGCGAGATTAGTTTATTATCTTTGCCGCGTTTTTTACCGATATAGTTCTACAATATTCTGCAAATTATTGCATATAGTTATAAACAAAATTCACGGTGTTTGCGCCACAGACCAGTAACATACTACTGCTGAAACACAGACACGCTAGTGATGCGATGTATACTAGAGTAAAATTGTGTGCATCGACAATAATGAGAAAGCAAATGAAACCTGCTATGTTCCCTGAGCTAGCGGAAGTTTCGATATATGTACTGCTAAAATAAACTTTATTTATCTCAAATTTATTTGTGGTTTCCAATGTTATTTGTCTAACAAAAGTGTGTCCATTAACTTGGAGATATGGTTGAGTTTCATATGTAGGTTTATATAATTCATTTGATCTGTGTAATGTACTATGGGTTACATGTATTGACGAGGTGCCTGCTGCGGTCAACATTATGATTAAGGCTTCCTTTGTGAAATCGCAGTGACGTCTAGGAATTGCGTCTTATCATATGATTGATAGAGACTCTAACGACAAGTTAACAAGATAATTTTGTATAAGTGTTCCGACCATAGACCTATAATACTTAGAGTAGGGGACTCAGACAGGTATAGTACCCGGCGTTAAATAAGGCACATCGATGTTTAGAACAAAACAGCCGGCCAGTTCAGTTTCGTAGAGCGCTGTCACTGTCACTCAGTTAGTATGTGACGTTTCGTACGGGTTCGTCAGTCTGTGCGACAGAGACAATGTTCTATGAAGCAGAATCCAGCCGATTTCTCTCTCTAAGCCTCGGTGTGCATTTATTTATTGCCGCGTACTATAAGTAAATGTCATAGTAAATAATGAAAGGGAAAATGAAAATCGTATACTTCATCTATGCATAAATCACACATAAAAACGAGGGACAGATAAGTCATACATTCTTTCTCTGTATTTCTCTTAATTGTAATATGGCACATTTTATTCTGTCTTTACTACTGTAGTAATCTGTAAGTACCGAGAAGAACCAGCAAGAAACTCAGTTGTCACTCTTTTCAAAAATTATTTTATGCCAAGTGGTTAACATTATTATTTAATCTATGCGTAACTGGCTCAATTAAATCAAAGTTATATATTATTTTCAACAGTACATACTACAAAAGTAATAACATTTTCTTACTTTTGTATTATTTATCTCCGCAAAGTAACGCCTAATTCTATAAAGTATATAATACGCAATCCAATTTCGAAATTTATACATACTATAAAACAAAGTCCCCAGAAGCTGTCTGTCTGTATATGATCGATTTTATCAAACTTTCTACTACTACGTAGTAAGGTACTGCATTTCTTCCGAAAGGTTTAGGTTAATGGTATATACGTTTTTTATGTAAATTGTGCTGAAGATGTAGCGCAGTCATGTGCGGCTTAAGCTATAGTGCAATGCACATGGACGCCCCCTGAGACGGCTAAGAGCATCGTCTTCAACCATCATGGTACAACAATGATATAACAGAAGCGGCCAGCCATGTGCCATAAGAAAAAAAACCGTTACTAATACCATACTGTAAGCTATACCAACTTATAAAATAGCTTGTTGGAATATGAAAAAACTTTCTCGTTACGACGGAAAATTTAATAGTTATAGCCGGGGGGGGGGGGGTCAGGCTTAGGGCGCGCCAGGGTTTTATTGCACACGGGTGCTATAGGCGCAATATATTACGCAATAGGCGTTATAAGAGTATTCGCATGGTATATTCAGCTTAACGTCCTCGCCCTAACGACTAAAAAGGAAAACTGCACGATAAGATACGTCGCGATGTAAATACGCTGTCGCTGTGAACAGATACCTGGATACCCATTTGTTTCATTTCGACGTAATTTTAACGCGCAATAAAAATCCTCTCGTGCGTACGAGGGGTTAGACGCGGACGCCGCTTAAACCAACCGAGATACAGTAAAGTATACGTACATTACTTTAGAGTACCTCAGTATCTAGAGAATTGTAGATCTACAAAATTACTGCAAAAAGTTCGCGATAGTATGTCTCTAGCTCTTATGGATAACTCACAATGACTACTTTTATGTTCAAAATTTCAATTAAATACACTGATTTCTACGCGGACGAAGACGCAAGCATAGCTAGTATACATATAAAGGTATATAATGTTACAACAAACAACAATATTCCAATACTATTACTAATACAAACACAAGTATGAAATATATTGGGGACAATACGCTCTGCAGTCTCGTGGGTACTAAACTATACATTGCGCAACTCAGTACAACGTACGTGGGCACAATACGAAATGTCTATCAAACTGTCTGTTGGTATATACTTGTATGTAAATATTTGTGGCGAAGCCTCTGATATTAGGATAGCCAGCTGCAACTGCTACAACTGGTTCGGAATGTAACTATTACTACCAGATTGCTAGAAGAACTAAGAAGAAACTTGGCGGTCAATCTTTGGAAAAATTTTAATTAGAATTTTTTTTTAACTATTAGCTCGCTTATTAATATGAAAAAATACGGGTTACATCGCGACTAAATCGAGTTACCTTTGTGTAAGGTTCAACGTTTCGACAGAGTTGCATCCGCCGTGGTTATAAAATGACTGTCACTGACTTAACAGTCAGTAACTCATAACTTGATTTATTCGCGATGTGACCCGTATTTTTACGTATTAATGAGTATGAATCACGAAAGTTTAAAATCTACTATTAGCCCGTTATCAAAGTTTTAGTTGTTCAAAATTTCATTAAGGTCCAGTGTTCTAGCCGCGATTAAATAATAGATAAGCAGAATTAATAATATTCATCATCATTCTCCTACCCTTATCCCACTCTCAGTGGGGTCGGCGCAATATGTTACAAACATGTTGTCATATGATTTGGCTACGTATTTTACGACCGGCCGCCTGCCTGACGTCAACTAACCTTAGTCGCCTTTTACAACACCTCGGTAAGAAATGAGGGCGGTCTATTCTATGCAGCCGGATACCACATGGCATTTACCTTAGTCGCCTCTTACGACACCTCGGTAAGAAAGGAGGATGGTCTATTCTATTCTGCCGGATACCACACGGCGGCAGAATTAATAATATTATGGCATAGTATATATTTTGGCACATATAATGTGCCAAAAAACCAACGCGGTATCGACCTAGAAAAAAACCTGTAACCAAAAACAATGCTCAGGCAGAGCTGTTAATAAATAATTCGACCGAGTGCGAATAACAAAGGCGCTCAGACGGAAGTCACACGTATTCGGCATATCCAATCGTCGTCGCGAATCCAAACACCTGCAGCCTACGACGGAGTCATTTTAAACGATATTACTAACCATACGCAACAACATGTATTCCTACTGAATATATTCGTCGTAATCAAAGTAATCACAGAAACTATAACAGACCTCCTTTGCTATATATAATCCGCGTGTGTTAAGCGAATATATGTAATGCTAAGTGTATGAAGCAGGCAAAATTCACGTACCTTACACATGCAAAACAAGTCACCACATGTATCCTAAGACGCCTTCACCAGCAACAATATAAATAAATAAATAAATATATGGGACACTTACACACACGGTCGTCCATCCCCAAAGTAAGTAACTTAATACTTGTGTTATGGGTGACGGACAACTGGTAAATATATACTTATATAATTTTAAATACATACTTAAATACAAATACACACCCAGGCTCGAAGAACCTTAAAATTGGTGTTTTTTTTAGAAAATGTTGGCCCTCGGCGGGAATCGAACCCGCGACCCGCGGAGCTGAAGATAGGGTCACTACCAACTGCGCCAACGGACCAGTCGAACAAACAAGCAACACACACAACCACAACCAAAATCTCTACGATCGTTTCGCCCGAAACCGAAGCATCATCAAGAGGATAGGCTCCACGACAAAATCGTAATGCGCGTTATGGTCCATGTGTAGGATATGTGAATTTTGCTTGCTTCAGACACTTACGCGCTATACACGGAATATAGCAAAGTAATTCTATTATAGTTTCTGTATTATGAAATTCCGCAAAGTGACGCCTTTTTCTATAAATCAAAGTAATCACGTCTCAATTGTTTCTTAAATTGTTGAATAATTACCTTACATAACTGAGGGCACATTGAAGTGAGTCTCGTTTTGTATGCTGACTCGATACAATTATTAGGTGCTCTACTGCGTACTTTGACTACAGAGTTATTATAATTAAAATAGGGAAGCCAGCTTCCAAGGTGTCCTATAAAAGAGAAATAAATATATCTGTCTCCCCTTCTATGTGTGATTAGACAAAGATGAAGTATACTAATGTAATAATACGAAAGCTTCCCGGTCATTTGTAACACTCAAACTTACAGGTATGACCATTGATATACTAGACAAGACTTTTTCGCGATAAAGTCAACTCTCATCATCATCCTCCTACCTTTATCCCACTCTAAGCGGGTCGGCACAACATGTTACAAAAATGTTGTCGAATGATTTGGCTACGTATTTTACGACTGGCCGCCTAACAACGCCAACTCACTTTAGTCGCCTTTTACGACACCTCGGTATGAAATTAGGGTGGTCTATTCTAGTCAGCCGGATACCACACGGCGGGATAGAGTCAACTTTATCGCAATTAAAAAAGATTTTTTAAATTTTGATTTGGAATTTTAAATGACATTTGACTGTTTATAGCGGCTTCACACATAACTCTCTCCAGTAGCTTAACTGAATTAGAAATTTTGAACAACAACATATTACAATTATAATAATTTAAACAAAACCTTAACGAATTTTACACTTGAACCTTGCTTATGTCGGTCTATTGAAATCATTCGTATGTAAATATGTTTAGTTAGCAGTAAAAAAGTAAGTAAAGTAACAGCCTGTTACTATGCCCACTGCTGGGCTAAGGCCTCCTCTCTCCGTTTTTGCAGAGAAGGATTGGAGCCACGACCTACCATGCTGCCCCAATGCGGATTGGTAGGTTACTCATATCCCTAGAATACTCTAGAGATATGCAGGTTTCCTCACAATGTTTTCCTTCACCGAAAAGCGTGTGATAAATTGCAATTATCAATTAGACACATGAGTTTTAATGGAAAAACTCATTGGTGCCTGCCCGGGTTTGAACTCGTGTTCCCCTCGAAATAGTCGCACGGTCTCATCACTAGGCTATCACAGCTTTAGTTGGCAGTATTTAAGCTTATCCCAACCATATTTGTTTAGTTATATGTAAGAATAATACAAATTTTAAATAGGCTTTGTTATATCAAACGACATTTGAGGAGTATTTCAATCACTCTGTACATTGGTGAAAACTGCATGAAAACTCGAAACACTTCGAGATCAAATACATAGTCGAGGACGACATAATTGGAATCGCCGGAAATAGAAAATATACGGAAATATCTTCGATTCTACTGTCCACAGAAACCGCATTAATAAACTATATCTCTAAAAATAATTAAATTTTACCAACATTAATGAAGTGCTAAATCGTATTTTTTTTATTCGAAAGCGAATTGCGAATTTATTTTTATTAATAAAAAGTGGTAAAATACTACAAGGTCATCGCTATTTTTACTTAAGACGTAACTTAAGAATAAGTACTTTGTTTTAATGCAACCAGAGTCCTAAATTACTATTCAGCGTTAGCACAACGGATATCCGAACACAATATTAGCTTGTAGGGCGATCAACCGTGAAGAGTTGCAAAAAATCTGTAAAAAAACCTTCGCAGTCTGTGACGAAATTCTCTGTAATGCGTATTGCACCAAGGATCCTAATAAACAGTGTAACAAATACTTTGCAAAATTACGTCACTAACAAGGAAAATAAAGCCTTCGAATGGTGATCTGACTTTAGTTCTGGGCCACTCCTAATGGGTTTTAATATATGTCTACTTTATACTACAAATTCTATATATCTTTTACTAATCCCTTAATTTTAATGTACCCCGACATCGTTCGGGTAGACTTCAGTAATAAAATCGCAGTTATGTTCTCCACTTTTTTCCGATTCGAAAAAAAACGAGAATTTATACATCTTTAATACTAGTGATAGCCCAGCGGAGAGACCGTGTGACTCTTTCGAGGGGAACACGTATTCAAACCCGGGCAGGCACCAATGAGTTTTTCTATTAAAACTCATGTGTCTAATTGATAATTGCAATTTATCTCACGCTTTTCGGTGAAGGAAAACATCGTGAGGAAACCTGCATATCTTTAGAGAATTCTGGAGATATGTGTAACCTACCAATCCGCATTGGAGCAGCGTGGTAGGTCATAGCTCCAACCCTTCTCTCCAGAAACGGAGAGAGGAGGCCTATTACCAGCAGTGGGATTGTAACAGGCCGCTACTTTACTAATACTAGTATATAAGCATGAAAGGAACCAAATTTTCCCAATATTGCTCCACCAGATAAGCCGTCAGAGCGTAACAGAGAGACAGACATACAGACAGACTGTGGTATCTAAAATATAAGTGTCTATTTAAATTGAACACAAGTGCTATAGATTCGACAACTCACATCATTGATGATTCGGCCCTTATCCCACTTTAGTGGCACAAAATGTTTGCTCTTCCATTCTCTCACATCATTCGTCCACTCTGGCTCTACTCTTTTTATGTGCATGTCATACTTCACACAATCCAACCATCCCTTTTTCTGCCTCCCTCTAGTCACATATCCATCCACATTCATAATTACCACTGGTTTGGTTACATGATTTTCTTATCCTCCTCATTATACGTGCATACCATCGATTCGATAACTCTATGGTACAATATAAATGAAAGCATTTAATCACTCTCCAATGTATACTTATTATAAAACAAAGCCCCAAAAAGCTGTCTGTCTGTATGTAATTGATTTTTGACAAAATCTACTGAACGGATTTTTGTACGGTTTTACCAAAGCAATACTTTCGGATGGTTTAAGTATATAGAACATATCGGTATTATGTAAATTGTGTTGAAGAGATCGCGCAGTTGTTAAAAAACTTGCTTGCTGGGAACTATAGCCCCGCTGACCGAACTATAGCGCTGCGTAAACCAGCAGAGATACGCTTAAGTAATTACTAGAGAATTATAGATCTATAAAAATGCTACAAAACAGTCCGCGACAGCATATCTCTGTCTCTTATTGTTAACTCACAATAACTACTTTTATGTTTAAAATTTAAATTCTAGAAACAAATTGTGACAATCTGATTTAGACGCGGGCGAAGCCGCTGGCACAGCTAGTCGTGCATAAAATGATGATGACAAAATATAACTAGTTATGAGAATGACAGTTCATTAGTGACGCTTCAGCAGTAGAGTTGACGATTCTAAAATAAATAATTTGCTTACAAGTTTGACCAAAAATACAATATGCCGTATTTAAATTTATTAGTTAAACAGATCACGATTAACATAATAATAACATAATAATGGTTTTTAATTATATAATATGAATAAGAAAAGGAAGTTGTATATCCGAGTATACCAACGTCTAAAAACCGGATATGCTAATTGCAAACAATTTCCTTCTTTACCCTGAATTTATGTTTAATTTATTTTATTACTCTATATAAATTTTTTTTAAGTAAAGTTACGGCTTGTTTTGAAACACGACAAATTATATAATATTTCCCTTTTTTATTAATACCTATCAAGGTCAATCAATCAGGTTTCAAATACCTAGGCAGCGTGATATCAAATGATGGTACAATGGTAACAACGTGGGTTGGCAAGAATGGAGAGAGCTCAGCGGAGTTCTTTGCGATGCTAGAATGCCTATACGTACCAAAGGAAAGGTCTACAAAACAGAAGACCCGCAATAACTTATGGTTCAGAGTGCTGGCCCCTCAAACAGAAACAGGTCCACAAATTACACGTCACAGAAATGAGAATGCTGAAATGGTGAGCGGGAGTCACACTTCTAGATAAAGTCCCCAACCATTACATAAGGGGAACTTTTAAAGTTCGACCCATTGCGGAAAAGCTGGCAGAATCACGACTGCGATAGTACGGCCACGTCATGCGGAGACCAGTGGATCATATGAGCAAAAAAATTCTGGAACTCGGAGCTGCGCCAAAGAGACCTGGAAGACCCCGAATCACATGGGTAAAAACCATAGCTGACGACCTCAAAAGGGAGAACATAGATCCACGGTCGACCGAGAACCGCCATCTTTGGAAAACCTTAGGAGAGCCGACCCCAATTAAAAATGGAATGAAGGCCAGAACATGATGATGATGCCTTTTTTATTAATAAAGATGGAAAAGATTTCTTAGAATTCTTATTTTTCTTCTTCCTATCCACAGCTGGGCATCAGTGTCTTCTAGGAGAATTATCAAAACCTCTTCTTCATAACTTCTTTTGGTTATGCCTTTAGTGGAAGGGACTTAAATGGTGTAGTATTATTGTATTCATCAATAGTATTTCTTCAGCGAATTAGCTATGAAATCGTTACAAATCGACTTTTGTATTTATTTTAATGTGGATTCTATTGTACGAGTAAGAGTTTCAAATCGAGTGTATCTATTCAGTTTAGAATATTCGATTATGCTTGAGATATAATGATGTCTTGTGACCTTTTCTTGTTCTATTTTAAAACCAACATTGTTAAGTTTTGATGTGAAGCAAATTGTAATGCAAAGTAGAGTATCGGCATGTTATCTACTGCTCTCGTCGTTTTCCTGCTGAAACCTATAAATACACTTAATGTAGGCTGAGACCAAGGTTGTTGTAATAAACAATAAATTCAGCCACAACATTAATCATTCTATTTTGACTTTTTTGTCAGAGTCGTAACTTGTACGTAAATTGAATCCTTATTTAAATTTTTTAATTTCATGAAAGAAAATAAAATGTATTTAAACAACGTATAAAAGAGATAAATGTGTACACCTATAATAGAATACAAATACATGAAACCAACACCACTTAATCTAAATTTTATACAGGCACTTTTCAATTTGGTCTTATTTTTTAATAAGTTTATAAGCAAAAGTAATAATAAAAATTATTTTGCTATAATCCACGATACAGTAAATAGAAAATATTGGATGGCAAAGTTCCCTAATTATAAGAGAACTTTTCCGTGAACCTAGGTCGCTGGTTGGGGGGTTAAGTGGACTGTATGAGGGGTTGAAGGTTTTTTCCTATTTTCTATTCTTCTGGGCAATGCACAATTATCACCGATAAGCAGTAACAACTTAGCACCACCCACCTTTCGTTGCCGTTGTACTGCCGCCATGCACTGGAAGGTTCGAAGTCCTCGATATGCGCCGGCGGCCGGCCGTTTCTTGTGACGCCAAGAGAAAAGGGTTACTCGAACGAACAGTAACACTATTACGAGTCCAAACTCGACACGACACTTTTAAAGTTGGACACAGCACTTGATATTACAAGTCCCAGACGAATTGTCAATGTTTTACAACGAAATTAATACGAATAAGGTAAGGCGATCGAGCGGCCATTAGCGAACGATGGCGCGCACGTAGACACTCTCACGGCGACAGACGCCGATCGGCGAGTAGTGTTTCCATTGCTACCTACATATCGATGAATAAAAAATGACAATTGCCCAGAGAGAAAAAATATATTTCGAAATAATTAAAAATTATCAAATATTTACGAACACCGCCCACGGTTAAAATGTAATTTTAACCAAGTTCAAATTACGAAAGCAATTGTTAAATTGTTTAAAGAATATAAATTAAATTACGAACTAAAATACGAAAACGAAACTAAAATGCTAATAGAAACTTTAAATTTAAATCTAAATAGGCAAGGGAGATAACCTGTGGACAGGTCTCTTTAGAAAGCCTTGTTGAGTTTTGAGTGTAACAGAACGAATGACACCATCCTTTGACGGATAAATTTCCGATACACGGCCTAACTTCCATTGTAAAGGAGGTAAGTTAGGACCGTTGACGAGAACTAATGTACCGACGCGAATATTGTCGATCGATTTCGTCCATTTTCCCCTTTGTTGTAAAGTGTGCAAATATTCGTTGTGCCAACGTTTCCAAAAATTTTGAATAAATTGTTGTAACAATCGCCATCGCGATAAACGACCTAAGCTTATTTCGGTAAGATCAGGTTCCGCAAAGGCGTTGAGTGGTTCACCTATTAAAAAGTGTCCCGGTGTTAATGCTTCAAGATCATTGGGATCTGAAGTCAGGGGGCACAAAGGCCGCGAATTTAAGATACTTTCGATCTGAGTCAAAATTGTAACCATCTCTTCGAATGTAAGAATGGTATTACCGACTACACGAACAAGATGTGATTTAATGGATTTTACTGCAGCTTCAGCCATCCCAGTAAAATGAGGTGCAGCAGGCGGATTAAAGTGCCAAGCGATTTTAAATTTAAGCAACGATTGAGCGATAAAGATATTACTGTCTTTGATCAAATTATATAAAACCTTTAATTCGCTGCTCGCACCGACGAAATTCTTACCGTTGTCGCTAAATATGTCCGAACACATACCACGACGACTTATAAAACGACGTAAGGCGGCCAAAAACGCGTCAGTGGTCAAACTTGAGACTAACTCGATGTGTAAAGCACGCGTGGTGAGACACGAAAACACGCAAATATACGATTTCTCATGTTTGGCTTTACGCACAGTGCCCGATTTCGTCGTAAGTGGTCCCGCATAGTCTACAGCAACTTTAATAAATGGTCTGACTTGTTGTACACGAGCTGAAGGCAAATCAGCCATTTTAGGTTCTAATGCACTTGCACGATAACGGTAACATTTTATGCAATGGAAAATACTTTTCTTAACGACTCGTCTGGCTGAAATAATCCAGTAATACCTAGCTATGTATGCTAGTGTGGCTTGTAAGCCCGAATGAAGGTTTATTTCATGAAAATGATGCACGAGCAGTTTAGTAAAATTACTTTCCGGAGGAAGAATCAATGGATGCTTTTTACTAAACTTCGCATCTGAATTGGTTAATCGACCGCCCACTCTGATAAGACCCTGCTTATCCAGAAATGGACTTAAACGTTGTAACCGAATACTGCAAATCTTACCCGATTCGAGATTTTGTAAATCTTGCGCAAACGAAAATTTTTGAACAAGACCTACTAGACGAAGTGTGGTAGATTGTAACTCTGATACTAAGAGAGGCCCTGTCAACTTATTACTCTTAGATCGGCAGTTATGAACAAAGCGACGACAATAGGACATTATTTTAATCAATTTATGAAACGACGAATAACGATTAAGAAATGAAGGTTCTTCGCTACATTTAGATGAGAGAACGGCTATCCTTTTTGGACTACGACGTTCAGGAACCTTTGAACTCTCCATATCAACATTGCTTAGCGGCCATTGGTCCTCTGGTAATAATAACCATAACGGACCGGACCACCAAAGATTATGGTGTTCTATCTGAGAAGGTGAGAGCCCGCGCGAAGCACAATCTGCTGGATTGTCGGAAGAACGAACATGTCTCCATTTGTTTGGAGCAAGAATATTTTGTATTTCAACGACCCTATTTGCGACATAGGTTGACCAGTTATGAGGAGCAGCTCGTAACCAGCATAAAACAATACTTGAATCGGTCCAAGCCACCTCTTGAGCGATAGTGATCTTGGAATCAAGTACACGACGAACGAATGCAAATAACGAAGACAAAAGTGAAGCGGCGCATAACTCTAATCTAGGTACAGACAACTTCTTTAATGGTGCAACTCGAGATTTAGCAGTGAAAATGTGACTACTAACATGTTGGTCTGGATGTTCGACTCTTAAATATATAACAGCAGCGTAAGCTGATTCAGAGCTGTCACAAAAACCATGAAGCTCAACACGACAAGCTTGAGTAGGTACGAATCGAGGAATTTGAATGTTTGACAACTCAGAAAATTCAGAAACAATACGCAACCACCTTTGTTTTATATCACCTGAAACCTCTGCATCCCAACCAACCCCAGCTAACCAAAGTTCTTGAATGAGAATTTTGGCAGCGACGATAACAGGGCATAAGAAACCGACAGGATCAAAAATACGAGCAATTTCGGATAAAATTACGCGCTTTGTCACTCTGTCGTGCAAAGGTTTCACGTGGTACGAAAATACATCTTTGACTGACTGCCATGCCAAGCCTAAGACTTTAACCGAATGATCTTCGTCTAACGAAACAGTGCATACGTCAACATTTTTCGCTGTATCTGGAAGACACTGTAAGAATTTCGAACTATTCGAGCACCATTTACGAAGTTCAAATCCACCGTGTCTAAGTAAATTCAAAAGCTGATTTTGGAGATGTGTAGCAGATTCAACAGAATCCGAACCGCTAATAACATCATCCATATAGGTATAGCGACGAATGACTTCCGCAGCTTCCGGATAGTCCGATTGATGATCCGAAGCTAGCTGTTGTAGAACACGAATTGCTAAGAATGGTGACGACGAAAGACCATACGTCACCGTTTTTAGGCGATAAACTTGGGGTTCACTATCACAGTTTATGCGCCATAAAATTAGTTGGTAATTCTGATGTTGCTCACTTACCAGAATTTGCCGGTACATTTGTCGAATATCGGCAGTAAAAGCGATTTTATGGAAACGAAAACTACAAATAAGTTCACCCACATCTTTTTGTAGTTTAGGCCCTATAAGCTGGGTATCATTTAACGAAGCACCATAACTTGCTTCAGCAGATGCATCGAACACTACTCTTAATTTAGTAGTCGAGCTTGATGGTCTAAGTACTCCATGATGGGGTATAAAGTAGTGAGGTTCTTTAACTTCACCTTTAATGAGTTCCATATGCCCGGATTCTAAATAATCCGACATAAAATCGAAATATAATTTTCGAAAATGCTCATCACGAGCAAAACGACGTTCTAAAGAAACAAGGCGTTTGAGCGCTAACGAACGTGACTCCCCAAGAGAAGGCTCACCATCCCGAAATGGAAGTGAGACTACGAATCTTCCTGACTCCAACCGCTCGTGTGATTCGACGAATATTTTTTCACACTGTTCATCCTCAGGTGAGATAATTGATTTTTCTGGAATCGATTCTATCTCCCAGAATTTGCGAACTACAGTGTCAAGACTATGTTCTTCATTGGAAACAACGAAAGACGAAATATTTTGAGGATTTTCATTACGAACGAACTTAAGATCAACTTTCCCGATTAGAAGCCAACCAAGTGAACTTGAAATAGCCATTGGAGTCCCAATAGGGCCACGAATAGTTTCACCAACGAAAATGTCATCGTAAATATCTCCTCCCAGAAGGATATCTACTGAAGACGGCGAATTAAAATTTGGATCGGCAAGAAGTAAATGTTTAACATGAGACCACGATTTTTTGTCGATAAAGCTTGAAGGTTTATTTGATGTTATATGATTCAAAATCAAAGCACGGAGGGTAAACTCTGATCCCGAATCAATGCGTGATTTTATAACTGTTGTTACACAGCCTTTTGAGCATGTAGTTAAATCGCCGATGCCTTGAACTGGTGTACCGAATTTATGACGAGATAATCCGAGACGAGATACTAGATCCTCAGTGACAAATGAAGCTTCAGAACCCGGATCTACTAGAGCTCGAGCACTTACGAATTTACCTGACGAATCGCGAATTAAAACTATGGCTGTCGAAAGTAACACCATATTTTGTTTAGCCGATTCTCTTGTATATAATGAGACAACATTAGCTGACTCATCCGAATTTACATTTGATTGTGGACTAGTATCTTCAAATATCCTAGGATTTTTCACGAAGTGCAAAATTGTATGGTGATGTGTTGCATTACAAATCGAACAACAAATTTTTGCACAAGCATCGTCAGGACCATGCATGGGCTTCAAACATTTCAAACAAAGCTTCTTCTGTTTAGCGAATACAAAACGATTATACGATTTTTTCTGTTTGAATGAATTACACGAAAACAACGAATGGGAACCCTGTTTACAAAATATACAACTATTGTTTGAATTTAAAGAAACGCCCAAATTCGAAAGCGAATGTTTACTCGAATTCGGACAAGTTACAAAGGTCGAAGAAGCGCGCGAGCGATCTGCCTGTGTAGACGAATAAGATGGAAGTGAACGTGACATTGGACGAGAACTTTCCCACGAAATGATTTCACGGTTCAAAAATTCTTGAAGTTCCGAAAATTTGGGAATAATATTTGTCGCAATCGATTTATCGAAATCACGACGAGTGCTGGGGTCGATTTTTCGGTAAAGCATGTAATACAAAATAAAATCCCACTCATCAACATGGAAGCCCATAGACTCTAATGCACCGATATTCTCTAAAAATCCGCTAAGTATAGTACGAAGTCCCGTAGCGGACGGCGAATTTAAATTAGGTAGCTTATATAAAGCATCCATATGTTGCATAGCTATGAGGCGTTCATTCTTATAATTATATTCTAAAATGCTCCATGCTTTTTTATAATTGCTCCCAGTGATAGGCAAACCCTTCAGCAACTTACTCGCATCACCACGTACATACGACAGTAAATATTGGAATTTAGCAACATCAGTTAGACCTTTATTTTTATCGATCAACGAAATAAATAAATCACTAAACGAATTCCATTGTTTATAATCGCCAGAGAATGTGGGCACGAATAATTGCGGTAAGTGTACAGAAATATTTGCCGGTTTTTCGTCTGCATCCAAATTTCGTTCAACTTCGGATTTCGTATTCGAATCCTCGAAACCGAATTTGATTGCCATTATATCTCGAATTAAATCATTAAATGCCGAACGAATGTTGCTATGATTAGGACTCAAAGTGTTTGTGTCTTTAAGTTCTAAATTTTCTATAGACGATTGAATTTGATCGAATTGATCTTGTATACGTGTAAGTCCTATACAAGAAACCATAAATTTACGATAAGAATCTCTATTAGTATTTGCATCCATTCCTAGTTGAATGATAGTATCTAACTCATGCTCTAAGCAATTCCTTTTATGCATTAGAGCAATAAATTCACTCGATTCGGCCATGATGTTAATTAATCCGAAATAAAATAAAAGGAAAAAAAATAATAATAATAATAACTTGGCTTGACCACTGCCGTGCGCCTAAGTTCTTACACAAAGAAATTACGAAATAAAAAATAAAATTAATCGAAATATTAAAATTTAATTTTTACTAAAAAGACGAATGTCGTGTCGTAGTCGTGACATATAAAAGAACTTTTGCCGCTCGATGCAACTACGGAGTGTCACCTACCTTCTAAGTTTTTAGAAAAAATATAATGTTATCATCGAATGCAAAACGAATGGAATGTTTTGTTTAATATTACGAATACTTTGTTCAAACATAAAATACGAAAATAATTATGTAAGAACAATTTATTGTAAGCGAATAACGAATACGAATAGTACGAATATGTTAACGAAATGTCGAAAATTAAAAATAGCAGTAACCGATTATTACACACTATTTCCAATTTAGGTGAATAAACGAATAGATTTTAGGTTAATTTAACGAAATATAAATTAACCTAATATAGTATGCGAAGTAACGAACTAGTAAGGATTTCTTACTTTATTTACGAATTAATATTAGGTGAATAATATTAAACGAATAGATTTTAAGTTAATTTAACGAAATATAAATTAACCTAGTATAGTATGCGAACTAGTAAGGATTTCTTACTTTATTTACGAATTAATGGAATACGAAACGAATGGCACTGATAACATTTATTATTAATTAAACGGCAAAAATTGACGAAATCGATTTAAGTTTATTTTTAGAATACATATACGAACACGAATTGTACGAAAGACAAAATGGCGTCACACAAAACTGCTTTTTAATCTTTTAAAAGAAATAGAAAATAAATAGCATTCGGCGCGAAGGTCCAGAAATGGATGGCAAAGTTCCCTAATTATAAGAGAACTTTTCCGTGAACCTAGGTCGCTGGTTGGGGGGTTAAGTGGACTGTATGAGGGGTTGAAGGTTTTTCCTATTTTCTATTCTTCTGGGCAATGCACAATTATCACCGATAAGCAGTAACAACTTAGCACCACCCACCTTTCGTTGCCGTTGTACTGCCGCCATGCACTGGAAGGTTCGAAGTCCTCGATATGCGCCGGCGGCCGGCCGTTTCTTGTGACGCCAAGAGAAAAGGGTTACTCGAACGAACAGTAACACTATTACGAGTCCAAACTCGACACGACACTTTTAAAGTTGGACACAGCACTTGATATTACAAGTCCCAGACGAATTGTCAATGTTTTACAACGAAATTAATACGAATAAGGTAAGGCGATCGAGCGGCCATTAGCGAACGATGGCGCGCACGTAGACACTCTCACGGCGACAGACGCCGATCGGCGAGTAGTGTTTCCATTGCTACCTACATATCGATGAATAAAAAATGACAATTGCCCAGAGAGAAAAAATATATTTCGAAATAATTAAAAATTATCAAATATTTACGAACAAATATATATAGTGCTAAATGTATAGTGGACTATCCGTTTTTTCACACCCGATACATGCAGGATTCGTGAAAACACATGCACAAACCTCGACCATTGCCACCACAATACACAAGCACTACACACGCTCACTATCACAAACTCAACAATCGTTTCGCTCTGCAAGCAAAGCATCATCAGCAGATAGACTTCACGACGAAATTGCAAAGCTTACTTTCGTATTATGGATCTCCGCAAAGTACCGCCTAATTCTATAAATTAAAGTTTATAAGCATTTTCATCTGGCTTTTATTAGATATTCATACTAATATTATACATGAGATGTCTGTCTGTTTCGCCTTCACGGCTTACCCTTCGGGTCGATGTTGATTAAATTTGGTAAAATTGAAGCTTTTTATATACATACTAGCTTTAGCCCGCGGCTTCGCTCACGTGGAATTTGGTCTGCTGCATTAAGTTTCGTGACAGATCATTTTAGATTTATATATTTTTTTTACTTAATATTAAAAATTATATATTTGTTTAGTTACTTGTACATCCAAAATTTTAGATGTCTAACTTCAAAACTGACCGATTCCATACAATCCATTACGCGCTCTATGGCGCTACATTCAAGTCAATCAAATCGTGATAACTTTGAAACTATTCGGACAAATTACTTGTACATTAAAGTCAATAATATCGTATATTCGGCCAAATTACTAAGTGTTAAATACAAAGTGTATCTACATTAAATACTGAAAGCGAGAAATGTATTGATTTTTATAAGAGTTTGATAAATATACTGAAATTTGCATCTAAAAATAGTATCAAATTTAATTAAACTTATGATTCACAATTTTGATCATAGTTGCTACCAAATAAAAGGTAGATATATGCTGTCGCGGACTTTATTCAGAACTATTCAAGACAAATAATACTATGGTACATCATCTTTGTGTAGCTCCAATGGTTTAGGCAGCGTACGTCCAGATAGCTTTCAGAGGCCAGTTATTTTCCGACTTTACATAAAATCTAAAAAAAAAAGGCTACAATTGGTAATGATTTTAAACATCAGAATAACATATACGTTATTCTGATGTTACTGTAAGGTTTCATCCAAATCCGTCCAATAGTTTTTTCGTGAAAGAGTAATAAACATCTATCCATACTCACAAACTTTCGCATTTATAATTAGTAGGATTATAAAACAAAGTCGGCATAAGTTGTCCGTCTTTATATCTATATAATCAAAATATACCGAACGGATTATTGTACGGTTTTTACAAAAAGTAGTGCAATTTCTGTGCTTTAAGATAACAAGTATATTAACGGTTAATGCCCGAGGAGTCAAGAAGCCGCAGGCAAAGCTAATATAGAATAAAAAAACTCCCTGTTCTTATTGACGAATAGGACTTTTGTCCTAAAAATTAGCCCTACATATAATCTTTAATTATACTAAATTGCAATTATCAATTAGTTATATAAGTTTTAACAAAAAAACACGTTAGTGCAGCCCGGGCTGTACACCGTGACACCTTCGAAAGAGTCGCACATTCTCACTGCTAGGCTACGATAACTTAATATAAAAAGTCAATAAACTATCCTAGAATATCCAACTCGATGATTAATTCAGTGTTTATCTAATTACGAACATTGTATACCAAATTATGGTTGCAGGCGACGCAGCCGGGACGCGGCCGGCATATCAGATAAACTAACATCGACGAACTAACACTTAGGGTCCTTTTTCACTTGTGGAAAAAAGCTGACCTTGAAAAGAAATTAAATACATTTTTTTATATATAGGACATGGTCGACCGCACCAAAGAATCTTAATACTTGTATCATAAGTGATAGACAACTGATAAATGTATACATATATATGATAATTTTAAATATATACACCCGGACTCGAAAAATCAACAAAGCTTTTTTGAAAATGTTGGCCTCGGTGGTAATCAAACACGCGACCCCAGGAGGTACAGGCAAATTCACTGCCACCCGTGCTAAAGGGCTATTCAGAAATGAGATGACTCTCTAGTTTTAACTATTACCTTTAACGTTCTGGGACGATACACCCACTGAGATTCAATTTTGAATTATGATGTGTGATAGTTGACCGTTACTAAGGTTTAATTTTAAGGTTAACCTTAAGGTTTAATTTAATCCCAGTAAAAAGCCTCTGTGATTTTGTTTCAAAACTATATATTTAATTGATGTTTACAATTCCTCATGAAGGAAAACATCGTAAGGAAACCAAATTTATGACAATTTGTTGGATTTGTTATTATTCGTCAAACGTAAGGAAAACAACGTGATGAATATTGCCTAAGGTTAATAAATTTGTGAGACATGCATATCATTCTAATTTTCTCATTGAAGCTACTGAATGTATTTAAATATTAAATCCCTATATTCCTTTTTAAAGAAGACTAGGCCAATTACGCTAAGACAACTACGGATAACATCTTTTTATATACAAAAGTAATAATAAAAATTTTTGCTATAATCCGCGTGTATATCACTTTAGTATGGTAGTATATTTATTATTACTTTTGTATTATGGATCACCGCAAAGTAACGCCTAATTCTATAAATTATCTTTTTATATCTTTTAAAGAAATTTAAGTTTTTTCTGTTGCATTTTTTATATAGCCGTGATAGCCTAGCGGTGAAACCATGCGACTCTTTCAGAGCGGGGTCACGAGTTCAAACTCCGGGCAGGCACCAATAAGGATCTCTATATTTCAAACTTATGTGTTTAATTGATCATTGCAATTTATCACAAGCCTTTCGGTAAAGGAAAACATCGTGAGGAAACCTGCATATCTATAGAAAATTCTAGGGATATGTCTAACCTAACAACCAGCATTGGAGCAACGTGGTACGTTTTAGCTCTAACCCGTCTCTCCAACGACGGAGAGAAGAGGCCTATGTCCAGCAAAGTTAAAGTAACAGGTCGTTACTTAGCTTTTACATAATTTCAAATTTTTTCTCTTACACTTTTTACCAAAATGCCGCTTTTTACTGCAAATGTATAATGTCTCTTATGTGATGTGGTTAGTCGCTTGTACGCGAGTATTACGGAGATTCAGTTACGCAGTAATAAATATAACTCGAAGGTCCGCCAGGAAGTATAGAGTTTACAATGTTAGCTTTCGCCTGCAGCTTTTTAACATCCTCTTATGGCTAATTATAGTTAGATTGTTATATAACTAATGTATCTTAATATATATGACGCTAAAACTTTGTACATCGTAGGAGTATATAATTTTAGATCTTTATTCATACTAAAAGGTGAAAATCTGTGTCTCACACGCTTTCACAGCTAGACTAATATTGATGAAATTTTGATGCAATCGAAGCTTTTATACCAGAATTATGCATATAGCATCACGAAGCATATAGAAATCACGTTTATCCTTCAGACAGAAGAAATAACACGGAGATATAAGATGCATAAAATACGTTAAATGTGCCGTGTGGTATCCGGCTGAGTAGAATAGGCCACCCTTATTTCTAACCGAGGTTTCGTAAAAGGCAACTAAGGTAAGTTGACCGGCTTTGTGGTATTTGGCTGCGTAGAATAGGCAGGCGGCTGCCGTGCGTAAATACATATCCAAATCATGTTACAACACGTTCACGTCATGTTTTAAGCATGTTGTGCCGACCCCACTTACAGTGGGATAAGGGTGGGAGAATGATGATGAAAATGCGTTAAATCAATAACAAACACACAGTATTTGATGTGACACATACTCTTTTGTTTATAGTTCAAGTCAATGGTCAAATTAAAAACAGATTAATATTAACTATCTCTAATATTAATAATAATAATGTGCATTTGTTATGGTACATGGATAAAAAATAATAAATATATAAAAAATAAATTAATAGAATTAGGCGTTACTTTGCGGAGATCCATAATACTGAATTACTAGTAAGTAATAATAAATAAATTATCTGTCCATAGTATTAGAATTTTAAACATATTCGCATAGAGTTATTATTCTAGACTAGGGCATAGGCAGGCCTGTAAATGAGAGTGTCACAAAAAATAATGAGAGGGAAGATGAAATCTCTCTATGATATCTTTGTCTAATCTATACATATTATAAAACAAAGTCCTTTGGAGACTTTCTTTCACGCAATCTGTGTGTATGTGTTGGATTATCTCAAAACTTACTGAACGGATTTTTGTGCAGTTTTAACTAAAATGTAGAGCAATTGGCGAGGAAGGTTTAAGTTAATAGTATATTAGGGTCAAGTTCCTGTGGGGTCGGGAATTACGCGGGAAAAACTTTGAATCTGATTGCCAAGCGGACGAAGCCGTGACCATAGCTAGCACACATAAACAAGAGAGAGAGAGGTACACCCTCATTTGTTTTCTCTTTATTTGTAACATGGCATAATCATAATTATGATAAAAATCTGGTCGTTCCATGACCATCGGGCTGTCGCTAGTAATAGTTAATATTAAAGTGTTACCACTAGTAGAAATATGAAATAAAAATAATCCCATTATACACTGGTTTGTTATATTAGGATTAGGCAGCGTTATTGATTTACACAAAAATTTAACAAATTACACATTTAAACCTCACTAAGGACTGTATTTATCTATTGAAAAAAATTGTATCAAAATTGTGAACAAACATACAGACTTGGTGACCATTTTTTATATGATAGCTTTAAACAACTCAACGGTGTTTCGGTTATCAGATCCACGAGCTGACTGCCATCGACCCGTCACAGTGTGACCTCGCTGCGGTTTGAAGGTCACCACGATTGCAGGCATTTCCTTATACAGCTTTTTTTTATCTCGGAGGATGACCTCCGGATACCGTCGGAAAAAGTGATATTATTGATCGAATGATTTTAAGCGACGCCATCTGTCATCTTCCCAGTAATATATAGATAGATGTAGGCGTTACTATGCGGAATTCCATACTAAATAAATAATAAATAAATAAATATATGGGACACTAACACACACGGTCGTCCGTCCCCAAAGTAAGTAACTTAATACTTGTGTTATGGGTGAGAGACAACTGGTAAATATATACAAATATAATTATAAATACATACTTAAATACAAAGCTGTGATAGCCTAGCGGTGAGACCGTGCGACTCTCTAGAGACGACATAGGTTCAAACCCCGGGCAGGCACCAATGAGTTTTTCTATTAAAACTTATGTGTCTAATTGATAATTGCAATTTATCACACGCTTTTCGGTGAAGGAAAACATCGTGAGGAAACCTGCATATCTCTAGAGAATCTAGGGATATGTGTAACCTACCAATGCGCATTGGAGCAGCGTGGTAGGTCTTAGCTCCAATCCTTCTCTCCAAAAACGGAGAGAGGAGGCCTTAGCCCAGCAGTGGGCATAGTAACAGGCTGTTACTTTACTTTACTTTACTTTACTACTTAAATACAAATACACACCCAGGTTCGAAGAACCAACAAATTGTTTATAGAAAAAATGTTGGCATTCGGCGGGAATCGAACCCGCGACCCGCGGAGCTGAAGGCAGGGTCGCTACCCACTGCGCCAACGGGCCAATCAAGTAAAAGAGTAATGGTTTAAAAAACGCATTATAGCAAAAAATTGTTTTTTATACAGTAAAGGGCGTTAAGTAAATTAGCAGTTACAAAAAAAATATATAGTTATTTTGTTTTCTTAATACAGTAACAACAAAAAAAGGCTCTTTATTTTTAGACTTAATGCCAATAAAAAATGTATAAAACATTCATCAATATTGTTTGCACTATTATATTATAATATGGTACAATCTGTCAGGCGTAGGCATACCTTTTCGCAATGCGGTAAAAAGTGAGGGGGAATACGTCCTCTCCTACGCCACGCTGGCGGTCTGCTCTCCCTCAGTCCTACGAATTTTGCGTGTCCTGACGCGAGTTAAACACTTTTTACCCATCACAAAAGTGCACAACGCCACAAAAGAAGTTTTCACTTCGATAAAAATATTTTTCTCTTGGAGGTAGCAAATTTACATAGTGCGTAAATGAGGATACTTTATCACTAAATATGACAGAAAAAATAGACAGACAGACAGTTAGACGGACGTAAACGGCGATGAATTTGTTATATTATAAGTAAGTATTAGTATTTTCGTAGAGTTATATCATATTTAGACTTTACATTTAGAATGTGTTTGAGTCGCAAGTAGTAACAGATAAAAATACCGGAAGTCTTTATTTAAAGCTAAAGAACTAAAAAAACAGGAACCAGGAAAACTGAATACCCAGAAACGAAAACGTGCCTACGAATCTTGAATGAAATTGACAAGGAAACCGCGCCCCGAACAGTAAGAATCTGATGACAAAAGACGTATACGACGCCCGTTTTCCTTGTCTCCAGTAATTTCAAGGCAACTGCGAGTAAGTAAACATATTTGAACCGTAATTTTAACTTGATAGTTTAAATTTTATACTACTAAGGGCCGTAAGATCAATTGTAGTTTAAACAATGGATTATATGATCTGAGTTTATATTTAATCCATTCTTTAAACTATGTCCTTAAGTTCAAATGCACAATATGAACGGATTAACTAAACTTGGTTTAAACTTTTGTACATGGATATATTGTCAATTTTGTCTATTGAATAATTAAAATACTAGCATCATTATGTCAATTTGACAAAACAGATTTTAGTTAATATTCTATGCATATTTGCTTCTTCGGTTTTCTTTTCGTTTACGCTGTTGTTTAAATTGTTTTTTAAGTAATTAAAAATTACCTCGTGGTAGGTAATGTCGCTAAATATTTCTCGGGCCATATATTTAGAAACACGAAAACGGCGTACATTTTCAATATCATCCCATTTATCCAAGTGGTTGTCTCGTCTTATTACATACGGTCTACTGTAGTACATATTTATGTTGTTCAACTCATGTAAAATCTCAATATCCCAATCTGAATCACTGTTATATATATCCATTTTAAAACAAAAAAATCACAAAATGTATGTACTAATTATTTGCTAATAATATTGTGTATAATTAAAAAAATAAAATCACACTACGAAAAAACTACTTCAAGGCAGATACCGTTGAAACAAAGTCATTGTACAAAATGACAAAATATGTAAGAATTAAACTCTTATCGAGGTTTAAACGGCCCCTTTGAATAGTTTAAACTAATCGATAGTTTAAACTAGTGTTGGTCGTTTAACTTGCATTGATCTTACGAAAAAATTGCAAATTAAAGTTTAAACTCTTATCCGAAGTTTAAATTACAATTGATCTTACGGCCCTAAGTGGTTAAATTAATTGTCTACACAGAGGTTAAATTAAGTGTAAGGAATATGGTAAAAACATAAAGTAACGGCGTGTTACTATGTCCTTGCTGGGCATATGCCTCCTCGCTACGCTTCTGGAGAAAAGCGGATTGGTAGGTTACACATATCCCTAGAATTCTCTAAAGATATGCAGGTCACCTAACGATGTTTTTCTTCACCGAAAAGCGTGTAATAAATTGCAATTATCCATTAGACTTTATTATTTTAATAGAAAAACTCATTGATGCCTGCCCGGGGTTTGAAGTCATAGGGTTTAAATTGTGTAAGAAATAGGCTTAACGGCAAAGCATATTATACAATTCGTGACTATATTGATGTGATAATGCTTGGCCTTGAAAATCCTTCCAGCTTTGAAAAATGTTTGACAAATTAACCTTCGAGTTTCTTGTATATGTCTTAAGAATTCTTGTTACACACGTGGTTACGTGGGTTTGGTGGGTTCACCAACACGCATTAATGCAGGACTGTGGGTATATATGGCAAATATTTCTTTGCAAAACGAGAAAGCAGGCCCAGTTTTGTGATAGGAAAGGCTGATAGGAATGAACTAATTTAGTTTAAGGAAAACTTTGCATTCTTTTTAACACAAATAATTTTATGTACTAAGATACCAAAATTTGTATCCATAGTTTCATACACGGCATCTTTGTGTCAGAGACCATACTATACTGGCCGTATGTTGTGGAAAAATCTAAAAATAAACCACAGAATAATTAAGTCGAGTTTGATCAACCAGTTTCTTGAGCTGTTGTTTGCAAACTTTGATCGAATTTAATGCGGGTCGAGTAACCTGTGCAGGAAAAACTAATCAAAACTCCGGGAGGTGAAGTCACCCGGTAAAGTTTAGTATCTACTGCTAGCGATAATAATGTGGTGCTAATTTTTGTTCCTTAGAAATGGTAATATGCGAGTTTTTACAGCTTTTATTGGAGAGACAGGTCCAGCATCGCTATAAAAGACGGGGGAATAAAGTGCAATCAGAATTAATCAGAAACAGGGCTGGCCGCCTGAATCAATTCTAAACTGGATAATAGACTATTAATAATTGGCTTTTTAATATTCATTATTAAAACATCAAGTATTAAGATATTATTTTAATTTATAGAGTTAGGCGTTATTTTGCGAAATTACTTAATACAAAAATAATGATAAGTTTATTTTGATATAATCTTCGATTAGAGAATATTATTGGAATGTTAAATGTCGTAGAAACTATCGGTCTTTCTTATATTTAAACATTTTTACTTATATATTTGTCCTGCCAAACTGCTAAGCAGTTTGCCGGCAGTATACTCCCATTCGGCAAACTATATAAGCTCTAAATAAATAACTAGCACCCCTGGCACCTGCCAGGGGTGCTAGTTATTTATTTAGAGCCTGCCTTATATTTGCAGGAGCCGTAAAACACTTGCACTACAGACAAACTCTTGACTTGATAATAATAGTATGGATTAAACATTCTTTTGACCACTTTTGTACTATGGATCTCTTCAACGTACCGTCTAACTCTATAAATTTCGTCATAAAACTTTTTTCGAACTATACTTCTTTAATATTAATGAATATTTTGCATCCCGTGGCCGCACAAGACCGGCATGCTACTGCTACTCGACCTGATTAGTTTAACGCGTTATTCACAAAAATATATGGCAACATTTTTTTTAAATTATCGCTTCGAATAACAGTGGATAGTTGCCTTTAGCTCTATGGTTAGAACACTTTCCCTAACACATTATGAAATTTACCAGGATTTTACCTCAAAGCCTCTGTTCTGCGTTGACTGAAATTAAAAATATTTGTTTGAAATCAAAGGAAACTGATGGCATTTTAATATTCCAAGCGTGGGTGAAGGCTTCCTCTCGATTTGGAGACAGGATTTCGATTTAAACTCGTACTGAAATGTAAATTGGTAACATAATAAATCTGATGGGTTATTTATTGATTATAAAGTTTCGTTTGTATAAAATGAAACTCCAAATGTGAAATCAAACCATGAAGAGCTAAACTCCTTTGCGTTTTGTATATAAGTAACTTTACCGAAAGACTTATCGTGTGGCAGAATGGCCCTGCCAGTGATGTGCTAAGTATCATAGATCGAAGGGATCATCCACCAAACCAGAATAAAGACACTAAAATTGTTTGATCAAAAAGAGAAGTCCCATTCTATTAATCTTATATCGGAAATCTGGTTATGAGTAAATAAGAGTTATTAAATGAATACCAGAAATAATTTACCCGTATACTTGCAATCAAATCTTCGTATTAATTACTTGTACTTTGTTTTTAAATATCTTCCTATCCTTTTCTCGATTTTGCGAATTGAAAAATCACGCAAGTAACCGCTCGCTTTTCGTATAAAAGCTCAACGAATTTTCGGAAATACTTAAGGTCATGTCAAAGCCCGCGCGTACAAGGGCGCGATCAACGCTCTGTGCCTTAACACGATTTGAAGATCATAGTCGGTTTAACTGATTATGCTAGGGGTCTAGAAGATTCTTAGCAGTGTATAAGTATATTTTAAATTTGAATTTACCACTGCGTATCAATTGTGGACGTCTTAAGTTGATTACAAGATTGGTCACGGTCAAAGCGGCATCCACAGGAAGCACTTTCCCTAAGTACGCTGGTCACGGTACGGCGAGTAAAGGACAGGGGGCATCTCCAGAAAGTGTGGAGACACGGTTGGCCGCATATTTGTAACCAATAGGGCGATTATTTGTAACCAATATGTAGATTTCAATATCTAAATCCTCCTAGGCTTTCTATATCAGCTTCTTTTTAATGGTGTTTTTAAACTGCTTTAATGGCAAGGCCAGAATTGAATGCGGAATTTTATTATAGAATCTTATACCCAAACCCATAAACGATTTACGTACTTTTGCTAGGCACAAAGTAGGAGTCGCTAGCTTAAAATTAAGTCGCAAGCTTAAGCTTGTTATTTTTCACAACAAAAGAGAAAAAGTAAAAAAATATTGATTGGTATATATTATATATAGATACATATGCGACAGTTACCCACACGGTCGTTCGTCCCCAAAGTAACTTAATACTCGTGTTATAGGTGACAGACAACTGGTTAATATATAACTTAAATACATATCGCTCCCTAAATACAAAAGTCACATTTCAGAAAATTTCAAAAATGTTTTTTTTACATAAAAAGTATCTTAAACGATAAAACTTTCATGTTTTGCTAAAACACCCGTCGTTTAATGATGATAAACACGCGTAAACGCACATACCTAAGTTTTGTTTTGTACCGTTTCTGTAACCGAGTTCCGTGCAAAAGTACCACATTGTGAGTTGTCAACTTAATTTCAGGAAGCCAGATAATTCTTATATTTGTTTTGGTAATTCTATGCAAGTGTTTAATGCATCTTCATTTTGATAGCTTAAAAGGTTATTTTTACTACATATAAATGTAAAATAGTTATTTGGTACTAAATATTAAATTTATTACCTTTACCTACTAATATAGGTAATAACAGTTTGGACTAGAATGATGATCTCATGATAAGATTGACCATGTATTTGCTATTTCTCAGTAAGTTTACTATGTAGTAAGTTAGTATGTGCCATTTTTTTTTTAAATTGACGTTTTGTGAGGTTGATAAATGAAAAAAAAAACTAAAATTTTCATAATTATGGTGGTTTTATCTTTAAAAATTGTTCTCAACGAAATGTTGTCGTAGCGAAAATCTATATGAAAAACTAACTTATCTGCTTTTTTTGGAGAGTCCATTCGAGGTATGATTAAGATTACCTACTTTATTGATAAATTAGATATTTAGTTACGCATCTTTTGATACCAAAAAAATCTACGTAATACACATAGTTTATACAAAAATCATAAAATAGTCCTAATGATTTTTTTCAAATTACGCTCCTGTATAATTAGCTTATTTTGAATTGTGGTGCTTTTGTATTTGAGCGATATATACACCCAGAGTCGAAGAACTAACGGAACCGAAGACAGGGCCACTGCCATCTGTGCTAACAAGTCAGTCATTATCCTCAGTTATTATTTTATAATAAAATATTGATAAAAAGGGAAAAAACATTAACATCAGATGTTCTTTGATTTGCTCTTGATCGCTATTCGCAAACTGAATGTCGAGGCGCACAATACGTCTGTTATATATCGAACGAACCGATGTTCGAGAACATTTGCGAGACCTTGGGGAGATCGTTAACAAATCTTTTGTAAACACTTTTTGGTAAACATTGAACTTTATGACATATGCGTTACGAACTCTTTTCGCATGTTCGTAATATTATGTAATTTTAAACAAATAAATACAACCAGACCGGTAGAACCGACAATTTTTCTTAGAAATGTTGGCGGGAATCGAACCTACGAACGCCAAAGCTGAAGGTAGAGTCATTGCTACCTGCGTCAACAGGCCTTAGGTACTCATTGTGCAATTTTATTACAGAGGCATTATTCAGTCGATACTGCTAAGTCTAACAAAATTTACTGAGTATCATTAAATCTAGTAAGTACAAAACAAGCTGACGGAAAGCTTACTTATCGCCTTTACCAGTAGAAGTAATCCTATATTGATGCATGTTCTCGTAAATGTGATCAGTTTTTATCTCAGCTACATCTTCCATATCGAGTATCGACTGTAAATCAGTCCGTTAGCGCTTAATAAATTTTGCCTTCAGTTCCGATATGCGGTACTAAGTTACCTATTGCACGCGCAAAGATTTCTACTTTAGTAAGCAAAAATGAGATGATGAGCTGTGACAGCCGTGAGGCCGTGCGACTCTTTCGAGAGGCACGAGTTCTAACCCCGGGCAGGCACCAATGAGTTTTTCTAAACTCATGTGTCTAATTGATAATTGCAATTAATAACACGCTTTTTGTATCCCAAGACGCCTCCATCAGCAACAATGCAAACAAGCAATACACACAACTACCACCAAAAATTCTACGATCGTTTCGCACCGAAACCGAAGCATCTGCAGGAGATAGAGATTGTGGTAGTGGTTGTGTGTATTGCTTGTGTGGTGGAGGCTGGTGGAGGCGTCTTGGGATACGTGTGGAAATTTGTGCATATGTTTTTAGCATGTATCGGATTTGAAAAAAACGGATAGATACATTTAGCATTATGTATATTTCCTATTTACTTTATCGCGGATTATAGCAAAGTAGTTCTGTTACAGTTTCTGTTGTTAATTTGATTTAAGTGTTTGGACGTTTAAATTTACGAGAGCACTTAGCCCATAGCTTATTTTCTCATAATCAATCTCGTTCATAATCAAACTAACAGTTCACAGCAATTAATACAATTATATTGAGATAACCTGTCCTAACTAACTAGATAATCACGCGGCAACGTGATTCTAACGTCATACACCATATAGAAATAGCGGAAAGCGGTAGATTTTCCTATAAATAACTTCACATGAGATGTCGGTGCGAATTAGACACGGTGTTTGAAGCATATAATGCAGGCAGCGGCCTTGACGCTGCACCGTACTGACAGATGCATTCGCAGGATAGCATTTGTTCACATTGAGATGTTTTCAAGCGAATTGAAATTCCGAACATAACCATGGGATGATGTTCTTCATAACAACTTACTTCTTAAAATACCCACACTTTAAAATTCTGAAAACAGTAAACAAAATAATCGCAAAGATGTATTTGCGATTTTCTCCTGATGATGCTTCAGTAACATATGATAAGATTAAGAAAGCTAACATTATCGTTGTAAGATTTCCTAAACTTCTCTCGCACGTAATTATGGGGACTTAAATTACAAACTGCACGTACGACTTTTTTTGCAATACAAAGATTTTTTCAATATTTCTACATTTACCACATAACAGTGTTCCATAAGACATAATCTATAGAATCTATGGATATATTATGAGATTATCAATATAGATTATATCTATGGGGAGTTAGCTTAATAAACAAGTTTGTTATATGTACGCATTAATTTATTAAATCAAGGTAAATTCAGTAAAATATTCAAATAAAAGGTAGATTCAGTTCTAATTACAATTTTTATGAATACAGAAGTATTTTCTGACATATGAGAGTGTAAACACGCCTCTGCTACAGCCTTGGACGAGAACAAAGTCAGACAAACTCGCGTGTAACCTGCACACTCAACGTTTACTGTGGCGTACCGCTATGGCAATAAAATGACTATTAATTAACATTATTTAGTAATCACACCACATCACATTAGTATAGAATAAGAAAACTTTTTTATCAGTATTTATATCATCGTAGAACCACAGTTACAATACCGCTCCAGGATTTGCGAACTGAAATTTTATGCTCTAAGTATTAGGTAATCCAAAGTAACACAAACCGAGAGATGCAATTGTTTTCAATCTAAATTCATTTCAATGTATTCTTATTTAAATGAGCTTGAATTGTCACATTATAACGTAGCTACCACTGGTTCAGGAAAGCGGAGAACCAGCCAGAAGCTCGGCGGCCACGCTTTTCAAAAACAATCATTTAAATTATATACAACTAGCAATATGTGCGGCTTAAATTCAGTATTTAGCATCTAATAGTCGCTCGAGTCTCGGCAGGAGACTTGCTGTCTGATATACTACACCGCTTTTTATACCTATTACCCCCCTCTAAACTGCAATCGATACAGCTTTCTTACTTTTCATAGCTTTCTTACATTTCATACATTCATTTCATACATAGACACGGGTTCGTTACTACCCCACTAAAAATTGTTGTAAAACGACCTCTTCAACTCGATTGACATAAAACCGTTATATACTGTTAACGTAAACCTTTCGGAGGAATTGCAATACCTTTTAGTAAAAACCGTACAAAAATCCGTTCAGTAGATATTGAGAAAATCGATTACATACAGACAGACAGCTTTGGGGACTTTATAATAAGTATAGATAACGAGTACTTAAAGCTGTGATAGCCCAGCGGTGAGACCGTAGACTCTAGAGACGATCATGATTAAAGCCCCGGATAGACACCAATGGGTTTTTTATTGAGACTTATGTGTCTAAATAATAATTGCAATTTACCACACGCTTTTCGATGAAAGAAAATATCTACATGTCTCTAGAGAATTCTAGGGATAGGTGTTACCTACCAATCCGCATTGGAGCAGCGTGGTAGGTCTTAGCTTCAATCCTTCTCTCCAGCACGGAGAGAGGAGGCCTATGCCCAGTAGTGGCATTGTAACATAACGTTCCTGTACTTTTTCACTTTTACAATTACTTTAAAAATAAAATAAGCTTACAATCAACGTGGTGTTGCAACCAACTTAAATCCAAGCTTTTTTACCATTTGCATAAACTTCAACAGTAAAATTAGCTTTGGTATCAAATGAACTTTTAAGTGCTTTTTTGAACTTGTGTAAAGGCAAGTCCAAAAAAGATTGCGGAATTTTATTAATCAAAATCAAAATCAAAATAATCTTTATTCAAATAAACCATTTCAGGCACTTTTGAATCGTCAAGCATCAATATGATTAATGAAGCTACAACTGGTTCGGAATGTTGCTCTTACCGAGAAGAACCAGCAAGAAACTCGGCGGTTAATCTTTTAAATATTTTCAATTATACATTATTAAACCGCTGTCTTGTATGAAGCTGAAAGGATTTTCAAATCCAGGCTTTCTTATCATCCAAATAATCTTCAATTTTGTAATATGCTTTACGTATAAGCATATTTTTTACACTTGATTGAAATCTTTCAGTACACTGGTCTAGGATGGATTGAGGAATTTTATTATAGAAGCGAATAGCGAGACCAACAAAAGAGTTGCTTACTCTGCTGAGTCGCGACGCAGGTATCGTAAGCTGTTTGTGACCTCTCGTATGTCTATGATATACATCAAATTTTGTTTTATATGTACTTATATTTTTCCGCACAAATAGAATATTACTATATATATATTGTGATGCTACAGTCAGTATGCCTATTTCTTGGAACTTTTCGCGTAGGGACTCACGTTGCTTCATATTATAGATAGCCCGTATGGCTCTTTTTTGGGCAACGAAAATCTTTTCTATATCGGCCGCTTTACCCCACAGCATTATTCCATATGACATAATGCTATGGAAATAAGCAAAATAAACAAGTCGCGCTGTTTCAACATCGGTTAAATGTCTGATTTTTCTAACAGCATTATAAAAATATATACCAAAACCCCACTAAAGATCTCGAATCTTTCTGGTGCCGTAGCCTTTTATTAATTTATTTCATTAATTTGTTTCATGATCTGCCAATTACAAATAACGCTAGTGTTATTAAAAAAATGTATAAATTCAAATTCAAAATATTCTTTATTCAAGTAAACTTGTAAACAAGTGCTTTTGAATCGTCAACTTTACTGCTGGTTCGGAAAGCTGTTCCTACCGAGAAGAACCAGAAAGAAACTCGGCGGTTGCTCTTTTTAAAGTATAAATCTTAGAACTAGTTACATTTATTTATTACTGTCGTTACAGGGTAGAAGTGCACCTATATCCACACATCCTTATCATCTAAGTAATCTTCAACAGTATAGTAGGCTTTCTGTATCAGCGTCTTTTTAACAGTGGCTTTAAACTGCTGTAATTTATATTTTAATGTATCATATAATAAAATAAACCAGTATAAATGTATTAGTGATAAATTACTCACGAGATGAAAAAGGAAATTAAATATTTTGAAAAGACTGATCATAAGAAATCCATCGATTAAAAGGAAAAATACTATTTACGAAAACAATAAACTGCTTCAGAAGCCGCTTGATAATGTGACTTTAACTAATCAATAAGTCGCGGATTATAACAAAATGAAATTATAAATACTCTCGTATTAATAACGTCCGCAAAGTAAGGCCTAATTCATTGAATTCTCAAAACTTACTAAATAAATACGTTAATCTGTTAATCTGTCTGTCTGTTAGGCTTTCACGGCTTATCCACTCAAGCCGTATTGCTGAAATTGAATATAACTGAAAGCTATATAATTGAATATAGCTTAAAACTATAAAAATCTACTATTTTTTAAATATTCTTAAATACTTACAAACATTTAGTAAATTAAAAACAATTAACCTGAGAGCTCTTAATAAATTAATTAAGATTTTTTTAAATTAATAAATGTCTTATTAGTATAAGAATGGTCTATATTTTTTGACTGGCCCGTTGACGCAATTCGATTCCCGCCGAGGGCCAACATTTTGTATAAACAATTCGTTGGTTTTTCGAGTCTGTGGGTATATTTGTATTTAAGTATGTATTTAAAGAATATATATAAATTACACAACACAAGTATTAAGTTACTTTGAGGATGGAGGACCGTGTGTGTAAGTGTCCCATATATTTATTATTTATTTATTTGTACATAAATAAAAATCTGTTTAAATCAGAAAATGTCTTATTAGTATAATATTGGTCTAAATTTTCTCTTCGCAAAACTAATTATCTGAGTTTCCCGAAACTTTTCTATACTCAAATAACATTAGAATCACTTACACAAAATCGGATAATCATTTACGACCAGTTTTGTATTTATATCAAGTATATTTCCGATAGCACTCAAGTTTATCACTACCACGTAATGAATTAAAAATTATCATCACCAATATTCATTTATCTAAAGCTTCGCAAAGCTCTTACGTCCGAATATTGCTTTTAAAGCTCCTGTATACGTACCATATACATAGTATATATGGATATACTATGTAAGCATATATAAAAGAGTCAACTTACCGGTAAAAAAAGTGAAACTAATCTACAGTATTACTGCAAGTGACGACCGCCTCAACCGGCGTTCCGCGCGAACTGAAGCTTGCTGAAACTGAAGCTCTGACAGCTTTTGCTATACGAACTATTTCAATATACAGACTATTGTAGACAGACGTAAAATGGGACCCACAATTTTCTTTAGTCTCGATAAGTGGTTTCACTAACTGATTTTAGTATTATTTATTCATTGCATTTGGTCTTGTTACACAACATCTCACAGACACTCGTGCACGTTGCATATCATTTACCGAGAAGAACATATTATACTATCCCTTTTTTCTTATCATTTTTTCAAACATATTATATTATATGCGTTGTTTCGTTAACAAAATTATAGTTTATTTTTACAAAAATATACTATTATTATTTACCGCCGTGTGGTATCCGGCAGAATAGAATAGACCACCCTGCTTTCTTACCGAGGTGTCGTAAGAGGCGACTAAGGTATGTGCCGTGTGGTATCCGGCTGCATAGAATAGACCACCCTCCTTTCTTACCGAGGTGTCGTAAGAGGCGACTAGGGTAAATACCGTGTGGTAACCGGCTGCATAGAATAGACCACCCTCCTTTATTACCGAGGTGTCGTAAGAGGCGACTAAGGTATGTGCCGTGTGGTATCCGGCTGCATAGAATAGACCACCCTCATTTCTTACCGAGATGTCCGTAAGAGGCGACTAAGGTAAGTTGACGTCAGGCAGGCGGCCGGTCGTGAAATACGTAGCCAAATCATGTGACAACATGTTTGTAATATGTTGTGCCGACCATACTTAGAGTGGGATAAGGGCAGGAGAATGATGATGATTATATATATGCGTTGTTTACATTAATAAAATTAAAGTTTATTTTTACAAGAATATAATATTACGATTTACGGGAAGGACGCTGTATACCTCGGTATAGGGAAACCTAGTTCGGTTACAGAGGTCTGAAGTATGTAAAGACAAAATTTGAAAGATAATAATATTTTTGTGTTCATTTATATTTGTTTAAGAATGTTTTTGGTAATTATATTATTACTAGCTGTACCAGCGGCTTCACCCGCGTGAAATCAGCGTGTTACATTTTTTTTCTAGAATTCAAATTTTAAACATAAATGTAGTTATTGTGAGTTAACCATAAGAGATAGAGACATGCTCTCGCGGACTTTTTGTAGCATTTGATAGATCTACAATTCTCTAGGACATTACTTTAGCAAATTTCTGCTGGTTTACGCAGCGCACGCGACTAATGCTCCCAACAAGCAAGTTTTTTAACAATTGCACGATCTCTTCAATTTACGTAATACCGATATGTACTATTTATCTATACCATCCGGAAGTATTGCACTATCTTTTAGTGAAAACCGTATAAAAATCTGTTCAGTAGATTTTGAGAAAATTGATTACATACTGACAGACAGTTTTTTGCGACTTTCTTTTCAAATAAGTATAGATAGATAGAGAAATTGTCATCTATCGTAAATCAAAAGTTTTTTCTAGTTCCTAAAGAAAAAATGGAATTTTTCTGACTTAATTTTTTAGCTCAATATATATAAGCTTCAACTGTAATAACTTTCATTGATTTTGAACGTTTTCTATTAACAATTTGTTAGTTCTTCGAGCCTGGGTTTGTATTGAAGTATGAATTTAGAATTATATATGCATCATATTTACCAGTTGTCCGTAACCCATAACACAAGTACTAAGTTACTTTGGGGATGGACGACCGTGTGTGTATGTGTCGCATATATTTATTATTCATTATTTATTTCATTTATTACATAATTAGTTAGGATAGTAGTACCATAGATGTTTAACTATAAATTGTCTCACTTCGTAGGTTAGCTGATAGAGATCTCTGTCAAAGGGATAAGTTGACCCGCTGTTTTTTTATTGATAATGTTTTTCTTACGTTTTTTTTATGGTACATAAACAAATAAATAAATCAATCGGTACTATTTTACGAGTACTTTGTTTTACTTTATTTTTGCAATGTTGATCTCGGAAACCACATATAAATAAATGCATCTCGCATCGGAATATCGAGATTTAAATCGTCCAAACTGTTTCAACTTTTGAACGATTTTCAGTCGCTTTAAGTGATTTTCCGTATCACTCTTTATAAGCGATATGAAAGCCGTTTTGTTCGGCTGTGGATTGCATCCCTTGGTAAAGTTAATTAAAAGTTTTAAGCGGCTTTTACACAAATTAGGGAAATTTATATTCAGAAGCCCCAGGGGTATAGGGACCCTCACCATAAACTGACTTGTATATTACTTTGTTATGGGATTAACTTTACTAATCATGCATATAGGTAGTATTTAGTGCGTGTATTTTAATTTTACGTAGGTGTTACTACTGATTCTTGTTGTATTACTCTATTATTACTTTAACTTATGGGATCATAAATTTACTTAAGAATAGCGAAGGTTATCTTAAAAGTAAAATGGTACTGTATTCCATCGTAGTAAGCAGTTTTATATAATTTTGGGAATTAGGCGTTACTTTGCGGAGATCCATAATACAAAAGTATAAATTATATATATTTTTTCTATAATCCGCTATAAGTTTTTTTTTATATTTTAAAATGACGTAGTTTTTATTTTAAGTTAAGTTTTTATTCGCTATTGGAATTTAAAGGGATAATGTAAGCTGTTATTTTTTATTGAACCTAAAGAGATATAGTAAGAATTTTTTATTATTTTAACAGAATTTAAGGTGAGAAATAAAAATTGATTGGTGAGTGAGATTTTTTTTTAATTTATAGAATCTAAATTGATGTATTAAGAAGTTTTTGATATCTCTTGGAAACTTAAGAGACAAAGTAAGAAGTTTTATTTATTTTATGGGATTAAGGGTGACATAGTGGGAAAATGTTGTTATTTTATAGAATCTAAACTGATGTATAATATAAAGAAGTTTTTGATATTTTATGGAAACCTTATTATTATTTTATGGAATGAAAGAGGTAGTGAGTAGTAGAATATAGCACCCTCATTTCTTACCGAAGTGTTGTTAAAAGTGACTAAGGTAAGTCGACGCAGGAGAAAGACGATAGAAGGTAAAGAGATAGTAAATTTTTTTATTATAATATGTTGTGTAAATTAGCCATATGGTAGGAATTTTTATTGTTTTACGGAATTTAAAGTGGTACACTGACAATTTTTTGTTATTTTATGGAGTCTAAACACCATTAGTAAGCAGTTTTTATTATTTTATTGTATCAAAAGTAATATTGGGTGCAAGGAGTTCATATTTGGTCGTTTT
The DNA here is from genome assembly GCA_947086505.1 of Morpho deidamia. Classification (NCBI taxonomy): domain Eukaryota; kingdom Metazoa; phylum Arthropoda; class Insecta; order Lepidoptera; family Nymphalidae; genus Morpho; species Morpho deidamia. The sequence goes on from CAMTZC010000024.1 coordinate 19,883,610, forward strand.
ATGACCCCCTGAGCGATCGATACCGTCTGTATATCAAAAATTATAGCAAATCCGATCTCCCGAAAAGTAAAATGGCCGTATAAACATTTATACAGACATAGTTATCGCACCGCTATATTTTATGGCGCATAAAATACGTCTCTAATTCAATGGAGGGAATGGTCGTATAAAAAGACACTTTTGAAAGTGACTTGAAAGTTTTTGATATCTCTCGCATCCCATTTTATTAGCGCAATGAACTGTTCTGTTGCGTTTTATGACATCTTGAAATTGTCGTGGCCAAAATTCATTGAAATTTTTATGGTAAAGTTGTAGAATTTTAATTTCATGCTTGTAAACGTCTATTTAAGAACGTGACCGTAAAATTTACAATTGAATAATATTCGATGTAACTCTTAAACCAACAGGGTCTCCTCCAGGGGTATTATGGAACTGACAAACGTTCAAACAATTATAACAGTTTTAGTCACTAATAATTAATAAAAAATTTAAATTATGATAAACGTTTTGCACTAGGGACTTCGTTCTCGTCAACTTAAATTTTAAAATATCCTCAATAATGTGCCGTATGTTTTATCCAGATTACCGGCTGAAAAAAAAGTTTTTTTCCTGTATGTTAGTGCTTTGTATATGCTTCAGTTACACTAAATTTCAGCAATATCACTGCAGCGGACCGCTGTGAAAGCGTAAAGGAAGGATTCCACCAAAATAGTGTGCAGTACATTTGTTTACAAAGATTGTGTACTAAGCTGATATCGCGTTTAGCTTCTGTCTCCACCGGCAATGTTGTGTGTAACCTGTGTAAGCGCACAGTGCAGCACACATGTGCGCGAACATGTTCATTTAGGAATATTTTATAATCTTTATTATTATAATCTATAAACTTACAATATAAAAAAGTAAAGTAAAGTAACGGCCTGTTACTATGTCCACTGCTGGGCTAAGGCCTCCTCTCTCCGTATTCGGAGAGAAGGATTGGAGCTAAGACCTACCACGCTGCTCCAATGCGGATTGGTAGGTTACACATATCCCTAGAATTCTCTAGAGATATGCAGGTTTCCTCACGATGTTTTCCTTCACCGAAAAGCGTGTGATAAATTGCAATTATCAATTAGACACATAAGTTTTAATAGAAAAACTCATTGGTGCCTGCCCGGGGTTTGAACCCATGTCGTCTCTAGAGAGTCGCACGGTCCCACCGCTAGGCTATCACAGCTATTTCAAATAGGCTATCACACTAACTTACAATATATTTTTAGACATTTTCTATAAATAATTCTTGATATTTTTTTAATTCCTCCACTCCTCATGAAAGATGTACGCGTACAAACAAATGCTTACGATCCAGTAGCAGTACGCGTGGACGCGAGTCCACTGTTTTAAGTGTACGCGCACAAATGTGCATAGATGTGCGCGAACAATTCTAGAATATTAGCGCACAATTTGTTATGTTTGCTTGAGTGAGTCAACCAGAGTAAACATTTGTGCAGCACACTGTGCATCCACAGTGCTGCACAGTTCTGCATACTGGTAGAATTCCACCTTAATAGACTGAGAGACTTTCGCATTCAAGATTATAAGTATATTTGAATCAATAAAGAGACTAAATACTAAAAATTTATTGGCTTGCTCTTAATAGTTTACTACTTTTACTACATTTCTATGCTAATTCCGGCTACGATTCCATTAATTCAATGTAAAAATTCCGGTGCAGGTAAACTTCCGGTACCTTCGAACTTCTACTCAATAGTCTGAAAGTTAATTTATAGAAGTACGCCTACTCTTCTTTTCGAATTCCGTAGTGCATATAGTAAGTATATTATAATATATTATAGCAAAATACACCTATTATCACTTTTGTAGTCTGAAGTGTTTTTTAAGTAGCTCTTGCAAATTCCTATATTCATTTATCTTTGTTCACCATCACAACACGTTTTTTGAAGGGTAACCTTCGAATCCAATCTGCCGCAGGCGAGTCGGACGCAGCCGGGTGTTCTGAACGGCGTTTATCGGACGACCACTTGAAAAGTAAGTAAAAGTAATGCTGTACTAACCTTAAATAAATGTTTTACCAGAACATGGTTTATGTTTAAGTGTATTAATAAGTTTGTTTTGTCATAATAAATAAAATAAAAAAATAAACGGCCCAAAAGCGGTAGATGCATCTGGTGCTCCCGATGCATCCAGCAGAGGGAGGGGCCACTGCTTAGAGAGGCCCCGACCTAGAGGTGGCGCAATCTGGGGTTCAGAGCGGTGGATATGGGGGCGATGTGTCCAACGGTACCCTGACCACGCCACCAGCAGCGTGGTGGTACACTATCAGGGTTTTAGTCGGGGTGAGTCCGGCTTACCCGCCGCTCGTCATCGTCGGCCATGTTTTCGTGACAAAAAAATAACGTTTTGGAAAAACTTAATTCATCGGCCGCCTCGAGGGAAATCTCCTAAGGAATTGAGTTATTCTTAGATTACTGTTGACATCACCAACGGAGATTGTTTTTTTTTAATTTCATCTGTGCATTATTATTATTCTTATACATTTTCCTTTGCAATGAAATTTTTTAACCTAAATGGGTTTAAAATATTGGTCTCAAAATATGATTTTTTGATTTGTGCCACTATAGCAACCCATTAATTATTTATTTGCTAACTACGTTTAAAAACACATATTCAGTCTAAATATAGAATCTTACACATTAACCAAAACTGCGAGCAAATATATTGATAAATAAGAAATATTAAAATAAAATAAAAATTCGCAAAATAAATGTACTATATCATAAAACGGTAAAAATGATTGGTTTTGAAAATCCGTCCAGCTTCATACAAAACTACAGTTTAATAATGTAAATTGAAAATATTTTTACAAAAGATTGAACGCCGAGTTTCTTGCTGGTTCTTCTCGGTAAGAGCAACATTCTGAAGCAGTAGTAGCTACATTAATCAAATTGATTCTTGACGAATCAAAAGGGCTTGAAAGAGCTTGATTTCATTTGATTTGATTGGAGCTATAGTATATTTAGTTCTATAAGATGTTTCAACATTCAAATATTTTGATTTCTGTTACACGGAGTTTTAAATTAAGCAAAAATAACTATCTACTTCACGGTCGTGGAGATCATAAAATACCAAATTATTTGATGAGGAAAAAATGATGCTTTGCATGAGTGATATTCGCAAATGCATAATTCGAAATAGGTATTTTGAAACATTGAACTAGTGCTACCTGCGACTTCATTCATTTCAACTTACTGTTCAACTACTCTCAATTATTTGATATATTCTTTTTTCCTATTCCCGAAAAAAACGGAATCTTTTTTTGCTATATGTTATGTAGGTATTAAAGTTTCAATTTTAAAAACCAATTTCATTCAGGCAGATGAAAAAATAGACAGACAGACGGACAGGGCTACATTTTATTGTTTTTATATTTAGAAATCAAATAACGTTTAAAAATTACATTAAATTTGCAAACATTATACTAACTTATTTGTTCTTATATCTGTTTTCATCACTAATATTTCAAGTTAATAATGTAGGGCAGGCGCACAGCGATAACATAGTCTACTCAACAGCGTTATCAATGAGAAACGTTATCAAAAGCAGGTTTAATAATTTATGTATACTTAAAACAAGAAGGGTCCCAATATTGGTCCTTGGGGTACACCCACATACTATCCGGACATGTTAAAACAGGCTCTTTGTATTATAATTAGATTTACATTCTCCCCTATTATTGCACTCGAGATTTTCTGTACAATTAAGATTAACTATTAACTATGTCCCAACTTACCATAGATTCTTACAATAAATCCCGTAAATCGACTAGGACTTCATTGTCTATTGCTTTCGGCGCCACTTATAAATTTAATCACACTCGAACACTTATGTTCCTAATTAATTAACTTTTTTTTTTCTTAACCAACTTCATATTTAAGTCTTTTCTTCACAGTTACGTCTTATATAAAAGTAACAAGATTTTATTTTAGGCCTTTTTTACATCAAACGTACAAACATTGTGTAGTGATTGAAGATATGTATCTTTATAACAGTTAAAAAAGTGAAATAAACATTAACGCGAAGTGATATGTTAATCTAATTAACTCCTAAAAAAATTAATGTTTAATCAAGATGAATATTCAACTATAAATTTGGACAAATCCACGTGTCGGATCACGCACCCCGTGGCGATCCACGTGTCTATTCGCGTAGTAACATGTTTTCCATAAAAAAACACTTAATCAAGCTGGCACGAATAAGAAAGAAAATAAAGATAAAACAGCAGTTAAACTGAAACTACTTAAAGAGTGGAAGAAAAAAACTTCATATTATCATTATAAATGTGAAATCTGTCTGATACGGTTTCACAGCTGATCTACTGGATCAATATTGATGAATATTTTACAATTGAAGCTTATATACCAGGCGAAGATATAGAATTAAAATAATTCCGTTTGCCTTCTGTAAGAAGACAAAAAACAAAATAAAATTGCGGGTACTTCAAAACAAACTGACGCTAATGATGTTGCGGGTACAGATCGCATATTTATAAATACAAATAAAACTTTAAAAAATCAAGCCAGTAAATCAATACATATTATAAAACAAATTCCCGAAAAGCTCTCTGTGATGTCATCGATTTACTGAAAATCTAAGGAAGGTTTAGGTTAAATAGGTATAGTGCATTATGGTTTTATGTAAAAAGAAATAGATAAACTTTGTAACACATTGTTTAGCACAGGCGAAGCCGCAGGAACAGGTTCTATTATTATTTAAAAAGAGTTTCTTATTGTTATTTATATCGTGAGCAAACCTACACCCCTAGAAAAATTCTTGGTTATATGCAAACTTCCAATTTATATTGAAGAGACTTTAGACTTTACTCAGCAGTGGGATAGTAACAGTCTAATTTATAAATATTATGCTCAAACTAAACTCAAAATATTATTTATTCAGGTGAAAACGTAAACGATTGCTTTTGAATCGTCAATCGTCGCTGTTTCGGAAATATGCTCCTACCGAGAAGAGCCAGCAAGAAATTCGACAGCGCTTTTTTCAAAATATATTCATTAGAATACTTTGCGATTTTGTCGTCGAGTCTATCTCCTGATGATGCTTCGGTTGAGGGATGAAACGATTGTTGAGTTTGTGATAGTGAACGTGTGTAGTGCTTGTGTATTGTAGCGGCAGTGGTGGAGCAGAGGTTTGTGCATGTGTTTTAACGAATGTTGCATGTATGAAAACGAACACTACATTTCATTTTTACTTTATCGCGGATTATAGTAAAATGATTGTACTATTACTTTTGTCTTCACTATAATGAGTTACATAGGAATCTCGTGGAAGGTCGTTTTAATCATTTATATAATCTTCGATAGTATTGTAGGCTTATTGAAAGAATTATGTATTATGGTAAAAGCAGGCTTCTATAGACGTTCTAAGACCAACAGTATTGTTATCTTTAAGCCTTGGACTATCTACAGCACTACATGAAACTGTACTTTGCTGGTAAATCTAATTCTATTCCCGAGTCCCGAGTTTCTAGATTTGATTCAGGTTCCGTGTAACTAAACCGCAGTGTAGTCGAATGGATCCTTAGTTCTAACCTAACAAGAAACGATATTAACTGAAGCAATTGAATGAATTGATTTTTTTAAGGAGGATACTCTTTTCACCAAGCCAAGTTTCTTGCTAGTTCATTCGGTTGAAGTAAACTGCCGAATCAGTGGTAGCTTCTTTAATAACATTTGACATTTCTTCAATAACATTTATATACGAATCAAAATAGCTTCACTTATATCGACCTCAATTATACGAGTAATATTATACATTCTTATAGAGATAAAATAGTTTATAGTCTCATAAAAATGTCGCGACTAAACTCTATAGGGCTGTGAAATTGTGCATAATTATAATAATTGGAAATTTATAGAATAACATTTATTACAAGCTGTCTAGTGTGGTTTTATATTTAACCATTTGAGTCAAAGAAGTTTATTTAAATCTATACTCTATACTAATACATACGCCGTGTAGTATCCGACAAAATAGAATAGACCACCCTCCTTTCTTACCGAAGTGCCGTTAGAGACTACTAAGGTATGTACCGTGCGGTATCCGGCTGCATAAAATAGACCACCCTCATTTCTTACCGAAATGTCGTTAGAGACGACTAAGGTATGTGCCGTGCGGTATCCGGCTGCATAGAATAGACCACCCTCATTTCTTACCGAAGTGTCGTTAGAGGCGACTAAGGAATGTGCCGTGCGGTATCCGGCTGCATAGAATAGACCACCCTCATTTCTTACCGAAGTGTCGTTAGAGGCGACTAAGGAATGTGCCGTGTGGTATCCGGCAGAATAGAATAGACAACCCTCATTTCTTACCGAGGTGTCGTAAAAGGCGACTAAGGTAAGTTGACGTCAGGCAGGCGGCCGGTCGTGAAATACGTAGCCAAATCATGTGACAACATGTTTGTAATATGTTGTGCCGACTCCACTTAGAGTGGGATAAGGGCAGGAGAGTGTGTGTGTTTTACTCTATACTAATATATAAGATTAAGAGTTTGTTCGTTTGATTGATTGTTTGAATAATTTATAGAATCAGCCATTACTTTGCGGAGATCCATAATACAAAAGTAATAATAAAATCATTTTGCTATAATCCGCGATACAGTAAAAAAATATATATATATAGTGTTAAATGTATAGTGGACTATCCGTATTTTCTACCCGATACGTGCAGGATTCGTAAAAACACATGCACAAACGTCCACCACTTCCACCACAATTCACAAGCACTACACACGTTCACTATCACAAACTCAACAATCGTTTCGCCCCGCAACCGAAGCATCATCAGGAGATAGACTCCACGACAAAATCGCAAATGGCTTTGCATGTGCAGGTTTGTGCATGTGTTTTTACGAATCCTACATGTATCGGGTATGAAAATACAGATAGTCCACTATACATTTAAGACTATATATATTTACTATTTACTGTATCGCGGATTATAGCAAAATAATTTTATTATTACTTTTGTGATTGTTTGAACGTGCTAATCACAGAAACTACTGGACCGATTTGAAAATTCTTTGAGTGAGAGATAGTCCATTTATCGGAGGACTTAGAATTTATTTATTTATCGGAGGACTATAGACCATATAACATCACGCTAAGATTAATAGGAGAGGAGCAGCGATAAAAATATTGCGAAAACGGCACAATTTAAAGCATCCCTTGCGTGCGCTGAGTAAACGGTGAAAGTTATTGAAAAATCATGTATTACAAAATTGTTCCCCTCTAAAAGTTCTAAATAAAAGTCCGCGACAGCATATGTCTAGCTTTTAAAGTTAACCCACTTTAACCATAATTAATATAGGTATAAGGTTTACTCAAATAATAAGACTGCAGTCCACGCGAACGAAGTTTCGCTTAAAAGCTAGTAAAATATATTTTGAATTTGAATATATATAGGCCCGCCGTGTTGTACCCGGCTGAATAGAAATTTCATTCAAAACTTATTTCGTACCGACGTGTCATATAAGGCGACTAAGTTAAGTTGACGTGAGGCAGGCGGCCGGTAGCAACATAATTTGCCAAATAATGTAACATGTTTAAAACATATCGATACCACTTAGAATGGGATAAGGGCAGGAGAATGAAATGATAAATTTTAAAAGCCACTAATGTGCTAGAGACATCGTCTAAAATGTAAAAAATAATCATAAAACAAATATAAATAAAAGACGCAACCCTAAATTTTATTGTATATCAATATCACGGCTACTTGGCGGTACGATCCAGGGGGACAAAAAGATCAATCCCCTACCCTTATTAAGTACATATCACTCGCAGATTGGTTTTCAGGAGCTCTATTATAGCGGACTAATAAAATTACAGCAACACAATCCTCACTAATATAAATTAACTTAGCCCGCAAATTTCCTTCGCGATCATATGCTGCTTTAAAACCACTTGTCCACCTTTTTATTTCGAACTGACTGTATGCTGTTAGCTCTAACGGTTTTTACAACGTCACCAGGCGGGATGGGCGAGCGCAGAAGCATCATCGAGGTTGCGAAATGCACACAGTAGAGCGCAGAAGCTCTACTAGCGTCGAGGAACGTCGTACCTAAGGGCCTCCTGCGAGGCCGGACCACGGCTTAGGGCGACGCGTAGTGGAGGGCTGATGTATGACTTTGATTAGTCATTGCGGCGTCGGAGGGGAGGCGAGAAGCCACGACCGACCGACGTCAGAAAACTAGGATCTCGTCTTCGCCGGCGAAGAGGCTGTGTATGTGTATTATGTGTTTCTGTGTTGGCGATCGTTATTTGATCGTCGGGGTCATATAGGACGCTTTTTGGACGCCTATATTTTCGGTGGTCAGATCTAACTGGGATGTAGGTGGAAGCAACTGAGATAAGGGGGTTCGGGTATACCTCAGATTTCTTAAAGTAAAATTTCGAAAAACGTTTAAAGAGGTGAGTAATGGTAGGGAAGTCGAGGTAACGGAGGTCGAGGACTAGTCCACACACTTTTTTTTTGTTATAGGAAACTGCGGTTATTTCACCGCCCATAGACACGGTTTTCAGTGTTGTATGCGTCGTATCTACGAAAAGCAATAAATCGTAGTTGAATTAGCTATAGGGCGTAATTATATGTATAGTACCCGGCACTAAATAATGCACATCGATGTTTAGAACGAAACAGCCGGCCAGTTCGGTTTCGTAGCGCGCTGTCACTGTCACTGTCACTCAGTTAGTATGTGACGTTTCGCACGGGTTCGGCAGTCTGTGCGACAGAGACAATGCTCTATGAAGCAGAATCTAGCCGATTTCTCTCTCTAAGCCTCGATGTGCATTATTTATTGCCGCGTACTACAACTAGCTTTTAAGCGCAACTTCGTTCGCGTGGACTTCAGTCTTATTATTTGAGTAAAACACAACACATATTAATTATAATCAGCGATATATCGCGGATTGTAGCGAAATAATTTTCTTTATTACTTTTGTATTGTAAATTTACTGAAAGAACACTTTCCTCTACATCATTAACACATTCTTGGCGACCACACGCGGCGCTCCGAATATGACTTTCAGTTTCGCATTTGTAAAAGGTATGAAATAATTGAGCATAGTTGCATATAGATTGATTTTAACTTGGCGGGAAGAAAGCGACAATATGGCGGACGGAATGACGTCACATTAGTCACATTTTGGTGGTAGATAAGTCATAATATGGCATATCTGTTAAGTAGCATACTTGATGGCTACTCTTAATAACCAAGGATTAGAAATGATTAAGCGCGAGCACGATGCCAATCTTTTATGATCACCTAACATTGCCTATAACCTTGTACCATGATCGTACCAATTATAGACGATCACACAATCAACGATCATCGCAGTTAGTGAAGAGCAGGCATGGCAGTTATGGCGCTTAAATGCCATGGCTTGGTTTTTAAAACGAAAATAATAAACAACTCCTTTCCGATACAGGTATATTATCTTTTAACAACGAGACAAAACTTAACTATACCTAATAATGAAAATTGAATATATCATTTCAACAATACAACATATTGTTTGAAGAAAATTGGTGGAAAACCCCCATAGATGATTGTTTATGTCTGTAAAGAAAAATATTGTTTTGAGATGGAAAATTTACTAAACAATTTGCAAGGATGCGAATTCCAATGAACCCATAAATATTATCTTAATTTATGGGATAAACTAATAGTTTAAATACAGATTAAGCTGTAGCAAAGCGTGGGGTCTGATACTAATAAAGTAGTTTAGGCGAAAAGTTAAAACAGCATTTCCTAATATGTGAATTCCGTTGATAGCAAGCAATTTCTTACGCAAAATTATGGTCCCCTGAGGAGTGAATAATTCCTTGAAGGATGTCGTTTAGCCTCTAAATATAACGATTGTAGGAAGACTGCATTCTAGTTTCATTTCGAGACATTTTAACGAAATAATACCAACTATTTTAACTTTATTTTCATAAACTGTTAACTTTTATACACAAAGCCACAGTTTAATGTACACAAAGTCGTGTCATATAGTATACGAAAGTAATGAATTAAATATATTAAATATATAAAGAAAAGTATAACGTTTAAGTGAACGAGAACTAATTTTCGGATACTACTAAATAAGTAATGGACCCTGTATTCTATTTCACTTATTAAAATAGAAACGTAATTCCTTCAATGAGTTGCTAAGCAGATACCGATCTTTACTGATGCCGATATTTTCGCACAGAATAATACTTTAGTATAGAATAGAACTTTTTTACAAATTGTAATGTGTTATTTGGATAATGATGGTAAAATATAAATGAACTAGCTGTGCCTGTGGCTTCACCCGCGTAGAAATCAGTGTATTTAAATTTTGAACACAAAGTTGTTGTTGTGAGTTAACCATCAAAGACAGAGACATGCTGTCGTGGACTTTTTCATAGTATTTTTGTTGATCTATAATTTTCTAGTACATCAGTTTAGTGTATCTCTTTTAGTTTACGTACGCACAGACTATATCTCCTAGAAGGCGAGTTTTTTACAACTGCGCGACTAGCTTTAACACAAATTACATAATTTAAATAAAAAACCGTACAAAAATCCATTGAGTAGATTTTGAGAAAATATGATGTCATACAGACCGACAGTTTTTAGGGAGTTTATTTAATAATAAGTATTGATGTTAGGAAAATTGTAATTGTTTAATTTGCGATTTGGTTACTTGTGAGTGTACATATGAAGTTTGATAAATAAATAAATACATATTCTATAACGTACAAATAAAACATTCAGTTATTTTGGAAGAACTGCATAAAAGGAACCAGGTAACTTAAAATTTCCTGCAAGTTTGGGCAAGATTATGGTAACACTGCATGAAACGGAACTGTCAAGAAGTCGCGCACTATTTCTGAACGCGTGGGTTCATACAAGACCGCAAATAAGGTCGAAATCATCAGGCACTTAAGTGCTCCGGATATTTCCATTCTTCGCTCCGTACCATATTAAAACCGTCGTAGGCACCTGCGTAACAGCAGTCAGAAAGTAAAATAATGAAATATGCTATAATTTGCGATTAGATCATAGAAAAATTGAATCACAATTTTTTGTATTATGGAATTCGGCAAAGTAACCGGCCTAATTAATTTTAGTAAATTTTTCTACTAATATAGACGCCAAAGACTATCTGTCTGGCTATGAAGCTTTCTATGTTGATGCATTGGAAGAGAATTCTCGAAATTTTGCAAAATTGAAGCCTATATCGCATTCTAATATATTTTAGATACAATATAGCACGTTCCCTTCGGGAAAAAACCGCGGTACCTATATAATGAAAGATATTAGGACACGTAAGTTGATGCGAATGAAGTTAATAATTAGGCAGTAAACTAATGCTAGTGGTAATTAGTAACAATATTAGTCGTAGCTAGTAGTTAATTTATTATAATCTATGTCCATAAGATTGACGGTGGCAACACTACCGACGCCTTTGCTAAAATGAGACATCATTCATTATGTACTAAAGTCAATTGAATAAAGCGCTTTACTTACTTATCATTTCTCTAAACTATGTTTCATATCTACAGTAATATGTAAAATGTCTGTCGTTCTCTCTGTCTGTAACGCTTTCACGCCTAAACCCCTGGACCAATAGTGATGAAAAATGGATGCGGCAATTACCATTTACCGATTTGGGACACATCAAAAGGATGTGTGAACACTTGCACGATGATCTTGCCGATTAAAGACAATCAACAGTCATCGTCGATAATGAAATGCGGACAATATATACCGTGATAACATATATGCTAAAAATCCTGTTTTTTCGTTGAGTACAGGAAAACGTATAATACATAATGGAGATTATTCCACATTTAACTTGACTCGAAAGTAGTCTCAGTACAAGCTTGGAGTTCTATATACATATATTGAGTTGGAAATCTTCTTACGTTGGTGTTTTCGATTACTGAACTTTTTGGTCGTACACTTTTCAGGAGGATTGGACCGCCGTGTGGTATCCGGCTGAATAGAATAGACCACCCTCTCATTCCTTACCGCGGTGTCGTAAAAGGCGACTAAGCTAAGTCGACCCGCCATGTTGTATCCAGCTGGGTAGAATAGACCACCCTCATTTCTTACCGAGGTGTCGTAAAAGGCGACTAACGTAAGTCGACCCGCGGTGTGGTATCCGGCTGAGTAGAATAGACCACCCTCATTCCTTACCGAGGTGTCGTAAAAGGTGACTAAGATAAGTTGACGCCAGGCAGGCGGCCGGTCGTAAAATACGTAGCCAAATCATTTGACAACATGTTTGAAACATGTTGTGCCGACCCCACTTAGAGTGGGATAGGGGCAGGAGGATAATGATGACTTTTCAAGAGGGTCGGAATTCGATTATCGGTTAAGAAAGTGACTGGATAGGTGACTGTTTCATATCTTAGTCCATAGAAGACAGTCAAAGTTGAATGTAATTTAAGTATGCAAAAATTTTCAATTTGCGAATTTGCGGTAGGACGCTAGTGTTATGTGGAAATATGTATTTAGGTTTTCCTAATGACTGAAATTACCGGAAGAATCCTATTATTTACTAACTGAAGTATTTTCACAGATTGCAATATAATTTGCTAGATAGGTTTGTTTACACTGAATTGCATGTATATAATTGAACGTATTCGCTTATTTGCCTACCAGTCCGCATTGGAGCAGAGTGTTGGGTCTGAGCTCGATCCATGAGGAGAGAGGAGGCCTATGCCCAGCTGTGGGATAGTAGTGTTTTTTTTTACTATGTACTGTTTTTTTTTCTTAACTGTATGATAACCATTAATATGAAGAAAAATTCTTCATGTTGTAAATAAAATGTCATTTTATTGAGATGTCATTTAAAAAAATTGTTGCAACTTGATTTTGGTTCACTCTACGTTAATATTAAATTTCTGTCTTCCCAACATCCGAGCCTTTCTTCGGATATATAGCATCCTTCGAAATATCGAGAAACTCAAATTGCATTGCGGAAAGAAAATCGGGACTATTCTTTGTCAGGACAGAAAGAAAGACTAGTAAAAATTATTATTAAATAATAACGGACGACCGTGTGTGTAAATGTCCCATATATTTATTTATTTATATTTATTTTTATAATATTCGCTATATGACGATGTTTTCAATTTTTCTAATGCATCGCAATTCTTCAGTCTAAATGGAAAACCTTTTAAAAATATTCAATTACAAAATCAAAAAACTCTTCTTACAAATAGGCTTTTGCGGGTACTTTCGGATCTTTAAACTATAATGAAGCGACCACAGTAAATAACATGCCATTGAGATAAACTTAATCCTTGCCTCTAATTCGAAATGCTTGTCTCAAATTAGGTACAAGGTGAAGGGAAAAGTATCACTCAAAAGTCAAGGTTTGCTTAACATCCGTATCAAGTTATTAATTAAAATATTGCTGATAAGCTCAACCTTCAATCAAACAATACCTCGCTCTGAATGACAACAAATTGACTTACTTATATCAAACTGGCCATTAAATTGGACCAAATTCGCGTAATGTTTAGAAAACGTTTTCAAGGGATTAAGGCCTAATGCCTCCGGAGTTTTCTATTTAAATGTTCGTGCTTAGTTGTAATTTCCTATACATCGTACGCCTAACATTAAATTACAACATTGTGTTACATCTCTAATTTCAACAACTACACGTCGCAGTGTCCGGTAAAACTTCAACCTTTCTTCTTTCTCTCGATCTTTCGCGATTCAAAATATTCTTTATTCAAGTAAACTTGTGAACAAGTGCTTTTGAAATCAACATCTACTGCTGGTCCACAAAGCTGTTCCTACCGAAAAGAACCAGCAAGAAACTCGGCGGTTGCTCTTTTCAAATAATAATTTTTATTACTACTTACATATAGTTATTTATGTCTTGTACAGGGTCGATGAGTAGTTATATCCACGCATTCTTATCGTATAAATAATCCTCAATAGTATAGTTTTTAAAATGATGTAATGGTAAAGTTAAAGTTTATTATAGAATCTTATACCCAAACCCACAAACGACTTATGTACTTTTGCAAGGCTCAAGCAGGAACCGCAAGTTTATATCGGTTCGTACTTTGTCTATTATATACATCGCCAATCTTTATATAATTATGTATATTCGTATGTACAAAAATTAAAAATTAAATTAAATAAAACAAATTAACAGATTAACTTTTGGACCAGTAATTCACCACAGGCAAGACGCACTTTTTTACGCACGCATGTTTTGTATAGCATTGCGCATGTTCATACGTACTCCGAAAACTTATTGACAGATTATATGTACAGATTTACTAGGCCTTAATGGATTGAATAACTATGACCCAGATTGGCAGACTCGACCACGTATTTCTATAGCTAAATATATTTTCGACTTTCCTGCTCCTAATATTATGGCCTGCGTTTGTTTTAATTTTGCAATAATCTATACTTATTGTAAAATAAAGTCCCCAAAGCTGTCTGTATGTAATCGATTTTCTCAAAATCTACTGAACGGATTTTAGTACGGTTTTTACTAAAAGGTAGTGCAATTCCTCCGAAAGGTTTAGATTAATAGCACATAACCGTTTCATGTAAATTGAGTTGAAGAGGTCGTTTTACAATAATTTTTAGTTAGGTAACAATCCGGTGTCGATAGTAGTTTAGAGGGGGAAATAGGTATAAAAAGCGGTGTAGGGTATCAGAGAGCCAGTCTCATGCCGAGACTCGAGCGACTATAACATGCTAAACTGAACTTCACGCTGGCGAAGTTATTTCTAGTTCTCTAATATATTCCTTAATTACGTATTTTAAGTATCATAATTTCAAATCTGAAGTATTTAAATGTCACTAATCTAAACTAGTCTAAATAGCTTTTCAAATAACAGACGGATAGATGCGGCGGGCCCTTTGTTTCATAATGTCTGAGTTACACAGCAAATTGATGAGTTACATAAAGCACATACAATTTGCTCGGAATACCCACACTCTCCTCTGTCATTAGAAAGCCTACAATTGACCAAATGACATATGAAGACTGCGATCAGTCCAGTGATAAGTTGTACACCACGCATGAGCAACTTAGTGTTTTCTTTTTCTAGAAACATGTTGGTACACCGGTTCAAACCTGGTGGTGGAAAAGGTAAATAGAGCGGCAACTTTACGAAGACGTCATAGACAACGTATATACTCCATTCGTTTCTTTTATTGTTTCATAGGCGAGCGCTTGACTGCAATCATGCCTGATGGTAAGCAATGATACAGTCTGAGTGCTCCATGCACGCTTACCTAGAAAATGTCTATTCACTCTAGCTTTGAAGGTATCCTAATATAAGTATTGGGAAAGATAGATAACGGGAGAGATATACCGTGTGGTATCCGGTTGAGTAGAATAGACCACCCTCTTTCTTACCGAGGTGCGTAAAATACGACTAAGGTCAGGCAGGCGGCCGGTCGTAAAATATGTAGCCAAATCATACCATAGCCACCTAAGTACCTAACAGAGAGACCTGAGAAAAACTGCATATCATCATTCTCCTAGTCTTATCCCACTATAGTGAGGTCGGCACAATATCTTACAAACATGTTGTCACATAATTCGACTACGTATTATACGACCGGCCGTCTGCCTGACGTCAACTTACCTTAGTCTCCTTTAACGACACCTCGGTAAGAAAATGAGGGTAGTCTATTGAGAAGAACTTCATATATCCAAATTATTCTGTATTAAAACGTTTTTACAAGCACTTTTAGGACCAATAAAAATACTCAGCGGTCACTTTTTTCAAAAATAATTAAGTAAATAATATCTAATTGTTTGACGAATCAAAATTATAGTACCCGGCAATAAATAATGCACATCGAGGCTTAGAGAGAGAAATCGGCTAGATTCTCCTTCATAGAGCATTGTCTCTGTCGCACAGACTGACGAACCCGTGTGTAACGTAACATACAGAGTGACAGTGACAGCGCTCTTTTTCGTTCTAAACATCGATGTGCATTATTTAATACCGGGTACTATACAATACAATCTAGTTCGTAGCTGGTTGCAACTTAAATCCAAGCTTTCTTATCTTAGCATAGTCCTCAATAGTATGGCTTTATGAATAAGCCTTTTTAATTGCATTTTGAACTTGTGTAAAAGCAAATCCAAAACAGATTGTGGATTTTCTTTATGAAAACAATAAACGATCTTCAAACTTTCTGAAACCGTAGCCTTGAGATTATATTTTATTTCGGTTCCTAATTTGCATTCTCAACCTTGCATGAATAGGTATGCTTGCATGAATATTATAATTTTTATTTATATACAATTAGGTATTAGGCAACGATAGTGGTGATTGTGTCATTCATACAAATGTTGAACTAAATTTTAAAGGTGTTTAACAGACTTAGATCATACTAGAAATACGTGCGGCTTCGCCCGCGTTAAATTTAGTGTTTAGCATGTTATAGTCGCTCGAGTCTCGGCATGAGACTGGCTCTCTGATACCCTACACCGCTTTTTATACATATTTACCCCTTTTCATTTTTTACCCCACTAAAAATTGCTGTAAACCGACCTTTTCAACTCAATTTACATGAAACGGTTGTGCTATTTACGTAATCCTTTCGGAGGAATTGCACTACGTTTTAGTAAAAACCGTATTAAAATCCGTTCAGTAGGTTTTGAGAAAATCGGTTACATACAGATAGCTCTGGGGACTTTATTTTATAATAAGTAAAGAAGATTATATATTAATAATGTGTTTGGAAATTGCGTATTGTAATAATAGTTGGTCTAATAAAAAGAATAAAATAAAAATAGGAAAAGCAACGCCTAATTCTATAAAGTCACATGTTAAGGAAAAGGTTTTCGTTTTTATTTTTACAGGAAAATTGTAAGCTATACGTAAACGTTATTTACATTACAATGTCAGCTACGTGACGAACCCAAGGTGAGTATAAAACACATCAGACAATTTATATACATTGTGTCTGATGTGCGTTATACTATTGTCATAGTCTTTTGTCCAAATCATCTCGTTAACCACGTGTTTATCTGAATATCACGTCCTATTACTGTCAGTGTGAGGTACGTCAGATTTAGATATCGCTTATGCTTCTATGCAATATTGTTAAGAACATGCAAAAAGAGAGATGAAAATTGAAATGAAATTTATTTATTATGGAACAATTACAATGAATCAGAAATAAAACTTATACACCTATTGAAAAACTTGGGTTGCGCTCGAACAGGAGCATACGATAGATGATAAAACTTAAACAGCAATGGTTTTATTATATATACGAAACTGTATTATTTATACGAAAATTATAATAATCTGTTAGCGTAAACGACTTTAATTTCTTCATCGGGAAATACAGCCTATTGTTTAACACGTGCACTTGCATATGTAGAACAAAACTACAGCGCGCATTTTATTTTATATAGCGCCATCTAGGTATCAAAGGCATTCAGAAATGGCTGCTTCGGGCTTATGTTATTGGATATCTCTTGAGGGTATGCGAGCAACAACATTACGATACTGCTGACATCTCATCCGTTACATTTACGGAAGAATCAATGGTGTCATAGCAATAATAAAAAATACTAATTCACAAAACTTATTATACTGTTGAAGACTATGTTGATGATAAGAAAGCTTGGATTTTAAGGTGCTAGCAATGCCAATAGATTTTGATTTGTTGAAGAATATTTTATTGAAATAATTATTTTTTAAGCGTGACTGCAGTGTCTTGCTGGTCCTTCTAAGTGAGAGCACCTTTCAAAACCAGCTTGTAAAACTTGAATAAATCATTATTTGAATATGAATTTGTCCGATTGACTTGGGTGACATGGCTTGACAGTTGACTTGGTTTGGACTATCAGAATCGTCCATATGTTATTGTCCCTTTCTGATTGACATTTCCCCTCTCATATTTAGTTTTAAGGATTATAAGGAAAGGAAACATAGGAATAGGAATAGAATGAATGCAGGATGGATGAAGTGGCGACAGGTCTCAGGCACAATATGTGACCCCCGAATGCCCCCTAAACTAAAGGGAAAAATTTACACATCGGTCATAAGACCTGTCGTAATGTATGGATCAGAATGTTGGGCAATGAAAAAGATGGATGAAAGAAGAGTACATGCAAATGAGATGAGGATGTTAAGGTGGATGTGTGGTGTGACAAGACTTGATAAAATAAGAAATGAGTATATAAGGGGAAGTCTGAAAGTTGCGCCCATTATAGAAAAGATGAGAGGTGCAAGATTGGGATGGTATGGACATGTAATGAGGAGGAATGAAAATCATGTGATCAAACGAGTGTTGAGTATGAATGTGGATGGATATGTGACTAGAGGAAGGCCTAAAAAGAGATGGTTGGAATGTGTGAAGTATGACATGCATATAAAAGGAGTAGCGCCAGAGTTGACGAATGATAGAAGAGAATGGAAGAGAAAAACATGTTGTACCGACCCCACTTAGAGTGGGATAAGGGTAGGAGAAAGAAGAAGAAGAAGGAAAGGAAACATTGATTTTATAAAATCATAGACATTTGTTTTTGGATTTTGTTTTATTTTTAGTCTTATATTAAAGGAGGTTCTTAAATCCTTGAAGGATACAGCATCTGCAAAAAAAAACAACTGCATTAACATCTGTGACATAAAAATGTTTTATAAGAATTCCCAAATAAATATCAGTTAATAACACTCCACATAAAATTCAGGTTTCAAATGTCTATACATCATAGTGAAATAAAAGTAAAAACTAATATACTTATAGAATTAAGCATGGATCAACTCCATCGTTGGCAAAGAGGCATTATAGTTTTGCATTTGTGAGAAAAAAAATTAAATGCTAACTACAAATGTATAATGGCATTCTTACCACACGTATTCTATGTCCCATAGCTTGTGCTGGCAGGTTTGACTTAAACCTGGCCCTGACACTGCCAGAGTTACCATGGGGACGAGTCACCTTCCCCCAGATTGCACGCAACTTGGTCTTCTTGCCACGAGGTCCGCCAGGAATAGGTGTCCTCTTCTTAGCTCTGTATACATATACACATTTCTTGCCAGCATAGAACACTGCATCCTCCCTCCCACGAGCTCCCTCAATCTGAAAGTTTTTTTTAAATGACTGAATATGTGGTTCATTATAAAGATAAGATTGTTACTGAAGTATAAGAATCAGTAAATATTTTGTCCACATATATGTTCAGGTTTCAAATGTCATAAACATCATTTGTAATCAACAACAGGTAGCAAGTCTTTTATTTCCAAAATAGTGTTAGTATAATATACAAAAAAAAAACTATAATGTTCATTGCAACACTCAGCTACAGACTATTGTTAACTTTAAGTTTACATACAAAAAAAATACATTAATAACCAAAACTAAGAATGACTTATTTATGAATTAGAATTGGCAATTAAATTAGGATTTAGTTTAGTAACTTAGCCTACCATTAGAATATATGTAGAAATAAATTTATTCTATGGCCAGCCTTGAGAATAGAATCAGTGCCAAAAGAATTGTTATAAATTTAACCATAACCTTTTAATGTTTCCTTTAAAAAGTAATAAAGATTGTTAATATACAGTGCAACATTTTTTAAAAACAATGAAATTTTAATTAAACATTTTAAAATGCGAACCTTTAATAAAGCAGTATTCTCATGCTGGTTACGAAGACCACGTCTGTATCCCGTGAACACTGCTTTAGCGTACAGCCTCCCGTGACGAGGTTTTGAGGATACTTTGCGCACAGCTTTCGCGGGCTCTGTAGGCGCTGCAGGAGCGGCTTTTGCTGCCTTCTCCTTGGGAGCCTTGCTTTTCGGCGCCTTTGCCTTAGGCGCTGTTGATGGCGCAGCGTCAGCCATGCCTTGAAAAACACTTTAAGTTAGCTATCACGTATTGTCAAGAGGTTATGTTGACAACCAAAACATAATCTCTAAGTATCTTAGTTCATAAGATCAATCCACAATTTAAAACTTTAAAGAAATAAATATATATTATTTGTTTACATAAAAGAACTCATATTTTCTACAACTAATGAAATTTTATTTTAAAAATTGTAATTTCATAAAACTAACCAAACACTGTTTTGCTAGATGAAGTCAAAGAAAGACTATGTTGCCAGTATCGTTAACAGCTGAAAGGAACCTAATTGCTCTGTAGACTGATTTTAATTGAGGATTTTAATTTACTTATTTAAATTGAGGATTTAATAGGTACCTAATTTTTTTTTATATTTGTAAGCAACTAAATAATTATCTAAAGGGCATGTGTAACTTCATTTATTTTTCAATTTTCATCTTGGCAGCATTAAGGAACTTGTTAATTTCAAAGTAAAATAAAAAGTAATTTGAATCACATACATTTTATACAATCATTAAAACTAGATCATAATTTAACTATTACATTAATACATATATCTGCAAGACATATTTATATTAAAAATATCCCAATGTCAAGAAATAAAACCAATTAAACTTTGGGGCAATTTTTATCTGTGGTGACAGTAAAATGTTTCTGATTTGGACCAATCAGAACAGACCACGAAAAGAGACGAAGTAAAGATGGATTGTGGCCCTGTCAAATAATTAGTTTATCTGTTTATCGTAACTGTAATAGTTTAATTCCCAATTAGGTCTGAATTTAAAATATTTTCGTACAATGGACTGTCTTTCAAATATTAATTGGAATAAAGTTACGCCATGTCTAGTCTTATTAATATTAGAGGCATTATTAGAGTGTAAGTGGAAGGTTATATTTTGTCATTTTTTCGGTTAATTCTTCTCATTTATTATTTTCTTTCGTTAAGATTGTGAATGGAGCATGAAACACAACTGTGGCAACTAATTTTCTTGCAAGATTATTAGTTATACAATGTATAAAATATTAACTAAAATATTTTCAAAATAAATAAAAGATGAATAGACTTTTTTTATCTTTAATATCACAGTTGTTAGGTGATAGTTTCAGAATGCGCGTCCCAGGCGGAGGTGAACAAGCACCTGGAGTTAGGCCGAGATTTCTTAGCCCGTGGGCAGCTATCAGATGCACTAACACATTATCATGCAGCTGTTGGTAAGAGAAACACCATGAATATTACCGAAACCTGATATTATTGCCAGTTTGTAAAATTATCTTATCATTAATACGAAAACAACTCTTGAAAGTACTTTAGTATTTCCTATGAAAGTAATGTTAAATATATTTCAATTATATTTCTTATATTAGATCCAGTGCGGTGTTGATTGTGTTTTGATTTATGACTAGAACAAATGGATTTTAGCCAAGTTTTATATGTGCTTAATTAATTTGTAATGCCAATTTATTTTAAAGTTGTATGCGGATGTTTTTGTGATTTAGCAGATATGTGTGGTCACCTAAATCTATACTAATTTATTATTTATTCTATTACTAATGAGAGCATAGTGCATCTTGTATTGAGCAATAATTTTTTTATGTTCAATGTTTATTATCTATTAATTATTAAGATAATATGAATCTAGAAAATGGTATTAATTTTCCCTCTCCAGAATATTTATCATCTGTGTATATTGAATGTGTCTTAAAAGCAAACCTTACTAGAAGTTTCTGTTAAGGTCATGGTCCAGTTTTACTGTTACAAGGTTACTATTTATTCTGACTGTATTGTGAAATTTACTTAGACAGAACTAAAGTAAAAGGTGAATTTAAATTCAACTCTAACTGCAACTTGGTGAATTAATTTATATAGTCTTTTACGTGTGAGTGTTAGAGAAATACATAACAGTAAAAATTTATTAAAGTTAATATTATTTGTCCAAAATTATGCTTTTGTTAAATATTTAATATAATACCTTATATCATTGTATTTTAAAACACAAACAGAAAAAAAAAGAAATGAAGGTTGCGCATTAAGCATTGTTTACTATAATAATAAAATAAATAAATCAGAATACTGAATTAGTTTAGACTTTCTAGAACAGCCTGGTTACTTACCTAGTAGCCTACCTAAGATTGATAAAATCATGGAAAAGGGTGTAAGAAAGGCAACTTTTTCAAAAAAATACTAGAACAGACAGAGGTTTTCCATTAAAAATGATTGGATTCTGTGAAACCTTACAATTTTTTTTATAAATTAAATACCTTAATATCCTGATATAAAAGTAATAATTAAATTATTATAATGAAATGATTAATAAATTGCAGATTATAGCGAAAATTACTTTTGTACTATGGATCTCCTCAAAGTAACACCTAATTCTATAAATTGTTTGCTAATGTTATGGTGTTAATGTAACGTTTTTATTTTCAGAGGGTGATCCACACAATTATCTTACATACTTTAAACGGGGAACTGTTTATTATGCACTTGGTAAAGCAAAATTTGCATTACAAGATTTCACTAAGGTGTGTATTATAAAGTTATGAATTAACAAATGTTTTGCTTTGTATCTACTCTTTGTAATTTAACATTTCTTTTTACACTGACTTGTTATTTTATAGATTATTATCTTACTAAATTTTATCTATATGATAAAAATGCTGACTTTTATCATTTACATAAAATTCAATTGTATAGTCAGGTAGTTGTATTATATTGTAATTTTTGATTTTTGAACAGTTAAAAATATAATATTGTAATATTTATTTTTGAAAAGATTCTTCTCGGTTAAAGCACCTTTTCCGAACCAGTTCTAGCTTCGTTGCAATTTGACAATTGAGAATTGCTTGTGAAGGCCAATTTGAATGAAGAAATTTTGGAATTTAAGTGTAATATTGTCTGATGGAATTATTAATTCTCAGTTGCTTAAAACTTATGTAAGAGAAATTTCAATATTTATATGTGAACTTCTCTAAAAAAAAGTTCATGTTATAATATGATTATACAATTTATGAATATTAATGTACACCTATACAATTGCTGGTTACCTGAGTGATAATAGAACATTCAAATACTGTCAGCTACAAATCAGCATGCTACAATTAATATGTCATCATGTGGTTTTGTATTAATTTTCGAAGAGGGTAAACTTTAAGTTTCTTCTTTCTTGGTAGGAGCGAATTACCAATAAGTGTTATGTTTCTTCATTAAAATTTGATAATTTAAAAGTATTTGACAAACTCCTTAAATAAATAACAATTCGAATGAATTTAACTCTTTTTGCCATACATTTATATGTTAAAAGGGTGAATGGTAGTTGTATATATACATAAGATTCTATTATTTAAACATATACCCATACAAATGTGTATGTGTCGCATATATACTAATCTAATCGATCCAGAATGCTATATTTATCGATTAATCCCGAATCGTTATTATATTAGTGAGTAGGCCTATCATGAACTTTTAGAAAACGATACAATTCAAAGTCAGTAACCCAACCGCTTTCTTTTCGTACCATGAAGTGTGGATTGCATTGGGCTCGTAATGTTTTGAAAGGATATCGTCATATGAACTATAGATAACTCTGTCTCTTAAATAATAATAATAATAATAAATAATTTATTTGCCAAATTGTGGGTACATAACATGGTATTACTTATCTCTAATTGCCCTACACAATTGACCGTCATTAAACGGCGTGCAAATATTGAAATCTAATTATATTTACATTACATTCAGTTCATTAATAATTACATTTATTCATATTTAGTCAACATAACAATTACATATGTCACATTGAGATTAAAATTGATATTGTAATTATTTACTCGAAATGTTTTACTCAAATGTTTTTAGGACGCATTCCGAAAGCTCATTCGGCAACGACCTAAAGTGTGCGTCTTTAAGACGACATGATATGAAAAAGCAAACAATTTAGTTTACGTCTTCAATTGAGTCGCAATAAGAGTTCATGGTAGGCCTCCAGTCAGTAAACAAACGAAGCGATTCCTGAGCGATTAAATCATACGAATTAAAACTCTATGCCTTATGTATTAAGAATCTTTTTTGCATGTATGATCAGTTATAACATAAGACAGATTTCAATAATATATTGAATAACATATTGAAACTAATTGAACCATTGAAACTTAGTAAATTAGAAATAGATAATAAAGAAGAAATAACTTATTTTAAAATGTCGTAATTATGGTCGAGATACTGGACAACCGGATTTACACTCTGTGTCCTAATTATTAGGATTCATTTTTGCGTATTCATAACAATATATTGTTACAGGTTCTCGAAATGAAGGCGGACTTCACAGCGGCGAGGTTGCATCGCGCCAATGTGTACCTGAAACTAGCACAATACTGGGAAGCCAAGGAGGACTATCTGCTGGTTGTGAGTAAAAACCTTCACACTTATTAGATAACTAGCTATAAATCAGTGTTTAGCTGTAATAGTTGCTCGACTAACCTGGTACCTGGCTCTCTGATACCCTACATCGCTTTTTATAGCTATTCCCCACTAAACTACCCCTATATTACTAATAATACTACTCCCACAATTTTTTGTAAAACGTCCTCTTCAACTCAATTTACATAAAACCGTTATGTAACTAACCTAAACCGAGGTAATTGCACTACCTTTTAGAGTAAAAATCGTTCAAAAATCTATTCAGTAGATTAAGAGTAAATCGATCACATACCGACATACTGCTTTGGGGACTTTGTTTTATAATAGGTATAGATCTAGATATATCAATATAATCATAAATTACCTTCATTGTCTTCTTTGTGTTATTATCCTGTTTTCGAAATAAATGGGATATTTTATCCTGTATACTATATTACTTGATTAGACGTTCAAGAGCTACAGAAAGATTTTCGTATTTATATTATAAGTAGGGATTCCTATCCCTACTTATAATATAAATACGAAAATCCTAATTTTTAATATTCAATTTGCATCTTAACATCCAAAATTTTCATAAGAAAGAAAATACGCAGTGTATAACTGAATGTATTTTAATACAAGAATTGACGTGAACTAAATTGCGTATACAACCAGTAATGGTATACAGTGTCGTACCTATCATAAGACGTCTATTATAATAGTAGTTATAGTACGCGGCAATAAATAATGCACATCGAGGCTCACAGAGAGAAATCGGCTAGATTCTGCTTCATAGAGCATTGTCTCTGTCGCACAGACTGACAAATCCGTGTGTGACAGTGACAGCGCTCTACGAAACCGAATCGGCCGGCTTTTTCGTTCTAAGTTCTCGATGCGCATTATTTATTGCCGGGTACTATACGTACACACCTCAACACCCTAACCAAAAATAATCCGTAGCGAAGTATTTTAGCCACAGGAAATATTTTAAGTTTTAAAAAAATAAACATGTTTTATAGAGATCAACGACCGTGCCCTATTACGATAAACGAAACAAAAAATAACCTTGACCCAAAAACTAAATAGTATGGTGCGAGGTAGGGAAAAAAACCAATGTTATTGTTTTCTCCCCTTTTTTGAACAGGCGTGCCGCGTCAGGTCAGTCAACCTTTACTAACAAAGCCAGATCTCAGTTAAATTATATTTATTTTCTTTGATCCACTAGACCAGTCTACAGAAAAGTTTAATTAAATGTAAGAGATATGCTCATGCGTAATGCATATTACAAAATTTAAATTTAAAAAGATTATTTGGATAATTAAAATGCCTAGATTTGGGAATCCTTTCAGCTTCATACAAGACTGCGATTTAATAATCTAAAATTGAAAATGTTTAAAAGATTGACCGCCGAGTTTCTTGCTAATTCTTCTCGGTAAGAGCAACATTCCGAACCAGATGTAGTTTCATTAATCGTGTTGATCCTTGATGATTGAAAAGTGCTCGAAAGAGCTAACTTGAATAAAGAATATCTTGCATTTGATTATACTTATATTTTACAATATTTAAGAGGCTATTATGCCAAAATTATCTATTACGAACAAATGATCAGTGGAATCATCTTATTCGTATCTTCGGTAAAACCCTGTATAATAATTCCTTTAATAGTGTCCCATTTAACATTCAGGTAAACAATCAGGTCTTTCAGTTTCGCTTCATATGAAATGCATGCTTTTTGCTGCGATAACAGTCGTTATCAGTCAACGATAACACCGTACAAGTAATGTCACGCCGGATCGTGTCTGAATAGAGTTGTTTGTTGCAATCGTTATGGTCGATATCGAAATAATGTGTAACAATGATTTCGTACATCACTAACTGTATAGTAATAGAAAATATGAATCGATAAAAACATTTTATTTTTAATTACTTTAAAACCTAGTCTAAGCTACAAGTGGAGCATAAAAAATTCCTGATTTTCTTTCGAGACAGATTTTTTTCATACTATTGAGGGTACTTAAACGCTTAAATCGTGAAAGAAGTTGCAATTATCCCTTCTTCTTCTTCTTGTTTAACCGATGGACGTCCACTGCTGGACATAGGTCTCCTTAAGGGATCTCAACACCACACGGTCCTGTGCCGCTTGGATCCAGCGGCTCCCCTTTTCGACAGACGACTGCAAAAAGGCGACCTTTTTGAGGTCTGTCCACCTCGTAGGGGTAGACGCCCTACAAGGTGGACCAATGCTGCGTTTACCGACGCGGGTTCGCCATTCCAGCACCTTAAGACCCCAACGCCCATCGGTTCTACGTACTATGTGCCCCGCCCATTGCCACTTCAGCTTCGCGATACGATGAGCCATGTCGGTAACTCTGGTTCTTCTACGGATCTCCTCATTCCTGATTTGATCACGTAGAGATACACCAAGCATAGCTCTCTCCATAGCTCGCTGAGTGACTCTGAGCTTTATCCCGATTATCCCTAGTATGCTCTAACTATAGAGTGTAGCGCATATATTTGCGCCTTGCAAAAGTTCGTAATTCGGTTGTGGGTTTGGGTATAAGATTCTATAATAAAATTCCACAATCTACTTTAACTTTACCATTACAGCAGTTTAAAAACACTATTAAAAAAAGGCTAATTCAGAAAGCCTATTATACTATTGAGGATTCATTGACGATAAGAATGCGTGGATATAGCTTCTCTTCGACCCTGTACAAGACATTAATAACTATATCTAACTAGTAATAAAAATAATTGTTTGAAAAGAGCAACCGCCGAGTTTCCCTCTGGCTCTTCCCGGTAGGAACAGCTTTCCGAATCCGCAGCAGATGTTGACGATTCAAAAGCACTTGTTTACAAGTTTACTTGAATAAAGAATATTTTGAATTTGAATTTATATTATGATATGCTCCCAATTTTACGGGTAGCGTCATTATTTTCTTACCCTTAAACCACTATAAATGGGGTCGGCACAATATGCCCTCCATTCTTTTCTATCTTTTTCGATATCATTCTTCACCCAATCTATCTATCTTTTTATCGGCCTCCCTCTTGTCTTTCTTAAATAAAAATCGTTTGGTTACATGATTTTTATCCCCACTTACAACATGACCATACCAACTTAGTCAAGTCATCATTCTCCTGCCCTTATCCCACTCTAAGTGGGGTCGGCACAACATGTTACAAACATGTTGTGCCGGCCGTGATGTTGTCACATGATTTGGCTACGTATTTTATAACCGGCCGCCTGCCTGACGTCAACTTACCATAGTTACATTTTAAGGCCCCTCGGTAAGAAAAAGGGTGGTCTATTCTACTCAGCCGGATACCACACGATGGGTCAACTTACCTTAGTCGCCTTTTACGACACCCAGGTAAGAAATGAGGGTGGTCTATTCTACTCAGCCGAATACTACACGTTGGGTCAACTTACCTAAGTCGCCTTTTACGACACCCAGGTAAGAAATGAGGGTGGTCTATTCTACTCAGCCGGATCCACACGTTGGGTCAACTTACCTAAGTCGCCTTTTACGACACCCAGGTAATAAATGAGGGTGGTCTATTCTACTCAGCCGGATACCACACGATGGGTCAACTTACCTTAGTCGCCTTTTACGACACCCCGGTAAGAAATGAGGGTGGTCTATTCTACTCAGCCGGATACCACACGGCATACCAACTTAATCAAGTGTTAATAAATAATGATAATAAGAATCCGTTTGGTATTCTGCTTAATAGAGTAGACCACGCTTTTTCCTACTGAGGTACCGTAAGAGGTAACTAAAGTAAATTGGACGCTACAACATACAATATCTCCGTCCATAGGCTCTAACGGTTAGGTTAACAATTAGGTCTATAACATTCCCAAAGACAGTTAACGTTAGGCACGCGGACGGTTGTAAAATATGCCAAATCCTTTCTCAGTATGATTTTCACTGGTATCTTGCAAGGCTTATATATTCTTCTACAGTAAAAGCTCAATTTTTTGATACTCAGTAAGAATTTGGAGTTTCTTGCTGGTTCTCCTTGGTAAGAGCAACATTCCGAACGAGTTGTAGCCTCATTAAATCTAATTGATCCTTAACGATTCAAAAGTGCTTGTAAAGACCTTACTTGAATAAAGATTTGGCAAGAGTCCATACCAAAATCAAATCAAACTTTGCCAAATCAAATCAAAACAGATCATGACCTGCGTCGCGACTCAGCAGAGTTAGCAACTCATTTGTTGGTCTCGCTATTCGCTTCTATAATAAAATTCCTCAATCCATTCTAGACCAGTGTACAGAAAGATTCCAACTAAGTGTAAAAAATATGCTTATACATAAAGCATATTACAAAATTGAAGATTATTTGAATAATAATAATAATAAGAAAGCCTGGATTTGAAAATCATTTCAGCTTCATACAAGACAGCGGTTTAATAATGTATAATTGAAAATATTTAAAAGATTGACCGCCGAGTTTCTCGCTGGTTCCTCTCGGTAAGAGCAACATTCCGAACCAGTTGGAGCTTCACTAATCATATTGATGCTTGACGATTCAAAAGTGCTAGAAATGGTTTATTTGAATAAAGATTATTTTGATTAGATTTGATTTGGCTTTCTTAGTTCATCTGAGATGAATTTTGTCTGTTCGCGGTCAGACGTACAGCGAGCCGTACAACGAGGAGGCTGCAACCATGTACCACCGTGTGGACGAGCTTTCGGAAGAGCTGCGGCTGGCGGAGGCCTACTACCGCGGCCGGGACTACCGCGCCGCCGCCGACCTCGCCACCCGCCTGCTGGAGGTCTCCCCCTGGTCGGCCACGCTGCGCCAGCTTAGAGCCGAGTGCTACATCGCCATGGTGAGTTACATACCTCTAAACCCCCTAAAGAATCAGTCAGTTACCGCTGAACCCTTTTAAAAAGTTAATAAGTTACATAACCTAAATCTTTTTAGAAATTGATTGATTACTGATTTACATATCCTCATCATCCTCCTGCCCTTATCCCGACCCCACTTAAAGTATTAAGTAGGGTCGGCCTGACGTCAACTTACCTTAGTCGTATTTTACGACACCTCGGTAAGAAACGAGGGTGGTCTATTCTACTCAGCCGTATATCACACAGCATTTACATATCATAAATCTCATAAAACAGTATGAAAGTTGCATAACTTAAATCTCATTATAAAATTTAGAGGTGAATACTTTAAGTCCCTTACAAAAGTTAGTGAGTTAAATACTCTAAACACCTATAAAAAATTTCTAGGTATCCTGTCTCATAAAAATTACTGGTATTTGTAGTATATAGGATAAACGGATATAATTAACCTCCCCAGAACGACCTGTTCTCGGCGGTATCTGATATCCGGTCAGTGAACAGGCTACAGCAGGACTCTACAGCGGGCTACCAGCGGCTGGCCACTCTTCTATACCAGCTGGGGCACGTCAGCGACGCGCTCAAGGTAGGAACAACAATAAAATTGCCTAATTATATAAACAAGCATCTTAATCCTTCAATTCATCCGGCTCGGAGGACCAAAAATCGTTAGAACTTAAGGCCTACGTAATATGGTATACATATAGCACGCTTAATATTAAACCAACTGAACTTAAAATTAGTCTAAATCGCGAGTTAGATAAAAAGAAAATAAGTATTATAAATAACGATTACTAATCTCTATAAGATATCTCTGCTAACGATCAACTAAATCAACTATTAAGAAAGCTAGTATTTTCTTGCTCTTCCAAGTTATGAGTCTCTTTAATACTTCGAGTTTTGTAGACGCTACGCTACGCTGTGTTGCAAGTTTGTCACAAATCAACTTTTTACAATACAAATTAAATGTCCTAAACTTAAATACAAAGTATCTGATATATATTTGTAAATGTTTTTGACTCATTCGATCAACCTCACAATATAAAGGTACACAGGTCGACTTTTGGGTGTCAATTTTTATCACAGTTTAAACAAACAGGAAATACGCGAGTGTCTCAAGCTGGACCCGGAACACAAAGAGTGCTTCCCGTTCTACAAAAAGCTGAAGAAGGTGGACAAGCTGCTGCTGGACTGCGAGGAGAAGAGCGACGATCATGACTTCCTGGGCTGCGTGGACAGCGCCAACAAGGTGCTGAAGGTGGAGGACGAGGTCACGCTGGTGGTGTTCGAGGCCAGGAAGTGGCTCTGCAGCTGTAATGCCAAGGTGAGATTCATTGTGTTCTAGAGTAATGGCGTTACTATCCCACTGCTGGGCATAGGCCACCTTCTTAAAGCTGAAAGGGACTGCAGAGTTTTATTATAGAAGCGAATACTGTGACCAACGAATGAGTTGCTAACTCTGCTGAGTCGCAATACAGAAATCACGAGCTGTGACCTAAATAATTTATAGTATTAGACATTACTTTGCAGAGATGCATAATACAAAAGTAATAGTAAAATTATTTTGCTATAATACGCGATAAAGTAAATAGGATATATATATAATTCTAAATGTAGAGTTGACTATTTCATACCTGAAACATGCAGCATTCGTAAAAACACATGCACAAACCTCCACCACTTCCACCACAATACACAAGCACTACACACGTTCACTATCACAAACTCAACAATCGTTTCGCCCCGCAACCGAAGCATCATTAGGAGATAGACTCCACGACAAAATCGCAAAGAAATCAGATCGGATCGCAAAGAGATCGGGTAAAGGTTGACTGACCTGACTCGGTGCGCTTGTTCGAAAGAAAGGAAAAACAATAACATTTGTTTTCTCTCCCTCATACCTATTTAGTTTTTGGGTCAAGGTTATTTATGTCATAATAGGGTACGGTCGTTTATCTGTATAAATCGTGTTTGACGGCTCGAACTCTTTGCGATGGGACTCAGTTTGCTTGTTGATTGAACAATCCAATAACGGTGCCCGGCGTTCCCTCAGGAGGAGCTGTACTCGGAGGCGCTGTCGCAGTGCTCCCAGGCGCTGCAGCTGCGGCGGGACGCGCGCGTGCTGTGCGACAAGGCCGACGCGTTGCTGGGGCTCGACATGTTCGACGACGGTGAGTGAACACCTGACAGGTGAACCTGTCACTGGTGGTGGGGACGAGGTGACGCAGTGCACTTTGCCTCCATCACCATATAGACCCCACCGAGTCGGTGTGGATAGTGTGTGAAAGTTCCCCTCACCTGATTTCATTTTGCGCGTTAAAGTTGCGATATCTTGTAAGATACTCATTTAAATTGCACAGTGTAAAGGATCATAATGTTGAGGATGAAATATCTAACAGGTAGGATACAAAAATACAGTAGCATATTAATGCGTTTTTTATTATGTAATATCTTTTATATTAAAGGTTTTCTTGACAGCAATCCACGCGTTCAAAGAAGCCCTAGAGCTGGATGAAGGCTTCCAGCGCGCCAAGGAAGGGCTGAGCCGCGCGCAGAAGTTGCAGAAGCAGTCGGAGCAGAGGGACTACTACAAGATACTGGGGGTCAAGAGGTGAGGCCGCGGCTTGGGACGTGTGAGATCTGGGAAAGGTTTAGTTGAGATTGAAAAGAAGTGCAGGGTTGAATGGTTCATTTAGGGTGAACAGTTGAGTTGGGTTAAATAATTGACTTTGGGCAAAGGATTGGGTTTCAAATGAAGAGTTGAGCTAGGGTAAAAAGTTGAATTATGATGAAGAGTTAAGTGTATGGTATATATGCTGTCGGGCCAGCATGAAGTAATGCCGTGGTGGTTCCATGTTGGCCTGGCCGAGCAGGGGAGGTTGTTTAGTCCGTGCAATTCGAACACTTCTTACCAGCTCGGGCTGGTAAGCGTCCGTTAGGGATTTTTCCTCCCCACGAAAAAAAAAAAATATATATATGCCATTTATAAACTTTCCTTAAAGAGTTAACAGGACGCATTCTGTATTCTGCCATTAAAGGTCTCTCATTAATTCTCTTAAATTCGCATAATGCTTAAATATTTTATGTTATAAGACAGGTGGTTTAAATTTGCTTTAGTTTAAACAACACTGCGATTGATTATCATCAGCTTTAACAGTAAGCACCTCCTCAGGACGGCCAGCAAGCAAGAGATCATCAAGGCGTACCGGAAGGCGGCGCAGAAGTGGCATCCTGATAGCTACCACGGGGACGAGAAGAAAATTGCCGAGAAGAAGTTCATAGACGTGGCCGCCGCCAAAGAGGTACTTGATTGTTCAATGTAGGTTTGAAAGTGGTGTTCGCTAAGGAGGGTCTACCGCGCCGAAACTTTTCAACGTTGATATAAATGACTAAAATGATTATGAAACTAAGTCTGTTGCGCGGTCAATACCATAATTTATTCTGATCTTGTTCATTTTTGCCCGTGTAACTTATGCGCGAAACCAAATATAAATAGTAAAGCTGGAAAGGTGGGCACTCGTCGTATAGTCGTCGTTCCCGGCATTAAATAATGCACATCGATGTTTAGAACGAAACAGCCGACCAGTTTGGTTTCGTAGAGCGCTGTCACTGTACATTATGTACATTATTTATTGCCGCGTACTATACTGATCGTGGTAGAATAGACAATGATTATGCATCGATTGGATTTATGTTTGAAGTCAGTGAAAGAGCTCTCTTCGATGACGTGATGCTGTTGGGAGAATTTAGCATTTTGGAAGACTATTATGGAGAAACTATTGGGAATCTGATTTTTTGTGTGGGCAAACCTCTTTACGAAAAATTGATTGAATTTCGTAGTCCAACATATGAATGATATGGATCTTCAGAAGCGCGATCTCTGTACAACTTGTCTGATCCGTCTACTACGTGCTGTCTGACAACGTCCGACCTCTTCCACATACTGTCTTATCTCTGTACATTGTGTTGACAGACCTGTACGCCTACCGTGAACTTTTAGATAACGATTCAATTCAAATTCAGTACCTAAACCGCCTTCTTTTCGTACCATGAAGTGTGGATTGTAATGTTTGAAAAGGATAACGTTATATGAACTATACATAATTCTTGTCTCTTTTACTCACATGTTCTTAGGACAAATTCCGAACGCTCATTCGGCAACGACTTAAAGTACGTCTTTAAGAAGTCATGGTATGAAAAAGTAAAACAATTTCGTTTACGTCTTTACGTATTCAATTGAGACGCAATAAGATTTCATGGTAGGCCTGCTGAACGTTGCCTTCGTCGTCAGGTGCTGACGGACCCCGAGAAGCGCGCGCAGTTCGACGCGGGCACGGACCC
Organism: Morpho deidamia; assembly: GCA_947086505.1. Lineage (NCBI taxonomy): Eukaryota > Metazoa > Arthropoda > Insecta > Lepidoptera > Nymphalidae > Morpho > Morpho deidamia. Next base: position 19,917,111 of record CAMTZC010000024.1, read on the forward strand.
GCTGGACCCTGAGGCTGCGCGGGGAGGGGGGCCCTTCCAGGGGAACCCCTTCCACCACTTCCAGCACGGCTCGCCCTTCCAGTTCAAGTTCCACTTCAACTAGCGAGCGGCGCCAACTGTATATATTGTACAGACTTTTATACCAATTGTAGCGTGATGTAGGTTATTCTTGGGAGCTCAGGAAGCTGCCCAAAGCGCCGGATCTGTAGATTTATTATAATAGAGTTCGGGAGCCATCCTGATATAGCTACCAAAAAATATAGAGAGAGCAAAAGCTCTGTTTTTAGCATTATGCGAAAATTAGACTTAGTTTAGGTGTTTGAAAATTTCAAAATTATTTTCCTCTTGCTTAAAAGAACGCATAAACATTTTGAACGTGTACTAAAAAATTTTTCAATGGAAAACGCGCTGTAATATAATAATTCTAAGAGAACTGGGTCTCTAATCTTCCCTCTTATTTTTTGTTGGATACTCTCTCACAGGGCTGTCTATGGTCCCCCTACTCTACGTATAATAACTCTATGGTCTGACCACATGAATACACGATGAGAGAATCTGTAGAACTGCCTGCATTATATAACACTGAATTGCCATAATGATATCGGACTGTTATTTATTACTATTGAGACTTAATGCTTCGCTAAGTACAAAAAAAACGCTTGTTTTGTAGAGAAGAATGTTGTAATATTTAGATTTCCAAAACATTTCCAATGTAAGTTGTAAATTAAGCCGTGATTGATCGTGTTCTCGTCAAGGAGATTTAAAAAGTTAGAGTAACGCTTGTTACAATCCCACTTCTGAAATTTATTCTTTCGCTTTGAAAGTATTAAAGGTCCAATGTGCATCGGTAAGTTACAAATATTCCAGTTATTGTTTGCAAATATTCGGGTTTCAACACTATGTTTTCATAATTCTAAAAGTCCTTGATAAATTGTAAATACTAACCCTAGCTGTGATATAGTAACAGGCCGTGTGGTATCCGGCTGAGTAGAATAGCCTTCTTTCTTACCGAGGTGTCGTAAAACGCGACTAAGGTAAGTTGACGTCAGGCAGGCGGCCGGTCGTAAAACACCTAGCCAAATAATATCACAACATGGTTAAAAACATGTTGTGCCGACCCCATTTAGATTGGGATTAGGAAAAGAAAATGATGATATTAGTAACAGGCCGCTTACTACAAAATGCTTCGCTAAATTTTATTCAAGTCCACCTTTCTTTTTTGATCTGAGATCATTTTTTTAATGTCGCTTATTAGATACACAGTATTTTAAAAATGCGATAAACAATTTGCCCTTTTTTTATAATACTAAATGAAATTTCGGTTATCTATGTATTGTAATACGCAATAGTATAAGATATTATATAAATATATCAGGATTGTTCTATAATATAAAATATTCGTGCCTTCTGTAAAAATGTCCTCAAAAGTAATAGTTGCTAGTGCAAATACATATAAAGAGTGGTACCGATCATGCAACATTAATTTTAAGCCTGTACGTACCTAATACACACCTCAGCTACCTAGATTAAAAATCAGTTAATTCAGTGAAGTATTTTATCCACAATTATTTTACGTTTAAAAAAAAACATGATTTATACAGATCAATGACCGTACCCTACATCTAAATCCAAATTATGTAATACGACCCTGACCTAAAACTAAATAGTAAGGTGCGAGTGAGACAAACAATAATGTTATCGTTTTTCTCCTGTTTGCTCCAGGTCAGTGAACTATTATAAACAAAACTAGCTTCCAACAAAATTTAGTTTATTTTGTTCAAAAAAAATTTTTTAAACTATATTTATGTGTATTATATAATGTGAAAGTTATACGTTTAAGTGATCAGTACATTCATTTAATGTTTTATCATCGGTACCATCATACGAATAGATTAATATGGTTAATTTTTGAACCGAAATTTAACCGATTTCGACTGATTTGCTTTATTTAATAACACTTTCTCAATTAATTTTCTAGAGATAATTAATTTACTTTCATAACTGAATCCTGAAAAAAGAAATTTTATTTACATTTACGTTAAGATGCTTGGAATAATTTAATAGCAGTATACAGTAATAGATTTGGATATGAAAGTATCAGATATAAATATAAAAAAGAATGTATTATATTTTACGTTTGAAGCAGATTGCAGCTAATTCGTCAAGGCCGACTTTAGTCAAAAGTACCCTCAATTTTGTACTTTGTTGTTATCCAAAATTTCAACAATTTTTCAAACGAGTAATCCATGCATTGAAGCGGCATGACAGACAAACTCGCATCCGCAATTTTAGTTAGTATAGATTTAACAAATATTCAGTCGAAATCGGTTGACATTTTCCACTATTGTTTATTATTTGTTATATTTTAAAGCGCATATAAATGGTAAAATATTAAAAGTCGGAATTTCACCAAAAAAAAAGCTGCTAAAAATCTGTGATAGCCCAGCGGTGAGACAGTGCAACCCTTTTAACGAGGTCACGGGTTCAACCCCCGGGCAGGCATCAATGAGTTTTTCTGTTAAAACTGGTAAAGATGCTGATGGTAAAGATGTCACGTGTTCTGTGAAGCTAAAATCATAATAAAAAGCACATTTTTGCTCTTATAATAGCAGTTAGATAACCTCAAAACCAGCCTATGTAAGTTTGATGCCTGCATATTCGGTGACGTTGTAAAAGCCCTCTTAAAAGTTTGATTTAATGGTGAAATTTTAACTGTTATTATATTCTACTTCCACGTGACCGCTTTAAATATAAAATAGTTTATTATAACATTGTTAATTTACTTACTCTTTTTTTTTTCAATATGCAATGCTATATCTGCTCGGAATCTTTTGTAAGAGCGTTCACGTTATCTAAAGACATTGTAAATACTAGAAATCGTTATAGTTAATAGCGAACTCAGTGATCCGATAGGTCGTATTGTCTTGTCTGTTTATACATATTTATTTTACAATAAGTTACGTTGTGATGACAACATTGTAAATATAATATAAGGATTTATAAGATTATGTTGTTGTATTATTTAAATTAGATGTGATAGCTGATCGGTGAATACCATGTGGTATACAGCAGAGTAGAATAGACCACCCTCATTTCTTACCGAGCTGTCGCAAAGGTGACTAAGGTAAGTTGACCCGCCGTGTGGGGTCCGGCTGAGTAGAATAGAACCCCCCTTTCTTGCCGAGGGGTCGTAAAATACGACTAAGGTAATTTGACGTCAGGCAGGCGGCCGGTCGTGAAATACGTAGCCAAATCATGTGACAACATGTTTTTAACATATCGTGTCGACCCCGCTTAGGGATAAGGCCAGGAGGATGATGATAAGTGAATGACAATAAGCTGGGCTGTGATCGCTAGTTTTACCAGCACAACTATTTAAGCAGTAGATTAGCTGTTTTCTTTATCAAATGGAATTCCTTCGTTGAAACCTTCAAAATTTATCAAGATTTTTTTAAATTTATTAAGATCATAAATTAAAGTATACAATATAAAAAGATGATTGTAACGCATGTATGTACATATTTAGTCAGTCTTATTAAATATTTTAACACATATCTTCAAACAGCACAATAAAGAGCGAAAAGTAAACGAATCCGCATATATTTCTACATTACGTAAACGCGAAATCTTACAGTGAAACTGTATTACTTATAAAATTACAACTAGGAAGTTAAGACTTCCTCGTTTACACAAATAAATCCTTAAATCATTTTAATCTGTCACAGTACAAAAAGGCAAATCTAATGATAAATTGAAACACTTCTAAAATATAACACGGCCATGAATGAATCTGCAAAATATAACCACATAATTATTATATTAGGATGTCGACGTGAGCAAAGGATATTATAACCCCTTGATGTATTTCCCGAGTTTTATAAGAGAATATTCTCTTATAAAACTCAGGAATGTTATTCGGGAATTTAATTTACATTGTTTCATTACGAAAATGAAAAAATAATCCGATAATTATTTATGAGTAGTATTCTTTAAATAGTATTATATAATACAAAATAGTAAAGCATTTTTGTTTGCAAGTCGATTATAGTAATATACTTTACTGTAATCGACTTGCAAACAAAATTCCTTTACTATTTGTCATGTCTTAAATCTTAATATTTCATTTGATGCGTTTTACATTAGGTAAGTATATGAAATTCCGAAAAATAAATAGTGGTTTTATAAATTAGAACATAGCGCATCTAGCAATGGAACAGTAAATTATCATCTATTTACACAAAAAAAGACTTCTCATAACATCGCATCATACTATACAGAACAGCAGGTCTACCATGAACTCTTATTGCGACTCAATTGAAGACGTAAACTAAATTGTTTTGCTTTTTCATACCATGACGTCTTAAAGACGCACACTTTAAGTCGTTCCCGAAAGAGCGTTCGGAATTCGTCCTAAGAACGTGTGAGTAAAAGAGACAGAGCTATTTATAGTTCATATAGCGTTACCCTTTTCAAACATTGACCCCAATGCAATTTACACTTCATGGTACGAAAAAAAAGAGATTCGCAGTCGTCGATTACGTCTTCAATTGAGTCGCGATAAGAGTTCACGGTAGAGCTTATAGTATTAGTAAAGGAATAGTAAGCTTTTTCTTAAAAGATATAATTACTTTTATACTATCCTTAATAACGCCACATTTAATACATGAGAACACAGTCGAACTTATAAGTAAATAAGTTAAAAGCTATTTGTATCAAAGAAAGTGTATCTTGGCGTCGGTGTATGATATTCTGGTCGTGGATCACGAGCTATCATCGTCCCTTATCATCCCCCCACAGCAGCTTGGACTTCCTGACTCTTTCGGCCTTCAGCGCTTTGGCCACCCTCTCGATCTCGTTGCTGAGGGCTTCCTCCTCCTTCTGGCACACGTACCGGTGTCGGACCGCGCAGTCCTGGCCGCGGTACACGTACGTAGCCCTCGTGGGGTCCGACACCAGCGCCAGGCAGCGGCCGTCGCCCGCGATGCCCGTGCTGTTGGTGGTGTTGGGTTCCACTGGCTTCGCCGAGTGCGACCAGATCCACAGCAGGCCGGGGTTCAGGCCGCCAGTCCAGAAGTCCTCGCCTGAAATTTCAGTTGGTACTTTGCTCAACTGCTATTTGAATTCGTACTTCTATCTATACTTATTATAAAACAAAGTGCCAAAAAGCTGTCTGTCTGTATGTAATCGATTTTCTCAAAATCTACTAAACTGATTTTCGTAAGGTTTTCACCAAAAAATAGTGCAGTACTTCCAGATGGTTTAGGTAAATAATACATATCGGTATTATGTAAATTGTGTTGAAGAGGTCGAATTGTTGAAAAACTTGATTGCTGGGAGCTTTAGTCGCGTGCGCTGCGTAAACCAGCGGATACATTAAAGTAATGTAGTAGAGAATTCGAAATCTATAAAAATACTACAAAAAAGTCCGCGACAGCATATCTCTATCTCTCACTGTTAACTCACAATAACTATTTTGATGTATTATTAGTACTTAACTTAGTATAGTACTTAATTTCGAAAATTCGGGAAAGTTTTGTAAAAGTGTGTGTGTATAGTACTTGTAGTGTATGAGTTTAGTACAGGCTCAGACACGCACTAATAGTAAGTCAGTACACGTCCACTCTCGCCCGCGAATTTAGTGTTACTGACGTGTTGCGCTTAAGACATTGTAAGGATATTGATGTAAGTATGATATGTTTGCGTTTTTATCTAAATATTCAAAGTAATAATCAAATATCTCATCCCATATACAATACACCCCATACACACTTTCAAAGGTAACATTCGCTGGGTCAATATTGACGAAATTTGGTCCCGGAAAAAATATTGTTTATCTAATAAAATTTTCGTGTTCAGTTAGATAAGTTAAATTGTAGAAGTAAATATCAATTGCTTTTACAATTGATCACACACTTTTCGAACAAGAAAATCATGTGGAAACCTACATATCACTGAATAATTCCTGGTATATGTGTACCCTGATAAATCGCATCCAGCCTTATATGAAAGTAAAGAGCGCCTGTATGGTGCAGATTTTAATACTATAAAAACAATAAATGACATCCGCGTGGCATCCGGATGAGTAGAATAGACCATCCTCATTTTTACCAAGGTGTCGGAAAAGGCAACTAAGGTAAGTTGACGTTGGGCTGACGGCCAGTAAAATATCTAGCTAAAACATTTAAACATTTGTTTAGACATGTCGTGCGGACCCTACTTAGAGTGGAATAAGGGCAGGAGAATGATGATGAAAAACAAGAAATGCCTGATATGACCTCTGAGCTTCTTATCGGAGAGCAGCTTGGAGTAGAAGGTCTTCCTCTGCAGCTCGTCCGTCAGCTCGAGCAGCGCAGCTCTATCCTTGCGGCAGGCCACGGAGGCGCCCTTCCAGTCGAGGCCATCCGCCGACCACAAGTAGCAGCCGCTGCCCACTCGGGAATAGTTCTTGGGGCACGGCTCTGGAAATATCCAGGGAATTAAATACTAGGGAAGTTACGTGTTTTGTATAAAATGACGCGCGCGACGCGACGCGACCGGCCGGATCAACGACCTTTATGCATTCCATTGCCGACGCGAGCGGCCGACAGTTAGTGACGTTTCGAATACGATAAGGACAAGCCGCGTGCGCCTGTATACGGCATTCTTTTATAACGCACACGTTTAATTTTGCGTCTCGGGTGTGGTTCTCAGATTTAGTGACGCGTTTAATCAGTGAAGCGTTTGAGAAGACGCGACCCTCCGCGGTTTTAGTGCGCGTTGGGTCACTATTCCCCGATATAGGGACGATTCAATAACGTGTGACCTTACGAAAGTTGTGTGCACTCCGGGTGTTATTTGTGTTATTTAACCGATATAGTGAAGTGTATACTCCGGGAGAAACAGACATTCCGTGTTCGTGGAAGAATGCAGAGGCGAGCCAACGGTTTCGGGAATCGGCCAAGTACATACAAGGACACACACACACGTACACATATACACGCAGTGATTCATGAGGCCGGACCGCATACAGCTGACGGCCGCATAAGGTAGGTTGAGACGCCGAGACGTCGGGCCCAGGTTTCGGAGGTTGTTTCATCCGTCCGCACGTTTGCGCGGAACATTACGATTACGGAAGGTCGGAACTTTCGGTTGAATTCATGTCTCCAACTACGACTTCAGTTCCTGGTTTTAACGCTATATTCCCTTCCTCTCATATAACTTTTTCAAATTCAAATTATTTATTCAAGTAAACTTGTACACAAGTGCTTTTGAATCGTCAACTTTACTGCTGGTCGGGAAAGCTGTTCCTACCGAGAGGAACCAGGAAGGAACTCGGCAGTTGCTCTTTTTAAAATATAAATCTTAGAACTAGTTACATTTATTTATTACTGTCTTGTACAGGGTAGAAGTGCACCTCCACTATATCCACACATCCTTATCATCTAAGTAATCTTCAACAGTATAGTAGGCTTTCTGAATCAGCCTATTTTTAACAGTGGTTTTAAACTGCTGTAATGGCATGGCCAAAATTGATTTCGGAATTTTATTATAGAATCTTATACCCAAACCCACAAACGATTTACGTACTTTTGCTAGGCGCAAAGCAGGAGTCGCAAGCTTATGTCGGTTCCTACTTTGTCTATTATGTACATCAACTATCGTTTTATAATTCTTTATATTTTTATGTACAAAAATTACATAACAGTCCTTATTTATTCATCGTTGTAGTTCATGCCACATCGTAACATTGATTTTGTGTAATTGCACTATATTCCAGCATTGAACTGATGGACTAAAGATGTGTAGAGGCAAATCTAGATTTTTTAAGCAATTTTATTGTAATAACCTAAGGCGAAACAAGCAAAGGATTTTCAGAGTTCTTGGAAACGCACCATAGGCATCATTAGTTTATGTGGGTTTCTAGACTGTTTGTGACTTCAATCACGTATTTTACCGCAGTAATAGCATAGTGCTGTAGATGTATTGTGAAGCTACAGTTAGGACGCCTATTTCTATAAATATCTGCCTAAATCTTATATATTCAGCTCGCACGCTGCCAATAGATAATGTTCCAGAAAGTTCGTACAAACATATGCCTGTAAATGTAATCACCTGCTTTAGTCTCCGCGCCGGCTATCAAGTAGTGGACGCTCTCCTCCATCTTCCGCAGCCTCTTCTCCATCAGGTCCACTCGGTACACCAGCTTCTCGATAGCACTGAGGAGGTAAAGGTCCGTCTCGGTGACCTGCTTCCGGGGAGGGTCGTCGACGCGGTCGATGGAGTTGGGACTTCCGGGGCGATGTTCCGGCTGCACTGGGGCAGGCTGAAATTTCGAATTGATATGTGTTATCGGTCAAAAAGTTCATCCAATCCGCACTTTTCAAAGTTATTCTAAATTGTTGCTTACATTATCGCTAGTCAACAAAATTCTTTTAGAAAAGGGATACACGCGGATTACGTAACAAGTTTTTTTTTCAATACCTACGGATTTACCCCATAATATAATTCTGTACGACAAAGCTGATCAAGATACCAAATAAAACAAGCTTGCAGTACTTACTAAAATAAATAGATGTAACAATTTAAAGTTAACGAGTGTTTTTAGTTATATTTCAGCCAACACGATCAGTAGAAAATGTTTCAGATATCTAAAGAAAGCGTGTTAGATAGAAGACAGACAAAATTTAACGTTTATATTATAATAAACTTATAGGATATAGGATAGATATAGACTTGGCCTGTAATAAAATATGATTTGATTAAATTCGATCAGAACATGTGTATACTTACATAGCTTGGTTTAAATTTATCTTTATAAGGCTTCGGGGGACGGTTGACGATCTTTCCTGGTGAAGACGGTGCGCCCTCCCACTCCTTGTAGCCCTGGGGGACGTGCATCAGGTGTCCAGGGGGAGCGGGCATACCGTGCGGTGCGGCCCCTGGTTGAGGTATGTACCCGGGGCCTGCTTGGTGGTGGGGAGGTTGGGGCATGTGCCCCTGGGAAGGCATATGCTGCGGAGGGCCAGGTAGTGGGGGCGCTAGGTAGGGGCTGTCGAATCGATCTGTGACGTAATATCCCTTCGTCGAAGGCAGGGCCATGACTCGACCTGAAATATTTTATACATAATTGATGATTTAACGGTGAATAATAACGAGCGACCAATTGTCAACCCGCGACGTGTCTTCTGCCTCAGATGGTAAGTCGAGCGGTCCTGGAACGAGAAGACCCCGGTTCGACTACAAACGTATCCGATTCAATTATTTTCCCCCCTTTTTTTAAGTTTCGTATTTTTTCAAGAAAAATTGTCATTAAGGGCCCTTTATCAACGCATTTATTTCGCGTTTAAGTATAGCTTTTTTACTTATTATAAAGCAAAGTCCCCAAAAGCTGTCTATTTGTATGTGATTGATTTTCCCAAAATATGTTGAATCGATTCTTGTACGAATCTTACTAAAAGATTGTGCAATTCTTTCGGAAGGTTCTGCCAATGTTTTCAATACAATTTACATAAAATATATTCAAGAGGTCCCGAGGTTTAAAAAAAACTTGCCTACTGGAAGATTAGCTCGCGTGCGCCACGTAAACCTAACACATACACTAAGTAATGTACTAGAGAATTGTAGCTCTACAAAAATACTACAAAAAGTCCGCGACAGCATGTCTCTATCTCTTATGGTTCAATAACAATTTGTATGTTAAAAGTTCAATTCGTTAGCGCAGTTAGTATATAACATACATAACATATATAGTATATAACTGTATAAATACATTCTGTATTCGTATAAAATTCAAATTCAAAATATTATTTATTCAAGTAAACTTGTAAACAAGTGCTTTTGAATCGTCAACATCTACTGCTGGTTCGGAAAGCTGTTCCTACCGAGAAGAACCAGCAAGAAACTCGGCGGTTGCTCATAAAATTCTTATAACTAGTTACATTCGGTTATTACTATCTTGTACAGGGTAGAGGAGTAGCTATATCCGCGCATTTTTATCATTTATACAATCCTCAATAGTATAGTAGGCTTTTTGTATCAGCTTCGCTTTAACAGCGTTTTTAAACTGCTGTAGTGGTAAAGATAAAATCGATTGCGGGACTTTATTATAGAATTTTACACCCAAACCCACAAATGGCTTATGTACTTATTCAAGGCGCAAAGCAGGAGTCGCAAGCTTATGCCGGTTCCTACTATGTCTATTATGTACATCGCCAATCCTTTTATAATTGTGTATATTCTTATGTACTGTACTGTAATACCGTGTCTGTCCGAATGTACTCGTGTGGAGGTGGCCCAGTCCTCCAGCGCAAGGCTCCACAGTCCCACGGGAGGCTCGCACGAGTCCTCGGCCTCAGGTGTGGTGGAGTTGGAGCAGCTGGCTGCTCCCACCAGCAGCACCACTGCGATCAGCAGCGTAGCCATCTAGAGAACCAGAATGACTTGTCATTTCTTTCCGTTTTTTTCAGTCTAAAATGTCAATTAAAATCTCATGAATAGTAAAAATGATATTGACAGATTGGACGGAACAGAATGAATATGATTTCCGTTATACTATATGCAAAAATCTATAATATAAAAAAACATAGGTACATACAAATTAAAAAAATCTACAAGTATGTTTTATTTTTAATAGTATGAGAAAATATCTCATCTAATTATATTGAGTATTAAAGTGACCTAAAAAAGTTGTTTTGTAGCAAATTGCAGTAAAGTGTAGCGTCGCGCATACAAAGCTCGTGAGTGATGTCATAGATGGCACTGAATGACGATTACAATGCCAACTCAATTCAGGCTTAATTTTGTATTCGGTCACTTCAATACTATGCGATATTTTATTATTTTTCAGTGATATAATTGTCCATGTTAATGTAAGGTATTTATATAATTGAAGTTTCTAGCTATAGTTTGCAAGCAGTGTTACTTAGACATAGTTTTCATTTTTTTCACTTTAGACGTCATTCATTCAGTGTTTGACACAAGTACTTATAAGAAGATTTAACCCTGTTTCATACACCTGCTATATATCTTTAGTAATAAAATAAACATTTTTATTAATCCATACACACTTATATTTGGTCACTTGTATGAATTCATTTATTCATCAGCAGTGGGGTTATAACAGGCCGCTACTTTACTTTTACATACTAGCTTTTAAACGCAACTTCGTTCGTGTGGACTGCAGTCTCATTATTTGAGTAAATCGTAATTAAAGTGGGTTAACCTTAAAAGCTGGACATATGCTGTCCCGGACTTTTATTTATAACTTTTAGAGGGGAACAATTTTGTAATACATGATTTTTTAATAACTTTCACCGCCTACTTAGCGCACGCAAGGAAAGCTATAAAATTTTGCCGTCTTCGAAATATTTTTTATTGATGCTTCTTTCCTATTCATCTTAGCATGATGGCTTCCTCAATAAATGGACTATCTTACAGTCAAAGAATTTTTCAAATCGGTCCAGTAGTTCTTGAGATTAGCGCGATCAAACAATCAAACAAACAAACAATCAATCAATCAATTAATCAATCAAACAAACAAACAACTAATCAATCAATCAAACAAACAAACAATCAAACAAACTCTTTAGCTTTATATATTAGTACAGATTACATGACTGTCAAATCGTATATACAAACTGTGGGTATTATAGGTTTAGCGATGACTCAGTGACCGCGTTACCCCACAGGAAGATACTTGCAGCACACTGGGTGTTACCCACCGTGTCCGCTTATGTCACGGCGGGTGACGTGAGGTCGCGCTTGCGTAACGGAGAAAGTGTTGCGGCGCGAGTTAACGAGCGCGATTTCTTTATATCCGCTTACAGTACTAGGGAATTTATTAAACCATCTTTTGCAGGATGCACTCTCTCATTATCACACAGCTTTCCGAACCAGCGGTAGAGTTGACGATTCAAAAGCACTTGTTTACAAGTTTACTTGAATAAAGAATATTTTGAATTTGAATTAATTACTTAATGCGTTGTCGGTAAATATTATTTAACATTATTTTACGTACTAAAGTTCAAACTTGAATTGAAAGATTTTTTCGTTATGTTATGGATGAAATTTATTTAATTTTTGTACTTTATTGTACTCCACCAAGTTACAGTGTAAACATTACAATCGCAAAAAAAATCATTTTGTACATTACAAAAGGCGGTCTTATAGTTCATTAGCAATTTCTTTATTTATTATTTTACTAACTACTTTTTTTTAAAATAAATATAGTATATAAGTATATGGAGAACTTACACACACGGTCGTCCATCCCCAAATTAAGTAACTTAATACTTGTGTTATGGGTGACGGACAACTGGTAGATATACTACATATAAATTTTAAATACGTACTTAAATACAAATACACACCCAGGCTCGAAGAACCAACAATTTTTATATTTAAAATGTTGGCCCTCGGCGGGAATCAAACCCGCGACCCGCGGAGCTGAAGACAGAGTCACTACCCACTGCGCCAACGGGCCAGTCAACTTTAACTTTAATATTATGGTATGAATATTCCCATTTCCATACTAAGCTGTTGTTTCTGATTAAGTTAGTCCCCGATAAATGGGCTAAAATTGTACTAAAATTAATAGAAAGACAGACTTGTACTTATAAAAATTTGTATGGATGTAAGGATCATGTAGATCTAAATGGTCCGAATGTCAGCCTGTGTCATGCTAACTAAGCGTTTGCAGGTTCAGACCCAAAGACAACATAATTATACCAGTAATCAATCGTTATTTAACGGAAAGTCATCTACAGGTTACGGTTAGGTATGTGATGACATAAACAAAGGATTGGCGATGGTCAATCCTTTGTTTTCAGTGCACAGATTATTGTCAAAAACGTTCATAATGCTAAGAGACAAAACAATCAGCATAAAGTCCGTATCGAATTACAAACTTTCAAAGGATACAAATCAAAAATTAACGCATAGCTAAATTCAAGAAATTAGCTACAGATAAAAAAGGTATATAATACGTAAAAGTAAAGTAGCGGCCTCTTACAATCCCACTGCTGGAAATAGGCCTACTCTCTCCGTTTCTGGAGAGAAGGATTGACGAAGACCTACCACGCTGCACCAATGCGGATTGGTAGGTTACACATATCTCCAGAATTCTCTAGAGATATGCAGGTTTCCTCACGATTTTTTCCTTTACCGAAAAGCGTGTGATAAATTGCAATTATCAATTAGACACATGAGTTTTAATAGAAAAACCCATTGGTGCCTGCCCGGATTTGAACTCGTATTCCCCTCGTAAGAGTCGCACGGTCTCACCGCTGGGCTATCACATATAATATGTACAGTAGTTAAATAGCTAACGTTACTAAATCTATTAGTATTAAATAATGGTTCAAAACTCCTAATACGTTTTAATTGAAGGTTATTCGATTCATACTAATAAATGCGAACGTAGTCACTGTGTTTGGTCTCGTCGTCACTCCTAATAGTTCTTCTTATATTAATAAAATTTGGTATAACAGTATGGTTTAAAATAGAAATATAGAGAAAATACATAGTACATAATTGAGTGTATTTTCAAACTTAATTTGTCGCGAACATAGTAGCGGCTACAGTTATTTAATGAATAAAGTTTATTACTCTATTAATGGGTATAGAAGTAAAAGTAATATTTTAAACAATATTAAAATTAATGGGTGAGAAGTCTAATGTATAATAAAACATTAGATTTCTCACCCATTAATATTTTTTTGGTGAAACTTTGTACGAACAATTTTGTTATACGACTTTCTTAATATTTGTTAAATTAATCAAAATCATCGTTATCTATATAATTCATGTCTATTAATGTCGATTTATTGATTGGAAACAATTAGAAACCATGATAAATTGTATTATTGAAAAGATCCTTCAAGTTACTGGTTCTTCTCGATATGAGCAAACTTCCAAACACAAATACACGTAACTTAATTAAAATTTCACAATTGAAAAGTATTTGAAAAAAAACTTGATTTCAATAATATATTTGCGTATTTTCTCCCATTTTGTCCAATTCGATTCCATCTTAACCAGAGTTTGTATATAAAATCAAGAACGATATTAAACTAATATTAAAATAGTCAATAACAATTACTTACGTTTATTAAATGGATAACTGTTTGCACCACTGCACTATTAAACACTTTTACCGCACCACATACACGCGACCACGACCGCCCGAAGATACGCTCGGAATAACTAACTGGCTAGATGTTATGCGGCGGATCTCCCTTCTGACTTCTGAGTTCTGACAGCCCACGATCGCACACATATCTAAAGTAAAAGCGCATTACTCTTATCGAGGGTTTCCTTAGTTCAAGCCCCGAGATTACCTATGAATTTTGTATTAAGAACTTACGTGCTTAGGTGATATTTACAATACGTAATGAACTCATGATGCATAGAAACATCACCTAGAAAATCACCTATAATTATTTCTATAGAAGGAATTCTTTAATTAAAAAATATAAAATATTATTATACTGAATACCTCCCCATATTCAAAGAGAAAATTACGTTTTAAATCCAATCAAAACAATCTTTATTCAATTAAGCTCTTTCGAGCACTTTTGAATCGTCAAGGATCAATATGATTAATGAAGCTACAACTGGTTCGGAACGTTGCTCTTACCGAGAAGAACCAGCAAGAAACTCGGCGGTCAATCTTTTAAATATTTTCAACATTTACATTTTACATAATTAGCCCGCAGGTTTGTATGAAGCTGGAAGGATTTTTATATCCAGGCATTTTTATTATCCAAAAAATCTCGGAGATGGGCAAATAGCTCATACAATGTTGGCCTCAATGGACAGAAATAAATTAATAAAAAGACCGAATGTTACTCTACAATTATGTACAAGTCTTTTTAAGATAGAACCTGGGAATAAGAAGATATAAATTCATGACCATGATAGATTTACATAAGAATATTAGGTTTTGTTACCAGATATTTTTTTAAAATAGAATCTATTTTCAGTGTGTAAAAGCTAATATATTATAAGGAGACAGGTCACATTCACCAAACATCTGTTTACACTAATCCCTTCACGGGATAGGCGCCATACTAGCTTTTCTGTGTACTTCATTTTCTTTTAAATATATATACTTATAATACTCTTGCCTGAAAATCTTAAAATCTCTTTTAAACGTCCACGATGAAAAAGACAACACAAATAATATGCATGTTTATTGTTTAGAAACATAAAAATTAACAGATAATTAATATAACGACCTTTTTGAGTAGTTATGCACAGAAATCGATTTTATTAATCGACTCCTTAAATCAGTTATATAAATATAAACAAATGCAATAATAATTAAAAAGGCTTATAACTATGCATAAATATAGTTATCTAGTTTTTTTATGGAAATAAAAAATAATGTATCAATCAAAAAGAGTTATAAAGTTACAGTATATTAGCAACAATATTAAATTAATTAATCGATATCTAATCGCATTTCTTACTGATTCGAGAGAAATTGTCATATGATTTCTTTGTTTTTCTTCACTAATTTTAACTGAACTGGATCAAAAAATAACTTTTTTATTCAATACCAGTTTTCCCTAGTAGTACAGATATATTATTAATTGATTTTGGCTTTATTTAATACTTTATATTTTATTATCTACTTCATTATTTAGTCCGCACAGGTCAGATTTTGCCCATCTTAACTCTATTTTCCTAGTTATCTACCGATCTACTTCTGCTTTTTACTGAGGGTTAAAATAATTTATCGTAACATAAACAAAGCCATGTTTTTCCGTTTCAACTTTGCAAACATTGGGATCTAGATAACATTGTATGGGTTTCAATTTTGGTCTCCATTTAGTACTAGGTGTTATTGTAAATGCTGAAATTTGATAAATGACGAATTACCTTAGATATTATAAAAACATTATCATGGAATAACCCAACATTACGTTAGGCGACACGTGCCAATACTTTCCCCAATATAGCAACAAGGATCATTGATAGCATTCTTAAACCTGATATGGTGTTGTTTATGATATGTTCAATTATTATACTCTTTAGGCGCACGTGTATTGCACAACAGACACTTTCATCTCGGAGCTGGTCGTCGGAGAAAGCGAGATCCGTTCAAGATAATAAAACACGTTTCAGTCAACAAAACTTTAATAACAATATACAAAGTTATCATAACGTCGATTTCGAAATCTTACAACATTAAATAATTTAAAATATACAATTAATAACAAATATTACAAAAGTATGCTAATGTAATTTTACAAATTCTAAAATGGATATAAAATTCCAACTTTCCGCGTGAATTTCATATTGCCTACAATTGCATTTATGTAACCTGCATTTAAAACGATAAATGATATATATATCTAAAAACGATGCAATCACTAAACGCTAATAATAATGTAAGAAACTGGTTTCTGTTGGTTTGTTGTACTGTTAAGTTTTCTTGATAATCTCAAATTGCAAGATTTATCATAGATATTTCGATGCCTTATAATCTTTTTTAATATAACCCTAATAGTCTCTAGTTATAGTTAGGATTCGTATATGAAATTTAGTTAAGTAAAGTTAAGTTGTTTGTAATTTGTGTTTTGTTAACATAGTGATAGGTCTGGAGATTATTACTAAAAGTGATGGTCATGAATTAATTTTTGGTATTTTATACGTTTGATAGGTGTACTATATAAGTTAATTTTTTAAATTCGTCTTAGTTCAAAACAGAGATTTTGCAATCGATTCTAAGTAATTAAATTAACAAATTTCAGTAAATTTGTACTAAAACTTTAATAAATGGTGAACTGTGAATCCGAATCCGTTTTTTACAATTTTGATAATTTGACCATAATAATTTTTGGAAATAAAGTTTTAGGTCAAAATAACTATACATTAGTTAATAAATGATATCTGGAGATAACATTACGTGTAATTAGCGTAATAAATGGTAAAACTGTACAGCTTTTATATTCTTCAATTAGTAATCTGTGATGTACATATAACTTTATATTAACTATTTATATTAACGTATTATTAACACTTTAATATACAATACAAATATTAGATTCTTATATTTAGTAGTTCTTTATATTTTACAAAATATATTATTAAATTTGTTCGTATTATAACTAATAAAGCTTAGTTAATAAAAGCTACCATAATCTTTGTTATATCGTAGGATAACTCGTTCTTAACATTTAATTGTAAATAAATATAGCACAACTTTTGATTGTGAAGGATTTAATAGCTTAATTCATAGTGGTAATGATGTGTCGCTCAATGATCAAACATGGCTTACCATAATACGTAATGAGTGATATAAAGAATACCTTTAATTATAAAAAAAAGTACAGAAGCGGCCTGTTACAATCCCACTGATGGGAATAGGCCTCCTCTCTCCGTTTCTGGAGAGAAGGGTTGGAGCTAAGACCTACTACGCTGCTCCAATGCGGGTTGGTAGGTTCCACATATCTCCAGAATTCTCTAGAGATATTTAGGTTTCCTCACGATGTTTCCTTCACCGAAAAGCGTGTGATAAATTGCAATTATCAATTAGACATATGCGTTTTAATAGAAAAACTCATTGGTGCCTTTAATCATAATTTCCTTTAATTCCGCAATCCATACTAGACCAGCCTACAGAAAGGTTTAAATCAAATATAAGAGATATGCTTATACGTAAAGCATATTACGAAAGTGAAAATTTTGATAAAAATGCATGGACTTAAAAATCCTTTCAGCTTCATACAAGTGCGGTATAATAATGTAAAATTGGAAATGTTTAAAAGATTGACCGCCGATTTTCTTGCTGGTTCTTCTCGGTAAGAGCAACATTCCGAACCAGTTGTAGCTTTATTAATCATATTGATGCTTGACGATTCAAATTGGTCGAAAGAGCTTAATTGAATAAAGAATATTTTGATTTTATTTGATTCATAATTACGATTATGTTTTGACGTTAATTAAGATTATAGAAAGATAATATTAATCTCTTCTTAATTTCACCACAGATTTTAAATGTAGACGAAGAACATAAGTGTATGTCTAATGAGTTTTTCATTAAAGTGAAAAAAATATATTCAGCACTTTTTCTCTACATAATCTAGAAGTATACATAAAAACACCGTCCGCGTCATTTTGGTAAAAAAGTGTACAAAGTTTTTGCTTAATATTTATGTTAAAATAATTTTTATACATGTTTGTAATAGGTCGATTTAAGTTGGGCGTTAACATGGTGGTATGGGTTGTTTGGGTGTGGCAGCCCAAGGTTGTGGTCGTCTCAGAAGTAGACCGTGAGGTTCATGTGGTCTGCCACCGCCGGATTCGTGGCCTCGGTCAGCTCGCGACGCTCCGAGCCTTCCTGAGGACATACGAACACTAGCAGTCTCTCAAACTGATGGCAGATTATGGGAAACAATTCGAACCGTAGTAGTAGTAGAGTAAGTAGTAAGTAGCGGCCTGTTACAATCCTGCTGGGCATAGGCCTCCTCTCTCCGTTTCTGGAGAGAAGGGTTGGAGCTAAGACCTACCACGCTGCTCCAATGCGGATTGGTAGGTTACACATATCTCCAGAATTCTCTAGAGATATGTAGGTTTCCTCACGATGTTTTCCTTCACCGATAAGCGTGTGATAAATTGTAATTATCAATTAGACACACGAGTTTTAATAGAAAAACTCATTGGTGCCTGCCCGGGTTTGAACTCGTGTTGCCCTTGAAAAAGTCGCACGGTCTCACAGCTGGGCTATCACAGCTCTAATCCGAACCGAATCCGAAATATTTATTTACCACATTTAAAGCGATGGATTGTTACAAATAATTTTATTTAAGAGTTATTCTATTGCATCCTTACAAACATAAATACATACAGGTGAAATTAATATGAAGCGTGTGAAGAGCATGCTAATTCTTCGGGAAAAAAGGGGACTCTTCACAGAAATATTTCAAAATTATACAAAAAAAACTTAACTTATGTAAAAGCAAATTTGACTAAATATTAACTTGCTATTAATATTGAGAAGGCGCGCGTAACCAACGCGATGTCGCGTTGTATTCACAACATAAGCGACCAAAGAAATTCATTTCAATTAAAATCTTTAAATTCGGATTTAATTTTTATAGGCATTTATCGATTATCAGTTTCAAACAAAACAGAAGTTACTATTAAGGAAGGATAATAAAAAAAATCGTAATACCGTAATCGTTTTGTGTGGTTAATTAATTTATTTGCAGTAAAAAAAAATTCAATTGCTATGACAAACTTAAGAAAATATTTAAGTCTAATAGTAGCTAATTAGTCAATACGGCAAGCGACAGTCGCGACTTCTCCATCGGTATCTGCACAGCGTCGTCGCATTGAAATGTCTAAAACCGCTGCGACAGTCGCGTCGTACGACCAGCAGGCCTACCATGAACTTTACATCTTCAATTGAGTCGCAATAAGAGTTCATGGCAGGCTTACTTCACCTGCTGTGTGGGTCATTCTAGCTGAATCGCTCGCCACGCACTGGAAAGCACTGTGATTATGGCGTTTTGTGTGGGTCATCTTATTTAAAGTGCTTACCGCGTGCTGTGCAGCGTCATCTAAACTAATAGACTAAGAGCCCGTGAACCCCAGCCCTCCTTATTCATTTTATAAAAGCTGAAAGTCAGCACATGCTCCCAACACAAATTTCATGTGTCGTTGTTTTTACCTGTGATCAGCTTATAAAATGACGAACGTCTGGGGTTCGCGAGCTCCCGCTGTATAAGGAGGCCGACGTCGGCCGCGCAGCGCTGCGATTGTCGCGTTGTAGTGACCTGTAGTTGCCGCGCCGCGACTGTCGCGTCGTGCTCACCTGCTGCGCGTCGTCCCAGCTGAGGTGCTTGACGCGCGCCGGGATGGTGGCGCTGGGCCACGCCACGCCCGAGCGGCCCGCGGCGCCGTGCAGGTGGTCGCTGAGCGCGCCCGCCGGCCTGTCGGGCGACACCTGGCCGCGCTGCGACTGTCGCGTCGCGCCCTCCGCTCCTACATACAGTGAAACTGTTTTGTATAAATTCAAGCGCGCGACGCGGCGCGACCGGCCGGATCGACGACCTTCATACATTCGTTCGCCGCCGGTCGCGTCCGCCACTTAGTAACGTTTTGGATTACGATAAGACAGGTCGCGCGCGCACCTGTATACGACCTTATTGTAGAACGCACACGCGTAATTATGCGTTTGGGTGTGGTTTATAGATTTAGTGACGCGTTCAATCAGTGAAGCGTTTTGAGAAGACGCGACCGTTCGCGGTTTTAGTGCGCGTTCGGGCTAATGTTCCCCGATATGGGACGATTCAATAACGTGTAACCTTACGAAGGTTGTATGCTCACCGCGTGTTATTTGTGTTATTTAACCGATATAGTGAAGTGCATACTCCGGGAGAAATAGACAGTACGTGTCCGTGGAAGACTGCGAGCCAACGGGTTCGGGAATCGGCCAAGTACATACAAGCGCACACACACACGTACACATATACACGCAGTTATTCATGAGGCCGGACCGCATACAGCTGCCGGCCACATAAGGTATGTTGAGGCGCCGAAACGGCGGGCCCAGGTCTCGGAGGTTGTTTCATCCGCCCCCACGTTTGTGCGGAACAGAAACCTTTTTTTAAAATTCTATAACTTAACGGGAGACTAATAAAGTACAATTCGAAACTAGGTTCATTTTGTACAACGAGTGTACCGTTACAAATATATGAGACGCGTCTTAACAAAGCCGAGTTCACTATTATAGCACTTTACTTTCGCTTCTAATATCGCTTATGTTACTCGAACTACTTAATAAAAATAACACTTTTGGATTAGTAAAATAAGTATTATATTATTTAGTTTTATTATTTTAAATTGATGACGTCAATGTCAACGGAAAAAGCAGACTCTCGGAATACGATTCGCAAACGACGTGAATGTATCAGAAGATTAGCGTCATGCGACTTTTAACTTTATGAGATATACATCACGAACTCTTTTTGCATGTTCGTAATGTTACCAATCTACATTGGGCCAGCGAGTAAGTTCCTTTCGCTCTAAATAAAGAGAGAGGACGACTTTTCCCAGCAGTGGGATAGTAACGAGCCGTTACTTTACTTTAAAATCGTACGTAGGCAACACTCACTCAAGGGTTTGTCGGTGGCGGCCGGTGGGTGCCGCTCCAGGCTGGTGGTGGAGGCGGCCAGGATGCTGCTGGCGCCCGCCGACACGCTCTGCAGCGAGCCGCTGCCCACGGTGCCGCCCGCCACGCTGCTGGCGGGGGGCGCGGCGGGCGCGGCCACCTTTTCCGACGCGAGTCCGTTGGTCGCGCTCTTGTCCTTCACCCGTCGCCGCCGTCTGACCGAATACCAGCTATTATACACTTTATATAACTTTAAACAGTATGTAAACATGTATGTATGTATGTTCGTTTGTATGTAACTGACTCCTTTAAATTCCATTTTGAACTACTTCGAACGGTCAGATTTAGTTATATAGAATTATCAAGAACCGGTAAAATAATATATAATAAATAAATAGTATGGAAAAAAAATTAACAGCCAATTGCAATATCAAAACAGCAATATATTTATTATGTATTTATTTAAAGTATAATAATAGTATAAGTACAAGCTTGTGTCATATGAAAATAAATACAAAAATACGGTTCAGTACTCGTTCGGTGTTTGATTAATTAGATTGCAAATCTTGACTGTGATAATTAATTACTGCCCTACTTTTTGGAAAATAAATTCTTAGCTCGATGACATTTTAACGTTGTACTGTACGGCGCCACATTTTTGTCTCTTGGTTAGTTAACAATATAATAATAATAACTAAACAAGTGCTCGACTGGTGGTTCCGGAAATGGCTAAATATAATTCTTACAAATAGTTACATTTCGTCATAGTTATCTGGTGCAAGGTCAAGTAGCTATAAGTAATATAAAAAGCTCATCGGTGGGCACGATGGCCTCCTTCTGCCCTGCGCAGGGAGGCGGCTGAGCGGTTCCGGGAACTTTTGTTGTGGATCCAACCTGCTGCTGGCGAGTCCAGGTGGTAGCGACTTGCCCAAGCCCATCGTTTGCCAACCTGACAGGGGACCTTCGGGCGTTTCGAACGGGGTATATCGGACGCCTGGCTTACAGGTCCCCGAGGTGGTCGGTGCACCTGGTGCTCCCGATGCACCGGTTAGCGGAGGGGGACTCCTCTTTCGAGGGGTCCCTACCCAGAGGAGGTTTTCCCTGGGATCAGAGCTGTCGGCGGGGATGGGGGTAACGTGCACAACGATACCCTGTCCTCGCCATCGGCAGCGTGGTGGAGCACACAGATCGTTTAAGTCGGTCTGAGTCCAACATAACCACCGCCTGTCCCCGTGGGGCGGCGGTACCCATAAAGGGATTTTTTCCTGTATAAAAAAAGTAATATAATAAGCTATATATAATACTAGCAAAGCCCCGCGGTTTCACCCGCGTCCATACAGATCTCGTGGTAGTGGAAAGTCTACGAAGTAGACTTATTTTGTAGATTAATTTATTATAAAAAATGGCTATCATTAGTATTATTGGAATAAGAGCTAACTCACCAAATGCAGGCCCTGCTATAACGGTCGCTACGATGAATTTGTTATGGCATTATTTTCTTTCTATTTACATTCTTAAATTCGTAATATCCTTTGATTGGGATGTCGGATTTTAATAATTTAAAAAGTATTTTACTGGTATTGAAACAGTTATTAATAAAATATCATTTAATAGGATAAGAATTAATACAGAGATATGAATAAAGTGGTTTGATTATTGTCGGCACTTTTATCAACTTTTACAATGTAAAAAAGTAGTTATACTGGGATAACTATAATAGTTAGACATATGGTATCGCAGACTTTTTATGGATTGATACGTTCTATAATACTGTAGGATATTTTTTTGTTCTATCATCAATAGTTTCCGCAGCGCACGCGATGAAAGATGTTTACGACTAAATTTTTCCCAACTTATTACAATTTTATTAGGGATCCCTATTATTTTTGAAAATGACATATAGCCTATGTTGCTCAGTGAAGAAGCAGCTTTCCAATGGTGAAAGAATTTTTGAAATCGGTCCAGCAGTTTTTGTGTGAAAACGTAACAAACATACAAACAAACAAACATACAAATCTTTCCTCTTTATAATATTAGTATAGACGAATAGTTAAAATACTTGAGCCTGCAGAGGTAGACGAGCAGAGCGAGCAGCAGCGCGGCCAGCAGCGCCAGCGCGGCCGAGAACGCGGCCAGCAGCGACGCGCGCCGCGCCGGCACCAGCCGCTCCGACACGCGCACGACCACCGGCACCGACGTCTGCGGGCAGACTGACAACTGACAGGCACCGACACGCGACTGGCCTACTCTGAACCCTTATTGCAACTCGATTGACACGTAAACTAAATTGTTTTGCTTTTTCATACCATGACGTCTTGAAGACGCACACTCTAAGTTGTTGCCGAATGAATGTTCGGAATTCGTCCTAAGAACATGTGAGTAAAAGAGACAGAGTTATCTAAAGTTCATATAGCGTTATCCTTCTCAAACATCGACTCCAATGCAATTCACACTTCATGGTACGAAAAAAAAGCGGTTCGCGGTCGTCGTTTACGTCTTCAATTGAGTTGCAATATGAGTTCATGGTAGGCCTGCAGGGCAGCGTGATCACAGCTCACAATCACGATAGTCTAATATACAGCGAACCCTAAGCTACGAATAGCAAACTGGGCAGCGTATACATGACCGACACACGGCAGCACGGCAGCTAATTCGCAGACACGACCACCACAGTAGGCAATGACCGGCAGATAATACCGGCATAGAAAGTGACGAGACCGTATATATGACCAGAACATTGGGCAGCGCGACCGCAGACACGAACAGCACACTGGGCAGCCCACGGACACGGCCCCGGACAGGTCGGGCACGAGGTTCGAGTTTGAATTTAAATGCTGATACGTCAACATTCAAACACAAAACTAACAATTTACTTGTCTCCAATGGACCTTCCGAATCCGGGATAAGCCAACCATTGCACATTATGTTGTTTTTTTATTATTTTTTAATATTAATGTCAATTTGTGCAATAAAGACAAACAAGACCTCTACAGATTACTCCCGAGTCGTACGGATACGGAACACAATTTGATAAACAATCAAAAGTTTCAAAATAATGCCAATTTGAACTCTATTGTACATTAATACGAACCATTTTTGAATCTTCGTAACAATACCCGCTATATAGTGATGACTGTTATTTAATATAAAGTAAATATAAGAATCCTGTTTTTAAAACTATAGATTTATGGGGGAATAAGGGTTTTCAAAGGTTTTGTATAGTAACCTGTCGAGGCGGTGATCCCGAGTCCACAGCGGTGGCTACCACGTGCAGGACTGAAGAATTGAGGGCAGCCAGCGCTTCCGGCCGTAAGAACACCTCCCCAGCCTCGTCCACATATAGCGCTCTGCGGAACAGATCCTTCCAGCATCACTTCATGCGGACCACAAAAACATTAAACGGAATAAATTGCATTTAGCTTACGTCGTTTTTAGTTTAAAAGGAAATTAAGTTGCGTGAGAGATTATAATAATAATGGCATACGATTTGGAAACTTCTCATGCGAGTCAGTGGTATGGGGGACTCACTTGGAGTCGGGTCCGGTTAGATGGACTGCCACGGTATCGGCGCGGTCCCCGTCGAAAGCCTGCAGCCGTCCCACGCGCACGGGGCCCACTGCTGGGACCTCGTCCAGCAGGAACTCGTAGTGGGCGTGGCGGAAGCGCGGTTCCCATTCGTTCACGTTCTGCACGGTTATGTTGATCCATGCCGTGTCGTTCTGCAACACGAATTTTCATATTCATTGTGCACGCAACTTCGGTATCAAAATATTCTTTATTCAAGTAAACTTTTAAACAAGTGCTTTTGAATCGTCAACTTTACTGCTGGTTCGGAAAGCTGTTCCTACCGAGAGGAACCAGGAAGGAATTCGGCGGTTGCTCTTTCTAAAATATAAATCTTAGAACTAATTACATTTATTTATTACTGTCTTGTACAGGGTAGAGGTGCACCTATATCCACACATCCTTATCATCTAAGTAATCTTCAACAGTATAGTAGGCTTTCTGTATCAGCCTTTTTCTAACAGTGTTTTTAAACTGCTGTAATGGCATGACCAATTGATTTCGCAATTTTATTATAGAATCTTATACCCAAACCCTCAAACGATTTGCGTACTTTTGCTAGGCGCAAAGCAGGAGTCGCAAGCTTATGTCGGTTCCTACTTTGTCTATTATGTACATCAACTATCGTTTCATAATTCTTCATATTTTATTATTATTTAATTATGTACAAAAATTACATTGTTTAAAATATACATCTTTATCTGTTCTCGAATAATATACGGGTTTCTTTTTATATTATGTGTTAACTCGATAAAAAGCTTCAACTGTGTGTACCAAATTATATGGTCTATGACAGTTTTTGGGTAAATTAGTTTGAATATGATAATAACTGTTATAAATGTTGAAAACGATCTAGCTTCCAGCTTTCATCAAAAAAGCGACTAAATCTTATTAATGCAATGCATTGAGGACAGCTTGATATATCTTGCCACTTCTAAACTTAAGGTATTCTGTTTTAAATCCACGAATTATGTACTTAACGTGTAACGTAGTCCACGTACCGTGAGTCCGTCGGTGACCATGACCTGGTAGTGGTAGGAGTCCGTGGTCTCGTAGTCCAGCGGCTTCCGCAGCAGCACCTCCCCGGCGCTGTTGATGGCGAACTGCTCCAGGAAACTGCGCTCCGACACGTAGAACTGCAGCGGGGCCTGCAGTTTCCATCAAACATCATAATATCAATCAAACATAATATGTAGTAAGACTGAATACACAGACGACATTTTAGCACAAATCCTTTCGCACAAAATTATATTTCGTTATTCGAAATTTGCATATACGATATAAATCAAAATACATGGTATTTTCTGCAATATTCTGGGATCTCAAAACAAATTCAATATTTGTGATATCATTATTATTTCGCTACAAATAGTTTTTCCGCACTGCAAATTATCGTGTACTTTTCACGTCTCACCGTGGTTTACACGCGATCAGTACGTATCATATGAACTATTAACATACCCTCACATCTGTCGTCGTTTTTCGGAAGTTCATTCGATGTGAAAGCTGTAAAATTATGGAACGTCCTGCCGATATCAGTAAGGTAAGGTAAGTAAGTATATAATATATTATATATACTACTATATATGTATTATTTTGTGTATATTATTACTACTCATTTTATAAAGAACCACCTACCTGTTTTTCCCGGTATTTATAGATTCTCTAGCCCAAAGGTTGCCTGGAAGAGATCGCTAATTAGCGATAAGGCCGCCTTATTGTAGCACTTAGTTTAAACTGTTTTTTATTTTATTTACTTTTTATGTAAATAAAATAAATAAAAAATTTTTATGTGATGCAATAAAGTATATTGTATTGTGTATTGTATTGTATTAAAGATTCCCCAAAGACAAGTCCCGTGTGGTACCTCGTGTATAGTGCGCGTGTGCAGTGCGGCCAGCACGCTGCCCGGCGCCGCGTCCTCGGCCACGGACACCGCGAACCCCCTGCGCGCGAACCGCACGCCGTCCGCATGCGACAGCGCCGCACCGCGAGCCGCACCGCGAGCCGCGCCCGCAGCGCCCGCGCCGCCCGCGCGCCGCACCGTCACCGTCGCCAGCGCGTACCGGTCCGCGTTGTCCACCTGCGTCGCCTGACCGACGAGGATATACACAGAATTACAGTATCAATACATACAAACTAACCTGCCTTTGACGAATACACGCAAATATACTTGTTCCGTGCAAACGTGCGGACGATTGAAACAACCTCCGAAACCTGGGCCCGTCGTCTCGGTGTCTCAACCTACCTTATGCGGCCGTCAGCTGTATGTGGTCCGGCCTCATGAATCACTGCGTGTATATTTGTACGTGTGTGTGTGTGCTTGTATGTACTTGGCCGATTCCCGAACCCGTTGGCTCGCCTCAGCAGTTTTCCACGGACACGTAATGTCTGTTTCTCCCGGAGTATACAGTTCACTATATCGGGTAAATAACACAAATAACACGCGGTGTGCACACAACCTTCGTAAGGTCATACGTTATTGAATCGTCCCTATATCGGGGAATAGTAACTCAACGCGCACTAAAACCGTGGACGGTCGCGTCTTCTCAAACGCTTCATTGATTAAACGCGTCACTAAATCTGAGAACAACACCCGAAACGCAAAATCACACACGTGCGTAAGAAAAAGAATGCCGCGTCCAAGCCGCGCGCGGCCTCCCTCTGTTGTGTCTGCCGGGTGACTGGCGGGGGGCCGCTCTGGTCGTGAACGAATGCATAAAACGGCCTAGCTTGCGTTCGCGTCGCGTCGTGCGCGCCACTCTCTTCAAAACAATACTTTTCTAGTAAAATTCCATCCCGTACCTTAAGCACAACAGTGATGGGCAGCTGGTGCGCCAGCAGCGGGCCGCTGGCGGCCAGCGCACCGCTGTCGCGATCCAGCCGCAGCAGCGCCGCGCCATCGCCGCTCGCGCTGTAGTACACGGGCGCCTTGATACCCTCGTCGCGGTCCGCCGCAGAGATCGGCCCCGGGGACGTCTCCAGGACCGTGCCCTGCAGGGGATACAACATTTAGGTCTATCCTTTACTCTAGTATACAAATTTATTTAAATTTCACAAAAGTCGCCCTGTATCGCGAGCATCGACCTTCCCAAAATAGTACAAAAAAATCAATAATTATTAAAATAAAAATAAATTGTTACAATTGCGAATTAATTTTTATCTTGCAATAATCTAAAATTAAGAAAATTTGTCGCTATAAGCCAGATATAACATCTTAAGTCCGAATCACGATAAGAAAAATTCCGTATATGTGAGTGTGAGAGAGGGCGAGAGATAAAGTATGAGTGTACTGTAGTTGTGTGTGTACCTCGATACATGAGCGCATTACAAATTTTTAGGAGATCCTCAGTTTCGTAATACGTTTTTTCTTTTAACCAATTTGTAAGAATACTCTCAACTCTTGTTAATGAAAGTGAATAAATTTTATATAATATATTGTTTTAATTACGAGTATGTCTGTACGAATATGTCTTATTAGTAGTTGAAGAGAGGTAAAAAAAAGTTAAAATAACAACCTGAAATAGCCAGTCAATGCCCGACATTTAGCATCGCGGCAAACCCTTGCCAGACACCCTTAATGTTCATGAAATTAGAATCATATTTTCGTTATAGTATAAAAGCTGATTTTAATATATATTACATTACTTACTCTACTTTAATATATACGATTTTTTGACAGACATGTTTATATATAGTTATATATATGTGTTCCGCACAAACGTGCGGGCGGATGAAACAACCTCCGAAACCTGGGCCCGCCGTTTCGGCGTCTCAACCTACCTTATGCGGCCGTCAGCTGTATGCGGTCCGGCCTCATGAATAACTGCGTGTATATGTGTACGTGTGTGTGTGTGCGCTTGTATGTACTTGGCCGATTCCCGAACCCGTTGGCTCGCCTCAGCAATCTTCCACGGACACGTACTGTCTATTTCTCCCGGCGTATACACTTCACTAACGCGGTTAAATAACACAAATAACACCCGGTGTGCACACAACCTTCGTAAGGTCACACGTTGTTGAATCGTCCCATATCGGCGAACATTAATCCCAACGCCAACTCAAACCGCGTACGGTCGCGCTGAATATAACACCCGAATAACACAAGATACTAATTGAACGCGTCACTCAATACTTATATCAATATCAAACGCATAATTACGCGTGTGCGTTCTTCAATAAGATCGTATACAGGGCGCATATCGTACATGCGCGCGCACGTCCTGTCTTATCGAAATACAAAACGTTACTAAAAATACTATGTAATAAACGCGAGCGGCGAGCGTACGTGACCCCGCACTCGAATTGAGTCATGGCAGCCTCAACGCGAGTTTACCGAAGCTCCGTTGGCTAGGCGCGCGCGCCGCTTGAATTTATACAAAACAACCCCCCGCTCCGGACCTACACCTAAGTCCGCTACTTAACTAACTGGCAACCGGGCCAGTGGTCATTGCGCGCCTTTTCATCTATCCCAATTTCAAATTCTACTACTCCCCTTAGACGAGGAGGCTTCGCGCCACCACTGCCGTACATAGGCCCACGGCGCGGCTTGAAAAGGAGGCCCAATCCTTCCATGAAGTTAGATGAGATCAAACAGCCTTGAGAGCCTTAATCCAAAAGGGCACGAACAAACCTAAAGTTTCCCTTCAGGCTCATCACCTTGACCGAGACTGTCGGAAGCAATACAATATGTTTAGATAGTTTCAACCCCTTGCCAGAAAAGCATTTACGGTAGCTATAGGAGCGAGCGCAAGATATACATACGGGTAGGTGAGAAAGATGGTGGTTATACCAAAAAATCACGCTTTATAATTTGACGAAATTAAATCGGTATTTTATACACCTTTAGTGCCGTTTATCTCCCAAATCAACTATGAACCAAATATTATAATGCACCATTTCTGTAACCTCTGGTGGGAACATGCGCTGACTGACTGCCATAAAATGACAAAGCTCTGGGGTTCACGGGCTCTTAGGCTATTAGGGATTGTCCAAAAACTGATCGATGATACAAATCAAAGACTACAATGGCAGGCGACAGGTCTACTTACATCTTGGGCATCATCCGGGACAGTAGCCGTGTAGTGCTCGTGCGTGAACTGAGGGTTCTGGTCGTCGGCGTCCAGCACCTCCACCACGAGGGTGGTGTCGTTGAAGCGCGGCGGGGAGCCGCCGTCCTGGGCTCGCAGCCGCACCGTGAAGTTGCGCAGCGTCTCATAGTCCAGAGCCCGCTTGATGACCACCGTGCTATCCAGCTCGCTTTGGAACCCAACGTATTCCTGGAATAAACAGAAAGCTAAAGGAAAGCCCGTTAGAAACAAAATCTTACATATGAAAATAAATAAATAAAATAATATAAAATATATACACACACGCAGTCGTCCGTCCCCAAAGTAAGTAACTTTATATTTGTGTTATGAGTGTCCGACAACTGGTAGATATAATACGTATATAACTTGAAATACAAATATACAGCTAGGCTACCAACAAAATGTTTATAGAAAATATTGGCTCTTGGCGAGAATCGAAGCCGCGATCCACGGAGCTGAAGGCAGGATCGCTGCCCACTACGCGAACGGACAAGTCTAATATCAGAGAGCACGAAATGGCAGCAGCAGGTTATTCCATCATTTTGTCAAATCGAATGTTATAGTTATTGGTGGGGTGGGCATAGCATTCCTATAAATGACAGATCGCTTTGAAACCTAACGTATTCCAGAAATAAAACCATGGGAACCTAATGGGATCCCTATAAAAATAAAATCTAACATGACATAAAGTAACAGAGCAAGGAACTTATTTTATCATTCTCTCAAATAGAATGTTCCTAGGTAGAAATTATTCCTATAAAAAAAAAGAAACGGCCCATTATAATCCCACTGGAAAGCATAGGCCTCGTCTCTCCATTTTTGGAGAGAAAGATTTGAGCTAAGATCTACCACGCTGTTCCAATACGGGTTGGCTCTACAGATATCTCTAGAATTCTCTATATGAGGTATCCTCACAATGTTTTTCTTCACCGAAAAGCGTGTGATAAATTGCAATTATATTAGACACATAAGTTTTAATAGGAAAGCCCATTGGTGGTTCTCGAAATAGTCGTACGGTCTCACCGCTGGGCTACCACAGCTTTTCTATTCCTATAAATGATTAAAAATACTTAGACCTGAACTTGACTACATGTGACTAGAATTTTAATATGAAAGGTACAGATATGCTGCACCTATTTAAATTTTCCGTTTAACCCTAAAGTTGAATGGCAGAGAACGCTTAATTTAGTGTTAAGTCCTCCTTTTGTACTTTTATCTTAAGAGTGCATCATCATCCTCCTGCCCACTCTAAGCGGGGTCGGCACTAACTAACTAACTAACACGTTACCAACATGTTGTCACATGATTTGGCTACGTATTTCACTACCGGCCGCCTGCCTGACGTCAACTTACCTCAGTCACCTTTTACGACACCTCGGTAAAAAGAGGGTGGTCTATTCTACTCAGCCGAATGCCAATAGTCCAATAAAGAATTTAAACAAAAAGCAGGTGTCCACGTACCGAGGCGGGGCCGGGCAGCACGGCGTAGCGCACGGTGGCGTGCGGGCCGGGCTGGTCGGGGTCGTGCGCGGGCGCGGCCAGCACGCGCGCGCCCACCGCGGCCAGCTCGGACACGCGCGCGCGGTACGGGCCGCCGCGCCACGCCGGGGCGTTGTCGTTCACGTCCCACACCCGCACCGACACCGGGATCACGAAGCTCTGCGAGCGAGAGCTTTGCTTTGAGGTATTAAAGAATTATAAAACGATAGGTGATGTATATAATATATAATAGACAAAGTAGGAACCGACATAAGGTTGCGACTCCTGCTTTGCGCCTTGCAAAAGTACGTAAATCGTTTGTGGGTTTGGGTATAAGATTCTATAATAAAATTCCGAAATCAATTTTGGTCATGCCATTACAGCAGTTTAAAACCACTGTTAAAAAGAGGCTGATACAGAAAGCCTACTATACTGTTGAAGATTACTTAGATGATAAGGATGTGTGGATATAGGTGCGCTTCTACCCTGTACGAGACAGTAATAAATAAATGTAACTAGTTCTAAGATTTATATTTTAAAAAGAGCAACCGCCGAGTTTCTTGCTGGCTCTTCTCGGCAGTAACAGCTTTCCGAACAGCAGTAAAGTTGACGATTCAAAAGCACTTGTTTACAAGTTTACTTGAATAAAGAATATTTTGATTTTATCCACCAGAACGCGCTTCGCAGACTCATAGACACGGCACGCGAGTATCTACAGTGATGACAACAAATAAACACTTTTGGGTAACTGATAGGCATATTTAAAATCGCCCAGAGTTCGCAACATTATTAATACTGTCACATACGTGATTCGTGGATGAAATACTTGGTGACTCGTTAAAAACACTTTATCAAGCTTCTCATTTTAAATTATTACTTACAGTATCTATGCGTTGTCCGATAACAAAGCCGAGGTTTATTTCACTTTTATTTTCGCTTTTTAATTCGCTTTCGATCGCTAAAACTGAATGGCGAGGCCCACGATACAGAACACAATTCGTAAACAAAGTGAATATTCCAGAGAATTAGCGTCAAGCGAACTCTCTAAGTCAAGATTATGCTTCGCATTACCGAATTTGTAAGTATAACACATAGTAAGCATACTTATTATAAGACAAACTCCGTAAAAGCTATCTGTATGCGACTATCGATCTTAATACGGTTTTTATTAACTTTATAAATAACTTCCGGAAGGTATAGGTTAATGGTCTATTACGGTATTATATAAATTGTGTTGAAGAGGTCGCGCAATTGTTACAAAAACATGCCTGGTGGGAGCTTTAATAGCGTACGCCGCGTTAACCAACAAAGATTCCCTAAAGTAATGTACTACAAAATGGTAGATCAAATTAATACCAAAAATCGGTGATAGTATGTCTCTATCTCTTATGGTTGGGTTAAGTATTTAAATAAATAAGGTTTATTTTGGAGTAGCGTGCTGCCATCAGCTGCATGCGATCATCGGCCCATTTCGGCATGATTTTTTATCATCGTATACATATGAAGCAAATTTTCAAACGGAAAACAATATCCCGTGGCTAAAGTATTTTATCTAATTGACTGTTTTTTTATGTAAGCTGGGCAGATGTGTACGTACACATCTAATTAAAAATTAATGTCCTATTAATGTTTAAACGAATGTATAGTACCCGGCATTAAATAATGCACATCGATATTTAGAACGAAACAGCCGGCCAGTTCGGTTTCGTAGAGCGCTGTCTCTGTCACTCAGTTAGTATGTGACGTTTCGCACGGGTTCGTCAGTCTGTGCGACAGAGACAATGCTCTATGAAGCAGAATCTAATCGATTTCTCTCTCTAAGCCTCGATGTGCATTGTTTATTGCCTCTTACTATACATTAACAATATTTACATGTAAGGTTTGCTCATGGCGACGACAGATGGCGCTAATGTAACGTGCTATAGAGTGTTATTAGTATTAATTAATGGAGTGTAGTGTTTGATTCAAAGGACCTAGGTTTGGGAGTTTTTCTCCAATTAATGTTACCACTTTGTATATCTACTAACTGGATCTGCAGTATGTCGCCTGTCGCAGCGCACGTTGACGTACACGCTGGACGGTCCCAGCCTCTCCTCCCGGTCCAGAGGACGGCGCAGGGTGATGTTCTTGGAGCCAACAGCGAGAGCAACCGCAGCATTCTTCTCCTGGATATGAAGAGAGATGTCACCGCCAACCTCTCTGGGGTCTCCGTTTACGCTTAATGTACCTTGAAACATACACTACCTGCTTGAGTTAAAATATGGTAAACATTCTATCAGTAAGCCCTCCCATTGAACGTACACAATAAAAACCTATCAAGTAATGGCCTGTTACTATCTACTGATGGGCGTAGACTACTCTCTGACTTGGAGAGAACTTGAGCTTAGAACCACGTCTAGGTCCAAAAATTGAGACGAGAAATCAAAGATAGAAGATAAGAAAACATATATCTATCGATAATAGAGAATAATTAAGGATATTTAAACGTTTAAATTTAAGCAAATGAAATACATATTTCATTTGCTTAAATTTAGCAGCTTACCTATAATACTGCCCACAGGTGTATCTTCGCTTATAAAGAAGCTCTCCACGGCGCCACCGTTCATCAAATAACACCGGCTATCTTGGATAGCTGAAATATAACACACAATATTTTTGAATTTAAACTATCGTGAGTGGTATCCATTATTAACTAGCATGGACAGAACTAGCATGGCGGGGCGGTGTTCCCGCCGCGATAACGACGAGTAAAGAACTCATGAATAAGAGCCCCGTATGGGTTTGAAACTAGTCGGGCTCATCCGATAAAATAAGACGCGAGTATAGCCGGTCACACAATATTTTACAATTACTTTGCAAATTTACATAACAAAGTGATATTTTTATTTCACTATGATCCGCGATTAGGGAAAATCTTTGTGATGCTAAATGTAGAGTGAACTTGACGTAATTAGTAAAAAGTATTGTTGAGATTGCAGTGAGACTGTAGTGAATGTTTGCAGTGCTGGTAGTAATAATTTGTAGTGCATGCGCTTAACGATTACTGCGTGTATAAAGTATGAAAACGGATACATCACTACATTTAGCATAACATTTACTTTACTTTACTTTTAGATATTTTCCGAGAATTATAGCAAAATAAGATTGACATTACATTTCTACACACATTAAAGTGAAATAAATGAAATTCAAATTCTTCTTCTTCTTCTTCGTCAGCCATAAAATTCAAATTCAGATATACTTTATTCAAGTAAACCTGTAACTTGCTTTCGAATTGTCAACTCTCCTAAGTACTACTAGTTCGGAAAATTGCTGCTACCGAAGAGAGTCAGTAAGAAACAAGGGGGCTGATCTTTTTAAAATATAATTCTTCAATTATATTTCGCCATTGCAATCTTGTAAAACGAGTCTAAATGAGAACTTCATCATTAACGGTGTAGTATTTAGTAATGAATACGTTCGTGACAAAAAGCAACTAATAAGAGACTTCAATAAAAAAAAATCTAGAGCATAACAATGAATACCAAAAATGTGTAATCTAGTCACGATATGTGATTCAAATTTTGAATGGACAGCAATAACTATTTATTATTTTATATCAAAAGTAGGTCACAGTTAAAGTAAGAATTTAACTAAAATTTAAGAAATAGAGTTAATCTTTAGATTAAAATATTGTTCAGACTTTGGTTAAGAAAGTAACTTATGTGTTATGAGTGATATACAATTAGTAAATATATACGTTTATGATTTTAAACACATAATTAGAAACATAAAAACCAGACTCGAAAAACCAACATCGATTTAGAAGTGTTTACTCTCGGCGGGAATCGAACCCACGATCCCCGGAGCTGAAGCATGATCACTGCCACAAGCGGTAAAGGTCCAGTGAAGTTAAACATTTAACGATGGGAATAATGAAGACAATGCTCTTTGCACATTAGCAAGATGTTAGTTTAATCTATTTATCGTAATTCACAATCAACAATAGATTTAATACAATGGTATTCTTTTGCATATGAATATTATAACGAAATTGACAGTACTGAATAGTTTACGTATATATAAGGTTTTACACATCGATTCGCTCGTGCAGTATCGCAAAACTCAAATTTTACAGTTTATGTTGGGGCACAGGATATCTGACCCTAGGTGGAATTAACCATTGAAGCATCAGACATCAAATGCTGAGTTTCAGTGAACAGAGCAAAACTCAAAGTTTACAGTTTATGTTGGGGCACCGGATATCTGATCCTAGGTGGAATTACCCACCGAAGCATCAGACATCAAATGCTCCAACGCTGACTTTCAGTGAACTTTACATTAAACTCAAATTAATTTAACTTAATTTAATTGATTAAATATCACAATTACGTTTAACTTTGCCATTACAGCAGTTTCACAAACTATTAAAAGGAAGGTGATGCAAAGTTCTGTTTAGGATTACATAAATGATGAGAATGCATGGATATGCCTACTCTTCGACCTTATGCAAGCTAGCGATGACAAAAAGTAACTAGTTATAGGGATTATATTTTGAAAGAACAAGTGCTGAGTTTCTTGCTGACTTCTCTCGGTAGGAGCTTTTTTTTTAACAGTAGAATTCACGAATCAAAAGCACTTTACAAGTTAACTTGATTAACGAATATTTTGAATTTAAATTTGAAATAGTGAAAGTTGCAAAAACTACGTGTTATACTGGCTACGTGCGGGTAGTTGCAGTTCGTATGCAGTTTATCGTTGACGATCCATCTTGCAACAATCGTGTGACAATTAAAAACAGTAATAATGCGTGTTGTGATCTGGAGCGTACTAAATCATAATTGAACAAAAACTAGGTGTGAATAATTGAATCGTTCGCTGCCGAGCGTCGAGTGCAGTGGCGTGATGGATTAACAATTTTGAAACATTCTATTGCAAAATAATTAGAAAATACTATGTGAAATAACGGCCTAATACTATCCCGCTGATGGGCAATAGGCCTTCTCTCTCCGTTTTTGGAGAGAAGGGTTAGAGCTAAAACCTACCACGCTGCTCCAATCCGAATTGTTAGGTTATACATATCTCCAGAATTCTCTAGAGATATGCAGGTTTCTACACGATGTTTTCCTTCACCGAAAAGCGAATAATGAGCTATCACCGCTGGGCTTTCACAGCTTATTGCAATTTTCATAGTAAATAGTAAAGCTGAAATGTTAAGATTGTGGTAGCTAAAAGAAAAATCTTCTGGAATCGTTTTCCCTTTGATGAGTAGAGGCTTCTAGTTGATAGGTGACATCATAGTGATAATGTATCATTCATACAAATTTTCTACTAACTTTTATAAGTGTTTTACACAAAATCTATACTAATATATAAAGCTGAAGAATTTGTTTGTTTGTTTGATTTTTTGAACGCGCTATTCCAGGAACTACTGAATCGATTTGAAAAATTCTTTGAGTGTTAGATAGTCCATTTA
Organism: Morpho deidamia; assembly: GCA_947086505.1. NCBI lineage: Eukaryota > Metazoa > Arthropoda > Insecta > Lepidoptera > Nymphalidae > Morpho > Morpho deidamia. The sequence continues at coordinate 19,953,799 of CAMTZC010000024.1, forward strand.
TCGAGGAAGGCTATAAAGCTATATCACGCTAAGATGAGTAGGAGAGGAGCAGCAATAAAAAATATTGCGAAAACGGCAAAATTTAAAGCTCTCCGTGCGCTAAGTAATCGGTGAAAGCTATTAAAAAATCATGTATCACAAAATTGTTCCTCTCTAAAAGTTCTTAATAAAAGTCTGCGACAGCATATGTCTAGCTTTTAAGATTAACCCACTTTAAGCATAATGAATGTGTTATGGTTTACTCAAATAATAAGACTGAAGTCCACGCGAATGAAGTTGTGTTTAAAACCTAGTTAGATTATATATCAAGAGCAACCGCCGAGTTTCTTGCTGGCTCAATCTGTAGCTTTCCGGACCAGCCGTAGATGTTGACGGTTCAAAAGCACTTGTTTAGAAGTTTACTTGAATAAAGAATATTTTTCAATTTGAATTTGAATATATTAATAATGTGTATGTAAAATTGTAGAATAAGTTGGTCTAATAAATAAATAATAAATATAATCTTCAATCATCGCTGCAGAGAATTAGCTGCGATAGTGTAACAAATAGACAAACATTCGAATTTATAATATTCGTATAAATGACTGATATCGGATACCTATATCTATCCATATCTATTTTGAACTCTTTTATTTTACTTGACGTATACTTTTATGTGAAGTTTAAATCTTGCTAGTTAAATTTGACCACTTCTCGGTGTCCGATTGACTTGAAATTTTACATACTGGTCCAGTCCCAGACAATGCAAGTTTATGATAAGTATAATCTGATGCTGCTGCTAGAATTGGCTCCAGACGAGGGAACTCCTCAACTGCTAACAGTAGGGACATGAAATTTCTAAAAGCTATATATTTATTTCATACTCTATATTTACGATTCTGTACACAGTGATGTTGTACAAAGCTCGATTACCTTGGCAATGGTACACAATTGGTCAACTTTCAACGCTTTCCCGTGACCTATGGAGCACTTTGGGAATGCTATTTGAGATGTTTCTCACGCTCATCACAATCTAAGGTTGTTTCTATTGCGTGCGTTTTATATTTAAAACGTAATATTCATTTTAATGACAGCCTTATATAAGACATACTAGCCCCGCTACGTCGGGCTTAGTTTAAAAATACATTAATTACAGTTACCAATTAGATTAGTAGTTTTATTAAATTTACTGAATCATCCGATGGGTTGTTTTAAAGGTTGTCTGAAAATTTCATTAAAATCGATCCAGTCGTGTCGGAGTCTATAAAGACATACAAATTTATCACATTTTTACATTCACATTCATTATTATATATTACAATGTACTTCGTTAATCTCAAATTAAGTGTTTTAATACTCTTAAATGTCCTACTACGTTTACTAAATTAGGTTTTTCGCTTTTGGTAAAGAAAAAATTTTAATCGTTTAATGTAAGCTTAAAACATAAGCTTTAATTGTACTGTTTTACATCAATAACGCTCAAGCGAATAAGTCAAGAAATCGTAATAGACTGATAGATATCGCATATATAGTATTCGTTTCGATTGTAACACGATAACTTTGTATTAATTAATAAACAAATAAATTAACCAAATAAAGGTACTTATGATTATTACAATCGAGTTGTCTTATATACTTAATAGAACAAAATCTTATACAAAAACAAATCTAAGAACCCTTTTTTATGCCCTATTTATTGGCTCTTTCAAAGATTTTAGTCTCTACCGAGTAAAGACACGTCGTCTTGTGCTCTTTGAGGTAATTACACTACATTGCTCTGTCATTATAAACAAAATTAAAAGGCTTGGGTTCTTACATAAAAAATATCAACATAATCTAAGCGCATTCGTGATCATGCAGCGGTAAGGTGGGTCTAAGTATTTTGCTGGTATTAAGGTGCTATCACTACCACAGTGCCCCTGGCGCTCTGACTTACCCCGAGAACGTATGGACAGCGCTATTGCAGCCAGCGGTGGAGGCTGCGAGGATCCTGGACGACATGGTTATTATTCAGAGAACTTTAGACTTATACTCTAGACGTCACGCTATTATCTATCTATATTATCTTATATATATTCAAATTCAAATTCAAATTATTCTTTATTCAAGTAAACTTGTAAACAAATGCTTTTTGAATCGTCAAGCTGTCCCTACCGAGAAGAGCCAGCAAGGAACTCGGCGATTGCTCTTTTTAAAATACAAATCTGATAACTATTAATAACATCTAATAACATTTAGTCATCACTGTCTTGTACATGGTAGAAGTAGATCCACACATCCTTATCATCTTAGTAATCCTCAACAGTATAGTCATATATCAGCCTCTTTTTAACAGTGTTTTAAACTGCTGTAATGGCAAGGCCAAAATTGATTTCGCAATTTTATTATAGAATCTTATACCCAAACCCATAACGATTTACGTACTTTTGCAAGGCGCAAAGCAGGAGCCGTAAGCTTATTCCTATTTTGTCTATTATATATATCACCTATCGTTTTATAATTCTTTATATTTTTATGTACAAAACTTAAATTGATCGTACACCACCAGTATCAAAAACAGTTAAAGCCGCTGGTCAGAAAACTAGCAACGTTTTCGGTAAAACAAAAGTTCTCTCCTTTAAAACGGTACCCGGCAGGTGCGGCGAGACAAGTGGGCCACCGGACGATAGTATCGCGGTAAACCCCTCGCAACTTCCGGTTAATTAATTATTCAAAATGGCGTTGATTTCACATTCTACGGGGCGAAACTGATGTCTACAACGAACATATTATGTACCTATTAATTTTTTTTAATTATCATAAATTTTTAATTATTTTTAAAGTGCTAATCTAGATCCGGATGTGGAAACTGATAGAATTTCCGCGAAAACTTTATCTATAGCGTCATCCTCCTGCCCTTATCCTGCTCTAAGTGGGGTCGGCACAACATGTTTAAACATGTTGTCACATGTTTCGGCTACGTTTTATGACCTGACGTCAACTTTCCTTAGACGCCTTTTACGACACCTCGGTAAAAAATGAGGGCGGTCTATTCTACTCGGCCGGATGCCACACGGTGGTGAAAATTTTATCTACAGAAAGAATTTTATCGGCAAGAAAGATTTGAGAAACGTTTCACAGATATTTAACACTCGTCGAATATTACGCACGCTTAGTATTAATGTGACCTAATTCTAAAAAGTTGTTTTGTTGCAAATTACAATAAAGCGTAGCATAACTAATACAAAACTCGTGAGTTTTAAAGAAACCCATGACTTGGAAGAACAAAAAAACACTAGCTTTTTTAATAGTAGGTACATAGCGTGATGCCATAGATGGCATTGAAATAAGGATTACAAAGTATCTAACTTAATTGAGCCTAATTTTGAAAAAACGTGTTTATAAATTTGTAAAATTGAGGATAGTTTGATTTGTTTGAAATCTAAACTTATTAACAAAACCCGCAATTTTTTATATTTTATATACTTATACTACATTAATACAATACTACATTATCTTAAAATACCACTTTATTCAGGAATATAAAACTTGACTAAACGAGAAGACGCGTAAAATACGGATTAGCAAAAAGTTTAAAATAAGTTTATTTTTTACATTTGATATTTGTATTCGCTATATCCTGTGTTACGACAGTCCTTCATTCATATTGTTATATTATACGTAAATCCTATTATAACTTTCCAGAACATAAATCTCATCAAACATTAGACACACGGGAAATTACGTAAACCATTTGTGGCCTTAGGTGTAACGCTTATAATAAAACCCGGTATATGTATTAAAATTTGCTATATAAGTTTACATTAAGTATTAAGAATACTTAAATTATGTTATAAGACTATAACATGACAGTAATTTCCCGCCAGTTTCACAGGCACAGTTTCCTTTAATAAATTATTTCAAAAATAGAAGAAGATTACAAAATTTATTTTTATTTCTTAATTTTTTCATTTTTATCTTGAATCTGATTTTGTTTTTTTTTATCTTTTAAATTGTATTTGAGGCCAATATTGCTTGAAATAAAAAAATATTAATAATATTAAAATAAAACATAGAGGATTTTTCCTCCTAAATTAATCAAACTTAGAAGATATTAAACATTAAACCGACATTTTTTATAAGCAATTGGACGTTGTGTTTGGTCAGGCGTATTTTTCTATGTTATATGTTTTATAAGTTATGTTATTTCATAAATTCGCTAATATTCATTACCTCTTATAGTACGAATACGTACTATCTTTCTCTACTTTTTCCAAATTCACCAAAAGCAACCGATAAATTGTCTACACGCAATTTATCTATTGTCAGTTGTTATAAGTTGTAGAATTGTTTGTTGCTTTAAAACCATGCTCCAAAAATTTACGTACCTGTAGTTAGTTATTAATTAATTTTTGTCATGACGAATGTTCACTTTTCATTAAAGTCCTGTTTGCGACTACAACGTTTTAAACCAAAAAAACATGTTTTTTGGTTTGTTTTTTGGGTAGATATTAAAAGTTTAATATGTTTTATGAAATTATTCATTGATATCAATGATTAATAATTATGATTTATTTGAATATTTGCTTTATGAAACAAGGAATTTAATTCGAAGTAGAATAGTCTGCATAATTCACAGCAAAACGCTTTAGTAGCAAATAGGCGATATATTGAAAAAATATATTGTTCCTTATTAGAGAAAATGTCTGTAATGTCTAAATGTAGAGTGTATTATCCAATTTCATACTTTATGCATGCAGGATTCGTAAAACGTATGGTCTATAAGCCACCACCCCACTAGCATTGCTCACCTTCACTACCACAAACTTAAAAATCGTTTTGCGAGCGAACAAATTTGGTGATTTAACCTAAATTTCTATTTTCTGATCAGCGTACGTCGATTACGGGTAAGTGGTTGAATGTATGTGTTTTGCGAATTCTACATGCATAAAGTATGAAGATGATATGATAGTTTACACTGTCCATTTAGCATAATGTTCTCTAATCGCGGATTCAAGTAAAATAATTCTGTATCTTTCGCATTATGGAACTCTGCAAAGTAACGCTTTATTCTATAAATGATAATATGGTTATTTTTTTATTGCTTCCAGTGTCGGTGGTCGTCACCAGGCGGCGGGGTCGCAAGACCTCAAGCGTACTTCCGGCTACTCACCGCACGCTGAAACGCCCCACTAGATCGTTTCCTTCTGACTGATGTGTTTTTTCTTATTACTTATTTAAGTCCATTACTTTAGGACCTCCACACACGTCCGATACGTTAAGTGGTCGATCAAATATAAGTAGGTGCATCTCTAATTCCAAATGGAACGTTCGGGAATGTTTAAGTAGTAAGAATATAACGAAGTTTCGACTGCGTAAGGCCAAAACTTCCAACTAAATTGATTTGCCATTAAATCTTATATTGTATATTAAAACAAAAATGTTGTTATTTACCATTATTATTGGATAGCGTCACTAAGAAGAATTTCGAAAGGTAAACAAAGTGAAAAGGGAAATTAGTCTTACCATAATCGAGAACAATTTCAAATCAATTGTAACAGTCTTTTTTAAAGATAAACTAAAGCTCGACCGCAACAATTTGGTTGCAATCAATTATCTTGTTTAAAACCGAATTTAGCCTGATTTTTACTTCTTATCTAATATTGTGATTACTTTTTTTTATTTATCATTAGTTGCTGTTAACTGTAATTGTTCAAAAGCCTTCAAAACATGTAAAAGTTACGTTAAAGGTTTTTCCGATGCCGCAAGAAAAGACGGGTATTTTATAACGCATATGTTAAGTTCCTGTTACTTTCCACTGCTGGGCATACAGGGCTATAGACCGTTTTTGGAGAGAAGGACTGGGGCTAAGACCTACCACGCTGCTCCAATGCGGATTGGTAGGTTACACATATACCCATGAATTCTCTAGAGATATGCAGGTTTCCTCACGATGTAGACCTTCACTGGAAAGCGTGTGATAAATTACAATTATCAATTAGACAAATAAGTTTTTAATAGAAAAACTCATTGGTGCCTGCCCCGAGGTTTGAACTCTTAAATCCCTCGAAAGATCACACCGTATTTTATATGTTAGGTTAGATTGTTATAAATTTTACCAATATAGATCAAGCGGACAGTGTAACAGGCAAACAGATTTTTACATTTATAATATTAATATAGATAGACAGATGTAACTAAAGTTTTAAGCAACGGCAGCGTTTATTTGTCTCGGTAAGATCCTCGAGGCTCAGCAGAAGACTGTCTCTCTGATAATTTAACCTATACTGCTTTTTATACGTATTCTACTAGAAGAAGACCAACCACATCAACTATATTTTGTATCCTCATTAAAAATTTAGTAACAGACAACCATGTTTCTAAAGGTACCATCACCGTCTTACTTAATTTGTAATGGCGTATCTTCTATTTTATCGCATCTTCAACAATGGTTAACATCATCAAGATAGATCCTTTAATTTGCTGAGTGTTGCTACATGATAATCAGAGTGAAACTGTTTGTAATATTTGATGTCGTCACACGTCACGACATTTGTGGGTCCTCCGTGTGCTTATTAGAAGAGCTAAGTTCTTTCATTGTTCTGTTATATAAACCACAGTGAAGTTTACTTTCTTTAAGATTTGAAATGTTTAAGATTTGTAATTGAATTTTCATGAGGAATAATGAGAGTCCATGGATGTGAGATATGTGATGAATTTATAACAATCTATAAAAGTGATGACATAATATATCTAGTATGGGAGCTTCACATTAACGGCGAAGTAGCATCGATATTCTGCTTTTTTTTTCATACAGGAAAAACCCCTTATGGGTACCACCGCCCGACGGGGACAGGCGGTGGTTATGTCGGACTCGCACCGACTAAAACGACCTGTATGCTCCCCACGCTGCTGGTGGCGGGGGCAGGGTACCTTATTTGACCCCACCCCCGCCAGCAGCAACTCTGAACCCCAGAGTGCGCCACCTCTGGGTCGGGGCCTCTCTAAAAGTGGCCCCTCCCTCCGCTGGATGATGCATCGGGAGCACCATATGCATCGACCGCCTCGGGGACCGTATAAGGAGGGTGTCCGATAAACCCCGTTCGGAACGCCCAGAAGGTCCCCGTTAGGGCGGCATGCGACGGACTTCGGCGAGTCGCCTGCGCCCCGCTCGCCTGCGGCGGATCGGATCAAGGACTCCACTTCCCGGATCCGCTCCGCCGCCTCCTTCCGCGAGATAGCGTCCTCGCAGAAGGAGGCCATCGCTGCCCACGATCCCTCCCTGTCCACCATGGCACGAACCACAGTGGGCAGGGAGAGATCGTGCCCCACCTCTGCCACGAGCTTCGCCCGCTGAACCGCCCAAGCTGGGCAGGCCGCGAGCGTGTGCAGCGCCGTATCAGACTCGGCGCCGTACTCGTGATCGATATTTTGCTGGTTTAACCACAAGAGAAAGGGAGTATATATTCAGGTTGCAACTGAAAAGTATGCAACTTTAGATTTCGCTGGATAGAAGGGATAAATATTTGACCTCTCTCCGAACATATTTTCATTCGAATCAAAAAAACATCATTCAGAAGAAGCCTTGATTTTTTTTTGAAAAATATGGAGAACAGAGCGCAGAATTTCTGTAATCATCGGGAAGCGTCACCCTAAGGGTATCTCCAGAGGGACCACGGTTAAGGTTACCAGTACTGGAGGGTTTGTGGTATGACTGAGACTAGTGAATATACTAGGTAGTGTGATGAAAAACCCTCACGACTGACTGACGTCAGAAACCTGGGACCGTAATTTGCAGAGCCATATACGATGCTTTTTGATTTTCCTATTCCGAGTTGATTGGAACGTAGGTGGAAGTCACGTCAAGTGTTATAAATGGATTACGGTGTACCCTATCTTTCTTAGGAAGCGTTTAAAAGATAAGCTGGACTGGTGAGGTCAACGTTTCTACAAACTACGGACAAGCAGTGGCTATATGATACAATTCTGTAACAAAGTTAGCATTAACTCAGCATAGTTATATAATAACGAGCAGCCTTGAGGGTGTGGATTTTAATAAGAGGAAACGTCTATTACAGTACAGGCCAGTTCCAGATGGCTCACCTCCTACGAACAATGCCCTTCCGCCGGCTTATCGTAATTGCACATATTTTTACCCACAAAAAACTCTAAGAATGTAAGCTTTGCCTATATATAATTCTATTATAAGTATTTACCCACCGTGTATTGTTTACAGCTTCTCATAAATCACGTTGCAGTTTGTTAGAAACTGACAAGCCAGCACGTACGATTGTGTTGATGCAATAATTAAATGCTTACTTTTGCAAATAATTTGGAAATAAACTAATCACAGAGCAACGTGGAGATACTTCAAGCATAGCTCCTTCCATTGCTAAGTGAATCTGAGCTTTCTTATTAGGCCCATATACCATATTGGAAATGTACATTTTAAATATTATGCATATTATATTGTACAAAATGATAGAGCTCTAGTAAAGCATTAATTCTGCTATTGTAGCAGACCTGACCTTGCGTTGCTGTGGATGAGTCTGGTTTTGACTTCCCCTCTACTAATATTTTGAGGAGTTTTATTGTTAATTTTATAATTTACCCATATTCAAGTTATATGGTGTCAAATATCATAATAGGGTTTGAACCCGACATCCCTGGCTAGACTGACACGGTCTCAAAAAAAAAGTAAAGTAAAGTAGCAGCCTGTTACAATCCCATTGCTGGAAATAGGCCTCCTCTCTCCGTTTTTGCAGAGATGGAAAGCTAAGACCTGACACGCTGTTCCAATGCGGATTGGTAGGTTAAACATATCTCCAGAATTCTCTAGAGATATGCAGGTTTCCTTACGATGTTTTCCTTCACCGAAACGCGTGTGATAATTGCAATTATCAATTAGACACATGAGTTTTAATAGAAAAACTCATTGGTACCTGCCCGGGTTTGAACACGTGTTCCCCTCGAAAGAGTCGCACGGTGTCATCGCTGGGCTATCACAGCTCTATTGAAACTCTACATTGTGTTAATTTGTATAAATTCAATAAGTAAACAAAATAAAATGATGATAAGACGAATCGCAGCGAATTTCATACTAATACTCAGGATGTTGTAACAAAAAATAAAATGTTTCTTGTATAATAATAGCAATTTGGTGCAGCGCCTTGTTAGTTAGAAATCACAATTATTAACTGTAATAATGGAAAATTGTAACATCCTTTAGGCATATTGTGATGTCTAATTGACTCAAGGACTACAAGGGTGCTCTCACTGAGTAATAAAACAAACGTAAAGTAAAGGCAGGCCTTTACTGATACTATCCCACTGCTAGGAATAGACCTCCTCTCTACTTTTTCTGTACAGAAGGGCTAATAGGGAATAGACCCGACTGACTGCTCCAATGCGGGTTTGACAGGTTACACATATTTATCTATAATCTCCAGTGATATGCAGATTTATAATACCGGTTCCCTTAAATCAAACATCAGCCTGTTAGTTAACGGCCTCGTCTCTTTAACTGCAGGAAAAGTTAGGAGCTTAGATCCCAAGTTACAAGATATAGGACATACACAGGTGTCGTAACATTTTTGACCTTATAATATAATCATTATATGGTTTTCTGAACATGCATTATTTATGAGTAAATTATAAATATTTTGAGGTTTTTAAATGCATTTTAATATTACCATTACGGCCATTAGTCATGAAAAATATAGGGTAACCTTAAGGTTATTGAAACAGAAACCAGTTCAAAAGAAGGAAGCCGCAGCTACAACAATGGCGTCTGCACTGAAGCAAATCTGACTACCGCAACCGATGACAATGTGTTATTGTGACTAAGCCTGTTGCAACCTCCTCCTGGTTGCCGCAACTAACACGTAACCATAGTTAATATTGTAAAACTAAATTGTATACATCAATTATGGTAATAGCAGTTTAAATACGATTCTTACATCTTCCAATCCGTCTATATATATTATTAAAAAATGACACCAAAAGCTGTTCATCTATGTATGTGATCGATTTTCTCGAAATCTACTGAAGGGATATTTGTACGGCCATTACAAAAAGATTATTGAGAAAGATTTAGGTTATTAGAGCATTCTCCGAAACAGGTAAACCGGTTTTAATGGGATTTTTACAGGATGATAGAGGTGTTTGTGGAGCAATATAAAGGTTATTTTTTGACCTAGATTTTTCGCGGGGTCGGGATTAATGGGGGAAAAACGTTTTTTCGACTAAATGCCAAGCGGGCAAAGTTGCCGGGCACAGCCAGTATACGAATATTATATATGGTAAATTCCGTCCATCTATCTGTCAACCTTTCACGGCTTGAACTAGTTATTTTAATCCACCGTTAAGGTCCTCCGTCAAAGAGGTCTCCCTGACGCTGAGTGGTATGCCGTTTTCCAGGATCACATTTCTCTGCGTATTTTTTTTGTTTTTGAGAGATTTTTATACTTTATTTATATTTTATGTATTTTTTTATTACCCTATGTACGTAGTTAAATGTGTTTTCACAGTGCATAAAAGGTTTTTGATTTGATTTGATCAGAGCTATAGTGTCGAAATTTGGTAGAGTTGTATATACCGGGCGAACGTATACGTTAAAAAGTTTCCGTTTTTCCTTTGGGAACAAAAGGAAATGTACTCATAAATTTTAAATTTTATTTGACGCGACTGCAATTCCGAATACTTTTTTTTAACGAAAGCCTTTTTGTAAAGCGCATGTTGTGTACACATTAATCGCGAAACCCAGGAATTGGAGCAACAAAAAAACTAAAGAAATGACTAACAAAGTACAAAAGCAACATACAGTACACAAAGAAAACGGCCGCACTGAGTTCGTTAATTAAGAACCTTATGTTTTCAATTTATATGAGTCCGATTTCTTAGGCAAATGTAAAGTGAGCCTGTCACGTATATCGGCATTGAAATGTGAAGTGGCCTCGATCTACGTGCAATGGCCGACGCCGAGTGAACGGCCGCCGTCACCCTTTTGGGGGTGGTGTGGTGGTGAGCCTTCTAACCCACATACTAAAATAACCTTAATAATAAGTTAATAAATACTTTGCGGAAGTATCAGTACTAGCCTACAGCATACCGGTTATAAAACATATTTGTAGCGCCGAGATAGTCTTGATTAGAGTTCATATTGCCACAAAGATTTTGATACCAGTAATGTTGGTACTTAGATTCGTCAAGAAACTTAACTGCGACTATTAGAAATAGTAATTCCACGGAGATACAATCTATAAACACAATACGCCTAAAAGTTGGTCATCTCGCTATAGGCTAACCGCTTAACTCAGTCCTCGCCTGCGGGGTACAAGTGCGCGGAGGTAGGACCAGAATGGGCACTGAGATAGGTGCGGACGGTCACCTCTTATATATAACGCTACGGGCCCAACCGCACCTGCCTTAATCCCCGTCTTCGTTCTACCTCCGCGCTCGTCAACTGCGCAGGACTGAGTTAAAACCCTACTAAGAAATACTGACAAGAAACTGGTGTTGGATGTAAGTAGGCTTGGGTTTGGATGTTTAATTTAAATAATTTACCATAGCCAAGCCAAGCCTTTCAGCGTTACAAATTTTGGTGATTTTGCTAGGCCATATTTTCATTCCCATTTCTATATATCTAAACATCTCGGTAAACGCACGTGTTTTACAAACAAGCCAATTAGTTACAAGTTAAATCTGTAGGCAGACATTCAATAAGTCTGACGTGCAGATTCCCTAAACCTACTAAGAGTAACAGCTTACACCGTCTATATTGTAGTAGTCCGGTACCTGGCCGGTTAAATATCGATCTTTAACCCATTACGAGTGCACTCAATTTGAATACACTTTACATTTACGTCTATTTGCATACAATCCAAATGCTTTCATTAATATTTTTTGCCACGTTTTTTCTACTCACTATTGTGAGTTCGGTGAGAATTAAACTGATTTTAAGCTTTTTTCTAGATAGAAACTATAATTTTAAAATATCTAAAAATAAAGGAATTAATAAACTATCTCGATTTATTACTACTGTACTTGATTTGAAAAGTCTAGTTTAATTTAAACGAACATAAAAAAATACTTTAAACAAAAATTCAGTCCTAATAATAATAATACTAATACCTCGAGAAAAGCCATTATAATCGATAGGGAAAACGTGTCTGATCATTTTAGTTTGAACACCCCCATAGCCGATGGATGTGATTTGTATACAACTGCATGAGTTAAGCACGCGACAGGGAAATGACTGAAAATGTATAGAAGAAAATTATAATTAATAAATATTATCTCATATAAGATTTCAATCAACTTTCGGCTCTGCATTCTTATACAGGGTTATTAGTGTCAAGACGTCAACACTTATTGCAACTTATTTACAATGTTACCAGTATTAAATCTATTTTCTCTTTTAAATGGATTTGATAAGTTTTGCGATTGTCGCAATAGCGTCAGATTGAGGTACACTTCCGTTAAAGCACCTCGTGACTATCTCCATTCGTGTTTGAGAATTGCCCGTTGACTCATCTGCCTATCCTCACTCACCATTGCATTTATCCAAATATGCTAGCAGCGTTCACAGTATCAAGTGGTATTAATTCAATTTATACAAATAATATTACGATACAATTAAAATGTAATCAGGTTTAATTAAGATTTATCGTATGTATCACTTTGATAATTACTTATGATATTATTAATGTATTTTTTGATGCTTTACATTACAATAAAGGAAGTATTAAAAGTTTATAATTATGTATTTGTTCACCTTGTGAGCCAGCCGGCGACGCAGTGATTGCGAGCGCCGCCAGCCATAGCAGCGGCGCGGCCATGCTGCGGCTACCGCATGTCGGCTGCGGCTGCGGTCCGCAACGCCGCCGCACCTACAGCTTCAGTGTATTGTACTCACTGTAACAACGTCATAAGATAATAATCAGCATATGTCAGTATTTCGAATATTCATATTTTTTGTTTATTTACTAGATAATATACGTAATCCATTATGAAGGTATATATTATTAAAATATGCATTGTTAATGCTTAAACGGCTGCGCGGAACCCTATTTTCATCGTCAAATTAAAATTATAAATAATGGAATGGAGTTTCGGAAGTTGAGACTTTTTTGTTGGAAATTTCCTCCCCTTAAGATGCTTCTTTAAAGTGTCGTTATCTCTTAAAGTTTTGAGTTATAGCCAAAAAGCGGAGACGTCTTTTTTATTTTTTGTTTATCGCAATTGCAATTTTTATTTGCGGGGAAGAAATACGTCTCCTTCAGTATCGCGTTCCGAATGGAATGAGCTATAACTCATATTTTTAAGAGAATTAGAACGATTTTTCTCAGGAAACTCACTTCTTGACTAGACTATATCCAATTTATCTCCAACAAAAATTACTATAAATATCTGTATGTACTTTCATAAATGAAAGACAAACAAGTACTTAAATTAAATTTTCATAATTGGAATATCAACTCTGTTCTATAGAAGGGCAACATTTATTAAAGCCATTTATAAATCGATATTGTTTATTATCTATCTAATAGTAATTTTTTATACCGAAAAATTTCCAATGGTAGTTGTCGTTATTGTGGCTTTAGCAATAGAAGCCTTTACGGAACCGAATAATTACGTATGGCATCCCAGAAGACCACAGACAAACGGCTTGCCTATGTTACTACGGCGGTTGATGAGCGCCTACTTTGCGAGGCGAATCTAGAAAGCGGAAAAAATATCAAAATCACAGCGGGCTGCCGGTGATTTCGCTTTCTATCAAGATATTAACATGTAACAAACATTGTTTGCGCGGAGCGTCCAAAGCTTGCAGTTCACGACCTTGTACAACTTCAAATATACCCGTTCAAACTTCCGGTAATTAAGATATTATTGTGTTATATACAAATGTAACTAGCTGACACGCCGTGCCTTCGCTAGGGTAGAATAACTTCTTATGCCTCGAGGAAGACCCGCGGTTGAAAAATTTTAGCCCGCGTTTTCTTTTAATTTTACGATACCTAACAAGATATTCATATAAATATAATGTGATTTAGATGTTTAAATAAAACACAACTGTGTTTCTATAACAATACAGAAACGACATTAAATGCTATTTATTGTCTAAATCACAATAACAATATTCTTATTTACTATTTTACTATTACAATTTACTAATTGGTTTATGCGACAATGACGCGATACTTCTTCGTTTATGTCTCCTTCTATAGATCCGACTGCGGCTCTATGACATGAGTTGCGCGGGAATTTTAAATTTGAAAGAAAATATTTTTTCTTTACAACTATATGATTTATAGAGTTAGGCATTTTTTGCAGAAGTTCATGTTGCTATAGTAATGGTAGTATCATTATGCTGTAAACTGCGATTAAGGAAAATATATGTAATGCTTAAAGTAGAGTATCTTATATTCGTGTTCATACATAATGCATGCAGGAAACGTAAAACGCATGCTCTTTAAAACATCACTATCAGATTTACGATAAATTGGTTCGAATGTGACAATAATCGTTGAAAATGACAGAAAAAGTCAAACCCGAAAGCTTTCAACGAAAACTCTGCCTTATTCATGAGAGATATAACAAAAGAACGTAAAGATTTATTCCTCATGTTTAGCTCTACAGGTAAATGCCCGGGGTAGCATATATAAAAAAATAATAAAAAATAAAATAAATAATATGAACATTCTTGCATTATCTCAAATTGAAAACTAACGCGCGCGAATGTATGCCAACAACCGCCCTCACTCAAGGCATAATATTACGGGGTTCAAACCATAAGGACGTATCAACATTAAGGGAACTTCTTTTCTATTATTCGATTATATCACTGGTAATCACATCACGACGTGGTAAACGGATTTACGGACCGTTAACGGATGACGGTGGACGGGTCGTAATTCGTACGACAAGACGGAGTGTGTTCAAATTCAAAATATTCTTTAAACTTTTAAACGAGTGCTTTTGAATCGTCAACCTATCAAAATTACCCCCTTTATGATCAATAGGCCTATTAGTATTAAAGTGACCTTATTAAAAAAAATTGTGTGGCAAATTGCAATAAAGCGTATCGTACGTTGCGCCTACAACACTCGTGAACAAATTTTTGTATTACAAAAAAGAGCCATACGTGGCATCTACAATTTAAGTCCGCGTGATTCCCTGCGAGAGAAGTTTAAGGAAACAGGTATTCTAACATTTGCTTCACAGTATATTTTAAATAACGTAATTTTTGTACATAAAAATATAAAGAATTATAAAACGATAGGTGATGTATATAATAGACAAAGTAGGAACCGACATAAGCTTGCGACTCCTGCTTTGCGCCTAGCAAAAGTACGTAAATCGTTTGTGGGTTTGGGTATAAGATTCTATAATAAAATTCCGAAATCAATTTTGGTCATGCCATTACAGCAGTTTAAAAACACTGTTAAAAAGAGGCTGATACAGAAAGCCTACTATACTGTTGAAGATTACTTAGATGATAAGGATGTGTGGATATAGGTGCACTTCTACCCTGTACAAGACAGTAATAAATAAATGTAACTAGTTCTAAGATTTATATTTTAAAAAGAGCAACCGCCGAGTTTCTTGCTGGCTCTTCTCGGCAGGAACAGCTTTCCGAACCAGCAGTAAAGTTGACGATTCAAAAGCACTTGTTTACAAGTTTACTTGAATAAAGAATATTTTGATTTGATTTGATTTGATTTGAATTTAAAAGAGGCCGATAACTTGGAAGAGCAAGAAGAGACTAGCTTTTAATAGTATGCAGTGTGATGTCAAAGATGGTATTGAAATAACGATTACAATTCATCTAACTGAATTTAGCCTTATTTTCAAATTCGTCACTTTAATAATAATCGTGCGAATATTAGTATTGAATGACAAATTTAAATTCAAATATTTCTTTATTCAAAATGGCCATTACAAAGCACTTTTACGGTAGCCTTTTATCATCCTCCTGGCCTTATCCCACTCTAAGTGAGGTCGGCACAACATGTTATAAACATGTTGTGACATGATTTGGTTGCGTATTTTACGACCGGCCGCCTGCCTGACGTCAACTTACCATACTCGCCTTTTACGACACCTCGATAAGAAGACAGCCGTGTGGTATTCGGCAGAATAGAATAGACCATCCTCCTTTTTACCGAGGTGTCGTAAGAGGCGACTAAGGTATGTGCCGTGTGGATCCGGTTGCGTAGAATATATCACCATCATTTCGTACCGAAGCCTTTGTATTATTAATTCATTTTGGGGACAGGGACAACATTTTTTCTCTGATATGTTTCCATGGTTTGGAGCCCGGGATATGATCTACTAGCCATGCGAAGTCTGGCTGGTCTAGTCTAGTCTAGTAAACATTATTTATGTACCGGCTGCCCGTGCTTCGTGGGTACAAGTAACAGTGTTGTTGTTCCGAGCCAGTGGAGGCCGCCGGAGCGCGCAATGCGGCCGCCACCTGCTCAGACTTGCAGCCAGACCCGGGTGTGTTTCATATCACTGACACCGTATTATTTGATCTCGTATCGATTTACGCAGTCTTTTATGTGGAGACACACAAATTAATGGCCTTTACTATAAAACATTTAATTTCTATAACCGAACTGTCACAGATTAAAATGTCACAAAATTCATCCCCACCATCTGGATACGTGACGATCCACTACAGTGCGGTTCTCAAATAGTTTTATCCCTCGCACTACCATTTTATGGGGTAATCTCCCTTTGGCAGCGTTTCCGAATCGGTACGACATAAGTACCTTTGAAAAGCGTATTTTCCACCCTTTTAAAGTTCAGCAACACAGTCGGTGGCGGCGATTACTTGAACCGCATGCTTGTTTGCCATCCTATTCCATCATCATCCTCCTGCCCTTATTCCACTCTAAGTGGGGTCGGCACAACATGTTACAATGTATGTCACATGATTTAGCTAGGTATTTTACGACCGGCCGCCTACCTGACCTCAACTTACCTTAGTCGTACCCCGTCTGGTACCGTCGTAACCGTCGGGTCGTTAGTTTACGACCCCCCGGGAAGAAACAGGGTGGTCTATTTCGACTCAACCGGATACCACACGGTGGGTCAACTTACCTTAGTCGCCTTTTGCCACACCTAGGTAAGAAGTAAGGGGGATGGTCTATTCTACTCAGCCTGATACCACAAGGCATTTTGCCATCGTATTCCATAAAACAAATAAACATCAATGGGCATAACCATACCTCCAACCATCCTCTCTTTTATAACTCACTTATAACTTATAATCATAAGCTGTGATTTCGTTCTTAATAATAAGTAACGTACGTAATAGACAAAGTACCTGCTTTGTGCTATACAAAAGTAAGTAAATCTTTTCTTGGTTTTGACATACAATTTTACCTATTTCCTTAAAATCAATTTAAAATAACTATCAAAAGGATACCATACTTGTAATTCCACTGACGCTGTCGAGATTTATTTATATGACAAAAAACACTTCTAAAAATATTCCTAAAGGGTCCAAGAAAGCAAATATCAAATGTTACTATTTATAAGGATTATATAATGAAATTATCAACCGCCGATATAGCTGCTGGCTCTTCTACTTAGAAATATCTTCCGGACCAGCAGTACAGTTGACGATGCCAACATACGAGTAAGAATATCAAATTCAATGACATTAAATTTTCAACTTTTCAAACCAAATGCGCACATGACTTTCTTTTTACCAATTTTGAGTTCAGAAGTGGGAGCTAAATGCACTTTACTTAACTTTTGAAGTTTAGTAAATTTTAATCGGCGGACTTTAGCCGCTGAAGACGCATTCGTTTTACACTCTGTCACTTTTTAAGGAGAAATCGTTAACTTTTACAACTTGTCCAGGGGAATTTTTAACGAAATGAGCGTGCGTCCGGAACGGTGTGGTGACCCCATCCTTTTGCGCACTCATGTGTGATGTGACAGGTTTCGCTTCCTTTTATGACTGGGGCGCTTCGTTCGTAGATAATAAATATCCCACCTTATATAAGCCCCCTTGCGAACATGAATATGATAGCCGATTTGGGCGATATTCGACTCATACTTCGGGTCATAGGTTTAAACCCCGGGTTTCAACCAATTTAATTTCGATTAACATATGCCTAATTATATTTTCAATTATTTACTACTTTTCGACAAAGGAAAATGTCAGGAAGCGTGTATATCTGAATAGATTTCTAAATAAAAGAATAATTTTATTAATATACTATATACCTTTTTTATATATATATATTACATAGGATATGCATAACCCACCAATCAGCATCAGTGAAATAAGATTTTTCAAGCACTTTTGAATCTACAAAGATCAATGGAAAATTCAAGATTGCAGTAATTCAGAATGTTTTTCTTACCAAAAAGAACCAGTAAATAACTCGGCGTACAGTCTGGTACGAAGCTTTTATGCTATTTCTTTTATTAATTTATGTCAAAGCTTTATTCTTTATAATTATATCTTCAATTGTATATTTTATGACTGCAACCACATGCATTCCTAATTGAGGTATTAGGATTCCATATTTTTGTCCCTTCTTAGCAGCATCAGCATATTTTATCAACACAGGACGGTTTGTGGCAGAATGATAGTCAGGTTTTGGTTAAGTGTTGCTTTCGAGACTATATTTAGATTTTTAACCTTTAACGATCATACTTATTTTTCGATGACATTAAGCCCATATACATTAATGTATAGACAGGTAACATCTGAAGGTTTCAGGGTGGCGCTGGCTCCAAGAGGCCTGGGAAGCTTTTTTAAAGACCTATTTAGAAAAATGGACTATCTGTGCTGTATGTGTCCACTTGAATTGTATTAATATAGACTAATGTTGTATGAATATAGCACATGCTCAAACAAGTCAGGTGGGTCACGACCTCTCCTTGCCCACCGTGGTTCGTACCATGGTAGACGGGGAGAAATCGTGGACAGCGACGACCGCCTTCTGCGAGCACGTCATTTCGCGGAAGGAGGCGGCGGAGCGGGTCCGGGAAATCGAGTCCCGGGAATCAATCCGCCACAGGCGAGCCGGTGCATGTGGTGCTCCTGATCCATCGGTCAGCGGAGGGAGAGGCCACTTTTAGAGAGGACCCACCGGTGAAGCACTCTGGGGTTCAGAAATTGCTGCTGGCGGGGATAGGGGCAATGTTTACATAGGTACCCTGTTCCTTCCACCAACGGCGTGGCGAAGCATACAGGTCGTTTTTGTCGGTGCGAGTCCGACATAACCATCGCATATCCCCGTCGGGCGGCGGTACCCATAAGGGGTTATTTTCCTGTATAAAAAAAGGCTCAAACAAGTAACATAACATGTCACTTCACGTCCACTCTCACCAAGGGCTCTCGTCTTACTGACGTGGTGCATTTTGTGACAGTGTTATGTTTCCTTTGTACACTGTTTTGTTTTAGTGTGAGTATATTCATGTATCTATTACACGTATGTGTCTTGTATATAAAATACACTACACTATCCATTGTTGATAAAGAATCAGAACAGCATTCCAATCCCGTAATTAGACCTCCATCGATTGAAGAAGCCAAAAGAGGATTCTATATACAAACCAACCGTTTCCAAATCGCAAGTACATTATATAAGCCGGGCATGACACACGATCTAATTAATTTTCATACGCTAACAATTAAGTGTATAACGGATTATATAAAAAAACATCTTAATATATAACGGTAGACAAAAAAGAACCCGTCACTCTCAGCAAGATTTGAATAAGGAAGTGATATTTATAGTATTTGTTATCGCGACTTCGTTTCTACTTGTGTTAGAATTCCCCTTAATAATGTTTATATATTTTTTCCTATTCCTGAAAGAAATACTTATTTTATTCTTATCTTCACAGTTCTCTATGTAGATTAAAAATTATGTCTTTTAATATTAAATATTGTCTGTAGCAAAATTAACTGTCTGATTTTCTATTGACATATACAATATCCCAGATTAAATGTATAAGTCATTAAAAATCTACGTAAATATTAACTTATTTTCATATTCATTTCGTTAAAAATTAAAACAGACATTTTCGGATGATTTTCATTTAATTTTTTATTTTGTAGCCGGCAAATTGAACGATTGCATAGCTTGACTCGACTTAAAACCGTTACTTACAACGATATGGTGATAACATTGGCTTTTATAGAAATTATATCGCTTCGCTATGGTAAAAACTCCACATATATGGTGAATTCCCCTCACAATAACTAGAGCTGTCCGTTGTGGCGTCACGCTTCGCGACACCATGCACGTAGCGCGCCCGCCCACGCGTGCGGGAATCGACTTACGGAAAATATACTAAATATGCGGAAAAAGACCGAAATTAACCTATATATACCTGGCATATATTACGCAAAATCCTGCCTGCCTGCCTGCAAAATCATTTTTTACCATCTAATCGTATTACGAGGTAGCCCGCTCGTTATTTGGATTCGTACCTAGTCCAAGTACCTAGTTGTTTAAATGTTCGCGAATACGTCGTTGAATTTGAAACACACTACACCTGCATGGACAAGTCTGTCTGTCTAACGTTTTGGTTAAGTTTCGGCACTACTGTTGAAGTTATTAACACTTTTAACGACAAGAACCGGGGGGGGGGGGGAGGTCAAGGTTGTACGAATTTTTACCTTCATTTTTAGATCATGTTATTTACTTTATAATAATTAAACCATGTTCTTATAGTCATTCCATAGTATACAAAGTTCTGTCCGAACTGTAACTTTTATTTCGGGCCACCGAACTCCCGTAATATTGATACCCACCGTGATCGTGTCGCGATAATTTTTCAGCAGACGTTTATATAATAACTACTAAGGTAAGTTGATCTGCCGTGTGGTATCCGGCTGATTAGAATTGACCACCCTCCTTTCTTACCGAGGTGCAGTAAAAGGCGACTAAGGTAATCTTATTTGCCTTTAAATGCCCTTACTCGAGTTCAAAAATTCACTTACTAAACATGCTAACAAACCTTACTTTAGGTGTTACTTCAGTACTAGGAAATTCAAGTACAAGCAGGCGGGCAAATTATCAGAAAGAGGAATCAGCAAAACACAGATATAGGAATCTGATCTATATATATAACTTGTTGTTAGTTCTGGCTCGATAGCAGCATGTTCATAATATAACATAATACATGCATAACTTTTGCAACGGTGTGAAGGTTCGCAGTCGACCGTAAACAAAAGATATCACAATTTCGGCAATTCTGTCTCGCTTTAAAGGCGTTCCGAGAGGTAGTTAAGAAAATTTCTATCGTATTTAAATATTAAGTGATTAAATGAATAAAGTAACATTTTAAATTAACTTTTGTCAACGTACCGGAACGATACGAAAGTTCTTTGGAGTAGTTTCTAACATTCATTTAATCACATAACATATACCAAAATATTACGTTTTAATGTATGTTCAAAAACATTTTTTTGCAATTTAACAAATTTTATATTAAAATTTGTTTCAAGGCAACAATTCCAAAAAAACGAAAAATAAACACTTAATGTAATCCTACTAAATTTCTATATCATAATATAAATAACTTATTTTCTTAAGAAAATGTATTAACTTCATTACATGGTCTTTATATTTAAGTATATTAATTATTAAATTTAGTTCAATCTGACTTGTGACGTCAGAAAATATTTAACAAAACTTTTGAGTAATGTGAACTTCTAATACAACAAACAAATTAAGTTTACTTACATTTGTAATTAAAATAAATGTTCATATAATGGTGTCTAATATCCATATAAGCATGAAGCACACACACATACACTTTTTGATTGTATTTATTTTATAGGAATATATCACATTAGTCAATATAAAGAAATTATTTCGCGCTACAACGAAAACATTACAAATGCCGACCGAGTTTTTTTAATACGCTTCAACCGTCACCGCTTCAGTACGAACAACGACTGCCGCAGACTGCCGTAAGTGCCGTAAGGCTAAGGCATAGTGTTGTTCAGTTACACTTCCTAAGATACTCCGTAGTCCGTACCGTATATACGAGGTCGAACTAAAACTTTAAACTAGCATCGAGAAATAAAAATGGTTGAGCTCCGATTTAATCTATATTTGCCAATGCATATCTTTATTAATTGTTGAATATTAAGATTATTAAATAAATCGATAATTTAGAAGAGTTTTGATATTATTTTTTAAACAAAATTGTACATAAATATATATATAGGTCATTTACATACAAACTAAACGTTTATATACATACTATTACATACATACTTCGTCCCCAAAGTAAATAATTTAATACTTGTGTTATGGGTGACACACAACTCGTAAATATACACGTATATTATTCTAAATACATACTTAAATACATTTATACATCAAGACTCGAAGAACCAACAAATTGAAATAGAAAATGTTGGTTTAAATCTAGCTTTCAAAGTTCTACTCCCTTAAAATATTTTGAAAATGAAAATTTATCTTGAAAATTATATTTATAATATATTTTCCATTAAACTTCAATGCCTTACACATGAACGGCACCCACAGTAGACTCAAATCGGAACGCATCTACATCGAAATAACGCACGTTTTCTAACAAACAATGGAATTTCTATAAATGTCAGTTGTTCTTAATATTCCTTTTATGGCTATAGGAAGCACATCGATAAAAACTTAGTGATTTTTATGAGCACATTATAGTTGAGCTCGTTTGCCAATTCAATCGACGTACGTCCTCAGCAGAGCATTGATCTCTTCTAATAATCCAGGTTTCAGGTTCATATCTTAAACACCACGCTTGATATTCTTGTTTATAACAGCTGTATTGACCACCCATCTATAAAGCTTTATAGATGGGTGGTCAATACATGATCAATACATGGTCAATGATGGGTGGTGGTGATTTAATCACTTTTGACCCATACCGGGTAGCTACCCGGTATGGGTCAAAAGTGATTAAATCACACACCCAAAAGCCTCTTTACACATTTAATTTAGGTTTCTCATAGACAAAAGGGAGAATTCAGTTACAGCTTAGCGGCTTAAAACTCTTAGCAAGCTCAATATCTAGTAGGTTCTTAATGAGAGTTCTTATAGATTCTAAGAAATTTGTAAATTTTCATCATACACTATAGGCTATCTCACCTAGGCGCTTTCACCGGAGCCATGCTCCGATCCGTAACGAATTGCGAAACTGTAACATGTCGGTCTTAGCTAGGCAGTGCTCTACCAACATCTAGCGAGTGACCTTGTAAGTTATAAAATGATATGGTATGTATATTATAACTTTGTTATTGAATGCCTCTAGTTAATTTATTATGACCTGAATGTTTATTTGTTCCCATATGTTTTAAAGACTACGCAACGCAATGATAAATTTTGAGCAACTATTTTTTTTATATCTATCAGGCTTTCACCTGGCTACGATCGCTCCTGATGGAAAACTAGCTAGCTAAATGCAGCAAAAGAGTTAAGTGTGCTTACCCATATCTGAAATTCTTCACTTATGTACCCCAAAGTAAACTGCTTATTGATAAGAGGCACGTCCCAAAATGTGAGACAGAAACAAATCTATATTGCTCTAATGTGGATAATATACACATGAAACTGAACATAGTTCTAGCTCTATTGTTACATATTCGTTCTCTTATAGGAATAAAAACAAAAACAAAAAGTACACAGGATTAAATGAAGCTTACAGTAGAGTATGACGTTAGCTAAATGCCCTTCTCTAAATATTAAGAAGCAAGAGGAGCCTTGACCTATCGGTGGTAATTTTTTTCTAAAAGTAAAATAAAAATCAATTTTAGTTTTTCCACCTTTATCTATACTATGTGTATTCCTGGCTTGCGATAATAACTTTTTTTTTAACTTAACTGGTACAAAGTAAAAATTATTGTATATATTTTTATAATCTGCAAAAAGAAAAACGTCACCTTTAAACTATTCTAGATTTCTCATCTGTTCTGTCAATTTAGTTATTTTTCTGTGCCGTCAACAAATGTCAAATAAAGTTAACAAGTTGCTATTTTTTGTTTTTCTTTCCTGTTTAAATGATTCATTGAATAGCGTAAATAATCAACGATGATAATATGCCCCGAAACATTAGTTTATTGTAATGAGTCTCCTGGACATCATTAAAAATATTTTACAAAATGACGGAAGCCATCTCCGCGAACAGCAGCACGGAGATCAAGTGTTCAGTGAACGATAATGAGCGACTCAGTGTTAAAGAGGAAGAGGAGGTGACCGTGAAACAGGAATATGTGGAGTGTCTGGTGTGCCTGAGCCGCAGTGGTGACTACTGTGACCTCGTTACCACGACCACCTCAGCGGGAACATCACTGAATGATTATCTGAGTAAATTCACTCAAGCGAGTCTCAATAAGTCGTCAAGTAGCTCCAAATATGTTTGTAAAACGTGCCTCAACCTAGTTAATATATTAGAACGTGCTGAATTAGAGTATACAAAAGTTAGGGACGAATTTCATACTGTAATAAGTAAGAATCCGTTATTTGATACACCGGCGTTGCAAGGGTCGCTCACTTTAGAACTAATTAAGAATGAAGACTTAGAAGTATATGGCAATAATCAAAGTGATGAGGACTCGGAGGATGAACCACTCGCACTCACTAAAAAGAAACGTCACCGTAAAGTTGAAAAGAGAAAAAAGAAACCTGTAGCTGAGAGTAAACGTAAATTGCGAAGTAAAAGTAACACAGAGACGTAAGTTGTAAACTCAATGTAAAATAATTTTTTTCAATTTTATTGTTGTGATAAAAAAAATGCTAAATTATGTACATTATAATTTATTTTTTTATGTTTATAGAATTCTGTATGAAATATCAAATAATTGTTTAATCTGAACAATGTTTCTTCTCAAATCTTCTGTTTTTTTTATATTCAGAATTTAACAAGAATTGATCAACGTATCAGAGCATTATTATATAGTCTCTGTGTAAACCTTCTAATGAGAAAGCAAAAATAAAAAAGTAAAGTAATGGCCTTTTACTATGCCCACTGCAGGGCTAAGGCCTCCTCTCTCCGTTTTTAGAGAGAAGGATTGGAGCTAAGACCTACCACTCTGCTCCAATGCGAATTGATAAGTTACACATATCCCTAGAATTCTATAGAGATATGCAGGTTTCCTCACGATGTTTTCCTTCACCAAATATGCAGTGTCATAAATTGCAATAATAAATTAGACACATAAGTTTTTAATTGAAAACTCATTGGTGCTCGAGGTTTGAACCCATGATTGGCTCTACAGAGTCGCACAGTGCTACGGCTAGGCTATCACAGCTTTGAGAAAATGAGAAAGTAAGTCTTTCTAATTGATAGAATTAGCTTTTACTTAAGTTCCTTTTAAACTTGTCTGAAAAATATTAAAATATTTTTTCAGTAGTTGGGAGTGTGCAGAGTGTGAGGTGAGCGGTGACAGTGGTGGTGATGCAGCTCTCACAGCACACATGTTGGTGGCTCATGTACAGATAGAGAAAGTCAAAAAAGAGGAATCCCCAGATAGGTTAGTATTGTCTATTATTGGACTGTGGGTATAGGTTGCAGTAACCCTGCCTTCAGCACTGAAGATCACATGTTCTGTACCGCAGAGTCTAATATTTTCTAAAAGCAAATTTGTTAGCTGTTCAATACTGGGTGTGTTTATGTAGTTAAAGTATTTTTTAAAATTAGTTTTCGGTCACCCATCACACAAGTATTATTTAAGTGAGGACTTGACAACTATATGTGTAATTGTTCCTATGATTTCATAGGACAGAGTGACATTGTGCCCACACATGGGCCTATTCAATAGGACCTACCTCCTGTCACCAGACACCATTAGGAAGATCAGAGTTAAAGCCTTATAAAGACAAGGGGTTCATTTATTTTCTTGTATTTCAGATCCCAAAGTCCCAATCTGAACGGCCTTGAAGATGTATTCAAAATGGAGTCAGATGTATTTAACGATGCAGATGACGACGATGAGAGTTCCAACTACGTACCAGAAGAGCTTAGCAACGGCAAACACGGTAAACGGTCTAAAGTACGTGGCAGAAGAAAGAGGAAAAGTGACACGATAGAAGTTAAGGACAAGTTAAAAAAGATCCCAAAAGTTATGCACGAGTGCGGCCAGTGTAACGCCCGGTACACGTCCCTGGGTGAGTTTCGTTATACTGGATCTATTGTTATACAAAATCCTCCACCATATCTATATAATTGCAATAAATACAAATTACTGAACAGTTTTACTCCCTGATGGATTATGACTTGTTGGGTTTGATGTCAATTGGTTTAAATATGACGATAATTATTCAAAATTTTGTAAACTTTAATTTAAAATGCAGCTTATTCCCTTATTTAATCTCAGGGATGCCTATTGGTATATTAGGAGTGGTCAGCCTTCTATTCACCCTTAGTGCCTTGGTGATGTAAAAAAACGTATGCTAAGTAATTTATAGAATTAGGCGCTACTTCGCGGAGATCCATAATACAAAAGTAGTAGTAAAAATTATTTTGCTATAATCCGCGATACAGTAAAATTGAAAATATATTTAGTGCTAAATGTATAGTGGACTATCCGTTTTATACCCGATACATGCAAGATTCGTAAAAACACATGCACAAACCTTTGCTTTGCGATTTTGTCGTGGAGTCTTGGTTGCGGGGCGAAACGATTGTTGAGTTTGTGATAGTGAACGTGTGTAGTGCTTGTGTATTGTGGTGCCAGTGGTGGAGGTATCGTGCATGTGTTTTTACGAATCCTGCAGGTATCGGGTATTAAAAAACCGATAGTCCACTTTACATTTAGCACTAAATATATTTTCTATTTACTGTATCGCGGATCATAGCAAAATAATTTTTATTATTACTTTTCTATGTATAGTAAGATTATTCCCTTTATAATAGGTCTACAGAAAAGGTCCTGAGCGATTGCTTTACGAATCTTGCGTGCATAAAATATGAAAACGAATAATATACTCTACGACTGGCCCGTTGGCGCTGTGGGCAGTGACCCGTCCTTCAGCTTCGCGGGTCCCGGGTTCGATTCCCGCCGAGGGCCAACATTTTCTATAAACAAATTGTTGGTTCTTCAAGCCTGGGTGTGTATTTGAATTTAAGTATGTATTTAAACCTAAATATGTAGTAGTAGTATTATTTAAGATTATGTAGACGTTCTTCAGTCACAGGTTAAAGCAGAATAATCCGTTGTTTTTGTATGAATGTAAAGCTCTGTCGTCAGTTCGCCTGGAGCAGCACAAGCTGAAGCACGACGACTCCAAGCCGCCGTACATCTGCGAGGTGTGCGGCGCGCACTACAAGCACAAGCGCGCCTGCGATATACACGTGGCGCTGCACAAGGGTGAGTACCATGTACACGAGTCATATTATTCAAATCAAATTCAAGTTATTCAAGTTGGCTTTCACCAGCAATCTCTAACTGTGAAATTATAATGGAGCTATCGCTGGTTTGGAAAGGTTATCTTGCCGAGAAGAACCATAAAAATACCAAGCGGTATTATACAGTAAAGTAAAGTAACGACCTGTTACTATGCCCACTGCTGGGCTAAGGCCTCCTCTCTCCGTTTCTGGAGAGAAGGACTGGAGCTAAGGCCTACCACGCTGCTCCAATGTGGATTAGTAGGTTACATATATCTCCAGAATTCTCTAGAGTTATGCAGGTTTTCTCAAAATGTTTTCTTTTAGGCCGCTACTTTACTTTACTTATGTATTAATATTCTTCGTTTATATGATTATGAAGAACGTCTGCATTTAATTATGACTACTACTTTTCCATTCCAGGAATAAGTGATTGGAAATGTGAGGAGTGCAATAAGCTGTTTCCGTCGAAGGGCGCTTTACAGAGGCACAACAACATACACACGGGGAAGCTGAATTATCAGGTAATTATTATTGTTACACTATGATAAATTAAAAAAAAAATATATATATATATATATATATATATATATATATATATATATATATATATATTTTAATTTATTTAGTTCACAAAACTGTCATACAATTAAAAATATCAAATAGTCAATATAATTTTTTGCTTACAATAATTTATGACTTCTAGATGTGAACCTAGCATGGTTACATGGTACCATACATACTATAATAAAATATAAGTATTATATTACAAAACATTAATATTATAAAAAGTGATCTCGTAATTTTTTAAAAATTTTTTAACTTAAATAAATAAATAAATATAAATATATAAATAAATATAAATAAATAAATGAAAATAAATAAATATGTATATTAATTACATTTCTAACGCACATCGCGGGCTCCGAACCGGAGGGACGCGCCGCGTACGTCCCGCTGGTACGGTCCGCGCTGATGGCGGTGCGGTGTCGGTTGCAGTGCGACCTGTGCGGCAAGTCGTTCATCCACACGTCGTCGTTCAAGATGCACAAGCTGTCGCACTCGGGCGTGAAGCCGCACGCGTGCGACGTGTGCGGGCTCGCGCTCATGACGCGCTCGCACCTCAAGCGGCACAAGCGCGTGCACTCGGGCGAGAAGCGGCACGAGTGCGGCGCGTGCGGGAAGCGCTTCTCCGAGCGGTACAACCTGGTGGCGCACGCGCGCGCGCACGCCGGCGACGGCGCCGCGCCGCCCGCCGCCGCGCGCCGCCGCCTGTTCCGCTGCGCCTTCTGCCCCGAGCGCTTCGAGCGCCGGTACATGCTGGAGCGGCACGCCGCCGCCGCGCACGGCCGCGCGCTCGAGCGCCCGCCGCCCACGCCGCGCAACACCATGAGCAAGCTGCTCAAGGCGCAGGCGCAGCGCCGCGCCGCCGGTGAGTGACGCGACGCGCGACTGACGCGGCGGCGTCTGACGCGGCGGCCGAGCTGACGCGTAGAGCGAGTGACGCGGGCTAGTAACGAGAGAAAACTGGAAACGCTACGTAACAGCACGAGCACTTCACGAGTAGGGTGCGAGCGGCGACGCACGTCTGGCGCTCGCGCCATCGTGTCTGTCTGTAACCTGTACGCCTACCGTGAACTTTTAGACAACAACTCGATTCAAAGTCAGTACCTAAACCCAACCGCTTTCTTTTCGTACCGTGAAGTGTGAACTGCGTTGGGGTCGTAATGTTTGAAAAGGATAACGTTATATGAACTATAGATAACTCTGTCTTTTTTACTCACATTTTAAGGACGAATTCCGAACGCTCAACGATTTAAAGAGTGCGTCTTTAAGCCGTCATGGTATGAAAAAGCATTACAATTTATTTTACGCCTTCAATTTAGTCGCAATAAGAGTTCAAGGTAGGCTTGCTGGCTTGTACGTAACCGTTCACGTTATAAGTACCGTTGATTTCCGGCATTCCTTAATTTAGGCAGGGCTGTCCCGCCTAAATTAAGGAATGCCGGAACAAGTCATCATCGTCCTGCCCTTATCCCACTCTAAGCGGGGTCGGCACAACATGCTACAATCATGTCACATGATTTAGCTACGTATTTTACAACCGGCCGCCTGCCTGACGTAGACTAAGGTATAGTCGTATTTTACGACCCCTCGTTAAGAAAAAGGGTGGTCTAATCTACTCAACCGGATACCACACAGTGGGTCAACTCACCTTAGTCGCCTTTTCCGACACCTCGGTAAGAAAGAGGGTGGTCTATTCTAGTCAGCCGTATACCACACGGAATGCCGGAACAAGTATTTGCAACAAATTACTAATTTTATTAGTTCCATGCATGAACATGTGCCTTCCCAATTCAACGACCGTACCTCCCGTAATATATTTATTGATTAAGACTCTTCTCTGGTGCTTCTATATCATTTCATATTTTAAATACTGTACAAAACCCACTATCTTATCATAACATTCGAAACCATCTCTACAATCGTTCTTTTTAGTTCGAGAAACAATTTACGGTACCTATCAGTATTACATTACTGTCTTGTATCAACTTCGTTATAATTATTTCTTTTTCCCGTCTAGATCCAGACAGTAAAATCAACCGCAGCCCCGAATCCAGATCTACGTCTGATTCCAAGCAGGACCCTGCATTGTGTGAGTAACCCTTATTTTTTACCCCTTCACATCATGTGTCTGATCAAAACTGATTGAATATAGTCAACATATGATTATTATACAACTAGGCAATAGTCTTCTTTTTCCTTTAGAAGAATTGTTCCTTGACACATGTCCTAAAAACTCTCCAAATATATGCACTTCAATATATACATCTCTTTAATATAGATTTGTATATATCGATAAAGTATGTCAGTTTTTTTGGATAAGTAATGTGCGTTATCGGGTTTTGAACATTCAACTATTTCCATACAAAAAAACCACTTTACCATTGAACTCTTTGATCGTAAAAGGACAAGTGAAACAACATATCTACATTTATAATAGTACTATGGATGTAACGAGTGATTGTTTTAAAGCTTTTTCTATATCCAAAAGCACCATGTACTTTTGGTCCTTAGAGCCGGATACAAACTAGTGATTTTAGAGGACACTTCGCTGCATGATACCGTTCCTGGATTAGCTATATTATGTGCACAGCTTAGTGCGGTAATTGAATTGGTTTTAGCGCCATCGGCGGGCGCGTCAGCGGCGGTGTCTTGGGCGGGGGCCTATGCGGCTGAATTCGGGCTGCGGACCGACTATTCGCACTGACCATCCACACTAATCACACTAATCACATCAAAACACCGACCACCGATGTTTACGTGAAACGGAGGGTAGTCCGTTCCAGCTTCAAACACATCAGCGTCAAGCAGCAGTCGAAATATAACGAATTACCTTGGTATGTACTCGAGATTGATAGTAATATATTTGATTTCTATTACTTTAAACATGTTTTATTACTTTTTAATTATAAACTAGCTATTTTAAAGTTTTATTTTTGTTTAACAAATGTGGTAATTGTTGCGAGGAATGATAGAGTTGAAATATACAATTATGAAGCGATTTGTTTTTATTTATTGAGAAGATTAAATAATCTTATTATATTTTATTCACAAGGATTAAGTTTAATTGAGAAGTTTTAATGAAAATATATGTTTCCAAAGGTAATTGCGTAACGCTCTTTCAATCAGAATCGCTTTCGAAATTTGAAATGTTTTAAAAACGTTATGCCCTTATACGTATTATCGAAACTAATGATAATATTTTGCCATTCATGCTGCCAAAAATTTTCGGCAATATAATATATAAAAGTAATATATTAAAAACTATAAATTAAAATATTATATATTAAAGTTTATAGTTAATCAAACTGGTGAAACATTTGGCGTGGTTGTAAAGTACTATACATTTGTCACATTGTTGGGAATTTATTTATTTTCTATCACTATAGGATTATAGATATCGTTTTGTACCGTAAATTCAATTCTTACTATTAACAAAGAATGTATTTATTCTAGTAAGCAATATTTATTTTCAGGAAGGCATTTCTAGCCTTTATTAAACTATAACATTTACAATTATTATTAGCATATTATTATTATTAATTAAATTACAATAAATATGACGGGATTAGCTTTTATTTTTAATTATTTTTTTAGTTGTATCAAAGTGATTGGAAGTGCGTTTCGCAATTAGACTGCTTATTGGATTTTCTATCGAATTACGAGTTGTTAAAATACTGTTTTATTATTCAGTTAAATGAATCTTAGCAATACAGATATTCTGAAGGCATTTTATTTGTTTTATGGAAAAGTTTTAAACTAATGTCGTTATATTGACAACGACGTGCTGTAGTTTTTCTTTTAATTTGACCAGAAAGTAAGAGATGATTATATATTTTTGTATTAACTTTGTATGCGATAACTTATTTTAAATACTGATGTTTGTTTGTCGTTCTTATTGTTGCATTGTTGAGTCGAACTACACAGGGGTACCGTTAAGGAAGAACGCTATGGTTGTCATGGAAAGTGTCTAACAGAAAATATGAACCTATGTTTTTAAGCCTTGTCTAATTTTGAAGTTTTTTTTGTATTTTGTCGAAATTCTTATTCTATTAATAATAAATAAATTAACTTAATATATTTTTGCTGTAAATGAAAATAAATCTACCATTAATAATGCCATTGTCATATTGAAATGACCCATTTGACAAAATATTGTATTACTAAGGTTAAGTGGTTAATGAAGTCTTAAGTGGTTCTTTTAGTTGAACACCCTCTATCATGCCATAATGCTTGTCCTTACGGAACACCCTGTACATGCTTAAACGGATGTAGCGAGTGTCTAAAATTATCCGATATAAATAAAGTTGTTGTTTGAATCATTAAATATACTCGTTCGGTGCTCGTGCCAAGAAGAGCAAGCATGAATAAAAATCTTATGGGTCACTGTTATTCAAATATACCCAGGCTCGAAGAACCAACAAATTGTGTATAGAAAATGTTGGCCCTCGGCGGCAATCGATCCCGCGACCCGCGGAGCTGAAGACAGGGTCACTACACACTGCGCCACCGTTGGCGCAGTGTGTAGTGACAGTCTATAAACTCGGCATATATATGAAACTCGGCAGTTGTTCTTTTCAAAACATTGTTCTAATTATCCATACTTAATTCTGACTCATTTATGGGCAGAGGTGAGACGCAATTTTTGTTCGCTCAAATTACTCCAATTCTGACAGTCCAGAAAGCTATCCTACTTTTCTAAATGTAAACTATATAAATGTCCTATTCTGTTACAAACAGACATTTTTCGTACATATAATTGAACTAGTAAATGCCGACTTTCTGTAAGAGCGATGAAATCAGTTTTGGATACCTTACCGACCTACAGCATGTGGGCGGGCGTCGTATCACAGGTGCCCACTGTACATAGTAATGACACTTTAGACGTAACAAAACGATCACAATCTAGACGTAATGAAATATTTTCTTGTAATAAAATGTAGTTAGATTAATATTTTTTTACTCGTGCAGTGTACAGCCTAAACTGTAATATATTAAAAGTTCAGTCACAGCAGTCGTCCATCCGATAAAACGTGCGAAGCGCCATATCGAAAATATACATCAATATTAAGATTTAAACACATCGTCTTCCTGTTTTATAGATGTATTTTTATTACTCGTATATAAAAACTTCTTAATTTCGTTTGCTTTAAAGCAATTTGGACCATTAAAAAAATTGTGTATAGTACCCTGTATTAAATAATGCACATCGGTGTTTAGAACGAAACAGCCGGCTAGTTCGGTTTCTGTAGAGCGCTGTCACTGTCACTCAGTATGTGACGTTTCACACGGGTTCGACAGTCTGTGCGACAGAGACAATGCTCTATGAAGCAGAATCTAGCCGATTTCTCTCTCTAAGCCTCGATGTGCATTATTTATTGCCGCGTACTATACTTGTCTTGGTATAAGAAATTAGAGCACAATGAAAAGATTCAAACAAACATTCGAGCATCTATCTATGGTTTAATTCCAAAGACAGCGTCGTATCAGTACTTAAAAACTACTTAACCCGTTGTTCAGCTGGACTTCTCTACCTGAGACTACAAAATATAAATAAACTCACAATGGTGTATAATAATAAATAATAAGCTAGTAATTCGCTCATAGGCTGCTATAGTGGCATAACTCGAAAAGTCATGTTTTGAGATAAGGGGGTTTAAAGCTTTTATGGCTAAGGAGAATGCATAAAAATTCTTTCGTTTCCGTTAAACGAACGGTCTAATATTGTATTATGAGTTCTGCCGATATTGCTTCTGAAAAGAAAGTATTTTAACATTTACTATTCTCAATCCAAAACACGTGTTTCTTGAGTTGTGCCACTATTGAAGCCCTATAACGAATCGAATCCCAGTTTTTTTTTATATCAGTCTGCGTAAGACCATTTATATAGCACACCTTTAGCACATTTAAGTTATAGTAACGAGATACTGGAATTTTTATGTTTCTTCCACGATATATCAGTGTTGATATAGTATTTTATTTCATACTTAATTAATGGATTTCAGCCTTCGTTTTGTCAAATTTAATAAACGATTTTTATTGGATATCGATAATGCCCTGACTGAACTTCAGGACTGGATCTGTACATTATAAGACGACAATATCTTTAAACGTGTACCATATAATGTTATTGTAATTAATATTAAAAGTAATAAATAAATAACATTATTATTTGTAATTATTACACCGGTCATTTAAATCTAATTTTCCGTGTAAAATTCATGATATCTATGAAGCTAGTATTAACTACGCAGTTGTTGTAAGGGGTAGCCTATCCATCCATAGCCATCGAAATGTAAAGTAAAATAACGTCCTGTTACTTTCCCACTGCTGGGTCTCGTCTCTTCGTTTTTAGAGAGAAGAGTTGTAGCTAATACTTACCACGTTGCTCCAATGCAGAAAGCTCTTTTGTCTTTTTTGTCTTTAAGCTACTTTGCGATTTTGTCGCGCGAGCCGAAACGATTGTTGAGTTTGTGATAGTGAACGTGTGTAGTGCTTGTGTATTGTGGTGGCAGTGGTGGAAGTTTGTGCATGTGTTTTTACGAATCCTGCATGTAATATTAGAAAAAAAACGAATAGTCCACTATACATTTAGCACTATATATATTCTTTCGTTTTAATGTAACGCGGGTTATAGCAAAATATTTTTTATTATTACGTTTGTATTATCAATTAGAAACATAAGTTTTAACAGAAAAATTGGTTCCAGCCCGGGGTTTTGAACTCGTGACCTCCTCGAAATAGTCAGGCGGTCTCACCTGGGCTATCACAGCTTAACTAATTACAACGATATGTAATTGGTGCGGTAATTAATTATATTCTAATTTTGTAGTTTTTAATGGCCCATAATTACAAATTTTGTTAAATTATTTTCAAAATTGTACGGCTGTTTCTTATATTTTATATAAAAAAATATGTCTGTCGTTATTCGGCATTAATATATTTTTTGTTTATAATCTCCGTTGAAACCACTCCACCTCTCGGAACTTCTTGAAAACCAATATGTAGTTACGTTAAACACGTATAGATGGAGCTATTTGAAAACTTTTTTTAAATGTATTTTCCGCGCCCTGTGTGCAGTCTTCGTGTGGCTATTGACTAATTGTGGCAGCCGATAATAGAAATATATTTTAACTAAAATGGCCAATAAATATACTGATGAAAATTTAAAAATAAGACGCTCTAAACGGGAAGACATGACAGCAGTAGTTGAGATGATACAAGTAAGCATCAAGTGAGTTGTGTCACGCAATATAATGGTTCTTAACTGATATTATTTTGTGCTTTCAGGATCTAGCCGATTTTGAGAAAATGCCTAATGGGCCTAAACTATCGGCTAAAGGTTATTTGAAAAAATAAGTATTACAGTTAGTGTTCTGTGACATTTTATTAAAATTCTATTGTTTTTAATAGATTTGGAACGCGATTGTTTTGATTCTGACCCTCCGGCGTTCAAATGCGTTGTAGCAGAACTTGAAAAGCGCTCTAATAATGCTATAGCTGGATATGCCATTTACTTCCCGATATACTCCACCTGGGAAGGTAGCTCGATGTTTCTGGAAGATCTGTATGTGAGGAGCAGCGAGCGTCGACGTGGAATTGGCGATAAATTGTTTAATGCTGTTGCTAATGTAAGATAAGAATACAATTTACATTTAGAACTTGCCGAGAAGTGCAAACGTGATAACAGAATATTAAATTTAACCTTTATTTTTTTTAATAAGTTCTGATATTGACTTCCTCAAATTTTAAAGCAATAAGCTTAAACTTCATAATGTTTAAGTACGAGTCTGATTTTGTTGTTTTTATTTTATACTTGATGTTTCGTCGTTTTATAAAGTTCAACCAGTTATTGTTATTAGAATAAATATTTCATTTCAGGACGCTTACTTCGGAGGATGCTCCCGTTTAGATTTTCATGTTTTAGAATGGAATAACGCAAGAACATTTTATGAAAGGAAGGGTGCG
The DNA here is from genome assembly GCA_947086505.1 of Morpho deidamia. NCBI lineage: Eukaryota > Metazoa > Arthropoda > Insecta > Lepidoptera > Nymphalidae > Morpho > Morpho deidamia. The sequence goes on from CAMTZC010000024.1 coordinate 19,989,661, forward strand.
GTTAACTTGACAGGCTGCGAACAAAGATGTGTCTACCGCCTCGCTGGAGATGACCTGCAACGGGCCGCAGAAGCCCTAAAACCATTAAAATAAAAGCATGTTTGTCATGTCAATTATGTGTGTAAAAGACGTTAACAATCACTAAACTATCAATCAACCAATATATCTTATGAAACGCGGGTCAGAATTTCACTGAATTTTAACTGTTAAGTAATATTCATCAACGTCAACATTTAAAGAAACAACGATCACTTTCAAGCAACTAAGCATACTTTTGTTATTTGTACGCATAGTTAAAAGTAAAGTAGCGGCCTGTTACAATCCCACTGCTGGGAATAGGCCTCCTCTCGCCGTTTCTGGAAGAAGGGTTGGAGCTTTGGGTTGGTTGGAGAGACCTACCACGCTGCTCCAATGCGGATTGGTAGGTTACACATATCTCCACAATTCTCTAGAGATATCCAGGTTTCCTCACTATGTTTTCCTTCACCTAAAAGCGTGTGATAAATTGCAATTATCAATAAGACACATGAGTTTTAATAGAAAAACTCATTGGTGCTTGCCCGGGTTTGAACTCGTGTTCCCCTCGAAAGGGTCGCACGGTCTCACCGCTGGGCTATCACAGCTCTTTTGTAAGCATATTATACGCTAATAAACATAATTTGGTCCTTCGAGCCAGATTTACAAAAGCGATTCAGCAAACCTGGGAGTTTAAAAAATCAAGTGCGGTGGTTTGTGGCCGGTCATTTGGAATTGTGTTGGGTTTGTTAATCGGATTCGCATTTGTAAGTTGTCTTTTCTTTCTTCCTTACCACCTAACGAAGACTACAACTAGAAGATACGCGGAGGCGTGGTTTAGTTGAACGTTCGAGAACTTTAATTCTTTACAAATGCAAGAACAATCGCGACGTCACCGCGTAGACGATTATTCATATTAACCGTTCTACTTGTTTTATGTTAATAGTTCGCCTGTATGCAGCTCAATACGATATTTAACTAGCATAAAACCTGTTTTGTTGCCAACTGCGATCGAATAAGTAGCCGATAACTTTGGTATTTAATATTTATCACTTAAAGCGCGCAATTTAAGACAATGGTAGTGAACGTATGTTTTACAACGATATATTTATGCCTAAAAAAAGTAGTAAAAGTATTAACGAATGATATCTGCTTGAAGATCACTTATATTATTTTACAGCAAATAAAGGCATCAATTATTTATTAATTGAAGGGTACATCACATTGTTGACGCAAGTCCATACTATGATGAACTCTCGACCGTGAACACCAATATATACTAATTCATTGAATCCTCCTCCTTTTACATAAAAAAAATCGTCATTGTTTATATTCACAAATAGAAAATTTTTATTCAACTATTATTTTTTAAACGCTACCTATTTGAAAATAGTTGAATACTAGTATGTAGTAACGAGAGACGCGTATAGATGGCGTTAGTAGTAAAACCTTAACCCATGTTTTGCTGCCTTCGTCTCACGTGTGGTTATTGGTTATCTGGTTATTGCCTTATCTGTGATATTTTGTCTGGTGATAACTGATAACAAATATAAAATATTTTCATTAAAATGGCCCATAAATATACTGATGAAAATGTAAAAATAAGGCGCGCTAAACGGAAAGATATGTCGGCGGTGATTGAGATGATACAAGTAAGCAATAAGTCAATTATGTCATGAAATGAAATGGTTCTGAAATCTATGGGTTCTTAAGTGGTATTATCTCATGGTTTCAGGAGCTTGCAGATTTTGAGAAAATGCCTGAAGGGCCTAAAATAACAGCAAAAGGTTATTCGATAAAATAAACATTACAGTTGGTGTTTAGTGATATTAAAAAAATACTATTATTTTTATTAGATTTGGAACGTGACGGCTTTGATTCTGACCCACCAGCGTTCAGATGCATAGTAGCAGAACTTGAAAAAGATTCAAATACTATTGTAGCTGGATATGCCATTTACTTCCCTATATATTCCACATGGGAGGGTCGCTCCATGCTTCTGGAAGATCTGTACGTGAAGAGCAGCGAGCGCAGGCATGGAATTGGCGATAAACTGTTTAATGCTGTTGCTAACGTAAGATAAGAATACAGTTTAAATTTAAAACTCAAGTAGTTCAAATGTAATTCCAAAATGTATGTTGTGTTACAAAAGACTTTCAAAAGATTTTTATAATTTTATGCTTTATCTAGATATTGTTTTCTTTATTCTTTTTTCCGCATATTTTACAAGTATAAAATTAAATGCTATACATTCAGGCATAACATTGTTTTGCAAGATTTAACATAAATAATTTTATTTCTTGACTTTTTTTTACTTTTAATTTGACTTAATTGAAACTAGAAATCTTATTGCAACTAGTAACTTACAGGCAAATCACTTAAATTATACTATTGTATGATAGACAAAGTTATGATTTCTAATAAACATGGAAATCATTTTCTCATTAATTTTTATATTATGTAATAAGGTAAAGATCAAACAGTTCATCCAGTTCTTAAAATATTTTTAAACACAAGAAACACTTTATTTCAGGAAGCTTACTCTGAAGGATGTTGCCGCTTAGATTTTCATGTTTTAGAATGGAATGATGCAAGAGGATTTTATGAAGGGAAGGGTGCAGTTAACTTGACAGGTTCCGAGCATTGGTGCCTGTACCGCCTCGCCGGAGACGCCCTGCAGAGGGCTGCAGCAGCTATAGGACCAGTAAAATAAAACCATGTATAAGTGCATCAATGAATTTAATATAATATTGTACATTGTCAATGGACTGCTTTACAACTAATAAGAGATCCATTTTGTATGTTGTTATCAAAAGTTTTTTAAATTAAGTATTTGAAAATGCACCGCTACATTTATATTTTCATAATTAAATTTATTATTTACAATTATAATAAATGCGATTGGCCTTAGATCTATTCTGTCATAAAATTGCTACATTGAGAGCCCAAAGATGTGCAGATGATTTCGTGAAAGTGTTTCGATTAATCTATGGATAGGTAGTATAATATTACGTATAAGGTTTAATAATACAAAATACTGTGTGACAGCAAGTGTGACTGAAAGTGCTGTTTTAAGTGTCTAGACACGAAACTAGTTAACTTATCACTCTTAGATGTACACTAGGAACTTCCAAAAGTAGGAGATTGTATTTCTAAAATTACTGATGTTACAATTGCAGTTATTTGTGTAGTACCTGACAAGGTCCCATCCGCTATGTATCGTGTTTAAAATTGCTCAAACTAAGAGCGTTTGATAGAGGTTAACATCCATGCAGTCCTTATATAAATACACTTGACTATTGTTCAGTCGAAAAATATTTCATTATTTACATACTAAGTACTTTCTACATATACTTATCATTCAACTATATTTAGTCATCACTAATTTTAATTTTATACAAATTACATTAGACTCGGGAAACCCATGTTATGGATCGCGATTATTTGACATTTGTTAAGTTACGATTGACTTTCATTAGCGTTTCTTACAATGTCGACCTTAAGAGAATTATAAAAAATTATCTAATAAAATATACAACCATAAAAAAATTATCGGCCCATCTTACCACAGTATCGTTATTTATAACATTTTAATAACCTATTCCTCCTTGAATTTTTCTAGTTTGTTTTTCATAGATCGATACTCGATATCTCAGATAAAAAAATAGAAAGATTGGAGTCTGGTCAAATTGTTGAGTGAAGTATTTTTTTTTTTTTAACTCATTTACCCTGCAATCTGCCTCATCTAGGCATTTAGCTGGTGGTCAAGTGGTTTAGTATTGACGTGTATGGCATACGCCCAGTGGCCTATCCATTTTTAGAAATTAAATTCAGAGATTATGATGCTTATGATGGGAGGAGATCCTGTGGAGCCCTCCTTTAAGTGAAGTATATTACATTAAGTAATTTCTTTTATATGTGTACGTGCTTCGTAGTTTCCATATAGCTCAAAGTTTTTATTATTTTATTTCATCACACTGATTTATTACCCGAATACTCATCGGTATGATGGCGGACAGATTGAAATGTATACGTCTTTGTATGTTACTTTTTCGTATAGCTAAGTAGAGCCAGTTAAGTGTTCGCCAAAAAAAAAAAACTTCGTGTTACCTTGTACTCAATCTTTCTTTTTTTTTTATTAAATCTGCGATTGATATGTTAGGTATGTACAATTTAGATCGTTGTCACTTTTATTAGATCTAAAAGTGTTTATTTAGTACGTATATATAAAATATCGAGAATTTATTTCTCGTAACATTCATGCTCTATGTGTAACAAAATAAATTGTATTTTCCCTTTAATTATATAAAAGACTGGAAAAGCGTATCAACACTTTTGATTCCTTGCGAGCTTGTCAAAGATTGCCTGTTCTGATCGATTCTTAAGGATATATTGTGGGATTTAACAATCACAATAGGAAAATTTACAGATTCAGAGATACTTGTACAATATCCAGTGTTAATGCATTGTATTATTGAAGTTAACGCAGGTGTTATCGGGCTGCCAGAATTGACACGTGCTACCAGTTACGGTTACGCGTTTACGGTTAATAGGAGTACCTGTTATTCAGTAAAACCAATTTGGATTAAGAATGGTGGGTGGTTGCCAACGAAATTGCAGAGATTTAAGAATTAGTCATTTAGACATCTCGGTCACCCAAAAAAATAAATTGTAATAAAATCTTAAGACTGCAATTTTTTTTTAAACATCTTTTAGCTAGTTAGTACAATGATTACACTAGCAGAATCAACTTTGTCTTGTTTTTAATGGCCTATAAGAATTTATTTTGCAAACCATTTTTCCTTCGGTATGTTACTAAACAAAAAAAAAGAACAATGCAGGCGTAGCTAAAACTGCGTTTGGTTACTTAACAACTGCCCCTATTTTGAAATGCATTTTGCTTTGGTCGGGTTTCAGTTTTTCATACAACGTGTAGTCAAATGCATTCCAATTCTGTATTGTGATACGTGGCACTGATATAGCCGACCCCTTACGACATTAGGTGTTCAGTTCGAAAGGGGTTTGCAAGGAACCGGAAGAAACAGTTCCTTGGCTTTCCCGCTTATTGGCTCTGGGCTTTCTTATAATAATCCTACGGAGATAGAATATTCTACGTACAGCTCGCCCTCTTTCCCGCTTATTGGCTCTGGGCTTTCTTATAATTTCTTATAAAAATCCCAAACGATAAACACATAATTTGTTTGAAAATTAAGTCATTAAAAATCTGATCCGATACCTGAACACTCCTACATTGTGTTATTTGTCCTGTATGAATCTACCCAATTAAAACAAACCTAACCTAACCGTGCCTGTTTTATTATATCTCTGTTACACTAATTTTAAACCGATAGGATTTGTAAATCATTCAAAATATTCGTCTATAAGACTCCATATTGGTCTTAGGTGAGATTCGTATAAGATTCGGAATTGTGTGGATAAGATGGCACAGAACTTGAACAGCAAGTCAAGCCGTCGTGACCTGAGGCCGACTTCGTGGTGCTGTTCGGAGCGCGTTCCTCATTCCTCAATTCCAGTGCTGGTGCGGTTCAAGTCCCTGCAGCAGCGGTGCTACGTGGAGGCCATGAGCTTGGCGTGCGCGGTCACGTTGCGCTGGTGGAGGAACCCGCTGCCTTCCTCTTCTTCACCGTTGCCGAGTCCGTACTGTACAGTTAAAAATATAATGTTTCATTTCAAGATGCTTCTGAAAGACTTGAAATATCTTAACTTAGGAAGTCGCGAGCTATATGTTAATCCACGTAATTCACTAGGGTTTGCAGAAATCTCCGACTTTGAACAAGCGAATTGTTGTCTTTTTTGTTGAGCGATTATATTTTTGATAACGTTACGTACGTTATGAAAACGTAAGAACCTAATGTAACCACCTGTTTGGAGCTAAGATCTACCATGCTGCCCCAATGCGGGTTGATAGGTTACACATATTATCATAATTCTTTAGAGATATGCAGGTTTCGTCACAATGTTCGGCACAGAAAACCTTGTGATCCATTGCAATTATCAATTATACATGGTAAGTTTTGACATAAAAACTCGTCGGCGTCTGTCTCCTTAAAACCCCGAAAGAGGCGCACGGTCGCAACGCTGGGCTATCACAGATTTCGGTAGGATTTTTCTAATTGGACCATCGTGGTTATACTGGATATATCGTGGAAGCGTCACCTGCAGGGCGTGCAGATAGTGCTGCTGCGAGTGGTAGGGCCCGCCGGAGCCGTGCGCGCCGTAGCCCTCGTAGCCGGCCGCGGCGCTCGGCTCGCTCTTGATGTTGAACAGCGAGGGGTTGGAGAGGAAGGCGGGCGCGGCCGGCAGCCCCAGCGGGTACTGCGGGCCCTGGCCGTGCCCGTGCCCGTGCCCGTGGGAGTGGGCGTGGGCGTGGGGGGCGGGCGCGGCGGTGGGCTCGCGCGCGCTCTTCCCGCCGTGGGCCAGCGACGCCGTCAGCGGCAGCGGCACCTCCGCTATGCTGGGCTTGCTCTCTGCGGCAGGACAGTACGAATTCATTATACATCGATTAAATAATTTATTTGTTATGGACTAACGGATCTACAATTTCAGGATATTATAAAAACACTTTCAGAAACGAAATCCCTTGAGATATTTATAGTAGGTCCATTAAACACGTAAGGAAAGAAGCGTGATGCCTTGTTTCGCCAGTATATATACCTACTCATAATACTCTTAGCATTGTGCGTCACCATATGTATAACCTTAATACTGAACCGTTTGAAATGTTTGTTGTCTTTTGTAATATAAAAGCGTTGCTTACCTCACAGGCTCTCGAACACATACTTATTATGAAATTTGTTCTCGATAGAGAGTTTTATTAACTGTAATTTTAATATTGTTTCACAATTCTTCTCTGAAAATTAATACATAAAGAAATACTAACAGCCACAGTGAACCGGAAAACTTTAAAAAAATGATCGATGAGTTGGATTTGATTATTTGTGAGAAATATTTATCGTATAATAAGTAGGTATTATTTCGTATTGCGGCGTCAACTGTTAAGTTAATGTTTAGTTCGATGCATCATGGAACAAGTTGAAGAAGCTTTGGGACCCACCATCAACACCCGGAGAGTTCTGTCCGTCCTTCTTGGCGCCGTCCTGTGGTTTGACGCCGTTGGCTGACTTCTTCGGCTTCCGCTTCCTGGTCTGTATGCCGTCCTTTCGCATCGCTAAGGGTCTGCGGAAATAGAAATACGTTTCCTTATAAAATTATATATATTAATTATTATTCATATTGTTATTATTATTTATTGTTCAAGCAGTAGCGTAGCTAGGAAATGAAAGGCCCTGGGGCATCATACACACTAGGACCCCATATAAATTATTTAAAATGATTTGTTTCGTATTCTCAACGTTTCGGATTCAAGTATTCCAACGGGAGAGGGGGGGAGGGTTTAAGTTCAGAAGGGCCCCAGGACACTGCCTCGTCAAGCCCTCCGATAGCTACGCCACTTTTGAATAGTTAAATGTTATAAAAGAAGCGAACAATATCTGACGAAAATACGTTATTTTTAATCATTATACATATTAATAATAATAGTAATCAAGAAAATTATAATTTTTTTTTGTGTTCATTAAATACAAGCTAAACAAAATAGTTTGTTCACGTCTTGTTGTAATTTAAGCACTTTAGTGCTTTTTTAATAGGTACTTGCGTGTGCAATAAAGAATTTCTTTCTACTTAGTTATTAAAAAACACGCTTTTATAGCCCATCGAGTCAAAAATTAAAACGTCAAATATAATTTCTAATATAACTATTATTAAGCTTGGTGCAATTTTTTCGTATTTATATGGAGCAACCTATGCTTTTTCACATTTTATTCTCATTGGAATACTTAAAAGTGTTTGTGAACGCGAACATAGTGCGGATTGTTGCAATACATGTAAAAATTCATAAAAATATTTCTTGATAAGTGACAAGTTTAAATTAAATCTGATCGAATTGGGTCAAAATTGAGTTCAAAGGAGTCGGTTACATGGGCGTAACGAGGTACGGGCAAAAACTGTAACACTGGGAAACTGTCAACTCGCAACATATTTAAACTATAAATGGCTTGCATAAGACCTATAATGTTTCTCACCTTTATTACAAATGTGAGCTCCTTATATTTTAAAAACCATGATTACGATAAAAAAAATAGTCTAGATTTTCTAAAACAATTTTGCACCCCCCCCCCCCCCCTCTTATAAAATTCTGGCTACGCCCTTGGTTGTTTACAAACAATCATGCATACTAGGGATTATTATATATAGGGATGGATAGGATGGATTATAGGGATGTTACGGAGCTCCGACTTCGGTTCCGAACGGTCGGAACCTCCGATTGAATTCACACCTCCGACTCAGACTCCTGCTCCGATAAATTTCAGTCGGAGGTATAACGAAGGTGAAATTGTCATGCGAATTCGGACAGAATGCATAGCTACAAGTTGTAACTCGTTGTATCTCCCCTCGCACGTGCAACTCTCGTTCATTTGTTTATTTTCAGTATCAATGGCGCTTACGTATTCAATTATTTAAATCGTGGTGGTCATATTGTCTAAGTATACAGTTTACTGGTAACTTTTTAAAATGATGAAGGAGGCGGAGGTGAAAACCTCCGCCTCCGACTTCGTCTCCGATTTCGACTTAGGCTCCTATAATTCAAATAAGAATTCTCCGATTCCGACTCCGGTTCCGGTAAACACACCTCTGTAACATCCCTAATACATACCTGTGAAACTAATATAAAGTATGTAATGAAGTGAGTGTGTCAGTACCTGTTGATCCCGTGCAGCTTGTAGTAGAGGCCGCACGCGTTGCAGACCGGCTCGCCGTCGTTGTTCCGCCGCCACAGCGTGGTGTTCCGCGAGCCGCAGTTGGTGCAGCACTGGCCGTGGCGGCGCGCGGCCGACTGCGCACAGAGCGACACGTGCACGTCGGAACAGTACGCGGGCTTCGAATTCGAATTCGAATTCAAGCCGTAGGGACGTTCCGACACAAATGCGATTTTTGTTTTCGAAGTGAAAACTTATTTAGCAGCGTGCGATTTGTCGTGATGTGTAAAAAATGTTCAACTCACGTCAGAACACGTGACCTGTACGCCTACCGTGAACTTTTAGAAAACGATTCAATTCAAAATCAATACCTAAACCCAACCGCTTCTTTTCGTACCATGAAGTGTGGATTGTAATGTTTGGAAAGGATAACGTTATATGAACTATACATAACTCTGTGTCTTTTACTCACATGTTCTTAGGACAATTCCGAACGCTCATTCGGCAACGATTTCAGGTGTGCGTCTTTAAGACGTGATGGTATGAAAAAGCAAAACAATTTAGTTTACTTCTTCATTTGAGTCGCAATAAGAGTTCATGGTAGGCCTGCAATAGCTATCGTCATCTTTTAGAAAACGATTCAATTGCAATGCAATTCAAAATCGGTACTTAAATTGAATCGTTTTCTTTTCGTACTGTATAGTGTTTTTTAGTGAGTTGCATTTGGATCCCACACATAAGTACTATATAAATAAGAGTGAGTGAAATACGTTCACGATTAAGTTTAGTATTTAATTCAGTAACCATTTAAACTGTGCGTCACTAAGAAATCAAGGTACGAGAAAGTAAAACGATTCAGTTTAGGTCTTCAATTGAGTCGCAATAAGAGTTCATGGTAGGCCTGCAATAGGTCTATCCTCATCTTTTAGAAAACGATTCAATTGCAATGCAATTCAAAATCGGTACTTAAATTGAATCGTTTTCTTGTCGTACTGTATAGTGTTTTTTAGTGAGTTGCATTTGGATCCCACACATAAGTACTATATAAATAAGAGTGAGTGAAATACGTTCACGATTAAGTTTAGTATTTAATTCGGCAACTACTAAAACTGTGCGTCTTTAAGCAAAACCAATTCAGTTTAGGTTTTCAATTGAGTCGCTATAACAGTTAATGGTAAGCCTGGTGATCGAAAATTCCTAAGACGGAGGGAGAGTAGACCGCTGGTGCGGCGTAGGAGAGGAAGCACCTCCCTTTCTCTTTCTACCGCGCGGCGAAAATATATGCCTGCGTCTGCTGTTCCGTTTAGATGTGCAGGACGCTTGCGCGAATGTGTCTTGTTTGTGTACGATATCTAAATAAGCAATGATACTACTTTTTAAATGATAATTAAAGGAATCCGTGCAAAATTATTCCCTAACCATTCCAAAATATAACTGCGTAATGTTGATATTAAAGTTTTCACTTCTGCCGGCACCCCGTTGATTTTTTATAAAATATGAATAATATATTTTTTTAAATCAACGGTTTCTATCGGTCATAAATCGTCACTTCGTAAATGGATTACGTTCCATAGAGTTATTATACTAGAGTAGGGTAGCCAGGCAGGTAGGCTTGAAACATAATAAATTTCATTTACTTCCTCATTATTACAGTAATATGGCACATTTTATTCTCGCTTCTCTACTGTAGTATAATAACTATATGAATCCGTCACGTTCCTATTGAAGCCCGCGGTATGAGATTTATCTTACGCAACACGCACCTATTATTACCACAAATTAACTCTCAAAACAAACAATGAATTAAATTCTAATCTAATTAATACTGTTAACAGATGCCGGGGAGGCTGATTGTTACACATCTCGATGCTCTCTAATCGAGGTCAGCGTCCATCGACATTGACATAGTACTCTCCAAAGCTGCGGACGTCATAACTGGTCTCGGCGGAGCGCCGTTTATGTAATACGCAGATAGCGCGGGCGCGGTGTCTATTGGCGGCCCGCCGTCCGCCGTCCGGAGATAGGATCCCGCTGCGGCACGATTGAATCGAGCCGCGGGGCTCCAATGGCGGCGGGCCGGCGGGCGCGGCCAATCGCGACGAGGCCTCGCGCGACAGCTCGCCTCGCCGGCCCCTCGCCGGCCCCTCGCCGCAGGGGGCCCGCCGCCGCCGGGGGATTTAATTGGGGCCTTATATCGTGCGTATTTACAGTAATCGGCGTACGGCTTTACATTATATCGTGGCTCGCGGCTCGCTCTACCGATGTTTTTATTTGTCTGTGGTCTGTATTTTTTTTTTTTCGAACTGACTGTATGCTGTTAGCCCTAATGGCTTTTACAGCGTCACCGGGCGGGACGGGCGAGCGCAGAAGCATCGTCGAAGTTGCGAAGTGCAGAGAGTAGAGCGCAGAAGCTCTACTTAAGTCGGGGAACGTCGTCCTAAGGGTGCCTCCTGTGAGGCCGGACCACGGCTTAGGGCGACGTGTAGTGGAGGGTTGATGGTGTGACTTAGATTAGTCATTGCGGCGTCGGAAGGGTGGCGAGAAGCCACGACCGACCGACGTCAGAAAACTGGGACCTCGTCTTCGCCGGCGAAGACGCTGTGTGTGTGTATTACGTGTATCTGTGTTGGCGATCGTTATTTGATCGTCGGGGTCATACAAGACGCTTTTTGGACGCCTATATTTTCGATGGTCGGACCTAACTGGGATGTAGGTAGAAGCAACTGAAATAAGGGGGTTCGAGTGTACCTCAAATGTGGTCTGTACGAACGGGAGCGTCGCTATTGTTTCGCGCCGTAATGTTGTATGACCTGCAGGCTTACTATGAACTCATACCCCTCGTACGCACGAGAGGATTTTTATCGTGCGTTAATATCACTTCGAAATGAAACAAATGGGTATTCTGGTATCTGTTCACACGACAGCGTATTTATATCGCGACGTATTTTTATCGTGCAGTGTTCCATTTTAGTCGTTAGGGCGAGGGCGTTAAGCTGAATATACCATACGAAACTTCTTAACGCTTATTGCGGAATTTTAACGCGACGTATTTTTTACGCTCGTCCGGACGAGGCGTTATTGCGACTCGATTGAAGACGTAAACTAAATTGTTTTGCTTTTCCATATCATGACGTCTTAAATACGCACACTTTAAGTCGTTGCCCTATGAGCGTTCGTAATTCGTCCTAAGAACATGTCAGTGAAAGAGACAGAGTTATCTATAGTTCATATAACGTTATCCTTTTCAAACATTACGACCTCAATGCAATTTACACTTCATGGTACGAAAAGAAAGCGGTCGTCGTTTACGTCTTCAATTGAGTCGCAATAAGAGTTCATGGTAGGCCTGCTGATTACGTGTATACGAAAGTAATAATAAAATTATTTTGCTATAATCCGCGATACACGCTCTACGTGTATACGCTCCTATCAATTTATTAAAAGGTTGTATTCTTAGTATTAGGATTCAGTGTTACCAGGCTATTAAAAACTAATTGTTCACTACTACGATTACAATTACGATTAATTTGTTAGAATAAATTTTAAACATCATATCAATATTTCGTTATAAGTTTATTCATTTTTTTTTGTTATAGTAACCAGAGATAATATAATAAATTTTTAGTTTTAATTTTAAGCCAAATCATTAAAGGGTTTTTTAATAGTATTAGATAGGTACTAATTTAATATTGAAGTACCTTTGAAATATAGCTTAACTTCAACTTATGCTTCGCTTAAAGTTGGTAAGTTGGTAACATTGTGTAGAAGGTATATAATTAAGTTTTTAAAGTTACTTACTTTAAACTATTTCTTATAACCAATTTCAATGCATTAAAATTAGTAATATCTACTCTTCATGATTCAAGTTAACATTTTGCAATTTTTCTGTCTTATAATGAAGGTGAGTAAAATTTATTTATTTATAATGCGCGTTTAAAGTGTATTTTTAAGTGGTTTTAGGGTATCTCTCAATTCTATAAGTTAGGTCAGTATATTAGAGTATAGAGTAGGATTATAGTAATTTGTGGGAAATGAAACTATTTTTTAA